>CM060451.1:77134927-79534927 GCA_030545235.1 Helianthus tuberosus
GCTAATCGGGAGCTAAACGGAGCACCGGGACGTGAATCGGATCAACCGGGGATGTGAAATGAACAAAATCGGGTTAATCACGAAGATTGGATGTGTTTTTGGGAATGTTAATGGATTTAAAATGAATATATTGGAAGATGGCATGATAGAGGGCTGAATTATGAGTACGTGGGCGAAAACGGTGAGAAAAACGGAGCTATAACGAAGAAGTTATGAAGAAAACAGTTCCGGACGAAACAGGAAAAACTAGAGGCCGTCGGGGACGGGCTCTAGAAAGTCCCGTCGTCACAAGGTGCCCGTAAACAGCCAAACAACCCGTCGGATGGATTTCAGAGATCTGGAGGCCGTCGCCGACGGGCTCCAGGCCGTCGCCGACGGGCCTTGGTTTACTGAAACGCGAATTTTGCTACTTGGGTTGTTGGGAACGAGTTTAAACGGAATTTTTAGCATTCAAACGGGGGTTACATGTCCTTGGAGTACAGATCTTCATCTTGGAGCCTGAGAATAGGATCATCTTCATTGGGAATCATTCTACAACATCCACCATCATCCATCATTACCCGAATCCTTACTGAATTCACCATCATCAACTATCCACAAACCCTAACCATTCATCCATCATCCTTCCGTACATCACCATCATTCACCACAACCCTAATCATTATCATCCACTATCGCCAAGCATCAAGATGATCAAATTCGAGTTCCAAGCATCCGTTGATCACGTCTTTTCGATCATGCGCGGCTAAATCCTTGGAGGTTTCACCCCGGTGTAGGTTATTGTAAGTCGAGGGTTTGAACAATGTTTTTAGTTTGATTTTGTGACAACTTGAATTGTATTTGAAACCTTTGATAATTGTCTTGCATTTGTTTCGAATTCGTAAATTTTCGAACGATGATAAAGTTATGACTTTGCGAAATGGTTATGTGCAATTATGCCTTATCTTAGGTTAGGATTTACGTGTCCGAGGTAATGAAGTGCATTGTGGTCCGTTGTCTATGACGTTGATAGCAATTGGCACCTAAGCTTTGATGATAGAAATCCGTTAATAACATATTCGAGTGAATCAAATTGAAAACGTGTAAGAACCCTAGGATTGCAATTACCGAACCGGGTGTGAGCCTTGTTTTCTTTATCTTGTTGAAACCATTAATTACATTTTTGCAATTGTTAATCTTTAGTAGTTAATCAAACCAATCACTTTAGTAATTTTATTCAACATCTCTTCATCAAACAAAAATCATAAAAACAAGTTAGCAAGCTTCATAAACTGTGACATTCATTTTAATTCAATCGAATCCATTCGCAAACCGCATACTCTTCGTGGTTCGACCCCTTACTACCACTAACACATAGTTAAGGGTAATTTGGGCTTATAAATATTATCTTTGACCGGAGTGCGACACTCCGATAAGTCTTCATTTCAATAGTATACGTGGTTTTTATTTTTTAACTCGCCGTAGGGGGTTGGTTCACGGGTACAACCTTTGTAACTTCATGGTATACCCATGGATTAGCCAGTTCCTATTTGGAAGGCTGCAATTTCTTAACTGCCGCAGTTTCTACTCCTGCTAATAGTTTAACACATTCTTTGTTATTACTATGGGGTCCTGAAGCACAAGGAGATTTTACTCGTTGCTGTCAATTAGGCGGTCTGTGGACTTTTGTTGCTCTCCACGGCGCTTTCGGACTAATAGGTTTCATGTTACGTCAATTCAAACTTGCTCGATATGTTCAATTGCGACCTTATAATGCAATCGCATTCTCTGGTCCAATTTCCGTTTTTGTTTCTGTATTCCTGATTTATCCACTAGGTCAGTCTGGTTGGTTCTTTGCGCCTAGTTTTGGTGTAGCAGTATATTTCGATTTATCCTCTTTTTTCAAGGATTTCATAACTGGACATTGAACCCATTTCATATGATGGGAGTTGCCGGTGTATTGGGCGCTGCTTTGCTATGCACAATTCATGGTGCTACCGTAGAAAATACTTTATTTGAAGATGGTGATGGCGCAAATACATTCCGTGCTTTTAACCCAACTCAAGCTGAAGAAACTTATTCAATGGTCACTGCTAATCGCTTTTGGTCCCAAATCTTTGGGGTTGCTTTTTCCAATAAACGTTGGTTACATTTCTTTATGTTATTTGTACCAGTAACTGGTTTATGGATGAGTGCTCTTGGAGTAGTCGCTCTGGCCTTGAACCTACGTGCCTATGACTTCGTTTCTCAAGAAATTCGCGCGCCGGAAGATCCAAAACATCTGCTAAAATTTTAAATGCGCCGGACTCCGGTCGCGGGCCGCGACCGCCAGGCCTGATGCCTTCGCGCGCCACCAGCGAGACAAACAGCAGCAACAGTTGCTGTTTTCTTGATTTTGTTTGTTTTTCTTTTCTTGTTTTTCCACACAAAACCATTAAACAAATCTATGGGCATGTTATACTGATTATAACAACTATTAGGACACTTGGGATCATCCTAGTGATTCCCTAAACACTTGGCAAGATCACAATCAATTCCAAAAACTATATAAAGGGGTGCTCTTCATCATATTTCACTTGCACCATCATTCCATTCTTGCTATCCACTCACACCTGGAAGTTCCTAAATTTTTGGGAGCATCCTCTGAGTTTATTTCAGTCCTTGGACCACTGGGAAGTTTCCTATCGTGACTAGTTCGTTTTATTTGGCTTAAAAAGCCGAAAAGTCAAGCGTTTACGATAAACGCTTTGACTTTTAGTTAGACCGTAAACGATCAAGCGATTGTTTGAAACGAACATGGCTACGTGATCGTAATTAGGTAGGTGTTAATCCCTTAAAAGGGCACCTCCTAAGAATCACGTTTGCTTGGTCAATTGACGAGTCAACGTAATGTTGTTTTAAAAAGTCAATGGGTCAGTTTTTGAAATAATTGCGATATGAGTTTAGAAATGTTCTAAAATACGTTTTATCATTTAAACAACTTGTTAATAATTATTAGAACATGTGTAAACATGTTCGGCTTGTCAATTCCAGTTTTAGGATCGGTTCGCAACTGAAAGTCGCGAAGTTTGACTTCTGCGTTGACTTTCGATTATGAGCCGAATTAGATTAGTTTGCTACTGATTTTAGGTTCCGTTATGATCGTAATATAATGTAGCATAACCCTATAAGGTTATATTACACGATCATACTAGAAATCTGAGTTTTGCGCATGTTCCGTTAATATGCCGTACTTTAACTATTATGCCCTTTTTAGCAAAAATAAGGTTTTAGACGCCAATAATCTTTCAAACAACTTAGGTACTGATATGTTAATATTTTTAACATATTTCGATGTTATGAACCTGATCATAAACTGAGTTTTCGTGAAATATCGTAATTTATGCTTTAAATTAACTAAAATGCCCTTTATGCGCGTAGATTGGTTTTAAGCATAATTTTTCATTCTAAAATCATTACCTACTAATGTAATATCATAATTAGGATAATTTGGGATGTTCATTCAGTTTACAAATTGAGTTTATGTATACGTTCTTGAATTACGTCCTTAAATGACGATAATGCCCTTTTTGCACCTAAAATGGTTTAAAAGCGTAATTTTCATAAAAAACCTTTTTACTAATGATATGTTATATTAATTAACATAATTGGGTCATATAGACCTGGTCATAACATCAGTTTTCCCTTAAACATCGTACATATCGTCATTTAACGATTTTAACGCCGTTTCGGCGCGTACTATGGTTTTAAACCATAACTACCAATCAAGACTTGTTACCTTTTGATTTTATAAATCATTTTAAATATTTTTACAGTAAGTATAGGGTATGAACTCAGATTCCCAAATTAGCCTTCAAAACTATGTTGAAATTACTGAAATGCCCTTACGGAGCATAGTTTGGTTTTAAACTATAACACACACATATGTTTGATATCATACTGATATTATATCTTAAATAAAATGTTTTCAAAGAATGTCTATGGTAACATCAGATTGTACTCAAATTTCTTTTATACGTCGTAAAATGACCAAAACGCCCTTATGAGGCATAATTTGATTTTTAAACCTTAACGGGCATACAAGTTGATATCCTACTGATATTTTAACTTGTTTAAAGTATATTGGCATATGGAACTTGTCCATGACTCATCAGGTTACTCGTTGTCGCTTATACGCGTACGATTAGGCTTACGTAACTAGTTTACGTAAGTTTACCGAAACGAGTTAAACCTTATCATTTTTACTTCAAAATCCATAATGTATTTAGTTTACCCATATTATACAAGTCTTCATACTTGTTGGGTCTAAATTACATTCCAATCTGGTCATCATTTAATCTAGCGTTTCGTACCGTAAATCCTTCTTTAAACTAACCGGTCAAAGTTTACAACTTAAATAAGACCCGTTAGTAATCTAATAGGTTTATAAAACCTTCATTCCAGATTAGGAGCCCCGGTAAAAGCTACTTGCACTAGTTTGATTAGATTATACGGATGAGTAGACAAATCTCGCATTTTAAAGCTCAGGTAAATACTTTTAACTTATTTTCCCTTATACGGACTTAGGATATGGTAAAATATATTACCACTTGGTCGGGTATGGAATCATTAATCGAATAGTGGTTAATTCATTGACATAACCCGTTTTAATCAGTTTTGTTTGATAATATAAACGTTGGGGGTTAATGCGTCCGTGTCCTGGATATCCTCGACTCATTTAAATGCAAATGGCCACGACCTAAGCACAGGGTGTAGGCATACACCTGTCAGTTGCGGTATGGTTTCTATTCCTCAAGAAGGGAATAAGATATAGATAACTCCTTGTGAGTTTATATCAGTGGTGTGTCGGTTAATCATGTCTCGGCTTCTATCCCGGGCCCTAAATGTATGACATACATGTAAATCTGATACAAGATTATTTTTATATAATTTTCCTAAGTCATAAAAGATTTTATGCCTTGTGCATCCAAACCAATTTTATAAATGTTTTTCAAATGAGTCGGTTAATTGTATTTACCAGTGTAAACTGATGTATTTTCAAAAGACTAAGTGACATGTACTACTCGTAATTGGCTGGGAGCTGCTTGGTGTCAATAATGGATCTTGCAAATCCTTAGGATGCCCTAAAGTCTGCTAAACTTCATTTTTACATTCTGTAACGATCCGCATATGGATTTAATATTACAAGCTCGTATGTAATTATCATTTCAGTATTTTCTGACAATTGGGTTTGTAATAATATTTTATATTCCAAGACTTCCGCTGTGCTATTCTGTGTATGTTTGACTATGACGATATCAATCTTACGTCATGATACTCCCCACCGGGCTGAGCTGTAAATATCGGGGTGTGACAGATGGGCCCTGCAGAGCCTGCTGCAACCTGATTGGATGCATGTTGCTGCCGTGTGTACCATTTGTCTTTTATGTGAGTTATCACCTTGCGCACACGCGGGCATCCGTTGTAAGTCTTATTGAGTTTTTGCATACAAATTGTGGCTATGGTCTTGTGCGCGTATGGTCATGCGTGCCATTTTAGACCATACCTTTTCAGTGACCATATAGAGATCTAAGGGCACATCAAATAAGCCTAAAAGAGACAATTAATAATTATATGGGTGGTCGTAATTGTATGGGCGCCAATGAAGAAACACCAGTTCTAATCTGCAAGGGTTAGGATAAAGGGTGATTTCGACAAGGAGGTTAATCTTCAATCTCTTTTAGATCACTGGACTGTTGAAATTTTGAGAATGAGTCTGCTAAATAAGAGATACCGTGAAGCTCGTTACCAGAAGGAGAGGTAGGGGGTTTTTCTTGTAATCACCATCCGACGTGAGAATAAGTAGTGGTCTTTCAAGAAAGAAAGAAAACAAGTGTGTGTTAATATTGAGAGAGCCGAAGTTGAGATCCATAAACCTTTGGAGGAGTCTGGTATTTATAGCCAAAGGATGAGGATAAGGGTGTGAGCTTATGGGCCCTAGGTTGGACTTCGTTGTCGAAGATTATCCACTTGGTCCCATCTGACACGACATATAGTGTCTGCATAGGTGGAGGCGGCTTGGCGCAATGTGGTTGGCCACACATCATTACCTAAGTGTACTATATGTTGGGATTGTCATCGACCTTTAGTGGAGACCGTGGAGCAGCGCTTGGCGACAACTGAATGGTGTCACATGTTCATCATTTTGTACTTGTTATCCCCGGCACGATTCTTCCATCATTACCCAAGTGTACTTTATGTTGGGATTGTCATCAACCGTTAGTGGAGATCGTGGAGCAGCGCCTAGCGACAGCTGAATGGTGTCACGTGTTCATCATTTTGTACTTGTTGTCCCCTACATGATTCTTCCATCGTAGGGATTGCAATCGCAGAGCCTGAATGGAAGTATAGGGACCATGTCGAGACGGACTCGAGCACGAGAGGCTAACGGGTCAAGAAGAGGCAAGAAAGTGGATACGAGCGCGGACGCATAAGGTAAGTGATTTCCGTAATCACTTGTTAGTTTGTTTAAGTAAGGTAGTGTTCCAGTTAATTAAGCATGATTATTGAAGTCAAGTATGGATTTGGTTGTATGAAATCGATGATTTTCGCTAAGTAGACCGAACGGGTCAAAAATGAGGTCTTATTGTTATAACAGAATGATGCCTAAGTAACGGCTACGATATTATAACCGGGTAATGGGTAGAATTGCATATAAGTACGCTAACCAAGAAACTGAGACGCGGTTTAATAGTCAAAAGACTCGGTTGTAAGTTATGAGTAATGGATAAAAATTTATGAATGGAAATTGTATTAACAAAGTTTAATTTCGTATAATTGAATGAAATGAATGGGTTTAACGCATACCGGGTATCGGGTGCATAAACTCCAAGTACAAAACTCTGGATAACGTAGAAGTATTATAGTTATAATGTTCATGTAAGTTTTGGGCTAAAACAAATGAGTTGTTTGATGAAAACATGAACGGGTCGAATAATTTGTAAATGAATAATAAGTCAAAAGCGTATAAGTTAAGAATTTCCTTAACCCAGATGTTGGGTTTTAAGTTCACATGATAGAATATCAAATTACGATCACGTAGGAAGAAACGGGAGGTAAAACGGATAAACGGTTTGAAAGTTACGGCCGTTTTCATAAATGAAAAATAAGTCGAAAGCGTATAAGTTAAGAATTTCCTTAACCCGGATGTTGGATTTTAAGTTCACATGATAGAATATCAAATTACGATCATGTAGGAAGAAACGGGAGGTAAAACGGATAAACGGTTTGAAAGTTACGGCCGTTTTCGTAAAAAAGAGGATTAAACCGGAAAATCTGCAACTGGGCTGCAGCGTAACCTACGGTTCAGCCGTAGGCTATGGTACTGGAGGGGCTGTTTTATTGATTATTAATGGACTGTAAGCTACGGTCTGTAGACCGTAGCCTACGACAGGATTGATAAAATTGTTATATGTTGTTGTTTGATGGTATATGAGGTAAATTATGATATTTAACAACTTTTTACACTTATAATACTAACATTTAAGGTTTTTAAATGTGGTTTAGGTCTCCAATATGTGCTAATAGGATGGATCAAGGGTCGTCGTTGACGCCCTTCCCATGTTCCAAATGATGAAATTTGTTATTTAAGTTGTTCGGTGTACCGTAAGCTTCGGTACACTAACCGTGGTCTACGGTGGGCCTCACAAACTTGATTTTGATTGTTTCCTTGATGTTTATGGGTTATAAATCCAAGTCTAAGCCCCATGAAATAAATTCACGGGTACGTAAGTCGTATGCAAGAACTTGTACGTATGTAGGTGTGTATGAGGGTATGTATGAATGTATGCATGTATGTATGATTGTAAAAAATGTATGTATGTATGTAGGTGTGTATGTATGAATGTAAGAATGTATATATTCATGATTTCAAAACGATTGAGTATTAACGTATTAATAGTGTGCCTTGAGATTGAAATGTAATACAGGTACATTATCGAAGTTTCACCAAGAGATAGACACTCAGATGAAACGCATGCATTTAGAGAGATAACGGAATGGAAAGTGCACGAGGATAGAACGTAACGAGTCTCCATGATTATAAATCATGTTTATAATATATAAGGTGTACTAATGCTGTGATGTTATGTGGTGAGTGCAGGTTGTACAAAATTATGGATCATCGTCACTAGGTATAAGAGATCGAAGAACGAGTCACCAGACAGATTGTACGGGAATGCTTGACTATGTAATTTAGTAAACATAATTTAATGTTTTCGTTTCGTAAACGAGTCAAGTTATGCATTTAATGTAAAGTGTTTATTTTTAAAATAAACTATCGAGTAGGTTCAAGACATCTATAATGAAAGAAATTTTGTGGTACGAATTTCTGCTGTGACTTTCTGTCAAATACGTATTAGGGTCTTACAAGTTGGTATCATAGCCCTGGTTTGAGGGAAATCAAGTATGGGGAGGTGAATACTTGAACTTAAACCTGTGTGCTCTCGTGACAAGGAACCCGTACAATCCAACACTCGATCTAGATCTAAAGGTAGAAGCGAATGTAAGTATATGTTTAAGTATGTATATGAAGGAACTAACATTATGTCATGTGTAAGGTAAGCATAGTTGTTGGACAGGATGATCCGCGAGAGCGGTCTAGGACCGACACCAAGACACATAGTAAGATAAATTGGTTCCAGGTACGTATATTTAATATATGTAAGTACATGTAATGGTAAAACCTATCAATGAAAGGAGAAATTTTAAATGAAAGATAATAATGGAATAGTAATGAAGTTTTGAAAATGTTACACGTGCTGAAAACTAATTCTTCGGACATAAGGTGATGGTTACACGAAGACACGAAACTAGTATGTGGATTGTGTACCTGGCCAGTACACAAGAAACATGCGACGTTCGTGAGACCATGATAATTGTTACAGGTATGTCCGTTAGAATTAGGGAGTAGGTGGACCTGAGGGTGAATGGAAAATGTAAGACTTTCAGGAACGAAAGTATGAATGATGTGTTAGAATCCGCGAGACGGATTTGAAGTATGAAAGGAATGAAAGTATGAATGATGTGTTAGAATCCGCGATATGGATTCCAAGCATGAAAGGAATGAAGTATAAATGACCTGTTTGAATCCGCGAGACGGATTCAACACATGTAAGGAATGGAAGATGTGTATGATATGTTTGAAACCGCTAGATGGACTCAAACATAGAAGGAAGGAAGGGTATGGATGTTACATTTGAATCCGCGAGATGGATTTAAAACATAAGAAGGCTGAAATTAACTCACCTCAGGATGCGTCGATAGGTTGACCATGGTTGCGTCAAACGAGACATATAAGTAAATGTAAAGTAAATGAACAAAAGAATGATCTTAATTGGCATGCAAACCTAAATTTTAGACGAAACAAGGAAGATTTGAACAAGTTATGTGTTAGATCTGTTAGTAATCGACTCTTAGGAGTCATAATGAACGACGGGCCATGACCCAGACAATAGTTTAAGTATGAATGAGAAGGGTGAGTTTTGTTAAGAATACCGAAATGATGTAATGAATGTCCTTGCAAGTAAGCATGAAGGGAAAGAAATACGAATGTGCACCTCATTACATCTACGATAAGTAAGAAATGTCGGTTTGACCTTAAAAAGTCAAACTGCAAAGGTCGACAATATAAGTAACCAGAATAAAAGAATTGCATGTAAGTAATGAAATAAGGAAAGTGTTATAGCATGTACGTAGGAAATTGTAAAAGAATTATAGGTGAGTAATCACCTAGTATAATGAATGTTTGAATGAAAAAATGCTAACCGCTGATTTTGCAAATGTCAATGGTAGAACTCTCAAGGTGATGAAACCAATCGAATTGATGAATGAATGTGCACGAGTAAAAGCTCAGTACAAGGATGAATGAAAGTTGGCCTCGTACGGATAGTACACGCGAAGAAGCGAATCGATCTGGTTTACAGATCGCAGAAGCTCGAAATGAAATCAAAGTAAGTATAATGTTTTAACTCATACCAGATAGATATGGATTATTAAATTGAAAGCGATCTACGAGATGAATAATGGAATAGGTATGGCAGGGTATGGAATGTTTGACTATTAATAGTTGGTGTAAGAAGGGAACTAAGTTATTAAGAAGTAAATCTTAAAAGTTTTGAGTAAAAATTTTGGGTATTGGTTGAACTCTCGTATAAAGAACCTGCATGGTACGCTTGTTTAGGCAAATTAAGTAATGCATGAATTGAGAAGGAATAGTAATGTAGAAGGAATGAGGTGAGTTGAAGGTAACGTAAGGGTACGTATAGTGCAATTAACTATAGAAAACGTAGGAAGATATTAACTTTGGAGTTAAGCGTGTATATGTGACTATGTAATAGTAGTTTTGATGCGATAACAAAACAAGAACTAAATGTTATATGACATACGTATAGAATATAATCTAAGAGGTGGGATGAAGGTATTAGATCTGTTATAACGGAACATACGAATGTAAGTATGATAATAAGTGTGAAGAATTATGTATATTGACCCACTACAAATGGACCAAGGAAATGAGAATGTTATGTAAAAAGTAAAGTATGAAAAGTATGGACTTGTTAGAAAGAAATCAACTATATGAATAGTCATGAATCGAGAAGGGATAGTTACTTAGTATTATGAGGTACCTATCGAAACTAAACATAGATGTGTATGTATAAATTACGAAATTAGATCGTACGGTCGATGAAAATAAGATGAATGTTGAAATAAACAAAAGGAATGTTATTAATAGGATGTTGGAATTGTTTCAAGAAAACAAAATGATATATTGCATAAGATATACGAGTATTAGAATGATGAATGGACCATTAGCTAAGAAGTATGTTAGAAGCTAGCATTATTAGTGAAAGCGACACTAATACGAACTCCGGGACGGGTTCTTGAAAATGAAGACTGACACTGAGGTGGGCTAGGGGTCGTGTCGATGGAACAAGGGAAAGGATAATAAGTGTCTAATGGAAATGAGAAAGGTTTCGGGGACGAAACCTTATTTAAGGGGGGTAGATTTGTAACACCCCAAAACCCCGAATGTTTATATTGTCGTATGTTCCTATAGGACATATCATGAAATAAGTAACTCGGCTATTTAACCTAGTTGAGGGAATGGTAAAAGCTATAGAAAGATGAAAATGGTGCCAATTATGCTTAACTAACAAACATGAGGGACTAAAGTGGGTTGAAATGAAAGTTGAAATATTAAAAGAAAATAACAACACACACAAACACACATTCATGTGTGTTCTAGATCGATCAGGAGCTCCCAAAGGAGCCAAACCCTAGCTCAACCTTAAATGATCAAATTGAAGGGTAAATCGAAGCTCAAATTCATGAATAAACATGGATTAAAGATCACCTTCACAAGGGGATCATAAGGTATGTCTCAAAACTAAGATTGGTGATCTTGTATGAAGTGGGTTATGTTTTATTCCGTGAATTGGGATGAAATTGAGTATGAGTATGTATTAGTATCATGATATAGAACATAGATTACACATGGTTTAGGTTAATTTGATGATTAGAGGTGAAACCCATTTGTTTTGGGTGAGGATGATGACTTGAATGACCATCTATGTTTAATTATTATTGATTGTTGATGTATTATGATGGATAGGATGAATTCTTGTGAGTTGAATTGAAAGAAATGTGGTGTCAATATGTTTGGTGTTTATGTGTAAGTGATGCATGTTGATTAGTAGTAGGATTCGACAAATTATGTATGAGATTAGAAGATTATGCATGAGTTGGTTGTACATTAAGCTTAAATAATGGTACGCACGCCAAGCGTTCGATGAAATGTCTAGGTGAGATTATTAGAGGAGATTGAATGTAACTAATGGATGACAATGTATAATATGTGGTTGTCGCGTATTTAGCGGTAATTGAACATGAGAAATGTAATTTAGATGGAATACATGAAAATGCTAGTATGAATGAAATGTACTACTTATATGTTTGCGCGTAAGAAAACATATGCCCATATGTGTGTCCTAGAACATGAATATGAAATGTATATATGGTAAATTGTATAGTATTTTATGATGACACGGATACATGAGGATAAGCCAAGAGTTCGTATAATGAACTGTTGACTTTTGAAGGTCAATTACGCATAAGAAGTATAATTTGATTTGTTGTCATAAGGGCAGGATTATAGGAAGTCGTATGGTACATGTTATGCCAATACACGTTATTTGTGATGGCATGATGAATTACATGAGTTTGAAAGGATATGAATTTGATTATATGTCTTATGCTTGTTAGTTGCGACTAAATGAAGTCAAATGTGAAATATGTGAATAATATGATCGTTAACATGTACAACCGAGTATGCTAATAAGAATGTGATTTCGATAACATGGAAGTATAGGGACCATGTCGAGACGGACTCGAGCACGAGAGGCTAACGGGTCAAGAAGAGGCAAGAAAGTGGATACGAGCGCGGACGCATAAGGTAAGTGATTTCCGTAATCACTTGTTAGTTTGTTTAAGTAAGGTAGTGTTCCAGTTAATTAAGCATGATTATTGAAGTCAAGTATGGATTTGGTTGTATGAAATCGATGATTTTCGCTAAGTAGACCGAAAGGGTAAAAAATGAGGTCTTATTGTTATAACGGAATGATGCCTAAGTAACGGCTACGATATTATAACCGGGTAATGGGTAGAATTGCATATAAGTACGCTAACCAAGAAACGGAGACGCGGTTTAATAGTCAAAAGACTCGGTTGTAAGTTATGAGTAATGGATAAACAATTTATGAATGGAAATTGTGTTAACAAAGTTTAATTTCGTATAATTGAATGAAATGAATGGGTTTAACACATACCGGGTATCGGGTGCGTAAAATCCAAGTACAAAACTCCGGATAACGTAGAAGTATTATAGTTATAATGTTCATGTAAGTTTTGGGCTAAAACAAATGAGTTGTTTGATGAAAACATGAACGGGTCGAATAATTTGTAAATGAATAATAAGTCAAAAGCGTATAAGTTAAGAATTTCCTTAACCCGGGTGTTGGATTTTAAGTTCACATGATAGAATATCAAATTACGATCACGTAGGAAGAAACGGGAGGTAAAACGGATAAACGGTTTGAAAGTTACGGCCGTTTTCGTAAATGAATAATAAGTCGAAAGCGTATAAGTTAAGAATTTCCTTAATCCGGATGTTGGATTTTAAGTTCACATGATAGAATATCAAATTACGATCACGTAGGAAGAAACGGGAGGTAAAACGGATAAACGGTTTGAAAGTTACGGCCGTTTTCGTAAAAAGGATTAAACCGGAATATCTGCAACTGGGCTGCAGCGTAACCTACGGTTCAGCCGTAGGCTACGGTACTGGAGGGGTTGTTTTGTTGATTATTAATGGACTGTAAGCTATGGTCTGTAGACCGTAGCCTACGACAGGATTGATAAAATTGTTATATGTTGTTGTTTGATGGTATATGAGGTAAATTATCATATTTAACAACTTTTTACACTTATAATAGTAACATTTAAGGTTTTTAAATGTGGTTTAGGTCTCTAATATGTGCTAATAGGATAGATCAAGGGTCGTCACCGACATCCTTCCCATGTTCCAAATGATGAAATTTGTTATTTAAGTTGTTCGGTGTACCGTAAGCTTGGGTACACTAACCGTGGTCTACGATGGGCCTCACAAACTTGATTTTGATTGTTTCCTTGATGTTTATGGGTTATAAATCCAAGTCTAAGCCCCATGAAATAAATGCACGGGTACGTAAGTAGTATGCAAGAACTTGTACGTATGTAGGTGTGTATGAGGGTAATGTATGCATGTATGTATGATTGGAAAAAATGTATGTATGTATGTAGGTGTGTATGTATGAATGTAAGAATGTATATATGCATGATTTCAATACGATTGAGTATTAACGTATTAATAGTGTGCCTTGAGATTGAAATGTAATACAGGTACATTATTGAAGTTTCACCAAGAGATAGACACTCAGATGAAACGCATGCATTTAGAGAGATAACGGAATGGAAAGTGCACGAGGATAGAACGTAACGAGTCTCCATGATTATAAATAATGTTTATAATATATAAGGTGTACTAATGCTGTGATGTTATGTGGTGAGTGCAGGTTGTACAAAATTATGGATCATCGTCACTAGGTATAAGAGATCGAAGAACGAGTCACCGGACAGATTGTACGGGAATGCTTGACTATGTAATTTAGTAAACATAATTTAATGTTTTCGTTTCGTAAACGAGTCAAGTTATGCATTTAATGTAAAGTGTTTATTTTCAAAATAAACTATTGAGTAGGTTCAAGACGTCTATAATGAAAGAAATTTTATGGTACAAATTTCTGCTGCGACTTTCTGTCAAATACGTATTAGGGTCTTACAAGTTGGTATCATAGCCCTGGTTTGAGGGAAATCAAGTATCGGGAGGTGAATACTTGAACCCAAACATGTGTGCTCTCGTGACAAGGAACCCGTACAATCCAACACTCGATCTAGATCTAAAGGTGGAAGCGAATGTAAGTATATGTTTAAGTATGTATATGAAGGAACTAACATTATGTCATGTGTAAGGTAAGCATAGTTGTTGGACAGGATGATCCGCAAGAGCGGTCTAGGACCGACACCAAGACACATAGTAAGATAAATTGGTTCCAGGTACGTATATTTAATATATGTAAGTACATGTAATGGTAAAACCTATCAATGAAAGGACAAATTTTAAATGAAAGATAATAATGGAATAGTAATGAAGTTTTGAAAATGTTACACGTGCTGAAAACTAATTCTTCGGACATAAGGTGACGGTTACATGAAGACACGAAACTAGTATGTGGATTGTGTACCTGGCCAGTACACAAGAAACATGCGACGTTCGTGAGACCATGATAATTGTTACAGGTATGTCCGTTAGAATTAGGGAGTAGGTGGACGTGAGGGTGAATGGAAAATGTAAGACTTTCAGGAACGAAAGTATGAATGATGTGTTAGAATCCGCGAGACGGATTTGAAGTATGAAAGGAATGAAAGTATGAATGATGTGTTAGAATCCGCGATATGGATTCCAAGCATGAAAGGAATGAAGTATGAATGACCTGTTTGAATCCGCGAGACGGATTCAACACATGTAAGGAATGGAAGATGTGAATGATATGTTTGAAACCGCTAGACGGACTCAAACATAGAAGGAAGGAATGGTATGGATGTTACGTTTGAATCCGCGAGATGGATTTAAAACACAAGAAGGCTGAAATTAACTAACCTCAGGATGCGTTGATAGTTTGACCATGGTTGCGTCAAACGAGACATATAAGTAAATGTAAAGTAAATGAACAAAAGAATGATCTTAATTGGCATGCAAACCTAAATTTTAGACGAAACAAGGAAGATTTGAACAAGTTATGTCTTAGATGTGTTAGTAATCGACTCTTACGAGTTATAATGAACGACGGGCCATGACCCAGACAATAGTTTAAGTATGAATGAGAAGGGTGAGTTTTGTTAAGAATACCGAAATGATGTAATGAATGTCCTTGCAAGTAAGCATGAAGGGAAAGAAATGTGAATGTGCACCTCATTACATCTACGATAAGTAAGAAATGTCGGTTTGACCTTAAAAAGTCAAACTGCAAAGGTCGACAATATAAGTAACCAGAATAAAAGAATTGCATGTAAGTAATGAAATAAGGAAAGTGTTATAGCATGTACGTAGGAAATTGTAAAAGAATTATAGGTGAGTAATCACCTAGTATAATGAATGTTTGAATGAAAAAATGCTAACCGCTGATTTTGCAAATGTCAATGGTAGAACTCTCAAGGTGATGAAACCAATCGAATTGATGAATGAATGTGCACGAGTAAAAGCTCAGTACAAGGATGAATGAAAGTTGGCCTCGTACGGATAGTACACGCGAAGAAGCGAATCGATCTGGTTTACAGATCGCAGAAGCTCGAAATGAAATCAAAGTAAGTATAATGTTTTAACTCATACCGGATAGATATGGATTATTAAATTGAAAGCGATCTACGAGACGAATAATGGAATAGGTATGGCAGGGTATGGAATGTTTGACTATTAACAGTTGATGTAAGAAGGGAACTAAGTTATTAAGAAGTAAATCTTAAAAGTTTTGAGTAAAAATTTTGGGTATTGGTTGAACTCTCGTATAAAGAACCTGCATGGTACGCTTGCTTAGGCAAATTAAGTAATGCATGAATTGAGAAGGAATAGTAATGTAGAAGGAATGAGGTGAGTTAAAGGTAACGTAAGGGTACGTATAGTGCAATTAACTATAGAAAACGTAGGAAGATATTAACTTTGGAGTTAAGCGTGTATATGTGACTATGTAATAGTAGTTTTGATGCGATAACAAAACAAGAACTAAATGTTATATGACATACGTATAGAATATAATCTAAGAGGTGGGATGAAGGTATTAGATCTGTTATAACGGAACATACGCATGTAAGTACGATAATAAGTGTGAAGAAGTATGTATATTGACCCACTACAAACGGACCAAGGAAATGAGAATGTTATGTAAAAAGTAAAGTATGAAAAGTATGGACTTGTTAGAAAGAAGTCAACTATATGAATAGTCATGAATCGAGAAGGGATAATTACTTAGTATTATGAGGTACCTATCGAAACTAAACATAGATGTGTATGTATAAATTACGAAATTAGATCGTATGGTCGATGAAAATAAGATGAATGTTGAAATAAACAAAAGGAATGTTATTAATGGGATGTTGGAATTGTTTCAAGAAAACAAAATGATATATTGCACAAGATATACGAGTATTAGAATGATGAATGGACCATTAGCTAAGAAGTATGTATGAATGTATGCATGTATGTATGATTGTAAAAAATGTATGTATGTATGTAGGTGTGTATGTATGAATGTATATATGCATGATTTCAATACGATTGAGTATTAACGTATTAATAGTGTGCCTTGAGATTGAAATGTAATACAGGTACATTATTGAAGTTTCACCAAGAGATAGACACTCAGATGAAACACATGCATTTAGAGAGATAACGGAATGGAAAGTGCACGAGGATAGAACGTAACGAGTCTCCATGATTATAAATCATGTTTATAATATATAAGGTGTACTAATGCTGTGATGTTATGTGGTGAGTGCAGGTTGTACAAAATTATGGATCGTCGTCACTAGGTATAAGAGATCGAAGAACGAGTCACCGGACAGATTGTACGGGAATGCTTGACTATGTAATTTAGTAAACATAATTTAATGTTTTCGTTTCGTAAACGAGTCAAGTTATGCATTTAATGTAAAGTGTTTATTTTCAAAATAAACTATCGAGTAGGTTCAAGACGTCTATAATGAAAGAAAATTTATGGTACGAATTTCCACTGCGACTTTCTGTCAAATACGTATTAGGGTCTTACATTAATGTATTTCGTTAAGTCATCAAACACATTACAACTTACCATACTTATTTTATAACTTTCTAAACTTTCTAAGTAATAACTGCTTTCAGGTTTTTTTTCAAGTTTTATATGGGCTACTTTGTTACCATAAACAAAACTATCTATGAATAACAATTATGATTCCAAACTATAAAACTGTATATAGTAGTAAGAAACCTAACCAACCTACAACTCCAACAACAAATTACTCTATATACAAAACTTAAACTCTATATAGAAACCTAACCAACCTACAACTCCAACAACAAATTATTATTATTACTCTATACAAAACTTAACTTTGTGAAGAGTTGTTGAATATGACAGGGCTAGGTGGCAAGTTTGTATTGGACCACATCAATTTTCTTTACTTTTTTCCTTTTCTTTCCCAGTTATTTTAAAAGTCAAATAATCTTTATCGCATATATCACTTCAGAACCAATATGTCAAAAACCCTGAAACAGATTTCAGAAGATAAAAACATTGTTGTACTTTTTTGAAGTGATTGGAACTAGGGAGGAGCTTGGTATCAAAACTTTAAAAAAATGGTATCGGTACCAAAAATATTCGGTATGATACGGTCATAATAACTGCCTGTCTCCCCACATGTGTCGCGCGTGTCATGCACGCTTGGCCTTCTCTGGGGAGGAGGTCTGTTGATTCTCCCTTGAATGTTTTGCTACGAGGGTGTCTGGCGCGCCCCCTGACTTGGACCCGGAGGAGTAACCAAGGATGGTTCTGCTTGTAGAATTGCTTGTTGTACGCTCAAAGACTGATACGCAACATTTATAGTAGCAATTTGCTTGGCGTACCAGGAAGCTAAAGTTTCGCCTTCTGGTAGCCCTAGTAGCGCCGAAATGTTTGGGTTTGGAGCTGGGTTTGATGGGCCAGCGACATGACTTACTGGGGTTGCTTCAATTTCGGCTAGGTCACCCAGTGTTCGTTGCTTCAATTTCGGCTATCTCCTCGGCAGGTTGGACTTGGACATGCGGATTGTCCTCCCCCGTTCCTACGTTAGAGTTTGTGCCGAACCTGACACTACACCAAAAATGGGATACGGCCACACTTTTGTCAAAACCGCCTTGCCACACATTTAAAAAAATGTGTGACTAAAGGTCATTTATAACATTTTAAACCACCTATAGCCACACATTTTATGATTAATGGGACTATTGTATATAAGTTCAGAACCTTTAGCCACACTTTTTGAAAATAATGTGACATTTATTAGCCACAACTCGAAATGTGTGGCCAAATGTGATTTATGGCCACATATTTTTATTTAATGTGACAAAAAATAGATGTATGTGACACCCTTAGCCACACTTTAAGAAAAAAATGTGACATATATTAGCCAAACTAGCAAAGTGTGGCCAAATGTTATCTACGATCACATTATCTGTTTTCATGTGACTAATAACATATGTATTCAAAACCATTAGCCACGCTTTAGGAAAAAAAAGTTTGTGACATTTATTCGCCACACTAGAAATGTGTGGCCAAATGTAATCTACAACCACAATATTTGTTTCATGTGACTAAAACAGATATATTCGAAACCTTTAGCCACATGTTGAGAAAAAAACAACCACACTAGAAAAGTGTGGCCAAATGTGATCTACGACCACATTATATGTTTAATATTATGGCTAAAATCTAACACATATGGCCACATATAATTTTTGTGTGACCAAATGTTAGACAATAGGTTTTCGTTAGAAGTTTATGTCATTAATTAGTATTTAAATTAAAAACTTACTTATGAAATTTGGGTTATTATTGTTAATATCATTGGGTTTTCAGATTTTCTCATGTTTACATCATTTTTTATCATACAAAAAATGGGTAATTATATGAAATGGCCACAAAGAACCAAAATAAACACGTATGATTAAAGTTTAGACAATAGCCATACTTAAAATTAAAATTTTTTGTGTGGCTTTAAACGACCATTAGCCACGTCTTATTCTTTTTGTTTCTTGTTTGTGTGACGGAATAATACCAAACATCATTGGAAACAAAGTTATATGTGACCAAATGTTAAACAATAGTCACACTTAAAATAACAAAATTTCATGTGACTATATATATCCATTAGCCACACTTTCGTCACATTGTTTTTTGTTTGTATGACAAAATGATAATAAATGTCATGAGAAAAACAAATACATGTGACTAATGTTAAACAATAGCCACACGTAAAATTACAAAAATATTTTGTGTGTCTAGTAAAAGGTTTTAACCACACTTACAATAAATTTATGTGACTATATAACAGAACCGGCCACACTTACAGTAAATTAATGTTGCCATTGCTACCCTTTAGCCACACTTAATGCAAAAATGCTTAATTACAACCCCCTTTTGCCACACTATTTTATAATTGATGTGGCTAAAACAAACTTTTAAGTGACTATATAATAGATACGGCCACACTTTCCATAAATTCATGTGGCTGTTGCTACCCTTTAGCCACCACACTTAGTGTACACAATGTCTATTCCAGCAATAAATAGTGGTACCCTTTAGCCGCACTTTTAAGTGGTTATGGCCACTAAACGTGAATGTAGCCGTATGATACCTACGATGACTCGACCTTTGGTCACATTTGAGTTGAAAAAAAAAAGTGTGGCGGAAGACATATGGTCACACTTTTTTTGTGTGGCCGTAAGCCTTTTTTGACGTAGTGCGAAATCAGGAATTATCCCTTGACCAGCCATGATCAAGAGAACAGAAGAAAACTCAGAAAAAAGAAGATGAAGTGATTGTAACAATCGGTGGGCGCCAATGAAGAAACACGGAACTAATTTTAGGGTTAATTAGTTTGGTTTATGTTTCAATCATGAGGGTTAATCTTCTTAAACTTTCCTGAGCTCCTATGTGATCCGTTCTTTCTGCAAAACAGCAACACCGTTAGCTCGTTAAGAGGGGAATATGGGGGGTTTCCCTGTTAACCAGACTCCGGCGTGAGAATAAGTAACTGCTTTGAGGAAATAAGTGTGTGTTAAGAGTGAGAGAAGAGAGAATAGAATGTTTAACCTGTGTATGGAGGTCTCTATTTATAGCCGGAGAAGTGTAAGAGAAGATAGGCTAATTGGCCTTGGGCCGGAAGGCGCCAACTAGGGATATCCTCCTTGTCTCATTAGTATCGACCGTTAGTGGCTTCTAGAAGATCTCCGGTGCTGGCGCACCTTGACTGGAGCCACGTGTCCCAGTTGTCGGCCTTGTTGTCCCTCTTCCATCAACAGGTAAGTGGAGATCATGGGGCAGTTGTCGCCGCCCCCTGATTGGTGCCATGTAGGCGTCCTTGTGTACTCTCTGTCTCCTGCACGTCAGTCGATCGTGGAGCATGATAGAGCACAGCCTGATGGACGCTGATTGGCTCATTCTTCTGCCACTTGTACCTTGTGTACTTTCTGAAGTGGCCTTGCGCCGTAACTCCTGCGCGACCCTTGCTGTGCACGTAACTGGTCGCACTGGATTGTAAGAGCTGAAGGCTCTTATCCAGAACACTAAGTGTGAAAACTGATGTTATCTCTTGCTTGGACCTCGCGCGAGGTCAGGCTTTATTTGAGCAGCCCGCGCGGGGTCTAAAGATTGATCAGCTTTCTGAGTGAGGAGTATGGTCCAGCGCGCGACCTAAAATGGTCTGCGCGGCTTTTTTGGGACCATACCCCTTCAGTACCTGTTCAGACCTGTATTTGAAGGTAAAAACCGATACCGAAAACACTAAATAGTTAGGAATACCGAGTGTCGGCAACGTAATAAACCGAACCAATGTCGATGCCGACCTATTTTTTTCCGCATAGTGAGTATCGGTATCGTATAAATACTGTAAATTGTAAAGAACCGAACAGATACCAACCAATTTTCTCTCGCTAAGTTATGCTAATTGTATAACATGATGACTCTAGAATAATGTTTATCTCTACAACTATAATGAATATATTCATAGATGTACGTTTAACTAACCAATCCAAAAGGTAACTAACAATAGATCCACTTGTATCAAAATTCGAAAGTCTTCTTCATACTTTCCAACCTCACATTCTTAACAACATACACAAATTCAATCACCACCATACACCATCCACCCCTTAACTCCGACCATGGCGGGTGTCATTGGCGGCAGACTCGCTGCAATCATCCACCATCACCATCACCACAATACACCCCTATATTCCTCACCCCTTTCTCAACCCACCATCAAACTCCCCCCCACCATCCATTCTCGCCGTACTTCCACCATGTCTGCCACCGCCACCACCCCCACCACCGCCCTCAACAACCTCACCGTTCAACCCACCGGTTCTTCCTCCGGTAACCACTTTCTTTGCATGTCAATTCTAGATTAATTCTGTTAACAACAAGAATTTGTTTGAGGTCAAAGTTTTTAATTTGAAAATTCATAATTGATATGAATTCTATTTGGGTATTCCAAAAAGATGATTTTGTTAGCAGGATTTTGTATAAAGATTAACATGGTTGTTTGTTGTTTCTTGAAAATTGAATGATTTGTTTGATTGTTTTGATGTTGAAGTTGGTCTTGTTTGACTTTGAAAAGTCAACCATATTGATGTTGATTTAGTTTTGTGTTTTCTGAGAAGGGTGCTGGTCAGAATTTGCTGGTAATGTATCTGGTGAGTGGGATGGGTTTGGAGCTGATTTTACTGCTGATGGCAAGCCGATCGAGCTTCCGGAAAACGTTGTCCCTAATGCGTACCGAGAGTGGGAGGTTCAAGTGTTCGATTGGCAGACGCAGTGCCCGACTCTAGCTCAACCCGATAACAGTTCTGCCATGTATAAGTTGGTTAGATTGCTTCCGACTGTTGGTTGTGAAGCTGATGCAGCCACGCGGTATAGTGTGGAGGAGCGGGTTATAGGAGGTGAAGATAACATGGTTTCGTCATTTGCATATCAAGCAAGTGGATGTTACACCGCGGTTTGGTCAAAGCAGAAGTCAGCGTCCTCGAAAGTATTTGAATTGGAGCATTGTTTGATTGATCCTCGCGATAAGGAATCACGTGTAAGGGTTATTCAGATTGTGGGTGTTGAAGGAAACAAGTTAGTGTTGAAGAATATTAAAGTGTTTGCTGAGCAATGGTATGGTCCGTTTAGAAACGGGGAATCGCTAGGCGGATGTGCAATTCGTGATACTGCTTTTGCTAAAACACAAGTTCTTATCGGGTCAGAAGTTTCGGGTGTGTTGCAACGGTCAAACACCATAGCCAAATTTCAAGACTCTTCTAATGTAAGCTTAGCACAACAAAATCACATCTTTAATTATATTTACGAGTAAATTACGTTTTTGGCCCCTGTGGTTATATCAGTTTTACTCTTTTGGCCCAAAATAAGAATTTCTAACAGATTTGCCCCCATGGTCCTTATATCTAACTGTTTTGGCCCCTAAATCTAACCAACCCCTAACTCAGGTTACTTTATGGGTCACATGCATGTCACATGATGGGTAAAATTGTAATTTCCCCTCCCCTTTTATGACTTTATAAATTAAACCCAAATCTTAGAACAAATCATCATCATCATCATCTACATCTATTTCTTGAACAAACCCAGAACTTCAAACCCATTTCATCTTCAAACCACTTTCAAACCCAGATCTTCGAACCCACTTTCATCTTCAAACCCATAACTGCAAATTGAAAGCTACCGATTCAGAACTCAGCAACAATCGAAGAAATTAAACAATCGAAGAACCCAGATCTTCAAACCCACTTTCATCTTCAAACCCACTTTCATCTTCAAACCCAGATCTTCAAACCCAAAACTCAGCAACAATCAAAGAAATTAAACAATCGAAGAACCCAACAAAGTTAACCCTACTGTCATTCAAACTTTCTTTAAACTCCAACAAAGTTAACCCTAAAAGAAACAAGAAAACACATTAAAGATTAAAGCTTTGCAGCTGAAAAAACAAAATCTTTGCATTTTAAGATGAAAAAGATTGTTACCATCTTCAGTGAGAGCAAAGGAGCAGGTGCTGAACAGGGTTGTTGAGACAAAAACAGCTGAGAAAACCGAAATGAAGATCAGATCTTCAAACCCACTTTCATCTTCAAACCCAGATCTTCAAACCCAAAACTCAGCAACAATCCAAGAAATTAAACAACTTACAATGGAGAGGGATGAGTGGTGGTTCGAGTTCCGGCCATAGGCACCACTACCCAGCCCTTACAATGGAGAGGGATGAGTGGTGGTTCAAGTTCAGAGCAGACAAAGATGGTTCTTTTTCCGGCACCGGTTTATGAAACTCCGGCGATGACATCACGTTCCAGATGTCGGTTTCTTCGAGTTCGAAGATTGAGTCTGTAGTAATAGGTTGTTGTCGGTTGTTGAAGAGGTAACCGTAGTTTGATGCCGCCATTGAAGTTTGAAATGGAGCTCTATATCTATATATCGATGTTTATATGTCTATGTTTGTATGTGCGTGTGTTTCTCTCTCTAGAAATATCTTTCTACTGTGTGTGTTTTGGAAAGTAATAAAAGAGATGCAGATGTAAAGTAGGTGATGCAGATTATGATGATTTGTTCAAGAAATAGATGTAGATGATGATGATGATTTGTTCTAAGATTTGGGTTTAATTTATAAAGTCATAAAAGGGGAGGGGAAATTACAATTTTACCCATCATGTGACATGCATGTGACCCATAAAGTAACCTGAGTTAGGGGTTGGTTAGATTTAGGGGCCAAAACAGTTAGATATAAGGACCATGGGGGCAAATCTGTTAGAAATTCTTATTTTAGGCCAAAAGAGTAAAACTGATATAACCACAGGGGCCAAAAACGTAATTTACTCTTATATTTACACAACAAAATCGCATCTTTAATGGAAACATGAACTTGGCTTTTATAATCTTGTCAGATTCTTCAAGAACTTGTGGCGGTTGATGGTACAGAAAAGTCTACAAGAGATGCAAACAGTTTGGTATTGCTGCCAAAGAACTTGTGGAGTTCAGCGGTAGAATTAGATGGTGAAAAAACTTGCTACGAAGTTGGATGGCTGTTGGAACCAGGGCGCGCGATCACATCAAAGTGCGTATTTTCAAGAAACGCCAAGTTAAAAGTAAGTAATTTGCTCCATATCGGTGTCTGGATGTGTGTTTTGAGTACGATTACATCGAGTTCAAGTCATAATGATCGTTTTTTTGGTGTTTGGTTTCTTTTGCAGGAGATCATAGCTTCTTCTGAAACTGCCGCTTGAAGTCAATCTATAACATAGAGACCTGGCACCAAAATGGGTGTATAAATGGGAGGAACAACTGTTTCGGTTGTTTCCAAACAAAGCTGTTAGATTTGGTTATATAAACTTTAAAGAAGGAATTGCAATTTGATCACTTGTAGAACTATCTCACAGTAAGTATATAAAATAAAATGATGTTATTTTAAAAAAGTGTTCTCGATGTACTTTCTTTTGTTAACTTGTTTGATCAACATGATCGAACGTATATATAAATGAGCGCGCATAAAGTTTTAACTGATTCAACCTGCTATTAAATTAAACAAGTGTTGTCCCAAGGGTACAACTTACAAGAATTTGAACAGCAATAACAAGAAACTGTGCACTCTTTTAAGTTCTTACATCTTTTGAAATAATACAACACAACACAACACAAAAGCATATGATCAAACGTTAAAACATCCGCGACCCATCCAATTAACTGCCACACCTCCTATTCTCACTCATCCTGCTGTACAATCTGCAGTACATGTCGACTCGCAATTTCAAAACGTTGTGTTCTTGATGTATGATTCCGTTTCAAGAATCAAGATAGAACTATTATAAAGCATACGCGATGTACATGTACCTGTAGGCGGAACGTGGAAAGGAAATTACTAGAGTGCCCCTGGTGCATCTCTCATGCTTATATTCAGACTGTTGCGCATTGTTCTTCTTCCGACTCCTGCATTCCCTTTGGTCATCATCGCCACAAATTCCCCATAATCGATTCTCCCATCCTGAATCACAACATAACAATATAACATAAGCCCATCATTATTTTTTTGTTTCGATAAAAGAAATGAAATTCTAAATATAAAATATAATCGACTTACGTTATCTTGGTCAACTTCTTTGATGATATCCTCAACAAGAAAATCAGTCATATTGTGATCCGCACAAGCTTGCTGGAGCTCGTCGACAGTTATATAACCACTTCCATCCTTGTCGAAATACTGGAATGCAGCCACAAGGTGTTCTTCTCTTTCCAGCTTGTTCAGATGTATAGTAGCAGCTACAAATTCTCCATAATCAATGGTACCGCTGTTGTCCACATCAGCCTGACAATTGACACATCAGCATCAGCTGCAATCCAAACAACTTAAAGCACGGATTAAGAAAGAAGAAAGAGTCTTACTGCATCCATAAGGTCTCGTATCTCTGTATCTTTCAACGTGGAACCAAACTTCCTTAAACCGGCTTTCAGTTCATCAAATGTTATCGCACCACTGTTATCAGTATCCATTGCTTTGAACATCTCTCTCAAACCAGCAATCTCCTCTTCAGACAGGCTTTCGGCTATAACCTGGACCCAAACAACAAGAAAACATTCAAGATTACTTTTGCATAAATCAAATATAGCATTCGTGTAACTAAACGTTTGTACCATTTCTTATGTAAAAATCGAATCTTTTTTTGCAAATTTTAACAAGAATATGAACGTACCCGCAAAGCCATTTTCTTTAACTTGTTCATTGCAGAGAACTGCTTCAAACGAGAAAGAACGGCTGGATCCAGTGCTCTATCAGGAGCAACACCGTTTTCACAAATCCAAGGATGACCTGTATCACCATTCAGATAACGTTTAAATGACAGCAAAAACGCAAGGTATTCTAACAATATATAACCGAGTCACAACATACATAGAACTTCATGAGCAGTTAGGCGGTCTGAAGGTCGAGAGCATAACATCTTCCTAATAAGATCCTTTGCACTGTCAGATATAAGAGGCCACGGGTCCGACTCAAAGTCTATGTATCCCTTCAAAACCGCATCAAATATCCCCTGTTGTGTTTCTACAATAAAAAAAGTACAAACTTTTAAGCAAGCAATTAAGCATTTCCTGATTATAAATTCACAATACGAAGAATACGTTCGGCACATACCAGCCCAAAACGGGGGCACACCACTGAGCAATATGTAAAGTATCACCCCTGCGGTCCACACATCCGCTTCTGGACCGTAATGCTTCAAGAGAACCTCCGGAGCAACATAATACGGGCTTCCCACCACATCCGTGAAGATTTGACCTGAAATAAGTCAATAACATTCGATTCAGTACCACATTAACTGAAGAAAGATAATAATTATAATTAGAATTATAAATTACCTGGCTTGAAGAAAACCGAGAGTCCAAAATCAATAGCCTTGAGCGAAAAATCATCATCCCTATTAACCAACAAGAAATTCTCCGGTTTCAAGTCTCGATGCATAACCCCAAGCGAATGACACGCTTCAACAACGCCAACAATAATCTTGGTCAACTCAGCCGCCTTCCGTTCACTATAATGCCCCCGTTGAATAATCCGATCAAACAACTCTCCACCATTGCAAAGCTCCATAACAATATGAACATACAACGGATCCTCATACGCACCCTTAATCGTCACAATATTCTTATGCCCCGCCAAATGGTGCATTATCTGAATCTCCCTTCTAACATCCTCCAAATCCTCTTTGGAGATCAACTTCCGTTTGGAGATCGACTTACACGCATAATCCACACCAGTCGCAATCTCGGTGCACAAATAAGTAGTCCCAAACTGACCCTGCCCCAACTTCTGACCCAACGTGTAAACATCGCGAATATTATCGGTCTTGTGACCGAGAACATAGTAAGACTGGTTAGACGTCCCGTGGCGGCTCATACTGTTATCCTTTTTGGGAACAGGTGACGGTTTTGAATTCGAATTGGGGTTAGGGGGGTCTTTGGAAAACTCTTGGGCTATAAGCTGTTGAGAGATCAAGGTATTCGGGGAGTAATCTAAGGAGTTGTTGGATAGTGCAGAGGAATGGTTTTGAGTCGAAATCGACCGGTCTTCAGGCTTGTTTAAGCCCTGTGTGTCTTTTATTCCAAAAGATCCACGGCATGTATTGCCCATAAAAACAATCAACTTCTAATCATCAAACTTTGCTGCACAAAAGTTATATCAATATTACAATCACCTGGTATAAAAGATCTAGTAACTAGTAACAGATCAGATCAAGAAAGTTATACTGACCCTAAATCAGAACTAACTTATTAAAGTTAAACATAAAACTACATGAAACTAGATGAAACTTTAGATTAGCAGTTAGATAAGTAGAAATTAACTGAATTTAAACGAGAAATACACAAGAAATGAATGAATAAGGGGTGTTTGGATCTGGGAAAGTACCTGAGGGATGAATACAGGAGGTGGAGATGGGGATGATTGGGGGGGGAGATTAGTGGATATAATTGGTGGGTGTTGACGAAAGATTATAAAAAGTGAAGAATTTAGGGGTAGGAAGTGAGAAGGAAGTGAGGTGGTTGGTGGTGGAGGTGGTGCTGACCAGCTTGTTACTACTCACCTATGGGCTATGTCTTCCTTCCATCTATCCACATTAATGTTACATCTTACTACCTTACTAAATGTTCCTTACTCAATTATTGGTGTCGATCTTTCAATCATTTCTAGTTTATTTCTTTTGTTTAGTTAAATGTCATTTTAGTTGTTATGGTTTGGGTTATTTTGTTAGTTTGGTCCAAATGTTTGAAACGTTGTCATTTTAGTCCAAATTGTTTCAAACGTTGTCATTTTAGTCCACTGGGTTAATTTTATCCATTTTTTCTGTTAACTAGAAGGGCAGTTCGGTCATTTTTATGTAATTCTGCTAACTAGAAGGCAATCCAGCCATAAAATGACCAAATTGCCCTTCTCGTTAACAGAAAAATGGGATGAAGTTAACCCAGTGGACTAAAATGGCAACGTTTCAAACTATTTGGACTACAATGGCAATGTTTCAAACATTTTGACTAAACTGGCAAAATGTCCCAAAACATAAGGACGAAAATGACATTTAACTCTTTTTTTAAACAACTAACTGGGTACCAAAGAATACCAGTACTTAATTTTGGTGATTTTTAGGAGCGGTATTTTCGTACAATACTGAGCCCATCCCTAATTCGGGGGGCCAAGTGCGACTAGAAAAATTGGGCCCCTAAAATATAAACTTATATGTAAAAAATGGACGGAACTAAATATGTTACACCGAGTTAGTTGGGCAAAATAAAAAATGGATTTAAATAGACCAAAACTAAATAGGCTAATGGGTTTAAAAATTATATCGGGTTGTAATATTATTGGGTTTTTGAATTAATAGAATTTTTTTATAAAAATAATTATATGAAATATATAAAGTAAAAATGTTTAAAAATTTTTGCCCCAGGAAAAGTGGGCCATGGACAGGCGCCTAGCTGGCTAGTTTGCCCTAGCCTGGGTAGGCCCTACTCACATGCCTAATTCTGCTTTTAAGTCTGTATTTTGTCGACAGTAAGGGAAAAACATCAATATGTACACGTTTTGATGTCGTTAGTTTAGTAGTCATTTGGTATTCGTTGTTTTATAATTGCGAGCTCAACATATTATTGTGATATCTAATAGTTAATCGTCGTTTTTTTTTTGTTTACGAATATTGTAATTAGTAGTCAATATATAAATAGTGTATTCGATGATAAATACTGGAAAAATTCTATAGTTTCCAGTAGTTTTACAATTAGTTTATGTGCATGTGAACCAAATTTGTAATGTTGTTTCGATTTGGTGTATATCTAGAGTTCCATGTTAACCAAATTTGGGTTAATTGTAACTTGCTTATAGTGATATCATGTATAAACACATGTGACATTTAAATTAAAAGAAGCATTATAGTTTTAGTTAGTTATATAGTTTGGTAAGTACAATTATGTCTATATGCTAGATATATTTTTCCAACATATATTTATTTTCTGTATTTTTTAAAAGTAAGGATAACTTAATTTTCTTGTATTTTTACCAAGTCTTATATCTTCATTGTAAGCATTTGTCAACTCATAGTAAGGAAAAAAATCATGTTGGAATTAACAAGTTAACTTCTATCATTTTATCGATAAGTTTTATTTGGTTAACTAATAGCTTAAAAACTATCTTATACACACCATTTATTATAAGTGGTTTAATAATTAATTATATATAATTTTTTTGTTTTATTATAGAATCGAACGATTATAATGGTTTGAATAATATTGAAAAATTAAGAAGTTGATTGGTTAAAACTTAGCATACGTCATAATAAATGATTTAAAAACATATGAAAAGTAAATATTGTTAGGCCTACATCTTTGTTGTTACTTGCTTTAGTCATCATAATTGTAAGTTGTTCTTTAATATTTCCATATGGATCACTTTCATTCATCTTGATGTTTTTGTATGTACTCAACTACTCTTCATTGGATTAATAAATTTCTTCTGTAAAGTTTAAGGGGGTATTTTAAACTGAAATGAATGTTTGAGGGGTCAATGTACAATTTTAAAATTTACATGGGTTGGAAAAAGTCAATCTAAACTTAAGGGCATTGTCAGTCAAGGAAGATCTATGAGGGGTATAAAGGGCAAACAAACATGTCATACCCAACATTATTATATATTTTTATTTTACTTTTTTTTTTCTGATAATTTAGATTCATTGAATAAAGTCAGTGGACGGACTAGCATTAAAAGAGAAATCAGAACTTCCTTTTTCTTTTTATGTCAAACCGAAAGAAAATGAAGTGTTATATTGTTTGTAGTTTGTACTTGATTGAAAACGTTACTTTTCAATTCAATTTTCGAATTTATTTTATAAATTATAATAATATGTATTGTTTTTTATTATTTCATGAAACCAACCACATATCCCTCCCTCATAGCCCAGTGGTTGGGGGGCCGGTTGTCCTCCTAGAGGTCACCGGTTCGACTCCCGCTTGTGGCGAAAGGGGGCGGGACGTCCCAATGATAGATCGTATCCTACCGAGGCATGGTGCGGTCTTGAGGGCAACCCGGTTTTCACCCAGCTGTTACCCCAGCGGTTTTACCCGTGTGGGGGCAGTATGGTTTCCGGGCGAAGGTCAGCTTACGAGACGGCCGGGGCCCAATCGAACATCGCGCCGGAGGGCGGAGCTGACGGGGGATTGTCTTCGACAAGAACCCGGTGACACTGAGTCACGTACATAGAAAGTCACCCTTCAAAAAAAAAAAATGAAACCAACCACATCATTTTCTACGATTGGTTATAGTCAAAGTAAACTGAAATGATATATAAAATATGAAACCAACCACATCATTTTCTACGATTGGTTATAGTCAAAGTAAACTGAAATGATATATAAAATATACCCGGCCAAAAGGTTATATTTTTAATAGTTTACTTCATCAAGAGATAAGTTTGTTTGCAAAGCTTACTACGGAACACTCATATTCAAAGTTGATGATCTACATAGTTTACTTATAAATTTGAATTTACAGTGGTTTTGGAGATGGTTATTCATCAAATACATATAGCAACAATATGTGTCAAGTTATATCTATACATATAATAAAGTAAATCAATTTGAGACACATGGCAATCAATGAGACTATCTAGAAATCTATTTTCCCTTCTAAAATATAATCCCTTTAGTTTCATAGTTAATCTTAAATTCAAAATAATAATAATAATAATAATAATAATAATCTAACTTATAATAAAAGACTCCAAATAATGACACATGACATTCTCTCCTTCAATCTCATAAATTTTATTTATAATTATTTAATAAATTTCTTTTAATATTAATATTAATAACTAATATATAGATATAATTTATTTTTATCCTTATCTTTATCTAAGATTAATAAATAACTTCAATTTTGCAATTTAGACCCTTTGATTTTTTACTTTTAACCCAAAGTTTTTCATCTTTTGCAATTTATTCCCAACTCTTTTTTTTATTTTTAACAACATACTTATTATCTTACCCAAGTTTTTTGTTTCGTTCTATATTTTGTGAGTTAATACACCGCAACGTGCGTGTAGGGTTCAAACATTTTTTTCGTATATTTTTTTCCGTTTGACTAGCCCGTCGCAACACATCTATTTTGCTCCGTTTAACAAGTTCGACCAAAGCGCGGGTCCTGGAATGACTTGGTTATTTTTTTCTATGTTTTACGTTTCGGCTTAATTTCTCTGCAACGAGCGTTCATGATTCAAAGATTTTACGTCTGCTTTTCGCTCGGCGTTATTTTTTTCGTTTTTGTTTAATTTGTTTTACGAGCTTTTCCGGTGTCGGTGGTCGCTGAAAGTAGTATAGCATTGGTAATACTTGACACAGTCTTACAACAACCGCTGCAACGCAGAGTCTTAATACTAGTACATATAATAAAGTAAACCAATTTGAGACACATGGCAATCAATGAGACTATCTAGAAATCTATTTTCCCCCCTAAAATATAATCCCTTTAGTTTCATAGTTAATCCTAAATTCAAAATAATAATAATAATAATAATAATAATAATAATAATCCTGAAATCTGATCTCCCTTCACATATCAATTTAATTTTGTTATTATTTATCCGTTTAAAAAACATATAAAAGCAAATGTTTATAAATTATATATTTTATAGTAAAGATAAGTTTATAATTTCAAAGTAGAAAAATCACTTTAAAAACATAATGGTTAATACCATATCAACTTCAAACGTAATCTACTACTAATATATTTAGATTATTATAACAAAAATATTAGCACCAGAACAAAAAAAAAACATATTCATTTATGGAACAACCAATTGATGAAAAACAATAGATTTATGAATATAAAACACGTATTAGTAATTAAAAATTATATTAAAATAAAATACTATATAAATTAAAATGGTAAGATTAAATGAGAGGGTGTCACGTGACATTATTTGAAATTCTTTATTTTATTTTATTATATAATTTGACATATTAAATAAAAGAAAAACTTTAAGGAACCTCGTGTATTGTACGTGTTAAATAAATGTAATTTTATATACCAAACTTATACTATAAATAAACTAATATGTGACACGTATCATTCATTGGAGTCATCTATTTTCTATTTTCCTAAAGAAAAATTAAAAACATCTTATCTTAAATTAACAATTTTAAATTCGAAGATAATACTTTGTTAGAAAAATAGAAGGATTCTATTTCAAATTCAAGCTAGGATACGATTTAATATTAATTTAGTATTTAATTAATATAAGATAACTGTACAAAAGAGGTGGGAAAACATAAAATTAGATGGTTCCAATAAATGACACGTGTCACACATTGGTTTACTTATCTCTTTAGTTTCATAGTTAATCCTAAATTAAAAAAAATCCTGAAATCTTGGTAATAGTTAATCCTAATTTCAAAAAAAAAAAAAAAAAATCCTGAAATCTTAGTAACAACTTTCCAAATCTTCAAATAATATATTTAATGAAAATATTCGTAAATTATCATTATTCATGTTACATCTTTTTTTTAAACATTGAGTGTCTTTGTAATTTACATCCATTCTATCTTTTTATTTATCATTAAATTTAAATGTAATGTAATACGTAAATACAATAATACGTATTACATAATATATTTATTTTTGTATTATTTTAGCGACAGTTTGATTAGATTCTTCTCTGATAAATTTTAGAGTAAATTTCAAAGTTCGTCCTTTATGTATGTCTAAAATATCAAAGTATGTCCTTTGTCTTTAATAACCTCAGAAAACATACTTAATGTTTGAAAAACCAATCAGGTTATGTCCTTTACCCTAAACCTAGTTTGTTTTCCCAGTTAATTCAGGTCATGTGAGAAGCACATGAGGGTATATTGGTCATTTTACCCTAAATACTAAAAAAATTATAAAAAATTCAGATCTCTCTCTCTCTGAACGCATATCTTTATCTCTTATCTTTATTTCATCATCATCTGCACACTCAGCCAATTCATATCTAAACAAAACAACACACAAAATCAAAAACCCAAATCAAGATAAGTCTTTCTCATACACTCCATCTTACCTTGCACAATTCATCTTCACAAACCCAAATCTGCACACTCTCCAAACACCCCAACAGATCTAAACAAAACCACACACAAAAACTTCAAAAACCCAAATCTGCACGATTCATATCAAAACAAAACCACACACAAAAATAAAAAACCCAAATCTGCACACTCTCCAAACACCTCAACAGATCCACACCTCGAACCAGAAGACGGAGTCATCCTGCACAACGGAGTCACCACAACCCATCTTCATCCTGCACAACGGAGTCAAATCAAAACCGAGAGCCGCATTCGCGGCGTACGGATCTCAACCAGCCAGTCACCAAACTCCTTACTGATTTTCCGGTGAAGTCGGCTCCGGTGGTGGCACTTGTTTCTCGCTTCGATTTGAGCGATTCGGTGAAGTCGGCTCCGGCTATGTTTGAGCGATTCGATTTGAGCGATTTGAGCGATTCGGCTCCGATTCGATTTGAGCGATTCGATTTGAGCGATTCGGCTTCGATTTGAGCGATTCGATTTGAGCGATTTGTACGGATCTCGCTAGGGCTATGTTTTGGCACTTGTTTCTCGCTTCGATTTGAGCGATTCGGCTCCGGTGAAGTCGGCTCCGATGGTGGTGGTGGTGGGAGTCCGGTAGAGAGAGAGAGAGTTTGAGATGATAGAGATACATGTATCTTACTGTGTTGGTGGTGTATATGTGTCTGTATGTATATATATATTTAGATATATAGATACATGTATATTTAAACAAAGAAATTATTTATTGTTTTTTATGATTTTTATTATAATATTTAGGATAAAATGACTAAAATACCCTTGTGTGGGATTGACTTAGTCAACTTTAACCATGAAAACTAATTGTGTTATGACTAAAGGACATAACCTGATTGGTTTTTCAAACATTAAGGATGTTTTCTGAGGTTATTAAAGACAAAGGACATACTTTGATATTTTAGACATACATAAAGGACGAACTTTGAAATTTACTCTAAATTTTATAATACTAACATATATCATCTTTATATTAACTTATTTATGTCAATTGGTATATAAATGTCTCCCTCTTTAGTTTGTATTTACAAGAAATATTTATTAAATAGTTTAAATTGTTCAACCCGTGTAACACACGGGGAACTAACCTAGTATATTGATAAATGATAATATAATTTTTCTTCTTCTATCCTTGCTAATTGAATCTGCAATAACTTAAACATCTTCTCCCCAAATAATGAATTTATATATTCTAGGATATCTATCATGAGTTTGAATGGATGAATGAATAATAATAATTTTCTTGCATTGGGTGTGGTTTTTTTTTTGGATTTTGATCGAGAGTGATAAAATTTTCTTGGAGTTAATTACTGTTTTCGTCCCTGTGGTTTGTCAAAAATCACTATTTCAGTCCACTAGTTTAAAAATTGCGATTTCAGTCCTTGTGGTTTCACTTTCGTAACCATTTCAGTCCAGTCTCCTAACGCCGTCTATTTTACCGTTAAGTTTTTAATGAAATACCTAAATTACCCTTGTGTTAATTAAATATGGACTTATATGATTTTATTATTGGATTTATATGATTTTATTGTTGTATGACATATGGACTTAAATTGGATTGTAGGGTTCGACCCACTATGGCTTCAGTAGAAGTAGAAGTCTGGCACTATTTTTACATATATGGTTCCAAAATTTTAATTTTTGATTTTAGAATGAGAAAATGTCCAGGTAAGCATTATTTTTCAAAGTTATTATGTTAATTGATGCTGTTAGGAAGATATTAATTGGGGTGTGGTAATAGGTCACCGGACATTAAGAGGGTGGGGTTGTGATGCCGGAGAAGATGACCGGAAATGAGAGTAGAGATGGAGTGGGGTGGGGTGGGGTAGCGTGGGGTTGTGTTTTAACAAGTGGGTCCTAGAATACAATTCATGTGTACTTAACAGAATAAATGGATGGGGTTAAGGGAGGTGGACTGAAATGGTTACGAAAGTGAAACCACAGCGACTGAAATCGCAATTTTTAAACTAATGGACTGATATAGTGATTTTTGACAAACCACAGGGACGAAAACAGTAATTAACTCAATTTTCTTGCATTGGTTGTGTGTGTGTTTGTATTTTTTTTAGGGAGGGTGGGGGGGGGGAGGGAGGGGATTTTGATCAATATGGTCGGGAGATCCAGAAAGTTTCACATATATCTTGAAGATCAAAGATCCTTGGAGAAATTTAGGAATTTATTTGGAAATGAATGGAGACTTCCATAGAACTCCTATTATCCCATATGAATTTCAGAAACACCAGACTGAAATAAATCGATCCTAAGTGTTGATTTTGGAAGGGGGCAGTATAAATGACGTGACATTTTTTGGCATAAAGCCACAAACCACCATAACAAGTATTATGAGACATTATATAGGTGGTGTTTGTTTTTCTTAAAAAGATATGTGCAAGCTCTTCTGTCTGCGCTGCGCAGACCACACGCATACATTGTCATTTGCAGACTATTTGTTTTTTCGAAGATGTTCCATTAAAAAACATCTGTCCGAGCTCTTCTTGGTGCAGATTTGGTCCAGCCACTTCTAAGATATTCTAAGGTCTGCAGAGGGTTGTAAACCACCACCGTCCACCACCCACCACCGTCCATCACCACAACCACCTTCTGTACACCACAACTAGTTTATTATAGAAGTCCACATACGTCAAAAACAAACATCCTTCTACTCGCAGATTGTAGAGATTTGGTCCACCTCTTCTTCTACAGATGTCTGTAGATGTGGTACGCAGATTGTAGACATTTTAACTCTTAAAAAACAAACAACACCATAGTGTTCTTGTTTCTTGTAACTTAATGTCCCCCTTTAGTCATTTGAATTGTTGTAAGAATGATGGTAAGGCTGACTTGATCGAGATTAAGGTGATGTTTGTTTTTTCCAAGCAGAGCTTCCTGGCCTCTTTTGTCTGTGCGGCACAGACCACAGGCAGACCTTTTGTTTTGCAGATTGTTTGGTTATCAGAGGAGATTTCATTTAAAAAGGCATGCGCGTCCTCTTCCCCAAACAGATGTGGACCTCCCACTTCTAAACACTTCAAACCTCTTCTCACAAAACACACAGACATAACAAAACCCTTGCACCTCTCCTCCACCCCTCTCATCCACCACTCTCCTCCTCCTCCTCCCACCGCCGTCTTCGTCCTCCGCGATATCATACGTCCCCAACCACACCCTAATCCCCCGTCGCGGATCATGAATCTCCGCCGCCCACCACCCCCACTGTTGCCGCCTCACCCACTTAAACTTCTTGTCACCCACCACCGGTTCTATTTTACGGCGACTCTGTTTTTTCTTCTCACTACAACATTTTGCGACTCTACTTTCCAGTGACCCGTGTAATAATCTTCATTACTTGAAGAATCAGTTGCATCACGATCCGTGACAGAAATGGTTACCATTTTGGATAAATTGTTATCTGATTGCTGTTTTCTGATGATGGTATGGTTAATTCTGTATCTAGAAGAAGGGTTTAGGATATCTGGCTCCATTTTTACATGTGTATAAATGGAATTGAAGAAGGGTTTAAAGAATATTATTATTAATCGCCTAGAAAGAAGGCAAAACGGTGGGAGTGATTGTAGAGAAATTGAATGTGTTTGAGGTTTGAATAAGTGTAAAATCAACTTTGTACTAATGCTTGTTAGTTTTTTTTCCTGAATTTTGATGTTAATTTTCAGTTTACGATGCCTATTATGTTGTTTGGTGTTATTTCAGCATTTTGCAGAAATTAAAAAACAAACAGTCTTCTTCTTGTAGACTGCAGAGGGTTGGTTCACCTATTTTGCTACAGATGTCTGCAAATGTGGTCCGTAGACTGCAGACATTTTACCTCTGAAAAACAAACAACAGCTAAGTGTTGCACTATGAACTTATAGGGACAACCACGTGATAAATGGTATCGGGGCAAGTTTATACAAAGAAATAGAACCAATACTGACAAGATTGTGGCCACAACTATATGTTGTCGGGTGGTGATGAAAACTTAGTCGAGGTGAGTCTCGGCAATGAGTTAAGAACCAAGGCATGTTCAAGGACAAAAAAAAGTAAGCTTGGATAAGGGGTTGTGGGCATAAAGACATCCATGACAAACTTAAAGGCACGAGTCAAAGCACGATTATCTAGACGTGTTGGGCTCAAAGTTTGTGGATAAGAGTCCTCTCATTGTGCCATACCATTACCTACAACGTGAGATCCATGAATTAAGAGTTATGTTCATGGTCGAAATCACTAGGTTACATAGTGGAGTAGAAGAGATCCCTATTGTCTACGAGAGCTTATAGTTGGAAGGCGGCATGGTATGCTTAAACGAGCTATGAGCTATGGCTATTGGAGGTAACAACACCGACCTCATGGCTCCAAGTCCTAGACTGTCATCATTCATAAAGCAAGAACCGTTGATTTATACTTGAAATTTCTAGATACATGACCTTAAATGTCAGTGTAAATAGATCATAGCTCACTTTTTTTATTAATTTTTTTGTACTCGTAAGATTACCTTGAGATTTTACCTCACTTTTTTATGTACACACAAAATGTTTTTATACTGGTGGTGATCTAAAGAGGGACCAAATTTTATAATAAAAAGACAAAATAATGTAGAAATTAACCTACTTACCTATGAAAAAAATCCTTTAGCATGTCGCTTTTTTAGCTAGAATAGACCCTGCTTTTTTTTGTTGTTTCTCAAAAATCATCTGCAAAATTTGAGTTGCTAGGTCCCTCTTCTATGAGCTCGTTCTGAGTAAGGTTGAAAACAACTAATACTTTTGCCTGCGAGATAGAGAACTTATACCGGAAACATATTTGCAAAGCCAAAGCCATGCCTCTGATCGACTTTTAGATGTAATCAATAAGCAGATCATTGATTCTAGGTCATTCAAAAGAGATGTTCTATGTTGGTCATCACCTCCATCTCAATTCCAGTCGGGTTCAGAAAGAAACAAATTCAGTTTAAAACACAGTTCAATTTACCCATTTGAAAGATAACAATTAGTTCTGTGAAAATGCCCCAATGACCAGTTCTGTGAAACATAGCATACACGATAGATTAGTTTAAAAAACATAGTTCAGTTTAACACAATTATCGAAAACACAGTTCAGTTTAAAAAAAACTCTTCTGTTTACCCATTAAACTCTCCTGTTTACCCCAATGATCAAATTATGTTAAGATCAATGAAATGCCCTAAATAATTCAAATTTAAACAGTAAACCCTAAGTTTATTTGAGCATGATTTATCCTAATTGACCAATAACCAGCATTTGTTGTTGTTGATGTTAACACCGAAACACTAACAAACACAATAATCGAAAACACATACATAAGCTAATCTATTTATGTAATCTAAGTGATTTACCACGAATGGATCATAATAGTGTGCGAAGTAGTGTTGGGGATCGGCATCTGTTCTTGATTGTGGTCAGGAGATGGACTTGCAGGTCATGCCGGCGGCAAATGGTTTCACCAGAGAATCAAGCTTGACGACGTGGGAACGATGAGGTGTAAGAATAAATCGGGCTCTATTTACTAGGGTCTTTTATTGACCTTGCTAAGTCATGAAAGATGAATTTACCATACTACCCCTCCATATACCTTGCTAAGTTATTGATCGATACATATACAACGTTGACTCTAACGGCGTTGGGATCCAGGGTCCAACATTGAGCTAAATTAACATATGCGGGTGTAATATAGCAAAAGTTTTGAAATAGGGTATAAAGTTGTCAAGCGCCCATAAACCACATGGTGTAATATTGCAGTCTACTCTTGAAGGGGTATGGTCCCAAAAACCTTACGCAGGCGTATAGGACCATACCACAACCTTATCACATAAACATCTTTAACAGAACTCTGCACGGCTGCGCAGCGGTTCTAAACAAAGATATAGAAGAAAACAATCTTTGATAACCATGCGCTGGAGAAAGAACAAAACTAACATTCAGCTAACACCCCTGCGCGGGCTCGCGTAAGGATACAGTTAGACTTGAAGTCAGGATCCTAAACATCTTCGCGCGCCTGGAACCAAGACTTAGACAAAAGTACCTTTTCTATTACAACAGAATTGAGACGTGGTGAGGGCCTAAAGGGTTACAGCTGTAACCCTTCTGAAAGACCTCATCATGCACAACCAGTCGGTTATAACCGAATGGTGACGTGGCATCATCCTGAACACTCATCTAAGTCACAACGATGGCACTAACTTGGAGAAGGATCCACATAAACCCACTTTCCACGTGGCATCTCCCCAGCCGTCGATCACACTCACGATCCGTGTGCGTGGATGTGACGTTGGTGATTGACGGAAAAAGGCATAACTGCCTACGAAAAATGCCTTCCGTTAATATCTCCGTCAACAAATTTTCCCGCCCAAATCTATCTATAAATAAGTCATGACAGGAATGATCTCAGAGGTTACACTCACTTCACTTTTACTACTTCTTCTTCATCGAGATCTGTACTTATTCTCACGCCGGAGGGTGGTCACGGAGAGAAACCCTATTCTCCCCGTGGCGAGTCTAACGGCTTTCTGTTTTGCAGAGATCATCGGAGAAGAAGCTCAGTTAAACCCCCGAATCGAGCGAGAGGACTAACCCTTTTTATGCAGAACTAAACCCCTGGTCTGATTTATTCCGGTCATTCGAACCACTGTTTCTTCAACGCTTTTTTTTTAATATGAGTGAAATAGTGAAAGTTTAAAAAGCTAGAAATGAGAATGATGATTTCCACAAGTTGACAAAGTAAACTAACAATCTAGTTTGAATTGACTGTGTTTGGTTTCACACATGGGAGGCCCCACATGGGACCTTAATCATGTCTCATTAATGGGTACTTTTAAGTTATAATTGACACGTACCTTAACTATACACAATAGAAGCTTTGAAATTTCACATTTAATTTTGTTCTTTTAAATTATAATCTTTTTTAACCGATTCAAAACTAATTGTTTCGATAATCTGACGTTAGTAATGTATGTATCTAACTTTTATTTAAATGTATTTTTTTTATTATAAGGTCTTTTTCTTCATCCTTAGCTAATATATTTTTAGTTTTATGTTGTCTCACCTATTCATCACCTTTTTTATTCTTCTACTCATTGATGGTCATAACTACCCTTACAAAGTATCTACCTTTTATCGTTGGTTACACCTCTCATCTTCTCATTGAGAAAATATGCTTCTTCCTTTTCAAAATCCATTTTTCCATGAGTTACTTATTGGTATGTACTTTAGGCCAAATAATCATATGTTAGTAATCTACTCTTTTCTAAAATGCAACAAGCAAACTTAAGACTCAAACACAATGATGACAAAGAAGACACAAATTTATAGTTGATACACAATCCAAAAACTGAAAAATCACAATCAACCTACCACTGAGTCCACTACTAGAAAATATGGTTTTTGTCATGTAATTTTTGGTTACAAAATGGTAGCAATTTACTTGTTGTCACCAGTTTGCCACCGAAAATACGGTGACAAAAACACCCGTGTCAATTGCCCTAATGCCACCAAATAGCCACCATTTTTATATTTTGCTACCTTATTTTTACCACCACAAATTTGGTCAAATTATTTGCCACCGCTTCATGTTTGCTACGCTCAGCCTTGTTTGCCACCGAGTTATGACGCGTTTCATACCATTTAGCCACTGATATTGCCACCATTTAGCCATCGTTTTTGCACGTTTTAATACCATTTAGCCACCGATATTGCCATCATTTAGCCACCTATATTGCCACCATTTAGCCACCATCTTTTACACAATTTGCGAGTTTTAATACTATTTAGCCACCGATATTGCCACCATTTTTTACACAATAGCCACCATTTTTTAAACAATTTGCGACCGAGTTGTGCCACCATTTAGCCACCATTTTTCACACACCGATTACTGGAATATTGGTTTAGTTTGGAATATCGGTTTTTAATTCAGAATTTTTTTCTCGCTGTTGTTTTCATCAAAATTACATATCAATAAAACTACAAATAATATAAAAAGGCATATAAAATCCCGAAATTATATAAAACATCTCTGTTTCAAAAGCATATAAAAAATACCAACTAAAACATAAAATAACTAAAATTATCCTAATAAGATAAACATCTAAACATTCAAAACCAAGTGTTTATAGCCCTATCTTCGAACTGTAGTTGTTAACATAGCTTCAATTTGTGACATCCTATCAAGTATTGCATCTTTATCCACCTTATCTTTATCTTTTTCAGCCAACAACCCCGCAATAATTCCATTGAACCTTTCTTTTTCTTCATCTTTTTCCTTAACGAGCTCCTTGATAACTAAATTCAACTTTTCAATCTACAAAACATAAAGCCCAAAACTGTTTACCGGGTGCATAAAAATTTACAAACTCACATTTTGAAGACAACAGAGATCAACCAATGCTTCTAACAGATCGCCCAATTTTCCTGTATCATAACTAATCTGCACAAGTAACAATTGTCAGTCATAACCAGCAAACAAACATTTGAATACTTTATAGCAACAGTAGCATGCTTATACTTCACTAAAGAATACAAAATAATATAATCTTCTAACAGCAAGAAATATCAGAGCCTGCATATCCACAAGTAATCATTGTTGATTATTAATCATTTACTGTTGTCTATAATATTCGTTAAGTTTCCTTACCTGTAATATAACAACTCAAAGTGCAACCCAGTTACAGATATTCCAGTTCTTCCATAGGAAATGATATATTGTGTCGAACTCCCTGGTTTTGTCTATAGGGATATCCTCAAAAAATGTTTACGTTTGATTAGCCGATGTGTGACAACCCGAACTTTCAAGGTTAGTGACGTTTAATCTTCTGATCTTAACTTCTCGTTATCCCTCTCAGATGTGTTAAACGTTCTGTGCAGATATAACTCTGTTAAACTTAAACTTAAACGTATACTAACTTTGTTAAATAACATATTGACATATTTGGGCCGCACTTGTACTGGGCCACATACTCACACTCTAAAACTCTACACTATATCGGCCCACAGTGATCACCAGAGCCCAACTCACTTTCGTACGATTTGAATCAACTCGGCCCAGTTTCTTGTAGCCCAAGGAAGTAATAAAACCTTAGTGGGATCGGCCCACTTGTGTAGGTAACCGGCTCAAAATTTAGATTGTACGTAACCTCCATGTATTCCTCTCAATCACAAAAATAACAAACCCACAAACCCTACTCTTCTCCCCCACCATCCTACCCTTGACGGCAGCCCACTTTGGTCGAAATCCAACCCCTCTCGTATCTCTCAATCAGGTTAGTGGATGTTTTATTATTCATAAAGATTAGTTGAGAATCAATGGATTAATTATGTGATGTATTTGTTGCAAACCTGCTTGTGGATCAACATGTTACTGGATAATAAACCATTATGTTTATGAAAGTGTGAATATGTTATGATGAGAATTTGATGATCTGTATACGTTTAGATTTATGATGATGTGGTTGATATTTCTGTCAGATGATCAATGATTGTTTACAGTTTTAGAATCAATGATTGTTGAGAATGATATAAAACTGTTTGATCGATTGTGGTGATGTATGTTGTTGTGTTTGGGTTATCGTAATGTATGTTATTTGCGAAGATGATGAATGATCCTTGAATCTGTTACGCTACACTAGTTTGGTTTGATCAATACCTGCTGTTAATGATATGATTTAAAACTACCGTGACTAGGGCTGTGGGTAAACATGAAACTGTTAGGGTTCAGGCCGATCCTCGTCATGGCGAAACTTGGTCATTCATCAGGAGATCTTTCGTCACAGTGGTTGTCGACGAAACTTAGTCATTCGTCGGGGATCTTTCGTCACAGGAGTTGTCGACGAAACCTGGTCTTTCGTCACACCACATCTCGACCCACCTGATAATGTTTGTCGGCTATATTTGATCTATATTGCACGTGATTTGAATTTGTCGTCTTGTTAATTGATTAAGTCTTATCAATCTACATAAGAGAAGCTGTCCAATTGAATTCTAGTTGTCTGCATACGTGTTATCGGCCCATGTGATTTCTGTTTTAGTCCAATCATCAACAAAGGAAATTAATAAATATTTCATGTAATAGTTTGGTCAAAATAATACTTGTGATTTGAGGTCTTTCGTCGGACGGTTATTCGCCGAAGGGCAATCTGTTCGGGCTTGGGCTTTGGTAGTGTGTTATTGTATGTTATACATGGGATGTGATCACATGTGTGAACCGGGTGTATGCTATGTAATGCAGTATGATCTTGTGATAAATGTAAACTGTGTGATTGATTATAAAACTGATGTTATTGGTAACCATTGTTGGAAACATGAACTGCGTATAAACGTATATGAAATCTGGATGCTTGCTATATGTTATGTGACGATGATACTACGCGTGACTTGTTGAATATGTGAATTGAATATGTGTTGGTGAAACTAACTATTCTTGGTAACCACGGTAGGGTATGGTTGACCAACTTGGAACGGGTAATGTAAGGTAATATACCGAGCAAATCTAAGGTGAGTTCACTGCTCTTTTTCCAAGCATGCGTAATGTTGGGTATTGGGTTTGATTGGAATGTTAAAGCTGGGTTGTTGGTTAATACACGTCTGTATCTATCACTCAAGTCCCTCCTACCGATTGTTGCTTATAGGGCAACGGGGTATTAGTTAATAGCGCTATTTAGGTTTGGCACCCTCACACCGCACCGAGGAGGCCGGGAGTGAACTAATGACCCCCATCTTGACCATTGATTTGATAGAGGCAATGGGGTTTAGGGCAAATAATCTAGAGCCATCTGCGGTAAGCGTGTGATTAACAACATCGAATTTGTGAAACGTTTTAATCTGGTAACTGGTATCTAAACACGTTAACAAAACTTTGAACTCACCAGCGTCGTCTGATACACTTATCTGCATGCTTGCAGGTCTGTAGGTTTATATCATTGGGACTTGCTGTCTGGGAGGCTGGAGTGGTCATGGGTCGAGATACATGGAATCGCAAGACAAGTCTAATGGTTTTCGTACATATGGTTTATGAAACACTTAACGAGTGATTTATGCTTCCGCTGTATATGTTGAAATACATGTAACGTTTTGTAATACTTTATGTTATTGAATGAAAGTTTTTATTTAAAATCTCGTTATGAGTTCAATGTGATTGTGGCTAGATCCTGGTATGTCACACGTCCCGCGGGGTCTCTGCATGTGGTATTTTGGGGTGTGACAGTTTGGTATCAGAGCCACTGGTTATAGTAAACTTGGTTTTAAAAATGTTTTTTTTTTTTATAAAACCAGACTATAACCGAACAAGTTCTGAATACGACCATTACACTCAGCTCCAGACTGCAAGGTTTGTCCCTCGTTTACTCATTGTACTGCATAACGAGTGAACACTTACATATGAAATTGCATGGGATTGCACGTTTAGCACAACAGTATGAATTCATGTATTACTTGCATGCGTTATGTGATTGATAGTGTGGTGTTTCCCTAGACATTCATGACTCACGTTTTATGATATTCCTTGTTTGCTACTCGAGTTTGAGGAACCATTTGACATGAGTTAGGAGGAACTGAGATGAGCATGCAAGTCACAGTATTATTGTGGGTGCGCACATAATAATAATGTGGGGTGCATATGAGTCCCAGTGAGCCTTAACAAGTGAAGAAGGGGTTCTGTTTTGTTATTTGATCAATGAGAAACATAACAAACCTATAGGGGTCATAGCAGTGATTGTTTCCCACTCGAACGTGATCTTTTCACTCCTCTCTGAATCCTTTTCAATCTCGATGTTATCGAGTATCACCTGAACACCCATCTGAACGCCTAGCGAACTGTGTAGTATGTTAGGTGCTTGTACGAAAGTCCCTGAGTTGGATGTTGCAAGGTCAATGATTAGTCTATACCTTTCCCACCTTTCTTCGTTTGCTGGAACTTAACGTATTGACATCTTAGATCCCGAAGTGCGATTACTTCTGCAACACTCTCGCAACATACCGTGTATTACTCAATCAACTTGCAAGAAGGATGGACAAGAGGATGAGCGTAGTGCCATACCGACATCAGTATTAGCACAACCCAGGTTACCGGCAACGAACACCAGCAGATTGACTTCAACCGAATCCTTAACCCTAGTCAGCGACTTATGGGAGTCAACTCTCACGAAATAATTGGGACATAAAACGGTGACAATTGACTATAGTGGGGTATGGTGTATAACTGCCAGCACGAGTAGTGTCTTAGGACGTGACACGGAATGCAAAAGATGGACCTTGTCGGTGAAAGATCATAGGGCTTCGTTTCAAGCAACGGCATTAGAGGCAACAGTCACGGCGACATCAAGGTACTCGTAATCGTGGCCTACCGTATGGAAACAAAGGTGACTTCGACAAGGATTGACTGTTATTAAGTCAAAGTGTCAACAACCAAGGGAACGACGACAGTATTGGGAATCCACGTGACCGTAACAACACTAGTAGTGGTACTCATGGAAGGGCATTTAGGATTGGCATGGACGACGCCAGGATTATAGCAACACGGTGGCTTGCACGTTCTTGGTAACTAATCGCTTCGTCTCTGTTTTGTTTAACCCTGATATTCCTTGGCACTGAACTTGTTGTGGACTCGACTGATGGCAAGTCAAATGAAACCTCATATGTTTGTTGGGATGCAAATTCGACCGTGTGGGACAAGTTTTCGACATCGATCTTCCTTCTACTATCCATGATGGTTTTGATGCAGTGGTCAGTATGGATTTTTTAACCAGGTATCGCGCAGATATACCCTGTGAGGGGAAAGTTTTCGTCTGTCATAAAGTATCCGAGTGGTGCAGAGGTTAGCATCAATTCAACAATGAAGGCCAGAAGTGTCCACGGGAGGATTACCCCGCTATGTTAACACTCGTTACTGATGTTAAGGCTAAGGAAAAGAGGATCGAGGATCCACCAATTGTTCGTGATTTCTCCCTATGTGCTATCAGAAGAACTATCAGGATTACCTTCACATTGTCAGGTGGAATATCAGATCGGTATCATGTCAGAAGCAACCCTTATTACTAGTACTCCTTATTGTCTCACATCAGGAAGGTTGCAGGAACCGCTTAATCAACTTCAGGAACTGTTGGACGGGAGTTTTAACGGACCTAGCTTTTCGCTTTGGGGAGCCTCAGTTATATCCGTAAAGATAAGCCTTTTCGTATGTATTATCGAGAACTTATCGAGGTGACAGTCAAGAACCATTTGCCTAGACCGCGTATTGACAACCTGTTGACCAACTGCGAGGGTTAAGCTCCTATTCGAGGGATGACAGATGAACAAACTAACATCAAGTGAAAGTCCAAGGGGAGAATGTTCCTACAACGGCATATCGAACGCAGTACAGCCATTGCGACTATGTATTCCATGACCTTTGGGTTAATCAACACACCAGCAATCTTATGGATCGCATGAATTGACTGTGTTTATTTTTGATGTTTTGAATCATGGACGACATTCGTATCTTAATTCAGAGCTCCTGAGGAGGAGCCACTCCGTGCGAAGTCTTGTTAAACGTGACTTCTGGATACGAGAGGTACATTTCTGGTCATGAAATCAACGAAGTGGGAATACACGTGGATCTCGCTAAGATCCATTTTGTTAGAAACTAATCGACACCAAAGATCCCTTCGAGGATACAGTAATTTCTTGGTCTAGCTAGGCACTGATGTAGACTCGTTATAGGATTTCGAGGATCACGCAGCTTTAATCTCTTTAGCACAGCAGGGTGCTGTGTTCATGGAAGACAAAATAGGAGGACGTCTTTTCAGTTTTTGAATCCCAACTCTGCCATGCACTGAGCATCATCTTTACCCGAGGGTGCGGGTGATTTAGTAGTATACCTTAATGGTCCGAATCAGAGTCCCAGTTACACACCGATGCAACACGAGAAAGTGATGACCTACGTAATGGAATTACAACGAGGAACTGCACGACACACAACCTGCGGTGGAAACCGTGGTCTTTGGATTTAAGTTGGAGGCATTACTTGGATGGTACCGAATGCACTACTTAGACCGATCACAAGGGCCTCCCGTGTACCCTGGTTTCGAAAGAGCTAAATCAGTTAATGGCATCGCTGGATGGAACTTTTGGATGATTACGACTGTGAAACTTGAATGTGCGTGAGCTTTACAGCTCTCTATCGACTCTAACACACTTGATCAGACTCGCTTTGTTCAAACTGAAGAACTGAAGGAAGAGGATTTTCAAGTTAAACCCATGCGGGGCATGGAGAAACAACCTTTGGCAGGTCGGACGATATTCGCTACCCCAAGGAGCGAACGTGGATCTCATTATACGGCAACTGTAGGGTATTTGTGTTGAGAAAAGCACACCGGCCCCGATATCCTAGTCATCTGAGTTTTGATGAGAGATATTAGAATCTATAAATCTTGCACTGGTAATCGGGCATGAAGACCCACCTAGCTATGCATGTGAATAATGTTTGACTTGTGGGAAAGTCAAGGGGAAGTATCAGCAACCGGAATCACCCATATGGAAATGGGAACAGACTGCCACGAAATTTTGTCACTGGACTACCTGAAACTCAGAAAGGAAATAAAATCACCTGGGTGATCGTTGATTGTCTCACGTTACTAGCACGCTCTCTTGCAATCAAGGAAACTAACGAGTCTTCACAGCTGTGAATGTTCATCTGAGAGAGGCGGCTTTTAGGCACGGGGTGCTAACTCCCGTTACTTCCGATTTTGGGGTATACCTGATTTATGACAGGCAATACACGACACCCTTGGCTCACGAAGACAGGCTGCGAGCATGTGTGGGATTGGCTTTAGTGAAAACTGGGAGGACACCTATGTTTGATTAAGTTCTACAGTAGCAGCTACCATCCTAGTATAAGACAGCTTCATTTGAGGCATTGCTTGGGCGACCATGCCGATTCCCAAGTTGGACTAAGGTGGGTGACAACCTAATCACGGGTCCAGGACTTGCACTCGGAATTGGAAATTGTGGGGCGACAACGCGTGATCGCCAGGAAACCTAATAACTTAGGAAACACTGGGAGTTCGCTGCAGGCGAACGTGTCATATAGAAAGTCTCATCCTGGGAGGGTGCGGAGCACTTTGGGAAGCGTGATAAGATGAACTTACGTCACGTTAGGCCATTCGAAACTTTGGAAAGAATCAGAAACATGGTCTACGCACTTGAGATTACCCGACGAATTGGGTAGCGTACATGATGTCATTTATGTCTTGAACCTAAGGCAGTGTTTGTCCGATGAAACGCTTGTGATACCCTTATTAGAGTCTGAGGTTAATGACAAGTTGTAGTTGTTGAGGAATCTACTGAAATCATGGACCAGGACGTCAAAGTTCGTTAGCATAGTCGAATTCCAATCGTGAGAGTTCGTTGGAACTCAAGACGTGGATCAGAGTTCACGTAGGAACGCAATGATCGAAGTAAGCTCTAGTATCCTTGGTTGTTCAAACGGTTGAAGTAACTCCTAATGTCACTGGTGAATTTCGGGACGAAATTCCCTTTCAAGTTGGGGATGATGTGGTACCCGCGGAAAATCCACAGTCATCCTGATCTATCACCTCGCTGTTTTTGGTTTACTTATCAAATTTTGGGACGAAATTTCTTTCAAGTTGGGGATGATGTGACAACCAGAACTTTCAAGGTTAGTGACGTTTAATCTTGTGATCTTAACTTCACGTTATCCCTCTCAGATGTGTTAAACGTTCTGTGCAGATATAACTCCATTAAACTTAAACTTAAACGTATACTAACTTTGTTAAATAACATATTGACATATTTGGGCCGCACTTGTACTGGGCCACATACTCACACTCTAAAACTCTACACTATATCGGCCCACAGTGATCACCCGAGCCCAACTCACTTTCGTACAATTTAAATCAACTCGGCCCAGTTTCTTGTAGCCCAAGGAAGTAATAAAACCTTAGTGGGATCGGCCTACTTGTGTAGGTAACCAGCTCAATATTTAGATTGTACGTAACCTCCATGTATTCCTCTCAATCACAAAAATAACAAACCCACAAACCCTACTCTTCTCCTCCACCATCCTACCCTTGACGGCAGCCCACTTTGGTCGAAATCCAACCCCTCTCGTATCTCTCAATCAGGTTAGTAGATGTTTTATTATTCATAAATATTAGTTGAGAATCAATGGATTAATTATGTGATGTATTTGTTGCAAACCTACTTGCGGATCAATATGTTACTGGATAATAAACCATTATGTTTATGAAAGTGTGAATATGTTATGATGAGAATTTGATGATCTGTACACGTTTAGATTTATGATGATGTGGTTGATATTTCTGTCAGATGATCAATGATTGTTTACAGTTTTAGAATCAATGATTGTTGAGAATGATATAAAACTGTTTGATCGATTGTGGTTGATGTTGTGTTTGGGTTATCGTAATGTATGTTATTCGCGAAGATGATGAATGATCCTTGAATCTGTTACGCTACACTAGTTTGGTTTGATCAATGCCTGCTGTTAATGATATGATTTAAAACTACCGTGACTAGGGCTGTGGGTAAACATGAAACTGTTAGGGTTCAGGCCGATCCTCGTCATGGCGAAACTTGGTCATTCATCAGGAGATCTTTCGTCACAGTGGTTGTCGACGAAACTTAGTCATTCGTCGGGGATCTTTCGTCACAGGAGTTGTCGACGAAACCTGGTCTTTCGTCACACCACATCTCGACCCACCTGATAATGTTTGTCGGCTATATTTGATCTATATTGCATGTGATTTGAATTTGTCGTCTTGTTAATTGATTAAGTCTTATCAATCTACATAAGAGAAGCTGCCCAATTGAATTCTAGTTGTCTGCATACGTGTTATCGGCCCATGTGATTTATGTTTTAGTCCAATCATCAACAAAGGAAATTAATAAATATTTCATGTAATAGTTTGGTCAAAATAATACTTGTGATTTGAGGTCTTTCGTCGGACGGTTATTCGCCGAAGGGCAATCTGTTCGGGCTTGGGCTTTGGTAGTGTGTTATTGTATGTTATACATGGGATGTGATCACATGTGTGAACCAGGTGTATGCTATGTAATGCACTATGATCTGGTGATAAATGTAAACTGTGTGATTGATTATAAAACTGATGTTATTGGTAACCATTGTTGGGAACAAGAACTGCGTATAAACGTATATGAAATCTGGATGCTTGCTATATGTTATGTGACGATGATACTATGCGTGACTTGTTGAATACGTGAATTGAATATGTGTTGGCAAAACTAACTATTCTTGGTAACCACGGTAGGGTATGGTTGACCAACTTGGAACGGTTAATGTAACGTAATATACCAAGCAAATCTAAGGTGAGTTCACTGCTCTTTTTCCAAGCATGCGTAATGTTGGGTATTGGGTTTGACTGGAATTTTAAACCTGGGTTGTTGGTTAATACACGTCTGTATCTATCACTTAAGTCCCTCCTACCGATTGTTGCTTGTAGGGCAACAGGGTATTAGTTAATAGCGCTATTTAGGTTTGGCACTCTCACACCGCACCGAGGAGGTCAGGAGTGAACTAATGACCCCCATCTTGACCATTGCTTTGATAGAGGCAATGAGGTTTAGGGCAAATAATCTGGAGCCATCTGCGGTAAGCGTGTGATTAACAACATCGAATCTGTGAAACGTTTTAATCTGGTAACTGGTATCTAAACACGTTAACAAAACTTTGAACTCACCAGCGTCGTCTGATACACTTGTCTGCATGCTTGCAGGTCTGTAGGTTTATATCATTGGGACTTGCTGTCTGGGAGGCTGGAGTGGTCATGGGTCGAGATACATGGAATCGCAAGACAAGTCTAATGGTTTTCGTACATATGGTTTATGAAACACTTAATGAATGATTTATGCTTCCGCTGCATATGTTGAAATACATTTAACGTTTTGTAATACTTTATGTAATTGAATGAAAGTTTTTATTTAAAGTCTCGTTATGAGTTCAATGTGATTGGTGGCTAGATCCTGGTACGTCACACATCCCGCGGGGTCTCCGCATGTAGTATTTTTGGGGGTGTGACACGATGCATTCGAAACATGTCGGAAATGAAGGTGTAACTCAGAGAACCTACTGGTCTCCGGGTTTTATCGAAGAAGATGATAGCAGCACATCCCACTTCGATCAAGATTAACAATATCAAAAGTATAGAGTACTACAGGTTCTTAAGGAATCCAACAAACACAAAAAGAAAAATAATAATAATAGCAATTTTACTTAAAAAGACAAATGCCTTACATTTTAATGATCCTGCAACGAGGAAACTAATACCTGGAGACCTGTAATTTATATTATGAACAACATACAAGTAACCCGCAATTTCAATATTTTAAATCAATACCTGGAACATGTGATTTTTTTTAACAATTTGGGGTTTGGTTTCAAGACCGGGGACCTGCGATTTTGGGCGAAGGGCAATTACGATTCCGGTTTCAAGACTTGGAGCAACGATTGGAATGAAACCACCTAATTTCCACCTTTGATTTGGATTCGGTTTGGTAAGGGGGCTTTTGCTACATATTGAATGAGCCAAAACTATCCGCCCGTCTTTGCTGACAAACAGAGCAGATTGAAAACCGTGTAGCAACATTCGAATTCAGACAATGAAGCTGAGTTTTCGACTTGGTAGAAAATCTCAAGGATGTTGGGGTTGAGTGGAAGAGGCAATTAACTTTGGGGGGGGTACCTCCTCATTAGATCAAAACCCTAACTATATTGGAGCGATGTGAAATTAAGAGCGGGCCTCTAAAAATTAACTCGCTTAATTTAAGTTTTCATCTTGCCACCACTAACACGGTGGCAATTAAAAAACACCCTTTTATTTCTAATGTATTTTCGATGTTTTTAATTTTGTTTAGTATTTTTCCTAGGGATTTGTCACCAAAATTAAACGGCGGCAAAATTTCCAACCATTTAGCCACCATATCATAACAAGTACGCTTAATTTCAATTTGGGGGGAAGCGGGTTGCTAAATTTGCTACCATTTTTTTTTGGTAGCAAATTTTAGTGACAATTGCCCAATTTTCTAGTATTGGTCATAGATCGAGTACCTGGATAAACTTTTAACAACTTTAACGACTTGAGACAATATCAAATATGCATGCCCATATGCATTTGAAAATCTTTCAAGGTAAGGGTAGCTGAAGCGTAACAAACATCTTTTATAAACTTAATTTTTGGTATGGGGTAATGGAATGGACGAAGGAATGGAATGGACGTGGTAATTGAATGGACGAGGGAATGCAATGGATCATTACCATTCCCTGTCTTGTTTGGTTACCATGTGTGAATGTAATTGATTATTATTGTGTATTGTTAGATAGACAAGAAAAAACAAAGTAATAAAGAAACGGTGAGTGGTTGTGGTGGCCGATGGTAATTATAGGTGGTGGTGGTAGGTGGCGGAGGCGATGGGTGGTGGTGGTAGCGGCGAGTGGCAGTGCGGCGGCGACGATGAGTGGTGGTGGCGGCAAGGAGACCGTTGGTGGTGGGTGGCTGGTGGCGGTGGAGGTGCGGTGGTGGCGGCGACAGCGGTTGGTGGTGGCATCGATGATGGTGGTGGGCGGCAGCGGCGAGTGGCGTTGGTGGTTGGTCGTGGCTGTTGGTGATAACGGTGGCGGTGGGTGGCGGTGGCAGCGATGGTGGATGTCGGTGTGAGGTGGTGGTGGGTGGGGGTGATGCTTTCGGTGGTGGGTGGTGGTGGTGGGTTGTGGTGAAGGTGGTGGGTTGTTGTGTTGTTGATGAATGGTGCAAGAGGGGATTGAATGAAAAAGAGACATGGGGGTGGATGGAATGATTATGAAGGAATGGAATGCCTTTTGGAATGGGTGATTCCATTCCATTGACCAACCAAACACCCTTTGCTTCATTCCCTCATAATCATCCATTCTATTCCACCTCTCATTCCTCCATACCAAACACTACGTAAAAGTTTTAAAAATAATTGTAGTTTTTTTTTAAAGTGAGCTGTGAGTATGTATTAATATATCTAGAAGTTCCATAAGAAGATAGTATTAAAAGTCAAAATTAACAAGTAGAAGATGATTTAATCTTTTGTGGTATGGTGGGAGTTTGAAAACTAACAAACCATCTTGTCTATTTGTATTAATAACGACACCTTCAATAAACTTACAATCTTAAACTACAAGATAAGTAGTACTCTTGTCGATATTAGAGAAGTTGTCTCGTTGGTGTATATTTTGTATGTCCGCCACCGTGCGAATAGGCTAAATAGAGCGTGTGTTGAATATTGTATAGATTAGTGTGAAAAACGGGCTGAAACGTTTGTGTTAAAGCCCTTTCGCATGAAAGTGCGCTTTCGTACGAAATGAGCCATTAGCCCTCTCGCACGAGAGGAGCCCATTCGTCCCAGGTGGTTTCGGACGAATGGACATTGCCTATAAATATAGGACTTGGACTCCTCATTTCACAAGTTTTGGAGTTCCCAGAGGGGAAATGCTGGCGAAATTTCTCCAGAATTTCGCCAGCTTGTAAATGATGTAAACTCTTTCAGTATGAATGAAGCAAGCATTCAACATATGATTATTCTGCTTCTACTCCTTTCGTATCAATAATATTCTACCGAATCGGTTCTATCGGGGCCAAAACTCCGTCTATTCCCGCCGGATACTGGACTCTCAATTGGTATCAGAGCTACGGTACCGATTCAATCGATCTAACAGTTGATTGAATCACCTACGCTCATGAATTTTGGATTTTTAGGGGGTTTAGACGTAAAACATCAAATAAACATCAAATTGAAGGTCAATTCATGGATGGATTTTGAAATTGAAGAGATCATTAGATTCGTAACTGATTTTTGCACATATATGTGAAGTTTCATCATGAAATTCGCAGAAATAAAGATTCTGGATCAACAATGTGATTGGGAATGTTCGTGAGATCGGACTAGTCGCTTTCGTACGAAAGAGCTCTCCCATTCGCACGAGAAGGCCTCTCGGACGAGAGGAGATCCCCCCTTCGTCCAAAAACGTCATTCGTTCCAAAATCAGCCCATTCGTACGAATGGTTCAAATGCCTAAAAAAAGAAGAAGGCATTTTTTGATCGCAATGACGAGATGAGTCTCCAGAAAAAAAATTGGTGATTGAAATTTTTTTTGAATTTTTAAACGACCAAGATGGGGTGTTCGGGGACACCGTCCGGAGCTTCAGAGAACAGATTTGATGATGCGATCACAGATTGTGGAAATTAGTGGGGTAGTCATGATACCTATGTAGAATGATTATCATCTGGGTTATTTGACTATTAATGGGCCACAACGAAAAATCCGCAATGATGAAAAACTGACTTTTGGGGGCCAAAATGACACATTTTCGGCATAGTCAAGTTTTTCAGAGATAAGTGTCACGTCCCCCGACCACACCCTGGACGGGAGCCGCGAGCAGTCAAGTGGTACCGGTGGTTATTTTGAAAATCTTGCAGCGGAAAATTTCATCAGGACCGTGAGTTAGGAAAATACCAGATTTTAGAAACACCGGATTTTATTTATTAAACAGATGGGAATAAACCCATGTTTTACAAAGGTAGCTTTATTATGGGATAAACCCGAATATATGAAACAACTTTTAATTTAATTTAATTTATTTGATAAAATAAGCCACTTCTTTAAGCCTTTCGGTGTCGTATCATCACTCTTATTCCAATCTACTGTAATCACCTGAAACGCGTTTTAAAAATATTTGGTCATAAGGAAATACTGGTGAGTTCATTCATTTGGTACAAAAACACATTTGTTATAATTCACAGCATTAAGAGTTTTTATATTTGCCCCTTATCTTATAATTATATGGTTCAGTTGTCACTCGACCGGATCTATGACTGTGGTCATACCACTATTGGGTCCTGTCACCCAATAGCGACATATATCACTAATTAGGCTCGCCCACCTAAAGTGATAAAAACAGCAGTAATGTGCACAATACCCCACTTACTGCCAGTAACTTAAGATTAGTAAAGACTTAATCACTGCAAAGTATAACTGGAAAACATTTAGGGTTTTATAAAGCAATCTGATAAAAACAGAATGACTCACCTTGTTAGCATATAGTCTTGATTAAACAAGCATCTTGATTCTAAGTCTTCTGATGGTTAAACATCTTGTTTGATTGTAAGTGTATGGTTTGGAGTTTTCTGATAGTTAAACATATAGTTTAACAGAGTGGAATACGTATTAGTGTTAAACCCAATCAAACCTAACGATAATCACGAGATCAGAACCTTAACGAAATTCATAAAGTATAGTCTTATTCAGACAACACTTTGGCATTCGTCCGTTGGTTTCCGAATCGATCGAACAGAATATCGTATTGGTTATTATTGGTTAGAACACCAACGTATAGAGAGAAGAAGAGAAGAAATGAGCAAGGAAGAATGAAATCCTAGGCTTCTATTTATAGGTAAGGCAGATTCCTTTCTTAGCTATGAATTTTTCTTAATTATTAGGTTTCCTTTTATTTATTTAGTTTTCTTACTGCTTAAGTTTACTTACCTATTAAGTTTACTTATATATTAAGTTTACTTAATTGTTTTAGCTATCAAGTTTACTTGGCTTTTTAACGGATTATCTCACTTAGCTGTTTAACTGATTACTTTTCCTTAACTGTTTAATTAAGTAATTTACTTAGCCGATTAATTAATTAACTTAATTAGCTGATTAATTAACTTACTTAGCTGGCTTAACTGTTAAGTTTCCTTAGCTATTAAGTTTTCTTAGCTATTAAGTTTTCCTTAACCGCTACGTTTTCTTAACTGCTAAATTTTCTTAACTGCTAAGTTTTAGATAACCATTAAGTTTTCTTATTTACTAAGTTTACTTAGCCATTAAGTTTTTCTTAATTACTAAGTTAACTTAACTTAACTGTTAAGTTTACTTAACTACTAAGTTTACTTAACCATTAAGTTTTCTTAGCCACTAAGTTTACTTAATTATTAAGTTTACTTAATTATTAAGTTTACTTAATCGCAAAGTTTTCTAGTATAACAGCTTCCTGATTATGAGTTCTAATGCTAGATACAATGGAACTCGTATTAGCGTAGTAACCCAATTCAACTTTAACGATAATCACGAGTTCAAAATTCACAACGAATGACAAAGTATAGCCGTATACAGGCATCACTTAAACATCCGTTGGATTAGTTTCAATCAATCGGATATAGTACCGTGTCCGTGATTAGAGTTATTACCCTGATAACGAGCAGAGTTTCGGGGTTTTAGGGACATCGCTGAAAGAAACAGAGATATGAGAAGTAGGACGTCGTTTTAAAGGAGCGAACTGAGCAAATTGAACTAGTCCCACACTGCAGCATACATACTCACATTTGATCTCCCTCGCGTGTCGCGCACGGGTCAGCCTCCTCTGGCGCGTGTCGCAGGGAGGGCCGACCTGGCTTCGGTCGCCACGTGTCGCAGTGTCGTGACGCGTGTCCTTGGCCGCCCTTCTCGTCCAATCGCGCATTTTTCCTCGATTTTCATGTTGATACTTATCGCGTATGTTTGGGTCTTGATCCTAAATGGTTCGGTTTATAATCACGAGTCTACTAAAGGTACTTCTGTGCGGTTTAGTTCATTAACCGTCAAGTTTTCAAGTTTCGTCGTGCATACTTCGGATTTTGTTTATGGATCTTTTTGAGGGTTGTTACAATAAGAAATGACTGAATTGCTCAATTTAAGGGGGGACTTCAGTGATAAGACGTCAGAATTTGCAAAAATGAGGGGGAATAAAAATTTCATAAAATATATTGAAATTCCAACATTTTTGAAATTCGTGACAATGCAACTGTATTCGGGTGGTTCCGACTTCAGATTGTCTGGGGATGCATAGGATCTGGATTCGTCATTTTGTGATCAAAGGAAGTTCAGATTCTATAGATCAGGGTCAGATTGACGTCTTAGGGTTTGAGTCCCAGGTCTTCGTTAGGCCGGTCAGTAGGATTAGCGACAGGAGATGCAACCGTATTATGGATACTTATAAGATATCACAGCCTTGTGATAGTCTAAAGTGTCAGAATGGTTAATCTTTGAGACGAGGAATTGTTTTTCGGACTAACCACCGGTGAATGACGATGTTTGTTGATTAAGTTGATGCGGGAACTAGCGGAGAAGACTATACATCTGTTATCATAACTGAAGAGGAAGAATGTGAATCTGATCGTGGATGAAAGTTTTTGAGATCTGAATGTGTTACCAGATGATTTGTTAATCGATGAAGATTTGTTGATTGTGGAGATTACCGTTTACACTGATCAATCATTTAGGAGGGTGCTTAAAGATGATTACAGAAAATGGGATTTCAGATTTTAGTAAGTAATCATAGACATGAAGCTAACCAGTGTGGTGTTCGAAGTTTCTATCGACTGCCGGTTGGGTTTTAGAAGATTAGATGATCGAGCAGCCGAAATGTGTGATGGAGCTAAAATGGTATATCAAAAACCGAACGCGGAGGTGGTTAAAGCCGAAACAGAGAAGCTGCATTGATTAATTATAAGTTGGTGATTAATCGTGAAGATTACAGTACAGCAAATCAGAGGAGGGGTCGTGAACTGTGCAAACAAAAACCTGAAGATTCATTTCAAGGGGAATTTGTGCATAATGAAGATAATGCAAGCCCGAATCATCAATCAAGGGGGAATCGATCGAAGATTTCAAGATACCTGATTGAAGTTGCAGAATATTCAAGACACGGCTCTAGGTTTTTAAAGAGCAAGATTCGACAATGACGGCCAAGGGGGAATCTGTTGGTGCATATTTTATATGCCCGCCACTGTGCGAATAGACTAGATAGAGCGTGTGTTGAATATTGTATAGATTAGTGTGAAAAACGGGCCAGAACGCTTGTGTTAAAGCCCTTTCACACGAAAGTGCGCTTTCGTACGAAAGGAGCCATTAGCCCTCTTGCATGAGAGGAGCCCACTCGTCCCAGGTGGTTTCGGACGAATGGGCATTGCCTATAAATATAGGACTTGGGCTCCTTATTTCACAAGTTTTGGAGTTCCCAGAAGGGAAATGTTGGCGAAATTTCTCCAGAATTTTTCCAGCTTGTAAATGATGTAAACTCTTTCAGTTTGAATGAAGCAAGCATTCAACCTATAATTATTTTGCTTATACTCCTTTCTTATCAATAATATTCTACCGAATCGGTTCTATCGGGGCCAAAACTCCGTCTAATCCCGCCGGATCCTGGACTCTCAATTCTATTTAATATTTAATGTAACATCATGTTTTCGAATTATAAATAAAGTTGTTGTCCATTAATTAAATTTATATTCCAAGATGGTTAATATAGATGCTTATAGTTGTATTTTAAAGGGTGTTAAATAAGTCAAACGATCAGTGGTAACTTAGAGACCAATATTATCAAACTATAAAGTTGAAAGTTAAGGAATCAAAGTTGAAAATGTGATATACTTTGCCGTACAGGCCTATATGACATCAACATATAGAAAAAAAATTGTGATGGACAGGTCCATAGATTTATTTGTGACCTTTAAGGAGCTGTATGAGATACGTGTCGTACAACAGTTTCGACAACAACATATTTAAAGGACGCATATGTGACACTAAGCAACACAACAACCTCTTTTCTTAGTGTGTGAGTATGCAAACCTTAAATTAGTTCTAAACTAACTGTATTATTTGGTGAGTTTAGAGAGAGAGAGAGAGAGAGCCAAATAAGCAGTGGGGGAGTTTAATGGCAGAAGTTTGAAGCCGACCTATGATGAATTCCAATGTTCAACAACGGTGTTCACGGTGCTAGTGATCGACAACCTAGCGACAATCATAAGTGGTGTTGACAAACAACATAAGGTGGCGATGTTCTTTTAGTCGTAGTTAACGTTGATGACAATCTCTAGTCACAAAGAACTCACATGGGGTTCTCATGTGTAGGAACCATCAATACCAGATATTGTAAAAAGAACTTTAATCCTAAAGATAACATGGTGTGTTTTTATAATAGAATCCAATAATTACTGATTTGCTATGGCTTGCAATTCAATCACAAAGTAAAAATCAGACGCAAGGGTTCCGCCTGACTTTATATGGGTCGTATAAGATAGGTTACGTGGGTTATATAGATATATGGGCAAGGTATATGATCATGATAATACATGACGAATTTTAATACATGGGTTGTACATAATTAGTAAATGCGAGACATACAAAATATGAATATAGGTTATATAAGTTGTTTAACACTATTCTAACTTTTAGAAGAAATGGAATGGTGTTAGAAGAAAAAGTTACTTTAAAGTACCTACTAAAACTTTGTGATTGAAACGTGACACGACATGTGTAAGGTCGTTTACCTTCAACGAACACACGAACCGGACCGATCGAACACACACGCGATGTGCGAAAACCATCGCGTGCCTCGTACTGCAACGTAGAGCTCGTACAGAAGGTGTAGAAGATGAGAGAATCGTGAATACACTGAGTATTTATAAACAACAATCCCACGGATTGAATGAAGAAACAAAGTTAGGGTTTGTTTGCACAAGAGGTTTTTCTCCAAAATTTCACTGTTTCATTGAATTCCCAAAAGTCTATGATTCGTACAAGACACTTAGTAGATATACACATACAAGGTTGGACCCTTACAACGAACCCTAGTCCATACTTAACAAATAAGTATGGACCCCTTGCTAAAACCTACAAGTGTGGACCATATAAGAAAAGCTACAAGTACTGACTTAGTAAAATCCACAAATTTGGACATGTACAAGAACCCTTGTCCAAACTTGTGACACTTTCACATAATTACAAGATTAGTCCTTCAATGTTGAAACTTCAGCAGCATCCAGCATTTATCAAACTTTTGGTGCATTTACATATTTAGTCACGACTATGTCACATAAATATGATGTTTGGGGAGTTGTATGAACTCACATGGACATTTAGAACACTTGGTCTATGATCTTGCCACATTATGGTCTTGATTACATGTTATAAGTGCAGCTCTCGTCGAGTAACTGTGTTTTATCAGTTCTGGTCAAAGTCCAATGTCATGAAAAGTCAAGATCCAACAAGTTCGAACATACATGTTGTTATACACTAATAAATTCGGACAGTTATATGTGAAAGGGATACCAGATTTTTAATTAAGTTTCGAAGTTTGTGTAGTTCGGAGGTTTCGATTTGTGCATGTTCCGAGTTTTTCTAGCTATGCCGGGTTACCGGGGGTACCGGAAAATTAGCAAAAGTCAGAATTTTGTATAATTTGGAAATTTGAAGTCAGTTTCAGATTATTGAAAAGTTACCAGATACTTATGTTGTCCGAATCAAGTGAGGGGATGAAAAGCGCAAATGGTGGTCCACGGTGTTCTTTTCAAGAATCTCGGAGTTCGGATTTGGTCCTTACTTGAGTTTTGGGAAAATATTGGACTATTATCTTGACTTGGTTGGACTTTGACAGATTGTGCGTATAAAAAGACTCGTGTGTGATGGAGTTTTGTCAAGTACGTTGGTGTTTTCAATCAAGTATGGACGTGATGAAGTTGGATTCTCGGTTGACGACTAGTTAAAGATTCAACCTTATTAGTTGCTGTTAAAGTAGAGATGATTAGTTTCTTGTTCTCTCTTCCAAGATGAATGCCAGTCGGTTCTCGAAATAATGTGGTGCTTCTTGATAAGGGGAAGATCGGAAATGAAAGCTGATGTGCGTTAGGTGTGATATGTTTTTATTGATATTTTTTAGCCCTTTTTAACACTTTAGTCAAGTTTTGAATTTATAAAACACGATATTCTACTAACACTAAACACACATATGGGCAAGTGCACCCATCGTGAGCGTAGTATAGCGTTGGTAAGATACCGAGGTCGTCCAAGGACACAAGAGCTTTTAGTACCAGTTTATCCTCAACGTCTAATCAAATCAAAATTTTAGAAAAAGGTTTTAACATGAAAATAAAAACTAAAAAATGCTGAAAATAAAAATAAAAATAAAACAGATAGACAAGATGAATCACTTGGATCTGACTCGCCTTTAGTGTAACCTTTGATGTTTTCCGCACTTTTGCACTTTTTAAGAGATGATCTTAGTTATAGTAGTAGGCCCCTCTTTTGAAGGTGACGTTACCCTCAACCCAGTAGTTTGAGTCAGCAAGGATACAATCCTAAAGGGTTGGAATATTGAAAGATAATTAATTAAGTTATTAATGCGTAATATGGTAGGCCCCTCTTTTGAAGGTGATGTTACCATTGGCTAAGTGGTTTGAGTCAGCAGGGATACAATCCCAAGTAGCCGGGTTAATGTATTAATAGTAGTTTACATATGAGGGGATCAAGCCATTCGCACCCCCGCCATCCAATACCAGTGGGTATTGAAGGAGGTCCTGGTAAGCTTGAACCAGGTGCTTGCAGGATCTATACACTGAACAAGGCAAGAACCTTACCAAACCATTCCCTTAACCCCCGACTAGGTAGCCAACATATCTCTATATAGACCTTAGAGATATGATGGTGTAAATCTTTTATTTTATATAGACAATAAAATAATGTCAAGACACCACTGACAAATGATAAGGAAGTTTCACCTTCAACATAAGAAACTAGTTATTAAAGTCATTAATACAAAACCAAATAAAAAGCACGAAAAGATAAAAAAACAAAAGTATTACACTAAATGCTTGTCTTCACCAAGTGATGTAAGAGACTTAGGCAAACATGGGCTTTGATTTTCAAGAACTCTTACTATCAATCTTGGACCCCGAGACTACTACACACACTCTATGATGAATGATAGATGATGGATGATGGTGGTGGATGTGGGTGTTGTGATGGTGGTGGAGTGTGGGTGAAGTGGGAGAGAGGTGGTTTGCCAAGGGATGCCTTTGAAATGAACCAAGCACCCCTATTTATAGCCTGCACAGAAGCCCAGACACGGCCCCGTGTCCATCCACTTTCTCTTTCTTTATTAATTACAGTTTGTCTGTATTAGCTCCACACGCCCCCATGTCCGCTGAGCACGGCCCCGTGTGCAGAAGCGTATCTGTACTATCAAGATTTGCTTGGATTCTGCGAATCTTAGCGTTGACCACGGCCGTGTTGAGCTGGGCACGCCCCCGTGTTGGGAAATAGAAGCTTCTACAACTTTGTCTTTTCTGTAGACACCTAAGCACGCCCCCGTGTCCGCTGGGCACGGGGCGTGTTCAGCCTTCTGATCTCTTGTTTTTGCTTGGGAAGATGCTGTCGAGGGGTCGGGCATGCCACGTTTATTCCTTTTCTTGTAATTATGTTAGATTTTGCTGCATATTTGATTCTTTTGTTCATTTACGCTCATTTAATCCTGAAAATACAAAAGGAAGACAAAAGCACACTTTTTCCAACATTAGTACTAAAAAGGGTTAGTTTTATGCCTCATTTGATGTAATTTATGTGTTGCATTTTACACACATCAAATACCCCCACACTTGAATCTTTGCTTGTCCTCAAGCAAAACTCTTTATAATGTGGCTTACAATCCCAAATGGAATTGGGATTGTCTTGAGTGTCGGGAATCCAAGATCTTTATTAGGCTTTATTTTTATGTTATTTACAATTCTATTAGTTATGACTTATTTTGAACATTTCATAAGAGAAATTACTTATTTGGGCATAACATGCCTCTTTAAAATGGGTTATTGGATTTTATCACCCTTAACTATTGGCCATTGACCGCTGCCACCCCTAACTATCACTTTGACGCCCGTCACCCCCAACTTAACATTTGGTGTGCTCTATCACCAGATCACTAACTTTTGATCCGACTACTATACTTTTGGGGGTGTCCTAAGATCCCTAAAACCTTCCTAAGATCCCTACGACACCCCAAAAAGTGTAGTAACATGATCAAAATTTAGTGATCAGTTAACGACATGGTGACAGAACACACTAAGTGTTAAGTTGGGGGTGACGGACGTCAAAGTGATAGTTGGGGGTGGCAGCGGCCAATAGCCGGTAGTTGGGGGTGATAAAATCTAATAACCTCTTTAAAATTCCATTTATATACAAGTTCACATACCTCACGGGAGATCACTCAACACTCGGCCGAAGATGTATTTTTGTGAAACACTCGAGACCGGCATGGAACTTACTTATACCATATGCTTGCCAAGCAATCAATCCTCCTCCTTTTTAACTATAAACCTTTGTAAATATCAAGAGGACTTGGGGAAGGGTTAGGCTTGGGTTAAAGGTATGTGGTTTTGGGTTAGTGGTTAGTAAAAAGGACGAAAGGCGTAAAAAGCGTCGGTTTTCGTAAAACTTTTTGTTTTTGTGACTTTTTATTCAAACGAAGCATTTTCAAACAAAGTTTCTTTTGGGGAACTTGTTTGTTTATTGCTATACTTCTTTTTTATTTTCATAAGAAATGTCACATGAAAACCGAGCTTTTTACTAAAATAAAGGGTTTAGAATAAAAAGGGTTTTTGGTGGGTAAGGGGTGTTTGTTTTATGGGTTTAGAAATGAAAATGTTTAGGCTCAAAGGGGTTAACTAGGGGGATTTTGGGTAGGTGGTAAAAAAAATGAAAAACAATGGTGTTGAAAAGAAAAAGGGTTAGTCCTAATGCTTCCATCATTAACTTACTTGGGTTTAAGTTGGTAAGGACCGGGAATGTATCATCATGGCAAGTTCTAGAGTCGTAAAAAAACAAGCGGCTATTCAAACAAGAAACGAAAAATGAGCATTTAGTTTAAAGATGTGTATTTGTATGCTCAATAAAGGCTCAAAACTCACTTTTTGTGGGAATGGGTTTTTAATGTGATCAAGTATATATAATCAAATTTTAACTAGATTTGTCATGCCGTTTCATAATTTTCTTATGTTGGTTCTTTTTATCACGACACTATCGGTTGTAAATTTGTAAAAATATAACCATTTTAGAACTTGTTATTCCCAAATTAAACCAATACAAGTAAAAAAAATGAAAAGTTTTTGAAAAAAATTGGGGTGTTTAGTGGTTCCAATAGAGTTTTGTGTAAGGCTTGTAATTAGGACTTGCAAAATTCAAGGTTTTAGCATCCCCCCACACTTAAATTACACATTGTCCTCAATGTGTCCCAAAAATAAGTTTTTAGGTTGATTGAATGCGTAAAAAGTGTGTTAAAAACAAAAATTTATGTTACTGGGCATCTGGACACGGGCCCATGGTGACCAGGCACGACCTCGAGTTCAGATTACCAGTATTAGAAAGTAACAGAAGGCTGGGCACGGGGGCGTGTTCAGCGAACACACCCCATGTCCAGTTATCTGAACTGGGCGTTTTTCTGCAGATCATTGAGCACGGGGCGTGTTGGCTGAGCACGGCCCATGCTGAACTTGCTGTAATGAAGAAAAATTGTCGGGAGGCTCTGCTTTTGTGCATGGGGTGTTGGTTTAAGTTTCCCTTAGTATCCTTCACCATCCCGAGTGTGTTTTATTCCTGAAAATTAAAACTAACTAGAAAGCATAAAAGTTAATCTAAACTAAAACTAAGGATAGTTCCGCAGAATGCCTCCGTGGTGAGCACGTATATAAGGGTCCTTGGCTAGACCCAAAGTCAGTCATATGTTACCTAAGTGGGATGTTTTGCATCCCATGTTGCACCGTCGAAGAGCATCATCCAAACTTGAGTCTATGATTTTCATGTAATTAACTGGGTCGTCGTCTTCTACTCTTTTCCCAACCCCAAACTTCATTTCCTTGTCCCCAACCCTCAATGTTAGCGTCCCACCATTCATATCTACCATTGCGTGGGCTGTGGCCTGGAATGGTCTTCCCAAGATGAGTGGTACTTCGGTATCTTCCTCCATATCTAGTATGACAAAGTCGGCCGGGAACACAAAGTCTCCGACTTTTACTAATAGATTTTCAGCGACACCTTGTGGATATTTAATGGACCTATTGACGAGCTGTATGCTCATTTTTGTAGGGCTTGTTTTCCCCAGCCCGAGTCGGTCGAACATTGTTGCGGGCATAAGGTTGATGCTAGCCCCAAGATCGGCTAGTGCATTGCGTATAGGCGATTCCCCAATTGAACAAGGGATGGTGAAGCTTTCGGGATCGATCTTCTTTTGTGGGAGTTTGTCGCAACCCCCGATCCCTGATTCCTGGGAACGGGCGGACGCGGGCTCAGATTTTGGTGGTATCAGTTTGTTTAATCTTGCAGCGGAATTTACATCAGGACCGTAGTTAGGAAATGTTTATCAGAGTAAAACCACCATATTTGATATTAATAATAACATGGGCAAAACCCAAGTTTCTTATTACAATACATTTATAGGGACAAACCCTATTTTATTGAATTTAAAACATCGTTTATTAGGTAACTTTTATAGCCACATTTTCCCAAGCCTTCAGTGCTCTCCAGCTGGCTTTTCACTAATTGGCTGTTCACGTTGTGTTACCTGTAACGTGTTTTAAAAACATTTGTCAGGCGGAAATACTGGTGAGTGAATCCCAGTTTAATCAAGAAACATTTTATCAATTAAAACAGTATTGGGAGCGATCACATTGTTTATTTCTACACAATTACTCATTCAGTATTTGCCACTCGACCGGATCTATGGCTATGGTCAAATTACCCATTGGCTAACTCGTCGTCCAATGGTAATGCATTGTCATTCAGACTTACTACTACTCGTAGTAAATTTTGTATACAAAACCCCATAATACCGGCAGTAATTGAAGAACTACAAAGACTCAATCACCGCTTAATCGCATTGTAAAACATTTAAGGTTTTGTAAAATATTACAAAAAGGTTAACGAAAAGAGGATAAACTCACAAAAAGGTTTACACAAAAAGAAGGATTACTCACATTGCTATCTTAGGCTTCTCGTAAGGTTTTCCTAGATATAATCTATAATTTATACAAATGTACATTGGTTAGTATCATAACCCTTTGAAAATATTAATGATACCCTCCCCGAGACGGTATTCCAACAACTACGTCGGGCAGAACCACGACAGTTGTTACGGAACCCTAAATCAATCGGGCAGCGTAACTATTACGAAACTGGGGTTATAATACTTACAACGGAGCAGAACCTCGCTAATTAGGGGTATAATACCCGAGTATTATAACTTTTCTACAGAAATTTAGATTGAGAATTGAGAAATGAACGAGTTTTAGTTAAACCCGATGGCCTTCTTATATAGTTGTTGATTCTAGTCCTCTCGCGGCCCGCGTAAGGTAAGGCGAAGCCTTACGCGGCCCGCGTCAACACCGGTCAACATACTAGCTTAGCTGGGTCACCAAGTAGACTCGACACGATGTCGACACGTTTCGGCTCAGGATGTATCCACGTGTGATGGTCTCTAGCGGCCCGCGTACACTTAACGGGGACTCTTACGCGGCCCGCCTTAACTTAAGGTTTACTAAAATCAAGTTTCAGCCTTGATACCGCCCCCGTGAAGTTGAGGTGAGGTCCTACGCGGCCCGCCTCAGCTTAACATTTCATGTTTTTAATTTATTTTATAAACTATAACGTATTTCGGGCTCGGTTTTCACATACGGGGTGTATAATAAAACACATTGGGACATTTTAAGATATAATAGGGTGTCATAATATTTATGAGGGTGTTGGTTTTACCAAGGGTTGTTACAGAGTTTGTTGAGTAGCAAGGCAGAGCATTCTTCGCTTAGATTAACTAATTGCAATGATTCAATTTTCCTTTTGTGAGTGAGGAAGTCCCTCATGAATTTTGAATATTTAGGCATTTGAGTTAGGACTTCGACAAATGGAATATTAACATGCAATTGTTTTAGTAAGTTTACGAACTTTATGAATTGCTCATCGGTCTTTTGGCGAAGTAACCGACCGGGGTTCAGCACCGGGGGATTCTTGGTAGACTCTTGATTTGGTGGAGGAGCCGTCTCTTGTTGGGGCGTTGGCGAAGTTGCGGTTTGGTTAGACTGGCTCTTTTCAGTTGGAGGTAGCGGAGTCTCCTCGGGACCTACGACACGGCTTCTCAACGTGATGAGATGTACTTGCGCCTTTGAGTTTGTTTCGGTATTGCTGGGTAACGCGCCTTGTGGTCTCTTGGAGAAATTTTGAGCTAGTTGATTTAATTGTTTTTCAATGTTTTGAATACTAGCTTGTTGATTTCTAAATTTCGATTCTATTTGTTGAAATCGATCCGAGTTTTTCTTATCGGTGTCAGAGATGAGGCGTGAGACAGTGTCTTCAAGCCTATCTCGTCCCCCTTGTTGTTGAATGAAATTTTGTGACTCATTTCGTGGGTGTTGAAAGTTTGTTCGTGGGTTTTGATTTTGTTGGTTACTACTATTGCCAGGTTCTCTCCAACCATGTTAGGGTGGTTACGCCATCCTTGGTTGTAGGTACCTGTTGGTGGACCTGACGGCCTAGGTCTATTATCAACGTAGTTTACTGTTTCCGTTTGATTATCCATTTCTTTCATACAACTCCAATTTTCATGTGGCCCACCACACCCTTCACAAGCTATAACCGAGGCCGTTTTTGTCATTTCTAACTTTTTGATTTTCGAAGAGAGGGCCTCGATTTTCACTCGAACCAGTTTAACCTGAACATGTTCTGACCCGTCACCTGAACCATCTGTCTCGTCCAGTTTACCAGACTTATATATTATACTAAAACACAATTCTATTGGCTGAATTACAAACACCATTTGTAGTCATCTCATTGGTCGACATACCGCGCACACTTTACATACGTTCTACTAGCAAAAGTATAACACACGTGTCCCTCCAATTATTGAATTTACAAATCAAACTTCAATTTAAACTACTTATGAACATTCTTATTATGCTTACGTATTTGTTATGTACTCCGGATATATGTAGGTTAAGTTAAGTTAGGTATATTAGTTATAATGTATAAGTTATGTACAGTGGCGGATCTTGCCCGTTGAACCTGCCAGGGCCGAAAGACACGGACACTAAAATTAGCACTACGGCCGAAAAACTTGCCCGGGCCGAACATAGTATATATACAAAATTTCGATCGAAATGCGGAAAATTAGCACTACGGCCGAAAAACTTGCCCGTGTAGGATTAAATATATTATGTATTAATATTTAATCTATAGCCATTATAATCATTTACATAATAAAGATCAAAATATATAATAACCTATTAAATAATTAGTTGGTAATTGTTGATGGACCATATTACCCTTATTAACTAATTAGGTTTCCTCCTGGGTGCTTATATAAGGAGAATTATGTGGAGGTTAAGGGGTTACTCAGTTACACAATTAGACAAACCCTAATAACACATAACATCAATCAACCTCCTCTCCCATAACCGAATCCCATATTCGGTTTTCTTATCATCACCATCATCAGTTAGCACCCTAAGGAGGAACCAGACCAAGATGACAATCATGTCAAACCTTATTGCTGCGTCTCCATCTGGATTCTCTGCTAGCCTGTGCTGATGCAATCAAAGGTATGTTTTCATGTTTTCCCTCATGTATAAACAGAACTGATCCAACATGTGGTATCAGAGCATATGTTGATTAGTCAGTTCTGTTTTCGTATCCATTATTCTGGGATTGAAATCTGGAAATCAGAACTTTTGAAACTTAATAAAATCACAGCCTGTTTTCGAGTTCTTTACTGTCACCGAAATCACTGTTAATTCGGAAAAGGACGGTAAATCATGTAACTCGAAACCAATATGGGTATATTAATGTCCGAAATCTGTATATAAAATCTTAAAATTCAGTTTTCGGAACCCAGAATTATGTTTTATGTTTTTTAGGGTTCATAATGTTCTTAGTGAAAATTCGAAATTTCCCTTATGTTTTGGAATGTGTTTTGAATTGTGGAATGTTTTTCCTAATTTGATCTAATTTTATCTAATAAAGTTTTCAAAATCTGTTAATGGGATATAAAGATTATGATTTACGAAATTTCTGATAAAATTAAATCAATGTTATAATAGGAAACTCTATCACAATTCTTAAATTTCGAATTTTCAGTTATGATTCCACATTCACAGCTGTTAACAGGAAGTTTCGAGACCATCAGATTACGACTCGAGACCATCAGTCTCGACTCGAGACAACAAGGTCTCGACTCGAAATCATCAGGCCATTAAACCTTCACAACTCGAGACAGAGGTCTCGACTCGAGACCATTAGATCTCGACTCGAGACCATTAGATCAGGAATCGAGACCATTAGATCATGACTCGAGACAAAGGTCTCGACTCGAGACCATAAGGTCATCACTCGAGACAAAGGTCTCGACTCGAGACAACAAGGTTGTAGTTCGATCCGCGCTAACGGGTGGTTTGCTATTAAATAACTGGTTTTTGTAAATATTTAGTTAATTAATAAGGATCAAATAATGTTTTACAAAACCAAAATAGCTTAACTTGAATGAGCTTTTGATGTATCATTTCTGGCCAAAGCTGACTTGATACATCTACTTATCGTTCAAGTATTACGAAAGCTATGTTAAGTATGCATCATAAGCATGAATGTCTTAATTTCTGGCCAAAGCTAATTTAATTCATTCATAGATGACATACTTAACGAGTGCATAACTAAAGTGATTGTCTCAATTTCTGGCCAAAGCTGATTTGTTACAACCACTTTGCACATATGCTTAAATGATTACATTTCTGGCCAAAGCTGTTTTGTCTTCGTTTAAGTAGAATTTTTTAGCTAAGTCTATTATTTTGATGTTAGTAATAGACATATCACAGCCTCTTCACACAATGATCCTTATATTAATGATCCTTAATTAAGTTTTATGATCATTTCGTCTGCCTTATTCATAGTACCCATAATTTTACTCACTATAATTTTCTTCTATAAGTCTATATCTCATCCACTCTAATTCCTAAATCTAATATGTTTTTGCTTAAAGTTTCTATAAGAATTAGCTCTTAAATGAAATCCTTGATTATCTCTTAAGACACGATAATTCTATTGCTCTCTTCTGATAAAGCACCACAGAAGAAAAGTAGAGCATGATGATTAGGATAAATCGAACATGATGTCTCTTATGATAATCAAGAATAAGTGCTGTCACTAAGGTTATTCCAGATTAAGTTTTTCCTAAGACTAATCTATTATGTGTGGTTTAATCACAAGAACTCCTAAGATGCATGTCTTCATTTAAATTATAAATTATAAAGCTAAGTGGTATATGTGAATACATAATAATGTACAATACCATGACCCATAAAGTTAAGGGCTTACGCATGGAAATAAGTACATTTTTCCAATACATTACATACTAAGATTTTCACTTGTACAATTTGATGCATTATAAATCAACTAAAACACTCAAAAGTACCAAAGTATAACGAGTGTGTTGATAAGCAACATATGTACAAAGAAATAAATGTTTGAAGCTGGAAAATAAGTTGTTACTCACCTTAGAATCACTAATACTTTAAAAGAGGATTGTTCTAAAGGTCCATAGACAAAATGCAAGTACAAAAACCCAACTCTAAGGTTCTTCAAGTGAAAATCTCACTGCATAATTATGCCATTAGACTAGGCATAAGCAACGAGACTATCCATTACTCTAAAGAACAGTTGGATAAGTTAATTAGATAGTCACTTACTAATGATATTTAAGTCTGATAATTTTAATATTCCAATTAACACATGATTAGTTGACTCTAGTTCCATACATTTCCTTACCAGAACTCGACAAATAACTAACATGAGAGTTAGTGACAAAATTAAATGTTAAGGCTATAAGAACCATAATAAGCAGTCTTCTAACAAAGCCTTTCGATACCTTACATATTCTGAAGATTCATCAGAATATAGTATCATAATTAAGCAATGTTATGAAGGTTTTTAGGTTTGCATAGTCAACATAAAGTCACACTTACCTTAAACTCTCATCTTATTTGTTCTAAATATCTGGATAGAAACATTACTAAGATGGAAATAGATGACACCTTACACTTTCACAACTTTTGTCATCATGCAAATGAGAATTTGACAAAAGGAAAATGAGACTTATAAATTTCACCCATTACAACCAAAATTCATGAGAAATCATGACATGGTTAATGAGGATGAATTTTTATCTAATCTCATTCTAAGTGATTTTAAATCATGACGTTATAGCCCTAAGTATTACTTGGCTTAAGGAATAAGTATGGGTCCATCATAAGTCATTCATTGACATTCGTGGAACTTATTCAAAATGGAATATTCAGACATAATTCATTTATCATTTGAAAGACTATCAACTTGTATCTAAATTTTGTCGCATATGGCTCACGGTCTTAGAAGAAATCTATTCATATATATATACTTAATAAGATTTCTATTAGATATGTCCCTAAAGTTTCTTTTGATATCTGGACATTAAAGAAATCAAATAAAGTCTAACGTATATATATGATAGGTTCCCACGTCATGTACCTCATTGAAACTTCTCTTGTAGCATTTCTAGAGATATTAAAGATCAGTGGGAGCATTAAGTGTCTTAATAATAACTTGCAATAGTTGCAAGAGGTGGGGGAGTGAAAATTTTACATTTCCTAAAATTGCACCTCTTGTACAAGACACCGCTCCATCACGACACTGTTCTATCAAAACTTATCTCCTTAAATCTAATGCTACTCTTACAAAAGTTTCATTGTTGCTTAATTGTGGGCACACTTAGATTTCTTTCCTGAACTAACATAATCCTCAACAAGAGAAATCACAACGACTAACGTCATTAACTTGTTTCTCTATTAGAATTTGTTGGTCGTTACATATTGACCCTAAGCATGCTGAATTCCTAAAGATTTCTAAGGTCAGTGGGAGCAGTCAAAGTCCTTATCATGATTTGCAAGGAATACAAGAGGCGGGAGGAAGAGTGTCATTAAATTTCACTCCGAATTTAACTCCGATTACACCTCTTATACACCATACTGCACCAACTCTTAAAAAACTTAGAATCCTGAAAATGATAGCAACCTAACCAAGAGCTAATCCATAAAACTGAAACTTCTAATGAACCCAATACTCAACTCAGGAGGTCATCTAGGTTTAAAAGCCTACTAACTTTGATGATTACATAACCTCCCTAATTAAAGTTGAAATGGATTTTAGAAATGTTTATTGATCCTATCTCTTCTAATTAAGCCATTAGCGTCAATCAATTTTCTGAATGGAATAAAACAGTTTTCTAGTAAAACTGATTTTATGTGTTCGTATAACATTTGGGATTTGATTGAATTACCTAAGAGTGTTCATAACTAAACCAAATCCTAATATAAGCGTTAAGACACGAAGAAGCTTGATTGATTGTCAAAGGTTGTACTCAGGAAGAGATAAATTATTAAAGAATCTTTATTACATATCTAACAAAAGATTTCTTTGAGGATCATCACTGTTCTAGTAGCTTATAATAGTTTAAAGCTACATTAGATGAACATTAAAAACAATTTTCCCTAACAATTGGATGACACATTTACATGTTCATAAAACAACCTGAAAGTTCCAAACTGAAGGTTAAAGAACAGTTTGTCTATAAGCCAATAAAATCCATGTATGGGTTAATGCAAACATCATAATGTGATGAAATCTTAACGTAATTATTTTCATCAACAACCAAGTGGATTAATGTACCTACCTCAAAATGAGTGGGAGCAACTAAGATAAACTTGTCTATATAGATGATATTCTTTTGACAAGTATATGTTACATAAGTCAAAGCATTGTTAACATAAACTTTGATATAATAGATCTCAGAGATATCTCTTATGTATTAGATATTATAACATGCCGAGATAGACCCAATGGGACATTAGTTTCGGTCCATAAGTTTAACATTAAATGGGTCCTTACATATGTAACAGACAATATTGCTCTCCTTTAGAGGATAATAGGATAAATGAGATTATTTATTTACGCTTCATTAATTGGAAGCCTTATGTAAGTTTAAGTCTATACTCGTTTAGATATTACTCACATTGCAACACACTAGATATGTCTAGATTAATGTGAAGCATCTAATGGAGTATTATAATATCTTTAAAAAAAACGAGAGGCTATGATTTCAAGAAAAGTGAGAATTAAAACCGGTTTATTACTTTAACTTTGTGATATTCAAAGATGACAAGAATGTAATTTCGGGTATATCCTTATGTCAGCAGACAAAACCTATCTCATGGAGGAGTCATAATGCACTGATATTAACAACCTAAGTTATAACGACATAACATAGTCACTAAATGTTGTTGGAAATTTATCAGTGGACTCATAAGCTCATTAACTCCATATAATTAATGTTTGAAGACTTAGTGTGATAAAGTCAGCTACCATGACTCCTTGAACAGTAACAGTTCGAGAGGTGCTGCATTAAATTTCGATACGCAATTAATTATTCGTTTATGAACGAATTGAGGGAATTGAGGAAACTAAGTTTTGTATCGAATACATTCATGATATGCTTAAGGATCCTATAATTGAAGGGCTATTACCCATAAGTCTTATTAAGAGAGCTCAGAGACGGGTATTAATTGATGGCCATGCGCAACTGCATATCGTACTATGAATGACTAAGTATTAGTTGATTTTCCTCATCAGTTTGATTTTGTACGTCTCTAAGAATATGTCAAGCTAGCATAATGGCATATAGACAAATATAGTTACAAATCAAACAAAGGGCTTATGCGTATTTTGATCATAACGATTAGGTTTTAAATTAAGGCTATAGTATGATTAATGGGGGTCCTGAGTCGCATAATGATTCAACGGCTGTATTTCTCTGCTATAGTACTTGTTTAAGGCTAAAATGAGTGTTAACTCCAGATCAGGCGTATCTAATACTCATAGTAAATGATTACTCGGCTAAGTGGGAGAATGTAGGATTAAATATATTATGTATTAATATTTAATCTATAGCCATTATAATCATTTACATAATAAAGATCAAAATATATAATAACCTATTAAATAATTAGTTGGTAATTGTTGATGGACCATATTACCCTTATTAACTAATTAGGTTTCCTTCTGGGTGCTTATATAAGGAGAATTATGTGGAGGTTAAGGGGTTACTCAGTTACACAATTAGACAAACCCTAATAACACATAACATCAATCGACCTCCTCTCCCATAACCGAATCCCCTATTCGGTTTTCTTATCATCACCATCATCAGTTAGCACCCTAAGGAGGAACCAGACCAAGATGACAATCATGTCAAACCTTATTGCTGCGTCTCCATCTGGATTCTCTGCTAGCCTGTGCTGATGCAATCAAAGGTATGTTTTCATGTTTTCCCTCATGTATAAACAGAACTGACTAATCAACAGCCCGGGCCGTGGCCTTGCCACGGCTCTACTAAGATCCGCCCTTGGTTATGTAGACATGAACCGTGCAACATATTATTGGTTGGTTTGTGCAGTATATTGGCAAACTGTCAAAATGATAGTTCTGCCCCTGCAGAGGAAAAACTGTTATTTAACTTCAAATGATAGTTAACTCACGGGAATAATTATCAACCATAAACTGGCGTGTTCATATGTTATTTTATGTTTATATTATACTACGATTATGTACAGCAGGCCAGTTATTGGATTAAGGCTGCAGGGACCAATGTTGTCATATTGACAGTTTTACCCCTGAAATTAAAATACAGTTATTTCCCTCTAAATGACAGTTGATTACCAGCCAATAACTCCCTTGTTAACTGCCTTATTGTTATGTATCTATAGGACTATATCTGTACATTTAATCTTTATCAAGACGATAAAACAGATTATTATTGTCAATCTTTGCGTATTTATAACAAGGCTGCAAAACTGTTTGATTTGCAACAGTATTATTGTGTGTGTGTTTGATAAACAAGAGAATGTTATTAATCAAGAGTGTGTCCTGGGCCATCACCAATGCCACCATTTGGCTAACACAGAATGTTGTTTGCAAGGATCTCTTTTTCAGATTCACCGGTTAGAGCGGATCTACTTTGGAGTTTCCAGAGTTATACGAGACTAACTTTATTTTATGTTTTTATGTGTTATTTAGAATCTAATGGTCTGTTTTATGCATTATACATCCGACACTTGAGTAATATGGATTCATCATTATATTCTTAAAGTAACAATAAGAGTAAAAGAAACTTTAAAAAAAAAAAAGGAAAATTTCACAGAATAGTAACCAAGTTTTAAAAGTGTTCTAATTATGTTACCGATGTCGTTTTTGTAACAATTAGATAACTTAACATTCAAATCGAGCCGTGTCTTTTTTCCCACGTGTCAAGAAAAAAATGGAGCATAAGATGCTGGGGTCGAATTATTTTAATATATGAAATTACATTTATTAAAAATAAAAACCATTTAATTACATTAAAAATTAAAAAAAAATTACAATACATGTCATCACTCGAGGTTAGCATCAAATAAAAGAGAAAAAAGAAATAAAAATCCATATCACCACGGTTACCTATGAAATGGATGAAAAAAACCCTTAATTTAATGAAGAATGAATGTTGAGTGACCTGATTAGAACACTTTTAAAACTTGAGTGAACTAATTGAAACACTTTTGAAACTTTGTTACTATTCTATAAAGTTACCCGAAAAAAAACTAAGAGTAAAATAAAATTTATATCCAACACTATCATCAATAATGTTGGATCAATTGATGATTAAGTTGATCACAAAAAATAGTTTTGGAAAACAAAAACCTATCACATGTGCATGTGGTACCAGTATAAAAGCATGTCTGGAAACAAAAATTGCATAAACATGTGATTACGCCACCTTGTAGATACTTCCAAGTTAGTTAAAACTAGTTTATTAGACAATATATACACTTATTTAAAAGTATTAAACATATGATTTTATTCAAATATACACTTATCGATTGAATGTCTAAACATCCGTTCTAAATAAAAAAAGTAAATTACACATATTGTCGTTTATTTATTGATGAAACACTGGTTAACACCTGAGGTGAAACTAGCCTGTTCGGCTCTTTTGTGGGTTCAATCTCCTTTGTTACTCGCCAAATGACAGGTCCTGCAAAACAGCAACACCGTTAGCTCGTTAAGAGGGGAATATGGCGGTTTCCCTCTTAACCGGGCTCCGGCGTGAGAATAAGTTCCATTATGAGGAAATAAAACAGTGTGTGTTAAGAGTGAGAGTGTGGAAAATAGGATGCCTCAACCTGAATGATGAAGGGTTGTATTTATAGCCGGAGGGTGAAAGATGGAGGAGCAACCTTGCCAGCTGTTATAGGGCGCCAGCTGTCCGACCAAGGGGAATATCCTCTTGGTCTCCTCTGCTGTGGTCAGGTTGGTGGTACACGTGGCGCGCCCATATTTCTCCATGCTGGAGACGTCGTACTGGTACTGTCGGTCTGCTCCTTGATTTGTTGCAGGCCTACATGGTGCTTGATGAATGGTGACACTGCTGTCCTTCCTGTCGGAGGGAGCATCTTTGGTGACACCTTGACGTCTTCCGGAAGCTTCTGGATTCGCTTGCTGATGTAGGCGCCGTGTAGGATGAAAAAGTGGTGTGGTCCTTGCCATGTGGGCGGGGAATTGGGACCATACATCTTCAAGTCCCCCCAGTCCAGTGTGCCTTCTAGTTGAGTTGATTGTCTAGGAGGGATTCTGGACTTAGAAGGGTAGTGGTTGTTGGTGTAGTCGGAATACATGTTATTCTGCACGCTTTATCGTAATAGTAGCATGGCGCATGGTGTGTTGGTAACTTTGCAAAGTTGAGCCAACTGGACGCATGGCGCATGACATATTGGTAACCTTGTAAAGTTGAGCCAAGTGGACGCATGGCGTATTGGTAACCTTGCATGGCGTATTGGTAACCTTGTAAAGTTGAGCCAAGTGGACGCATGGCGTATTGGTAACCTTGTAAAGTTGAGCCAAATGGACGCATGGCGTATTGGTAACCTTGTAAAGTTGAGCCAAGTGGACGCATGGCGCATGGCGTGTTGGTATTTTCTTCTGAAGGAAGTTTCCTTACTTGGGGTAAAGAGAACTGATGTGACTGTCTGATGTCCCTGTCTTGTCTGAGGTGAACAGGCGCCTTTTCAGTGGTGTCAGTTACTTTCCATCCCTTTGTCAGACGTGTGCCGTCCACGCTCCCGGAAAAAGAGGTGACGGTTTCTCTCTCTGCTGACGTGTCTTTTCCTCATTGGGTGACCTTCTGAATTCCTAACGACCCACTACCCATCGCATTAAATGCGATGGGTATAAATACATGGCGGTTTTCTTCATTCCTTTCACTTTTCAAAATTTGAACTCCGGTGATTTCTCATATTTCTTTCTCTCTCCCTCTTTTAAGTTCATCCACATTGTCTTCTCTCGTTTTCTCACAATATGTCTGGAGCCAATCCTTCATCAAAAAAGAGGAGGAATAAGGGTAAGAATCCCCCGGGCCATGACCAGGCGACTATAAATTGGAAAGAGGAAGAGTTTCAGAATTTGGTGAGGGAGATGGGTTTCCTTCCTGAATGGGGTGCTCAGTTTCCAACTCCGGGTTCTACTGCCATGGATGCACCTCCTGGTTATATTACGTTGTATGCTGCTTTCTTCCGGGAGGGTAACTTCAGACTCCCGATGACCAAGTTTACTGCTGAGGTGTTGAGGAATTATGGGCTCCATATCTCTCAAATCAACGCGATTGGGCTTCCCCGTGTTACCCACTTTGAGTTTATCTGCTGAGCCAACTTTTGAAATGTTTAATGTGTTTTACACTGTGACTTACACCAACGGTTTTTACTCTTTTAACTCCCGGACCGGTGGTGTTATCCCCTGTTGTTCCAATCCTCTGAAGAGCCTGCATGATTGGAAACAAAAGTTTTTCTACATTCGCCGTGGTGTTATCCCAGTGGATATGCATTATCGGTCAGTGGGTGAAGGGATCCCGAAGATAGACATATCGGTGGATTTTGCGAAACAGGAGTGGTACAAGAAGGTGACACACAAAGCTACTGCCATTTCTCAGGTGGAAGAGAGGGCTTTGGTTGGTGCTGGTATGAGCTTACGGTGGTTTCCGAAGAACCCTATAGGTGTCCCTGTTTATGGTTATCAGGGCAAACGTATGTGATGTTACCGGGGTTTTTATTTATATTTTTTTTTTGTGTGTTCTTCCTCATCTCCTTGTTTTTCGCAGTTGGGTACAGCTTGTTAAATGTTCTGGATCTGAAAGCCGGTGGTGCCATGGTTGAGGCGATTCAGGAGGTTGGGAAGCCGACATGGTTGGATCAAATTCGCCATCGTTTCTTGCATCCTTCGAATGAGAGTTTTGCTGCTTATGCCAACGTTGTTTTAGTTGAAGATGATGTTGATGATGCTGTTGATCCTACTCGAGAGGGAGTTATTTTTCTCTCGAGTGGGGAATCTGATAGATCTCTTGAAGGCCTAACTTCTCTTTCCCCGCGTGCAGGTCCGGCGCAGGGGGTTACACATGAGCCTGTTAATGAACCCGTTGATGATGATGTGGAAGTTCCGGTTGAAACCGCTGATCAGTTGGAAATAAGGAAAAAAACAAAGGCTGGCAAGCCGGAGGGGAAGGAGAAGAGGGCTGAGGAAAAAACCATTGAGACTCCTCGTAAGCGACCCTCTACTCTTCCTGTCTTAGATTACGTTGTCGTTTCTGATACATTGTCTGGTTTAGGGGCCGGAGAGAGACATCATGGGTCTGATCTTGATGACAGCGTTACTTTGACGGAGATGATGAAGAAGAAACTTCTTGAGGATAAGAAGCGGAAACTTGGTGAGCAGGCTGCTGCTATGCTTGCCTCGAAAAGGACCAAACTCCAGAAGGAAACTCCTCCTGCACCCTCGGAGTCTGAAATTGACATGGGTGTTTTTAGTGGAAATCGTGGTAATCTTTAGGAGGAAATATACGCTGCTTCTGCCCCTACAGGTAGAGGCTTTGTAGTTGTAAGTCTGGTTATTTAACTTTCGGGTTGTTTTTGAGTATTATGGTTGTCTCATGACAGGTGCCAAGTCAGGTAAGGCGTCCCGCAAGATTGATATATCAATGATCACTCCCCCTGCCTCTCCTCCGTCTAGGACGTTCGACATGTCCCCTCCCCGTACTGAGAAGAAAAAACAAGATGATGTAGAAGTTGAGCATGTTGGTGAAGGTGGTGGTGATACAGGTGGCGCTGGTGGTGATGACCGTGGTAAAGGTATTGAAACCGAGGTAGAGTCGAGTGAGGCTACTCCTCATCAAACCATATATACCAAACGTCCACCGGGTGGTGCTACTTCAGGAGTGGTTCGGAGTCCTGAGTTTGAGAATGTTCAAGGTGGGTCTTGGGATACTCACAACCCTGCCTGCGATGATCTGCCTCATGCCCCTCGTTGGCATTTGACTCAGGGCTCACGGATGAATGATCCTGCCAACTGTCAAGAGTTCTTTAACTTGTCCCCTCCCTCCTGCTGAGAGGTTGTTCCAGAAAAGGCGTAACCGATTTGAGCTCTTAGATGATCACATTCGTGCAGGGGTTAACTTCTTTGCCACCTCCCAAGAGATTGTTCGCGAATGGAAGCTAATGGGGGAGGAGACTCTTGAGTTTGAAAATGAGAAGAAAGCATTTGTTGAGGAGAGGGAAAAGTTTAATGCTGAGAAGAAAGGTTTGTTATGGAGGCTGTCAGATGCGGAGGAGAAACTTGCACGGGAAAAACAGGTTAACTCCGATAAACAGAAGAATTGGGAGGCCGCTTGTGAGCGGACCAATAGAGAGTTGCAAGCCCAACGTGACACGATTGTGAATTTATCGGGTGAAAAGAGAAAAATCAGTGATGAGGCTGAGCAGGAGCGTGTTGCGGCTCAAAAAAGGGAAGAAGAATATCTCCAACGCATTGCTAAGTTGGAAAAATTTGCAGAAGCAAAGGTTGCTGAATGCAGGGCTTCTGAGCTCCTTGCTGAGGAGATGGCCGCCGATTGCAAGTGGTTGCTATCTCGTGCGGTGCCTCTGGTAACTTCTTTTGTCTATATTTGCTTTCAGTTCGCGTTGGTTACTCTTCTTATGTTTGTATGTGCTCCTTGCAAATTGTTGATCGTATAGTCAAATCTCCTGAGCTTGCCGGCTACATGTTTGAGTTGGGTCAAGCGGGGTATAATAGCGGGCGAAATGATGGTTATAGTGAGGGTAGGGCTGCAACTGTTAATAATGAGAAGGACTACCATTTTGAGTTGTACAAAGAGGATTGTGGAAGAAAATATGCTGCAAAGCGACAAGAATTTGCATCTTTGGAGTTTGGTGTTGTGAAGGCTGCCCAGAAGTTATCTCGGAAACCTGATGGTGTTGCCTTATTGAAGAAGGCCCTTGGAGATAAAGATCGCACCGCTGGGGGGTACTGAAACTAGTCATCCAGAGTGAAGAAATCCGGCTTGCATGCCGTGTGTGGGCTTTGATAGCCCTGTAACTATCTTGACAATTTCTTGAACAGTTTACTTTTATGTTTCGTGAACAATTTATCTATAGCTGTCGTATCTGCAACACGTTTTGTTATTGTTGACATATTTAATGCTTAATGCGTGCTTTAGTTTCTTGTGAATTTTGTTCATCGTTACAATATGTGCATGTGTAATTACTTTGATTAGGTATCACGAATGAATGATGGCGCTGACAGGTTGTGTTGTGTTAGTTACAACGTTGATTCTGTCGTTTAAGCGCGCGGGCTGGTTCGTGTGTACGAAGTGATCGAGTTACAGGTTATTGTTTGGACCCGGCTGTGTTCAGCTTTGGGGGTCTTACAATGTTTGTTTACCGTATTTTCGATGCTTTCGTGTTAATGTGGGCACGAAGTATCTATTTGGCGTTTTCTAGGCTTTGGTTGTGTTTCTGACCCGGCTGTGCACTTGTTCGTGACAAGCCTTGGAGGTCTACAACGTTTCCTAAGGTCGAGCAATTGATGTTTTCGTGTATGCCCGAAGTAATATATGCAATTGTAACAAAAAATTCTCGTGCGAAAATATAGCCAAACACTTCTTGTATTAGTGTTAAATGTGTTGGCGCGCAGCCATTACAGGTATATAGAAAAAACTTCAGTTGTTTACATGTAGCATCTTCTTAACTGTTGGGCATTCCAAGTTCTTGGGATTTCTTTGTCATCTAGGGTGCGCAGCTTATATGCCCCTTTTCCCAGAACTTCATCAACAACATAGGGACCCTCCCACTTGGGAGCTAATTTTCCGGGCTTTTCGGCGTTAGACGCTTCATTGTCCCTCAGGACGTAATCTCCCGGGTTGAAGGTGCAGATTTTGACTTTGGAGTTGTAATACTTCTCTAGCTTCGTTTTGTATTTCGCTTCATTTATTGCTGCCATCTCTCTCATTTCTTCTAGGAGGTCAAGGTCTAACCTCCTTTCTTCTTCGTTGTTTATCATGTTCATGGAGAGCATTCTTGGTGATGGCAATCCAATCTCCGCTGGTATCACAGCCTCAGACCCATAAACTAAGCTGAACGGTGTCTCCCCGTTGCTTGTCTTGGGCATCGTCCTATGGGCTCATAATATGCTTGGCAATTCGTCAACCCAGCCTCTTCTTTGCTCTCTTAGTCGTGCTTTGATGCCGTCTATAATGTTGTTGTTAACGGCTTCTACTTGACCATTCCCCTGCGGATGCGCAACCGATGAGAACGTATGCTCTATGTGTAACTCTTTGAACCATCGTTGGAGGTCTTCTGTAGCAAAATTCGTCCTGTTGTCGGTGATAATTCTCAGAGGCAGCCCGAATCTGCAGATTATCTGTTCCCAGATGAATCTCCGAACTACGGTAGATGTGGTTGACGCCAGTGCTTTCGCCTCCACCCATTTTGTGAAATAGTCCACCGCGACTATGATGAATTTCACTGCATCCGGGGCTTCAGGGAAGGGGCCAACCATATCTATTCCCCATTGTTGGAACGGCCATGCCGTTGTTACAGGGACTAATTCGTTCTTGGGGCGCATCGTCTTGGGAGCGTGTCTCTGGCACCCGCTGCATTTTCTCAAAACCTTCACTGCGTCTAGATGCATCCCTGGCCAGTAGTACCCGGCATTCATCACTTTTGCTACCACCATTTGCGGTCCGGCATGAATGCCGCAGATCCCCTCATGCACTTCTCTGATCAAGTAGTTCGCGTCCTCTGGGTCGACACATCTCAACAATGGTCCTAAGTAGGATTTTCGATACAATATTCCGTCGACCATCTGGTAGTGTTCGGATTTGTATTGCACCTTCCTTGCCTCGGCTTTGTTCTCCGGGAGTATGCCAGATTGGAGATACATAATTATCGGAGTCATCCATGACGTTGTTCCCAATTGAATGACGCTCACTTCTCTTAATGGTACCGATGGGTTGCTTAAAACTTCAATGCGCACATCCTTGGCCAGGTGCTGGAAACTTGTGGATGCGAGTTTACTTAACGCGTCTGCTGGTTTATTCTCGCTCCGGTTGATGTGATGCACCTTGTAGGAATAGAAGTTTTGCAGCAATGTTTTTGCTTGATTCAAGTAGAGCGCCATCACGTCTCCTTTGGCGTCGTACTGGCCGTTAATCTGTCCGGTTACTAGCATGGATTCCACATGCGCCTCAATGTGTTTGACTCCCATCTTGATTGCTAACCTCAGACCGGCAAGAAAGGCTTCGTATTCAGCTTCATTATTCGTGCTCTTGAAGTCTAACCGGATTGCATACGTGAATTCGTGGTTCTCTGGGCTTACTAGCCTAAGCCCTGCACCTGCGCCGTCTTTGTTAGATGCGCCATCTGTGTATAGTAGCCACGGTTCTTCTGAACATTGCCTTTCAGCTCTTTCCATTGCCTTACACTCCCTGTCTTTATCGTCGGGCACTTCTATTATAAAATCGGCCAACACTTGGCCCTTGATCGCTGGCCTGGGTCTGAAAGCCACGTTGTGGCCTCCCAGTTCTATTGCCCACTTTGCTAACCTCCCAGAAATCTCGGGCCTTGCAAGGATGTTGCCAATGTTGTAATTTGTTAAGACATGTATGACGTGATTGGCGAAGTATCTGCGCAGCCGCTTTGATGCGTGAATTAGAGCCAATACTAGTTTTTCCATTATAGCATACCTTGTCTCTGGATCATTGAGAGTGCGAGACACATAATAAACCGGTGTCTGTATGCCTTATCGATCTACGAGCAGAACTGCGCTGACTGCTTTGTCAAAAGCTGATAGATACATTACTAAAGGTTCTCCTTTTACTGGTGCCGTCAGTGTTGGTAACCTTATGAGGCAGTCCTTCATGTCACGGAACGCTTTTTCGGCCTCCGGAGTCCACTGGAACTGACTTTTCTTCATGCAGTTTCGGAGTGTCTTGATAAATGGGAAAGATTTGGCTGCATGATTGGCTAGGAAGCGGTTGAGTGCTGCCAACCGTCCTGCCAATTTCTGCATCTCTTTGACAGTCGATGGTGAAGGCATTCTTTCGATTGCTTGTACCTTATCAGGATTTACTTTGAAACCATCGTTTGTGACGATGAAACCCAGGAATTTTCCCTCTTCCATGCCGAAAGAGCATTTCGCTGGGTTTAGCTTGATACTTACTCCGCGCAATGTGTCAAACGTTTTTTGGATGTTCATCAACATCATATTCTCTTCTTTGCTCATGATGACTAGGTCATCCATATACACTTCGATGTATTTGCCGATAGCATCGTGGAACGTTTCATTCATCAGCCTCTGATAGGTCGCGCCCGCATTCTTTAGACAGAAAGGCATCTTGGTGTAGCAGTATAGCCCTGTCGGTGTGTGGAATGCGGTTTTGTCTTCATCTTGCACGGCCATCTGTACCTGGTGGTACACTTTATAGCAGTCGAGGAAACATTTCCATCTGAATGTTGCCAGCAAATCAATCTTCTCATCGATATCTGGTAAGGCATAACAGTCGCGCGGACATGCCTTGTTTAGATCCTTGTAATCTACACACATCCTCCAACTGCCATTCCCTTTTTGAACCATGACGGGGCTCGCCACCCAAGTTTGGTATTGGAATTCTCTGATGATGCCTGCATTCAACAGCTCTATGACTTGTTCTTTCATAGCATCATGCTTTATGTCTCCTAAATGGCGTTTGTCGTGTACTACAGGTTTGGCGGCCTATGAGACGTTAAGTCTGTGCTCTGCTATATGCCGCGGAACACCCACCATATCAGCTGGTGTCCAGGCGAACACGTCTATGTTTTCGAAACGGTTCAGGTCGAAACGGTTCGCGTTGAAACGGTTCAGCTCGAAACGGTTCGGGTTCGAAACGGTTCGCGCCGAAACGAATTTTTTGGATTTTTTATAATTTTTTGGATTTTTTTAAAATTTTTATGATTTTTTAGAATTTTTATTATTTTTTAGAATTTTTTGGAATTTTTTTGATTTTATGGAATTTTTTTGATTTTTTGGAATTTGATCAAAATGGCAATTGAAAACATTTAAAATGAAAATCCTCAAAATGCCCCTGGTTAAAGATGGAGTTTTTTGATGGAGTTAGTGTATGTGATCAAAATGCCAACAAAAGGGAAAAGCCAGGAACCCAGAGGCGAAAAAAAAACTATTTGGACTAAAATGGCAAATTTGGACAAAACTCAGGGACTAAAATGGCAATTTACTCTTTTTTATAAAAATATATGTTTTATAATTTAATATTTTCATTTGTTTGACTAAACTGTTTACTTTTTTTATTTTACAAATAATATAAATTTTTATACTATGTTTTACATAAACCATTGGTGTTATCATGTTATTTTTATCACTTTCGCAATTATTATATGTTATACTAACGAAATTTAAACCAAAATATGGAGAAAAATAAACATGTAGGTTGCGTTACGACAGGTCCGTTTAAACTATGATTTTCTATAAAATTTTGAAATTTGGTAATGTCATTTTTAAAGCAACCGGTTATTTTAGGCATGTTATAATATGTCCGATGAACGCTCATCTCAAAATACAACATTGCGGCATGTTTTTTAATCTACGTTTAAACCAACATGCCGTAACGCGCGACCGATGTGCTTGTTTTTCTCCATATTTTGTTGTAAATAACGTTCAAATTAGGGATGAGCATGGTACCCGTTCGGTACCGAACCAGTACCGGTACCGAAAATCTCCAAAAGTGGGTACCGGTACCGAATATATCCAGTACGGTTCGGTACCGGTATTTTAGTGTAAAACCGGTAAATACCGGTACCGAACCTGTACCGAAAATGTCAAAAGTCGGTACCGAAGATGTACCCGGTTCGGTAAATTCGGTACTGATTCGGTACCGGTACCCGGTACCATTTGCTCATCCCTAGTTCAAATAACATACGACGATTGTAAAAGTGATACAAAATAATTCGATCACACCAACGGTTTATGTAAAAACATATAAAAAATTACATTACTTGTAAAATAAAAAAAGTAAATAATTTAATCAAACAAATGAAAATAAATAAACTATAATGAAATATAATTTATAAAAAATGTTAATTGATGAATTAAGAAAATTTTAAAACAATTGATAAAACAATAGTGATACATTTATTAAAATAAAAAGAAAGAAAACAAAAAAGAAAAGAAAAAAAGAAAGAACTTAAGTAAATTACTCGTTATATCCTTTATAAATAAACGTTAGATTATGTTTTTTGGGCAAATTATTAATTTTACCTTAAAGTTAACTGAAAGTTAACATAGTTAGCTTAAAGGACAAAGTACATGCAAAATTTACAAAACTAGAATTTAGAACCCGCGCTTTGCGGCGAGACCGTTGAACCGAACAAAATATAAACGACATGTTAGGGCGTGTTAACTCACACAATCAGATCGAAATGTAAAACATATAATAGAATAAGTAAGTCAACTTAGGACTTGCGCGTTGCAATGGAGCCGTTAAACCGTAAAATTATAGACATAAAAACGTTGAACCACTCATGCTCGTTGCAGTGTGTTAAGCCGTAAAATTCAAAACGAAATGTAAAACTTTATAAAAAAAATAGAATAACTAAGTCGAAATATAAAAACTCACGCAAAAAAGAAAATAAAAACTAAAAAAATATTTAACTCTAACTCTAACTCTAATAATCTTCCTATACTAATAAATGAAAATCTTTTTGTACACGTGTCACTCTCTCGTGCCTCCTCACTTTAATAATAATATAATATTAATTAATATAGTTAGAGATAAACGTATAAATTCAAATTTAATTAATAATTATCTACAACTAATGTAAATGTATCAAATAATATAATATAGTATAATATCTATTAATAAAAGAATCCAAATAAATATATATTATATAATATGATATTATATTAATTTAATAATTTAATCGGGGAAATCAAAACAATGTACATATGTAAATTTAGATTAGGAAATTTATTTGTGTGATTTATTATTATTATTATTAATTTATTTGTTTTTAATTTTTTATATTTAAAATTTCTAAAATCACATTAATTTATTTATTTTTCCTTTTTAGAACAACTTTTATAAAATTCTAAGTAAAGTGTTGCAACGTATTTATTTTTTTCTATGTTCGATATAAGTTTTATTAAAAAATTTACTGTTAATTACACAGGTTATAAACTTGTGTATTACACGGGTTTGAGGATTAAAATTATATAATTTAATAATGTATGCACAAATTTACATAACTAAATTATTTTCAACCATGCAACTTGAGAGGTAATGGAGGTAGCAAATCATGGAACTTTATTTCTGGTCGTGACTTCATCTAAATCTTAATAAATGGTCAATGAAATTTCATACTAACCACTTTGATGTTATGGTTTTTATATTTGAGAAAAAATAAAATATACTTATAAAAAGTTACAATAATATATAATAAAAATATAAACAGAATCAAATCAAATCAAGTCATAACAAAGCCAAGCTATGTAAAAAAAAGAGTAGTACTAGAATAAAGCAAACATGTATCTACATTGGCTTAACAATTCCATAATAGATTGGAGAGTAAGATGAGAACATACTGTTATATCATGTTCATGGACGACTTATTAAAAATGATTAGATATATTTGTTAGAATATTTCGTGAGCTAAAAAATTAGAAACGTGCAAAATAGTTTAGAAAGGCCAATAAAATCACATAATTAAGGAAATGAAATGGTTACCGTAGCAAATATGATATGGTTAAATATGGTATGGTTGTCATATAGTTGAGATATTTGATTAAAAAAAGTAAATATGACATGTGTATTCTTAAGTTATATGATTTTTATCCTCAAGCCTGTGTAATACACAGGTCTATAATCTAGTAATAATATATATAATAATATATGCATCTAGATTTGAGATTTTGTATTCTTTTGTAAAACGGTTTTTTTATTAATTTAAAATTCACATGTAACATAATATATTTATAATAAAAAAAAATGCTAGTAGTATATACAACCCAAGTTTAGAGGCTTACTTTAAACTGAAGCTATTTTTATATAGAGTAAACTCCCATTTTGTTCCCTGTGGTTTGGACAGTTTTTTCATTTTAGTCAAAATCTCAAACTTTTTAAGTTTGGGTACCTGTGGTTTGCATTTTTTTGCCATTTTAGTCCAAATCTCAAAAAGTCTTATTTTTTACTGTTCCAATATGTCTTTTTTGTCTTTTTGTGCAGGGGTAGTTTTGTCCATTTACTTTTCATTAAAAACAATTTCTTAATTAAAAAACCTAAATAAATACCCCCATATCAGTTCACGTTCCCCATTACCTCATATTCAACCTCCTTATAATTGCAACAATTGCAACCGTACTTATTTTTCCACCACTATCGTGATGATCGCCACCGGATTTCAAACGATGTCGTTGACGGCAAGGACGTCGGAGAAGACGATATAACTGTATTCGCCGGTGAATCCGGTTTATCCACCGGCGAAGCTAGACCGGGTTCCGTACAGTTACCCACCGGAAATCCACACAAATTTTTATTTTTCAAAAATGCAGATACCGGAAAATTCATTGCCCGAGATATTAAACTCCTGTAAATTTTGCAGCTTCAATACAGTAACATCACCGGAAAACCGGTTCTGCTCCAACCGTAATGTAACCAAATGGTTCATTTGATTAATTGTGGCCGGAATCTCACCGAAGAAGTTGTTGAACGAAAGATCGAGACGGTAAAGAGTGAATAACGAGGGTAGGGACACCGGAAAGTTGCCGGAGAATTGGTTGTTGGATAGGGTAAAGAGTGAATAAGGAGGGTATTTATTTGGGTTTTTTAATTGGGTCATTTACATATATCCCCCTATTAAGAGACTTTATTACATATTCACCCAACTCCTAAAATCAATTACATATTTCCCCTTCCTAAACCATATATATTACATATTTGTCCATTTCATTAAAATTAGTCTTATTAAATTACTATTTTACCCTTAATGAACATATTACATATTTCCCCTTTCTAATAACACCCCTTATTCTTCTAGGTTTTTTTTTTATCACCAATTTGTCTCCTGTGAATCTCTATAAAATTATACAAATTAAAAACGTGAATGGCAATTATTTTTCACTTTATGCATCTCCACCAAAAAAAAAATAGTCATTATATACAATCGAAGAACCTATTTACAATTAGTAGATAAGATCCCACTGTATAATAGACCTAAGGGTTAATCTATTAACTAATTAGCTATTTTTTGAAATATGTACAAGCAAGTAACATAACCCAGAAACAAGAATATATATACTGATCAACAAGACATACGTCATCACTGCTCTTTTTCACTATAGTTCTATCTATATCCAAATCAAAGAAAGAACAAACTGTTACTATTATCCTTGAAAATAGAATTGATACAAACGGTAATGATTATAGAATTAAACAGCTAATGGTTTCAAATTTCAAAAACCCTACATCAGCCCTTGCCGTCCGTGATGTTGTGACCGTACTGTAGGGTTGTTGCCAAGCTGAAGCAAACCCGCAAACCACCATTCACCAAGTTGCGTGGGGTTGTTGCTGTCGTTTGTGAAGAGAAGCAGAGGAGATCATGGGAAACATTGTTTGAAATTATTAGAGTGATTAAAGAAAAGGAATATAAAAAGGGTAAATGAGTAATTTCATAACAAAAAGGGGATATATGTAATTAAATTTAGAGATTGGGTAAATTTGTAAAAAGCCTTCTTAATAAGGGGAAATATGTAAAAATCTCTTTTTAATTAAGAAAATGTTTTAATGAAAAGTAAATGGACAAAACTACCCCTGCATAAAAAGACAAAAAAGACATGTTGGAACAGTAAAAAATGAGACTTTTTGAGATTTGGACTTAAATTGCAACAAAATGGAAACCGCGGAGACCCAGATTTAAAAAGTTTGAGATTTTGACTAAAATGACAAAACTGCCCAAACCACAGGGACCAAAATGGCAGTTTACTCTTTTATATATATTTCAAAGCAACACAAAACCATTTTACTACCCTCAAAGCAACCAAAATAGCCAGCAGCTATTTCTTTTTTCTGTTAACAACAGCTAACTGGGGATATTAGACCACCTTAGAGAATCATAAAAGATCCTATATCTGTCTCAATTTATTCCGGCGAGGAGCGACCATCTCCTCTGTCAACAAACACCACCATCTCTTCTGGAACCAGCCACCATTGTCTGATCCAGATCCGTCTTTCTCTACCTCCGCCGTTTTCTACACAAAACTTCAATCCACCTCCACCATCACCTCCCGCAGGAAAAAGCCTAGCTTGCTAGGGTTATAACCGTCCACGATGTTCACCTCCACCGTCACATAATATAGTAGTGGGCTGATGAAGAAAGTCGAGAGAGAAGAGAGCCACCGCCGGTGGGTGCCGGTTCGAGCTACGGGACTTGTTCTTTACCGATGCAAAGGTTTGAGGTTGGGAACTGTGATGGGTGAGATGTTGACTATCAAAGTTAGGGGTTGTTTGGCTAAGCTTATTTTAGTGACTTATTTACTTATTGACTTTTTGAAAAGTTAAAAGGTGTTTGGGTTAGCTTATTATGTGAGAGAAATAAGTAAATAAGTCACTCCATTATGACTTATTTACTTTTCCAAAAAGTCAATAAGTCATAAGTCACTCCAAAATAAGCTTAGCCAATCAGCCCCTTAGACCCACCTTCAAAAAATTACAAAATGCTAGATGATGTGGACCAATAGCAAAAAAAAAATTGAATTAATTAAAAATAGTGAAAAAAAAAAGTAGAGTGACGTGGACTAACTGAAAAGTTAACATGTGGCTGGTGCCCAATCAAAACCCATCAAAATTGAACAGTAACATGAGAGGAAGGAGAAAACTTGTAAATTAATAGATGGAAAATAAAGGACGTTTTGCATTATTTTTAAAGACAAAAGATAAAGATTTCAATTTAGTATATAAATAAAGGATGATTTTTGTATTTACTCTAAAAAAGAATCTAAAAAAGAATACCATGATAAAACTTATATAAATCAAAACTAATTATTTCAAATATTGTGGATTAAGAATACAGTAAAAGAATTAACCTTCGAATGCTTGGTGTAGTGATGAGCACTCGAGCCTCAATGTCCGAAGACTTGATTCAAATTTATCTTTCATTCATTTTTCGTCTTTAATTCCTTTGAACACCATTTGTCTAGTACGGGTATGCACATATAACGTATATATGTGTGGGTGCTTGGGGGGGGGGGGGGGGGGGGAGTGCAATAATTTTTTAGCGCTATTTTACTAATTTCGTGAAAATAATATTAAAAGAGGGGGATGATTAATCATGCATCATATGGTGGCGTTGATAGCCGAAAGACAAGGGAGACATACACTAATTGGTCTGTCTTAATTGCCGAGTGTTATGTTCCTTATGTCTAAGGCCTGATGCAAAAAACTACCATCGAGCCGGATGTCTCACTGGAAGCAGCATCTCTATTCCTACGAGGTAGATGTAAGGTTGTCTACATCTTACCTTCATCATATCCTATCTTAACTTTGCAATTGGTGAGATTTACTGAGTATGATGATGATAAATACCATTTGTCTGGTGCAAGTAACATTTTATTTTATTTGATTGGTTAGAAGAGTATTAATTTGGTAACGTGAGTTTTCCTGTAAATAATTCTGGGTATTAATTAGAAAAAAAAAAGATCATACTTTTTGAGAAAGAGGAAACATAATTGCAAACAACTATGATTATCATAACTTTAATTTTTCAATAATAATATTAGTTTAATTCGTAAAGTTCTGAAGTTTACTTTTCGAAAAGAAAACAAAAACTAAAAGTTAAGAAATATACTCTAAATTTAATTTAATATTAATAAACTCGTATTACTTGGTGTTATGTCAGATAAATATTTAAAAAAAAAGTTGTAATACACAACTGGGATGATAAATATTAAAAAAAAAAGTTGCGATATTGATGTAACTCGGCCAGTTCTTACAGTAAAAAAAAAAAAAATAACAAAATAGTTTAAATTTAAAAAAAAAAAAAAATTACAAAACCACATGATTTTTACAGAAACACGTGATTTAGGAACCACTTAATTTTTTTAAACCACGACCATTGAAAAACCGCCGCAAATATAGCGAACGGATTAGCGTTCAAACAGAAATGACCTTTTTTTTTCGAAGAGCAATTTATTTTGGACGGCAAGATCACCCGGATAGGCCTTTGGCCTTCGATCACCCAGGTCACGAGTAGGAATCTCGCGGTTGGCATACAGTTTGAACCGGGTGCCACAGTTCGTCACCGCAAGATTCAACCCTGAGACCTCCCGGGCAAGAACCCCACATAAGTGAATAAACCTTCCCACCTCCCCCAAACCAATTGGTCTGCGGAGCATTGGCTTTCCGAAGAGCAATTAAATAAACTTTGATCACAAAAATGATTGCAGGTGTTCTAAAAAAAATAAAGTAAACTAAATTGGTCGCACAATGTTTTGTCACAGTCACTGTCGGCTAAACTTCATTTGTACAAAATGGCGAAGCTAAGATATCTTTCCTATGGGTCAATAATTTTCGGTGCTCGGGTTTCTAACAAACTGATATCATAAATTTCGGGTCAGGATCACATAATAAAAGACAATATCATAATAAGAGTACATTGTAATTGGAAAAGATGTAATAAAATTACAAATTAGTTTGAAATATATAAAAAAAATTACAATTTACATTTGTTCCATACGGGGGGTTTCTTGGTTTGAATCACAACTTTCGCAGATAACTCTTTTTTTCAATATAACAAATGCAATAATCGCCCGCATAATCATCATCCACCCGATTACGCAACTTCGTCTTCAAATGTTCCGTTGAAGAAAAACATCTCTCGCCAACAATGGCGTCTTGCCTTTAGCACAATTTTTGGTTGGTATGGACCTCCATTCAAATATGTTTTTGTAACTTCATGTTGTCAAAAGCGACAATTCTAAGAAGATAATCACCTTTTAAAAAATATTGGGTTAGGTTAATGAATTGGGGGGGGGGGGGTTGAGTTGAGTCATTGGGTAAATAAAAAATGGGCCTTGTTTTAATTGGTAATAACTTTGGGCTTATACAAAGTTGGAAACAATACCTATGGGTTAATCGGTTCATCTTTAACAATAGTATTTCTAATAGGATCAAATACAAACCACATTTCGTATATAAACCGTAAGAACCATTTAAAAAGTGTCACGTAATATCCAACCAATTATAGAGAAATGATAAAATAATATCATAAATAATATCAATTATTTTGAAGTCCCTATAAATATGTTAACAAGCAATTAATTCTTTATCTGGATCTTTCTTTTGTTTTCAATATGCTGATTAAGAAAAGTGTTGATATTATTCAAATATGTGCTAAAATCAATTATCTTGATTAATTTTCATGTGCTAATATAATTCAAATGTGCTACTTTTATGTATGTATTGTTTTGCTATGTGCTAATTTTTAAGTGATAGGATCTGTTCTTACGGTTTGTAGGATAAATATGATTTGTACCGGAACCAACCCCTCTATTTAATTAAAGTTTTATATAACTTTTTAATAAGTTAAAAAATATATTTTTATATATAAAACCAATATGCAATAGGCTCAAAATATTTTTCATAAGACCAATGGAGCCCATCATAAAAAAAAAAAGAAATAAAGATTGGGATTGTTTGGAATTTTCGTATTGTATTCTACATTAAACAAAAAAATTGTTTTTGACTGGTTGACCCCATCCCTCGCTACTTAGCTCTGCCAATGTTTGTAGATACGGTCACTAGGAGTCGTGATCCACTAGGTTGCTAGTATTGAGACACAAATTTTGGTTGCTTAAAATGATCGATAAATATTTCCTGAGATGGTGATCACATATTCACATTAGACCATCCGTAATGGCTGATGTTCCTTGAGGGGCATTTTTTGTCACATCAGCATTATTGTAACAATCCGACTTTTGGAAAGTCAAAGTACAAGTCAAAGTCAAAGTCAAAGTAAGAAAATATTGCTAATTGCGATCTGTCACTCCTTGCTTAATTATTGATTGTACTTCTCGACTTATAATCGATACCCTAATTTAAATTGCTTTAGTTGTATTATGTGGAGTGATTGTTAATAAATCGCTATTTAATCGCAGTTTAGTCACTAATCGACTTATCACTAATCGCACCGCAACTCGAATTATAGGTTATGGATATTGTTTTACGTATGTGTGCTATTATGTGTTACTTGTGCATGATATATTTATGATGAGGTGATTAATCGCAAACGCAATCGCAACTCTATCGCAACGCAATCTCATCACAAACTCGAGATTCAAGGATTTTATTTATGGTATTTAGTAGTTAGGTTATTTGTGTAGCTAATGGGTACTATCGCATCGCTTACTCGCAACGCATCGCAACGCTCAACGCACAAAACGAAACGTCGAAAACCAACTCGCACCCGCCATCCGATCGAATGACCATTCGATCGAATGGTCATCCGTCCGGATGACCATCTGATCGGATGGCCATCCGATCGAACCACACTTCGTTCGCACACCTGCACCAACTTTCCTCTTTTGGCAATCTATAAACAGACCTGTCACATCACTGTTCATGATGTGACAGCTCTCTCATCCGACCAGCACGTTCCAACCCTTTTTCTCTCGATTTCTCGCGATCCTTGTAAGTTTTCAACCCAAATCTTGTACATCTTTGATCTTCACACACTTCTTCATCTTTTTTCACTAACAAATCTTCACTTTTAACCATGAAATCGGCTGATTTGAGGTGTTCTATGATGATGTCATCATGGGGTTCTTATGAACTTCAAGATTTGACCTCATTCCACCAAGAACAACTCAGATCTAAGAGATTTCAACATGTTTAACACTGATTTCGCATAAATCTAAACATTTAGATGTTTTCATAACTTTTTTTCAACTCTTTTACACTCATGCACTCAAAACCGATAGAATCATAACTCATTCAGGCCTTTCACTCATTCTCTAGTGATGTGTCAGTCCGAGATCTGATTCCTGTCAACGAGATAACCGACTCAGCGGGTTGAACATGAACAACCATCAAGAACAGTTAACTGGTCAGAATGGGGTGATTCCCGTCCGATCGGATAACTTGGACTTGAGGGAATTCCCGTTGTTTAACACGTTGTCATACCGTCTCGATCAAACCACAAACTTTCAAACTTAACGAATTTCAAAATGAGAAAGTCACAGAATGGACTGTCGTCCGATCGGATTGCCATGCGATCGAACAACAATCCGATCGAATGACATGTGGTCTTCAACACTTGAACTTTTCACAAATTTCCAAAGATTATCAAAACCAGCGAATGGCCATCCGATCAGATGACCATCCGACCGAATGACCATCCTGCTGTGAACTTGTTCTCTGAGAAATGTCTCACTTGGATGGATCGCCATCCGACTGAACGACCATCCGACCGGACGACCATTCGACTAGACGACCTGAAAGGTAGAGATACTTCTCTGTTTTCAAAATGCTAAAACGAAAACTTCAAAGCCATCATACACAAACACAACCATCCCAAGCGAATGGCAAACCGACCGAATGGCCCTCCGACCGGATGACCATCCGTCCGGATTGCCATCCGTTCGGATGTCCTTTCGTCACTCAGTCACTTCGCATCGTTTTACGCACCGTTTATCGCTTACGCTATTATTCTGTTAAGGCTAATCCCCCAGCGCTCCCTTCAATCCAAGAGAGTGTTTATTTACTAAACACAATCTGTGAGTATACTCGATCCCTTTTTGCTTTAAGCACTTTTGGGTGTTAAATACGTTACTTATACTAAATCTCATCGATCACACAACGCAAACACTTTTATACGCTAACCGTTACTACATGTTATACGTGTTACTCGATGAATGCGTGTATGTTATGTTTACACAGTGATTGTTGCCTGACACCTTAGCAACGATAGTCCTATAGTTTGGACTCAGCACCTGTCGTGGACAAGGGTTGTTAAGGGCTTCTCTCACATGTCACAGTGGTGATATGTGTTGCGCATTCTACAACTCGCAGTCACGTCTGTGCATATGTCATTGTCGATAACCTAGTAGCTTCACATTATACATGTTACATGCTGGTTATGCGTAAATTCTTTTCGCTATCTATTATACTATTAAACTTGTATACTCACCTTTACACTATGTGTATTGACCTCTATTTTAACGTATGTGACAGGTGTTGGAGATGCTAGGATGCTTGATATCACAACCCTATAGAAAACCGACACCCTCGAAATATTTCTGACACCCTAATATATTTTAAAATATCCCAATATGTCCAAAAATACACCCCATACGTGAAAACGGGCCCCGAATACCTTAAATATTATTAAAATTAATTAAAAATAATGTTTTTGGGTTTGTCGCGGGCCGCGTAAATCTATTAAGGGTCTTACGCGGGCCGCTAGAGATCAAGAATGTGGCGCAGCCCGGTGATGACACGTGTCATCATTGTGGCAGGTCTAGTCGATGACCCGGATCAGCTACAGCGTTGACCAAGGTTGACGCGGGCCGTGTAGGCCCTTGTCTTCCTTTACGCGGGCCGCGAGAGTACCAGAATCAGGCCCTATAAAAGAAGGCCTCGGGATTGCATTTTCCGTCGCTCAATTCTTTTCAATCTCAACGAATTCTCTGATAATAGGCATAATACTCGGGTCTAATACCCCTTATATAGCGAAGTTCTGCTCCGTTGTAAGTATCATAACCCCTGGATACATATTAGATACGCTACCCGATTGATCTAGGGCTCCGTAACGGCTGTCGTGGTTCTGCCCGACGTAGTAGTTGGAATGCCGTCTCGGGGAGGGTATGACTAATGTTAAAATGGGTTATTATACTAACACGTGTGCATTTGTGTAAATTATAGATTGTCACCAGGAAACCCTAAAGGATAACCTAAGACAGCAATGTGAGTTGATCCGCTTTTTGTGAACCTTTTGTTAACTGTTTTTACAAAACCTCATACAATTAAATGTTTATTAAGCAGTTATTGAGTATTTGTAAGAATACAATTATCATGAGTATGTTGGGGTTTTGTATACAAAATTTGTTACCACCTGGTCAAGGAGTAACATTTCCACAAGTCGGGTCTGACAGTTCCATGGATGTTAATTGGTATAACTTGGAAACAAATATAATTGCGAGATCGCCCTCAATACTGTACAATGGTTTTATTAAACTTGATTAAACTGGGATTCACTCACCAGTATTTCCCACTGACAAAATGTTTTTAAACGTGTTTCAGGTAACAAAATGTGAAAGCCAAATAAAAGCCAGCTGGACAGCACTGAAGGCTTGGAAAGTGGCAATAAAGTTACCTAAAAAGAAATAGATGTTTTTATTAAATAAAATAGGATTTATTTCTATGAAAATGTGTGTACTGCAAACTTGGGTTTTATCCCATGTGTTTAATATTATGAAAATGTGGTATTTTACTCTGATAGAATATTTCCTAACTACGGTCCTGATGAAGAATTCCGCTGCCAAATTAAACAATACGTGATACCACCGAAACTGGCTAGCAACCGCCCGTTCCCGTATTTGTATAAGGGGACGGGGGCTGTGACAGAAGGTGGTATCAGAGCTAAGCCACTGATTCAGCCACATAAGTGTTCTGCTGACATCAAAATTTAAATTGTTAGGAAATAAATTATGGGAATACGTGCATAATTGTATTTTCTTGTTATGTGTTATTTGACTATTTGTTAGTTTACAATGTGAGCGACCAAGGACCATCTGACGCGTACCGTCAATTGTCCGGTTCGCCTAGAAGCGAAGGCACTTCCTCTTCTCAGCCTGCCCTCTCAGGGTACTCTGCTGATACGGAAGAAAGAATATTCATGTTTAAGGCTCAGTTCGAGGAGCCTTTCTCTCAGAAAAAGAGAGGATGGTTCAGTCGAGGGGCACACGAGCGTAGAAAGCGTATGAAAAAGTTACAAGACCAGAGAGCACTAGCAGCAGCCAAAAGAGAAACCGATGCTTATGCCCAGGATATAATTAATAGGGGTATAGCCAACATCCACATTCTAGCAACCACTGCAGCCGACCCTAACCTGGAGCAAATGATAGCACCCCAACCACAACCACCAATTCCTGACCAACCAATGGAAATAGAAAACCCTGAAAATCAAGTAGAAATGCATGACTTCAATCCGGAAGAAATACCTAGGGTACCAGCACCAAATCCCTTAGACCCAAATTACGATCCGTGGTGGGATGACGTTAGGGACTATGTGCAACGCTACCCGATACATGAAGACATGCCCATGCCAAACCTAGGAGCCTACCCAGGGTTAGATCCTCTAGATCCCTATTACAATAACGATGTATTCATTAGGGAGATTTTAGAGAATCCTTACCAATTTCAGGCCCTACACCTCCATACCAGGAACCCGCACCCCAGATTCTGAACCCAGTCCTAGAACCTGCACCCCCAATGAGTGCAGAAAACGTACAAGAACTTAGGACTTTTGGTGAGGAAATTTTAGAGAGTAGTGAATGAATGAGACAGGTGGGAGAGCGACTCGTCTGGAAATACGACGAGCGCAATATGGATTTTTGGATGAATCCATATCCATGAATGTGATGGTGGAAATGGTAGTAATAATAATAATAAAATAATATGATATGTGTGTATGTGTATGAAAAAAAAACTACGGATGCCTATTACTAGTAGCATAACTTTAAATTTAAGTCGGTATTGTAATTTTATTTTTAATTTCAGTACTGGTGTGTAATAGGTGCATAGTATATGAATAAAGTAAGTCGCAATGATCGACGCTTTTCCCAAAATGCGTGTCATGTGATTGACTATTTTAAATATTATTTTGTGATATTAATACATGGTAAATGTTTAAAATTCAGATGGCCGATGAAGGAAATCAAGAAAATCTGAATAACGATAACCAGAATAACATTAACTTGGTTAATGAGAATCCGAGGATCAATAACAATGGAAATCAAGTGGATAATAGTGTTATCCAACACATAGTGGAACAAGGAATTATAGATGCAATGCCATTTATTCTTCAAACTGTTAAGGATGCTGATAATAAAAGTAAACATAGCAGTAAGCGACCAACTGAACCAGAAAACAGCGTAAAAATGGACATGTACTTCAAGTGCCCATTCCCAAAAGAAGAAAAACCGTGTCTTACGCTTGTTCTTATAAAGAATTCATTCCTGCAAACCAATAGAATTCTCGGGCAATGAAAGACCCATTGCAGCTCTATGCTGGATAGAAAAGATTGAGGCTGTTTTAAAAATAAGCAAGTGTGCTGAAGAAGACAAGATAATGTTTGCTTCTAATTTATTTAAGAACTCAGCCTTAGAATGGTGGAACAATATCCTCCAGTCAAGAGGAAGTGATAAGGTATACAATATAGAATGTGAGGAAATTAAAAATATGGTAGAAAGGAAATTCTGCCCTCCCAATGAAAAGGAACAGATAGCGAATAAGTTTCTGAACCTAAGGATGACCGGGGTATATAGTAAGGGTTATACTACCACATTCTTTGAATATGCTAGAATAGTACCAACCCTTGCATCACCTGAACTGGTATTAATCTCCCGTTACATATGGGGATTAATTGGAGAGATTAGACATGTAGTCAAGGCAGCTAGACCCCAAACTATAGAAGAAGTTGTAGAACTAGCAAATACCTTGACAGATGAATTAATCCGTACTAGAGAAGAAGACTAGAGGAGAAACCTAACCCAAAGATTTACCCAGGAATTTCGTTCTGGGAATTTCAATCGTAGGAATATAGGTTCTACCTCTGCACCATACTGTAAGGCCTGCAAGAAGAAGCATTCGGGAAAATGCTTCGCTCACTGCAACTTCTGTAAGTTACCACTACACAAGGAAGAAGATTGCAGGAGAAAATCCAGTAATGGATTATGCTTCAATTGTGGAGAAAAAGGTCATATCAAGCCAAACTGTCCAAAACTAGATCCAGTCGCGAACAACAAGAACATTAAAAATGCTAGAGCATTCGTTCTGACTGCAGATGAAGCCAAGATGATTCCAGATGTCATAGCCGATACGTTTTTAGTTAATGATATCTTTGCTAAAGTATTATTTGACTCTGGTGCGAACCAAAGTTTCATTAATACTTCGTTTTGCAAACTTCTTAATCAATCATTAACTAAACTTCCACAAGAATGTCTAATAGAGACCGCAAATGGAGAAACGGTTAGGATTTCTGAAATCTTGCAGGAAGCAAGAATAAAAATTTTAAATCAAAAGTATATTGCAAACCTTTATCCGATGAGTCTGGCAGGATTTGATGTCGTTTTAGGAATGGATTGGTTAATAGCTAATAAAGCTAATATTTTATGTGATCAAAAGTCAATCCAAGTAAATTCACCGAAAGGTGAAAAGATCACAATTAAAGGAGATAAGCCCTCTAGACCCACTAAATTCATCTATGTGATGAAAACTGCAAGCTATATAAGAAAAGGATCTATAGTGTATTTGATTTCAATAATCACTAACACTAAAGGAAAAGAACTAAAAGATATTCCAGTAGTGTCTCAGCTTTCAGATGCATTTCTGGAAGAATTACCAGGACTACCGCCGGACAGATAAGTTAAATTCAGAATTCACCTACTACCAGGAACGGCACCAATTGCCAAAGCACCCTACCGTTTGGCACCAGCCGAAATGCAGGAACTAAAGAAACAGTTAGATGAATAATTAGAGAAGGGATTCATACAACCAAGCTCATCCCCGTGGGGAGCACCGATTTTATTTGTTAAAAAGAAGGACGGATCAATGCGTATGTGCATTGACTACCGTGAATTAAACAGGGTGATGATTAAGAACCAGTACCCATTACCGAGAATCGATGATCTGTTCGACCAATTGCAAGGAGCTCATTTTTTCTCTAAAATCGATTTAAGGTCAGGATATCATCAATTAAAGGTACAGGAAGAGGACATTCCTAAAACCGCATTTAGAACAAGGTATGGTCATTATGAATTCACTGTCATGCCATTTGGTTTAACCAATGCCCCAGCCGCATTTATGGATATGATGAACCGAATATGTAAACCATATTTGGATAAATTCATAATTGTCTTTATAGATGATATTCTAATTTACTCTAAAGGTAAAGAGGAACATGCAAAGCATTTGCACGCACTTTTAAGTTTATTAAGAAAGGAAAAGCTTTATGCTAAGTTTTCAAAGTGCGAGTTTTGGTTAGAACAAGTACAGTTTCTTGGACACTTAGTCAATCATGAAGGAATTCACGTAGATCCAACCAAGATCGAGGAAATTACCAAATGGAAAGCCCCTGAGTCATCAACCGAGGTTAGAAGTTTCTTAGGATTGGTGGTTATTATAGAAGATTTATTCGAGATTTTTCTAAGATAGCCATTCCTTTAACTAAGTTAACCTGTAAATCCATTAAGTTTGAATGGGGAACAAAGCAAGAAGAAGCTTTTAGAATTCTTAAACAAACATTAACTAATACACCCATACTAGCGTTACCAGAAGGAACGGAAGACTTTGTAGTCTATTGTGACGCCTCTAAACAAGGTTATGGATATGTATTAATGCAACGCCAAAAGGTTATAGCTTATGCATCTAGACAACTTAAGAATCATGAAGAGAATTATTCAACCCATGATCTAGAATTAGGAGCTATAGTTTTTGCCCTTAAGATTTGGAGACATTACCTTTATGGTAGTAAGTTTACCATATTCACTGATCATAAAAGTTTAAGGTATATTTTTGGGCAAAAAGAATTAAATATGAGACAAAGACGCTGGATGGAGATGCTTAGTGATTATGATTGTAATATCCAGTATCATGAAGGAAAAGGAAAAGCAAATGTAGTGGCAGATGCTTTAAGCCGAAAGTATCACGAAAAGCCAAAGGGCACGTTCTCTTAAATTAAATCTGCAAGTAGATTTAAATGATCAGATAAGAGAAGCACAAGAATCAGTAATCAAGGAGGATACTGAAAAATTAAAAGGTATGCTAAAGGAATTAGAACAAGGAACAGATGGAATTTGGAGATTCCATAAGAAGAGAATGTGGATACCTAAATTAGGAAACCTGCGTCATTGTATATTAGAAGAAGCCCATAAATCTAAGTATACAATGCATCCTGGAAATAATAAAATGTACCAGGACTTAAGAAAGAATTTTTGGTGGATAGGAATGAAAAAGGACATAGCAGCCTATGTTTCTAAATGTTTAACTTGTTCTCAAGTTAAAGCTGAACATCAGAAACCCTCAGGTTTAATACAACAGTTAGAAATGCCAGTGTGGAAATGGGAACTAATAACAATGGATTTTGTTACTAAATTACCCAAAACAAAGAAAGGTAATGATACAATCTAGGTGGTTGTAGATCGACTAACTAATTCAGCTCATTTCCTACCAATGAAGGAAACTTTCAGTATGGAACAGTAAGCTAAATTATATGTAAATGAAATAGTTTCATTACATGGAATACCTTTATCAATCGTTTCTGATAGGGATAGCTGTTTTACCTCTCATTTTTGGGCAAGTTTCCAAAAAGCCATGGGAACCAAGTTAAATATAACCACAGCTTATCATCCTCAAACAGACGGACAAAGCGAAAGGACAGTTCAGACGATGGAAGACATGCTTAGAGCTTGTGTAATTGATTTTGGAGGTAATTGGGATGATCACTTACCTTTAATAGAATTTTCTTATAATAATAGTTATAACACTAGTATAAATGCTGCACCATTCGAAGCACTTTATGGACGAAAGTGTCGAATCCCAGTCTGTTGGGCAGAAATTGGGGAAAAGCAACTATCTGGACCTGAGATAGTGCAAGAGACAACTGACAAGATCATTTAAGTCAAGGAACGACTGAAAACAGCACGTGATCGACAGAAGAGCTATGCTGATAACCGACGCAACCCGTTGGAATTTCAAATAGGAGATAAAGTATTGTTAAAAGTCTCTCCTTGGAAAGGAGTGGTAAGATTCGTCAAACGAGGAAAGCTAAGTCCCAGGTATGTTGGACCTTTTGAGATTATTAGAAGAATAGGACCTGTAGCCTATCAGCTACAACTGCCAGAGGAAATGGCAGGAATACATGATGTGTTTCATGTATCTAATCTCAAAAAGTGTTTAGCTGATGAATCACTAGTAGTGCCTCTTAAGGATATAGAGGTAAATGAACAACTCAAGTTTGTAGAAAGGCCTCTACAGATTGAAGATAGGAAAGTCAAGAACCTCAAACATAAGAGATTAGTTCTGGTCAAAGTGAAATGGGACTCCAAAAGAGGACCAGAGTATACATGGGAACTTGAATCAGAAATGCAAAAGAAATATCCACACCTGTTTCAGTAGATCTCGAGGACGAGCTCTAAAACAAGGTGGGGAGGATATCACAATTCACAACCCTATAGAAAACCGACACCCTCGAAATATTTCTGACACCCTAATATATTTTAAAATATCCCAATATGTCCAAAAATACACCCTATACGTGAAAATGGGCCCTGAATACCTTAAATATTATTAAAATTAATTAAAAATAATGTTTTTGGGTTTGTCGCGGGCCGCGTAAACCTCTTAAGGGTCTTACGCGGGCCGCTAGAGATCAAGAATGTGGCGCAGCCCGGTGATGACACGTGTCATCATCGTGGCAGGTCTAGTCGATGATCCGAATCAGCTACAGCGTTGACCAAGGTTGACGCGGGCTGCGTGGGCCATTATCTTCCTTTACGCGGGCCGCGAGAGGACCAGAATCAGGCCCTATATAAGAAGGCCTCGGGATTTCATTTTCCGTCGCTCAATTCTTTTCATTCTCAACAAATTCTCTGATAATAGGCATAATACTCGGGTCTAATACCCCCTAAATAGCGAAGTTCTGCTCCATTGTAAGAATCATAACCCCTGGATACGTATTAGATACACTGCCCGATTGATCTAGGGTTCCGTAACGGCTGTCGTGGTTCTGCCCGACGTAGTCGTTGGAATGCCGTCTCGGGTTTTACTAATGTTAAAATGAGTTATTATACTAACACATGTGCATTTGTGTAAATTATAGATTGTCACCAGGAAACCCTAAAGGATAACCTAAGACAACAATGTGAGTTGATCCGCTTTTTGTGAACCTTTTGTTAACTGTTTTTACAAAACCTCATACAATTAAATGTATATTAAGCAGTTATTGAGTATTTGTAAGAATACAATTATCATGAGTATGTTGGGGTTTTGTATACAAAATTTGTTACCACCTGGTCAAGGAGTAACATTTCCACAAGTCAGGTCTGACAGTACCATGGATGTTAATTGGTATAACTTGGAAACAAATATAATTGCGAGATTGCCCTCAATACTGTACAACGGTTTTATTAAACTTGATTAAACTGGGATTCACTCACCAGTATTTCCCACTGACAAAATGTTTTTAAACGCGTTTCAGGTAACAAAATGTGAAAGCCAAATAGAAGCCAGCTGGACAACACTGAAGGCTTGGACAAGTGGCAATAAAGTTACCTAAAAAGAAATAGATGTTTTTATTAAATAAAATAGGATTTATTCCTATGAAAATGTGTGTACTGCAAACTTGGGTTTTATCCCATGTGTTTAATATTATGAAAATGTGTTATTTTACTCTGATCAAATATTTCCTTACTACGGTCCTGATGAAAAATTCCGCTGCCAAATTAGACAATACGTGATACCACCGAAACTGGCTCGCAACCGCCCGTTCCCGTATTTATATAAGGGGACGGGGGTTGTGACACTTGCTATGTGGAATTCAAGTGGGATGAGTCTAGAAACAAATAATTTAAATCTGAGTTGTCGGAATAGCTTTTATTTGTCTTTGAGAACTACTTGTCTGTAATAACTGTGTTACTTATTAAGTCATGGTATGGGACGTGATGCTTATTTAATTTGTAATTATAGTTGTTATGGAATCTCTTGGACAATCGGTTTCGCTCAGTGTCGCGCCCGATGTTTCCGTCATCGGTTGGGGTGTGATAGATTGGTATCAGAGCCATAACTATAGGGAATTAGGCAAGACTCGACCTAGTCCGGGTCGATGTCTTTGAATCGACCTAGTCCGGGTCGATGTCTTAGAATCGACCTAGTCTATAGTCTAAGTACCAACAGACCGACTCGTGCATATCCGGTAGGGGTTTTGCACGAGCTTACTTGATATTCTCGCTCGAGCTCGCTGAACTCGCACTGCCTACTACAACCTTAGGAAAGGGACGCTGGCAACACACACAAACGGATGATCTGGTTGAGATTAGGTGTGAAAACCGAAAAATCTCAACCAAATCGCTCATTCGACACGCTATTTTTACTATCAACACAAGAATTTGCGTTGGATCAGGAGTGAAATCCATACTTCGACGCGAATCTCCTTATCTATCTCATGATTCTATCACACAAACAGGAATGTGATAGTCCTGTAACGATCCGATTTCAGTTTCGGTTTGGTAAAAATAATGAGACGGGTGATTCGAGCCAAGAACAATTGATAATAAACAAGAAAGATAGAACTTTAAGGATTGTGATAAAGAAAGATGTTTCATTATTCCTATGAAAATGTGTGTACTGCAAACTTGGGTTTTATCCCATGTGTTTAATATTATGAAAATGTGTTATTTTACTCTGATCAAATATTTCCTAACTACGGTCCTGATGAAAAATTTCGCTGCCAAATTAGACAATACGTGATACCACTGAAACTGGCTCGCAACCGCCCGTTTCCGTATTTGTATAAGGGGACGGGGGCTGTGACACTTGCTATGTGGAATTCAAGTGGGATGAGTCTAGAAACAAATAATTTAAATCTGAGTTGTCGGAACAACTTTTATTTGTCTTTGAGAACTACTTGTCTGTAATAACTGTGTTACTTATTAAGTCATGGTATGGGATGTGATGCTTAAATAATTGGTAATTATTGTTGTTATGGAATCTCTTAGACAATCGGTTTCGCTCAGTGTCGCGCCCCGATGTTTCCGTCATCGGTTGGGGTGTGACAGATTGGTATCAGAGCCATAACTATAGGGAATTAGGCAAGACTCGACCTAGTCCGGGTCGATGTCTTAGAATCGACCTAGTCCGGGTCGATGTCTTAGAATCGACCTAGTCTATAGTCTAAGTACCAACAGACCGACTCGTGCATATCCGGTAGGGGTTTTGCACGAGCTTACTTGATATTCTCACTCGAGATCGCTGAACTCGCACTGCCTACTACAGCCTTAGGAAAGGGACGTTGGCAACACACACAAATGGATGATCTGGTTGAGATTAGGTGTGAAAACCGAAAAATCTCAACCAAATCGCTCATTCGACACGCTATTTTTACTATCAACACAAGAATTTGCGTTGGATCAGGAGTGAAATCCATACTTTGACGCGAATCTCCTTATCTATCTCATGATTCTATCACACATACAGGAATGTGATAGTCCCGTAACGATCTGATTTCAGTTTCGGTTTGGTAAAAATAATGAGACGGGTGATTCGAGCCAAGAACAATTGATAATAAACAAGAAAGGTAGAACTTGAAGGATTGTGATAAAGAAAGATGTTTCATTGATAGTGATAAAAGATTAATAAATACTCATCCACCCCGGGTGAGCTCCCCCGGGGTGGTGACTCACAAAAATGCACCCCCTAAAAGTGATGACTAATATTCTATTTATAGCCCCTTGAGCCTTGTCCTCCAAGCAAGCCACCTCTTGCTTGGAAAACCTACTAAACTTACTAAAATATCTGACTATTACAAATAAAAACGCCACATAATAAAAACAATAGAATTGCTAAACTAAAGACGCCATAATTGATAACATCATTCTCCAATTTGACCCAACAGAATGCAGTCGTTAAGTCTGGGGTGAAACCCGAACCTTGATGACTTGTTCCGTTCTCTATATTTTGGTTTTTACAAAACTCTCACCAAAGTCTCGATGGACTCCAACGACTCGAGTTGTGTGATTTACCAAAAAGATGTGTGCCATTCAACGCCTGCCGGTGATAGAGCACAGTCTATTAGGCCAAAGCGCGTACTTGACGTCCTTGAGTGTAGTCGAACCACTTTAGGTAGTCAACGTCTATCAAGCCAAGACAATCTCTCTTCGATTTTATGTGTTTCGATTATGAAATTCACCGCCGCCGACTATGAGATTTATCGATTTTATGTGTTTTTATGTGATTTCATGTGTTTATGTGTTCGATTTTGGTGATTTACTCACTTTTCGCTGTTCGCTTTAATCAACACACACAACTCGCACTACACATTTACCTTAAAACGCCAACAAATCGCACACTATACTACTCGCTATGCTACTCTATGTGTACTCGCTACTCGCTATTCGCACTCGCAACACTCGATCGCCTTATGACGATGTGAAAGATAGGTGAATACATGCAATATATGTAGGTCAATACGTGCAAAATATAGTGAATATATGGACTATATGCTTCTGTGCTTACGTGGACTACGTGCTTATGTGCTTACGTGCTTCTGTGAATTATGTGCCTACGTGATTTTGTGATTTTGGTGTGTTCCTGAGCTTTATATAAAGTAGACTTGGGGGAATCGCTAGACTATATTAGGGTTAATCGAAATTGTGTCTGAGTCCTGTGACGATGTTTGTTTGCAGACAATGTCGTCATTTGGATCACACACTGCTCGCTCCCCCCGTCGTAACCACGAGGACAAACGCATCGCTGCATTATCGCAAAGCAGATGGCGAAAGTCATTCCGCAAATTGTCAGCGAGCTGAACGAAAACGCTAGCAAGTCCTCTGAAGAATCCAGGACAGACTCACCTAAAGCTACTTTTAGCTTCAAGCAGTTCAAAGCATGCGGTCCCAAATAATTTACCAGAGAAGACGGGCCTACGGCCATGTTCCAATGGTTTAATTCAATTGAAGTCACCCTGCGCCAAAGCGGTTGTCTGGAAAACCTTCGCACTGTTAACGCCATCGGTGTCTTCCAATCCAGGGTTAGTGGATTGGTGGACTGCCGAGAGGAACACATGAGGGAATGATGCAGCCTATGGGCTAACATGGGATGAGTTGAAGGACATCATGATGAAAGGGTTATGCCCTCCCCACGAGCTCCAGAAGCTGGAGGACGAGTTCTGGAATATCAAACAGGATGGTGGCTGTTAGGGGTCATTTTCTTTGCATACATATCCTGACCAATATCCTGCCTTTGTTTGTTTATCTGTGACCAGGATGCTGGAAGAGGATATTGCTAACATCTTGGGCGATATCCTGAGGTTTATTAAATTAACCACGTGCAGGTTAACGGCTGAGGCTTGCTAACGGTCAAGTGGACTTCTTCTCCTCAAGACTCGGACGAGTTTGTTGAAGGAGAGACGTTGAGCCCGAAAGACCAGGTCTACAACGTTCGATGAAGGAATATTCGGTGGATCCCGAAAGTTTAGGATAGTTTGTTATTTTATCTTTACTATAAATAGATGGGGGCGGATCAGTTTAAGGCACACAATTTTCACTAACACTCTCGAACACTTTCACTCTCTAGCTCATTGCAAACACCACACTTGTATTCAAATTTCATTGTAACACGTAGTCGATCCGCACCACATCCTGCACTGTATCCTGACGTTTGAAGTAATAAGAAGAACAAGGCAGCTGCGATTGTCAGCTCCCGAGGTTTTATGCCGGCGATCTAGATTGATCAAGGGCTTTCCTCGTACATCTCGTGTCGTTTACTTTACTTTTGCTCATTGTTTGATCATAGATACAGCTCAATATCCTGAGCCGTATCCTGAATACTGATTTCCTAATTAGCTCAACAAGCATATTTTCAAATACACTTTCTAGCACACTACCTCACTTTACTAATTTGATCACTTAATTGCTTCGGTAATTTTTGACCAAAACAATTTGGCGCCCACCGTGGGGCAAGTGGTGCTCTCTTTACTAAAAATTTTGGTGAAATCGCTAATCGACTTTTTATTTTCAAAACTTTTTGCCACATTGTCCATAATGGCCTCAAGATCAAACATGAGTTCCTCTACTGTGTCTGCTATAACTTCTGCTACTACTGGTTCGGTGCTTCCACCACCTCCTCCAAGAATGCCGGCCTCTTCACGACCTCAGGATATTATCCCTACTCGCAGTGTTTAGGAATCTGCTCCTGTTCTAGCTTCTAATGATGAAATTCTCACTTTATTTGGAAGTGTGCAAGAACAAATGAGGCAGCAACAGGAAACAAACCAAATGCTTTTGAGAGAAATACAACTCCTGAAGTCTGGCTCGAGCAGATCTGCTGAGGATAATGTCACTCCATTACATCCCAGAGCGTTGAACTTTAGTTCAGCTGTGTATACTGAGGATAACAGGGGGAATATTGTGCCCAGCCTTCCTCAGAATCATACTCCTGAAATACCCTCCTCGGTCAGGATGTCAACAATGAGGAGCTCAGGATATGCTTCAGGATATGGGCAAAATCCTCCAACGGGTAACGTGTCAAATAATAATAATACTCATGCTACTAAGAATAGTGGATCTTTGCAGGATACAGGTGTAACATCAGCACTTACTAGGGAACTTCAGAAGTTGAAGGACATGATATCTAGTGTACCTGGGGTGGTCCAGCCGATCCCGGAAGTGTCCCAAGACAGCCACAAGATATCTCATTTTGCATATCCTATCTGTGATGCTGAGATCCCAAAGAGATTCCAAACCCCCAACATGAAGCTTTATGATGGGACTACGGATCCTGAAGAGCATATTGCTCAGTATAGGGAAAGAATGGAGATTAACCCTATCCCTCCGGAGCTCAAGGAAGCATGCTTGTGCAAGGGATTTGGTTCTACTCTAACAGGATCAGCCTTAAAATGGCTGTTAAACGTTCCTCCTCACTCAATTACTTCGTTTGCTCATTTGGTTAATTTATTTAACAGTCAATTTTCTTGTAGTCGGAGTTTTGAGAAACTAACCAGTGATCTTTACAGGATAACTCAAGGGCCTCAGGAATCCTTGAGGGATTATGTGAACAAATTCAGTCGAGAGTCCTTGGATATCCCACATCTTGATGTTGCAACAGCTGTGCAAGCTTTTAAGATGGGATTACAAAAGGATTCTCAGTTTTATCAGGATCTTGTAATGAATCCCTGCAGGAATCTCGACGAAGCTCGTAACAGGGCTTTGAGATATATCCGTCTGGAAGATGACAGGAAGATGCAAGAAAGGATGAACTCATCTAACACTTATGAGTCAACTAACAGGAAGTCAGAATCCTCATTCAAGTCATATCGGCCTAAGCCATATGGTAGAAATGAAAACAAGAGAGTGAATGCTGTCGAAGATGAAGATCCTGAAGAGTATCCTGAGTTGTCTGAATATTGCTTTTCTGTTAACATTCCTGAATTGATGTATGCCATGCAGGGTCTAGGAGACAAGGCTAGGTGGCCTCGAAAGAATCAACAAAAGGCTGACTGGAAAGATAAGTCAAAATGGTGTGCTTTCCACGAAGATTTCGGACATGTAACTGAGGATTGCATTGCTCTAAGGAAAGAAATAAGCTATCTTCTAAGCAAGGGATATCTGAAAGATCTCTTAGGAAGAAAGAAGAATAAGGGTCAGGATACTGAGAAGGATCCTGAACGAGCAGCATCACCTCCTGCGGATGCCAAGATAATCAACTTCATTTCAGGAGGATCCGACATTTGTGGAACTTCGTATTCGGCAGCAAAGAGACATGCAAAAGAAGCTAAGGCCAAAAGGGGAGACAAACCTGTCAGGATGACTACCCTCACAACTGACAAAGTGATCACTTTTGATGCTGATGATAGGGATACTGTCCAGGATCCTCACCATGATGCTCTGGTAATAACGTTATATGTGGCTAACCATTTTGTACGCAGGATATTAGTTGATAATGGCCGCTCCGTCAACATAATCCAACTAGAGACGCTGAAGAGAATGAATGTATCTCCAATGGATATCACTTCAAAGTCTACCGTGCTTGTTGGGTTCAGTGGAGAGGCTAGAAACACAGTGGGAGAGATAAAGTTGCCAGTATACGTTGAAGGAGTCAACTCGATACAACGTTTCTGTGTGATGGATTCTCTCTCCTGCTACAACATCATACTGGGAAGACCGTGGATTCACGATATGAAGGCTGTGCCATCAACATATCACCATTGCATCAAGATACCTACACCTTGGGGAGTTGTCAAAGTCGAAAGTGATCAGCAGGAGGCGAAAGAATGCTACTCATCCTCGATGAAATCCTCAACCAAACCTAGTGGAGCATAGCAATTAAAGACGCGGGCCCAGGATATCGTGGAGGATCCGGAGCAGGATGTGAAGAAAATTATCCTGGACCAGGATAATCCCGATATTTCGGTGCTCGTAGGGACCAATATCCCTCAGGATATTGAAGAACAATTAATTAACTTTTTGAAATGCAGGATGTCAACGTTTGCATGGAAGCATGAGGATATGACAGGCATATCCAAAGATATTATCACTCACAAGCTTGGAATTGATAAATCATTCAAGCCTGTGCAGCAAAAAAGAAGGAAGTTTGCTCCTGAGCGGAACACAATTATCCAGGAGGAAGTTGAGAGATTATTGAAGTCCAGGATGATCAGAGAGGTTAAGTTCCCAAGGTGGCTAGCAAACGTGGTTGTAGTACAGAAGAAAAATGGGAAATGGAGAGTTTGTGTGGACTACACAGACTTAAACAAAGCTTGTCCTAAAGACCCATTTCCTCTTCCCCACATTGATGCAATGGTAGATGCTACTGCCGGGCATGAAATGCTGACCTTCATGGATGCATCCTCAGGATTTCAACAAATCCAAATGGAGCCTTCTGACCAGGAGGATACTGCCTTCATGACGCCAACATGTATTTATTGTTATACAACTATGCCTTTTGGTTTGAAAAATGCAGGTGCACCATACCAAAGATTGGTAAACATGATGTTCAAAGACAAACTAGGGGACACCATGGAGGTATATATCGATGATATGGTGGTGAAATCTAAAAAGGCTGAGGATCACCTCCAGGATATCAAGGGAGCATTTGATATCCTGGATCGATACAACATGAAGCTGAATCCTGCTAAATGCCATTTCGGAGTGGGGGCAGGAAAGTTTCTTGGATATATGGTGACAAAAAGGGGGATAGAAGCAAGCCCAGAGCAGATCAAAGCTATCCTGGATATAAAATCACCCTCAAATATGAAGGACGTACAAAGATTGACAGGCCGAGTAGCAGCTTTAAACAGGTTTATCTCGAGATCCTCAGAGAAGTGCAAAGATTTTTATGATATCCTAAAGAAGAACAAAAGATTTGAATGGGGGGAGAAGCATGAAGCAGCCTTGCAGGATTTGAAACGATATCTCTCAACCACACCTTTATTAATGAAGCCTGAAAATGGTGAACCACTATCCCTATACCTTGCTGTATCAAGGAATGCTGTAAGTGCCGTTCTTGTAAAAGACCATGAAGGTCAGCAATATCCTGTCTACTATGTTAGTAAAAGTTTGCTAGATGCTGAAACTAGGTATTCTCATTTAGAAAAATTGATATTAGCTCTAGTTATGGCATCAACAAAACTTAGGCATTATTTCGAGACACATAGGATACATGTTAAAACAAATTATCCTGTCAAAAATGTGCTCAGGAAACCAGAGATGTCAGGCAGGATGGCCAAGTGGTCAGTAAAGTTAAGTGCTTATGATTTAGTATATGAACCTAGAAATGCCATAAAGTCTCAAGCTTTAGCTGACTTTGTGGCTGATTTCAGTAGTGATATTCAGGATGAGGTAGACCTAGAAGTTCAACAGTTAGGAGAATCCTCAGGATCCTGGACATTGTATACTGATGGAGCTTCTAATGTAAGAGGAGTAGGATTAGGAATACTACTAAAATCGCCACAGGGGGACATATTACCCCAGGCTATTAGGTGTGAATTTCCTGCTACTAATAATGAAGCAGAGTATGAGGCTTTAATTGCAGGATTAGAGTTGGCTAAGAGCGTGAGTATCAAAAATTTGCAAGTATATGTTGACTCTTTGTTAATTACTAACCATTTTAATGGATCCTATGCAGTTAAGGGTGAGAAATTAATCGAATATCTCGATATTCTCAAAAAATTAGCAGGATATTTCGATGTTTTTATACTTGAACAGGTACCGAGGGAGGATAATGCTGAAGCGGATGCCTTAGCAAATTTGGGATCATCGATCAGGATACCTGAAGGGACCCAAATACCAATATTACATGTCTTATATCCTGCAACGAATCCTCAGGATAAAGAAGTAGCGGGTATTCTGGATCCTGGAGCAGAACATCCTGAAGAGGATCCTAAATCCTGGACGGCTCCAATCAGGAGATATCTCAAAGAAGGACACATTCCTGGAAATGAGAATCCTAAGGCATTTAGGATGAAGGTATCATGATTCACTATTATAAATAATATTTTATACAAGAAATCTCTTGCAGGACCGTATTTGAGGTGCTTGGAGGATCCTGAAGCCAAAGAAGTACTTCAGGATATACATGAAGGGGATTGTGGTAACCATGCTGGGGGCAGGTCGTTATTCTCAAAAGTATTAAGGACAGGATATTATTGGCCAACAATGAGAAAGGATGCAGCAGAATATGCTCGAAGATGTGACGCATGTCAAAGACATAGTAACATACTGCATCAACCTGCTGAACCATTATATCCTATTGTTTCCCCTTGGCCGTTTATGAAGTGGGGTATGGATATAGTGGGAAAGCTACCAAAAGCTCCGGGAGGAAAAGTCTTTATGCTAGCAATGACGGATTATTTCTCTAAGTGGGTTGAAGCAGAAGCATTTGTTCAAGTGAGAGATCAGGAAGTAGTATCCTTCATAAAGAGGAATATCCTAACTAGATTCGGAGTACCAGCCGAGATAATCTGTGACAATGGTTCTAAATTTATAAGCAAGAGAACTACTGACTTTTGCAAAAGTTGGGGAATCAAAATGATTACATCTACTCCGGTACATCCTCAAGCAAATGGACAAGCAGAATCCTCAAACAAGATAATTGTCAATAACTTAAAGAAGAGACTTGGAGCCAAAAAAGGAAGATGGGCAGAAGAATTACCCTTTGTTTTATGGGCTGATAGGACAACGGTAAAGAATGCAACAGGCCAAACCCCATTTTCCTTGGTATTTGGAGCAGAAGCAATGATTCCAACGGAAATGACAATACCTACTGCAAGATCTACCCTAAGTGATCCTGAGCAGAATCCTGAAGCCTTGAGTCAGGATTTAGACACTGTAGATGAGAAGAGAGATGCGGCAAGGCTAAGGATGGCAGCATATCAATAGAGAATATCCAGGGCATATAACAAGAATATTAGGACCAGAAGATTTAAGGTTGGAGATTGGGTGCTAAGAAAGGCTTTTCAGAATACTACTAATCCTGCCGATGGTAAGTTAGCTCCAAAATGGGAAGGACCATATAAAGTTGAATCAGAAGCAGGGAAAGGAGCATACAAACTCAAGAATATGGAAGGGGATATGCTACCGAGGTCTTGGAATGCTATACACCTTAAGCTCTATTTCAAGTGAGTTTAGAATTCAATTTCTAACTCAGGATGGTATGAATTCTATCTTTTTTAAATATGTTTTGGTTTAATTTATTCTTTGAAACCCAATACTAACTTAAGCATCGGAGGGGTGTTAGCCAAGCTAACACCCACCTTAGTTTACAATTGTTTTGCAGGATATGTTTCAGGATATAGCTCCAGGATATGTACTCAGGATAACTCGAAAGATTAGAGGATTGGCCCCCTCTCTCACGTTTAAGGGATACTGATCCCTTCACAGGTTTAAAGGTATTCACCTTTCTTCCGAATTGGGTTTAAACACCCCGCCTGGAGCGCAAGTTATTCAGGGATAGTTCAAGGTGGCGGGACCAGTCCATGTAAAAGTGGCTGACAATTTCGTTACTATTGGCTATATCCTTAATCCTAAAGGTATATGAGGATTGATCACCCTCTCTCACGAAAGGGTATTTTCATACTCTCTAAGGTTTAAAGGTTTTCACCTTTCTAAGTCTTGGAGTTTATACACTCCCGCCTGTAGCGCATGAAAATTTGGGATTTTCCCCAGGATACAAGGGATTTATCTCCAGTACATCCTTGGGTTTTACCCTTGGGACCTAAAAAATTGCCTATACAATGGAAACTGACATTCAGAAGATTTCTAAGTATTTGAAGACATTGTACACAGGGGACATTCCTACCAAGGCAGTGATGTAAAGCTCAAAGGCTAAAGTTCGGAACTAGTATGCAAAATATCTCACACAGGGGACATCTTCATTGGAAAAGTTGCAAGGAGATTGAGGTTTGATAAAAGGGTTAAATACTACTCCGGGTATGATCTTTCCTTTGTAAGCATCGTTTAAGTTTTTGGTAACATTATGTTAAGTATCCTGATATATTCTCAAAGTCCTTTTCAGGATATTTGATTAGGGTGTTTGAAACTAGTATTAGTTTGGAACTTTGATCATTTAAATATTATCAAAACTTGGTTTTGAAAAGATAGATTGTTTTTCACTTTCTAAAGAAATTTCTACAAAGTTGAAGGAACGTTTGGAAGTTCTATCTAATAAAAGGTTTTTACAGTATATCGCTGAGCATACTGATCAGGATATTTTCATAAGATAGTAATATAAAATTTTTACAAAGCTAAGAATTACACTAAGTAATGCGAGGCAATAACAAACAGATAAAAAGATGAAATTATTCTTGAAGCAATCAATACTGGTTGATAACCGAGGGTTTCATCCTGAAACCCAGGACCCATCCACCTTCGGCTATCAAATTGTTTCGACACAGAAATAAATTGTTCATAAAAACGTAAAATTGTTCGAATGATTTAAAGGAAATAATCTCTAGGGGGTAGTGCCTTCTTGGTCCATAGTGGTTTCAGCAACATCCGTCTTGGGATCAGCCTCAGCATCCTTCTCAGCATCAGTTGCTTTTTCAACTGCTTTGGAAGGTTCTTCGACAGTTGATTTGGAAGAGGTGCCGCCGAGGTTCTTCAGCTTGGTCTCCCAAGCACCAACATCCCAAGAAGGGCATTCGAAACCTAATGTTTTGGCTTCATGAGCCATCTTCAACCTGGCTTGAAGGAGAGAAATGACGACGGAACTTTTGAGGCTTTCCCGGTAGCTGACCATATCCCGTTCGTACTGCACATGGGCGGCTTCCAGATCGGCCTGGGCTTGAAGAGTAGCTTTGTTGAGAGCAGCTTCGTGTTCCTGGATCATAGCTTTGAATTTCTCCTCGTAGTGACGAGATTTGGCGGCTGTAATCATGCCTTGGTCGGAGATTGTGATTTCTGCTTCCTTTAGCTTAGATTCAAGCGTTTTATTAAGCTTGCAGGATTCTTGATATAAATGAACCAAACGCTCAAGACCCTACAAAGGTAAGAGGACAGGGATTAATATTGTTAAATCTTTGAAAATAATGTAAATCGCAGGATATGATATGAGAATACTAACCTGGTTAAGAAAAGAAGTCATAAACCCGCTGGCTTCAATGAACCCGTGCTTCTCATAAGGAAAGGTGTCAGAAATGACAGGGGAATCAGGTTCTTTCCTTTTGCGGGAACTGGAACTCCGGGGTTTGGTAGCCGGTGAAGGTTTGGGAATAATGATGGCTTTGGAACTGCTAGGTTTAGATGTGGCTGTGGTCTTAGGGCTAGGTTCTTTCTTAACCTGGATCTGGTCAGAATAGCTGTCCAATTCGTCAAGGTCAAAGACTTCAGGGATCTTAGCTGGTGCTGCATAAAGGGAAAAGTTTTACTTTTTATCTTATCATTATACTGTTTTGACTAATTATTTTGAAAGTAGTTCTTACCAGACATCTCGGATGATGAGTATTGACTGGAACTCGGGACGTGTGTGGTGAAAGTCCTGTCTATTGCAGGTAACCGATAAACATTATTGATTCTCTCTTCTGACTCAGCGGTAGGGGGGGAGCAACTTCCTTGAAGTTCACTGCATAAAGATCAAAAAGAAGAGTATTAATAGAAGATAACAATCAAATGGTCTATGAGGATATTTATGATCCTACCGGTGGTTAACCACTCCACCGGAAGGCTGGCACCCTCAGCAATGGAGTCTCGTTTGACAAAGAAAAATTTGCGTTGCCATCCGTCTTCGTTTTTGGTGGCCTTGAGAATCAGGGGTTTGCTGGAGGTCGAGAAGAGCAAGAATCGGCTAGAGCCGTGGGATCGGAGGCGATAAGCAATAGGCAAATCCTCGATGCAAAGGTCGGAACAATGGAGATTTTTGATTTGATTAAGTACAATTAGTACTCTCCAAACCATGGGCATGGTTTGAGCAAAAGAGATGCCGGTGGTTCGAAAGAATTGCATCATGAATTCAGGAAAAGGGTATCGAAGACCTAGTGAAAAAGGATATGCTGGAAAACAAACCCATTCAGTGGAAGAAACATCCGATCGGATTGACTGATCGAATGGTCTGAAGACCGTGTTATCAGGAAAAGCGCCGGAAGCTCTTAAAGCTGCAATATCTGCGTTATCAAAAGCACAGATCCCCTTTTCGGGATTTTTAAGGAGATTCTGCTGGGTGAAGGTTTCGGCGTCCATTGCGAGTAAGGTGATGTAAATTGATAAAAAGTAAATTGGAAATGGAGGATTACCTGAAGGTTCTGTTGAAGATATCTGCTTTTCAAACAAGAAAAGAGAAGATATAGGGGCATTGTGGATCTCCATTGAGTAAAAAACGCGTTGGAGGTTACGATGTGATCTTGACCGTAGCTTCGTTTTAAATGTCTTGAGTTATGGGATAAGATTTTTGAAATATATCCGTTGGATTGGTATACCAACCGATATATTTGGGGACAATTGTTAGGGGTCATTTTCTTTGCATACATATCCTGACCAATATCCTGCCTTTGTTTGTTTATTTGTGACCAGGATGCTGGAAAAAGGATATTGCTAACATCTTGGGCGATATCCTGAGGTTTATTAAATTAACCACGTGCAGGTTAACGGCTGAGGCTTGCTAACGGTCAAGTGGACTTCTTCTCCTCAAGACTCGGACGAGTTTGTTGAAGGAGAGACGTTGAGCCCGAAAGACCAGGTCTACAACGTTCGATGAAGGAATATTCGGTGGATCCCGGAAGTTTAGGATAGTTTGTTATTTTATCTTTACTATAAATAGATGGGGGCGGATCAGTTTAAGGCACACAATTTTCACTAACACTCTCGAACACTTTCACTCTCTAGCTCATTGCAAACACCACACTTGTATTCAAATTTCATTGTAACACGTAGTCGATCCGCACCACATCCTGCACTGTATCCTGACGTTTGAAGTAATAAGAAGAACAAGGCAGCTGCGATTGTCAGCTCCCGAGGTTTTATGCCGGTGATCTAGATTGATCAAGGGCTTTCCTCGTACATCTCGTGTCGTTTACTTTACTTTTGCTCATTGTTTGATCATAGATACAGCTCAATATCCTGAGCCGTATCCTGAATACTGATTTCCTAATTAGCTCAACAAGCATATTTTCAAATACACTTTCTAGCACACTACCTCACTTTACTAATTTGATCACTTAATTGCTTCGGTAATTTTTGACCAAAACAGTGGCGACAACGCTGGTCTAACTGCTCGCTTCAAGCAGCTGAGTATCATCTGTCCGGGTCAAGTTACTACCCCCGAGATAACCATCAAGAAGTATATCCATGCTCTGCCGGATTGTGTTGCTGACTTCATTCAAGCTGCGAAGACAACAACTATCGAGGAAACCTACCTGCTCGCTGCTGAGATCAACGACAAGCGAGTCAAGGCTGGTTACTTTGATAAAGCCTCCAAAAATCTGCACCAAGTTACCGTTTCTCCCACCGCTGAAACCGCCGCATCGCAATTTTCAAGGTCCTCACGTCGCAAGAGAAAGAACATCAACTCCAGCAACAAGAACTGTGCACTAACTGTTGCTCCACTCCAAGCCATGCCTGCCCAACTGCAACCCCAGAACCGCCAAGTAGCGGCGCCCGTGGCCAATGCACCACCAGCAAAGCGTGCATATACTGGTCCACACCCGCTCTGTCCTACTTGTACTTATCATCACCCGGTTGGAATTGCATGCCGGTTTTGTGTTCATTGCAACCTGTACAACCATTTCACTACCAACTGACGTACCGGTCCTCGCCAAGCCCCAGCTCAAGCTCTTACTTTACCAGCTCCGCAAGGCTAGTAAGCAGCTCCTGCTCCCGCTGCTCACGCAAGAGCCTGCTTTGCGTGTGGTGATCCCAACCACTTCGCAAACGTCTGCCCAAACAGAGTGGTGAAGTAAGAGCCACAGCAGCAGCAGCAGCCGCCAGCACCACAACAACACCAGCAGCAGCAGCAGCAGCCAGCTCAGCAAGCAGCCCGCGGGCGAGTCTTCAACGTCAACGCCCATCAGGCTCAGGCGGACAACAACGTTGTTAATGGTACATTTCTCGTAAATGGTATATATGCTTTGTGTTTGTTTGATACTGGAGCCGATAACTGTTTTGTATCGTTCGAATTCGAAAGGCTCCTAAACCATAAACGTGTTAATCTCCCATCAACATTTGACGTAGAAGTTGCCACTGGAAGAACCGTCACCGTTAGTTCCATTCTACGTGACTGTACTCTTGAACTCAACAGTCACGTTTTCCCGATCAATCTTATCCTGATGCAACTTGGTAGCTTTGATGTCATAGTAGGTATGGATTTCCTTTGGGAAAATCATGCTGAAATTGTTTGCTTCGATAAAATGATTCATTTCTCTCTCGCGAATGGTGATCAATTGTGTGTTTATGGCGAAGTCACTTCGAAGAAGTTACAACTCATGTCGTGTGTCCAAGCTAGCAAGTATCTCTGCAAGGAATACCAAGCTTTCTTGGCGCACATCGTAGTAGCGGAGGAAAAGGAAGTTAAGGCAATATACAAGGTGCCTGTAGTTCGTGATTTTCCTAACGTCTTTCCCGATGACTTAACTGGTTTACCGCCCACTCGTGATATCGATTTTCGAATCGACCTAATTCTTGGAGCAAATCCTGTTGCTAGAGTGCCTTATCGTCTAGCTTCTTCTGAAATGCGCGAACTCTCAAGTCAGCTCTAGGAACTGCTTGATAAAGGCTTCATTCGCCCTAGCACCTCTCCTTGGGGTGCGCCTGTCCTTTTCATCAAAAAGAAGGATGGATCGTTCCGGATATGCATCGACTACATGGAATTGAATAAGCTTACTATCAAGAATCGCTATTCCTTTACTAGAATCGATTATTTGTTTGATCAATTACAAGGTGCTACATGTTTCTCGAAGATCGATCTACGCTCAGGCTATCACCAGTTATGAATTCAGGAGGACGATATACCCAAAACCCGATACGGTCACTATGAGTTTGTTATTATGCCCTTTGTTTTGACTAACGCTCCCGCAGTCTTTATGGATCTAATGAATCGCGTGTGTAAACCCTTTCTCGACCGCTTCGTCATCGTGTTCATCGATGATATACTGATCTATTCCAAGTCAAAAACCGAACATGTGCAACATCTACGTTTGGTTCTTGAGTTACTCCAGGGAAACCGTCTCTATGCCAAGTTCTCCAAGTGTGAATTCTGGCTTGAGGATGTTCAATTCCTCGGTCACATTGTAAATAGTCAAGGAATTCATGTCAATCCTGTGAAGATCGAAGCTGTTAAGAGTTGGGTTACACCAAAGAACCCGTCCGAAGTTCGTTCTTTTCTCGGATTGGCGGGTTACTATCGCTGATTCATCGCTGGTTTCTCGAAGATCGCTGTACCGCTTACCTCGCTTACGCATAAGGACAAACCTTTTGTTTGGGGAACTAAACAAGAGGAGGCCTTTCAAACTCTTAAAGTTATGCTTTGTAACGCTCCCATACTCTCACTGCCCGACAGAAATGACGACTTCGTAGTCTACTGCGGTGCCTCTAACCTTGGTCTCGGTTGTGTTCTCATGCAACGGGACAAGGTTATCGCGTACGCCTCTCGACAGCTCAAGATCCATGAGAAGATCTATATAACCCACGATCTCGAGCTTGGTGCAGTTGTTTTTGCATTAAAGATTTGGCGACACTACCTTTACGGTACCAAGTGTACAGTCTTCACCAACCACAAGAGCCTACAACACATCTTTAACCAGAAAGAGCTGAATATGTGCCAACGCCGATGGGTTGAACTCCTCAACGATTACATCTGTGAGATTCGCTACCACACAGGCAAAGCAAACGTCGTTGCTGATGCTCTCTGTCGATGAAGCTATTTGCATAGCGTTTGTAATACTCAAGCCCAGCATAATCTCGAAGCTCTTATCCATGATGCCCAACATGCTTGTTTTACCGAACACACTTTTAAGAAGGAAAGGATTATCAATAATGGCGAACAACTGGTAAATAAAGCGAATGGTATATTCCATTATCTAGACCGAATTTGGATTCCCAAGCGTACCAACTTATGACAGATTCTGCTAGACGAAGCCCACAAATTGCAATATTCCATTCATCCCGGTGCCAATAAGATGTACTAAGACCTTCTCTACAAGTACTGGTGGCCGGGCATGAAGAGAGATATCGCTATCTACGTTTTGAAATGCCTGACTTGTTCGAAAGTCAAGGCTGAGCATCAACGCCCTTCTGGCTTACTCGTCCAACCCGAGATCCCTATATGGAAATGGGAGAGTATAGCTATGGACTTCATAAGGAAACTCTCGCGCACGCCATCAGGTCACAACAGCATCTGGGTTATCGTTAACCGTCTTACCAAATCCGCTCACTTTCTACCGATACGGGAAGACTACAAGGTAGAACGATTAGTTCGAATCTATACCAACGAAGTTATTTGTCGACACGGGACACCTCGTAACATCATCTCTGACCGCGATGGTCGATTCACCTCGCGTCTTTGGGAAATGTTTCACTCTGTTCTCGGTACTACTCTCAATCTTAGTACTGCTTTCCATCCCCAGACCGACGGTCAGATTGAACGCACCATTCGTACCCTCGAAGACATACTTTGCTCGTGTATTATAGATTTCGGTGGTAATTGGGATTCACATTTACCTTTAGTCGAATTCTCGTACAATAACAGTTATCACTCTAGCATCCAAATGGCACCATTTGAGGCATTATACGGAAGAAAATGTCGATCGCCTATTGTATGGCACGAGATCGGGGATGCGCAAATTACCGGTCCTAAGCTGTTGCAAGAAACGACTGACAAAATCCTCCAAATTCGAGACAATCTGCTGAAAGCTCGGAGTCGCCAGAAAAGTTACGCCGATAGACACCGCAAGCCCCTTGAATTTGATGTTGGCGATCACGTACTCTTAAAGGTTGCACCTTGGAAGGGGGTGATCAGATTCGGCAAGAAAGGAAAGCTCGCGCCTCGATATGTTGGACCCTTTAAAATCCTGGAAAGGATTGGCAAAGTGGCCTACAGACTTGAACTACCGGAGGAACTTAGTAATGTCCACCCGACTTTCCACATTTCGAACCTCAAAAAGTGTCTAGCCGACCAGGAAATACATGTCCCTCTTGAGGATCTACAAGTGGATGAAACATTACACTTCATGGAGAAGCCTGTAGAGATCATGGGCCGAGAAACCAAGGTACTCCGACGCTCACGCATTCCCATTGTGAAGGTTCGCTGGGAAGGCAAACGCGGCGCCGAGTTCACCTGGGAACTCGAAAGTGACATGAAGGCTAAGTATCTGCAACTGTTTGTTACACCAGCTTCTTAAATTTCGGGATGAAATTTCCTAAAGTAGGGGAGCTGTAACAACCTGACTTTTGGAAAGTCAAAGTACAAGTCAAAGTCAAAGGAATAAAAGATTGCTAATTACGATCTGTCACTCCTTGCTTAATTATTGATTGTACTTCTCGACTTATAATCGATACCCTAATTTAAATTGCTTTAGTTGTATTATGTGGAGTGCTTGTTAATAAATCGCTATTTAATCTCAGTTTAGTCCCTAATCGACTTATCACTAATCGCATCGCTATTGTATCGCAACTCGAATTATAGGTTATGGATATTGTTTTACGTGTGTATGCTATTATGTGTTACTTGTGCATGATATATTTATGATGAGGTGATTAATCGCAAACGCAATCGCAACTTTATCGCAACGCAATCTCATCGCAAACTCGAGATTCAAGGATTTTATTTACGGTATTTAGTACTTGGGTTATTTGTGTAGCTAATGGGTAATACTATCGCATCGCTTACTCGCAACGCTCAACGCAAAAAACGAAACGTCGAAAACCAACTCGCACCCGCCATCCGATCGAATGACCATTCGATGGAATGGTCATCCGTCCGGATGACCATCCGATCGGATGGCCATCCGATCGAACCACACTTCGTTCTCACACCTGCACCAACTTTACTCTTTTTGCAATCTATAAATAACCCTATCACATCACTGTTCATGATGTGAAAGCTCTCTCATCCGACCAGCATGTTCCAACTCTCTTTCTCTCGATTTCTCGCAATCCTTGTAAGTTTTCAACCCAAATCTTGTACATCTTTGATCTTCACACACTTCTTTATCTTTTTCACCAACAAATCTTCACTTTTAACCATGAAATCGGCTAATTTGAGGTGTTCTGGGATGATGTCATCATGGGGTTCTTATGAACTTCAAGATTTGACCTCATTCCACCAAGAACAACTCAGATCTAAGAGATTTCATCATGTTTAACACTGATTTTGCATAAATCTAAACATTTTCAAGAGTAGAAGGATTGAAAGATATTTTCATAACTTTCTTTCAACTCTTTTACACTCATGCACTCAAAACCGATAGAATCGGAGCTCATTTAGGCCTTTGACTCATTCTCTAGTGATGTGTCGGTCCAAGATCTGATTCCTGTCAACGAGATAACCGACTCAGCGGGTTGAACATGAACAACCGTCAAGAACAGTTAACTGGTCAGAATGGGATGATTCCCGTCCGATCGGACAACTTGGATTTGAGGGAATTCCCGTTGTTTAACACGTTGTCATACCGTCTCGATCAAACCACAAACTTTCAGACTTAACGAATTTCAAAACGAGTAAGTCACAGAACGGACTGCCGTCCGATCGGATTGCCATCCGATTGGATGACATGTGGTCTTCAACACTTGAACTTTTCACAAATTTCCAAAGATTATCAAAACCAGCGAATGGCCATCCGATCGGATGACCATCCAATCGAATGACCATCCTGCTGTGAACTTGTTCTCTGAGAAATGTCTCACTTGGACGGATCGCTATCCGACCGAACGGCCCTCTGACCGGACGACCGTTCGATTGGACGACCTGAAAGGTAGAGATACTTCTATGTTTTCAAAATGCTACAATGAAAACTTCAAAGCCATCATACACAAACACATCCATCCCAAGCAAATGGTAAACCAACCGAATAGCCATCCGACCGGATGACCATCCGTCTGGATTGCCATCCGTTCGGATGTCCTTTTGTCACTCAGTCACTTCGCATCGTTTTACGCACCGTTTATCGCTTACACTATCATTCTGTTCAGGCTAATCCCCCAGCGCTCCCTTCAATCCAAGAGAATTGTTTATTTACTAAACATAATTTGTGAGTATACTCGATCCCTTTTTTGCTTTAATCACTTTTGGGTGTTACATACGTTACTTATACTAAATCACATCGATTACACAACGCAAACACTTTTTTACGCTAACCGTTACTGCATGTTATACATGTTACTCGATGAATGCTTGTATGTTATGTTTACACAGTGATTGTTACCTGACACCTTAGCAACGATAGTACTATAGTTTGGACTCAGCACCTGTCATGGACAGGGGTTGTTAAGGGCTTTTCTCACATGTCACAGTGGTGATATGTGTTGCGCATTCTACAACTCGCAGTCATGTCTGTGCATATCTCATTGTCGATAACCTACTAGCTTCACATTATGCATGTTACATGCTGGTTATGCGTAAATTATTTTCGCTATCTATTATACTATTAAACTTGTATGCTCACCTTTACACTTTGTGTATTGACCTCTATTTTAACGTATATGACAGGTGTTTGAGATGCTATGATGCTTGCTATGTGGAATTTAAGTAGGATGAGTCTAGAAATAAACAATTTAAATCTGAGTTGTCGGAACAACTTTTATTTGTCTTTGAGAACTACTTGTCTGTAATAACTGTGTTACTTATTATGTCATGGTATGGGACGTGATGCTTAAATAATTGGTAATTATAGTTGTTATGGAATCTCTTGGACCATCTGTTTCACTCGGTGCCACGCCCCGATGTTTCCGTCATCGGTTTGGGTGTGACAATTATAATGCCCCATGTAATGGTTAAGGACCCTTAATGGCCTTTCATTCATTAATTTCCATGTTTTTTCTTCTCTTTGGACATTATTCTAGAAATGTCTCTCCCTCTTCATGTCTCTAGAATGCCCATCGGGATGGTGTGGGTGCATTATCAAACCATTTCACGTCCCTATAATGTTCATTATGTAAGATTAAAAATGTTTTTATATGTATTTAATCTAGTAGCCATCATTATCATTTATATAATATATATCAAAATATATTAAAACCTTATAATATATTAGTTGATAGTTGTTGATGGACCAATTTACCCGTATTAACTAATTAGATTTCCTCTTGGTTGTATTTTAAGGAGATTACTAGAGAGGGTTTAGGGTTAGACGTTCGTAACAATAACATCAAAATCATCCCCCCGTCTCTCTCCACAATCATGAATTCTTAACCCTAGAACTCGCTACTACGATCAAGAACATACATCCTAAATGGGAACTAGATCAAGCTGACTAGCATGTCGAACTCCATGACTGCATCTATATTTGGACTATCTACTGGTCTGTCTGTTGTAACATGTATTATTTACATGTTTTCCATTATGTATAACCAGAACTGATCAACATGTGGTATTAGAGCATATGTTGCTCAATTAGTTATGTTTGTTTCCATGAATCTGGAATTAAAATATGGAAAACAAACTTTCTAAAAAGCTTGATAAATTCGAGAACTTGAAATTCTTATAAACTTAATATTCACGGATTTTATGTTCTAAAAAGATGTTTAATTACATCCTAACTTATCATAATTTTCAAAATTTGTATAAGTATATTATTTTTCAGATTTCGATACCAGAATTTAATTTTATTAAATTTAAAGTTCATCATATTCTTAGTGAAAATTCGAATATATTCCTTTATTTTGGAATGAATTGATGATCAAATGGTGTTTTATCTATTTTTATTGGTTTTTATTAGTTGAGATTTCGAAATTTGTGAACTCTAATGGATATAATACTTTAACTGATATAATATTTTCGAAATCTTTAAGATAAATATAAACACACCACTTAAACAGGAAACATGATCTACCATTATTCCAAAAATTTTGAATTTCACCCTTATCATAATTAACAGCTTTAATCAGAAGATTTCGAGACTTAGAGAACAAGTTTCGAGATCAATAAACTTTTCGAGATTTCATAAAACTTGAAATCATCAAGGGATCTAGAAAACCCACTTAGAAATCGAAATCTTATCAGATCTCGAAATCATCAAGGGACTCGAAATCTCATTAAAATTCGAGATTTCATAAAACTCGTAATCATAGACCTTTTGAGATCATTAGAGATTTCGAGATTACCCAAGATTCTCGAAAACTCACCTGTTCTCGAAAACTAAATTTTCTTGAAAACTCACATGTTTCCGAAAACTAATTTTTTTCTCGAAAACTAACCTATTCTTGAAATCTAACACGTTCTCGAAAACTTATTTTTCTTGAAATCTCATTACTAAATGGTGGTTTGATATTAACTAAATGGTTTTGAAAATACTTAATCAGAATTAAATACTTTTACAAAACCAAATAGTTTGACTTGAATGTCTCACTTCTACTCTAAGGTGATTTGGTTTATTCATGTCTTACATACTAAACAATTCATAACTAAGGTAATTGCCACACTTCATCCCAACGGTAATCTGGCACAATTACTTTGCGCACATACTTAAATGATTTCACTTCTGCCCAGAACTAATCAACACATTACACATGGCCATATAGTGAGTCGCCAAAAACATGGCTGACTGATATTTAAGTGACCGTCGAAACCAGTCACAAATACTATTGTTACATAAATGTGGAAACACCATTTGTTACCTTTTTAGGTATAAACATTTTGAAAGGTATTTATTCATAAATGTAGAAAACATAAAATACGAGTTTTTCTTCTTAAACTAGTGTTGGTAGAAAAACTATTTACTAAATTAGTGTTTCCTCAAAACTATTTACCATTGTTTACCAAAATAGTGTTTATCTCTTGTTCTGTACTAAGATTTCAAGATTTAACCCACATCTTACACTTTTTACTTATTTTTATTCTGTCGATCTGTTATATGTTTTTTTTCTGCGTCCGTGAACATAAAGTACTTAAAAAATTTTGACTTCATTTTAAAACTTACTTGTGGGATGTTATTTTTGAAGAGTTGAACATGTGCAGATGATATTATTATTCTAAAAGTTAATTAGTTTCACTTTCATATTTTAATAATCTTTAGTTTGTTTGTCTTAAAATACGTACAAAACATAAATAAATTGTGATTTAATATCAATAATAAATAAATTTTATTTAATGAATTGAATATAAGCAAATAAACAAATGTATATAAACGAAAATAAATAAATATACATGTGCGTAAATGAGTACAAACATTGTCACACCCCGATATTTCCACGTATTACCGGTGGGCCCGGTGGGGAGTATCGTGACGTAGTTGATATCATCATAGTCAAACAACACAATTTTAAATGCACAACGGAAGTAAAAGATAGATTTATTTCAACCGAATAAATTGTAATATCAAAGTATCACAAAATAGTTGAAGAAGATCCACAGGCGGATCAAATAAACAGGAAACATAGTTCATTAGATTTTAAACGCATCCAAGCTTGCGAGACTCTTATTGATGCTAAGGAGAGGCCAACCTATTTTGAGTAGTACCTGCACTTAGTCTTTTTGGGAAAATACGTCAGTTTACACTGGTAAATACAATTAACTGACTCGTTTTGAAAAGGTTTAGAAAATTGATTTGAATGCACATGGCACAAAACTTTTTATAACTTGGGATGATTATTTATATATAAACTTGTAAAAGAATTACATGTTTCTTATACGTTCAGTAGCCCGGATTGACGCTGGGTTAAAAATTAATAGACACGCCACATGATATAGTCCTGCGGCAGGTTATTCCCGTAACCGGCGGTTATACCTTATTATTTATATATGCACTGTCGGGTGTATGCCTACACCCCGTGCTTAGGTCGTGGCCATTTCTTAAAATGATGCCAAGGATATCCGGGACATGGTCATTAACCCCCCAAAGGCTTTAAGCAAACAAAACAATTTAAATGGGGCATTTCAATAATTTAACCTTTATACATTTAAAAATTCAATGCCCAACCAAGCGGTATTTTATATACCGTACCCCAAGCCCGTATAGGGAAAATAAGTTAAAAGTATTTACCTTTGCAAGTAATAATCACAAATAGCAAGTGCACGTAGCTTTTACCGGGTCTCCTATTCTGGAACAAAGGTTTTTAATAACCTATTAGATTTCTAACGGGTCTTTATTTAAGCCTAAACTTAGACCGGTTAGTTTTAAAGGAAGATACGGTTCAAACGCACGATTAAGCGAAGACCGGAATAGAATGAGATTTAGACCCGACAAGTTTGGAGACTTGTGTAATATGGGTAAACTAAACACATTCTGGATTTTGAGACAAAAATGATAAGGTTTGACCCGTTTCGGTCAATTTATGCAAACTAGTTACATAAACCGAACCGAACATGAAAGAGGCGTAACGGGTAACCATAAGAGTCATATACAGGTTTCCTTAGTTAATATGCCTTAAATATGTTGTGACATCAGTAAGATATCTTCTATTATGCCCAAAACGGATTTAATCTCAAATTACGCCCCGTAGGGGTATTTTGGTCATTTTAAAGGTTATAAAAGAGTTTAAATATTAATCTGAGTTACAATTCTGATTTAATCAGTAAATATATTTATTTTTATAAGTCATAACAGTAGGGTATTGTAAATATGTGAAATTTATCTTTTATAACTAAACTATGCACCGTAGGGGCATTTTGGCAATTTCACTTAAGCCTAAAAGGTCAAAACTGGAAATCTGAGTTTAAAACTTTTGCTTACTGTTAAAATATAAAAATTTACTGAAAATATCAGTAGGCATCAAACCTTATATGTTTAAAATAGTTTTATGTTAAAAATGCTTAAAAAAGCGATTTTAAGCTATTTCCGGGTTTTATAAGAAAAGCTGATATTTTTATTATTCCAGAAGGCTTAAAATACTTTATTTATCATGTTGGATCAGTAGAAAAAGGTTTGGTATCAAAAGGATTTGTAAAACTCATTTTATAGCCCAAAAGGGCAAAACCGACAATAACCTAATCAAGCTTAGAACTCTATGTTATGCTCAGTCTAAAAATAAATAAAATCCTCAAAAATCCCAAAATATTATATTACATCAGTGGGTAAAAAGTTTGATATAAAAAATTGGGTTTAAATAGGCTATATGCTAATTACGCCGTTTAATTAATAAAAAGCTTTTCATTTACGCTAATGAGCATAACTCCTAATCTAGACCTCAAACTGATGTCAAATTTTAGGGACAATTTTATAAATCAGTAAATAAGGTTTCTATTCTTTTACTTTTCAAAAATCACATTTTAAGGTCATATGGGCATAATAGTCAACATATAGGCAATAAACGGAAACATGCATATGAATCGGATAACTATTGAACCAAGTTGTATAATCACAAAGGGTTATACTAACATGAAACCTGGTCCAAATAAAGCTCTAAGGCATTTCTAAAACATGCTACATTGGGTCAGAACTGAAAGTCAAAGCAAAAGTCAAATTATGCGACTTTCGGTTCTGAACCGAGCTTAAACTGGAAATTGTCGGGTTGAACATGTTTAGACATGTTCTTACATTAATTACCAAGTTATATTAATGATAAAACAGGTTGCATGGCTCCTACATTGCTAATTATGCATTAATTTGAAAATAAGCTTTCTGTTGACTTTTTAATATTAACTTTGACCCGACAATTGACCTAGTTAGAGTGGGAATCAGAGGGTGCCTTTTTAAGGGTTTATTACCCACATAATTACCCACTCATAGGTACTTTCAATTGAAATTTTACTGGACAATTTATGATTAATTACGAAGTCAAACCTTAATTACGACGGTTTGACTTTAGGCTAATTAATTAAGTAAAACTGAATTAAGAAGGGTCAAGGACACTTACAAGGGTCCTAAGCACGACTAGGAAGCCTAAGAAAACTTGGTTGTTGACCAGAGAGCTCCAGAAATAAGCTTGTGAAAGTTTGCAAGTGAATGTGTTCAAGTGTTGCAACAAGAAGGAAGCTTATATAGCAAAATTGGTGCAACAAGATCATGACAAGGAGGTCTACTGATGTTTCCAGATCAAGACAAGTGCCCCCTATGCATGAAATACCATTGGAGGAGTCCCTGGTATAAGAAAACAAGGTTTTGAGTCGGGTTAACAGCCTTAACAGGCATCTGCAAGTGAAAACTGTCGCTGGCAGGCTGAGGCGGCCCGCGTAAGGATCTCCTGACGCCTTACGCGGCCCGTGTGGGTGGTCAGAACAAGCCAAACAAGTTTCATTAATTGCATTTTAGGTCCTTGGTCCTTCCAAACGTGGTTTTGAGTTTATTTCTTACACTTTTGGCCCTTTAACTTGACTTTTAAGTAGGGCTGGCAATTGGGTACCTGTTAAGACACGATTAGACCTGTCTGACTGAAAAATACACCCTTTGACTTTTTTAATTTTTAAAATAATTAAAATTACAATGTTAGGATCTATCATTTATTCATCTTTGTACATAAAACATAAAACTGTTTTATAAACATGAGGTAGAAAGTAGTTAAACGAGTCGTAATCATGTTTGAAACTTATGTTGTGCGCGCCATCAGAAATCTGTTAAACCTGTTAAGACACGATTTGTCAGCCTTACTTTTAAGGGTTCCATGACATAACCAAATATTGTTAAGTCCTCAGTTAACTTTGTGATCACCCATAAAGCCTTAAATTTCAACGTTGACGCTTTTAACCCCTCGCATACGAATATCGTCATAACTTTCTCATACCTTATCGAAACCTTGTGAAATTTTTTTATCACTTATTCTAGTGAGCATAACTAATCGTTACAAAGCTTCGGGTTCGCTAAAAGGTCACTCAGAGGTATACTTTAAACATGTTGACACATTTAACCCTTGTAGTTTGTAATCTCTCACTTTCTTCCACAATTAGCTTCGTATGATCCATGATTCATTCGTTTAAGGGTATAAACATCGTGTTGGGTTATAGTAAAGTATATTTCTCCATTGTTGACACTTTGAACCCTTAGATTCACATACTTTCTTTGTTTGTCAACTTTAGTCCTTCATAAGTAATCTTCTACACGTTTAAAGCTCATGACACGTGTCGATACATTATTGGACATAAATTTTTGAGGTGTTACAAACATGATATGTGTTCATTTGCTCGTCTACTTAAATCAACAAAAAGTTGTGTTAATGTTCATTCATTTATTAAATTAATAAACATACAAATATAAACGCACTTCCTTCCAAATTATTCACAAACATTTCATTATGATATTTGTTCATTTATATTTGGAAGAAGTTTGTTTATATTTGTTTAGAGTAAATTGCCATTTTAGTCCCTGTGGTTTGGCCCATTTTGCCAGTTTAGTCCAAAGGTTTCATTTTTAACATCTGGATCCAAAAAGGTTTCATCGTTGCAATTTTGGTCCAACTAACTTAACTCCATCCATATATGTTAAAGCTGCCAAGGCATTTTTGTCATTTCAGTTTTCCTTTTATTAACCCTTTTTTCTTAATTGCTTTTCCCTCTCATTTTGGCGCCCTTTTCACCCTGTATATAACCAGATCGACAGAAACCCTAAAATCCTAATTAACTTAAGCAAAGCAAACCATCTCTCCTACCTACCTTCAGTCTTCAACAATGGTGCAATGTCCATGTGGTGCCCATACTGTAATTCGAACTTCGTGGACCTCTTTGAACCCTGGCAGACGTTTTTATTGATGCAATAGACAGGTATTTGGGTTTGTTTCATCATCTTCATAATCACCTGCGATTTGTTCATGTTTTTTGTCATTTTTTGTTAACAGGGGGAGGGGCTGTGGATTCATTGCTTGGGCTGAGGCTGAGTTGTGTCAAAGATGTGCAGGAATCATAAGAGGGCAATTGAACTCCATCCGCAGGCTTGAAGAAGAGAACATGAGACTGAAGTGGCTATTGTGTGTTACTTGGGGTTTATTGATGCTGTACTATGTGTGTAGTTAAATGATTCGTATTTAGGTTATTTCGAGTGTTTGTAGTTCATGAATATGGTATGAATGTTGTAAGAGTTTTGGTTTAGTTAATGGAACTATGTTAATGGTGTTATATGAATGATATTTGAATGATTCTTGATGGTATGAATGATGTAAGATTGTTGATGGTTTAGTTCATGAATATGGTATGAATGTTGTAAGATTGTTGATGGTGTTAATGGTATGAATGATGTAAGATTCTTAATGGAACTATGTTAATGGTATGACTGATATAAATTTGCCGATAGATTGTATCGTACAAAGCGGCCATTAAAAGAAACTGGCCATTACAAACCTGCATTATATTGAAGTAAACTCTCAAAATACAAACTGGCCATTAAAAGAAACTGACCCATTACAAACCTGCATTATATTGAAGTAAACTGCAGCCATTACAAACCTGAACTAAACTGCCAAAATACAAACTGACCCATTACTGAACTAAACTGCAGTTGACGATTACATACCAAAAGAGTAACTGACCCACTACCATGATTACAAGTACCAAAAGACCTAAACTGTTTTACCAAAATACATAACCATAACCCATGACAAGTACCAAAATACATAACCATTAATTGTTTTACCAAAATACATATCAAAGACCTAAACTGCAAGTACGAAAAGACCTAAACTGCACCACTTTGACTTGCACCAACATTATCACTTGGACCTGCACCACTTTGACTTGCACCAACCTGACTTGCACCATCTTGACTTGCATCTACATCTTGTTTTTTCTGTCTTTTCTTGCATGTCCTCTTGTTGTGGCCTCTTGCCTAGCAAATCTCACAGGTTACAGTGTTTCCCTTTCTGGTCAACGTTCCCGCATCTGGAATGGATTCTTCAGTATTTTGTGTTTGGGTCTGTGTTTGACTTAATTCCTCTGCTGACTTCTTCCTCTTTTTCTTTGGTCTGCCTATCTGGTTATGTTGTTTAGGAGGTAACAAAGTGGTGGGGCATCTCGACTTTGGCCATTCATCCATACCATTGATTGGTTCAATGGTACACTCATAAACCAGCTTCCTTGTTTCATACCAGTATGCTTGATCAACCCACCTTTCTGGTATGGGTTCCCTACCTCCATGTAGACCCTGATTCCAGATTGCAGCCACTGCGTGCTTGCAAGGCATACCAGTAAGGTCCCATTTCCTGCATGAGCATGTCCTTTCACCAAGATTAATAACCCTTTGATCTAAGCCATGTCTGACCTGATACTTTGTTCCTCCAGTCCAAATGCAAGTGTACTGTGAGGCTTCAGACTTGATTGCATCAAGATCCTAGTAGCAGCAGGTGTTAAAGGACCATTACACTTGGCAATTAGCTTTTTGACAACCACAATCTTTTTCATTAGGTATTCCCTAATGAATTCAAGACAAGTGATGATAAGTGTGTCCCTACCATACACCAGTTGCCTATTGAAGACTTCACACAGGTTGTTCAGGAGTACATCACACTTTGCCCTAGCTGTACATGCATAACTTTATGTTATTAATGTGTACACTACAATAAAGAAGTTTATGCTATATACGTCATACCCCTAAAATGAGATCTAGACCAATGCCTTGGAGGAATTTGTTTCAACCAGTCATGTAAGTCTTTATCTTCTTCCTCAACTGCCTTCATTGCATTTTCCCAACCTCTTGGTGTAAGGACACTAGCACAGCTCCATAACAAATCTTTGTAGACATCACCCTTCCATCTTGTTTTCATATTCTCATGTATATGCCTTAGGCAGAACCTATGTTCAGCCTTTGGATACACCTTTTCTACTACTGGTATTATACCCTACATAAGCAAACAGTTTATGATACATAAGTAAACAATTAAATCAGTTACATAAGTAAACAGTTTATGATACATACCTTCTGCCTATCACTTATAAAGGTGAAATATGAGTTGGGATCCAGCCCTATATCATCTCCCAAGCACATCAAAAACCATGTCCATGAAGCTTTAGATTCTGACTCAACCAATGCATAGGCTACCGGGTAGATGCCATTGTTTGCATCTATACCAACTGCAGTTAATACCTTCCCTGGATAAGGCCCCTTCATGAAACATCCATCTAGACCCAACAAATTTCTACCAGCTATCTGAAATCCCCTTTTTAAACCAGCTAAACAAATGTATATCCTTTTAAACTGCCTTGTTAGAGAATGTGGGTTAGGCTCCTTCTCAACCTCTATTTTTATTGTTGTACCAGGATTAGCCCTAAGCAATTCTTCACAATAGTCTCTAAGCATTGTATATTGAACATTATAATCACCTTGAACTCTCTTTATTGCCTGAGACCTAGCCCTAAACATCTGCATTACAACAACTTCTGCCTGGAACTTCTTTTGTATCATATCTTGTAAGGATTTGAGTGGAATAGTAGGATTAATCCGAATTGTACCTTCTATCTCCCTAGCCAACCAACCAATTGTGCAGAGCCTAACATCCCTTGTATTTAAACATATGTGCTCTTTCAAGAAGGTTTTAACTACCCAAGAGCCGACACTCTTGCTCTTTGATATGTGCAGCAGCCAAGGACATGTAGGGTTTATATCCCTTTTTTTAGGTTTAGGTTTAACTTTAACTTTAGGCCCACTTGCACTTTTTGCTGAATTTACAAATGTACCCCCAACATTCAATGAACTTCCAGATATACCCCCAACATTTAATGAACTTCCAGATATACCCCCAACTGTCACATCTTCAACTTCCAGCCCTTTTGCTTTTGTTTTACCCCTAATGTTTGTTACATCTTCAGCAACAGCCCCATCTTTTGCCTCTGTTTCACCCCTGACCAGTTTAGGATTGAACCCCTTACACACTACACGAAACCTAGATGTATCATTTCTTACTATCATCAGTTGCCTCCTACTTTCAACTGCATGTTTTTTAAGTAACCTTTTGATTTGTTCCTTATTACTAAAGGTTTGACCAAGATAAAAAGGACAGCCATCAGTTTTTTTGGTTTTTTTATGCTTCCTCCTATGAGCCCTCATGCTCTTTTGCATCTTTGTGCCATTCTCATCATCACTCAAACTATCAAATTCTTCTAAGTCAATCTCAACATCCATGTTCACATCATCTCCACTATCTAAGTCTGCCCCATCATCACTTAAATCAAAATCTACTGCAGCCCTAAAATCATCCATATCAACATCATACTCCTCAACAATGTTATCAACATCCATAATATAGTCTGAGTCTTCATCAGATACATAATTACCCTCAGCTGCTTTGCCTTTTCTTACATTATAACCCTCAGCTACTTTGGCCTTTCCTTTATAAACCTCATCTATATCACTACTATCATCCTGCTCATAATCACCTGCCTTAGGTTCAAAATTGCTATCATCTGATCCATCACTACCACTATTTTCAGATCCATCACTACTTACAATCTCTTCAACAATGTGCTCCCCATCAGCTGCACTACTGCCATCCACATCATCTACATTTTCATTGATATCATGCTCTACATTGTTTCTTAACTGCAAACCTTCATAATCAGGTCTAATATGTTCTACAAACACATCTATCAGTTTAGTAGTTCTAGATAGCTTTAAAAGATCAAGAATATAGCCATCATTTAACAGTGGTCTTAGCCCTAAATCCAGATCCTCTCCTGGCAATCTATACATAAATCTCATATCATCCTCCTCTCTATACCCAATATCCACCATCATATCCTTCAGTACAATGACTGAAAAGTAGTCTGAGTTAACCTTGTCAACATAAGAAACCTTGCCCTTCGCATATGTCATTCCAGGATACTCTGTAAATTCACCCCCATGGTGTATTTCGATTGAAAAGTTTTCAAGGTAGTTTACTGCATCAATGAACATATAAACTTCAAATAAGTGATCAATCCACTTTAAAAAGGCAAAATTTAAACAAAATGTTGAGTATTAAACATAACTTACCATATGCCTCTTCTGGATTGAATACTTCATTAGGATCACGAACACACCAAGGCTCATTCATCATTCAGAAACCACCGCACAATGCTCGTTTACAGCTCAGTCGCCTTTGATCGATCGTCTTCGTTTCGTTGTTAGGGTTTTAAAATTGGGTATCTGTGTGTGTTGTGATCGATGTAATGAAGCAGTTATGTCATTTATAGAGCTTATAATAAAACAAAAAGGCTTTAATTAAAAGAAAAAGCAATTAAGAAAAAAGGGTTAATAAAAAGAAAAATGAAATGACAAAAATGCCCTTGGCAGCTTTAACAGATATGGATGGAGTTAAGTCAGTTGGACCAAAATGGCAACGATGAAACCTTTTTGGATCCAGATGTTAAAAATGAAACATTTGGACTAAACTGGCAAAATAGGCCAAATCAAGGGATCTCGAAAACCCACTTAGAAGTCGAAATCTTATCAGATCTCGAAATCAACAAGGGACTCGAAATCTCATTAAAATTCGAGATTTCATAAAACTCGTAATCATAGACTTTTCGAGATCATTAGAGATTTCGAGATTACACAAGATTCTCAAAAACTCACCTGTTCTCGAAAACTAAATTTTCTTGAAAACTCACCTGTTTCCGAAAACTAATTTTTTCTCGAAAACTAACCTATTCTTGAAATCTAACACGTTCTCTAAAACTTATTTTTCTCGAAATCTCATTACTAAATGGTGGTTTGATATTAACTAAATGGTTTTGAAAATACTTAATCAGAATTAAATACTTTTACAAAACCAAATAGTTTGACTTGAATGTCTCACTTCTACTCAAAGGTGATTTTGTTTATTCATGTCTTACATACTAAACAATTCATAACTAAGGTAATTGTCACACTTCAGCCCAACGGTAATCTGGCACAATTACTTTACGCACATACATAAATAATTTCACTTCTGCCCAGAACTAATCAACACATTACTGACGGGTAGTCCGTAGGACAACCCTTAATGGTTATAAAGTATAATTTAATCCCGCATTTATCCATGTATTTATCTTGAATTAGATAACTACGATTGTTTGTGTTTCAGGTACATTCGGGGCTTAAAAGTGTGGAAATAAAGCTTCGAATAGACGCGACTGGATTGGAGATTGAAAGACATAGAATAAATGAAAAAATTAAAATTTTGGAATTGAAGAATTAAGAAGATAACATGATAGAGGACGAAATTACGAGAATGTAGGCGAAAATGACGAAGAAAACGGAGTTGAAACAAGAAAGTTATGAAGAAAACAAGAAAACAAAACCTAGCGCCGTCGTAGCCTACGGCTCTGGCCGTAGGTTACGGCACTCACTGTGTTTTCTGGTCCGCCGTAGCCCAGTTTAAGGGTGCCGTAGTGTTTTGATTGCCACTGTAGCCTACGGCGGGTGCCGTAGGTTACGGCGCCGTATGGAACACTTTTGTAACTTATGCATTTAATGAGCTCTTGATGATGTTTTTATGGCCCTATCATGGGTATTTCGGTTATCTAACACTTGGGAGATGAATTTGGCTTGTTCTTGGAGCTTAAAGACAATTGCTAAGCTTGGTTTTGTGTTTTTGATTGTTATGAACATTAAGACTTTTGTGATGATGATTGTCCAAGCCATGTGCGGCTAAACTTATGGTGGTCATCTTTAGTTGAAGGTTTGTTTTTGACATTTGTGCTTTGATTTCGTATTTCTAGAATGATAAACTTAATCTATGTTTTGTTTATTATGGTGTGTGCTTATTTGCTTGTAAATTGTTGATTCTTATGTTATTCTAGTTTGAAACCATACGTTCTTGGTGCCGTTGGCAATCGAGATATCATGGGTAGAATTAGGATTGGGTAAGGGTTAATTGGTCATCGAGTAACAACCTCACGTTCTAGGAATCTGAGTACTTAGTTCCCTTTTATCACAACAAGTAATCACACATGAGCTATGTCTATGTAGTTCTTTCTAGTGAATGATAGCATAAATGTCAAAGCAAACCGGAAACTAAAGATGATCATTTGTCTCTAAATCGTTCACAAACCAAACTCTCATTTTGCAATTAGAATAGTAATCTTAGTTTTAAAACTCAAATCAATCAATCCAACTCTTGAATTTATTTTTATTGCAATTAGTTTAATTTTAGTTAACTTAGAGAAACCTTTAAATAACACATATTCCACAAACTCCCTGTGTTCGATACCCACTTGCCACTAACTATTTAGTAGTAATTGGATTAAATTTGATTGTGACCACGACGACACGTCAATTACGCATGGCCATATAGTGAGTCGCTAAAAACATGGCTGACTGATATTTAAGTGGCCGTCGAAACCAGTCACAAATACTATTGTTACATAAATGTGGAAACACCATTTGTTACCTTTTTAGGTATAAAAATTTTGAAAGGTATTTATTCATAAATGTAGAAAACATAAAAAACTATTTTTTCTTCTTAAACTAGTGTTGGTAGAAAAACTATTTACTAAATTAGTGTTTCCTCAAAACTATTTACCACTGTTTACCAAAATAGTGTTTATCTCTTGTTCTGTACTAAGGTTTCATGATTTAACCCACATCTTACACTTTTTACTTATTTTTATTCTGTCGATCTGTTATATGTTTTTTTTTTGCGTCCGTGAACATAAAATACTTAAAAAATTTTGACTTTATTTTAAAACTTACTTGTTGGATGTTATTTTTGAAGAGCTGAACATGTGCAGATGATATTATTATTCTAAAAGTTAATTAGTTTCACTTTCATATTTTAATAATCTTTAGTTTGTTTGTCTTAAAATACGTACAAAACATAAATAAATAAATTGTGATTTAATATCAATAATAAATAAATTTTATTTAATGAATTGAATATAAACAAATAAACAAATGTATATAAACGAAAAATAAATAAATATACATGTGCGTAAATGAGTACGAACATGATATGTGTTCATTTGCTCGTCTACTTAAATCAACAAAAAGTTGTGTTAATGTTCATTCGTTTATTAAATTAATAAACGTACAAATATAAACGCACTTCCTTCCAAATTATTCACGAACATTTCATTATGATATTTGTTCATTTATATTTGGAAGAAGTTTGTTTATATTTGTTTATTTAATAAATAAATGAACATGAACATAACTTTTTGTTAATTTAAGTAGACGAGCGAACATGAATAAATATCATGTTTGTACTCATTTACGTACATGAATATTCATTTATTTTCCTTCATTTGCATTTTTTTACGTAACAATCTTTTAGTTGAATTGTTCTTGAACGGTTTACTAAACGTTTAGGTTCATTTATATAGCGAGGGTTCATTGAAAAAAATATAAATAATTATAATACGTTGGGGAAAAAATTGTAATGGGTTGACGTAGGGTTGTTCATGAGCTGAGCTAGGGCAAGCTCGGGCTCGGCTCGATTATAAACCGAGCTGGCTCGGCTCGGCTCGGATTTGAAACCGAGCTGAAAATCTAAGCTCGGGCTCGGCTTGGTTTTAAACCGAGCTGGCTCGGCTCGGCTTGGTTTGGCTCGATTTTAAAAATAAAAGTTAATACGTAGCTCTCAAAATTCAGTATTCTAAAATATTATTAAATACTTCAAAAGAACATATTCAAAATAAGTTCAACCTGATACGTCACAAGCCAAAATCATGTTCAACAACGCAAAATAAGTTTTAAATTCCAAGTAAATACAATATTTGTTCATTAGCACGGCAATCAACCTTTAAATATGTCATAGATATCAAACTACAAGCCTAAATACATGTAAATAATAATCACTTTTTTTTGTAATATATTATATGTATATAAAAATAAATTTATTATAAGTAAAATAATTCGAGCTAAGCCGAGCCGAGCTACCAAGCAAGCCAAACCGAGCCAATTTGACTCGTCACGAGCCAAGTCGAGCTAGGCTCACTTTCTAACCGAGCCGAGCCGGCTCGACTCACTTTCAAACCGAGCCATATCGAGCGAGCTTTTTCCGAGCTAAATCCGAGCGAGCTCCAAGCCGCGGGCTTTTTGGACAGCCCTAGGTTGACGAGAAGAAAGAAATAGGAAAATTTGTTGAATTGATATAATAAAAAAAAGAAGTATAATAAAAAACAGACAATTGATTGATAGAATAAAAGTATATATAGGAAGTTTTATATGTTGGATAATTAAAAAACGGATAATGGATTAATAGAATAAAAGTATATATAAGAAGTTTAATATGTTGGTTAAAACATGAACCTTAGTACAAAATAAGTGATAAATACCATTTTAGTAAATGGTTTTTAAGGAATAATATTTTGGTAAATAGTTTTTTTCACCTTCAATAGTTTTGAAAAAAAAAACTCCATAAAATACATTATAGTTTTTTGGCAACGTTTTTTTTTTTTTTTTTACCTTTTTATAGGGTAATACCTCAAACAAAAATCTGAACAAAACTTGTACCCTTTTATACATTTTACCATGATATTAAGTAAAGATAGTATATACCCATACGGGGCTATTTGGCAACTTCTAAATGAGTAAGTGCTGAACGAGCAAGATGTCTGAACCATTAAGTGCTGAACCAGTAAAATGTCTGAAGCATTAAGAGCCAGTATAACGCTTAAACGTTCAGAGACAAATGTCTGACCAATTCAGATAAGAGGTCTTAACCATTCAGACTCAGTATAATGCTTAACGATTTAGAGGTAAATGCCTGAATCATTCAGAAATCTGCTCACTAAACAAACAGTCTAAACCATTAAGTGTTGAACTAGTAAGAAGTCTAAAGCATTAAGAGACTTAGTAAGAGTTAAACAACCAGCCCCTTAATTAGTTAGATATTTAAAAACTTTTAACACAAACTCTTAACTTTGAAGTTTCAACTATTCAACTACGACCTAATTTCTAGTCGAAAGGGAAAATAACAGTCATTAATCGGCCCATTCAGCTATGCAATTGCTCTCATCTATTTCACACACTTGTACTATTGCTCATGCCGAGAGTCAATTGATAAAGGAGTAAAGACGAAAAATATAAACGATGCACAAATTATATTATATTATAATATAAAAAAGAGAGTAAATGACAATTGATACAATGATACCGATCAAATCAAGTAAAGGTTAAAGTAGTAGACTTTTATGACAAGAATCACATTTTCTTCACTTGATAAAAATATCTTGTACCGAAAGGGAGCCTAATTTTATTAAAGATTGAAAACGATAACTGGTTTTGTTTAATTACGTTAAGACTGATAACAAGTCCAACTCATATTTCAGGGCCTAAAGCAGATTCTAAAATCGAGTATTTCTACTTATGATCTTAAAACATGGGAATAATATGATACTCGTTTTTCGCATACGATTTCTAGCACAAAATCTCACTATTCAAACAGAAAGTTCGACAGATGGAGAGTTGGAAAAGTTGTGATCAGAGAAAAAGAACCCAACGTAATTAACCCTAAAAGATTGGGTGCCCCTTATTAGTAATTGCAAGCTTCAGCTTCTATCTTTACAATCGAACCACCCTTGTTGATAACTTTATGTCACATTGCACGTGCTTTGTTTCATTGCATGAAGGTTGATTCCTATGTTGTGTTAATCTAACGTGGGAGCATGATATGTGTGCTTAGTACTTTATCATGTATAATCGCTCGATAGTAGATCAATTGGGTTTTTCCAGCTTACTCCAAAGGGCCAGCATATGTTGCTTAAACCCCTCACCCCAAGTTCGAATCCCACCCAAAGGTGCTCTCCCATTGGTCAGGGGGTTTTCCACTAATAAGTGGTTTCCTCCTGTGGAGGTCTCAGATTCGATTCCTACTAAGTGCAAATTATGTAAATATGGGAGAGCACCTCTGCGTGGGATTGGAACTTGGGGTGAGGGGTTTAAACAACATATGCCGGCCCTTTGGAGTAAGCTGGAAAAATCAAGTTGATCTACCGTTAAAAAAACTAGTTTTATCTAACTAGAAAGTTTTTTTTTTTTTTTTTTTTTGAAAGGTAACAAGTTGGTTGTTATACATGCCGACATAGTTGTGACTTTATTTTGTAAATAAGAAATGTATTGTTGATTGTGTAATGAAAACACTTCAGAATTTCGGTAGGAAAATTTTCTATTTTGTTCTAAGTAGTTGGAAAAAAAAATATAATAACATCGGTACAAAACAGATTATAACGACATGTAATATACACGACTACAATTTGTTGTTAAAGTCCTTTGCGACATAGATTTGACCATGGGGAAGAAATGGTATCTAATAACTATTTGGGATAGGTTTGTGATGGATTTATGCAACGAGAGTTTCTGTCTCTAATTAGCTACGGAATTTATGATGGAAGTTGATCAACAAATGTAGAGGCAACTTTTTAGCCACTTAATTCAGGATGGACTATGGAGTATGTTAGTTTTCAATTAAAAAAACCGCGAGGTAACACATTTTGGACTAACCAACTATGATTTTTGTGGCGGATCTTTACACTAAATATGAATGTGTTGAAAATTGCGACGAATTTACGGCCAAGTCTTTTATTATATATAGCGATGCTTTACGATGACGTTTTTGACCAGCTAGCGACGCATTTGCCATAACTAAAAGCTATTAAACTCAAGTATTTGTAGTAACATTCATAGCCTCTCACTCATTTCAACATTTTGCTTTCTATTTTCTTGAATTTCCTCCAATTCGTTCGCCTTTCATTCTTACGTCATCCTTTATCCATCATCACTTTTCTTTCTCCCCCACCGGCATTATTTGTTTTGCAACGCATGTACCTATATTACTAAAGACGTGTTACAACTAGTGGCAGAGCTTGAACGAAAACTCGGTGGGGGCGGACTCCCAAAATCCAAATCGGCAAGGGCCAAACTCTTAAAAATCTAATATTTTACACTACAAATAAAATTTTTCAAAAATTTTCTATAAAATTAACACTAAAAGCAAAAAATTGATGGAGGCGTCCGGGGCCCTTGATTACAACGATATACAAGTCACTAAACCCAAAATGATCTATTGAGCCCCATTATGACCCATTTGATAAAAATGAGCTTTTAAGGCCCACCAAAGATAACTCAAGACAAGTTTGTAACCAAATATGGCACATTACAACTAACTCTTACTACGAACCGTATGACAATACATACAAATAACCAATAGGACTCTTTTATACATATTATAACCAAATATAGGACAATACATACAAATAACCAAATATGACTCCTTTATACATATTATAACCAAATATTTCCTATTAAGATCCACTATAACAAATTACAACAAATGTAACTAAACATAAGCCATTTCACGTCTTCACCCAAAAGAACCCACACATTACATTATGACTTGTTACAACCAAATATACCCATTATAACAAGTTACAAACAAATATAACTAACTGTAAGCCACTTTACTCCTTTGGACCCATTCTAAGCAAAAAGTGACATATTAAAATCATTTCAACCAAATGTAGCTCAAGATAAGTAACTACACCCAAATATGACCCATTAACCAAATGTAAACAAATAAGTAAATAAAAGATACTTCACCCAAAATGACCTGGTATGTCGTTACAACCAAATATTACCTATTAAGAATTGTTACAACAAACTACAAGCTAATATAACTAAATATAACCCACTTCACTTGCTATGGCCCTTTTCAAGCAAAAGTGACATATTAATAGCCCGTTCCAATCAAATATAACCCAAGATGAGTTATTGCACCTAGCTGGAGCATATGAACATTCGGTACTCGACAATGAACTACTAGGTGAACCCGTCATCACAAAAAAGTGGGTTAGGCTGATTGTGAGACCCGTGCATTCACCCCTTCTCTTACCTCGGATAGCTTGTTTTTACAAATTTATATCAACTAGTTTTTTTACTATCGCCGCGTTGCAGCGAACGTCTTTTTTGTTTAGTCTGTGTTTACATGTGTTTTGAAATCACTACGAGCGCGTTGTGCACGGAAACCGTTGACAAGAATAAAAAGAAAATATAGAAAAAAAACACTAAAGGATAACCAAAAGAAAATCAATCAAAAAAGTTGTATGGTAATAATGTTATTCGTATGAAACCTGTGGTCAGAGATGAGCAAATGATACTGGGTACCGGTACCAAATTTCCTGAACTGAAAGATTTTAAGTACCAGTTCGGTACGACTTTTAAGTACCAGTACCGATTCAGTATTGGTTGGCACCGAGCTTATCTCTACTCCTGAAACTAAAAAATGAAATCATTAAAAGTTGAAGAAAATCAACAAAAAAAGTTGCACGATACCGTTGTTGTTCGTACGAGACCCGTGATCAGAGATGAGCAAATGGTACCGTGTAACAGTACCGAATTTTCCGAACTAAAAGATTTTCAAAATCAATTCGATACCGACTTTTGGTGTTTTCTCTATCAGGTGGTGTCAGTTTTTACCTTTATGTACCGATAAACGTATTGGTATTTTTGATACCAGTATCAGTTGACATAAGCTTATCTAACTTAAAAAGTAAAAAAGATAATAAAAATAATTAAAAAAACTATATTTATTATTATAACCTTTTCTACTTAGGGGCTGTTTGGTTCGATCAGAGCAGGTCTGACTGGACCTCTTACCCGGTCAGATTTGTGTTGAAGTCTGACTGAGTCAGACTCATTTTGTCTATTTTTGCTCCATTCAGATGTGAACCAAACAGGCTGAGGTCTGACCGAATCAGATACCCACCTCTTAACTGACCCAGTCATATGCAAACAAACAACCCCTTAGTGTTCAAAACATTGCTTTATTAATATAATAATATATAAGTGATGTTACTATTCATTCCTACCGGTACCGAAAATATCTTTACCGAAATCCTCAAAAGTGGGTACAGGTACCAAATATACCGGTTACGGTACGGTTCGGTACTGGTATGACACCGGTATTTGAGGGTAAACCGGTGAATACCTGTAACGAAAATACACCCAGTTTGATAGATTTAATACCGGTATCAGTACCCAATACCATTTATTCATCAGTTAGTAATATTACAATTAATTCATTTCTATTTTTAATTTACACAAGTGATGTTACTGTTCATTTCTTTGATGTTACTGTTCATTTCTTTAATTTTTAATATATAGGGTAATTGGTGATGGGTGCTTTCACCCTCTCGATAAGAATTCTCTAATATGTTGCATGTGATGTATATGAAAAGGGTGTTAAGTTCTTCAACCGATCATCCAGATTTACCTTCTTTTGACTTTTGTTCAATTATTCATGTTGTTAATTGTTATATTGTTTGCTAATTGCTATATAATGTGTATTTAATAATGAACTTTTGGATAATTTTTTGATTATGGATTGACTTTTGGAATATTTTTTATTATGGAATGATATAGTTTTGGATTATTTTTTGAGTTGTTATTATATTTTATGGATTTATAGAGTTAATTAGTCAACACGGTTGAACCGCCCGATACAACCCGGTTTAACCAGTTAAACCATTTTTAAGTCTAATCCGATACGATTAAAATACCGGTTTTTAAAACATTGCTTTTGATAATAGGCCCAAAAAAGGACAAAGAAAATAAAGACAATAAGTGCATGAAATGTCCTATGAGGAAGATGCTTTGGATTATGTCATGGAGCTAGCTACTTGTAGTTTTTAACTTTTTATAACTTAAATATCTTGGATTTTGATAGGGTCGTATTATTGGTACACTCTGGGTTATTAAATCGACACCCTTAATATGCATTGTGTAGGTCTATACGATGCGTATTAAGTTAGTTCAAACTTTTAGGCCAATCAAAGGTTGACATTGTCTTCCGGGGTAAAAGTAATACGCATCGTATAGGCCCATACGATTCGTATTACTTTTTTAAGAAAGTACGAGCAGCTTTTTGTCACTGTTGAGTGACATAAAGTGATTGACGTAAAGTGATTGACGTAAGCCCTATACGCATCGTATAGGGCTATACGACCCGTATTGAATTCTGAATTTGAATTCTGCCTCCCCTATTTAAACGACGAAGAAGACGATGATATCGTCTTCGTTATATATTCATATTCACTAACAAACATGTCTTGGTACAACCACATTTTCGACGAGCCGTCTGACGCAAACACGAGCACGTTTATTCCGGATAGCAATGTGGTATATCATTTTTTAACTTATTCTGTTTTTTTTTTAATTTATGAAATACTTAGCACACCGTTTGTATTAGGCGGGGTCTAATGTCCCTGATTTTTACGATTTGAGTGGAAATGATGATCACGCGGACGAGGTCGTGTCCGGCTAACGTCCCCATCATAATGAATCGTTGTTGCCAGACCTCAACGAGGTAAGTATATATATTTACTTTTTTCTATTCGGCGTTAAACTTACCATTACCTTTTACCCGTTGTTTTATTTAGTCTGCTATGCCCCGCCAACCGTTGTTACCAGATATGAATGTGTGTAGCTATGATCATGGTTATGGGTCTCCGTATTATGAAGCCGGTTATTTTCCCTCGTACAGACATGAAGAATATGGCAATAACATTTTCGTTAGTGGTGCATCGGGAGTACAAGAAGACGTTGGTCAGCCTTCTTACGTGCAAGAGTCATCAGGTGATGAGCCACCCGCTTACCCTGAAGTTTCGTACAAAACTGATCAGGTACGAACGATATATATTTTTGTTAAATGTTATATTTTTTTCTGTTAAAAAATTATTATAAAATTGTTAATGCAAAATACATTAAAATTGTTATATTTTTCAAATAGGATAAAAAATAATTAATAAATGTTATATGAAATATTTTTATAAAATTAATTAAACTTGTTATATTTTTTTAAATATTATAAAAAATACATTAAAAATTGTTATATATATATTTTTTTAAAATATTCGTTGAAGAGTTGAAGACACTTGTATTATACAAACGAGATGATTTCAACAAAATAGGCGTGAAACCCATAATTTGGTGAATGACTCTCAATCCGTTTATTCAATTTTGCGCGAAATTACGCCATCAAGTTAGGAGTGAGATCCAAATCTTGACGGTAAGTTTCCAATTCAAACTCTAGTGGACCCTCGTCAAAGTGTCGGAATTAACTTTCTTGACCCGACGAATACCATCCACACTTATGGTACGAAATCGTCAAGTTAGGGGTAAACCCGCATCTTGTCGCCTAGTCCCGTTCCTCGATTTTCAATCCCACCAAAGTTTCGATTTTTCAATCGATTAGGGACGTGTAGTAACTGGAAGGGTAAAGTACCGTTAATCGCTTCTCGACGAGAGTATTTTTGTAACAACCCTCGGTAAAACCAACATCCTTATAATATTTCCGACACCTTATTATATCTTAAAATATTCTAATATGTCTTATAATATACCCCGTATGTTAAAATCAAGCCGATATATGTTATAGTTTATAAAAATAAAATAAAAACCTGAAATGTAAGTTGAGGCGGGCCGCATAAACAATGTGATCGCTCTCAATACTGTTTTAATTGATAAAATGTTTCTTGATTAAACTGGGATTCACTCACCAGTATTTCCGACTGACAAATGTTTTTAAAACGCGTTACAGGTAACACAATGTGAACAGCCAATTAATGAAAGCCAGCTGGAGAGCACTGAAGGCTTGGGAAAAATGTGGCTATAAAAGTTACCTAATAAACGATGTTTTAAATTCAATAAAATAGGGTTTGTCCCTATAATGTATTGTAATAAGAAACTTGGGTTTTGCCCATGTTATTATTAATATAAAAGAAGGTGGTTTTACTCTGATAAATATTTCCTAACTACGGTCCTGATGAAAAATTCCGTTGCGAGACTAAACAAACTGATACCACCAAACTCTGTGATCACGTCCGCCCGTTCCCGGGGAACAGGGATCGGGGGTTGTGACAGAAGGTGGTATCAGAGCCTAGCCACTGGTCTGAGCCAAAGAAGTGTTCTGCTGACACTTAAATTATAAAAAAAAAAATTGTGTTAGGAAATAAAATAAGGAAATACATGCATAACTGTAATTATGTGTTATGTGTTATTTGACTATTTGTTAGTTTTCAGTATGAGTGATCAAGGACCATCAGATCTGAACCGTCAGTTATCTGATTCACCTAAGAGTGAAAGTACATCATCACAGCCTGCCCTCTCGGGGTACGTTGCTGATCAGGAGGATGGAATATTTGCTTTTAGAGCTAAATTTGAAGAACCATTTACTACTAAGAAACGAGGATGGTTCAGTAAAGAAGCTTTTGCTCGTAGAAAAAGAATGAGGAAATTGCAACAGCAAAGGGCTTTAGCAGCTATTAAGAAAGAGACAGATGCCCATACTCAAGAGATACTTAATAGAAGCCTAGCTAATTTCCATATCTTAGCTACGACTGCTGCTGACCCAGGTCTGGAACAACTAGTAGCCCCACAACCACAAAACCCAGAACAACCCATGGAAATAGAAAATCAGGAAAACCAAGAAGAGATGTACAATTTTAATCCAGAAGAAATCCCTAGAGTACCTGCACCAAACCCTATAGACCCGAATTACGACCCCTGGTGGGATGAAAATAGGGACTATGTGCAACGTTACTCTATTCCAGAAGACGCACCTATAGGAGCCTATTCAGGTATGGACCCTTTAGATCCCTATTACCATGATAACTACATCAGGGAAATCTTAGAAGATCCTTACCGATTACAGGCACTTTTACCCCCATATCAGGAACCAGAACCCCAGATTCCAAACCCAGTATTAGAACCTGCACCCCCAATGAGTGCAGAAAACGTCCAAGAACTTAGGACTTTTGGGGAGGAGATCTTAGAAAGCAGTGAAAGGATGCGTCAGGTAGGAGAGCGTCTCGTATGGAAATACGATGAACGCAATGTGGATTTCTGGATGAATCCATATCCATGAATGTTAGAATGGAGGAAGCAGTAGTAATAATAAAATAAAATAAAATATGTGTGTACAGATGCATATTACTATTTTATTTCTGTTGGTATTGTAATTTTATTTCTGTACTAGTGTGTAATAGACGCATAAGTATATGAAAAGAGTAAGTAGCAATGATCTACGTTTTTGGCTAGATTGTGTGTCATGTGATTAATTATACTAGATATTAATTGTGATATTAATATGGGATAAATGTTTAAAATTCAGATGGCCGATCAAAGAAATCAAGTAAATTTGGATAATAACCCGGAAATCCAGAATGATAATGAGAATCTGAATAACAACAATGGAAACCAGATGGATAATAGTGCTATCCAACACATTGTAGCACAAGGAATTATAGATGCAATGCCATTTATTCTTCAAACTGTTAAAGATGCTGATAATAAAAGTAAGCATAGCAGTAAGCGACCAAGTGAACCAGAAAACAGCGTGAACAATGGACCTGTACTTCAAATGCCTATTCCCAAAAGAAGAAGAACCATGCCTTATGGTTGTTCTTATAAAGAATTCTGGTCTTGTAAACCAATGGAATTCTCGGGCAATGAAGGGGCCATTGCAACCTTACGCTGGATAGAGAAAACTGAGGCAGTCTTAAGAATAAGCAAGTGTGCTGAAGAAGATAAGATACTGTTTGCTTCTAATCTGTTTAAGAACGCAGCATTAGAATGGTGGAACACTATCCTCCAGACAAGAGGAAGTGATCAAACCTACAATATGGAATGGGAAGAATTTAAAAACAAGGTAGAAAGGAAGTTCTGCCCACCTAATGAAAAGGAACAGATAGCAAACAAATTCCTAAACCTTAGGATGACTGGTGTGGATAGCAAAGGGTACACTAAATTATTCTTTGAATATGCTAGAATAGTACCAACTCTTGCTTCACCAGAACCAGTGTTAATTTCCCGTTATATTTGGGGATTAATTGGGGAAATTAGACATGTAGTCAAGGCAGCTAGACCACAAACCATAGAAGAAGCTGTAGAACTAGCCAATACTTTGACTGATGAATTAGTCCGTACCCGAGAATAGGATCAAAAGAGGAACCTAACCCAGAAGTTGACTCAAGAATTTCGTTCTGGAAATTCTAACCGTGGGAGAAATCTAGGTTCTACCTCTGCACCTTACTGTAGGTACTGCAAAAGAAAACATTCTGGGAGATGTTCCATATACTGCAACTTTTGCAAAATGTCGGGACACAAGGAAGAAAACTGCAGGAATAAAGCTAACAGCAGGGTATGTTACAATTGTGGAGAACCAGGTCATATCAAGCTGAATTGTCCAAAGTTAGCTCCAGCTCCAGATAACAAGAATACCAAAAATGCTAGAGCATTTTTTCTAACTGCAGAAGAAGCCAAGATGATTCCAGATGTCATAGCTGGTACGTTTTTAGTTAATGATATCTTTGCTAAAGTATTATTTGACTCTGGTGCAAACCAAAGTTTTATTAATACATCATTTTGCAAAATTTTAAATCAGTCATTAACTAAACTACCACATGAATGCGTAGTAGAGACAGCCAATGGAGAAACCATTAGGATTTCTGAAATCTTGCAGGGAGCAAGCATAGAAATTGTAAATCAAAAATTTATTGCAAATCTGTATCCCATGAATCTGGCAGGATTTGATGTTGTTTTAGGAATGGATTGGTTAATAGCCAATAAAGCTAGTATTTTATGTGATCAAAAGTTAATCCAAATAAATTCACCAAAAGGTAAAAAGATCACAATTAAAGGAGATAAGTCCTCTAGATCCACAAAATTCATCTCTGTGATGAAAACTGCAAGTTGTATAAGAAAAGGTTCTATAGTGTATTTGATTTCTATAATCACTAACACTAAAGGAAAGGATTTAAAAGATATTCCAGTAGTATCTCAGTTTTCAGATGTCTTTCCAGAAGAATTACCAGGACTACCTCCAGACAGAGAAGTTGAATTTAGAATTCACTTAATACCAGGAACATCGCCGATTGTCAAAGCACCTTATCGTTTGGCACCTGCAGAAATGCAAGAATTGAAGAAACAATTAGATGAATTGTTGGAAAAAGGATTTATACAGCCAAGTTCGTCGCCATGGGGAGCGCCGATATTGTTTGTTAAAAAGAAAGACGGATCAATGCGGATGTGCATTGACTACCGTGAATTAAACAAGCTCACGATTAAGAATCGGTATCCATTACCGAGAATCGATGATCTGTTTGATCAGCTGCAAGGAGCTCGATATTTCTCTAAAATCAATTTAAGGTCAGGATATCATCAATTAAAGGTACAGGGAGAGGATATTCCTAAAACCGCATTTAGAACAAGGTATGGTCATTAAGAATTTACTGTCATGCCATTTGGTTTAACCAATGCCCCAGCTGCATTTATGGACATGATGAACCGAATATGTAAGCCATATTTGGATAAATTCATAATTGTTTTTATAGATGATATTCTAATTTATTCTAAAAGTAAAGAGGATCATGCAAGACATTTGCATGCACTTTTAAGTTTGTTAAGAAAGGAAAAGCTTTATGCTAAATTCTCAAAGTGTGAATTTTGGTTAGAACAGGTATAATTCCTTGGACACCTAGTCAATCATGAAGGAATTCATGTAGACCCAACCAAAATCGAGGCAATTACGAATGGAAAACCCCTGAGTCACCAACCGAGGTTAGAAGTTTCTTAGGATTGGCTGGTTATTATAGAAGATTTATTAAAGTTTTCTCTAGAATAGCCATTCCCTTAACTAAGTTAACTTATAAATCTGTTAAGTTTGAATGGGGATTAAAACAAGAAGAAGCATTTAGAATTCTTAAGCAAAGATTAACCCATACACCTATATTAGCATTACCAGAAGGAACTGAAGACTTTGTAGTATATTGTGATGCTTCTAGATTAGGTTATGGATGTGTGTTGATGCAACGTCAAAAGGTTATAGCTTACGCATCTAGACAACTTAAGAATCATGAAGAGAATTATTCAACCCATGATTTAGAATTAGGAGCTATAATTTTTGCTCTTAAAATTTGGAGACATTACCTTTATGGTTGTAAGTTTACCATATTCACTGATCATAAGAGTTTAAGGTATGTTTTCGGACAGAAAGAGTTGAATATGAGACAAAGACGCTGGATGAAATTTCTTAGTGACTATGATTGTAATATCCAGTATCATGAAGGAAAAGCAAATGTAGTGGCATATGCTTTAAGTCGAAAGTATCATGAAAAGCCAAAAAGGGTACGTTCTCTTAAATTAAATCTGCAAGTAGATTTAAATGATCAGATAAGAGAAGCAAAAGAAGCAGTAATCAAGGATGATACTGAAAAATTAAAAGGTATGTTAAAAGAATTGGAACAAGGAACAGATGGAATTTGGAGATTCCATAAAAAGAGAATGTGGATACCTAAATTAGGAAACCTGCGTAACTGTATATTAGAAGAAGCCCATAAGTCTAAATATACAATGCATCTAGGAAGTGATAAAATGTACCAGGATTTAAGGAAAAATTTCTGGTGGATAGGAATGAAAAAGGACATAGCAGTCTATGTTTCTAAATGTTTAACTTGTTCACAAGTCAAAGCTGAACACCAGAAACCCTCAGGTTTGTTACAGCAATTAGAAATGCCAGTGTGGAAATGGGAATTAATAACAATGGATTTTGTTACTAAATTACCCAAAACTAGGAAAGGAAATGATACAATCTGGGTGATTGTAGATAGGCTAACTAAGTCAGCTCATTTTCTACCAATGAAGGAAACAATTAGTATGGAACAATTATCTAAATTGTATGTAAATGAAATTGTTTCTTTACATGGCATTCCTTTAGCAATTGTTTCTGACAGAGATAGTCGATTTACATCTCATTTTTGGTCAAGTTTCCAAAAGGCAATGGGAACCAAGTTAAAGCTAAGTACGGCTTATCACCCACAAACAGATGGACAAAGTGAAAGAACAATCCAGACAATGGAAGACATGCTTAGAGCCTGTGTAATCGATTTCGGAGGTAATTGGGACGATCACTTACCTTTAATAGAATTTTCATATAATAATAGTTATCACACAAGTATCAATGCTGCACCATTCGAAGCACTTTATGGACGAAAGTGTCGAACCCCAGTCTGTTGGGCAGAAATTGGGGAAAAGAAATTATCTGGACCTGAAATATTACAGGAAACAACTGACAAGATTATTTAAGTCAAGGAACGACTGAAAGCAGCACGTGATCGACAAAAGAGTTATGCTGATAACCGATGCAAACCCTTGGAATTTCAAGTAGGAGATAAAGTATTGTTAAAATTCTCTCCTTGGAAAGGAGTGGTAAGATTCATGAAACGGGGAAAGTTAAGTCCCAGGTATGTTGGACCTTTTAAGATTATTAGAAGAATAGGACCTGTAGCCTATCAGCTACAATTGCCAGAGGAAATGGCAGGAATACATGATGTGTTTCATATATCTAATCTTAAAAAGTGTTTAGCTGATGAATCATTAATAGTGCCTCTTAAGGATATAGAGGTAAATGAACAACTCAAGTTTGTAGAAAGACCTCTACAAATTGAAGACAGGAAAGTCAAGAATCTCAAGCATAAGAGACTAGTTCTAGTCAAAGTGAAGTGGGACTCTAAAAGAGGACCTGAATACACATGGGAGCTTGAATCGGAAATGAAAAGAAAATATCCACACTTATTCCAGTAGATCTCGGGGACGAGCTCTAAAACAAGGTGGGGAGAATGTAACAACCCTCGGTAAAACCAACATCCTTATAATATTTCCGACACCTTATTATATCTTAAAATATTCTAATATGTCTTATAATATACCCCGTATGTTAAAATCAAGCCGATATATGTTATAGTTTATAAAAATAAAATAAAAACCTGAAATGTAAGTTGAGGCGGGCCGCATAAACCCACCCCAACATCTTACGCGGGCCGTATGGGAGTGTTGACCGGACTCCGTTGAATTCTTAAGTTCAAGCGGGCCGTGTAAAACCTCGTCTAAGTGGACGCGGGCCGCGCGGACTCATCAAACGCGATTACTGTCACACCCCCAAAATCCACCTGCGGAGTACTACCGCTTGGAGGCGTGACTGACCAGGATCCAGCCACCAATCATATTGAACAAGCATATAAGTAGTTATAAAAATCCACCCAATACAATTGGTGTTCAAACAAAACATAGTTAAGTTGCAAGCGGAAGCATAAGTCTTAAATCAAAACATAAGTTTAATCGTTTCATAGTTTAACATGGCACACAGTCGTCCATGTCCCACAACGATCCTCCTCCATGCAAGCTCCAGCTAAGAAACCTAAGGACCTGCAAAGCATGTAGTAACGAGTCAACAACAAGTTGAGTGAGTTCACGGTTGGGTGTTCGTTTTAAGTTGTTTCGAAAACAGTTTCCTTTATCTGGCATCCTGCCGTGGGGGTTACCCCATAGTTAAAAACGTGACTTGTTTATTCCCGGTTACTCTGGCAATCCAGCCGTGGGGGCTACCCCGTGTTAGTTATCTGGCATTTCGGCCGTGGGGGCTACCCCATGTATCTACTAGACTCGTTACCATATCGACTGCTGACTGTAGTCATGTTTATGTGCCCTGAACTGTCAATGTCTATCATCATTGACGTGCCAGTAGTCCATTAGTTCACGCCCGTCCTCTGCGGCACGGTGTGAGGTTTGTCAAACCTAAATAGCGCTATCTAACTAATGACCCGCTCGCCATTGGCCTCGGCGATTAAGTCGATACAAAGATGAGGGACTTCATGATAGAGTTTTGGTCTAGTACGAGTTATCTGTCCGTAAGGACGAGGAATTACATTCCTGAACCATTGCTGTCCTACCCAAGGAGGACGAGGAACCCATGTTCCTTAACCCCAATTCCCGACCCCTGGGAATCCCATGCTTTGTAGAGGGTGTGAACTCACCTTGGTTTGCTCGGTAGAAACACAGAAAAGTCAAACAAGCAACGTTGAGGCTACTCACGTCCTATCATAGTTGTATCATACCAATCAGGTTCGTATTCAAGTAGTGCACGTATGTTTCTAGCATAATGTACTCAAGTAACGTTCATGGCATACATGTTTAATCATGGCAGATTCACGTTCAACAGTAACATATAAGGTCTGTGCATTGGGCCCAAGAGTCCGGCCCAAGCAATTAAGTCCGAAACAAGGTGAAAGCCCAAACAGTGTGTATCGACGTATAGTCTCGAGTCGCAACTAGGCGTTTGCGACTCGCAACCTGAGTCGCAACTACGGTCTCGGTTCATGCTGTCTTGGTTACGAGTCGCAACTGGACTCGCAACCGGGGTTTCGAGTCAAACGGTTTATGTGCTGATCACTTGTGGTTTCGAGTCGCAACCAGGCGTTTGCGACTCGCAACCGATGCCGCAATCGGGGGTTTCGACTCATCATGCATGGTTTCGAGTCGCAATGGGAGGTTTCGGTTGGACAGGAGCTGATTCTGCACAGTGTACTATCCAATAACATTCTGATTTCATGCAACCTGATGTACTATCCACTTAAACATGTTTATTTGTCTAGTAATTTACCAAAATGGATCAAACATAGCAGATTTCAAATATTCAACCATGTTCATATCATATTCATCATGTTCTTCAAACATTCAAGTAGTTCATATTGCTTATTCAAACTTGTTCATCCTACTTCCGGGTTTTTATCATTAATCACAAACGAAATCATGAACAACAAGGCAACACACTTGAATGTACTCATCTAGTGGTTTCAAATCATCACATAACATATCAAAATCAACTCTACACTAATCTAATTAACATGATACTACACATATGCAAGCCGGCTTTCGTGAACATCAATATTCGATGGTTTGAATCATATTTAGACATAAGATATTGTGTGTTCATTATGCAACATATCCGAAATCAAACATGTTATCCGATTATCAACAACATACATATCCGGTTCAAAAACATCATCAAGCATACAACTACACAAGTTAATCATATCATTCATACCCTTATCCCGGTCCGTGATCTCGACTGGTTCCTCGACGAATCGTAACTGCTCGTCGATCGTGAGTTCCTTCAAAGGAACTACGTGGGTCTCATCTGACGGACACTTCTTCAGATTCGACACGTGAAAGACGTTGTGAACTGCACCGAGTTCCGCTGGTAAGTTTAGTCTGTAGGCCACCCTGCCTATTTTCTCAATGACTTCGAAAGGTCCAACGTATCGTGGGTTAAGTTTACCGCGTTTACCAAAACGAACCACACCCTTCCAGGGTGAAACCTTGAGTAGTACCCGCTCCCCAACCTGGAGCTCAAGTGGTTTCCTGCCCATGTCGGCGTAAACTTTCTGACGTTCGCGAGCGGCCGCCATGCGTTTTCGTATCTGAGCGATTTGCTCGGTTGTATCTACCACATATTCCGGACCAGTGATCTGACTATCTCCCACCTCTGCCCAGCAAAGAGGGGACCGGCATTTACGTCCGTACAATGCCTCAAACGGAGCAGCTCCAATGCTGGTGTGGTAGCTGTTATTGTACGAGAATTCCACAAGTGGCAGATGCTTTTCCCAGCGGTTGCCAAAGTCGATTACACATGCACGAAGCATGTCTTCTAAGGTTTGAATAGTGCGCTCGGACTGCCCGTCCATCTGAGGATGGTACGCTGTGCTCATGTCTAGTCGTGAGCCGAAGGATTTGTGCATTGCTTGCCACAGCTCTGAAGTAAATCGTGCATCTCGATCCGAGATGATAGAGGTGGGCACCCCGTGCCTCGAAACAACTTCCTTGAGGTAAATTTCTGCGAGAGTGGAGAACTTATCCGTCTCCTTGATAGCCAGGAAGTGTGCAGATTTTGTGAGTCGATCCACGATCACCCAAATAGTATCGTTCCCGCGCTGGGATCTAGGTAGGCCAGTAACAAAATCCATGGAAATTTGCTCCCATTTCCATTGAGGTATCTCTGGTTGTTGGAGCAGGCCTGATGGTTTCTGGTATTCCGACTTGACCCTTGCACAAGTCAAACACTTGCTGACATAGGTCGCTATGTGGGCCTTCATGCTAGGCCACCAGTACGTAGTCTTGATGTCGTGGTACATTTTATCCGATCCAGGATGTACCGAGTAGCGAGACTTGTGTGCTTCGTCCATCACAAGCTCTCGTAGGTTGCCATAAAGTGGGACCCAAACGCGTCCCGTTACGTAGTAAGCACCGTCTTCCTTCCGTTCTAATCGTTGCCTTGATCCGCGCAGGGCTTCAGCCCTGACGTTTCCTGGTTTCAGTGCTTCTATCTGAGCAGCTCGTATCTGGGAAGGCAGACTAGAATGGATCGTGAGTTGTAAAGCTCGCACGCGCTTAGGCGCAGCGTCCTTCCGACTGAGGGCGTCGGCCACAACATTGGCTTTGCCCGGGTGGTATCTGATTGCGCACTCGTAGTCATTCAGAAGTTCAACCCATCGTCGTTGTCGCATATTTAGTTCTTTCTGCTTGAAGATATGCTCGAGGCTCCTGTGGTCAGTGTAGATGGCGCACTTGGTACCATACAGGTAGTGCCGCCATAACTTAAGTGCAAAAACAACAGCTCCCAGCTCTAAATCGTGCGTAGTGTAGTTCTTTTCATGAACCTTGAGTTGGCGTGAGGCGTAGGCTATAACTTTGTCTCGTTGCATCAACACGCAACCAAGACCCTGAATTGATGCGTCGCAGTAAACCACAAAGTCGTCTGTGCCTTCCGGCAAGGAAAGGATAGGCGCGCTACAAAGTCTATCCTTTAGGTGCTGAAATGCTGATTCCTGTGCGTTTCCCCAGCGATAAACAACGCCCTTCTGCGTTAGTGAGGTGAGAGGCTGTGCAATCTTAGAAAAATCCTTTATGAATCTCCGGTAGTATCCCGCCAAACCCAAGAATTGGCGAATTTCCTTTGGTGTACGAGGTGCAGGCCAGTTCTTTATCGAGTCTACCTTGGATGGATCAACGTGAATCCCATCCTTGTTTACCACGTGGCCTAGGAAATGGACTTCTCGAAGCCAGAAGTCGCATTTCGAGAACTTTGCATAAAGCTGTTCCGTTCGAAGGAGTTCCAGAAAAAGTCGCAGATGTTGCTCGTGTTCCTCCCGACTCTTAGAATAGATCAGGATGTCGTCGATGAAGACTATAACGAACTTGTCCAGGTAAGGCTTGCACACTCGGTTCATCAAGTCCATGAAAACCGCAGGTGCATTTGTCATCCCAAAAGGCATGACCAAAAACTCATAGTGCCCGTATCGGGTCCTGAATGCTGTTTTGGAGACGTCCTCCTCCCGGACTCTCAGCTGGTGATAACCCGATCTCAAATCGATCTTCGAATAGTAGCTCGATCCTTGCAGTTGGTCGAACAAGTCATCAATACGTGGAAGAGGATAACGATTCTTCACAGTCACCTTGTTGAGTTCACGGTAGTCGATGCACATCCTGAAGGTACCGTCTTTCTTCTTTACAAATAGCACTGGAGCTCCCCAGGGCGAAGAGCTAGGACGAATAAAACCCTTATCCAAGAGTTCTTGTAGTTGCGTAGACAGCTCTTCCAGTTCAGATGGGGCTAAACGATATGGTGCTCGAGCTATGAGTGTCGCTCCAGGAGCTTGTCACCATGAATTACCAAAGGTTCTTAACCAGCACAAGGAATACGGACGATCTTTTCTCTGCAAAGAATCCCTGCTCGATGTTGAGGCAGCCAATCCATACCAATAACGATGTCGAAACCATTACAACATTGGGGTCATTCCTAGCATCATCCTGACCAATCACGAACACTCGATCCCTGGCACCATTGCCGTCGTTATTACCCCCGTTGTTGCCTCCATTGTTGTTCCCGTTTCCTTGGTTGTGGTTCTGATTCTGGTTCCGGTTCAACTGTGGACAGTGTCTCATGAAGTGACCTTCAGCACCACACTGATAGCATCCCTTGTTACCCTGTTGTTGCTGCTGATTCTGTGGAGCTTGTGGCTGCTGTTGTCGGTTCTGGTTTGCAGGACGTGAGCTTCTATAATCTTTGGCTTCATGACCGAGCTTGTTGTATCTCTAACAACGATCTTTGTTGCACGGCCCGCTGTGGTGCAAATTACATCGATTCCACCCTGCCCTTGACTACCAGAAGATTGCTGACCAGGACTCTGGTAGTCATCGATCTTTCGCTGTTGTGCCTGGGACTGAACCGTAGTCGAACCCTTACTAGGGTTCCATCCCACTTCCGTTTGTCGTCACTGGGAGTAGAAGAAGTAGTAGTAGTAGCACCAATACGCTTAGGTAGCTTGTTCTGTTCCACTGCCGGGTCTGTGAGACGATGAGCAAAACGAGTAACATCCTGAATGGTTGTAAGGTTAGCAACAGTCAAATGGATTTAAATCTCTGGTACTAATCCTTTGAGGTACAGCTCAATGCGCTTGATGGGAGGATCCACTTATAGTTAGACACAACACTGCCAGTTCGTTGGATCGTTTCGTGTACGCTTCTATCTCTGACTCCGTCACCTTCAGGTTAAAGAACTCCACTTCCAGCTTGTGGATGTCATCACGACTACAGTATTCACGTTTGATCAGTTCCGTACAATCATTCCATGGGGTGGCATTAGCAGCCGCCAACCCCGGCATCTGAACTTGAGCATTCCACCATGTGAGGGCTAAACCCTCGAGAGTACCGGTAGCGTACTTCACCCTGCGAGTCTCAGGGCATTCACACGTTCTCTAAGACAGTCTCGAGCTTTTTAAACCAATGGAGGAGTCTAACAGCTCCTTTAGTTGCACTGAAAGTACTAGGACGACAGTCCATGAATGTCTTAAATGTGCATACAGGCGGCTGAGCGTTCTGACCTTGTTGCGCGAGGAAGAAACGACAGGGTTAAGCGCGAGAGTTGGGTCATGAGAGTAGGATCTATCATCCTAGGTTAGGTTCGGAATGGCAGGTTATACCTCCTGCCTAAGCGGCTGCGAGTGCTGCCGTAACTTGTTCGTTGATAAGAGCCGTCAGCTGGCTTGAGTTAGGTTCATACGTTCCCTCATGATCTCACATCGAAGGAAACACAAATAGGAAAGGTGTCGCGAATATGTAAGTGTGGAGTGACAGTAGGGAGCAAGCACAAATGTGTTTTCAAACTATAGTTGCTACGTTTATCTAAGCATACCATGAGCAAAGTTCTATGCCATCTAGCAAGTAGGCAATATAAACATAATTCATACCACCTAGAATGTCGAGCCTTGCACGTGGAGTGAAGCGTCGTTGTGGATCGTAGAGCACTGTACAGGTTATAGTCTGGTTTTAACAAAAACGTTTTCCCTTATTAAAACCAAGTTCTCTATAACCAATGGCTCTGATACCAATCTGTCACACCCCCAAAATCCACCTGCGGAGTACTACCGCTTGGAGGCGTGACTGACCAGGATCCAGCCACCAATCATATTGAACAAGCATATAAGTAGTTATAAAAATCCACCCAATACAATTGGTGTTCAAACAAAACATAGTTAAGTTGCAAGCGGAAGCATAAGTCTTAAATCAAAACATAAGTTTAATCGTTTCATAGTTTAACATGGCACACAGTCGTCCATGTCCCACAACGATCCTCCTCCATGCAAGCTCCAGCTAAGAAACCTAAGGACCTGCAAAGCATGTAGTAACGAGTCAACAACAAGTTGAGTGAGTTCACGGTTGGGTGTTCGTTTTAAGTTGTTTCGAAAACAGTTTCCTTTATCTGGCATCCTGCCGTGGGGGTTACCCCATAGTTAAAAACGTGACTTGTTTATTCCCGGTTACTCTGGCAATCCAGCCGTGGGGGCTACCCCGTGTTAGTTATCTGGCATTTCGGCCGTGGGGGCTACCCCATGTATCTACTAGACTCGTTACCATATCGACTGCTGACTGTAGTCATGTTTATGTGCCCTGAACTGTCAATGTCTATCATCATTGACGTGCCAGTAGTCCATTAGTTCACGCCCGTCCTCTGCGGCACGGTGTGAGGTTTGTCAAACCTAAATAGCGCTATCTAACTAATGACCCGCTCGCCATTGGCCTCGGCGATTAAGTCGATACAAAGATGAGGGACTTCATGATAGAGTTTTGGTCTAGTACGAGTTATCTGTCCGTAAGGACGAGGAATTACATTCCTGAACCATTGCTGTCCTACCCAAGGAGGACGAGGAACCCATGTTCCTTAACCCCAATTCCCGACCCCTGGGAATCCCATGCTTTGTAGAGGGTGTGAACTCACCTTGGTTTGCTCGGTAGAAACACAGAAAAGTCAAACAAGCAACGTTGAGGCTACTCACGTCCTATCATAGTTGTATCATACCAATCAGGTTCGTATTCAAGTAGTGCACGTATGTTTCTAGCATAATGTACTCAAGTAACGTTCATGGCATACATGTTTAATCATGGCAGATTCACGTTCAACAGTAACATATAAGGTCTGTGCATTGGGCCCAAGAGTCCGGCCCAAGCAATTAAGTCCGAAACAAGGTGAAAGCCCAAACAGTGTGTATCGACGTATAGTCTCGAGTCGCAACTAGGCGTTTGCGACTCGCAACCTGAGTCGCAACTACGGTCTCGGTTCATGCTGTCTTGGTTACGAGTCGCAACTGGACTCGCAACCGGGGTTTCGAGTCAAACGGTTTATGTGCTGATCACTTGTGGTTTCGAGTCGCAACCAGGCGTTTGCGACTCGTAACCGATGCCGCAATCGGGGGTTTCGACTCATCATGCATGGTTTCGAGTCGCAATGGGAGGTTTCGGTTGGACAGGAGCTGATTCTGCACAGTGTACTATCCAATAACATTCTGATTTCATGCAACCTGATGTACTATCCACTTAAACATGTTTATTTGTCTAGTAATTTACCAAAATGGATCAAACATAGCAGATTTCAAATATTCAACCCTGTTCATATCATATTCATCATGTTCTTCAAACATTCAAGTAGTTCATATTGCTTATTCAAACTTGTTCATCCTACTTCCGGGTTTTTATCATTAATCACAAACGAAATCATGAACAACAAGGCAACACACTTGAATGTACTCATCTAGTGGTTTCAAATCATCACATAACATATCAAAATCAACTCTACACTAATCTAATTAACATGATACTACACATATGCAAGCCGGCTTTCGTGAACATCAATATTCGATGGTTTGAATCATATTTAGACATAAGATATTGTGTGTTCATTATGCAACATATCCGAAATCAAACATGTTATCCGATTATCAACAACATACATATCCGGTTCAAAAACATCATCAAGCATACAACTACACAAGTTAATCATATCATTCATACCCTTATTAAACAACAACAAACATCATAAAATCACTAACCGGTTGATGAGTTTCAAAGGCGAGTATGGAACTTCCGAGTGTGTGTGTGTGAGAGCCGATCCGCTAGTCCTAGTGTCACCGGTTTAGATCCGTGAAGAAGGAGAAGAGAGGTGATGCTTGGTGTCTAGGGTTTTAGTGAGAGAATGGGGAGTGTGTGTGTAGAGGAGAGTAGGAGTGTTGTCCAAAAATGTCAAGATTAGCATCACAAGGGATTATATAGTTGTTCCACATTGTGCACCCTAATGGGCTTTGAATGGGCTAAGGGGTGTGTGTGTGCGGCCCAACCGGCCCGTATGTTATACTAGTTCACTCGAGACCACATGGTCTCGAGTCGGGTTCGTGTTGTCTCGGTTCATATATACATATATCGCATACATACAAGCACACACAAATAACACATAATCACATAAGTTCACATGTATCGTTTATTAAATCATCAAACTAGTTAGTCACTTAGCGTTCAAGCATACAACGAAAGGTTCTAAATTTCGAGTTGTCACAATTACACCAGAGGACGACACGTGTCGACATCGTGTCGAGTCTAGTAGCTGACCCAGCTAAGCTAGTATGTTGACCGGTGTTGATGCGGGCCGCGTAAGGGTCCCTTGTCTTTTACGCGGGCCGCGTGAGGACCAGATTACACAACTATAAATAGATGGCATCAGATTACAGTTTCCGTCGCTCATTTCTTTTTCTCAATCACGAATTCTGAAAGCATAGACATAATATTTTGGGTATTATACCCCTAATTAGCGAGGTTCTGCTCCATTGTAAGTATTATAACCCCGGTTTCATAATAGTTACGCTGCCCGATTGATTTAGGGTTCCGTAACAACTGTCGTGGTTCTCCCCGACGTAGTTGTTGGAATGCCGTCTCGGGGAGGGTATCATTAATAATTTCAAAGGGTTATGATACTAACCAATGTACATTTGTGTAAATTATAGATTATACCCAGGAAATCCTTACGAAAAGCCTAAGACAGCAATGTGAGTTTATCCTCTTTTTGTTAATGTTTTTGGAATACTTTACAAAACCTTAATTGTTTACAAATGTGATTAAGCGGTGATTGAGTCTTTGTAATTCTTCAATTACTGCCGGTATTATGGGGTTTTGTATACAAAATTTACTACGAGTAGTAGTAAGTCTGAATGACAGTGCATTACCATTGGACAACGAGTTCGTCAATGGGTCATTTGACCATAGCCATAGATCCGGTCGAGTGGCAAATACTGAATGAGTAATTGTGTAGAAATAAACAATGTGATCGCTCTCAATACTATTTTAATTGATAAAATGTTTCTTGATTAAACTGGGATTCACTCACCAGTATTTCCGACTGACAAATGTTTTTAAAACGCGTTACAGGTAACACAATGTGAACAGCCAATTAATGAAAGCCAGCTGGAGAGCACTGAAGGCTTGGGAAAAATGTGGCTATAAAAGTTACCTAATAAACGATGTTTTAAATTCAATAAAATAGGGTTTGTCCCTATAATGTATTGTAATAAGAAACTTGGGTTTTGCCCTTGTTATTATTAATATAAAAGAAGGTGGTTTTACTCTGATAAATATTTTCTAACTACGGTCCTGATGAAAAATTCCGTTGCGAGACTAAACAAACTGATACCACCAAACTCTGTGATCACGTCCGCCCGTTCCCGGGGAACAGGGATCGGGGGTTGTGACAATTTTACCTATAGGCCAAAGCATGTTTCCCTAATTTGAAAGGACTTTCGATTCACTTTGGAATAGTCGAAGTTTCTAAACCCGAAACAATCTGATGTTTTATCAAGCCTCTCTTTTACGTTATCTCAATTTCTATGTGTTTTAATACTTGTTACCTCGTTCATTTCAAAACCGATGCAAAATTCGCACGTTCCTCGCAATAAAAACAATAATAATTTGTGTAGGATCGTTGTACGACCTGAATGAGTCGATCAGAAGAGTTGTTTATCCGAATCAAAGGCGGAATTAATGACACGGACGCTAGATTCAATTTAAATGTCTCTTGTATTGAATTGATAGTATTACAGCACCTGGAGACGATTTGGCAGCACTTCGGTACCAAATCACAAGACCTAATTTCGTTCCAAATGACACAAGTGCTCCTCTATTTATAGTTGAGGTAATTTCGCTTGAATTGACCAAGGGCACTTTCAAGCGGAATTAACTTTGTTAATTTCGCTTGAACATGCTCTTGACAGTTTCAAGCGGAATTAGCTCCAAACCTATAAAAATCAGTTTCTAGCAACTTGAGCACTGGTTATCCTATCCTATCCTATTACATGACTCGATACAAGACGAAGTCAATAGACATAGTGCACTAACAGACTCCCCCTTGGATGTTGACGAAGTCTTCAGTGTCGAGTCTTTATCATGACACATCTTCAGTCTTGATCAGTCTTCATGCTCTATCCAAATTGTCTAACACTGTAAGCATCCATCAATCCTTCTTCATTGATCAGCTTCTATCTTCGAATGTTGTACCAGGATCTGTCTCTAGCTCTAGCATTAACAGCTTCTTCAGGCTCCCCCTTTCATCAAGCTTCCGTGCTTCAGGGATCGACACCTTGCTTTCCGGTTACAAGCTCCCCCTAGCTTTGAGCTCGTCTTCAGACTCCCCTTTAGCCTCAGCTGTCAGGATCGTAGTCTGGCACAATATCTGCAATCATTCATACATTCATAAGTAACAACATTTTTAACTTCAAATATCCAGAAATTGTAACCTGGTTCTTTCAAACTTTCTAAATCACTCCCCCTATCAACAATCTTTACAGATTTGGCAGTATTAAGTATCCAAAATCGGAAACTGACTCATTTACTGATTTTAACAATAATAGCATCCAAATCTCTCACAGTTAATCATCCAAGTCCAAACTAATGACCTTGGAGATATCACAAACTGTTTTTTATTTTTGATAAAAATTTCAAGTTTCAAATTAATGAACTTGTTTTATTTTAAGAAACACAATTAGCATACTCAAATTTTGAAACTCAGCACTCAGACATCGGTTGTCGAAAATAAAGTAGAATCAAAAATCTTTTTGTATTTTGTATTTTTTTCTGAAACATAAAGCAATAAAGAAATATTTATAAACATATTTACAGACAATATTTTTGTTTGAGTTTGCGTTAGAGGATCATATCAGTTTTTGACAAGTCACAAGTACCGTTGAGCTTAGTTACACATTAAGAATTAAACAATTCACTTAGATTGTCGATATACTGGTCCTCTTAAATTTTCACACAAATTTCAACTGATTCAGGATACGAATTAGGTGTTTTAAGAACTTAAACTTATTCATATGTCCCACCTCTTGAATATACTCCCGTATCCAGATCCCAATATTCAGTCTTACAGGTGAGTATACCTAGATGATATCTGTAAGGGGTTAAATTGCGAGAGCCGTGACAGCTCAGGTCAGAACTTCCGTTCAGCAGAGAGATGACGACTTCGACTTTAAGTGTGTTCCCTTTAGAGAATCTTTTCTTCAACAGCACATGATTAACATTTTTCAATGCTTCATCATTTTTTTATGCTGAGGGCGATGCTATGTTTCAAGCAAGCAGAAAGTATTATACGGGGACTAGGCCATTGCTTCCGCAAAATCAGAAGTCCCGGGATAATACCCCAGATATCACTAAGCATAAAGACCTAGTATCTCAGAAAGTGGGGTCCTTCAAACAAGATTTCAGGGGTTACCTATATATCCAAGTAGTGTTCCCCACGAAATAAGCAAGTTTGAATTTATGTTTATATCCCGAAAAAGTTTACTAAATGTATAAAAACCTATCGACATATCATCAGTGAGACTGTTTAACACTATAAAATCATTACATTTCTTTAGCATACTGTAACTGTCTACTGATGTACTATCATTTCCTCTTTTTATGCAAAAACTCAATTTTGAATTTTATCATGTTTTTGGCTTTTTCAAATTTTCTAATGTTTTTGTATTTTCTGACAACAATACTCCCCCTAAAATGCAAAATTATTTAAAGAAAATTTGACAAACCAATACTGATAGCTTTGTCTCGCCATCCATTTTCTGCTTCTCATGCACTGATTTGCAGAAAATATATCATAATAAGCAACAATTACCCCCATGATTTACAACACACTGAATTTTACAGTTTGAAAACCGTTTTTCAATCTTGTGAAATTAATCATGTTTGTTTAGCTGTGAGGGTTTCGGCGTATTCAAGAAACATATTTTTGCAATTTTTTTTTGACAAATTTAAAAACAAACATATTTTGGGTTTTTCAAAATTTTCAATTTTTAGGGTTTTTGAAATATTGTTTATTTATATACAGAAAACAAACAAACTCCCTGTTCAACCAAACCAGGGTCCAGCAGCCTCCTCTTCCCGTTGTGCCAGGCTGCTCCGAATACTATCTTCACAATCTTCAGTTTTCTTCGGATGCACCTGCACATTCAGACTACTTGATTACTTGAACAATTTAGCCCAGGTCTGTTTGACCTTAGGCATTTCAACACAATATGCATCATTCAATCTCGGAAAATCTTTATCATTCTGAATAAAGACTTTTTCATCTTTAACTTCAACTTTCTCATCTTTTACCGAAGTCACTTGTTTCTTAGCAGACCATGTTTGACCTTTCGGTGTACCTCTTTTGTAAAAATGTGACTCTTTTTGAACATTTTTATTTTGAACAACAACTTTAGGTTTCCAAAACTCTTGTGGTTTTGTAGCATCGACATTTTTTTTTCCAACTTTGTGTTGTTCTTAATCTGGGTGTGTAAGAATTCCAGGTCTGTATTGAATCGAACCTATTCGGGTTTGATTTCCAAGTTTGGTTCGAAACAAACTTGTTTGTGTTGTACCTCCAAGTTTGTTTTGAATCAAATCTGGTCGACCTTTGTTTCACATCCTCAGATTTTTGTTTCTCAACATCATTAGACTTCCTTTTGTCAACATCCACAGATTTCAGATTTGGACACTTTCGTGCAAGATGTCCAATTTGATCACATTTAAAACATGTTCTCTTGGACACATCTTTGACCTGTGGTTGTCGCTTTTTCTTTTGAGCAAAGAACTCTTCATTAGACTGACGCCTAAATTGAAGTTCTTTCTCTTCTTCAGAACTTGTTCCTTGAACAAAGTTCATCTTTGCCTGATAATTTGGCGTTTCATTTTTATTTCGATTTTGTTTCTTCTTATAACCCAACCCAGCCTTCATGTTTTTCTTCTTGTAACCAGGTTTGTTATAAAAAGTTTTGTGACCTTTACCAGCAAACTTTGAAATATTAGATTTCTCAATCTCAATCATTTTGAAAACTTTATCAACCTTTTCTGAAATCACATTCTGAATCGGGAATACAACATCTAAGAATAATTTGTCCGATCCAATCATGGTATAAACCAATCCTTTTGAATCTTCATTCAAATTTTTCTCGGATTTTGAGTTTTTCAGATATCTATCATGAAAATTACCTTCATTTTCATCCTGTGATTCAGATTTACCTGTATCAACTTACTCTTCTTTCAACACACTTTCAACGACCTTACCTACCACTTCTGAATCACTAGAATCATCAGATTTGGAATAGGTTATGTCAATGTTATCTGGCAATTGATCTACCAGGTTGAAAGCTTTTTCGACCTTTTCATCATCACAAAATGCAAACTTTTCCGGTGGTGGAACTTGATGAAACTCTGAGCCAATACCTTTCTTGTTTTGCTCAGAATCTTTTCCATCCGGTTTTATGTTGAAAATTCTTTCAAGCACATATGACGACACGTGATAACTTTTTAACTTGTTGTTATCCTGTTCTAAATTAGCAATCTGACGCTTTAGCTTAGCAACATCCTCAATATAGGAATTAACAACACCTTGTTTTATTCCGTACATTCGCTTAAGCTCTTTAGTTGTTTCAGAATAATAATTCATTCTTGATTGAGCAAATTTCATTTCATCCTTCACTTTTTCATATGACTCTTTTGTAATGTGATATGCTAATTTTATTGAATCATATTCCTTTTTCATTGCTTGACAAACAATTTCTTTTTGGTCACATTCTTCTGTCTTTTTAAAAACATCTTCTTTCAAAACTTCATTTTCTTTTTCTAATTTTTTACATTTTTCCAAAAGTTTTTCATCATTATCTTTCAAAATCTTTTCATTTTCTAACATTTCTTTGCATTTATTTTTGAAAACTTCTTCTATTTTATTGAATTCAAGATTTCTTATTTTGAATTGCTCATCTTTTTCAGTACAAGCACTGCACGTTTCCATGCATTTCTTGCACTGTTCAACAATTTTGATTTGAGCTTCAGAATCAGAAATTACCTCATTGATTGGCACTTCGGTGTTTGCTGCAGCTTCTGTCTGCTTCTGATCAACATCTTTCTGCTTTTCTTCAACACCAATTTCATCACCAACATTACCAGCAACTTTCTCATCCTTTGCTTCAATCGAACTTTCAACTTGCTGTTCTTCAGTAACAGCTTTTTCTACTTCTTCATTCACCTCAACTTTTCCTTCAATCTTTTCTTTCTCAGCAATCTTCACATCTTCAACTTTCACAGCTTCGACTTTCACATCTTCAGCAACCTTCTTCAACTCTTCAACCATACACTCAACATTCTTCTTTAATCTTTCTTCATCCCTCTTCCTCAAACACGATGTCATGGCATATTTTATTTCCTTTTCATGCCTTTTTGCATAAGTATCATCTTTTAATACATTTCTATAGTATTCGGCAGATCGAGGAATTATGAGAAGAACATCTTCAAAAATTATATCTTTCTTCGGAACAACAGGTTCACCTTCTCTGTTGAAAAAACACTCTCTCTTCTTATCCCATCTCTTGTTGATGATAGCACTCTCATACTCTTCTTGCATTTCATCCATTCTGTTCAAAGCAATGTTTCTTTCTCGATAAGTTTTCTCACTAAGAATCTCTTCTCTGGTTTTCTCCTTGACCTCAGCAACAACATTTTCTTCTTTGTTTTCTTCTTCTATTTCAGCAACAAAAACATAATGATTGCTCTTTGATGGATTTCTACCATGAGTTGTTTTTCGATTATCAACACGATCTTCTTCTGGAAGAATCTGACTCCAGTCATATCCTTCATCATCATGAATCACAGCACAAGCTCTTGACTTATCTCTGGGTTTGTCTTCAATCATTTTTGGCTCTTCTTTGCTTCGATGGTAGATTGCCTTTCGGTAATAATCGTCATTGAACGGATGTTCATTTCCACCAACCGCAGAATTATTGCACTCTCTCTTGAAATGACCTTTTTGCTTATATCTGAAGCAGGTCACTTTGGACTTATCAAATCCAAGCTTTGTTGAAGCACCGCCTAATGATTGTTTCCCAGTAATCTCCATATATCTCTGAGCTCTGCAGATGTAACTTGCCAAGCACCATCGGATGTAAATGAGTTCCATCTCTTCTGGATCAATCTGGTCGTAGTCTTCTTTGGTTAATTCTGAGTTTCCAATTGTGCCTGCAACAAGACCTTCATACGATTCCAGAACAGATGCAAGAAAGCTCATTTGCTGCTTAGCTGCATTGATGCTCATTGTCGGGGAATTCTTCAACTTGAGAGCAATGTTGCACAAAATCTCTTCTGATTCTTCAGAATTGGCTTTTGAAGAAGATGAATGATAGCCCGGATCGTAACTTGATGAGCTTTTCTTTGGTTCTGTTGTCCTCTCACCACTGAATGCTGTCTTTGGTGATTCTCCAACTTTCACCGAAGGTAAATTACCTTTGTAGTATAGACCAACATTCTGTTGATGTGAAGAACTGCTCATCTTGTTCTGTTTCTGCAATTCAAGCTCACGTGTTTCAATCTTTTCAATTAATGTATCGAGAGAAATTGTTTCATATAAAGCATCATTTTTCAAAATAAAAACAAACGTTTGCCACTGATCAGCTCGTGGTAACGCTTCTATGACTTTATCAATAATTTCCTCTCTTGTTTTCACAATTTCAAACCTTTCGAGTTCAATTTTTAGGTGACAAAATCTTTCTATCATTTGCCTCACAGACTCTCCTTTAATGCTATCAAACAAATCGAATTATTTCTTTAACAAAGCAATTTTTTTCTTTTTAATCTGTTTACCCCCCTCAGCTTTAACTCGTAAAGCTTCCCAAACCGATTTCGATGACCCATCATGGTTAAGCAATGCAAAAATGTCATTTCTAATTGCCGACTGGATCAAAGCAATCATTCTCTGTTCAGACGCAAATTCGGATTTGTCTTCTTTGGATAATTTCTTGAATGGAAGATCTTCTCCTTTATCATCTTTTGGTCTTTCATATCCAAACTCCTTACAGAACCAGCTTTCGTGTGCATAAGCTTTTGCCCAGTTGATGAAACGCTCTTTCCACCATGTATAGTCTTTAATACTTTCAAGAGTTGGTGGCTTCGAGTGTGTTCCATAGAAGTTATCATGCTTAATGTTCTCATTGATCGCTTTTGTAATGGTTTTTGGTGTGACAGTTGTAATTTCGGATGATTCGGATGTGAATGCATTGTAGAATGTGTTGTAGAATACTTCAGCCATGATGTGAGATTCTTGAATTACCTGAATACAAAAACAATCAAACAAACACAATCAGTTTCAAACGGAATGATCCACTTTCAAACGATCTTGATGCGAAAAATCCACTTTCAAACGGAATAAGGATCTCAAGCGGAATAAGATTTCAAACGAAATCGCTTTTGGAGCGAAATCACTTGTTTAAACGGAATAACAGCTTTCAAACGGAATCCCTAGATGACACTTCAAACGAAATTAGAACTTCAAACGAAATCCCACTTTCAAACGAAATCTTCAAGCGGAATTACACTTTGAAGCGAAATCAGATGAACTTTTGAAGCGAAATAGCAGATTCAAGCGGAATCACCCGTAAATTTCAAACGGAATTACGATTTGAAGCGAGATCAGGTGAACTTTTCAAGCGGAATTACGATGCTCGTTCAAACGGAATTACAATTTTGGTCCATTTTTGTCACTTTTAATCCGTATTTAGGCCTGATTCTCTCAAGGCTTTGTTAAAACACTGTTTCGCATGTAATGTGTGAAATTCAGTCCATTTTGACCATAGAAACTTATTCAATTTGAAAAAGAAGGTGTAAAAATCAGAAAAATGATGAAATCAAGCTGAACTCTTCATCCTGAGCTCTGATACCACTTGTAGGATCGTTGTACGACCTGAATGAGTCGATCAGAAGAGTTGTTTATCCGAATCAAAGGCGGAATCAATGACACGGACGCTAGATTCAATTTAAATGTCTCTTGTATTGAATTGATAGTATTACAGCACCTGGAGACGATTTGGCAGCACTTCGGTACCAAATCACAAGACCTAATTCTGTTCCAAATGACACAAGTGCTCCTCTATTTATAGTTGAGGTAATTTCACTTGAATTGACCAAGGGCACTTTCAAGCGGAATTAACTTTGTTAATTTCGCTTGAACATGCTCTTGACAGTTTCAAGCGGAATTAGCTCCAAACCTATAAAAATCAGTTTCTAGCAACTTGAGCACTGGTTATCCTATCCTATTACATGACTCGATACAAGACGAAGTCAATAGACATAGTGCACTAACAATTTGCACAATAATAATTTGCACGTTAAATTGTAAAGAAAAAATACATTCAAAATTGTTATATTCTGTAAATAGGATAAAAATTAATTAAAAAATGTTATATTTTATAAAATTAATTAAAATTGTTATATTTTTTTTAAGAATTAAAAAAAAGTACATTCAAAATTGTTATATTTTTTTAAATTACTTGTTATATTTTTAGGATTTTTTATCCCGCGATGATTTGGAAGGTTGGGTAAAACGAAGGGGTTTAGCCAACGGATACGTTGTTGTTACCAGACGATTCAAGGATCACCGGGTGTGGCTCCAATGTTGCCGTAGCGGCGAGCATGAGAGTAAGGCCACGGTTAGGGAAACCGGCAGCAAAAAATGCGCCTGCCCTTTTATGGTGATAGGTCGTCTCGACCAAAGTCGTCGAGCTTGGCGAATAGATTATCTGGACAAAAATTTTAACGAGACGCACAACCACGGCCCTGCTGAACATTTAGAGGGTTACGCGTATGCCAGAAGGCTTACTCCTAATGAGTTTAGGCTGGTGCAAGAGCTGACAGATCAAGACATACGGCCCCATACAATTTGGAAGGCCGTAACCGAACAAAACCCTGAGAATAAATGTGTTCCGAAAGACATACACAACGCTCGCCAAAAGATTACGGCCATAAAGTTCGAGCGGCTGGAACAAATCCTCCAAGAAAAAAAGATGACATATTACATACAGACGAAACATTCCACCAACGTCATTCAACATGTATTTTTCTATCACGAGAAGTTCTTTGAAATGTGGAGGGCATTCCCGTATGTGCTTATGGTCGACGCTAACTACAAGACTAACATGTACAGTCTTCCATTTTTGCAAGTTGTGGGTATGACGCCGACAAACCAAACCTTCTATGTTGCGCTTGCATTTCTTTCAAACGATCAGGAGGCAACATACGTCTGGGTTATGGAGAGGGTCAAGTCTATGCTGCACGAGTGCATGGAGCCGTGTGTAATTCTAACGGACAAGGACCAAGCACTGATAAACGCGTGTAGAAAAATATTCCCTGGCGCACACAGATATCTGTGCAGGTTTCACATCTTACAAAATATCGTGAAGCACTGCAAGAATTCGTTTACTCATAAAGATTGGGAGGGCTTTCTTTGTCAGTGGAGAACAGTGTGTGATTCCGCTACCGAGGGGTTATTCGAATATAACCTCCTCAACCTTCAAAGACACCTTACCAATCAACAACGTAAACGTATGTTCTCTATAAGTAAATACATATATAATTTGAATATGTTTATTTTTTCAGATGTTTTTTATTACATGTGGAATAACTGGTTAAGCACCTCCTGCCATTTGTTCGTATCTGCATGGACCAATCAAACCCTGACATTCTTCCAAACTACAACAAACAAAGTTGAAGGCGAACATGCGGCATTAAACAAACAGCTGACTACACCGAAATGCAGTCTGGAAACGCTGGTGAAAAAGGTGGACACCTTGGTACTAAAGCAATATGCGCAAATAAAGAAATACTTGGAAGAAAGCCGCACCAAGCGAATGAACAGCCAATTTGAGATTCCTTTGTGTTGCAACCTACTTCGTAAAGTTTCCATCCATGCTCTTAACCTATTAGAAAACGAGCTAACACTGAGAATAATCACATTGCGGTCATTTTGATCAACATGTGGCTGCCAGCTGTACGTGGGTTGCGGGTTGTTATGTGCCTGTCACCTGGAGAGATTGCAGAATACAGGTACTTATAGACTTATAAAAAATGTTTTGTTGTCTTAATTTAATATGATTGTCTAATGTTCTTTTTTGTTTTGCAGACTGCGTTATTCAGCTCGAAAATATAGACATTTTCTGGAGAAAACTTGACCTGAACCCATCAAATTTTGATGAGGAAGATGTTGATGTAGACAAACAATTAGATTATGTGAAACAAAAATTGTCTACCCAACCCCCGCAAGTGAGGAAAAACATCTTATCGAAGATCATGGCGGTGGTAAACCCATATATGAGCGACAAAAAAACCGCCTATGGTACAAGAAAACACTCACGGGCGGCCAACGTCCAAGGTCCAACAACAAAGAAAAGAACAACCTGCTAGAGACAGCTCAGTTGGGCCTCCCAGACAACAAAGTAGGTGTAACCCTCCTCGACACAACTCTTATGTACCGTCGCAAGATTCCCTAATACCGTCTAGGTCTGCAATGTCTCTAAAGTCTCAAAGGTCGTTAAATCGACGCAGTCGTTCAACGGCTTCACATGAAGAAGAGCCTGGCAAGGACCATGGCTTTCCGTTAATCACTGATGAGGGAACGCTTGAATATGTGCACAGATACAAAAAACAAATTCCAAAAATCTTTCACCCCTAAATTTCAAGAATAAAAGATGTCAAGCCGGATGGACATTATGGGTTTCGGGCGGCGACTGTGGGTTTAGGGTTTGAACAAGACTACTTTGGGTATATTTGAAACCAATTACTTGAAGAGCTGACGGGTGATAACCAAGAAATGTGGAGGCACGTCTTACATAGTGAATTACCAGGGGACTACAACCAACAAGTACAGAGAATGAATATTACCGGGGTTGGAATGGCACCCATGGAACATTGGATGGAGACGCCTCAAGCAGGACTCCTTCTTGCCCATAGGTTTTGTGTGATTATTCACCTATTAGACATCCGAGGTTGTTCTACTGTATTTCCCTTTTATGATCCAAAGCACACACGTGCCCCCCCCCCCCCCATCAGTTTGTTTCACTGTTATTTGTTAATCTTGGTCATTTCATCCACGTCAGACTTGAAGGGGACTATCCAATGCCGCCACCGAACCTTATGTGGAGTAGACATGCGGGCTCAGAAGCTTTACTTTGGAAGGAAAACTACACGGAACGGATAGCATGGTATGATATGCTAATGAAGCCTAACATTGACCCTACATTGCTTGTTATTGATTAATTTGTAATTTTAAAGAATAATTTATTCGTATAATGTATTCCATTTGTTTATTGCCAAAACAATGCATTATATTGATTAATTTGTAATACAAAAATACGCTAAAATATGCGAAATTACGCTAAAATATGCAAAAGTACGCTAAAGTATGTCAACATACGCTTAAATACTCGAAAGTACGCTAAAATATGTCAAAATACGCTTAAATACTCTAAAGTACGCTAAAGTATGCGAAAATAAGCTAAAATACCTTAAAATAGGCTATAATGCTCTAAAGTACGCTAAAATATGCCAAAATACACTAAAATACGTTAAAATACGATAAAATGCGCTAAAATAGTCTAAAATACGCTAAAATACACAAAAATACCTTAAAATTCGCTAAAATACATGAAAATATGTTAAAATACGTTGCAATACGCTAAAATACGTCAAATTAAGTTAACATACGCTAAAATACGCCGGGATACGTTAAAATACGCCAAAATACGTTAAAATACGCTAAAATAAGCAAAAATACCTTAAAATACCCTAAGATACATGAAAATATGTTAAAATACCTTAAAATACGCTATAATGCTCTAAAGTACGCTAAAATATGTCAAAATACGTTAAATATGTCCAAATAAGCTAAAATACATTAAAAATACGCAAATATACCTTAAAATTCGATAAAACACATGAAAATATGTTAAAATACGTTGCAATACGCTAAAAATACGTCAAATTACGTTAAAGTACGCTAAAATACGCCGAGATACGTTAAAATACGCTAAAATAAGCAAAAATACCTTCAAATACCCTAAGATACATGAAAATATGTTAAAATACCTTAAAATACGCTATAATACTCTAAAGAACGCTAAAATATGTCAAAATACGCTAAAATACGTCAAAATCCGGTATAATAATTCAAAATACGCTAAAATACGCAAATATACCTTAAAATTCGCTAAAATACATGAAAATATGTTAAAATACGTTGCAATACGCTAAAAATACGTTAAAGTACGCTAAAATACGCCGAGATACGTTAAAATGCGCCGAAATACGTTAAAATACGATTAAATAAGCAAAAACACCTTAAAATACCCTAAGATACATGAAAACATGTTAAAATACCTTAAAATACGCTATAATGCTCTAAAGTACGCTCAAATATGTCAAAATACACTAAAATACGTCAAAATACGCTAAAATACTTTAAAATACGCTAAAATACGCAAAAATACGCAAAAATACCTTAAAATTCGCTAAAATACATGAAAATATGTAAACATACGTTGCAATACGCTAAAATACGTCAAATTACGTTAAAATACGCTAAGATACGCCGAGATACTTTAACATACGCCGAAATACGTTGAAATAACCTAAAAACAGGTTAAAATAAGCTAAAATACGTCAGAATACACTCAAATATGTCAAAACACTATAAAATATGCAACAATACGGTAAAATGCCTCAAAATACGCAACTAATGATATTTCCACGAGCGTATACATATAACACGGCACTATGGAGTACAAGTGGATTTCAAACAAAACTGTACATAATCATAGAATACGATATTCGCACGTAACCGAACGTCACCGAAACGACGTATGTTGAAGTCATACGTCATAAAATGACACGTATATGTGTCGAACCGAGGAAAACACGAAAAACCAAAATTTCAAATTATGACATATACGATCCTATAGGCCAATATTGTATCGTATTACACCTTAAATACGCATCGTATAGATCTATACGATGCGTATTATACCCTGAATTTATAACAAAAAAACAGGGGTATTATGGGAATTTCACTCCCATCGTATAGACCTATACGATTCGTATTTAAGGTGTAAACGATATAACCCCCTGAAACACAGGGGGTTGATACGATCCAAAAACAAAAAAAAAATCCAAAATACACTGAAATACACACACATACTGTGACAACTGGCACCAAACCGGTAATTTCCGTACACTTTAATTATTATTTAATGACTGCAATTATGTGCTTAATTGTCAGCAATGGCTGAACACATACTAAACAAGTGAATTCATGCACGTTGTATACTACAAAATATTGCTTTAAGCATAAACGAGAGCGTTGCGTCAAAAATACTAAGTAAAACTCACCGGTAAGACACTCTGTGTCAACAGAACTGCAGAAAGCAGTCAGACAATAAAATTGGAACCTAGGTGTAGGTCCAACAACAAGATTACATTAAAACCCAAGAATACATACAAGGGTTTAATATATAGGCATTACGGAAGCAAAAATAAGCACTAAAAAGCACCCGAAACGCACTTTAAGTGCAGAATTTTAATAAATTCAGCTCTAAACAGCTTTTAGACATATAAATATCATGCAGAAATGTCGTTTTATCATCCAGAATACTTCCCTAAGTGTTGGGAATTGAAAAGGATACAAAAAGGTACTTAAAAGACACTAAAAAGTGTAATTTAGCACTTTAACGAACCAGTGTCTAACCGAACAACCGGATAATACCCGGAACATCAAAATAATGCTAGAAGCATTGTTTTTATTTTTCTAAGCTAGTTAGGGTCCCCAAACACCCTAACACACTATATATTACTTAACACACTTAAATCACTAATTATATCACCTAAACTTCTAACTAGTTTAAGTAACTAGCAAATTAGAATCCAACCAATATACAAGGGGTACACCCCCTTGATTTCCTTGAATTAAAAATTTGATCTTGCTATGTACTTGGAAGACACCAAGACTAATGGGTAAAGACTAGATGGAAGTTAGTTTATAAAGACCTATGGTTCACCATTCTCTTTCATCACAACACACAAACAACTCCATCTTTCTCTCCTTCCTTCCTTTGCTCACGGCTTCAACCACCCACACCCATACTATCATTTCCCATCCATTACCAAGCATTCTAAGCATAAACAAAGGTGTAAGAAGGTCACTAACGAAGCTCGGTGCAAGCGGATCTTGAAGGACCTCCTTCATTTGCTTTTATCCACTTCATTTACCCTCTTGAACTTCCCTAGCCTTGTGCTTGTAGTAAGTGCTCTAAAACATCATCTTGATCTTGTTTATGTTGGTTAATAGGTGATTTAATGGTTAAAAATTATGAACACTAAAGAACATAACATAAAGTCTTGAACATAAGTGATTAATGATGGATAAAGAGTAGATATGTGTGTAAATCGTGTGAATCTTGTCTACAAGTGGTTTTTCGGAAGAACCAAGTGGAAAATACTAGATTGTTAAAAACCCAGATCTTGTATAAACTAAAATCACTTTTAGTAAGTAAACAAGTGTATAAACACTTGTGTAGAAAGAAAATTCCACAAAGAAATATTTTTGAAATTCATGACTAGAAGTTGTGAAAATACATACTCTTTAAAAATAAAGTATTTAAGAAACTAAACTTATTTTTAAAGATAAAAAGACCTACTAAATATGTTAGTAACTTACTACATATTTTTACAAACTTTCAAGTTCATAAGTTTGTGGTATATGCTTGTTTTGACAAGTTTGGTAAATAAAGATTTTGTTGTTGATACTGTTGTTGATTTAAAAGAAAATAAACACATGTTTTGAAAACATGGGAAACCTCCATTTTTAGGGGAAACTCTGTCAAAATTTTTATAAATTTTGACACTTAGAAAAATATAAGTTTTTGAGAAACTTATTCCCTAAAAATGTATTTAAAAATATTACCAAGGTTTCCCTAATTTTGGTGATAAGGAATGAGGATTTCTTCAAGAATAAAAATGGATATTAAGTATGTATATATTTTTGAGAAAAAAATATATATTATTTGATCACCAACTTTTGTGCTAAGTGTATATAGTATGTGTTATACGTGCTAGTGTATTAAGACTTAAAAATACACTAAATACTCATGAGAAGTATAAACACAAAAATACACATACAACATACAAGATACATAATTCGGGTGCAAAGTGCAAAACACGAGATACTTATATTAAATTTTGAGAAAATAATATAAGTAAGATACTTAGTTAAAAATATAAAATATTTTTAACACAACAATACAAATACAAAAGAGAGTGACTGTACTTGTGCGACGCAAGTCTAGTGACTAACGTTAAGAAAACGCGTATAGGTCACGACGTTAATTAAGCAAATCCTGTGAAGTTTACGACGCAAGGAACGCAAAGTTGTGAGTTCATGCTCCCCCTTTTCTTTTAACTGTTTTCAGTTTTATAACTTTGGGGGTGAAATACATGTACAAACATTACTATGTTTACAAATGGTATGATAACAAGAAGCACACTTGGTGAGGACGAGTACCAAGTGTGATGAGATATAAGAATATAAGAAGCGCACTTGGTGAGAACGAGTACCGAGTATGATGCGTTATGAGAAATGATACGAGAAATCGTGTCACGAATAGGGTACATAAGCACCATTAATCAACAATATACCTAGACCGCAGAACAAAAGGTTAGATCTAACGGGTGTCGGGCAGCCACACTCTCGGTGAGGGCGAGTACCGAGTAGTGCTTTTGTGTCTCAGAATATGCCAACTAGAAAATGCCTAAGGTTTGGTGACTTCCTATGTCGTGTCACATGTTAATGGCTTTGCAACCCATTAACAATCCTGATACTTATAGGAATACTTTATTTACTTAAAAATTCATACCATACTAAAACTTGATTTATACTTGAGTACGTGGGGTACTCAAGTAAACTTGAATTAAACATGAGTACGTGGGGTACACATGAAAACTTGAATTATATATGAAAACTTGATTTATACATGACACAAACTATGTTTTCATACAAAGTATACAAACGTGAAATATAACAACTGCATGAATTCACGCCAACATTATGTTGACGTTTTTCCAAAACTTACATGTATTTCAGGTAACTAGAAGTGGATGTGCGCGCGGTCTTACCCATGCTCGTGGATGTCGCTTATGTTTATCTTTAAATAAAGTTGTAAACTTTTTAAGACAATGTTTTATGCTATCTCGCATTGTAAACGCAATCTTATGTTTTCAAATTATGGTATTTGAAGTTATTTTCATGATCATGTAGTATGTGTACCTTTCGTATGCAATGAGAACCTTTCATGATCACACCTCGTGTTTCCGCCGCAGAAAGGGGTGTGACAGATTGGTATCAGAGCTGCGATTGTAGTGAACCAGGATTCCTTCTCGAGTCTAGTCTACAATCTCTAGGATCCTTTCACGAAAACAATTTTTCAAAGAGTTTTCATTGCATAAAACGTCCCGCGACATCCACTACCTGAAACTGTCTACACGAGTCGAGAAAAGACACTACGAGACTTAGGGTGCACAGTAGTAGCACTTATCTGAGATTAAGAATTACTTGCAATTATGCGTAATAATTGATATTTAAATATACTAGAAGTAGAATGTCACAAGCATACGTGACTTTACCTGAAAGAAATGGCTTATCTGAAGGAAGAAATACACGGATGAAACGAACTGTGCGCACTGTGCAAGGAGTTACGTAATTATGGATGCATACATAATTATGGAATTCAGTGCACAGAAACCACAGCAAGTCTTGTCACGTATAGATTCCCTTAGTGCTAGCCTACTAAGTACTCTGCTAGAGTAATAATTGTTTGATGTCACTTATGTGGTATATATACCTGTGAATATATATGCTACTACTGTCTAGTATGACGATATCAAACAAATGTCTAACCCTGTTGTGTTATGTTCTGTCAGAACATGGCACCCAGGAAAACTGTGAATGCTCGCAATGATGATCAACCTCCTCCTCCCCCACTGCCAAGAACTGCTGAAGAGCTGAATGCTCTACTGGATGAAAGGATCTCCGCTGCTATCGCCCAGTACGAGGCAAACCGAACTCAAGACAGTGGCGGCCCAAGCAATGCTAGACGCAATGGGAACGGAGATTCATCTGGAGGCAACACAGCTCAAGGTAACCTTAAGACGATTTGCTAAGCATGGAGAAATTTATGAACGGTCTTTGTTTCATTATTTCTTCGATTGCTCACGTGTGAATTGGTTGAATCAATTCCAGGCTGCACTTTCAAGCAGTTCCTCGACTGCAAGCCGATGAACTATGACGGCACAGGAGGTGCAGTAGCATTTGTGCACTGGACGGAGAAGACTGAAGCTACTATCCGCATGAGCAAGTGTACCGCGGATCAGCAAGTCACTTTTGCTACCGGATTGTTTGTCGATGAAGCTCTGACTTGGTGGAACCTGCAAGCCCAAACTTAGGGTGATGATGCCGCTTATGGCCTAACTTGAGATGAACTGAAAGAAAGAATGAGAGAGAAGTACTGCTCTCGTGCTGAACTCCAAAGGCTGGAAACGGAGTTCTGGCACTTGACTATGGAAGGTGCTGACATTAATGGTTATACTCGAAGGTTCCACGATCTGTCTAGAGTGCTTCCCTACATGGTGACTCCGGAATTCAAGCGCGTTGAACGCTACATTTGGGGACTGGCCCCAGAGTTTCATGGCATGGTGACGTCGGCCAAACCACAAACAATCACCGAGGCTGTAACTCTGGCTGTCAGCCTTACTGAAGATTGTGTTCGTATGAAGAAGTTATCGTTGAACCCAACAGAGAAGACCGAGACACATGCTGAGTCGTCCGGCGACAAGAAGAGAAAGCATTCGAATCTGAATCAAGCAACTCGCAACAACAAGGGTTTCAGCAAGAAGCGCGACACTAACCCGCCTCAGGAGACAAAAACCCTTGCAACCAAAGGATACCAAGGCACCATGCCTAAATGCCAAAAATGTAAGTCTCATCATGAAGGAGCTTGTCGCATTCCAAGGTGCGACAAATGTGGAAGGTTGGGTCATCAAACAGAAGACTGTTGAGGAAAAGGAAAGAACCGGAATGGAAATGGTGTTGGTAACAAGAATGGTAACGGGAAAGGGCGGAACCAAGGATGCTTCATTTGTGGAAGCAATGATCATTTCATGAAGGACTGCCCAAAGGGAAACAATGCTCAGGCTCGAGCATTTGTGATTGGAGCAAAGGACGCACGCGAGGACCCTAATGTGGTCACCGGTACGTTTCTCATTAACAATCACTTTGCATCCATATTATTTGACACTGGCGCCGATTATAGCTTCATGTCTGTGGAATTTAAACGCATGCTTGGAATAGAATCTAGTAGATTAGAAATTCCTTATTCTATTGAGCTAGCCAATGGTAAACTCGTTGATTTGGGCGAAGTTGTTAGAGGCTGCACATTAGAACTTGGTGAACGAAGATTTAGCATCGACCTCTTACCTATTCAATTGGGTAGCTTCGATGTAGTAGTCGGAATGGACTGGTTGTCCAAGAACAAAGCTGAGGTTATTTGTCATGAGAAAATCATTCGCATCCCTTTGGCAAATGATGAAACCCTCATCGTACATGGAGAAAGACGAAACGCGCCTCTTCGAATCATCAGTTGCATGAAGGCACACAAGTGCTTAAGGAAAGGATGTGTCGCTTTCCTAGCGCACGTTATAGACAAGAAGGCTGTGGAGCCAAAACTCGAAGGCATTCCTGTGGTGAAGGAATTCCCTGATGTTTTTCCCGAAGATCTGCCAGGACTACCTCCTCAACGACAAGTCAAATTTCATATAGACTTGGTTCCAGGAGCCGCTCTTGTGGCCAAGGCTCCCTATCGACTTGCGCCATCTGAAATGCAAGAATTATCTACACAACTCCAGGAGTTGTTGGATAAAGGATTCATAAGGCCAAGCTTCTCACCCTGGGGAGCTCCAGTATTATTCGTGAAGAAGAAGGATGGAACACTGCGGATGTGTATCGATTACAGAGAACTGAACAAGCTCACGATCAAGAATCGGTATCCACTACCGAGGATTGATGACTTATTTGATCAATTGCAAGGATCAAGCTACTATTCCAAGATCGACCTTCGATCTGGATACCATCAGCTAAGAATCCAAGAAGAAAGCATACCAAAGACCGCATTCCGAACGCGTTATGGACACTACGAGTTCCTTGTGATGCCATTTGGGCTGACGAATGCACCAGCGGTCTTTATGGACCTGATGAACCGTGTATGCAAACCATATCTCGATAAATTAGTGATTGTATTTATCGATGATATCCTGATTTACTCGCGAACGAAAGAAGAGCACGAGCAACATCTCAGAACCATCTTGGAACTACTGAAGAAAGAGAAACTTTATGCGAAGTTCTCAAAGTGCGAATTCTGGATTCGCGAAGTACAATTTCTTGGTCACGTTGTGAATGAGAAGGGCATTCATGTAGACCCATCCAAGATTGAAGCAATAAAGAATTGGGAAGCTCCCAAAACCCCAACTGAAGTTCGTCAATTTTTGGGCTTAGCGGGCTATTATCGGCGATTCATCGAGAATTTCTCAAAGATAGCTCAACCGCTAACGACCCTTTCTCAGAAAGACAAGAAATACGAATGGGGTTACAAACAAGGAGAAGCCTTCCAGTTACTTAAAAACAAGTTATGCGATGCACCAATATTATCATTACCCGAAGGCACAGAAGACTTCGTGGTATAGTGCAACCTTCACGACAAGGCTTGGGTTGCGTGCTCATGCAAAACCAGAAAGTCATCGCATACGCTTCGAGACAATTGAAAGTACATGAAAGAAACTATACCACTCACAACTTGGAACTCAGAGCGGTGGTATTCGCCTTGAAGATTTGGCGACACTATCTATATTGTATTCGATGTACAGTCTTCACAGATCACAAAAGCCTTCAGCACATATTTGATCAGAAAGAGCTAAACATGCGACAACGACGATGGGTCGAGCTGCTGAATGACTATGACTGTGAGATTAAGTACCATCCTGGAAAGGCAAACGTTGTAGCAGACGCATTAAGTCTAAAAGAAAGGGTTAAGACCCTAAGGGTTCGAGCGTTAGAAATGACTGTTCGAACGAACCTCGCTGCACGCATTCGTGATGCACAACAAGAAGCTCTTAAGGGAGGAAACCGTAAAGCTGAATACCTCCAGGGTATGTTGAAATATATGGTGCCAAATGAAGAGGGAGCCCTATACTTTAAGAAGCGTATTTGGGTTCCGCTCTATGGTGGCATACGAGAAGTCATTCTTGACGAAGCGCACAAATCGAGATACTCGATCCATCCAAGATCAGATAAAATGTATCAAGATTTGAAAGAATACTATTGGTGGTCGAGACTCAAGAGCGACGTTGCTGTCTATGTTGGAAAATGCCTAACATGTGCTAAGGTTAAGGCTGAATATCAGAAACCGTCCGGCCTACTACAACAACCAGTGATACCCATGTGGAAGTGGGAGCAAATCCCAATGGACTTCATAACGAAATTACCCAAGACCCCTAGAGGGCACGATATGATATGGGTGATAGTCGATCGGTTAACGAAGTCTGCGCACTTCCTACCGATCCGAGAAAAAGACAGCACTGGAAAGCTTGCTGAGATATACTTAAGGGAAATTGTGGCACGACATGGAGTGCCAATCTCAATTATTTCAGACAGAGATGGACACTTTGTCTCAAGAATCTGGCAATCATTTCAGGAGGCCTTTGGATCTCAGTTAGATCTAAGCACGGCATTCCATCCACAAACAGACGGCAAGAGCGAACGGACTATACAAACGTTAGAAGATATGCTTCGCGCATGTGTCATGGACCTAGGCGGCAGCTGGGATACTCATCTACCTTTAGCTGAGTTTTCCTACAATAACAGTTATCATACGAGCATAAAAGCCGCACCGTTCGAAGCTCTGTATGGCCGCAAGTGCCGATCGCCCTTATGTTGGGCAGACGCTGGAGATAAACGTATGGTTGGTCCTGAACTTGTGCAGGAGACAACCGACAAGATTATGCAGATCCGAGAGCGCATTAAGACGGCCCGAGATCGACAAAAGAGCTGCGCTGATCTAAAACGAAAACCATTAGAATTCGAGGTGGGAGACAAAGTGTTGTTAAAAGTCTCACCTTGGAAGGGCGTAGTAAGATTTGGAAAACGTGGAAAGCTGAATCCACGATGCATCGGACCATTCAGAATCCTGGAAAGGATTGGTACCGTGGTATACAAGTTGGAATTACCGGAAGAACTTAACGGAGTACATGATACGTTCCATGTATCCAACCTCAAGAAGAGTCCAACACAAGAAGACGTGATCATCCCTGTGGATGAAGTACATATTGATGACGCCCTCCGATTTACAGAACAACCCGTGGAGGTTACCGACTGGAAAGTCAACAAGACCAGGAGGAGCACTGTTAAACTTGTCAAAGTACGTTGGAACTCTAAGCACGGACCCGAGTACACATGGGAACGTGAAGACAAGTTCAAAGAAAAGTATCCCCACCTGTTCAAGAAGACTCCTGCGAGAGTTAGCTCAGCCTGAATTTCGGGACGAAATTCTTTTAACGGGGGGAGACTGTGACAACTGGCACCAAACCGGTAATTTCTGTACACTTTAATTATTATTTAATGACTGCAATTATGTGCTTAATTGTCAGCAATGGCTGAACACATACTAAACAAGTGAATTCATGCACGTTGTATACTACAAAATATTGCTTTATGCATAAACGAGAGCGTTGCGTCAGAAATACTAAGTAAACTCACCGGTAAGACACTCTGTGTCAACAGAACTGCAGAAAGCAGTCAGACAATAAAATTGGAGCCTAGGTGTAGGTCCAACAACAAGATTACATTAAAACCCAAGAATACATACAAGGGTTTAATATATAGGCATTACGGAAGCAAAAATAAGCACTAAAAAGCACCCGAAACGCACTTTAAGTGCAGAATTTTAATAAATTCAGCTCTAAACAGCTTTTAGACATATAAATATCATGCAGAAATGTCGTTTTATCAACCAGAATACTTCCATAAGTGTTAGGAATTGAAAAAGATACAAAAAGGTACTTAAAAGACACTAAAAAGTGTAATTTAGCACTTTAACGAACCAGTGTCTAACCGAACAACCGGATAATACCCGGAACACCAAAATAATGCTAGAAGCATTGTTTTTATTTTTCTAAGCTAGTTAGGGGCCCCAAACACCCTAACACACTATATATTACTTAACACACTTAAATCACTAATTATATCACCTAAACTTCTAACTAGTTTAAGTAACTAGCAAATTAGAATCCAACCAATATACCCCCCCCCCCCCTAACCGGCCCTAGACAAGGGGTACACCCCTTTGATTTCCTTGAATTAAAAATTTGATCTTGCTATGTACTTGGAAGACACCAAGACTAATGGGTAAAGACTAGATGGAAGTTAGTTTATAAAGACCTATGGTTCACCATTCTCTTTCATCACAACACACAAACAACTCCATCTTTCTCTCCTTCCTTCCTTTGCTCATGGCTTCAACCACCCACACCCATACTTTCATTTCCCATCCATTACCAAGCATTCTAAGCATAAACAAAGGTGTAAGAAGGTAACTAACGAAGCTCGGTGCAAGCGGATCTTGAAGGACCTCCTTCATTTGCTTTTATCCACTTCATTTACCCTCTTGAACTTCCCTAGCCTTGTGCTAGTAGTAAGTGCTCTAAAACATCATCTTGATCTTGTTTATGTTGGTTAATAGGTGATTTAATGGTTAAAAATTATGAACACTAAAGAACATAACATAAAGTCTTGAACATAAGTGATTAATGATGGATAAAGAGTAGATATGTGTGTAAATCGTATGAATCTTGTCTAGTTGTGATTATTTGATGTTGTTTGTTACTAAAATTGGGATGGATCATCATCTAGACATACTAGATCATGTTCAAGAACATGAACTAGTAGTATGTTAGTGTTAGAAATGTGAAAGATGATGAAACCATCCACCATGAACTTGAAACTTGAATAAAAATAATTTTTCTTGTAAAATGAAGTTGTAAACTTGTAGATCTAAAGATCTACAAGTGGTTTTTCGGAAGAACCAAGTGGAAAATACTAGATTGTTAAAAACCCGGATCTTGTATAAACTAAAATCACTTTTAGTAAGTAAACAAGTGTATAAACACTTGTGTAGAAAGAAAATTCCACAAAGAAATATTTTTGAAATTCATGACTAGAAGTTGTGAAAATACATACTCTTTAAAAATAAAGTATTTAAGAAACTAAACTTATTTTTAAAGATAACAAGACCTACTAAATATGTTAGTAACTTACTACATATTTTTACAAACTTTCAAGTTCATAAGTTTGTGGTATATGCTTGTTTTGACAAGTTTGGTAAATAAAGATTTTATTGTTGATATTGTTGTTGATTTAAAAGAAAATAAACACATGTTTTGAAAACATGGGAAACCTCCATTTTTAGGGGAAACTCTGTCAAAATTTTTATAAATTTTGACACTTAGAAAAATATAAGTTTTTGAGAAACTTATTCCCTAAAAATGTATTTAAAAGTATTACCAAGGTTTCCCTAATTTTTGGTGATAAGGAATGAGGATTTCTTCAAGAATAAAAATGGATATTAAGTATGTATATATTTTTGAGAAAAATATATATATTATTTGATCACCAACTTTTGTGCTAAGTGTATATAGTATGTGTTATACGTGCTAGTGTATTAAGACTTAAAAATACACTAAATACTCATGAGAAGTATAAACACAAAAATACACATACAACATACAAGATACATAATTCGGGTGCAAAGTGCAAAACACGAGATACTTATATTAAATTTTGAGAAAATAATATAAGTAAGATACTTAGTTAAAAATATAAAATATTTTTAACACAACAATACAAATACAAAAGAGAGTGACTGTACTTGTGCGATGCAAGTCTAGTGACTAACGTTAAGAAAACGCGTATAGGTCACGACGTTAATTAAGCAAATCCTGTGAAGTTTACGACGCAAGGAACGCAAAGTTGTGAGTTCATGCTCCCCCTTTTCTTTTAACTGTTTTCAGTTTTATAACTTCGGGGGTGAAATACATATACAAACATTACTATGTTTACAAATGGTATGATAACAAGAAGCACACTTGGTGAGGACGAGTACCAAGTGTTATGAGATATAAGAATATAAGAAGCGCACTTGGTGAGAACGAGTACCGAGTATGATGCGTTATGAGAAATGATACGAGAAATCGTGTCATGAATAGGGTACATAAGCACCATTGATCAACAATATACCTAGACCGCAGAACAAAAGGTTAGATCTAACGGGTGTCGGGCAGCCACATTCTCGGTGAGGGCGAGTACCAAGTAGTGCTTTTGTGTCTCAGAATATGCCAACTAGAAAATGCCTAAGGTTTGGTGACTTCCTATGTCGTGTCACATGTTAATGGCTTTGCAACCCATTAACAATCCTGATACTTATAGGAATACTTTATTTACTTAAAAATTCATACCATACTAAAACTTGATTTATACTTGAGTACGTGGGGTACACAAGTAAACTTGAATTAAACTTGAGTACGTGGGGTACTCAAGTAAACTTGAATTATACATGAGTACGTGGGGTACACATGAAAACTTGAATTATATATGAAAACTTGATTTATACATGACACAAACTATGTTTTCATACAAAGTATACAAACGTGAAATATAACAACTGCATGAATTCACACCAACATTATGTTGACGTTTTTCCAAAACTTACATGTATTTCAGGTAACTAGAAGTGGATGTGCGCGCGGTCTTACCCATGCTCATGGATGTCGCTTATGTTTATCTTTAAATAAAGTTGTAAACTTTTTAAGACAATGTTTTATGCTATCTCGCGTTGTAAACGCTATCTTATGTTTTCAAATTATGGTATTTGAAGTTATTTTCATGAGCATGTAGTATGTTTACCTTTCGTATGCAATGAGAACCTTTCATGATCACACCTCGTGCTTCCGCCGCAGAAAGGGGTGTGACACATACGGTGCTTATACATACTGTCAAAATACGGTCGAGATTTCAAGATCAAAGACTAGTACAGTATTCATCCCCGAATTCTCGTCATTTATACATTTTCAATTTTGCATTTTATCCGTCCAATTTGTGTGATTTTGGAGTTGAAAACCTGAGTTTTTTTAGGTTTTTCATGAACTTATGAAGCGATACGATGCGTATGGACCTATACGCATCGTATTGTTTCAAAAATTCAATTTTTTTTCAAAAAATTATGAACTGATACGATGCGTATGGGCCTATACGTATCGTATTGATTCAAAATTCTTGTTTTTTTTCTTTTCTGTTTTATAAAGTATAAACAAATGTTTTATATCTTAGTTTTTTTAATGTTTTACTAGTAAGTAGAATGTTTTTATTTTTAGTCGAAGACGTCCGTATCGCGCGTAGGTCGGTAACGAGCGTCGAAACGTAATGAGTCGTACATAGATAATGTTTATATTATTTAGTCGGGGTCGTCCGTATCGCGATTAGGTCCATTACGAGCGTCGAAACGTAAGACGTCCTAAATATATAGTTTTTTTTTTGTTTTTTTAGTCGAAACGTCCATATCGCGCGTAGGTCCGTAACGAGCGTCGAAACCTAATACGTCGTAGATCGATAATAATTATATTATTTAGTCAGGGTTGTCCGTATCGCGATTAGGTCCATTACGAGCATCGAAACCTAAGACGTCGTTAATATATAGTTTTTTTTTTATTTTCAGTCGAAAGGTCCGTATTGCGCGTAGGTCCGTAACGAGCTTCGAAACCTAATACGTCGTAGATAGATAATAATTATAATATATAGTCGGGGTCGTCCATATAGCGATTAGGTCCATTACGAGCGTCGAAATCTAAGACGTCGTAAATATATAGTTTTTTTATTTTTTTAGTCGAAGCGTCCGTATCGCGCGTAGGTCCGTAACCAGCATCGAAACCTAATACGTCGTAGATCTATAATAATTATATTATTTAGTCGGGGTCGTCCGTATCGCGATTAGGTCCATTACGAGCGTCGAAACCTAAGACGTCGTAAATATATAGTTTTTTTTAGTCGAAGGGTCCGTATCGCGCGTAGGTCGTAACGAGCGTCGAAACCTAATACGTCGTAGATCGATAATAATTATATTATTTAGTCGGGGTCGTCTGTATTGCGATTAGCTCTATTACGAGCGTCGAAACCTAAGACGTCGTAAATATATAGTTTAATTTTTTTAGTCGAAACGTCCGTATCGCGTGCAGGTGCGTAACAAGCGTCGAAACCTAATACGTCGTAGATCGATAATAATTATATTATTTAGTCGGGGTCGTCCGTATCGCGATTAGGTCCATTACGAGCGTATGTTATATTTTTTTTAAAATTAATTAAAAATTGTTATATTTTGAAAAAAATTGATTAATATTATTTAATCATGCAGATATGGATGTCGCTATTGATAGAGGGAGAGGCTGGGTTGCTGGCTGGGGAGGTGGCAGTCGAGGTGGCGGTGGGCGTGGACATGGCCGCGCACGTGGAGCGGCGTGGACATGGCCGTGCACGTGATGGCGGTGGCGGTGCCTGGTGGGCGTGGACGTGGACGTGGCCGTGGGCGCGGGCGTGGCGCTGGACGTGGGCGTGGCGCTGACCGTGGAGAGGATCCGTTGATGGAGAATCCTTATCTGATGTTCGAGGAGGGGAGCGAGGCTTATCACAGATGTGAAAAGTTTCATTGTATGGAGATCGGCGGCCATGCCGCCCTCGATTGGGGAGCTTTAGATGAGGTTGGCGAGTCGGCGAGAGCCCGACAGTTCATCAGACACGATACTCCATGGTCGAGGTATACTATTTGTTACTGTTTTTTCTTTGTTTTGTATACGACATGCATACTAACCACACTGTGTGACAGGTTGTTCGATATTTCATACACGCCGTCTTACAGGGTCATGACGTGCGAGTTTTTATCGACTTTCGACTTCTCTCCCAGGCCTGCAGACCGCCCGGAGGAGGATGACGACCCGGACGACCCGTGGATAGAGGTCAGCTTTCGTCTAGCAAACCAGTGGCATTTGATGTCACTCAGACAGTTTGCCCAGCACTGCGCCTTTACAGGGTGGAGGAGTTAGACACCCCCATCTACACCGACGACATATGGATGGCCCCCCGTACGACTCTGATGAGGTTCTGGCAGGTGATGAGCCAGCATCCCTTCAGCCCGACGTCGAAGTCGAGGTCTTCCTATATCACTGATCCACTTTACCGTTATCTGCACAAGCTTATTGCCACATCCATAGCACCACGCGAGAATAGTCACGAGTGGTGCAATCAGGGGGATCTCTTTTACCTGTACTGCCTTATATGGGGGGAGAGGTGTGCCCTCCATCGCTGCGTAGGCCAGTGGTTCGCGGCGGCGTACCACAGGCAGGACAGGTCTGTCTGTACGAGGGGGGGCGTACATCACACGTATCACCGTATCCTTGGGCCTTGTTCCCCAGCAGGACCCATTATTCTCGCAGGGGGCGTGGTGGAGCCGGTCAGGTTGACCCGTACTACCCTAATCGGCATGCACGTAACGCGTGACTTCCCTGGGTTGGGGCTGCGACTTATAGGGGACGACGGGGAGGTGTTCGTCCCCGCCGCTCTCCCAGACGAGCTACCAGCGTTGCGTCAAGAGCCGGCACAGGGTGAGGGTCAACCGGCAGATGGTGATGCCGAAGAGGGCGACGACGACGACTCCGATGACGACGATGGTGACCACGCTGAGCCACCACCACCTCCGCCGCCGCCTCCATTTCCGTTAGGTGCTCCGCTACTGCAGCCGCAGCCACATGGGGTGCCTCAGTACCCCCAGCACGTAATCGACAACGAGCTCGATCCAGCTGTGGCACGTGCGTTACATCAGTTGGAGGCGCGGATGCAGGCACAGATGGACGCCGCTCACGGCCGTATGGAGCATCTTCTCATGGAGGCGGTCCAGGCACTCCGGCGAGGTGAGCAGCCCAGTCCGGATCAGGGGGCGGGGACCTTAGGCACTGCGGGGGAGGGGCCCTCAAGCACCACTCAGGATCCATAGGTTTAGGATCGTTGTACTTTTCTTGTATTTTGACGGTTTATGTATTTTGAACAATGGCATGTGTATGTACAAACTTATTATGTAATTAAATTTGCAGTTTCAGTTTCTTTGTATTTGTGAGTGTTTATTTTAACTGTTTAGATTGATATGCTTGGTTACGTACAATCTATAATACAATATTAAGTTAAAAATGTGATACGGTACGACACGATACACTATAATACGACAATTAACGACATAAAAATAATAAAGATGTGATACGACACGACACGCTATAATACGATACTTTTCGATATAAAAATAATAAAGATTTTAAAACTTATTAAAACAAAAATAACCAATAATAAACACCAATAACAAACCCAAAACACAAAAAACCCAACATAACACACCAAAAATAAACTTTAAAAATTCAGTGCCTCAATACGCATCGTATAGGCCTATACGATGTGTATTGAAAATCCCGGGTGTGCATATAGATAATAAGGTGTGGGAATAGAATACCCTTTTGATATGAGGCATTAGTGCATTTAACCTTACTTAGCGTGTTGAAACTCAAAGGAAGCTACAACTAAGACTAATGACAAACTTTTATATGATGCTATACCATATTGATGGTATTCACAATCATCATTGAAAAATGAATATTGGGAGAAAATGTGAAATCTTGGGACAAATCGTGTATCATTTGTACAATACGAGAGATTGTGTTATGAGAATATCTGGTCTCAGATACGTAAACATGTTTAGGGTATACTGGATGTAGATAAGAGGAAAATTACACTGTCTAGCGTGTTTGGGTGTGTCGGTGTTCATCTAAATTGGTTTTCGGGTTATCCTGTGATTAGAAATGGCTTTCTTGTATTGGTATTTTTTTGATAGTGAATTCCAATTAGGATTAGGAAAATCAACTTTAATTCAGGTCGATTAGACTACACCGGATTAAGAGAAAAATGTAAACTCGTAACTCGATTCAGGATAAGTTAAACAAAATACTATATCTATACTATATAATAAAAGAAACCATGTTTAGGACACTTGTCATCATATTAGGCCATGTACTCTATGGATAATTATCATTTAGTTTAATATCTTGTAAATAATTATAGATAATCTCCTACGAAATATTATTTAGTTTAACCTCTTCTACCTAATTATAGATAATTATTATTTATATCTATACAAATAATAATTAAAATAAAAAAATATTAATGGTAGCAATTATAATTAGAACATAATAATACAAGTAACACTGCTAATAATGATATTAATAAAAAAACAATATTTTTTGTCATATGTATATTAATAGTTATAATTTAAAAAAATATATTTACTTATAACAACATTTAAATATAAATACACATGAAAGAAACACTAATGAAATATAATCGTTTACAAATATAAATATACTTTAGTATCAAAATATTTCTCCTGAACCATTAAACTTTACAAACATATAAGTGATGACAATGTACCTGCCATTTACATGTGCTCATTCTTTTTAGAAATTTTAAAAGCTAAACATTAATTACTATATGTGTTTTACTTTTTATTTTTTATTTTTTGAACGGCCAACAAACTCAATCCCGAGCACTCTCGGGGCACCCACTGGACAAACGGAGTACTCCGAGAGTAACCCGAGTCCACCACCAATTCCGGGGAAAACCCGGTAACCCACCCGCCCGTAGGCACGACGGTGAAGTTACCGGTAAAACCCGTTTGGCTCAAGGATCCAACCCAGGTTTCCCTGGGTCTCCTATCATTGCCCACCCAGTGCCTCATTCTGCACCAAGTGGGAGTCGAACCTGCATCTCTCAAGAGAAATGCAAGCTCTCCACCACTTGATCTAGAGATCATTGGCAAAAACAGGCTATACAAGAATTGATTATATGTGTTTTATTATATATTTACTTTTAGTCATTTACATTTTAAAATCTTGATATCAGATTATCAAAGAATTTCATAACTAATACAATTAAACTTCCTAAAAGAATGATGATAAACGTGGATTAAGTTATTCCATTTATATCTTAAATCAAACAGATTATATGTTTATTTAAAAATAAAATTCGAATAAAGAGGAGTTTGATAAATCAAATTGGGATAGATAGGAAAATACATGGTTTTAAAGATATAATATTTTTATTATTTAGTATATAAAATTGCATTTATTCAACTCGTACAATACATATGGTTTATATATGTATAACTTTTTAATATATAAAATTACATTTATTCAACCCGTGTAATACACGGGGTTATAAACTAGTTATTTATTATGTATACAAACTAGTTTTTGTCCCGCCCGTGTTGCAGGACACTAAGCCGAATATTTATCTCACATAACATGTACGTCTGTATTTTGGTTACTTATAGATACTACTTACTCATAACACGATCTCAAAAAAAAATTACGACGAGTCAACCAATTAAACCAAAAAACTAGCATACTTTTACTAAAAAAAACTAAAACGATGCAAAGTCTATAATTTTAAATTGCGGGAGAAGTTGTAATTATTTAGGACAAATGAACAAATGATCGTGTGACAGGCAGCCGTCTATCACGAATAAAAATTACACCGAGTCAACTAATTAAAACAAAACACTATCATAGTTTTGTAAAAAAAATATAAACCAAAACAAAACACTACCATAGTTTTGTAAAAAAAAAAACTAAAACGATGACATGATTATAATTTTACACTGACGACAAAATCGTAATTTGACAGGAAAAAAAACAAAAACGACGGCAAAACTATAAATTTGAACTGAGAGCAAAATTGTAATTTGGCTGAGAAGGGAAAGAAAACAAAACCAATAACAAAACTGTAAATTTAAACGGGGAAAAATCGTAATTTGGCTGGACCAATAGAGCCCTCCACGGTATTTGTATTGTATAGAAACTAATAGGATGCTCGTGCGATGCGACGGGATCGACACTTTGCATTGCGGCACTCGTTTCTGATAGTTTTCTTATTCGTATAATATTTATGATAACATTCTTATGGTGGATATATGTCATAAGTGTTACACATATGTAAAGTTTTGTTTTTTTATAAAAAATAATAATTAAAAGACAAAAAAATATTGTTTTTTATAAAAATTAATAAACAAAAGACAAAAAATAAAAGATAATTTGTTATAACTATAAAGTATGTTTATTTTATTGTTTAAATTATAAAGTATAATTTTATTCTTTAAAGTTTATAACTTTTTTTGAATATCCACATAGTGCTCATCCAATAAACTTTAAGTTTAAAATTTTCGTTTTTATAAAAATAAAAAATAGTATTTGACTCGTAAGTACGTTTTAGACCTTTAACTTAAATTGTTAAATTTAGTTTTTTTACCGATATAAAAAAATTATATTTTTATAAAATTTCAAGAACAATTTTTATAAAAAAAATAGGATTTTAAGAATTTTTATCTTTATTCATATCATACTAAGTTCAGATTTTTAGTTCCTAACTAATCTTATCTATATGAGTCTACTTTTAACTTATAATCCCTAAAAATATGTAACACAATCTACTATTTATCTAGTCAAGTTGGTAAATAATTCTTTTGAAAATAACTAATATTATCTATAACAATGTAGTTGAACTTATAATTCCTAAAAATTTGTAACACAATTTAATATTTTTCTAGTAAATATTGTAAATTTCTGGAGTATTTTATTTATATTACCTGTTACCAAAAATGTTTATAAAAGAATTATTTTTTTATAAAAACAAAATGTTTTGTTTATAAATAAAGTAAAAAAAATTGTTTTACACATGTAAAGTTTTGTTTTTAATAAAAAATAATAATCAAATGACAAAAAATAAAAGATAAGTTGCTATAGTTGTAAAGTAAGTTTATTTTGTTGGTTAAATAATAAAATTTATAATTTTATTCTTTAAAGTTCATAACTTTTTTTTTAAATATCCACATGGTACTCATCCAATAAATTTTAAGTTTAAAATTTTTGTTTTTATAAAAATAAAAATTAGCAGTCGACTCGTAAGTACGTTTTACACCTTTAACTTTAATTGTTAAATTTCATTTTAATATATATATATATATATATATATATATATAATTTGTATTTTTATAATATTTTAAAAACACTTTTTATAAAAAATAGGATGTTAAGAGTTTATATCTTTATTAACTTTATATCATAGTAAGTTTAGTTTTTTAGTTTAGCTTTAAAGTTTATTACTTTATTAATTTTTAATTAAGAAATACAAATTATTAGATTAATATACAAGAATAACTGCAATATTTTATATTTCAGTTGACTTGTAAATTTAGGATACTAACTTTATTAATATGGTCAGTAACTACATTATATTAACACCAAAAATAAAGTTCAAATATAAAATAAACTTTATCCATACGTCTAGATCAAACATAACAATTGAAAATGAAAAAAAAACACATAAAAACACTTGATAGATTTCATATTAGACTGCATGAAATCTGTTCCACTTCTGAATTGACACTCGAAGTAACTTTAATCGGGTTTTCTGGTTTGTGCTTGAATCGGCAGTATCTTCTAATTCCTCTTCTTTGTCATTGTCCTCAAAATCGTCTAAATTAATAACATCACTCAATTTCCATTAAGAGAGTCTCTTGGATCTCTTCCTTTGAGACTCAAACTTCCGATCCTTAAAAAAGACAAAAATAGAATACAAAAGTTAAAAAAAGATTAAATAAACCTTAAAATTACCTCTTCACTAAATTCATGTTGAAGATTAGACTTGTACCAACTAAACATTGCACCATAAGAAATAATATCAACATTTTTATCACCATCATCCTGCAATAAAACACACATATAATAACATAACGAACATGTTAATATGAAAGATATACGCAAAAATAATACTTAAAAACCAACAAAATCAATACGTTAGAAGCTTGTTCGACAACTGGGTTATTTAAATTGGCATGTTCATCATGCAACTGAATCTGAAAAATCAAATAAGTTAACATTCACATTAAAGTAAATAAAAGAAAACAATTATTCACTGCTGCGATATAACATAACTGACCTTAGAATTTTCAATCTCGCATGCTTGGTTTTTCACAACAATTGAATTCAGAACTGGATCCATTTTTTTAACTTTGTTTAACAATAGATATAAGGGTGTCATGCTATGTATTTATAGTATTAACTATAGAAGTGTATTAAGGTTTAATTTTAGATTTGTCACCCCTTTATTTACGAAGTTTGTTGTAGTTAGTTTTAAGTTTTTATAAGATATATCTAAGTATAGATATTAGGTAGTTTTAATAAAATAAAATGTGACACATAATATCTTCATATTATGTTATGGTACTTTTAATTCTTTTTGTTTTTGTTTGCATAGATGGAGCCCATCTTTGTAGCTTAGGCACATTAGATCACAAGTATTAAGTACTTGTACATTAAAGCATTATTGATTTGTACATTTTAATCTGTGCGTCGAATTGAACAAGACAACTACCGAAACGTCGACAAAAATGTGTAGCTATCTTTGGATTTTTTTTAAACAATACAGTTTATAAGATATATCAAGAATACGTAAAAAATGATAAGTTTGTTGTGGATGGGTGAATTGTAACTAATTATCTATAATTTTGTTAAAACCTCAGGGGATTTAAGTGTAATAAGTTTAGGGGCTAAAAAATAAATAGTGTTTAAAAGACCAAACTACCCTCATTTTGGGGGTCTTTTTATAAATAAAGGGGGGGTCTTATTTTTTGGGTATCATAAAATACCCCTCCCTCATGCATTATAATATAATATAGGAGTAAACTGCCATTTTGGTCCCTGAGGTTTGATCACTTTTGTCACTTTAGTCCAAAACTTTAACCTTTTGCATATGTGTCCCTGTGGTTTCATTTTTTTTGTCATTTTGGTCCAAAAGTGAAATCAGGACATATTTCTCCAAGAGTAAACTGTCATTTTGGTTCATGAGTTTTGGTCACTTTTGCCACTTTAGTCCAAATCTTAAAACTTTTAAATCTGGGTCCCCGTGGTTTCACTTTTATTGTCATTTTGGTCCAAAAGTGAAATTAGCTGATATTTGTCTAATATAATTCTGTTATTTTTTCTTTTTCCTTAAGGGCAGAATGGTCAATATAATTTTATTATAACACATTAGCAATTAAATTAATTAAATTAAATAACCCTTTGACCTTGAACCTATATATAAAAGCAGACATATCATCTTCATCTTCCTCCCAAACCCAAACCCTAATCCATTATCTTCTCCAAACTTCATTCTCCTGCAACCATGTTAATCGATAATGATGGTATGCACATGTGGAGCCTCAACCCAACTTTCTCTCCTTTCTCTTTCAGTTCTAATCACACAGTAACTCACTAATTCCTTACCAGTTCATCCACACATCTAAACCTAATCTCAAACTTTCAATCAAACACATAACAGTAAAATTAACAATTATCAATCAACAACTAACAATTAACAATTAACAATCAAACAACATTCAAAACTACCTCTGACGTCGATTTTATCGTCGTATTTCGACACACAAAGACTAGAAGACGACGGAGTCGAAGTGATCCCCATACGCTGATGAGCATCTGAACAACTTCTTGACAAACTTTTCACAGATTCACCGTCATCGGAGCTTTCGGGAACGTATAAACACGTATTTAGCCCTAACGCAAGCTTCATCTTCCTTCATTTACTCACACCTGCCATAATTCGAATCCTCGATGAACACACAAGTCTTCAATTTATAGAACAACATGATTCTGGGTTTTGTATAGTCCAGGATGTTCTCAGTTGGGTTGGGGCTCCACATATGCATACCACCATTGTCGATCAACACGGTTGCAGGAGAATGGAGTTTGGAGAAGATGATGGATTAGGGTTTGGGTTTAGGTTTGGGGGAAGATGAAGATGATAAGTCTGCTTTTATATATAGGGTCAAGGTCAAAGGGTTATTTAATTTAATTAGTAATGTGTTATAATAAAATTATATTGACCATTTTGCCCCTAAGGAAAATGATAAAATAACAGGATTATATTAAACAAATATCAGCTAATTTCACTTTTGGACCAAAATGACAATAAAAGTGAAACCACAGGGACCCAAATTTAAAAGGTTTGAGATTTGGATTAAAGTGGCAAAAGTGACCAAAACTCAAGGACCAAAATGGCAGTTTACTCTTTCTCAAATTAAATTATGCTATTTTGTCCTTTTCCTCAGGGACAAAATGGTCATTATATATAAAGATGTAAACACCCCTCAAACTCTGCACTCTTTCTCTCTAAACACCCCTCTGTCTCTCTCTCTCTCTATCACACACACTCTGCACTCTTTCTTTCTCTCGTTTCTTCATCTCCAGAAACAACCCTAGCTCCTTTTCCTTATCTCCTAACGCCGAATTCCGAAAACTTCCGTTCAATTGCGGCTGTCGTTGCTTCACCTGCACCGTCATCGCTTTCTTCGGCTGCTAGAAACTCCGATATCGCCACAATCAACACAACTCACAAATTTCTAATCGCAACTGATAAACAACAAACCGTCCATTGTGTAACGATAAATTTACAGTTTCAGATTTGACAATTGAACTTCAATGAATGCTGCTAAATGATGACATCAGGAACCGTTCAAATTCAGTTTTTTTTTTTTTTTTTTTTTTTTTTTGTAAAAAATGAATACAATACATGCATTTGAACGATAACAGAAGAAACAAATCAACAATACATAGCAATATTCAACAAAATTGTGAACAATTTTGGTTGAATTAACCTTTGCAGCTTGAAATTAGGTTAAAATGGAGAGAAATGTGAGTGTGTGAGAGAGAATTGGGGGTTATGTTGAGTCAATTTCAGTGCATTGCAGATGACACTAATGGGGGAAGAAGAGTGCCTTACAGAGCAAGTATGACTTGTGGATGAAGGTATGTGGTATAGAGAGTTGTACACTGTGGTTTGGTCGTGTAGATCAGCAGGGGAAAGATATAAGAAAAGGAGAGAGGGGTGGGGGTAGGTAGGTGGGCAGGTGAGCAAAATGACCAAAATGTCCTTCACTAAATCGAGGAAAATACAAAAAACCAGATTTTTTTTTAGAAATCTGAGCTGACTTTGCTTTGGACCAAAATGACAATAAAACTGAAACCACAGGGACCCAGATGCAAAAGGTTTGAGTTTTAATCTAAAGTGACAAAAGTCTCAAGGACCAAAATGGCAGTATACTCTATAGTATAGATAGAAATTATCTATATATTAAAGTTGATGGGGCATGAATAGTAACAAATTTTCTTATTATTTTATTTATTTTGTTACTATATTATTTTAAACTTATTTTTTTTTCTTTTATAACTTTTAAAGTATGATGCTCGATAAAATTTCGAATACGTCGTTGTAACGTGCTTATTTTATCTACATCTTGATATAAATTTTACTCAAAACTGAGTTGTGAATAGCATTGTGCAAGTAAGCAAAACAAAGTATATGTCCTCAAAGTTGTCTCAACTCTCATGCATTTGTTTTTTTTATATAGTAACGTCGTTTAGCATTTTAGTTATTTTAATAATATGATATAATACTTTGTAAAGCTTTAAATTTACCGGTGCGACGTTATTACTCTTATCAATGTTTCAATCAAAGTTTTATTTGTCAAATATAATCAAATTTTTTTATCTACCGTAAGGAACGCTACGCATATAACATGGGTACCGGTACCGCGATTTGTTTTTTTCCGCTTATTTTATTTACATAAAACAAGTGTTAATATCTTCCTGGACATATGTCTTTCGGCTATCGAGTGCCGGTATCATACATATACTATAATGAACCGAACTGATACCGACCGAATATCCGATGCAACGCTCGGAAATATCCACTAGTAGAAATAGAAATAGAAGGGTTAAGTTATTCTACAAAGGCTTCTATTTGTAAGAAGTGTAAGAAGGATTTATAGAGTGACAAGTGTATAATAACCTGAAAACCTAAACCCACTACACCACCACTGAAAACCTAAACCCACTACACCACCACCCAAAACCTAAACATCCACCCCCACCCCACCCACCACCAGTGGCGGACCCACGAATTTTTCCATGGGGGTGCGGAACATTTTAAAAAATTTTAAGCCCCTAGGTATATAAGTAAAAAAATCGGTATGTATCGGGTCGGTTCGGGTCGGGTCATGTAAAACAAAAGAAATCGCGTCATAACGTCCCTACTCATAAACAAATTGATCCATAAGTTCATCGCTCCATAACATAATCTTTCAATTTTAATTTTCAACCCTAGAAATAATGTGTAATCACCCTAAAAATCATCTAAACAGCATAATCACCCTAAAAATCATCTAAATAACCATAAACAACGTCAAAACACATGAAATTTCAAACCTATTTAAGAATTTTGTTAACCTTTTGTGTCGGACGGCGGTGGTTCGCGGCTGCTGATGACGTGTTGTTGTGGTTGCTGTTGTGTTCGATGATCGCTGGCAGGAGACGACCCAAGAGAGGGAGGGCTGAGGAATTCTAAGGGACTATTGGACTTATTTTAATTATTATAGTTTGAACTTAGGTTGAGTTTGGTTAATGGGCTAGTAATTAGTGGGCTAATTATGTTTAATGAAATAGTGAGTTAAGGTATTGGGTATTTGGGTTAAGTTGGGTAGTATAAGTTTATATAATTTAGGTAGTTTTTTTTTAATTAGATTTTACTAAAAAAATTTAAAATATAAATCGATAACATTTTTTACCTAAGGTGTGTGGATGAAAAATTCCAAGGGGTGCGGATGAAAAAAATCCAAGGGGTGCGGACGGGATTTTCAACGGAAAATAGCACTAACTTTTTTTTCCCGGGGGTCCGCCCCCCACCTTGGGCTAGGGGTAAGTCCGCCCCTGCCCACCACCACCCAAAAACCTAACCCCCCCCCCCCCCCCCCTCTCACACACACACCAAAAAAGCCTAAAAAAAAATCCTAAATACCCACCACCACCCAAAAACCTAAACTTTTGGGTGGGTGAAGGAGGGGGGGGGGGGGGGGTTTACGTTTTTGGGTGATGAGGGTATTTAGGTGGTTTATTTTTTTTTTTTGAGTAAACTGCCATTTTGGTCCCTGTGGTTTGGGCACTTTTGTCATTTTAGTCCAAATCTCAAATTTTTTAAATCTGGGTCCATGTGGTTTCACTTTTATTGCCATTTTGGTCCAAAATTCAAAAACTCTCATTTTTAACTGTTCCAACATGCCTATTTTGTCTTTTTGTGTAGTGGTATTTTTGTCCAAATGCTTTTCATTTAACATTTTATTAATTATAAAACTAAATTAAATACCCTTATTAATTATCATTTCCCCGTTTACATCATCTTCAACCCCCAGATCCGAAACTCAGTCTCTCTCTCCTCTCTCTCTCTCTCTCTCTCTCTCTAAACTCACCAGCCTTAACATCCATCATCTAACACAGTATCATCTCCGTTAAGCACGCCTCTAAACAAAAGACCCAAATAGATCGGAACTGGACGGAGAGTCCGGTGTACACCCGGCAGTGGAGCAGTTCATCTTCTCCGGCGATGTCACCGGTGAACAGTTAGAGAGAGAAACAAAGGGTTTCGTTTCGCCGATGAACAGTTAGAGAGAGAAACTAAGGGTTTTGCTTGTACTGGAATCACCCACCACCACCGTCTCCCCTCCACCACGGTACACCCACCACCACCGTCTCCCCTCCACCACCGTACACCCTCCACCACCGTACACCCTCAATACCACAGCCTCTACCCTCAGCCGACATTGAAGCCCTAGTACGCCACCTATATCCTCAGATCTAGTATCAGAAACCGCATCAATCCACCTAAAAACGCACTGGTAGTTGTCGTCATCTAACGAACCCTTATTTTCACATCGAAACCCTTTCAATCCCTGTTTTCTCAGCCAAATAAACCCCCAGTTGCAGATCTGTTTGTTATCGAAAATTAAAGGATTGCAGGTATGGGATCTTTGCGATTGAAGATGAAGATGTTGTTGCAGGATAGTAGTTGTGGAGAGAGAGAGAGAGAGAGGGGAGAGATGAAGGTCTGGATCTTTGCGATTGAACATTCAGAGATTGAAGGATTGCAGTTATATATATTCCATATATATAAATAAGCAAACTTTTTGTGCATAACAACTTGTAACTTATGCTTTGAGAGTTTTTCAACAAAAAAAAAACTTGATTTTTTTACTTTTAACCCAAAGGTTTTTACCTTTTGCAATTTTAACCCTACATAATTTGTTTTTTTAACTTTAACCCAAAACTCTTCATTATTTGCAATTTAACTTCACAACTTTTGTCACTTACACTTTTCATCTTTGGCAAATTTTCGGTTTATGTATAGTTCTAAATTTTTCGAGTTAATACGACGCAACGTACGAATGCGGTTCAACTTTTTTATGTTTTGTTTCAAATTTTGAAAGTTAACACGGCGCAACGTGCATGTGTGGTTCAACTTTTTTTACCTATATTTTTTCAAGTTTGACAGGTTCGTCGCAACACGCACATCCTAGGTCGAGTCAGTGTTGGTGGTCGATAACGGTTGTGTGACATTAGTACTATTTGACACCGTTTTACGTCCCGCCGCAACACGGTGTGTGCTTTGAGGGTTTTCCAAAGAAAAAATGGTTATGCATATAGTTGTCGTAACCTTGGCTTTGGGGGTTTTCCAAAAAAAAAATGATTTTTTTTTACTTTTCACCCTAAAGTATTTTATAAATTACTTTTAACCCAAAACTATTTGTTTTTTTACTTTTAACCCAAAACTTTTTATCTTTTGCAATCTATTCTCACAAATTTTTTTTACTTTCAACTTTGGTCCTTTATTGTTTTCATTTTTCGCAAATTTTTCGCTTTATGCTTGGTTCTAAATTTTGCGACTTAACACGACGCAACGTGCGTGTGTGGGTGAACGTTTTTTACATCGTCTATTTTTCCCCGTTTGACAGGTTTAACATAACGTGGCGGGTCCTAGATCGACTGCGTCTTTGGTTTATCCTTTTTTACGTTTCGTTCTAAATTTTGCGAGTTAACACGACGCAACGTGCGTCTGTGGGTGAACGTTTTTACATCGTCTATTTCTTCCCCGTTTGACAGGTTTAACATAACGTGCTGGTCGTAGATCAACTTAGTTATAACTAAAGAATTCCCGCCGCATTGCGGCGGGTCTCAATCCTAGTTTATTTTTAATTAATAATTAATAATTAGTTATAATAAAAGTATAATGACCAAAATGCCCCTGAAGTAAAGGACAAAACAATCAGCTTTCAACAGTCAAAATAGGGGATTTTTGGATTTTGGACTAAAATGGCAATAAAAGTGAAACCACATGGAACCAGATTTAAAAGTTTGAGATTTAGACTAAAATGGCAAAAGTGCCCAAACCACAGGGACCAAAATGACAGTTTACTCTTTTTTTTTTTTAATAAGTTTTTGTAGGAGCCTTTGTATCCTTTTACAGTTAGGAGTCTTTGTATTTGATACTAATCCAAAATAGAAATATGTATTTTTGAATTCGGATATTCAAACTCAAAAATTCGGATTCAAATATAAACACTGCTACTAGCGTGGAAACAATACATGAAAGTGATCTGATTGGATTATATTTCTTTATATTTTCAGAACGGTTATATCACAAAAGACAAGTGTTGTTCTTCGGCTTTGATTTATGTTGGGTTGGAAATGAAATATTTTTTAATATATTTTTGACGGCTATGTATGTGACATGCTCATTTTATATATACTATTTAAGATCATATGATATGACAGCAATAATAATATCGCCAGACGAACGTAACATGGACTGTACTCTGTAATGTCGCAGGTTTGGTAATTAAACAAAGTTATGTTTGGTTGGTTGGTGAAATATGACAGTTAAAATAAATAAAGAATTGAAAAGAGTAGATAAACCGGTTAACATGTCTCATGTTGGCTTAGTTCGTTACTTTTTTTTTTTTTTTGTCAAAACCCAGCCCATGCGCCTTAAGGGGAGTGGGGGCGGTCCATGATGGACTGCCCATCACTCGTTAATGTATCACGCACACCGCCGTCGCCAACTTCTTCACGCGTTGAAATGATAACGCGGGGAATTGATGAATTCGACCGTTTGTTTATTCCTTTTTGATCGTTATTCAACGGTAAACTTTAATAAAAAAAAATTAACCTTTAACATTTTATATATATATATATATATATATCTCCATTTTAAACCATTTTACACACACCAAAACATAAACCCATTTCACACAATCTACATCTTTCTCAAATGGAGTTCCCTATGGATTCGACGTTTCCGATGTCTAGCGATAGCGATACCGAGTCGACTTCCGACAATGAGACGCTAAAATATTTTGTGTCGGTGTATAACGAACTTGATACTAGTTCGTCCCGCCCAAAGAAGAAGATGGTAGACCGTGATCGTATACGTGCCAACGAAGTGTTGATGAACGATTATTTTGTGGAGAATCCGCTCTACAATGCCGAAACGTTTAGAGATTGGTTTCGTTTACCCAAAGAATTATTTTTAAAGATTGTTGGAGACATCGAAGCAAACGAGGAATGGTTTCAAGAACGTTACGATGCGAGGGGCAAACCAAGTTTCACGCCGATACAAAAATGCACGTCCGCCATTCGCCAACTAGCGCCAGGTAACCCTCCCGATCAATATGATGAATACCTAGCTATGGCGGCCAGAACTTCACGTGAATGTTTGCAATTTTTTTGCAACGCGGTCATTAAGTTGTATGGTAAAGAGTTTTTACGTAAACCGACGAGCCACGACATCTCACGTATTTACGCCGCACATGAGGCTAGATGGCATTTTCCTGGGATGCTCGGTAGCATCGATTGTACACATATCGAGAGGAAAAATTGTCCAAAAGAGTTGCGAGGGGCGTATGTTAGGGGTGACATCAAAAGACCAACCATCATACTAGAAGCGGTGGCGTCGAATGATTTATGGATTTGGTATTCGTGTTTCGGTGTTCCTGGTTCAAACAACGACATCAATGTGTTGCACATGTCGCCGTTGTTTCAAATCGTAACGGATGGTACCGCACCTTCCTCTCCTTTCTATGTTAACGGACGACATTACAAACGAGGCTTTTTTCTTGTGGATGGTATCTACCCGTCATGGTCTGTTTTTGTGAAAGCTCCCTCATTTCCTGTCGAGGCTAAAGAAACCGTGTTAAAAAATTGCAAGCATCGGCAAGAAAAGATGTTGAGAAGGCATTTGGTGTTTTAAAGGGTAGATGGGGTATACTACACCGACCGGTTCGTGCGATGAACAAGAAAGCAATACATAGCATAGTGTATGCATGTATCATATTGCACAATATGATAATCAAAGAAGACGGACATGCAATATCCCCGAATTGGGTGCCGGATCCTCCTACACAAGTTCAAGTTCCACAAAATATCCAACAAGAATTGCGTAATGAAGAAACTCACTTTCGGTTGAAATACGATTTAATCGAACTAGTAGGTTCTCTAGGTTTGGAGTTTCATGAGTCGGACGAGGAGTAGTTTTTTTTTTTTTATTTTTTTTTTATTTTAGCCTAAAATATTTCTAGTATGTTAAATTGAAGTAGTATGTTTTAATTTTAATGAAATTTATAATTTTAGCGTTTTATTGTTAATTTCTAATTTAAAATAAAAAATTAAAAAAATTTGTAAGTGATGAAATTCTATCACTAGTGATGACCACCGCTACTACAAAATGCTTGTGAGTGATAGAATAGTGGCTGATAACATGGCAGGAGTTAATTGTATATTGTGAGTGATAGAATTCTATCACTAGTGACCACTGATCATCCCTACTCCCCTAAGAAATGGTTGGCTAAATCACTAATAAAATTTAGATGCCATAATAAATGATTGAATGACTACGTATGACTTAGGCCATGTGTAGTCATAAAGCCCTTTTGTGGGCGTTATGCAACACGTGTCATGACACGTCACACAGGGGCTTTATGGGGCGTTATGTCACTAGAGCCCGTAGTCATAAAGCCCCTACCTCATCATTACTCAATTAATTAATTTTCGTTTTTTTAATTAATTTCTAACTTTATAAAATTAAAAACCATTTCATTAAATAAAAAAAAAACATTACAATAAAATAAAAAAAAGCGTTAAAATAAAATAAATAAAAAAAGCTTACACTAATTAACTCAAATTATAATAACCATAATAACCGGGTTTCTTGGCTCAATAAAACCACAAAACCTTTTAAGCCCAACCCAAAGCCCATAAAAAACAAAACCCTCAAATTTTTCCTTCTTCTTCTTCTTCTTCGATATACCTGCAACACAAAACCTACCATACCCACAAATATTTTTCAACACCCCACCAATCTTTTAACCCCAGAAAATAAAAATTCAAACAAACACACACATGGCGCCGCTATATATCTCGCGCCCCACCTCCATTTTTCTTTCATACCGCCCCTTGTGGCAGTGTTACCCGGCGTTTTCCGGCGCTATGTGGGGGCATAGCGCCACACTACGTTTGATCTTAGTAGTCAAATAGTATAGTGTTTAGATGTCAATCACCATCTTCAATTTCCAAAAAGTAAGCTCGAGGAGAAGGGGGATTTCACCGATTGCCCTAAAATGTGATTTGGAGGTGGGTTGTGGTTCCCTTGGAGGAAGGTGTCACGTGGGTTTCTCCGATTCTCTTCCCCTTTCACATCGCATGATCTAAGGAACAAGGAATTTACCGGAAAAAAAAAAGATTGATGTTAAAATAAATGTTTATATTCAACTAAATAGTTTTGAAAGCAAAAGATCTTATGGAGTTATTGTTTCTAAAACCCCAAATCTGGTTTAAGTGTTTTGAAACCGTGGTGGGTCAATGAATAACCTTATAATCGGTGTCATTTTAGTTTGGTATACCTATTAATGTGATTTATAAATTTTTAGAGGCCACCACGTTTGGTTGAGTCACCAAAAATCTATACTATATAATAAAAAAAAACCAATTAAAGGACACATGTCATTCTCTCCTTCAATTCTATAATTTTATTTATAATTTTTTTAATTAATATATCTTTTTAATTTAATATATGAATTATCTTAAAACTTTTTAATTTAATATATGAATAATGCTAATCATTATCTTAAATCCAATTATAATAAATATTTTCAAAAATATAATAAAAACTCTTTTGAACATATATATTCGGATACTAAACAATATAAATTGATTATATAGTATTCAAAATATCATAAATGTTTTCGAAAATAAGCATTATCACTTAGTATTAATATTAAATTATATAAATCTCTTGAACATATATATTCGGATACTAAAAATATTATCAATATATATAAGAGCATTCACATTGTAGCCTCTATATTTATGCATTCTATATAATATAGAGAAAGAAATGGAGAAAACAACAAAAACACCATTACATTGGAATCTTTATAATAGAGAAGGGTTTGTAGTTTTATATTTTAGGCTTTATATTTTATTGTTAGTGTGCATGAAATAGAAAAAATAATAAAATAAGTTATTGTGAGTATGATAGAGAAATATATAGAGAGTTGAATGTGGGGGGTTTTGAAAAGTAAAGTTAATTTAGAGAAAAATATGTATTTTTTATTAAATTAGAGTTAATTACACATAAGATACATATCATCACATTTTTTGTATAGTACCATGTTTATTATATTAATTAATATTATTATCAACACATTATCCACAAGTAAAGTTATCTATCAATATATTAGTTAGCAACCAAACTATCCCTAAAATGATATAAGTAATTAGACTGATTAAGAGAGTGTATATAAGCAATATAGTACTTTAGGCTTAGGAAGTTATTTGGAACAATGCATTAATTTCATGAATGCTTTATGTAAGTCGTTTGGGAACTAGGATAACGCCAAGACTTTTTTTTTTACAATTTGGTATATAAAATTAGATTTATTCAATCCGTGTAATGCCCAAGGTTTTTAAAGATATGACTTTTTTATTATATAAGATACAAAATTGCATTTATTCAACACATACAATACACGAGGTTCTTAAAGATATAAGTTTATTTGTTATTTAATATATAAAATTACATTTATTCAATCCGTGTTAAATAAGGTTTTTTTAAAAATATATTATTTTATATAAAATTAAATTTGTTCAGCCCGTGTAATACACGGGGCTCTAACCTAGTTAAGCTAATAAAATATGATGCTATAGAAACGAAAAAAATTACATTGTGCAATTGCTCTCTACGTTTGGTTGACTACATTTTTGTTTGAAACATCACTAAAGTAGTTTTATAACGAAATAAATGCAACAATATCGCACAAATCCAATTTCACAATATTTATTAAAAGAGTAAATTGCCAAAGTAGTTTTATAACGAAATAAATAAAACATCTCTCAATCATGTTGTAAGCAATAAAAACAATGATAGTGTTAATAATCCAGATCAGACCAATTAACGGATATGAAATATGTTTTCCTTATAGATTAAAAAATTATATGGTATTACTCTAATTTTTATTGAAAAGGTTTAGGGTAATAAACTATCAACTAAGGTCTTTAGATTATTTAATGTTTATTATTTAATGTTTTTTTCAACTTAACAATATGTTTTTTTCAACTAAATTATAAACCAAGTGTCAGTTTTGATTCGGCGCATGTTCTTCTAAATGGCATCATACAATTCTGTATTTTTCTGTTTAAAATAAGTTTCATATAATATAATATAATTTACTTGTTTATTTGTATTACTCTTTGTTTGGTTGTTTTTTTGTACAAATGTATATATTTTTTTTTAGTTATTTTATTTCTATTTTTGCTATTAAAAATATATATGTATATGAGTAAATATATGTTTTGTCTTCGAGGTGTCCATTTTAACTAGTTTAGTCCTAAAATTTATTTTTTAATAGATCATTTCCTGTGGTTTGCATTTCTTAAACTATGTTCCCGAGTTTCATTTAATAAGGGAAGAGAAAGGAATTGAAAGGAAGAGAGGAAAAAATGTGTTCCAGAGGTTTTTTTAGGAAGGGAAGTTGTGAGAAAAGAAGGGAAACAAGAGGAAGATTGATGCAAATATTTATCCTTCCAATTTGGAGAGAAAAGATGATTATGAATCTCAGCCATTTTTAAGTTTCCTAAATTACCCTAAATTCATTATAAATAAATTTCTTCATTGTTTTAATATGTTCCTAGTGAGTTATTTAAAACAGTTGAAACTCTTCTATCGTTTTACAATTGTATATCGACAATTTGACATCCTTTGATTATATTGACTTTATGTTTTTGGCTCATTATAATTAATTTGTTTGATTAACAAAAATATTGTTTTTTTTTAACGGAAATATTTTAGTACAAATAGTGTATTGCAATTCCACTATAAACTTTCTGTGTTTGCCTATTGTGTTCAAAACCTTACCTAGTTACATTTCAAAAAAATCTTATGTTGACATCTTTACACGATATCTTAATTCATTTAGTTTGTTTAATTATTACAAATATACTATTTACACGAAATATTAGTTCATCAGATGATTATCTTTTATGAACCCACTATGTTCTTTTCATTTGTGTTAATATCATTATGTGGATCCGATTTGTCTTTTCCATTGTGCTAAAGAGATTTTTTTTTCTTTCTTTTTAAGCGAATTTATGTGGATAAATCTCTTATCTGTTTTATCTAATCAACCTGGTTTAAAATTGCTTTATTTTTTACTAAGTTAGAACCCCATGTATTACACGGGTTGAATAAATATAATTTTATATACAAAGTAATAAAATAGTTACATCTTTTAAAAACTCGTGTATTGCACGATTTGAATAAACACATGTCTTACACGAATAATGTAATCCGTTAAAACATTTAGTCATCCAGATGTGTTTTCTAACAAAAGGAACTTTGAGGTACTATTTACTTATTGTAACATCTCACTTTATTTTTTATTAGGTTAGAGAGTTGTGTATTACATGGTTTATAACATTTTACCTTGTTTTTTTATTTATTATTAGGTTAGAAACTTACGCATTACCTGATGTTGGATAATCAGCAGAAAAAAAGAAAAAAGAAATATTTTAGTAAAAAATATTAAATATACAAGAGATAAGCTGGATATTATGATTTAATATTATTATTTTATTGGAGTGTAAAATGGGATTATGAGATCCTTTATTAGAAATAGGATTCTAAATATACCATGTATAAAAATATATATGTTCTACATGTATTGAATAAATCTTTTTAATGAAACAACTGATTAAAATAAATATTTTTATTTTAATATGTGTTTATCAGTTATCATTGTCCTTATCATCAAAATATAAAAACAATTAAAACTACCAATTAAATAAAATCTTTATCTTTATAAATATTTAAAACGCTAATATTTTTTTTTAGATTTTAATAATTAATATATGATTATAATAATTAATCTATTATTATCAATTATCTTTATCATTAAAATCTCTTCTACAAATTTTAAATTTAATATTATCAATTGACTTTCCATAATAAATATTTAGAAAAATAACTAAGACTGACTCATAGAGCGCCATGTGTCCCTAACATGGTTTCTTTTATTATATGTATAGATTTTAAAGGTACAATCGTAAAATTGTAGTTTTCTTTTCTGTTCCTTTTAAACTCGGGAACACATAAAAATTTAATTTCCTTTCTTTTCCTTCGAACTCTGGAACATGAAATTAGATTATATCCCTTCCTTTATTTTCTTTTGAGTAAATTACAAGTTTTGTCCTTTATCTTTACATCAAATTTCAGGCGCTGTCCTTTAGGCCAAAAGTTGACAGGCGGTGTCCTTTACCTTTCAAAATCTTGCACGTTATGTCCTTTAGGCCAAACTCAGTTAGAATTTTTGGTTAAATCTGGTCATGTGCATTGCACATGAGGGTACTATTGTAATTTCACCTACTTAATTTAAAAAATAAAAAAAATAAAAATTGCATAATACAAACCCAAACCCAGTAACTTATGTGAATAATTAAACACCCTTCAAGTTTGATTATTTGCAGTCAGACCATTAAACCAAACACAAACAACAAATTTTCACACCCAACACCTTTTCAATCCATAAAAACATACAAAAATACAAAATCCCACAACGGAAAATCAAAACTTGAACAACACCCACTTCCATTTCTCATCAATTTAACCAAAATTCAAGGGAAATATGGAAAAATAAACCCAAAAACGTAACCGGTTGTTTCAGAAACTGTAACCGGCGAATAACCTCTTGTTTCGGTAATTTCAGCGAATCTATTATCTGTTCATCGGGTATCGGAGCTTTTGAAGACGAAACAGCGGATTCAGGTTTTGATTTTGATGAATCGATGTTTGAGTTAGGGTTTGATGTGTTCGGATCTAATGGATTTGAGTCGTTTTGTATTTGATTTTGACGGAGGCGTTTGGCTTCTGCCTCTCGTTTTTCTTCTTCCCGAAGCTTTCAGGCCGCCGGTTTCCGCCGAGAGTGCTTGGCGTTTCTTTAGAAGCTCTTGTTTTATGAGATCCATGGCGATTTTGGGTTGAATCTGGGGTTTGTGAAGTTGTTAGGGTTCAGATTGATGAGTGTTTGAAGCAGGTGGTTTTGATTTTGGGATATAAATGGGGAATTAAATATCTTTAAAAAAATGGGGAATTAAATGACTTGAGAGGGAATGACCATTTTACCCTCATGTGCCTTGCACATGATATATTTTAACTGAGATTTCTAACCAGGTTTGGCCTAAAGGACAAAACGTGCAAGATTTTGAAAGGTAAAGGACACCGCCTGTCAACTTTTGGCTTAAAGGACAACGCTTGAAATTTGATGTAAACATAAAGGACAAAACTTGTAATTTACTCTTTTCTTTTCTTATCTCTCCCTAATTTCCTTTCACTTCTTTCCTTACGTTTATTAAACTCGGGAACACAGTGTTAGGGCTTTCCATCCAAATCACTAATTAGGTTTAATTTTTTGTTAACTCTTGGTCACACTTAAGGGAAATTTTGTCCATTTACATTGCATCCCCAATTTAAAAGCATTAAATTCAGATACAGTAGAAACTCGATAAATTAATACTCGATTATTTAATAAACTCTCTAAGATAATATTTTTTGCCGGTCCCGACTCGGGGATAGGGTGCTAAATTAATAATTCGATAAAATTATAAGATAATACATTTTTGATAATTTCTTTAGACCCCATATAAAATATAAATTAATAATTCCTTATATATAGCATATTACATGAATGATTTATGAAGGTTTCTTGAAAAATGACTCAATTGTCTTTTGTTTTTTGTTGAAATCAATTTCCCCTTGAATCTCGTCTCTAATTTTCCTTAGCATGGTAAGAACTTCTGGTGTTGTTTTCTCATAGCTCAACAAGAAATTGTTCAATGTGATTGCCGCTTTAATAGCTTCGTTTCGCGAAGGGGGCTCCATTGTAGAACTTTCATCATCTTCTTCATCGATATCATCTTTATTAATTCCAATAACGCTTTCAATAATTTCTTCATCACTCAACAACCGTGCAACTACATTTTCTTCTGGGTGAGTCAGAACATCTTCGACATCCATTGCATTGTGATAACCCAACTCTTTGATCAAATTCTGGAGTTCTTGAGTGCTTTCACCACCTTCATCTGAGTTCTCAAAAGTCATGTTATCTGTTGATCGAAGTTTACAATGACGAAAGCAGTTCGCAATTGTATTTGCACGAACATCCATAGTCCATGCTGAAATTGCAAGATTCATTGCATCTAATACATTTATTTTTGCTGGATTTGGAAAGCAGTTCGCAATTGTGTCGCTTAACATCGCCTCTTTCGGGAGCAAGTGAGAGATACTCTAAAGACCGCTTAACTGTATTCGATATTGGCGCTTGACTCACCTGCAAACCATAGTTACTATGAACCCATTCTTGCAATTGCTTTTGAGTGAGACTTAGATTATCCTTGTTGTGCTTGCATAATGCTCTTCGAATCTCGTCTGTCATTGTTGTTTTTTTCACACCTTTAATGTCCATAAAGTGATACATTGAACACAAGAAGCATAATAAGGTGGGAGATTGAAGGTTTCTTTCAAATTGGGCCGTTCATTTGATATACATGCATTGTATACAATAATTAAGTGGAAGCTTGAAAGGTGTTTGTAAACTAAGTATTCTACTATAAATTAATAAAATATTAATTAATATATAAATTAATAATTATTAATTTATCGATTAATTAATAACTCTTTTAATTAATAAATTTTGGTGGTCCCAAGTGTATTATTTCATAGAGTTTCTACTGCATGTTGAAAGAGAGTGGTTATAATAATAAAAGGGTTAATAATCATAAAATGATATATACTCGAACTTGAGGGGTTTAGTTCTGCCTAAAAGGCATATTTTCATAATTTTCCGAGGTCCCTTACGGACCGCAAGAACATCCTCTTACGGTCCGTAAAGATGTTCAAAAGGTTTGCACGCCATAGTCCCTTACGGGCCGCAAGGCATTACCCTTACAGTCCGTAAGGGGTGCGCTGACAGCAGAGAAATTGCTGCCACCTTTCTCAATTTTCCCACCTTTTAACCTCCTTCCAACACATGTCCCACCACTAATCCCTTCCTTAACACATCATAGGACACTTGTCATGATTTTAGAGCTAAAGGATTAATATAAATAGGCTAGTTTGTTTCACAAATTCTTCACACCATTTTTTCTTTCACTCTAAAACTTCTTGGAGCTTGCTTCCGATTATAAAAAGCCTCCATTCTGAGTTCTAAGCTTTCCTTGAACACTAGTAAGTGTTCTCCCTAGTTCTTTTCAATTATTATGCTAGTTATTAGCTGAAAGTCAAGCAAACTGAATTTTGCTTTGACTTTCGGTTCTGACTATTTTGGTCAAGTCAAAATTCGAAACAAACTTTGCAACGTGATCGTAATAATGAAGGTGTAAATCCCTTGTGATTGCACCCTCTGAAGATCACGATAAGTAGGCGAAATGACGAGTCAAATTTATATTAAATAAAAAGTCAAAAAACGTAAACTTTGCAAATTACGCTAAATGAACTTCTAAGTATCAAAACCTTAAATTTTGACATAATATCAGTTTATCAAACATATTAAGACATGTTTAATCATGTCGAACTCGTCATTTCCTGATTAGAGCTAAAGTCAAACAGTTTGACTTCCGCTTGACTTTCGATTCTGTCCCGTTTGGTCAAGTTTAGGACCCAATTATAGATATTCTCCTATATATTAAAAATTGAATCAAATGAACAATAAACTACAAATATAATAAAATATTATATACTTTTTTGTATAGTTTTGTTATCTTAATATTATAATAATTGTTATCTCATTTACTTTTTAAGTCTAATAAGCTTGGTGTTAATCAGTAGTTATATCGAAAATATCGGTTCGTTATGGGTATATGAAGGTAAAAACCAGCCCCATCCTAGTACATAAAACGCCAAAAGTCGGTACCGGATTGAGTTTGATAATCTTTTAGTTCGAGAAATTTGGTACTGTTACCCAGTACCATTTGCTCATCCCTGATCACGGGTACCGTACAAACACCAACGGTATCGTACAACTTTTTTTTAGTTTCAGGGGTAGGGATGAGCTCGGTGCCAACTGATACCGAATCGGTATTGGTACTGAAAATACCGGTTACGGTATCGGTATATGAAGGTAAAAACCGGTAGTGAACCGGTACTAGGAACGCAAACGTCAGTACCGAACTGGTACTTAGGATCTTCGGTTCAGGAAATTCGGTACCGGTACCCATTACTATTTGCTCATCTCTGACTACGTGCTTCTACCGAACAACATCATTACCATACAACTTTTTTAGTTGATTTTCTTTCGGTTATTTTTTAGTGTTTTTTTCTATATTTTCTTTTTATTCTTGTCAGCGATTCCGTATGCAACGCGCTAGTAGTGATTTTAAACACAGACTAAATAACAAAATAAGGCCGCCGCAACGCGGCGACGGTTTTTATAACTAGTTATATTAAAAAAAAGTAATACTTAATTAAAGTTATGGGTGTTACCTTGTTGGTCTGAAATGATATTTTAAAAATAAAATTTTGAAATCTATATTAAAAAAAGTTACACATACATCTTTAGTCAATGAATAAAGGTTTGTGCATTATAGATAGTATATTAGAAAACATCTAAAGTGATGTATGAAGAGGCCGGCCCCGTGTGCTAGGACTCTTAGAGTAGGACCTTGTCCATCATATATTGTTGCACTTGCAACATATATACTCTTAGTTCAAAAAATCCAAAGGGACTGCACCATCTAGAGGGCGCTAATAGCTTAATATGTAAGAGTAATTGGATCAAACACAAAAGATAAGATGAAGTACATACACCAAGAACTCTTGAAGGATCAACATAAATAAGATATATGAGTGATTAGCTTTAATATTGGTGGTTGTGATTGTAACCGAGTACACGTAAGTTTGCATGTGTCTATCAAGTTAACGAAGGATGTTATGCCCAATAATGTTAGAAACCGTGACTAATTATATATTTGTCATGGTTGTTGATGACGGGGGTAGCCCAAGACTAAATAAAATGACTTAAACACATGAACGCTTAAAGGGTTAAAAGGTTCAAAGGTTAAAAACCCGGGAGCTAAGATAAAGCAGCACGTGTACAGTAATCAGTCATGTCTATGATTACTTCAACAACTCTCCTAGCCGCAAAAGTAAGACAAGTGCACAGAATGTAGTCTTTTACCCGCAGATCAAAAGGCTTCAACCCCCAAAAGGGTAAGTCCCCCACTGCAGACATGTTTCACTAGTCAATGGTTTCTTCTTTGGGAGATGACCTTTCCTATAAATTGACACTTCATTTAGTGCTGGAGACACGGCGATCAGCTCTGATTCCATTGGGATCTCTGGTCATAGCTCTTGAGTACTTGTTCCATGCAAGTCACTCTTCATCACATTAAACACGCACATTCCTATTGCTCTCACATCCGAAGCTGAACACATTTCAGTGGAGGATCTCGAGCAAACAACAAAATCTAACTAGTGAACCTCTCTACACGTCTAGCAAACGTGGGGGGACCCCACGACCTGCGTTAGGCAAAACTGAACCCTCCAACCCTTTTGCCTAACCAGCCCAGCTACCACTATCGGTCTAGTATTTGTTGCATCAACAAGTTGGCGCCCACCGTGGGGCTACGCCACTAACTTTCTTCAAAAGACCTAGTAGTGTAGCTCCATTTCTGCTCAAGATTTAGCATGTCGGAAGCTGAGTCTCCGGGAGAGGTTAACCAAGTCACTCGTACCTCTACCCCAAACACTAGCCAAACTCCTGTGGCTATACCGACTTCCATCTCAACATCGGGAAGTACTCCAACTGGAGCAACATACCCCGAGTTTCTCACTTTCCAAACGCCGACACCATCTCGTTCCGAAGTGCCATCTCCCAACGCTGGTGTCTCTAGCACCCCCTCACGTGTCGACCTTACTCCCGAAGGGGTTGCTAATAACTTTCTCGAGCTAAGGTCTCTTCTAAACCAATATGTGAGTAGGGAACGAGACAATGGAGTGAGGATCCGTCTGGATTATGACGAGCCAGAACCATCACTATCTCCTGGACCACCCGCTCCTCCTTTTGCATGCTCACAACCAGCTGTATCCAGGAATGAGGCTGGTCCCAGCAATCCTCCTCCGAATCCTAACCCATATTTGTATACAAGGTCAGATCCTACGTCTTTTCCTCTCTTTTCTTCTCAACCAATTGCAACCGGTGCTCCCTTGGGGCACGAGCTGACTTTGGACCAGCTCCTACAATCTCCAGTAGCAAGCCTTCCACCCTCAGCAACAACTACATGGGAACAAGCTTTGTCTGTGCTTCCTTTGGCATGGAGTGCCGTTATGAGCACTCCCTTGGGGGTAAACTGCCCAGCTGCACCTGGAAGCCTTCAAGGCTTCAACCTTATGCCCCAGATGATGGCCCAAATGATGGCAAGCTTCCCATGGCAACACTTTATCAATCAAGTGCTGGCTACCCAAGGGAACAACAATAACAACAACAACACAGGTGCAAGAGTGGAAGAGGATTTGGCCAAGCCATATAAACCCAGCAATTTGTCATGTTTCTCCCAACAAATTGCTGATTATGATTTTCAAACAAAGATCAAGATGCCGTCCCACATAAAAACATATGATGGGACTGAGGATCCAGAAGATCACCTTCAGATCTTCACCGGTGCCGCTGGAATTGAGAAATGGTCAAATGCTGAATGCTGCCTCATGATTATGCAAACTCTCGTTGGATCAGCCCGGATATGGTTCAACGATTTACCAGCCAGAAGCGTTCGAAGCTTCGATGATCTGAGCAAAGAGTTTTTAGCCAATTTCTCACAGCAAAGGCGGTACGTCAAAGATGCTACGGTAATCTTTCAGATAAAACAAAAGGATGACGAAAGCCTTCGAGAGTTCATAGAAAGGTACAAGAAGGAAGGTCTCACATATGTAGGGGCAGACGAAAAGATGAGAGTGACCGATTTTATGAACGCCATTACATCCAAATATCTTACAAGAGATTTCAACAAATCCCTGCCCAAGACCTTGGAAGAAGCTCTCGAAAGGGCTGAAGCCCACATCAGAGGAGAGGAGGCTGTAGACATAAAAGAGCAAAGAAAAAGGGGATCAAGCTGGCGAGGCAACAACCCAGCTAGAAAGAAGGGAAACTTTCAACCTTATAACAAACGCCAAAGGGGTTCAGAGCAACGAAGGCCTGAAGGCCGGAACCCCTCCAGCAGGGAGAAGGGCATAAACTTCACACCTCTCAACAAGACCCCTCAAGAGATTCTTGCTACAGAGGAAGTGAAACAAAGCTTCCGACCTCCAAGACCTCTTCCCAAAAGCAAAAGAAACGAAAATTCCACTCAGTTCTGTGAATTTCATGAAGAAAAGGGTCACCATACTAATGATTGCTTTCAACTGAAAAAGAGGATTGAAGAGGCCGTCAAGTCCGGGGAACTTGCTCACTTAGTAAAGGGGGTAAAGGACAAGATGGCTGAAGGAAAGGGCAAGGAAGTTAACATGGTGGATTTTGATGGAAAGGTTCCTCACAAACGGCAGCGGTTGGAAGCTTGGGAGCTTCAGTGTGTTTGTTTCCTTCCAACAGAAAAGGACCCACTCTGAAACCCCCTTGTGGTTGAAGCAACTGTGGGTACACTACAGACAAGCAGAGCATACATAGACACCGGTGCAGCCACTGAAATCATGTTTGAGAAGTTCTTCAACCGTTTAAGCAATGAGGAACGTTCGAAGCTTCAACCTTCAGGAACCTCCATAAAAGGTATTACCGACATACCCCTCAAGCCTTTAGGGCAACTAACCCTTGATGTTCGTTTTAGCGAAGGCAAGATGGAGAGAGTCCAACCCCTCACTTTTGTGGTCATCAATATACCTTCAAACTATGATGTGTTCATAGGAAGGCCGGGGCAGTGTGCCTTCTACATGGCTGTTTCTGCTGATCATGTCACAGTCAAGTTTCCTACCGAGAGAGGGATTGCAACCCTTCAACCTACTCAAGAGGCCTACATGGTTGAAGGGGAGAGTTCCAAAAGTGAAGAAGACAAGCAAAGGCTAATCATAAACCCTAAGTACCCTGAACAAAGGATAAGGGTTAATCCAAGCCTTTCACAAGAAACTCTCTCATATCTTGAAAAGCTGCTAGTACATTATAGCGATGTCTTTTCTTGGTTCCCGGAAGATATGACGGGTATCCCTCGAAGCATTGCTGAGCACGAGCTGAAAATACCACCCGATGTCAAGCCTGTTGTCCAAAAGAAGCGGAGTCTAGCACCCGAAAGAAGCCTGGCTGCATGCCAAGAGGTTGAAAAGCTTGTGTCAGCTGGAATTCTCCGGGAAGTCAAGTATCAATCCTGGGTTGCAAACCCAGTCATGGTTCGAAAGCCCAATAACTCTTGGAGAATGTGCATAGACTTCAAGGACTTGAACAAGGCTTGTCCTAAAGATTGTTACCCATTGCCAGAAATTGATCTCAAGGTTGACTCCCTCACTGGTTACCCTTTCAAGTGTTTTCTAGATGCTTACAAGGGTTACCATCAAATTCTCATTAAAGAAGAAGATGAAGAAAAAACTGCATTTCACACGGATAAAGGAATCTTTTGCTACCAAAAGATGCCTTTTGGTCTCAAAAACGCGGGTGCAACCTACCAACGCCTAGTTGACAAGGCTTTTGCCAGTCAAATTGGCAAAAACATGGAAGCATATGTCGACGATTTGGTAATCAAAAGTAAAACGGAATACCAAATGCTCGATGACATCCAAGAAACCTTCAAAAACCTAAGGAAGGTCAACATGAAACTCAACCCCGAGAAATGTTCGTTTGGGTTTGAAGAAGGTAAGTTTCTGGGGCACATCATTGGAAAACAAAGTATAAAGGCTAATCCAAACAAAGGCTGTCCTCGAAACCAAGCCACCACGAAGCAAAAAGGAGGTGGAAAGCTTAAACGGGAAGCTTGCAGCCCTGAAGCGTTTTACCTCAAAATTGGCTGAAAGATCCTTGCCTTTCTTCAAAATGCTCAAGGGATGCTCTGACAAGAAGGACTTCAAGTGGACTGATGAGGCTGAGGAAGCCTTCAATCAGATGAAGCGACACCTAGCTTCGCTGCTTGATATTGCAGCCCCAGAAACAGGAGAATTGATCTCTGTGTACCTTTCAGTTGCTGAAGAAGCAATAAGTGTGGTCCTCACCATTGAACGAGACAAAGTTCAGGTACCCGTTTATTTCTTCAGCAAAACTCTAAAACTAGCAGAAATCAAGTATCCTCTTTTGGAAAACTTGCTCTAGCCCTAGTCCAAACGGCTAGAAGGCTTCGAAGGTATTTCCAAGCATACCCTATACAAGTGGTCACCGACCAACCCATAAAAAGTGTGCTTGAAAAACCAGAGAATTCAGGGCGATTAGCCAAAACAAACAATCATTGAAGTAAACACAGCTGCCACTGAACCCTCAGACCTTGAAGCCTGGAAGCTTTTCACCGATGGGGCTTCAAGCGTTGAAGGGTCAGGGGCTGGGCTCATTCTAATCAACCCGGAAGGGTTAGAATTCACTTATGCTCTTAGAATTGACTTTCAGACCACCAACAACGAAGCTGAATACGAAGCGTTGATAGCTGGCTTAAGGTTGGCTAAGGAAATGAAGGTTCAAAAGCTTGAAGTCTTCACAGACTCGTTGCTGGTGTCAAGCCAAGTGAACGACAGTTATGTTGCAAAGGAGCCTAATATGAAGAGGTACAAGGAAAAATCCAAAGAGCTGATGAACACATTCCAAACATGTACCATCAAGCAAATTCCCAGGTCTCAAAATAAGAAAGCTGATGCCTTGAGTAAACTCGCTTCTCTCACCTTTGCCCACCTCACTAAAAAGGTATTGGTAGAAGTGTTGAAAACTCCATCAATTGAAGAATTGGAAGTTCAAGACGTAATCACCGAAGAAGTCCCCAATTGGATGACTCAAATTAAGAAATTCCTTAAAAATGGTGAGTTACCTGCTGATCAAACAGAGGCTGAAAGGGTTAAAATCAAATCTAGACAGTACGTGTTGCAAGGAGAAATCCTCTACAAAAAGGGTTACCTTGCACCCTTGCTGAGATGTGTTGGTCCCGAACAAAGCCAGTACTTGGTGAAAGAGGTTCATGAAGGGATATGCGGAGCCCATTTTGGAGCAAGAACGGTGGTTACAAAACTAAAGAACCTTGGGTATTTTTGGTCCTCCATGCACCGAGACACCGCTGAACAACTGAGAAAATGTGATTCTTGTCAAATCCATGCACCGGTACCAAAGAGCCCCAAGCATGACCTTGTCCCAATATCCTCAGCATGGCCATTTCATAAATGGGGAATGGACATTGTCGGCCCATTCCCACCAGCCAAGGGTGGAGTGAAGTTCTTATTAGTTGCCATAGACTACTTCACCAAGTGGCAGGATGTTAAACCACTTGCAAAAATTACGGGCAAACAGGTCATTGACTTCGTTTGGGAAAACATCATTTGTCGCTATGGATTACCGGGAGTGCTTGTCACCGACAATGGGAAGCAATTCGCTGAGAAGCCTTTTAGTGTTTGGTGCAAGGAGTTCATAATAACTCAGGTTTTCAGCTCAGTGGCATACCCACAATTAAACGGCCAAGTTGAAAGGATGAATCGAAGCATAGTTGAAGGAATCAAAGCCAGATTGGAAGGCATGAAAGCAATTGGCTCGAAGAATTGCCAAGTGTTCTATGGGCTATAAGAACAACCGAAAAAACAAGCCACAAAAGAACACCTTACAGCTTGGTGTTTGGGTCTGAAGCCGTGATTCCAGCTGAAATAGGAGTTGTAACCCAAAGAACAATCAACATGGATCCCGAAGCAAACAAAAAATAGACAATGTTGAACTTACAACTCCTAGAGGAAGCACGAGACCAAGCTGCAATTCAAGAAGCCAAATACAAACAAATGATGGAAGCTTACTACAACAAAAGAGTCAAACATGAACGCTTCAAGCCAGGAGACCTGGTACTTAGAAACAATGAGGCTAGTAAAAAAGAGAACCAAGGAAAGCTTGGCCCAAAATGGGAAGGGCCATATACAATCCTTGAAGCACATAAGGGTGGATCCTACAAGCTAGCCGACGCAGAAGGTAAAAAGCTTCCAAGGCATTGGAATGGAAAGACCCTTAAAAGGTTCCATGTCTGATCAAGAAAGATTGGTTTGTATTTCACAAGTTGTATTTCAAGAGTAGTCCTATGACCACTTTTTGTAAAACAATATCTCTTGAATGAATGATGATATTCTATCAAATTTATCTTTCTATCCTAAAAATCAGGTTGAGAACTTAGTAAAAAACTCCATGGCAAGGGCCATGTAAGGGGATGAGCTCCCAGGCCATATCGCTTAATAGGTTCAAGGGTTGAATGAACCTATATAAGGGCTGAGTTCCTAAATCAATACAGCTCCATGAGACTTATAATAAAAAAACAAGGTTGTCTCATAGACGGGTCCGAACAGCCTACATCAAATGTTCCTGAAGCCTTAGAAAAATTTATCAAAAACAGGCTTACGAACTAAAATCAAACTAAGGAAAGTAATAGGATAGGTGCTATGTCTTCTTGTTAAAAATACCAAGGCTAAGTGACTGCAGCACTGAACCCTTTAAGGTATAAAAAACATAAAGGCAACACAAACTCAACAATGACAATACCATAAAGACAAAAAATAATTCAAGAGGTAATGCAACAACACAAGTAAAAAGGTTGCACACAACCCAAATCTCAAAAATACAAACCAAGACATCAAGTCATAAAACTAAAGTAGTAACCGGAAGCCTTGAAGGCTTCAAGCTATAAACATTCAAATAGCCAGAAGCCTTGAAGGCTTGAACCCAACCAAGCTGCCTAAAACAGGCATCAACACAAAAATCATAACACAAGGCAAGTAGCAGAAACTTAGTAACATAATAAAAGAAGCCTTAAAAGGCTTCCAAACATCCAAGCAAGTTAAAACAAGCCTTAGTGGCTTGTAAACCTAAGAATTGTTCAAACGGCCACCAAGGCCAAACCACAAACACAAAGCAGGAACCTTAGGGGTTCCTGCAAAACCTAATATTGTTCAAAGTAACATACAGACCATTAAATTGTTTAGTAGTGCTAAGAAAGCTACGAATATTGTTTAAGCATCAACAGGAGGCTTAGAAGCCTCGGAACCATCACCCTTAACCTTCTTAGCTTTCTTTGACTTCTTAGCCTTTGACCCACCATCACTCCCGACAGCTGAACCTTGGAGGCTTACTTCCTTAGATACATCGGCATCATCTGAAAAAGTTTCATCGCTATCTCCTGAACGAAAACGTTTCTTGGATAGGGAATCAAACACCTCGGCACAAACTTTTTCATTAAGCCCAACCGGCTTCAGTTCCTGTATGACAGAAAGAGGTTTACCAAAGCAATTAGCAACTTGACTTACATATGGGTAAGTCAACCTCTCCATCTGCTAAATAGATGCCTTAAACACTTCGAAAGCATCAGGACGGAAAATGGGAGACTGCTCCAAGGCCTGGCCAGACTCGTGAAGTTTAAAACCAGTAATAAGGCCTTGATGCTTCCCCAAATTAAGCAGCTTTGGGGAGACTGCTCCAAGGCCTGGCCAGACTCGTGAAGTTTAAAACCAGTAATAAGGCCTTGATGCTTCTCCAAATTAAGCAGCTTTGTATATACCTCTCCAAGGGCAGAGTTGAACTCGTTGGAATGAAGGAGGTAGGTAACAACCTGGTGGAAGCCTTGCTCAATGAGCCACTAGTTATCACCAGTGGCTTGAACAACTGAAGCCTTCAAACCATCTTTCTCTTCATCGAAGGCCTTCTGTTGAACAGCCAAGGCCTCCCTATCAGCTTTTAACTTCAACCGGTCAACTTCAAAACTTTTCTTGAGATCATTTATCTCAATCTCGTGCCTCCTTGTTAATTCACCTACCTTCTTGGCCCAAGCTAACTCCTTCTCTGAAAAACCATCAATTTCCTTCTTCATTGCAGCCATTGAAGACTTCATCTTTTCCTTCTTCTTAGAAAACTTCTCGTACTCCTGCATTCCCTTCTGAAAACGGGTAACACCCTCAGCCACCAAGGCAGAAAGGTTGCAGGAACTCAGCATCAACCTCGATATAAAGTGGTCACTTTCCATTTCAGATATAGCGCCACGAACGCCAGGAGGAGCAAAGTGAGCTAACACATTAGCACAAACATTCGGATCTTTGAAACTATCACTAACCTTCACAGTCCAATCAGGAACATAAACTTCATCTTCGTTCAACCCTTCAACGTCTCTGCTCGATGAACCTTGAACAGGAGTAGTCACAACCTTCTTGGCTGAAGCCTTCTTCTTACCATGAACAACCAACTTCTTCTCCTTCTCAACATCAACATCAACATCTTGACCCTTAGAAGCCTCAATATCATCACTTAATTCCACCGGATCAGAAGAAGTAGATTGAGGTGCACTCCTTAACAAACGACGGGTTGAAGCCTTGGGAGCAGCAGGCTTAGTAAAACCCTTAACGTTAGAAACACTAACATAGCCAGCATCTTCAAACCTCTGTTCTACACCCCTAGCAACAACATCATCCCCTTCAACGGCTTGAGCATCCGTAAAGGCAACATCAGAGGTATCATCACTCTTGATAAAATCCAAAGCAGACATGACTGCAAAACATTAAAAAAAAACTAATAAGCTACCAAATAAAGATATCCCAAAAAGGAAAAACAAGGAAAAAGCATATCCTGGCCATTCCTCATAAGAACCGAATCCCGATTAGCCCTATCCCACAACTTGCTAACACCTAACAGAACTAGCAAATGTTCGGGAAAAGGACGAACCCTTGAAGGGCGCTCTCAGATGGCTTTAAGAAAAATTTCATTCAAATCAGACTCGGAAGGTTCCGGTTCATTGAGAACGGCATCCGGGTGCCTCCATACCATTTTAAAGGGGGACAATAGATTCAAAAACCTAGAAAAATCGATTCTTCCAAGTACCAAGTGTGGTAACCATGGAAGAGACTAGGCAAGTGTCAACCTTGGATGTCTCAAAGGTGAACCAATCACCGTTTTTTGCCAAATGAAAAAATCGACGGAACAACAACAATGAGGGGTCATAACCACAAGCCCGGCACAAAACCTCAAAGTGTAAAACCCTAGCCATGCCCTTCGGATGAATTTGACCAAAGGAAACACAATAGTACTCTAAAACATTCAATACAAAAAGCGAGAAAGGGTGACGAAGGTTGGAAAATTCAAAATGACGACAGTACAAAGCAACCGAACCAGGGAGACATTGATCAACGGATTTATCACAACCCGGTGCAACTAGATTAAATTTAAGACCAATGCCCCAATCCATACAAAAATTCTCCACTTCCTCTTGAGTAAGGCGTGAAAAACTAACGGAAAGATCTTTCTGTGCACCCATGATCAAAGTAAAGAAACAAGCAAAACACACAAGGAAATGAGAACTAACCTGAGTATAGAAGAGGAAATCGGAATTCTCGGAAGAAGATAAGTGAAAAATCTCACCAAAAGATGTTAATAAATGAAAAAGTAATTAAATGAGAGGTTATTATTACCTAGTGTATAAAAACCGCCGGCTGAAAAACTGCCACACATCATTCACATCAGTTGTCAGTTTTAAAATTCAAAAAATTCTCAACTGTTTTCAACCCTTGAAGCCTTCAAGCAATACAAATAAATGTGTAAAAGTCAGAAGTCTTTGAGCTCACTTCCCAAAAACCTCTGACTTGCGGGGCTGATGACGGGGGTAGCCCAAGACTAAATAAAACGACTTAAACGCATGAACGCTTAAAGGGTTAAAATGTTCAAAGGTTAAAAACCCGGGAGCTAGGATAAAGCAGCACGTGTACAATAATCAGTCATGTCTCTGATTACTTCAATAATTCTCCTAGCCGCAAAAGTAAGACAAGTGCACAGAATGTAGTCTTTTACCCGCATGTCCAAACGCTTCAACCCCCAAAAGGGTAAGTCCCCCCACTGCAGACATGTTTCACTAGTCAATGGTTTCTTCTTTGGGAGATGACCTTTCCTCTAAATTGACACTTCATTTAGTGCTGGAGACACGGAAATCAGCTCTGATTCCATTGGGATATCTGGTCATAGCTCTTGAGTACTTGTTCCATGCAAGTCACTCTTCATCGCATTCAACACGCACATTCCTATTGCTCTCACATCCGAAGCTGAACACATTTCAGTGGAGGATCTCTAGCAAACAACAAAATCTAACTAGTGAACCTCTCTCCACGTCTAGCAAACGTGGGGGGACCCCACGACCTGCGTTAGGCAAAAATGAACCCTCAAACCCTTTTGCCTAACCAGCCCAGCTACCACCATCGGTCTAGTATTTGTTGCATCAAAAGTTATTATTATGTATGTAGTATGTGGATCTTAAAACCATCAGAACCTATTCTATTTTGTTTGACTAAATACCATCTTTCACTGTCTCTATCTTCCGTATGAGCGCCACATAGCTTTACATATATCTTTTTTGATACATCCCTAAACAAAGGAAATGCCATCTTTCTCATCCCTCCTATGCCTCAACTTTAAAAAAATAAAAATAAAAAAACTATTAAAAAATAAATAAACAACTAGATTTCTTTAATAAAAATATTACAAAAAATAAAAATTGGGGTGAACTTTAACCATTCTTCGGGCAATCGTATTGTTATTTTCCAAACCGTATTGGTCATTTAGCCTTATTCAATTGATGGACTTCGTTCAAATCCTTGTGATTGTAGAGGATTGTTTAGATGGCATTAAACCTGGTCAACTTTCGTCTCAAATCCTTCCACTTCGAGTTAAGTTGATGGTGCATATGATATTCTTTATGTTGCATTGTGTTGTGAAAATGACTCGAAACGCACCTCCAAAATGCACCGCGGTTACATGATAACAATAACAAAACATTACTCAAATATAAAAAAAATTGTTTAAACCATTACATAGTAACAATTAAAAAAATATAGCTTATATCCCTATTTCCAAAACATCGATCCAAGCATATGCTAAAACTGCTTGCTCGATTTTATTCCATGCTAAGGACGGTATTGCCATTTTTAGAGAGATAACTGAATTATATTGGAGAGTAGATAAAAATGATAGAAAAGATGTCTAAAAATTGCCTAAGTCGTAGGTGGGACTTGGGTTGAGTAGATTGAAGAATATTAATATAGCCCTCTTTTCTAAGTGGGGTTGGAGGTTGAAAACGGAAAGTGGTAACTTGTCGAAGAAAGTAATTGAAGCCCTTCACATGACTAGATTTAGTTGGCAGTTTATCTCGATTCGAAAGACCTTGGGAGGGTGTGGTGTAATATTGTGAAGGCGGTTTTTATTCCCTTAGTGGATGGGTTGCCTCTTCGTAGTTTCACCAAAGGGGTGGTGAATAACGGGAAAGACATTTTCTTTTGGCTAGACCCTTGGTTAGGTGTCACACCCCAACCAATGGCGGAAACATCGGGGCGGGACGAGTACGAGATTGCTAGAGACTTCATAACACTATTGCGACAATATTTAATCAAAACTGATTTCATTTCATTTCATAAATTGTCAAATACAACATGTGGCAATCAAAGTACAACATTTGGTAAACAAAGTACAACAAGTCCAAAACAATACAACATGTTAAAGTAAACAAAATACAACAACAATTCTAGTAGTCTAAGCGTGTATCTAAGCATCCCTACTAGATTCCATGATCATCAATGTCAACAACCTGCAATATGTTTTAAAGTATAGTTCAATACACAATGTATTGGCAAGTATATGATGTGCGTGAATTATATATATTTTTATAAATGAATTTTCCTTCACACAAATTTAGTTTTAAAATGGTTTTTACCCAAGAACTTAACTACACACACAAAGGGCAAATGTACCCATCGGATGGTAATATAGTTTATGTGACAATCCGAACTCTCGAGGTTTGTGTTACCTGATTTCAAGGCTTGTACGGTTATGTCTTATGTCCCACTGCATATAAATCCAGTGTTCGATACGTAAACATGTGATGGTTTTATGCAGTAGTGTTTGTCACGCCCTATTCGAGGGTCCGCTAAATCCAGTCACACACTACCTCATGTTCTCGACCCAGCTCCCGTGAAGCCCACCATGTTATGGTTCAAGATCAGGCCCGGTTCGATTAAGGGCACATGTATAGTTTTTTCGTCAAATGTCAAGCTCGACGAAACTAGGATTTTTCGTCATCACTTCCTTCGGCGAAGCTTAGTCTTTCGTCGGTAAGATTCGCTGCCGCATTAGGGCTCTCGGCCCAGTTCCAATCAGAACTTAAGTGGGTTCAGCCCACTAGTGATCACACAAAATGGCACCAGGCTCTCATTTATCCTGCACGCAACACATAGAAACAAAACCCTAGTGCCAGTCTTTTCCTCTCAAGTGTGTGACGGCAACAAGTACTATCGGTGCTCTCTCCTCCACTCGCTCGCGTCTCTCCCACAATCGGTACGTAAGCGTTGCTTGAGTCAAGTTCCTGTTAATATTTGGTTATGTGTATGATCGTTGGATGATGATTATTGCATGAGAATAAGGAGTTTCGTTGTAATCATAATTACGTATGTGGCTTGACTAGCATGCTGATGATTGTATTAATTTTGTATGTTAGTGGGCTATGTTGACTTTAATATGATGATGTGAACCGATGAGCTAGGGTTTGTTTGCAAAACTAAATTGTGTATGAGAACTGGTAAGAGGTTGTGTCAGATTAGGAGTAGGTATGTTAGGATTGGTAAACTTAAAGGATAAGGAATTACTGATGTATGTCGATTATTGTTGCAAACTGTTAGGATATGTGTCCATGATCATGAGTTATGTGAAATCATATTCCTTGATTTGAACGTGAAAAGGGATCAACATGATAATACACTGTTTGATCTAAAACGGAAACGAAACTGTCGATGGTTGATGTTTGCGAAAATTAGGGAGTAAAGGATAGAAACTTGTAATTGAATAAACAATTGAACTGTTTCATCACTCGTAGAGGGGGCGACGAAACTTATGGTCTTTCGCCACACATAGAACGTGACGAAACTTATAGTCTTTTGTCACCTCCTTAACTCGATGAAGCATATGGTCTTTCGTCGCTAGGAGTGTTTTCGTCGTAAAGATAAATAAGCTGAACGGTAGGTGCCTGTGATAATGATATATGTGTGTGTATACGAATCCTTGTTGCATGTTAATGAGAATAACAGACTTGGTTCGGTCAGTTGGTATAGCAATTTCACCTGTTATGTTATGTGCTTCCTGGTAACATTTACATGAGAAGTGAACTTGGATAAGGAAATATGTATTTGTTGTATATTATACTGTGACCTTGTGATAGATGCAAACCGTGTGAGTAATTAACTGATGATTTATTGTAAAACTGACGATGATGGTAACCACTGTGAGAAACATGAACTTGTGTTATAAACGTGCATGAGATCTAAATGATTGCTATGTGATATGTGATGACGGTATTACGTGTGGCTTGTTGCATACGCAAATTGGATATGTGTTTATGAAAACTGACTGTTATTGGTAACCACGGTAGGGTATGGTTGACTAACTTGGTACGGGTAACGTGATGTAACTTACCGAGCAATCTAAGGTGAGTTCACTGCTCTTTTTCCAAGCATGCGTTTCGGGGAGGAATGTCGGGTAATGGGTTTGACTGGAATGTTAAACCTGGGTTGTTGGTTAATACACGTATATCTATCACTCAAGTCCCTCCTATCGATTGTTACCGGGAAGGCAACGGGGTATTAATTAGTAGCGCTACTTAGGTTTGGCACCCTCACACCGCACCGAGGAGGTCGGGAGTGAACTAACGACCCTCATCTTGACCATTGCTTTGATAGAGGCATTGGGGTTTAGGGCAAATAATCTGGAGCCATCGGCGGTAAGCGGGTGATTAACAGCAATGAATCTGTGAAACGTTTTAAACTGGAAACTGGTAACTAAATGCGTGAACAAAACTTTGAACTCACCAGCGTCATTTGACACACTTGTCTGCATGCTTGCAGGTCTGTAGGGTTATAGCATTGGGAACTTGCTGTCTGTAAGGCTGGAGTGGTCATGGGTCGAGATACATGGAATCGCAATACAAGTCTAATGGTTTTTACATGTGGTTTATTGATGTGTGCAAAATGCAACATATAAATTACATCAATTGTGGCATAAAACTAACCCCTTTTTAGTACTAATGTTGGAAAAAGTGTGCTTTTGTCTTCCTTTTGTATTTTCAGGATTAAATGAGCTCAAATTAACAAAAGAAGCAAAAAGACAGCTAAATCTAACATAAATACAAGAAAATGATCAAACGTGACATGCCCGACCCCACGATAGCATCTTCCCAAGCAAAACAAGAGAACAGAAGGCTGAACACGCCCCGTGCTCAGTGAACACGGGGGCGTGCCCAAGTGCCAGCATAAAAGACAAAGCTATAGAAACTTCTATCGCCTACCACGGGGCCGTGCTCAGTGGACACGGGGCTGTGGTCAACCATAAGATTCGCAGAATCCAGGAAAATCTTGATAGTACAGATATGCTTCTGCACACGGGGGCGTGCCCAGCGGACACGGGGGCGTGGTCAACTAATGCAGACAAACTGCAATTAATGAAGACAGAGAAGAGAATGGACACGGGGCCGTGCCCACTGGACACGGGGCCGTGCCCGAGCTTCTGTTCAGCCTATAAATAGGAGTGCTTGCCTCAAGCTCAAACCATCCCTTGACACACCACCTCTCTCACACTTCACCCACCACCCACCACCACCATAACACCATCATCCACCACCATCATCCATTGTCCATCATAGAGTGTGTGAGTCGTCTCGGGATCCAAGATTGATCGTAAGAGTTCTTGACAATCAAGGCCATGTTTGCCTAAGTCTCTTACATCACTTGGTGAAGACAAAGTGTCTAGTGTAATACTTTTTATTTTTAATCTTTTCGCACTTTTTACTTGGTTATGTATTAATGACTTTAATAACTAGTTTCTTATGTTGAAGGTGATTTTTCCTTATCGTTTGTCCATGGTGTCTTGGCATTATTTTACTGTCTATATAAAATAAAAGATTTTCACCATTCATATCTCCACGGTCTATGTGGAGGTATGTTGGCTACCTGGTCGGGGGTTAAGGGAACGATTTGGTAAAAGTCTTGCCTAGTTCAGTGTATAGATCCTGCAAGGACCTGGGTCAAATTTAGTAGGACCTCCTTCAATACTTAACGGTATTGGATGGCGGGGGTCCAAACTCTTTGACCCCCTCATATGTAAGCTACTATTAATACTCTAACCCGGCTACTTAGGACTGTATCCCTGCTGACTCAGACTACTTAGCCGAGGGTAACGTCACCTTCAAAAGAGGGGCCTACCATAATATGCATTAATAACTTAATTAATTATCTTTCAATAATCCGACCCTTTAGGATTGTATCCTTGTTGATTCAAACTACTGGGTTGAGGGTAACGTCACCTTCAAAAGAGCGGCCTACTACAATAACTAAGATAATCTCTTAAAAAGGGCAAAAGTGCGGAAATAATCAAAGGTTACACTAAACACGAGTCGGAGCCAAGTGATTCATCTTGTGTATCTGTTTTTATTTTTATTTTATTTTCAGCATTTTAGTTATTTTTTATTTTTCTAGTTTAAAACCTTTTTCTAAACTTTTGATTTGATTAGATGTTGAGGATAAACCGGTATTAAAAGCTCTTCTGTCCTTGGACGACATCGGTATATTACCAACACTATACTACGCTCACGATGGGTGCACTTGCCCATATGTGTGTTTAGTGTTAGTAAATATCGTGTTTTATAAATTTAAAACTTGGCTAAAGAAAGTGTAAAATGGCTTAAAATATACTTAAACTTATATACACACTTCACACGCATCAAGTTTTTGGCGCCGTTGCCGGGGACACAAGGATTTTAAGAAAGTTAGGAATCAACGGCCTAATCGTTTTTTCTTATTTTTCTATTTTTTTAGGATTTTTCTTAGTTTTTCAGCTTCTACAGAACTCAGCACGGGTCGTGCCCGCTGAACACGCCCCGTGCCCAATCATTGGAACTGGCAATCCTGTTTTAAGTCAGACAGTAAGCTAAACAAGGGGCCGTGCCCACTCAACACGCCCCGTGCCCAAGATTCAGTTACTGAAACAGAACCGTAAGATCCCGACGGTTGGTAATTTCTGACACAAACATGAGTGATACTAATATTTTTTACTTTCGGCACTCTTATGGTACGTGGTGTCAAATATGTGGTGGTTCCCATAAGGAATTAGAATGTTATTTTCTAAATTATAAGCCCCACTATATAGACCCATCGTTTTCCTGTATCCTTAAGAGGGGCGAAAGTAAAAATAATCCCTATCTCTCCCTCGAATGCTCTCAACCGGATTTTCTAGGAGAAATGCTTCTTGATGAACTATTTCAATTAGAAGATCTAATTATTAATTGGTTAAAAGAACTTAGGATAGATTTCAATAATTTATCTCAAGACGATAACCAAGAAGAAGTGTTGGGATCGCATTCAAACAACTTCGTTGTTTCCGACGATACCTCTAAATCTAGCGAGGACTTGAGCGATAGTCGTCCTTGTGTCGATTGTGCCGTGAAGGACTCTTCATCGACTTCCTTCGATACATACATAGACCTGAGCGATTCGGCATACACCTTCTTTAACGAGAGCCCGGGAAAGGGTTGGACTTGTCCACCTACATATAGCATAGGAATCACCCTCACTGACAACCTCTTGCGTTCTCGTCTTAATCTAGAACAATTAAGGTATCTTAGGCACTTTGGGGTTGTTCCATCCAGTAAGGAACCGCCCGATCCGAAAAAGTTTCTTAAAAATAGACAAACTTCATAAACAGCCTTTCGACACGGGGCCGTGCCCAGGTCAACACGCCCCCGTGCCCACCAAAAGATTCCCTTCTGACTTTCTGTCAAAATACGGACAAAACGTGTCAGGATCTTGCTTGCACACGGGGCCGTGTCCAGCCGACACGAGGCCGTGTCCAGCATGCTGTCGTTTTCTATAAATGCAACCAAGAACCCTGCACATTTTGACCATCCAGGGACAGAGATTTGAAAGGATCTTCTCACCTACCATCCTAGGTATGTTCTAAAAGAAGGTTCTAACAAACATCTTGTCCTTTCCTCTTTTATCCATTACCTTCTTCTTCATCTTTCTTGCAACAACACCTCCATTGAAGCTTGATTCCAAACTTTATTGTGATGTTTGTTAAGTTTTTGTTCTAGGAATCTTGTTAAAAATAAATTACACAACATTGTTTTAAGTTATTTCTGCTAAAAAATGCTTCATAAATTGGAAAAATAATTTGAAACTCCAAGATTCCTTGTTCTAAAAAACTGCAGAAAGTTGAACACGGGGCCGTGCTCATTGAGCACTGGGCCGTGTCCGTCGTACTGTTTCATTAAAATGAACTATTTTTGGTTTGTTTTCGTAGAATGTCTAGTTAAAACAGTGGAACCTCTTCTGCGCACTCCAGAAATAGTCGAAGGGAAAGAAGGTCATCGATTGAAGCAACTCTCGTACGATACGTAATGGCGTTACGTGAAGCTCTTGACGAGATGACTTCGGTAGAGGAGGTCCTAATAGACCGTATAAATTATCTTACGGTAGGGCTGGAAAACAGTTTTCCAGAAATTAACCTCTTGCACCAAAGGTTAAACATTCTTGTAACACCTCCCATGGAACCAATCCTCCCTCAAGAGGATTAGAACCTAGCACTTGGAATCCATAATCCTACTGGGTGGGATGACCTTCCAGCGGAGCCTCCTCTTGAAGATCTACAAGAAGTCCCGGTGGAAGTTGTACCTCCTCAAACTAACGCCAATGAACCCGCCTTCCTTCTCCCAAGGGAGATAGAGGAGTGGCTCGCCGACGTGTGAGGAACCCATGCCCGAAGAAAAGAAGTTTTCATGCCGCATCTAACCAAGAGAATTATCTTTTTGGAAATTTTGCTAGTAAAATAAAGTTTAGGCTAGAACTTCTTGATTTGGATTTCTTAAGTTTCTTTGACCTACTTATCTAGAATTTTAACCCTTAGGACTACTATGTAATTCTCTCTATGACTTAATGAATTATGATTTTAGTTAATTTGGTGTTTGGATGGTGTTGAAACAAATAAAACACACTCGGGATGGCAAAGGGAACAAGGGAAACTTGAACTAGCACCCCATGCAGGAAAACAGGGCCATCCGACAAAACTTTCTTCGTTACAGTAAGTTCAGCACGGGCCGTGTCCGCCCAACACGGCCTCGTGCAGCACAGTCTGCAGAAAATGCCCAGTTCAGGTAAACTGAACACGGGGCCGTGTTCACCCAACACTCCCCCGTGTCCAGGCTTCTGTTTCTCTTTTTCAATTTTGTTACTGGCACCTGAACACGGGGCCGTGTCCAGCGCCCAGTAACACAAATTTTTGCTTTTTCACACCTTTTTACACATTCAATCAACCTAAAAACTTATTTTTGGGACACATTGAGGACAATGTGTAATTTAAGTGTGGGGGGGGGGGTGCTAAAACCTTGAATCTTGCAAGTCCTAATTACAAGCCTTACACAAAACCCTATTGGAACCGCTAATCACCCCAATTTTTTTCAAAATTTTTTATTTATTTTTACTTGTCTAGGTTTAACTCGGGAAATTCAAGTTCTAAAAAGGTTATATTTTTACAAATTTACAACCGATACCGTCGTGATAAAAAGAACCAACATAAGAAATTTATGAAAAGGCATGACAAGCTTAGTTAAAATTTGATTATATATACTTGATCACATAAAAACCCATTCCCACAAAAGTTAGTTTTGAGCCTTTATTGAGCATACAAATACATATCATTAAACTAAATGCTCATTTTTCGTTTCTTGTGTGAATAGCCGCTTGGTTCTTACAACTCTAGAACTTGCCACGACGATGCAGTCCCGGTCCTTACCAACTTAAACCCGAGTAAGTAAATGATGGAGGTATTAGGACTAACTTTTTTTATTTCAACACCATTATTTTTCTTTTTTTTTACCGCCTAACCAAAATCCCCCTAGTTAGCCCCTTTGAGCCTAAACCTTTTCATTTCATAACCCAAACCAAACACCCTTTCACCCACCAAAACCCTTTTTATTTTTAACCTTTTATTTTAGTAACAAGCTGAGTTTCTCGTATGACTTTTCAAAAAAAAAATGTTGATGATGAAGCAAAAGAGAAATAAACAAACTCGTTTATCAAAAATAACTTTGTTTGAATAAAAGCTTCATCAAAATAAAAATTGCAAAAATAAAAAGTCTTACGAAAACGAACGCTTGTTACGCTTTTCGCCCCTTTACTAACCACTAACCAACCACCTACCTTTTACCCAAGCCTAACCCTTCACCCAAAAGTCCTCTTGATATTTACAAAGGTATATAGTTAAAAAGGAGGAGGATTGATTGCTTGGCAAGCCTATGGTAGGAGTAAGTTCCATGCCGCTCTCGAGTGATCCACTAAAATACATCTTCGGCCGAGTGTTGAGTGATCCCCGTGAGGTATGTGAACTTGTATATAAATAGAATTTTAAAGAGGCATGTTATGCCCTAATAAGTAATTTATCTTATGAAAAGTTTTAAATAAATCATGACGAATAGGATTGTAAATAAATAAAAATAAAACTAAATAAAGAATATTGGAAATCCCGACACTCTATGACAAGCCCAAAAACCTTCTCTTCTACCCATTCCATTTGGGAGTGTAAAGCCACATTATAAAGAGTTTTGCTTGAGGACAAGCAAAGATTCAAGTGTGGGGGTATTTGATGTGTGCAAAATGCAACATATAAATTACATCAATTGTGGCATAAAACTAACCCTTTTTTAGTACTAATGTTGGAAAAAAGTGTGCTTTTATCTTCCTTTTGTATTTTCAGGATTAAATGAGCTCAAATTAATAAAAGAAGCAAAAAGACAGCTAAATCTAACATAAATACAAGAAAAGGATCAAACGTGACATGCCCGACCCCACGACAGCATCTTCCCAAGAAAAACAAGAGAACAGAAGGCTGAACACGCCCCGTGCTCAGTGAACACGGGGGCGTGCCCAAGTGCCAGCATAAAAGACAAAGCTATAGAAGCTTCTATCGCCCACCACGGGACTGTGCTCAGCGGACACGGGGCCGTGGTCAACTATAAGATTCACAGAATCCAGGCAAATCTTGATAGTACATATATGCTTCTGCACACGGGGGCGTGCCCAACGGACACGGGGGCGTGGTCAACTAATGCAGACAAACTGCAATTAATGAAGACAGAGAAGAGGATGGACACGGGGCCGTGCCCACTGGACATGGGTCCGTGCCCGAGCTTCTGTTCAGCCTATAAATAGGAGTGCTTGGCTCAAGCTTAAACCATCCCTTGACACACCACCTCTCTCACACTTCACCCACCACCCACCACCACCATAACACCATCATCCATTGTCCATCACAGAGTGTGTGAGTCGTCTCGGGATCCAAGATTGATCGTAAGAGTTCTTGACAATCAAGGCCATGTTTGCCTAAGTCTCTTACATCACTTGGTGAAGACAAAGTGTCTAGTGTAATACTTTTTATTTTTAATCTTTTCTCACTTTTTACTTGATTATGTATTAATGACTTTAATAACTAGTTTCTTATGTTGAAGGTGATTTTTCCTTATCGTTTGTCCGTGGTGTCTTGGAATTATTTTACTGTCTATATTAAAATAAAAGATTTTCACCATTCATATCTCCACGGTCTATATGGAGGTATGTTGGCTACCTGGTCGGGGGTTAAGGGAACGGTTTGGTAAAAGTCTTGCCTTGTTCAGTGTATAGATCCTGCAAGGACCTGGGTCAAATTTAGTAGGACCTCCTTCAATACTTAACGGTATTGGATGGCGGGGGTCCAAACTCTTTGACCCCCTCATATGTAAGCTACTATTAATACTCTAACCCGGCTACTTAGGACTGTATCCCTGCTGACTCAGACTACTTAGCCGAGGGTAACGTCACCTTCAAAAGAGGGGCCTACCATAATATGCATTAATAACTTAATTAATTATCTTTCAATAATCCGACCCTTTAGGATTGTATCCTTGCTGATTCAAACTACTGGGTTGAGGGTAACGTCACATTCAAAAGAGGGGCCTACTACAATAACTAAGATAATCTCTTAAAAAGTGCAAAAGTGCGGAAATAATCAAAGGTTACACTAAACACGAGTCGGAGCCAAGTGATTCATCTTGTTTATCTGTTTTTATTTTTATTTTATTTTTAGCATTTTAGTTAGTTTTTATTTTTCTAGTTTAAAACCTTTTTCTAAACCATATGTGTGTTTAGTGTTAGTAAATATCGTGTTTTATAAATTTAAAACTTGGCTAAAGAAAGTGTAAAAGGGCTTAAAATATACTTAAACTTATATACACACTTCACACGCATCATTTATAAAATACTTAACAACTAAGTTATGCTTCCGTTGTATACAATGATTTATATGTAACGTTTGTAACACTTTATGATAATGAATGAAAGTTTTATTTAAATATATTTATGAGTTCAATGTGATTGGTGGGGGTGTTTCCGCAAGTGGTATTTTGGGGGTGTGACAGTTTGGTATCAGAGCCACTGGTTACAATGAACTTGGTTTTAAAAATGTTTTTATAAAACCAGACGATAACCGAACCGTTCTGAATACGTGAATACGACCATGACACTCAGCTCCAGATTGCAAGGTTCATTTCTTGTGTACTCATTGTACTGCATAATTAGTGAACATTTACATATGATATTGCATGTGATTGCATGTTTAGCACAACAGTATGGATTCATGTGTTACTTGCATGTGTTAAGTGGATGATAGTGTGGTGTTACCCTAGACATTTGTGACTTATGATTTGTGATGTTCTTTGTTTGATATTCGAGTCTGAGGGACTATTTAACACGAGTTAGGAGGAGCTGAGATGAGCATGCAAATCATGTTGTTATTATGGGTGCACACATAATAATAATGTGGGGTGCATGTGAGTCCCAACGAGGCCTAGCAAGTGTGAAAGGGGTTCCATTCCATTATTCGACCAAATGTGAAACACAACGATCCATAGGGGTCATAGCAATGACTGTCTCCTGTTTGAACGTGGTCTTTTCATTTCCCTCCGAACCCTTACGAATCTCGATGCTATCGAGTGTTGCCTGAATACTCGTCTGAACGCCTAGTGAACTGTGTACAATGTTAGGTGCTTGTATGAGCGTCCATGTGTTGGATGTCCCAGCGTCGAATGATTGGCCTATACCTTTCTCACATTTCTTAGTTTGCTGGAACTTAATGTACTGACGTCTTAGATCCCGAAGTGCGATCACTTCTGCAACACTCTAGAAATGTACCGTGTATTACTCAGTCAACTTGTAAGAATAATGGACAGGAGAATGAGCGTAGTGCCTTACCAACCTCAGTATTAGAACGACCCTGACTACCAGCAACGAACCCCAACAATTTGACTCCAATCGAATCTTTAACCCTAGTCAGCGACTTATGGGAGTCAACTCTTACGAGTTCATCGGGATATAAGCAATGACAATTGACTATAGCATGGTATGTGTAACTGCCAGCACAGTGAGTAGCGCATTAGGACGTGGTGCCGAATGTGAAAAGATGGACTTTGACGGTGAAAAATCGTAGGGCTCCGTTTCAAGCAATGACCTTAGGGGTAACAGTCACGACAACATCAAGATACTCGTAATTGCAGCCAACAGTATGGAAATGGAGGTGCCCACGACATGGATTGGCCGTTGTTAAATCAAGACGACAACAATCAAGGGAACGACGTCAGTACTGGAAATCCTCCTAACGATAACACCACTGGTAGTGGTGCTCGTGGAAGGACATTTAGGAATTGACATGGGCGACACCAGGATTATAGCAACATGGTGGCCTGCACATTTTTGGTAACAAACCATCTTGTCCCTATTCTGTTCAACCCTGATACTTCTTGAAACTGAACTTGATGTGGAATCGACTGATGGCAAGACAATGGAAACCTCATATGTTCGTTGGGACATAAGCTTGACCTTGTGGGACAAGTGTTCGACCTTGACCTTCCTTCTGATATCCTTGATAGCCTCGATGCAGTAGTTAGTGTGGATTGGTTATCCAGATATCGCGTGGATATACCCTGTGAGAAGAAAATTTTGCGTCGCTATATGCTCTAAAGTGTCAGGGTGGTGTAGAGGATAGCATCATTTCAGCAATGAAAGCCCAGAAGTGTCTATAGAGGGATTACCCCGCTATGTCAGCACTTGTTACTGATGTTAAGGCTAAGGAAAAGAGAATCAAGGATCCACCAATTGTTCGTGATTCCTTCGGTGTGCTGCTCAAGGAACTATCAGGTTTACTTCCACAACTATTAGACAGACTCTCAGTTTGATCTCACGCCAGAGGCAGCCCTGATTCTTCGTACTTCTTACCGTCTTGCACCAGGAGGGTTGCGAGAATTGTCAAATCAACTACAGGGACTGTTGGACAGGAGTTTTGTCGGACCTAGTTTTCGCCTTGGGGAGCCCCAGTTATATCTGGGAAGATAAGTTGTATCGTTGGACATGTGTACTGATTATCAAAAACTCATCAAGGTGACAGTCAAGAACCGTTTGTCTCGACCATTGTATTGCAACCCGTTGACCAGTTGCGAGGGTCAAGCTCCCATTCGAGGATTGGCTAACGAACGAGCTCTCGTCAGAGGGAAGTCCAAGGGGAGGATGTTCCTAAAACGACATATTAAACGCAATGCGGCCATTGCGACTTTGTATTCCATGACCTATGGGGTTAACCAACACACTGGCAGCTTTATGGATCACATGAATCGACCGTGTATATTAAAGACGTTTTGAATCATTACCAGGAGAAAGGAGCAACATGGGTGGCACTTATATTTTATTTTAGAGCACCTGAGGGAGGAGCCACTCCGCGCGAAGTTTTGTTAAATGTGACTACTAGATTCGAGAGGTACATTTTTGGTCATGTAACCATCGAAGTGGCAATACACGTTGATCTCGCTAAGATTCATTTTGTTAAAACAGAAAGGCATCAAAGATTCCTTCGAGGATACAACAATTTCTTTTAGTTTCGCTATATACTATCACAGATTCATCGCGGGATTTTCGAAGATTGCGCCGCTGCAACATCTTTAGCACAACAGGGTGCTGTGAATTAAGGGGAGGCAAAACAAGAGGACGTCTTTTCAGCTTTTGAAACCCAACTCTGCAATGCACTGAGCATCGCTTTTATCCGAGGGTATTGATGATCTAAGTATGCCATGATAATTCGAATCAGAGTCCCAGTTGCGCGCCGATGCAACACGAGAAGGTGATAACTTACGTAATGGAGTTACGAAGAGGACTGCATGACACACAACCTACGATGGAAACCGTGGTCTTTGGATGTAGATTGGAGGCATTACTTGGACGGTACCAAATGCACCACCTAGACCGATCACAAGAGACTCCCATGTACCCTGGTTTCGAAAGAGCTAAATCAGTTAATGGCATCGCTGGATGGAACTTTTGGATGAGTAAGGCTGTGAAACTTGAACGTGCACGAGCTTTGCAGCTCACTATTGACACTAACTTACCTGATCAGACTCGCTCTGTCCAAACTGGAGAACTGAAGGAAGAGGATCCTCAAGTTAAACCCATGCGGGGCATGAACAAACGACCTTTGGCAGGTCGGATGATATTCACTACCCCAAGGAACGAGTGTAGGTCTCATTATACGGCAACTTTAGGGAACTTGTGTTGAGCAAAGCACACCGGCTTCGATATTCTAGTCGTCTGGACTTTGGATGAGAGGTATTAGGATCTATAATCTTGTACCGGCGATCGGGCATGAAGACCCACCTGGTAATGTATGTGAATGATGTTTGACCTGTGGGAAAGTCTAGGTGGAGTATTAGCATCAAGAAACAGCGAAACGGAAACAACATCACCTGGGTGATCGTTGATTGTCTCACGTAACCAGCACACTCTCTTGCAATCAAGGAAATTGACGAGTCTTCACAAGTTGTGAATATTTCACTGAGAGAGGCGGTTCTTAGGCACGAGGTGCCAACATCTATTACTTGTAATTTTGATCTATACCTGATTTATGGCGGACAATGCACATCACCCTTGGCTCACCTCTAGGCATGAGCATTGTTTATCACCGTAGGACACACAGACTATCCTGACACTCGAGGACATGCTGTGAGCATGTGAGTGATTGACCTTGGTAAAATTGGAAGGATACTTACCCTTGGTGGAGTTCTACTATAGCAGTTATCATTCTAGTATTTAGGCAGCTCTGTTTAAGGCATTGCATAGACGATAATGCCAACCTCCTTGTTGGACTAAGGTAATTGACAACCTAATCACGGGTCCAGGACTTGTACTCAAAACTCTTGGGAAGATTGCTGGGATCGGAAAATCGTTTGGCGGCAACGCGTGACCGTCAGAAAAGTTGATAAACTTAGGAACATTGGGAGTTCGCTATAGACGATCGTATCTTGTTGAAAGTCTCACCCTGGGAGGGTGTGGTACACTTGGGAAGCGTGGTAAGTTTAATTTACGTTACGTTGAGTCATTCTGAATTTTGGAAAGAATCGGTCACGTGGCCTACAAACTCGAGTTACCCGGCATATTGGGTAATGTGCACAATGTCATTTGCGTCTCGAATCTAAGGCAGCGTTTGATGAAACATTTGTAATACCCTTATTAGACAAGTTGCAGTCGTTGAAAAGCCAATCAAAGACATAGACAAGGAAGTAAGGTTCGTTGTCATAGTCGAATTCCTATCAAGAGAGTTCGTTGGAACTCAAGACGTGGCCCGGAGTTCACGTGGGAACGTAAGGATCCGTTTAAGCTCTTGTATCCTCAATTGTTCAGGTGATTGTGTCAGCTGTTGCTGTCATTGACGAATTTCGGGACGGAATTTCCTTTCAAGTTGGGGATGATGTGGTACCCAAGGAAAATCCACAGCCATCCTGATCTAACTTGTTGTTGCTTAGGATTACTTCTCAAATTTCGTGATGAAATTTCTTTCAAGTTGGGGATGATGTGACAACCCGAACTCTCAAGGTTTGTGTTACCTGATTTCAAGGCTTCTACGGTTATGTCTTATGTCCCACTGCATATAAATCCAGTGTACGATACGTAAACATGTGATGGTTTTATGCAACAGTGTTTGTTACACCCTACTCGAGGGTCCGCTAAATCCAGTCACACACTACCTCATGTTCTCGGCGCAGCTCCCGTGAAGCCCACCATGTTATGGCCCAAGATCAGGCCAGTTCGATTAAGGGCACATGTATAGTTTTTAGTCAAATGTCAAGCTCGACGAAACTAGGATTTTTCGTCATCACTTCCTTCGGCGAAGCCTAGTCTTTCGTTGGTAAGATTCGCCGCCGCATTAGGGCTCTCGGCCCAGTTCCAATCAGAACTTAAGTGGGTTCGGCCCACTAGTGATCACATAAAATGGCACCAGGCTCTCATTTATCCTGCACGCAACACCTAGAAACAAAACCCTAGTGCCAGTCTTTTCCTCTCAAGTGTGTGACGGCAACAAGTACTATCGGTGCTCTTTCCTCCATTCGCTCGCGTCTCTCCCGCAATCGGTACATAATCGTTGCTTGAGTCAAGTTCCTGTTAATATTTGGTTATGTGTATGATCATTGGATGATGATTATTGCATGAGAATAAGGAATTTCTTTGTAATCATAATTACGTATGTGGCTTGACTAGCATGCTGATGATTGTATTAATTTTGTATGTTAGTGGGCTATGTTGACTTTAATATGATGATGTGAACCAATGAGCTAGGGTTTGTTTGCAAAACTAAATTGTGTGTGAGAACTAGTAAGAGGTTGTGTCAGATTAGGATTAGGTATGTTAGGATTGGCAAACTTAAAGGATAAGGAATTACTGATGTATGTCGATTATTGTTGCAAACTGTTAGGATATGTGTCCATGATCATGAGTTATGTGAAATCATATTCCTTGATTTGAACGTGAAAAGGGATAAATATGATAATACACTGTTTGATCTAAAACGGAAACGAAATTGTCGATGATTGATGTTTGCGAAAATTAGGGAATAAAGGATAGAAACTTGTATCTGAATAAACAATTGAAACTATTTCATCACCTGTAGAGGGGGCGACGAAACTTATGGTCTTTCGCCACACATAGAACGCGACGAAACTTATAGTCTTTCGTCACCGCCTTAACTCGATGAAGCATATGGTCTTTCATCGCTAGGACTGTTTCGTCGTAAAGATAAATAAGCTGAACAGTAGGTGCCTGTGATAATGATATATGTGTGTGTGTATACGAATCCTTGTTGCATGTTAATGAGAATAACAGACTTGGTTCGGTCAGTTGGTATAACAATCTCACCTGTTATGTTATGTGCTTCCTGGTAACATTTACATGAGAAGTGAACTTGGATAAGGAAATATGTATTTGTTGTATATTATACTGTGACCTTGTGATAGATGCAAACCGTGTGAGTAATTAACTGATGATTTATTGTAAAATTGACGATGATGGTAACCACTGTGGGAAACATGAACTTGTGTTATAAACGTGCATGAGATCTAAATGCTTGCTATGTGATATGTGATGACGGTACTACGTGTGGCTTGTTGCATATGCAAATTAGATATGTGTTTATGAAAACTGACTGTTCTTGGTAACCACGGTAGGGTATGGTTGACTAACTTGGTACGGGTAACGTGATGTAACATACCGAGCAATCTAAGGTGAGTTCACTGCTCTTTTTCCAAGCATGCGTTCCGGGGAGGAATGTCGGGTAATGTAACATTCCCATTTTTATTATAGGTTTGGTTAAATTTATTAACCTACTAGTAACTAGTTTTATTTCTAATATAATTATTCGATCCAAATAGTTTTAAAAACTATTTTATATATAGTTGGTTGAAATATTATACTAATTAATTGGCCTGTATATATGTGACCTTTCTAAATAAAATAAAAGTTTATAAAAACTTATATTATTAGACGGGGAGATTACGGGTAAGTTAACTGTTATAAATAGGAAGTATCTAGATGGGCCTAGGAACCGTTTACTAATTAAATTATAAAAATACAATATATTTGAACCTACTCTGTTTTTAATGAAACTTGGTTCAAAATGTAGACACTAATATACTCGTTCTAAAGACATATGTATTATTTTCTAGAACGTTATATTTTATAAGTTATAAACGCCAAATAAGCAAAGCAGTTAAATTAATTATAATATATATATATATATATATATAAATAATAATAAAGTTAACAAATGAAAGTTTGTTTGAATTGTATGCATATCGAGATAAGCAGAAAGGAATAAAAAAAATAAAATAATAAAATAAAATTTAACCATTCCTTTTATTTAAATCAAATAATGGTAATATGTGTACATGTAGTACTACCAAATGTAAACAACACATATGATACGTGTTCCATGTGAAACATGTAAGAATTCCATCCATCTTGGAAATCCTATAAATAGGAGTTAACTAAATTGAGAAGTTCTCATTCATACGACGTCACCTCACTCTAAATTCTATTGTTTTTTTTTTTTGAACCCACCTTATAATACTCTAAAAGCCTTGCTCTGTTTTAAGTGTTTTAACTCTCGATCACCGCTACCCTTTCCGATTTATCTGAGCCCCATAACACATGTCAAGGCTCTGCCTGACTAAGTTCGTTGGGGTTCTGTCTCGTGACATAGGGACACGGTTGAATTAGGGGTACTATACTTAACACGAGTACAAATATATATATATATATATTTAAAATAGCTCAGAAGTTATACCCAAAATTTATACCAAGAGGCTTTCTAGTTGAACCCTAAATTTATAAAGTGGGTCCATTCTCTTTTCTCACTATTTTATTCCCTTTTTCTTTATGATATAATTATATTAAAAAAATGTCCCAAATTGACCCATTAGTAAAAACCCGGACCCCTGAAACCCCAATAAAAAATCAAGAAATTTAGAATATTGGTCTTCTCGCGAGGCGCGTAAAGGTTAAGCATACCTTAAGCGGGCCGCGTCAACCTTCAGTTTGACCAGATAAGCATCCGGATCCATGTGTAGTCACACGTGTCGCGACTACCGGTGACTCAGCAACCTTCGATATGATCCACACTCCCACGCGGGCCGCGTAAGGTTTGGCCTGAGGCTTACGCGGGCCGCAAGGGAACCCAATTTCAGCTATAAATAGCCTAGCTCAGGGGCTTTCATTCTGTGTCGACAAAACTTTCGGAATAATTCTCACTCTGCTCGAATTTCACTTTCAAAGTAGTGGGGTACTGCTACGATACCGGGTATAAACTCGATCACTGCTACGATTCAATATCCGATCGATTGAAACTATCCGACAGGATGTTTAAATGCTATACTTTGTCATTAGTCGTGAATCCGATAGGATGTTTAAGTGCCACCCAAACTCGGGGTAGACTCTGTCATTCGTTACGAATCCGATAGATGTTTAAGTATTGCACTTTGTCATTCGTTGTGAGGGTTTAATCTCGTGAGTTATCGTAAATGCTATTTTAGTTACTTACCTAGTTCGTGTGCACTAGGTTACAAGACTAATCAAAAGGCTAAGCTCTGCACGTATAAATCTGCATGCTTATAATGTGAGTCATTCTCTTTTTATCAAATTTAATTTCAAAATCATGTTTGCTTTCAAAGTTATAATTACGGGGATTAAGTCTTTGTAGTCACCAAATTACAGCCGGTATGTGGGGTTTTGTATACATTACTTGATAACCGTCACCATTGAACAACGAGTTAGCCAAGGGGTGATATGACCATAGTCACATACACCATTGGACTCTAAGGTTACCGATGGATGTTCGAGTGACAAATACTGTGGGTAGTTGGTTGATATATGGAAACATTGTAATCGCTCTTAATACTGTAGATTATAACTAAATGTCATTTTATAAAACTTGAATGAACTCACCAGTATTTCCTGCTGACCAAACCTTTTTAAAACGCGTTTCAGGTAATTACAGTAGATTGGAGTAAGAGATGGATACGGCACTGAAAGGCTTCAAGAAGTGGCTTATTTTATTAATTAAATCAAATTAAGAAATATTATTTTATGTAATTGGGATTATCCCTTATTTAAGCTACCTTTGTAAAAACATGGATTTATTCCATCTATTTAATAAATAAAATCCGGTGTTTTCTAAACTCTGATATTTTTCCTAACTCACGGTCCTGATGAAATTTCCGCTGCAATATTTTTCAAAATAAAGCACTGGTACCACTTGGCTGCTCGCGGCTCCCAATTCCGTCCAGGGTGGGTCGGGGGACGTGACAGAAGGTGGTATTGTAACGCCCCAAAATCTGAATGTTAATATTTGTTGTATGTTCTTATGTGACACGTCAGGAAAATAAATAACTAGGCTATTTAACCTAGTTAAGGGTATGGTCAAAAGTATTAAATGATGAAGGTAGTGTCAGTTATGTTTTAAAGGTAAACCCGAGGGGCTAAAGTGGAACAAATGAAAGTTGATTTACTAATTAAAAAGAAACCAACACACACATAAACACACACATCGTGTGTGTTCGAGAAAGATCAGGAGGCTCCCATGGAGCCTCAAACCCTAAATCGTCTTTAAGCTCAAATTGGAAGGCAAGATGAAGTTGAAATCCATAACCGAGCATGGATTAATGATCACCAACACGAGGGGATCATAAGGTATGTCTTAAATATAAGATTGGTGATCATGGGTGAAGTGGGTTATGTTCTAATCCGTGAGTTAATATGAAATTGATCATGTACAAGGGTTAGAATCCTCGTGTAGAACATGGGTTATGAATGGTTTGCGTTAATTTGATGATTAGAGGTGACACCCGTTAGTTAGGGTGAAGATGATGACTAGAATCACCTCTTATGTTCAAGTCTTGTTGAATGATTGATGTATTATGTGGGTATGACGAATTATTGTTAGATGAAAGTATAGGAATATGATGATGTTATGTTTAATGTTCATTTGGAATGATATATAATGATAAGTAGAAGGATTTGATGAGTTATGTATGAGTTTAGAGGATTCATGCTTGAATTAGTTGTAAGTTATGCTTGAAAGGTAGTACTTACATCAAGTGTATGATAAAATGAATATAGTGTCGTCCGTATGGTCGATTACGATGTTACGGGTATATGTTGATAAGTCGATAGTTAAATATGGTTAATAGTTGACTTTCGAAAGTCAACTAAGTGTAAGAAACATGAATTGACACGTTGCCGTAAAGGAAGGATTATAGGAAGTCGTATGGTACATGTTATGTCAATATGTGTTATTTGTGATTATATGATGAATTACAAGAGTTAAACGGATATGAACATAATCATATGAGTTATGTATGCTAGAAAGGACTAATGAAAGTTAAGGGTGAAATATGCGATTGATATGATTGTTAACATGTACGAATGCATATGCTAATAGGAGCGTGATCTTGATGAAAAGAGAGTATAGGAAGCATGTCAAGACGGACTCACGCCTGAAAGGATAACGGGTCAAGAAAAGGCGAGGAATCGGATACGAGCACGGACGCATAAGGTAAGTGATTTCCGTAATCACTTCTTAGTACAAGTAAGTAATAAAGTGTTGTAATGAAATAAACATGAGGTTTGAGGTCAAATAGGTGTTAAAGTCTTTCGTCGTAAGTGATGGGTTTAAGGTTGACCAAAATGCCCTTGATGGGTATTTTGGGGTAAACGATCTTAAAAGTAGTTTAGAAGCAAGTTATTCGATTAGAGTAATGTTTTGGACAAGTATGGAAGTGGGGATGATGGTTTGGTCAGTCATAAACCAATTAATGCGCGAATACCCTTAACGGGTCAAAGTAAGCATATGAACGATAATGTGTTAAGAGAATGCAAGACATCCAAGAATTTAGTAGGTTATGATAGACGTCACGGATATTGTGAGGTTTATAATGTGCTATGGTAAAATAACTAAGTTATGTTGATGAATGCACGAATGGGTCAAAGTTTGGGAAAAGGGTAATAAGCCGAAGAGTTAGAAGTATGAAATTTTATTATGTTGGATGTTGGTTTTTAACTCCACAAGGTAGAGGATTAAATTACGGACGCGTAGGAAAAAGAATCGGGTAAAACGGATCAAAAACGAGAGAGTTATGCTCGTTTCCGTGAAACGGGATCGTGCTGGGAATATGCAGCAAGTTGCTGCACATCTTCTGCCAAAACAGGGGCCTAGCGTGACGCCAGGGCCCTTGGCGTCGCGCTAGCCCCCCCTGGTTGGAGAAAGTTGCTCGTTTGCTCAGTATTGGCTTGGGAACTCGTTTAAACGCGTTTTAAGTTGCGTATGACTAATTTAACTCATGTTTTGTGACCTTTATGGTAAGCGTATGTGTGGATATGTATGTATGGATGTTGTGTATCCCTTTACACGTATGTAGAAGTGTATGTAAGCGTGTATGCGCGAATGTATGTAAGATTATAGTGTGTAAGCGAGTACATAAGGATATATATGAAGACGTATAAGAGTAGACAAGTATGAGTCGGGTATATTGCAATGGGTGATTGAAAATATAAATGTAGGTATGTGTGTAAGTGTATACGTATGTATGTTGTATAAGTATAAGTGTATGTATGTAAGGGCGTACGTAGATGATATGTATATGTAGTCAAGTGAGTATGTACGAAGGTATGTACGTATGTAAGTTGTGAGAAGGTATGGAATAAGTATGTACGCATGTATATAAGTATGTATGTATGTTTGTACGTAGGTATGTATGTAGGTATGTATGTATGTATGTAGGTATGTAAGTATGTATGTATGTATGTATGAAGGGATGTATTTAGGTATGCACGTACGTATGTATGTAGGTACATAGGTATGTATGTTGCTATGTGTGATCGTAAGTGTATGTATAGGTTGTATGAAAGTATGCACGCATGCATCCAATGAAATTGAGTACTAACTATAATGACAGCGTGCCTGGTGATGAAGTGTAACGCAGGAATACCAAGGAAGTCTCACTACGGATCGTATGATCAGAAGGAAAGCCGGGATGTAAAGAGTTAATGGAATGAAAAGTAAACGTCAACAAGTTTTGTATGCTTATGATACGTACTAACGTTATGAATTTCATGTGGTGAACGCAGGTAGTACAAGCCATGATGATTACTAAGGAGTAGAGATCGAAGATCGAGTCACAAGACGGATTGTACGGGAATGACTAAATATGTAATTTAGTGCCGATAAGTTATGTTCTTATATTATAAAATGAATGTTTGGAATGTCAAGATGTATGTCATGAAAGAAATTTTCAGACTCGAAATTCCGCTGCGTTGTTTTAAGGTTTAACCTGTTTAGGGTGTTACAAGTTGGTATCAGAGCCCTGGTTTGAGGGAATCAAGTACGAGAAGGTAAGTACTTGAACTCAAACTTGTGTGCTCTTGAGATAAGAAATCCGTACAATCTAAGACTCGATCAAGATCCAAAGGTAAAGGCTAATGTAAGTATGTACTTATGTATACGTATAAAGAAACTGACGGTTTTGTATGTTCAAGGTAAGCATAAGTGTTGGAAGAGGATGATCCGTGAATGCAGCCTAGAATGAATACTAAGGCAGGTAAAGAGGTAATAAGACAAGTAGGCAAATGAACCCAGGTACGTGAATTTAATATGTGGATGTAAGTAATGGTAAAGTTCATTAAGGGAAGGAAAAATCTTAAGATGAAAGACAATGACAGTATAGTAATGAAGTATTGGAAGCAATACACGCGCCGAAGCCTAAGTCTACAGACATAAGGTGACAATTACATGAAGGCACGAAACTACTATGTGGATTGTGTACCTGGCCAGTACACGAGAAACGTATGACGTTCGTGAGATCATGATAGTTGTTACAGGTATGTCCGGTAGAGTTGGGTAGCAGGCGGGCGTGTGGGTGAAATGGGAAGTAAGACTCTCGGGAAATTGAGAGTACTATGTAAGAATGAAAAACATTCCTGATAAGAATGAAGAATGTTAAATCCGTGATTAAGTGCGGATCAACGAGATATGAATGATATGTTTGAATCCGTGAGACGGATTCAAGGAATGAAAGGCATGAATGTTATGTTTGAATCCGTGAGACGGATTCAAGGAATGAAAGGCATGAATGTTATGTTTGAATCTGTGAGACGGATTCAAGGAATGAAAGGCATGAATGATATGTTTGAATCCGTGAGACGGATTCAAGGAATGAAAGGCATGAATGATATATTTGAATCCGTGAGACGGATTCAAGGATGAAAGGCATGAATGTTATGTTTGAATCCGTGAGACGGATTTAAGGATGAAAAGCATGAATGATATGTTTGAATCCGTGAGACGGATTTAAGGATGAAAGGCATGAATGTAATGTTTGAATCTGTAAGGCGGATTCAATGAATGAAAAAGTATGAATGATGCATCTGGATCCATGAGACGGATTCAAAAATATAAAAAGATGAAATTAATCCGCCCAAGAAGATGTCGACAGTTTGACCATGATTGAGTCGAACGGGTCATAGAAGTAAGTATAAAGTAAAAAGTGATAGTATAATAGACGAAGTTTTGTATAAGTTACGTGTAAGATATGTGGGTAATTGACTCTTAGAAGTCAGAATGATGACGGGCTGTGACCCGGACAATAACTTGAGTATGAGCGGGAATGGTAAGCTTAGTAAGAAATATTGAAACGATGTAATAAGGTCTTCGCAAGTAAGCATGAATGGAAGGAAGTACGAGCGTGTACTTCAGTTGGCGAAATAATTAATTGAATGAAAGGATTTCATGTAAGAAATAGAATGTGTGGTACGTTATAGCAGGCACGTAGGAAATTGTGAAGAGTTATAGGTGGGTAATCACCTAGTGTAAGGAATGTTTAAATGATATATGCTAACCGCTGATGTTGTTGATGATAATGTTAGAACTATTAATGTAATGAAACCAATCGTATTGGTGAAAGGACGTGCACGAGCAGAAGCTCATTACACGAAGGAATGAAATCTGGCCTGTACGGCTAGTACTCGAGGAGAAGATGATCGATCAGGGTTGCGGATCGTGGTTTGGGAAATGAAAAAGAGGTTAGTAAAATGTTTAACTCCTGATTGGAGAGGTATGAACTATTTATACACGTGAATTAAGTAATGCATGAAGTGAAAGCAATAGTAATGTGAAATGAACGAAATGATTTAAAGATAATATAAAGGTATGCAAGGTATACGTAACTGTAGAAAACATAGAGTAAGGTTAACGTTAGAGTTAAGCACGTAGGTGTGACTATGAAATAGTAAGTTTTGTGGTGGTAACGAAACAAAAGTTAAAAGTTATACAGAGTATGTAGAGAATGTAAATTTTTAGAGGTGAGATGGAGATATTAGATCCATTAAGAATGGATCATATTAAAGGACGGAAGAGTATGTGTATTGACCAGTTATTGACAGGTCAAGTAAATGAAAATGCAAATGAAATAGGAAAGAATGATCAGGAAAGTATGGGCTAGTGGTCGTATGGAGGGACTGGAAGAAAAGATAATGTGTGTTCGATGAAAGTGAGAAAGGTTTCGGGGACGAAACCTTGTTTAAGGGTGGTAGACTTGTAACGCCCCAAAATCTGAATGTTAATATTTGTTGTATGTTCTTATGTGACACGTCAGGAAAATAAATAACTAGGCTATTTAACCTAGTTAAGGGTATGGTCAAAAGTATTAAATGATGAAGGTAGTGTCAGTTATGTTTTAAAGGTAAACCCGAGGGGCTAAAGTGGAACAAATGAAAGTTGATTTACTAATTAAAAAGAAACCATCACACATATAAACACACACATCGTGTGTGTTCGAGAAAGATCAGGAGGCTCCCATGGAGCCTCAAACCCTAAATCATCTTTAAGCTCAAATTGGAAGGCAAGATGAAGTTGAAATCCATAACCGAGCATGGATTAATGATCACCAACACGAGGGGATCATAAGGTATGTCTTAAATATAAGATTGGTGATCATGGGTGAAGTGGGTTATGTTCTAATCCGTGAGTTAATATGAAATTGATCATGTACAAGGGTTAGAATCCTCGTGTAGAACATGGGTTATGAATGGTTTGCGTTAATTTGATGATTAGAGGTGACACCCGTTAGTTAGGGTGAAGATGATGACTAGAATCACCTCTTATGTTCAAGTCTTGTTGAATGATTGATGTATTATGTGGGTATGACGAATTATTGTTAGATGAAAGTATAGGAATATGATGATGTTATGTTTAATGTTCATTTGGAATGATATATAATGATAAGTAGAAGGATTTGATGAGTTATGTATGAGTTTAGAGGATTCATGCTTGAATTAGTTGTAAGTTATGCTTGAAAGGTAGTACTTACATCAAGTGTATGATAAAATGAATATAGTGTCGTCCGTATGGTCGATTACGATGTTACGGGTATATGTTGATAAGTCGATAGTTAAATATGGTTAATAGTTGACTTTCGAAAGTCAACTAAGTGTAAGAAACATGAATTGACACGTTGCCGTAAAGGAAGGATTATAGGAAGTCGTATGGTACATGTTATGTCAATATGTGTTATTTGTGATTATATGATGAATTACAAGAGTTAAACGGATATGAACATAATCATATGAGTTATGTATGCTAGAAAGGACTAATGAAAGTTAAGGGTGAAATATGCGATTGATATGATTGTTAACATGTACGAATGCATATGCTAATAGGAGCGTGATCTTGATGAAAAGAGAGTATAGGAAGCATGTCAAGACGGACTCACGCCTGAAAGGATAACGGGTCAAGAAAAGGCGAGGAATCGGATACGAGCACGGACGCATAAGGTAAGTGATTTCCGTAATCACTTCTTAGTACAAGTAAGTAATAAAGTGTTGTAATGAAATAAACATGAGGTTTGAGGTCAAATAGGTGTTAAAGTCTTTCGTCGTAAGTGATGGGTTTAAGGTTGACCAAAATGCCCTTGATGGGTATTTTGGGGTAAACGATCTTAAAAGTAGTTTAGAAGCAAGTTATTCGATTAGAGTAATGTTTTGGACAAGTATGGAAGTGGGGATGATGGTTTGGTCAGTCATAAACCAATTAATGCGCGAATACCCTTAACGGGTCAAAGTAAGCATATGAACGATAATGTGTTAAGAGAATGCAAGACATCCAAGAATTTAGTAGGTTATGATAGACGTCACGGATATTGTGAGGTTTATAATGTGCTATGGTAAAATAACTAAGTTATGTTGATGAATGCACGAATGGGTCAAAGTTTGGGAAAAGGGTAATAAGCCGAAGAGTTAGAAGTATGAAATTTTATTATGTTGGATGTTGGTTTTTAACTCCACAAGGTAGAGGATTAAATTACGGACGCGTAGGAAAAAGAATCGGGTAAAACGGATCAAAAACGAGAGAGTTATGCTCGTTTCCGTGAAACGGGATCGTGCTGGGAATATGCAGCAAGTTGCTGCACATCTTCTGCCAAAACAGGGGCCTAGCGTGACGCCAGGGCCCTTGGCGTCGCGCTAGCCCCCCCTGGTTGGAGAAAGTTGCTCGTTTGCTCAGTATTGGCTTGGGAACTCGTTTAAACGCGTTTTAAGTTGCGTATGACTAATTTAACTCATGTTTTGTGACCTTTATGGTAAGCGTATGTGTGGATATGTATGTATGGATGTTGTGTATCCCTTTACACGTATGTAGAAGTGTATGTAAGCGTGTATGCGCGAATGTATGTAAGATTATAGTGTGTAAGCGAGTACATAAGGATATATATGAAGACGTATAAGAGTAGACAAGTATGAGTCGGGTATATTGCAATGGGTGATTGAAAATATAAATGTAGGTATGTGTGTAAGTGTATACGTATGTATGTTGTATAAGTATAAGTGTATGTATGTAAGGGCGTACGTAGATGATATGTATATGTAGTCAAGTGAGTATGTACGAAGGTATGTACGTATGTAAGTTGTGAGAAGGTATGGAATAAGTATGTACGCATGTATATAAGTATGTATGTATGTTTGTACGTAGGTATGTATGTAGGTATGTATGTATGTATGTAGGTATGTAAGTATGTATGTATGTATGAAGGGATGTATTTAGGTATGCACGTACGTATGTATGTAGGTACATAGGTATGTATGTTGCTATGTGTGATCGTAAGTGTATGTATAGGTTGTATGAAAGTATGCACGCATGCATCCAATGAAATTGAGTACTAACTATAATGACAGCGTGCCTGGTGATGAAGTGTAACGCAGGAATACCAAGGAAGTCTCACTACGGATCGTATGATCAGAAGGAAAGCCGGGATGTAAAGAGTTAATGGAATGAAAAGTAAACATCAACAAGTTTTGTATGCTTATGATACGTACTAACGTTATGAATTTCATGTGGTGAACGCAGGTAGTACAAGCCATGATGATTACTAAGGAGTAGAGATCGAAGATCGAGTCACAAGACGGATTGTACGGGAATGACTAAATATGTAATTTAGTGCCGATAAGTTATGTTCTTATATTATAAAATGAATGTTTGGAATGTCAAGATGTATGTCATGAAAGAAATTTTCAGACTCGAAATTCCGCTGCATTGTTTTAAGGTTAAACCTGTTTAGGGTGTTACAGGTATCAGAGCCACTGCTTTAAGCCAATAGGTGTTGTGATAATAATACCTAATCTTATATAAAAGAGTTAGGAGATTGCTATTAACTGGTAGCACACCTGATAGTATTTAGACTTGAACTTAAGAAAGATGCCTTAGTATAAGCTAAGCCACTTATTTAAGCAATTAGGTGTTGTAATAATACCTAAGTTTAAACGGAGAGTTAGGAACTTAATATTATCTGGTAGCACTCAGGATAGTATTTAGACTTGAACTTAAGAAAAGATGCCTTAGTATAAGCTTCGAGATAAGCTAAATACTTGTGATGGGTTTTGGTATGCCATAAGAATGGTAATTAGAATATTGCAAGATATGATAAATAAGCAATAACACTTAATTACTATTAATTCTTGCTTATTGAGATTACTTGGTCTAGAATAAAGATATGTTATGGAAATACAAATTTTCTTGATTTTTGGATAAAAGCCCTAATAAAAGAGGCACTTTTAAAAATACTATTTATTGGAAATATAAAATTTTCTCCGACAAGACTGGGTATGGTGTAGCAGACTCTCCAGTTTGTCCGGATATAATAAGGGTTACCTCTCTGGCGAGAACCGGATAAGACGGGGTATATAATATGTCAAACAAGTGACAAGATTTCCCTAAATAATATCATGACCTGATATCTGACTTGTTTTTGGAAAGATGAATCTGTTAAATACATTGACCTTATAGAGGGTGTATATATTACAGCATGTGAAATATATGATTATATAGATATGTATATCTATAAGGAATTCCAAAAGTCAATTAAGAATAAAGCACAAGCATATGTGTCTAGATTTCTTTATCAGGAATCTCTCGCATATATCTATAATTCCGATATCAAACATTATTCCGTTTGATCATCTTTCTCGTAACTCATGCGACAAAATAAACGACGGGAACCCTTTAAGTTGGTACACCATCAAAAGTATAAGAATTTCCAATACGCAAGTACGAAGCAAGTAAAGTTGTACTAGTGCACAAGAAAACACATGAAACTTAAAAATATACGATCATAAACGTCAAAGTATATCACACCCGACTTTCAAGGCAAGACCTTTGGAAAGTATGATTGGGCACGACAACAACAATACTAATCCCGGCAGTGGGAGAACTACTGATAACTTACATAAGTAATTACCTAATTTACAATATAGTATTACTATATTTAAAAATTCTTGTTAAACCATTGAGGTGAAGAATTTATATTTTTATGTTTGAGGTATACTCTCATTTAAATTTATATTTAGTTATTTATTATTGGTAATTAATATTAGTTTTATTATTAGTAATAATAGTAATAGTGTTAGTATTATTTTTAGGTACTAGGGTTATTGTCAGGGACAGGTATTGAATAGCCCAGCCTTAGTTAGGCATGGACTGATCACATATGCTTAAACAAGGCAGCACTAACCAATATCCAACCATGATAATGACTAGTTAATGTATATAAATTAAGTCATCATACTTATTTAGTAAATTTTAAATTATATGTAAAAATATTTATATATATATATATAAATATATATACTTTATACTGTAAGGAGAAGACATATTTTCATAAAACAATACAAGAATTAGAGGGGCGAATAAAATTATATAAATAATTGTCTAAGTATTCATGGACAAGACATTTTATACTTATAAGAAATTGTTCATCTTGTTTAATATTCCACAACTATTAAATATTATGTATTAAGATCGACAAAAGAGTTATGCAGATCAGAGACGTAAACCCCTAGAGTTTTCATTAAAATATTTCAGTTGATTACACGGTGAATTGGTTCGATCACCATAATTATTAAACTATTTCAAATTATTACGACACCTTGCGGTATTGGTATAAACTGGTAGCTCATGTTAAAAAGGACAATAATAACACTAAATTTTGTTTTGGTTTTCTTATATTCAGCTTATGAAAGTTACATGTGTAGTAGAATTACTTTATAATATTATAAAAATATTATTATTTTACAACCATACACATAAATTACTATCTAAAGTAAATAAGATAAATACAGTATCACATAAAAGTTTATAAGGATTCTTATTGTCTTTTAAAGTTCTAATCTAAAAAAAAAAAAAACAAGTGACATTACCAAGGAATGTCAAATAAAATGAAATAGGGAATTTGCAAAAAAAAAAAAAATAATAATAATAATAATTTTTATAAAATTTCATAAAATGAATTTTATATTTGATAAACTTATGTTTAGGTTTTCAAATTTACTTTTATATGTATAGTTACTATTAACATATTCTATTATATAGTAATAAGAATAAACTACTTAAGTATAACTTTATGCATATATATATTTTTAGTTATACATATGGTTTAGTGTTCGTATATATAAAAATAAATTTGTTACCTTCACATATTTAGTTTATATGACTTTCTATATTAAGTTTATTATAAAATTTGAAGAGGACTCATATTAATTGTGTGAAGCTAATGTTTACAAGCCAATTAAAATTTTAGTCTTAAGGTAGCCGAAAATTTAATAAATGAACAAAATACTAATTAGAGTTTAACATATCTAAATATGGTTATAACAATATTATAAGATTTCACGATCGTCTAGACGTAATCTATTATCTCACGATCATCGCTTAAGGTACGGACGCAAAAGTCTTAATATCATTATGTATTAAGACAATAATACACTAACTCTATTGTCTTTTCGTGTATCCTTACAATTCACTCATCTTAGCACATTGATTTTCTCATATCATAATTCAATATTTGACAAATCATTTTCATGCTTTTATTTCATTTGGAACCTGTTAATTCTAAGTCTTCCTCAGTTGCCAATCAAAGTAAGCTTTTTTTCTGGCAAAGAATTTTATTAATTCTAAAAAAAAAAAGTCCTTCACATTCATTTTAAAATATCTATAGATCATATATCTTTTGGCTTGAACCTAGTCACCTTGGAAATTATATCATTTCATCTCATTCGTTTGTCATCGATTTCTTGAACTAATTCAGTTGAACCATTGAATCCTACTTATTGTACAACTCGTATTCACAAAATTTGATATTTTAATTCTGTGTCATCTACCTTAATATTGTTTTTATTGACTAAAATATGACATAAGTCTAAAAGAAATATCGTAGCCCAAATCTCGAGGACGAGATTTTAAACAAGGTGGGGAGGATGTAACATTCCCATTTTTATTATAGGTTTGGTTAAATTTATTAACCTACTAGTAACTAGTTTTATTTCTAATATAATTATTCGACCCAAATAGTTTTAAAAACTATTTTATATATAGTTGGTTGAAATATTATACTAATTAATTGGCCTGTATATAGGTGACCTTTCTAAATAAAATAAAAGTATATAAAAACTTATATTATTAGACAGGTAGATTACGGGTAAGTTAACTGTTATAAATAGGAAGTATCTAGACGGGCCTAGAACCCTTTACTAATTAAATTATAAAAATACAATATATTTAAACCTACTATGTTTTTAATGAAACTTGGTTCAAAATGTAGACAATAATATACTCGTTCTAAAGACATATGTATTATTTTCTAGAACGCTATATTTTATAAGTTATAAACGCCAAATAAGCAAAACAGTTAAATTAATTATAATATATATATATATATATATATATATATATATAATAAAGTTAACAAATGAAAGTTTGTTTGAATTGTATGCATATCGAGATAAGCAGAAAGGAATAAAAAAAATAAAATAATAAAATAAAATTTAACCATTCCTTTTATTTAAATCAAATAATGGTAATATGTGTACATGTAGTACTACCAAATGTAAACAACACATATGATACGTGTTCCATTATGTGAAACATGTAAGAATTCCATCCATCTTGGAAATCCTACAAATAGGAGTTAACTAAATTGAGAAGTTCTCATTCATACGATATCACCTCACTCTAAATTCTACTGTTTATTTTTATTATTTACCTTATAATACTCTAAAAGCCCTGCTCTGTTTTAAGTGTTTTAACTCTCGATCACCGCTACCCTTTCCGATTTATCTGAGCCCCATAACACATGTCAAGGCTCTGCCTGACTAAGTTCGTTGGGGTTCTGTCTCGTGACATAGGGACAAGGTTGAATTAGGGGTACTATACTTAACACGAGTACAAATATATATATATATATATATATATATATATATATATATATATATATATATATATATTTAAAATAGCTCAGAAGTTATACCCAAAATTTATACCAAGAGGCTTTCTAGTTGAACCCTAAATTTATAAAGTGGGTCCATTCTCTTTTCTCACTATTTTATTCCCTTTTTCTTTATGATATAATTATATTAAAAAATGTCCCAAATTGATCCGTTAGTAAAAACCCGGACCCCTGAAACCCCAATCAAAAATCAAGAAATTTAGAATATTGGTCTTCTCGCGGGGCGCGTAAAGGTTAAGCATACCTTACACGGGCCGCGTCAACCTTCAGTTTGACCAGATAAGCATCCGGATCCATGTGTTGTCACACGTGTCACGACTACCGATGACTCAGCAACCTTCGATATGATCCACACTCCCACGCGGGCCGCGTAAAGTTTGGCCTGAGGCTTACGCGGGCCGCGAGGGAACCCAATTTCAGCTATAAATAGCCTAGCTCAGGGGCTTTCATTCTGTGTTGACAAAACTTTTAGAATCATTCTCACTCTGCTCGAATTTCACTTTCAAAGTAGTGGGGTACTGCTACGATACCGGGTATTAACTCGATCGCTGCTACGATTCAATATCCGATCGATTGAAACTATCCGACAGGATGTTTAAATGCTATACTTTGTCATTAGTCGTGAATCTGACAGGATGTTTGAGTGCCACCCAAACTCGGGGTAGACTCTGTCATTCGTTGCGAATCCGATAGATGTTTAAGTATTGCACTTTGTCATTCGTTGTGAGGGTTTAATCTCGTGAGTTATCGTAAATGCTATATTAGTTACTTACCTAGTTCGTGTGCACCAGGTTACAAGACTAATCAATAGGCTAAGCTCTGCCCGTATAAATCTGCATGCTTATAATGTGAGTCATTCTCTTTTTATCAAATTTAATTTCAAAATCATGTTTGCTTTCAAAGTTATAATTACGGGGATTAAGTCTTTGTAGTCACCAAATTACAGCCGGTATGTGGGGTTTTGTATACATTACTTGATAACCGTCACCATTGGACAACGAGTTAGCCAAGGGGTGATATGACCATAGTCATAGACACCATTGGACTCTGAGGTTACCGATGGAAGTTCGAGTGACAAATACTGTGGGTAGTTGGTTGATATATGGAAACATTGTAATCGCTCTTAATACTGTAGATTATAACTAAATGTCATTTTATAAAACCTGAATGAACTCACCAGTATTTCCTGCTGACCAAAGCTTTTTAAAACGCGTTTAAGGTAATTACAGTTGATTGGAGTAAGAGATGGATACGGCACTGAAAGGCTTCAAGAAGTGGCTTATTTTATTAATTAAATCAAATTAAGAAATGTTATTTTATGTAATTGGGATTATCCCTTATTTAAGCTACCTTTGTAAAAACATGGATTTATTCCATCTATTTAATAAATAAAATCCGGTGTTTTCTAAACTCTGATATTTTTCCTAACTCACGGTCCTGATGAAATTTCCGCTGCAATATTTTTCAAAATAAATCACCGGTACCACTTGGCTGCTCGCGGCTCCCAATTCCGTCCAGGGTGGGTCGGGGGACGTGACAGGTAATGGGTTTGACTGGAATGTTAAACCCGGGTTGTTGGTTAATACACGTATATCTATCACTCAAGTCCCTCCTACCAATTGTTGCCGGGAAGGCAACGGGGTATTAGTTAGTAGCGCTACTTAGGTTTGGCACCCTCACACCGCACCGAGGAGGTCGGGAGTGAACTAATGACCCCTATCTTGACCATTGCTTTGATAGAGGCATTGGGGTTTAGGGCAAATAGTTTGGAGCCATCGGCGGTAAGCGTGTGATTAACAACAATGAATCTGTGAAACGTTTTAAACTAGAAACCGGTAACTAAACGCGTTAACAAAACTTTGAACTCACCAGCGTCGTCTGACACACTTGTCTGCATGCTTGCAGGTCTGTAGGGATATAGCATTGGGAACTTGCTGTCTGGAAGGCTGGAGTGGTCATGGGTCAAGATACATGGAATCGCAATACAAGTCTAATGGTTTTTACATGTGGTTTATAAAATACTTAACAACTGAGTTATGCTTCCGCTGTATACAATGATTTATATGTAACGTTTGTAACACTTTATGATAATGAATGAAAGTTTTATTTAAATATTTTTATGAGTTCAATGTGATTGGTGGCTAAGATCCTGGTACGTCACACGCCCCGCGGTGTTTCCGCAAGTGATATTTTAGGGGTGTGACAGTTTATCGGCAAGAACCGGATATCAATCCGTGGACGCGGTGTCTCGATACTAAACTTTTTTTACTTTAAAGCCTTTTCAATTAGCGGGTTTGGATTTTCTAATTTATCATGCAAATAATAAACTACTAAATATTCTAGAAATAATAATGTCTAAGAAATGTTGCCTAAACTAAGTATCCACTAATAAACATATGACAACTAAAAGGATAAATTAGTGATGATACAAACTCTAATTTAACTAAGTCCCAATCAAGGTTTCCTAGTTTTATAATCCTTAGGAAAATTAAAATGAAATAACACTCTAATCACCTAAGAATTATTCTTTTTAAGTTCATTTGTTAAGTTAATGTTAATCTTTAATCATGAGTTACTTGTTTGTCAAAATTCCTAACTCTACAAATTAGGGAAAACCTGTGACAACCCTCACATTTACAGGTATCTGTACAATTAATTAACATTTAATTTGTGCTTAATGACTGTGCTTGATTACAACTGCTAATCTAACTGCTTACTGATTTCTGTTACATACATACACATGCATCACCTTCATACTGTCATTCCATTTATTATATACAAACATTAGTGACAAACTTGATGCACAAAGCACAGTTAGCACAGTGAACGGATAACCCAGAAAACATGCTGACAGTACCAGCACCTAGACAGACAATGTTTTTGAGGCCAGTATGAGCCAGAGATAGAGTACTACACTAGTAGGGAGTGTAGGGAAGTGAGGACCACTAGGTGATAGTTACAGTGCCGGAAAGTGCCAAAAACACACTTTAAATGCAGAATTCTGCACTAAATAACCAAAATTCAGCATTTAATAATGCTAGTAAAGTGCAAAAACTTGACAAAATAGTCCTAGATACTTTCCAAAGCGTTGGGAATTAAATATGTCACTAAAAGTATTATAAAATACACTTTATAGATTAATTTAGCACTTTAACGGAACAACACCCAACCGAACAACCGGACTTTACCCGGAACATAAAAATATTGCCAAACACATTGTTTTTATTTTTCTGAGCTAGTTAGGGTCCTCGAACACCCTAACACACTATATAATTAACCACACACAATAAACCACTAACTTAACATTGAAACTTAACTAGATTAGTAACCATATGGTTGGAACCCAACCCCATACCCCCCCCCCCCCATTGGGAGACGGTCACAAAGGGGTGACCCACCCCTTTGATTTCTTGATTAAAATAATAGATCATGTTGGATGATTAGGAGCATAATACACATAGGATAAAGATGAAACTTGGTTTATAAATAAGCACAAGAGTTAACCATCTTCTCTCATCAAACACACTTAGCAAACAACTCTCCCCCTCTTCCTTCTCCTTGTTCGGCCGCCACCATACCACCACATTCAAGTCCATTCCAAGCAATCTCCATACTCCCAAGGGTGTAAGTGATCCTACAAGTAAGCTTGGTGTATTCGGAAGCTCAAGGACCTCTCTCGTTTTCTTTTATCCATCACTTTCATACTCTTGAACTCCCCTAGCGTTGTGCTAGTAGTAAGTGTCTTAGATCTTCATACTTTTCATATTTTTGTTGGTTAATAGTGAAAAGAATGGTGAAAATATAAGAACTCTAAAGAACATAAACAAAGTCTTGAAGTATAAACTAACTAGAGATGAAGTATGGTTAAAATAGTGATGAAATCATGTTATTCTTGTGTTGTTATGATTATTGTATGTTGGTTGTTAGTAAAAATGATATGGTTCATCACATAGACTTGCTAGATCATGTTTAAAGACATGAACTAGCAAGATGTGAAAGTTGGAAATGTTGTGGATGATGAAATCATCCACACATAGACTATGAACTTGAATAAATGAAAGTTTTCTTGAAAAATAAAGACCAAAGTAAGTTATAAGCTTGTAGATCTATAGATCTATGAGTGGTTTTTCGAAAGAACCAAGTGAAAAGTATGAGTTTTGTTAAAACTTGGGTCTTACATAAACTCATCACATTTTTAGTGGATAAACAAGTGTAGGAACACTTGTGTAAAAAGAAAATTTCACAAAGAAATATTTTTAGAAAATATGACTAGAAGTTGTAAAAGTTCAAACTCTTTAAAAATAAAGTTTTTAAAGAATCAATCACATTTTTAAAGATAACAAGACCTACAAAGTGTGCTAGTAAGTTACTACATGTTTTTATAAACTTTCAAGTTCATGAGTTTATGGTTTATGCTTGTTTATGACAAGATTGGTAATTAGAGATTGTATATTGTTGGTTGTTAATTGTTTGAATGATTTTACAAAAGAAAATGATATGCTAGAAAGCATGGACGCCTCCATTTACAAAGGAAACTCTGGCGAATTTTTTCTAGAATTTCAACACTTAGAAATATTTTTTTAACAAGTATTTACAAATATATTTTTAACTTTATTTTCGAAATAAACTTCGCCATGATTTTTATTATAAAAATTACCAAATACCGGAGGTTAATTTTCGTAAATAAATTTGATAAATATATATATAGAATATATATTTCATACTAAAACTCTTGTGTGATTATTTGCTTATTTTGCGAACTAGTTATATTATTTTTAGGGTAAAAATAATATAACTTATAACTCCATGATATTACGACTCCAAAATAATACTAAAACTCTCACAAAATAAATATTTAAGTTACGCAAGTATTGTTGTATTACGAAACGCTAGGACGTCACTTATATTGTATTTCGGAAAAAATACTCTTGTATGTATGTTTTTGGTAAAAATATTATTTTGGAAAATTTATGAAGTAAAATATAATATTTTTGGAAAAAATATATATATTTGGAATTAAGATGTTTTAGACAAGTGATTAAAATATATTTTGCTAAGTGGGACTTAAAATATATTTTTCGGTATTACAAGTGTACATGTATAAATACCCCCATCCTTGGGAAGGAAATACACTTATAAAACAATTAAGAAGTGTGAGTACGAAATAGTTGCCTAACTATTTTCCTAAATACAAAAGTTAAGTTAAAATAATTAATATTATTTTAACAAGTATAATATCAAAGTAACGCAACTCAAAACACTAAATCCTAAGCCAAGGCACGGCCCATCCGTATAATAGGTATTAGTACGTGTAGGTCGTCGCGCAGCAGATCGAGTTTGAGATTGACGTTACAGGATACGCACTTCAGTGAGTTCATGTCCCCCTTTTCTCTTAACTGTTTTCAGTTTTATAACTTCGGGGGTGAAATACATGTTACAATTATTAAGGACATTTTTTTACATGGTATGGTTAGCTTAAGGAGGGTTGGGACGTTCAGATCATGTGAGTGGTGGGTACAACACTTAAAGCCATTAATCCTCGTTGTTAGGACCGAGGGACACAAGAGTGATAGATCTATTTGGGTGTAGCGAGCCCACACCCGTGAGGTCAGGGTGACCCATAGAGGTGACTGTGTCTTACAGCCGAGGCCCGATACAAATTTGCTTGGTTTGAGTTTTCCTGCATCACTTCACACATACCAGTGGCTTTGCAACCCATTGGTGATCTCTTTTTCCTTAATTGCAACATACCAGGGACATTTATACATTGGGACGTACTTCAACGATTTATATACATACTCACTTTTACATGAACTCACTCAACTTTTGTTGATTTTTCAAACTACATGTATTTCAGGAAATTAGTGGATCTGGCGAAGTATGCAATCGTGTCAAGCTGCGTAGGGAATAATGAGGTCATCCAGGTTTAGGAAGTGTGACCCTTTCCTGGACGGGTTACAAGTCTTAAACCATGTTTTTAGTCAAGTCTTTTGTGGTGTCATGTGAACACGTTTTAATCATGTCATGGTTGTATGTTGTTTTATGTGTCGACTTTTAAAACAATGATGTTGTGGTGATGTTTAAAACTTAATGAATGGATGACTATCATGTGATTTATTTTCATATAGCATTGTTATGATTGTTGCTATGGTATTAAGAAGTCACACCAAATAAACCCACGCTTCCGCAAAAGCCAGGGTGTGACAAAACCACTATGAACAACATACTAATCACCCTAATTTGCTTTTAAGTAAATAATAACTTCATCATGTTCTTGATATGAACCACAAGCATGGTCACGCTAGATAATAATCTTGGCCTAAATCATCATGCTAACATAATCACATACCATAGAATTCATATAAACATTCTAATGATCTTTCCAAATCTAAATGCAAGAATTCATACACATGTTCAAATCATCATCCAATTCATGTTGGCAATTACCATTCCTAGTTTCATGCTATGAATCAAACTAACACGTTAACAAGATTCAATAACCATAATTTACACATGGGCTTTCCAACACATCATGCATATACTTATGATTAAACACTCATGAACAACAACTTCAAATATCCACATGAACTCCAAGAACAAGAATAAATATCATTATGAAGATTAACAAGAACAATCATCACATCCGTTTCCATGTTATCATATGTTCATAAGCTTCAACCAAGTTTAAGCAACACAAATGTTTAGCCCATTAGGCTCATGACAACATAAAAAATTCTTGCAAATACTTCAAAGTTCAACAAAGAATTATGAAATACCACCAAAAATCAAGGATTATAGGTTGAATGATTGAATCTTAAGTGGTGTTTGACTCCTCTTTGGCTCCTCCAAGCTCCCCAAATGTATAATTTTGAGAGAGAAATCACCTCCAAGACCCAACACACCTAAAAAATGAGCTGAAACTCAAATTTATACTACTGGTCAATCGGCACGACCATGCTGGGATTTGGCATGGTCGTGCTTGGTCTGTGTCAGTTTCAATTTTCGTCTGTCATTCTTGTTTGCTACCATTTTTGAAAAAATCCCGCTCAAAAGTTCCCGAGGCGAGCATGGTCGTGCTAGGTTTTGGCATGACCATGCCAGGTCAGTTTTCACCGGTAATCTTTGATGGAAATCTCATGCACTGGTTGTGCTTAGGTTGATTTGGCCGGGCACGACCATGCCAAGGGGTGGCATGATTGTGCCAATCAGAAATCTTGCTCATTTTGGATGGTGGTGGTATTCAGATGACCGGGCACGACCGTGCCAGGGGATGGCATGACCTTGCCAATCAGAAATCTTGTTCATTTTGGATGGTGCTGGTACTCGGATGACCAGGCACAACCGTGCCAAGGGATGGCATGACCGTGCCACATCTGGCAGTTTGCTGGAATCGTCCGTTTTTGCTCCATTTTGTTCCAAAAGCCTTTGTTTTACCACCGGGCCGAAGCCCGAACCTGTATTTTCACAAACAACTCAAATAAGTACCAAAATCAATGAAATTACAAAGAGTTTTTGTATGAACGGAGATAATTTTGACGTTAAAAGATGTATAAATTCTTATGCGTCAGTATAAAAGTTTAAATAATAGACTAAGTATGAATAGAGTTTTAAACAATCAACATGGAAAATAGTTATATAAAATTAACATACGATTGTCATGCATCTATAAATGTCAGCCCAAAGTGTGACAACCCGAATTTCTAAGGTGTGCCTTTAACTCCGAATCACTTTCTGTTACGATTGGATTGCAGTGTTGCTACGTAAGCTTGCACGTTTACTTGTTGAACTTGGTTAAACACTAATTATAATCACTGCTAATTATAATTAGTTGTTGGGTTTGATTAAGCACTAATTACAAGTATTTAATTAGAAACGGGTTGCCCCATTTGTTTACCTTAGTGGGCCGCACCCTTATACCTTTTTAATTGAAATATTGGACTCCCCAAACCATCTATGAAGCCCAAAACCAATCCAGTCGATATACATGCAATCACTTAATTGATTTCATGCGGCATTGCATTCCTTGTTACGCTGAAAAACAAACGCAAACCCTAATATCATTCCCTACCCTTGTGCGACTACGGCAGCCATTCCCTCACCCGAAATACTCTACCTCTCAATCTAGGCATCCTATTCTTCGGTTAGTCCATTAATTCATCCTTGTAATGTGTTTGTTGTTCTTTTTATTGGCATATATTATTCTTTTGGTGCTTGCTGTTTCTTGGTGCGCAAACTGATTGAGACGTAGAATTGATTTAAAGTTCTTTGAAAAACTGAATTATAAACTGGAATCACATGTAGTGTTGATATCATAGATGGTGTTAGGGCCGCATATATTAGAAACCCGGATGAACATCTCTTAGATCAGTAATATATCGGCCATAATAACTAGTTGATATTGCAAATTGATCTAGCCGTGCATGAATTATAAAGGAGTGTGGTGGTGTTAGTCGATTGAATATTGGTTGCTCCTGTTATGTCCGATGTATGATCGATAGGCTTAGTAATTGAAGATATGATTAATATTAATAAATGATGCTATGTGACTAGGGAGCCGATTGTAGCCTGATTATGTTCATGGGATGATCATGCACGGTTAGGATGTTTAATGTTTACTTTGATTTAATTGTGCAGTTATTATCGATGATGATGGTATTGTATGTAGGAATAAAGGATTTTGATTGATGATATAACAATGATTTAAATTGCATGAAAATCTGGTAAATGAGGATCATGTGGTCGGCCATTAGTTTCATACTTGCATGTGAATTTGTAATTTTGATTTCATCAATCCATGTGCACATGTAAATAAACGACGGCCATGTGTGGTTGTAATCTTAATCTCATCAATCCATGTGCTCATCTTAAATGTGTTGTCAGATTAGTCAAATGTATTAATCCTTATCATTGTTTGAAACTTGGACTGCATGATATTATATTTGTGTGGTTGACTGTTAGTGCATAGGAATTGTATGTCGATGAACTGATTAAGCATTTTTAAAACTAGGGTTATATAATAGTAATAATGATGTGTAGTCAATATTAACTTATGATTTCAAGACTGTTTGATAATGATTGTGAAACTGACTATCACTGGTGATCCTAATAGGATTTGGTTGATCCACTGTTAAACAAAGAAATTAACCTTACCGAGCAAACCAAGGTGAGTTCACACTTTCCACAAGGCATGGGATTCCCAAGGGCTGGGAATGGGTAAAGGATTGAAACTGAACCTGCGTGATCTCCTGGTTTGGGACACGTACACGCCCTCTTTATTGAAGGGTGACAACCTGTGATAAGTATTTAATCGGAACCTGCGTAGTCTCCTAGTTTGGGGATTACGTACACACCCTCTTTATTGAAGGGTGACAACACGGATACTAGACCAAAACTCTCTATCATGAAGTCCCTCCTTTTTATATCGACTTAATCGCCGAGCCAATGGCGAGCGGGTCATTAGTTAGATAGCGCTATTTAGGTTTGACAAGCCTCACACCGTGCCGCAGAGGACGGGCGTGAACTAATGGATCTGGGCACGTCAATGATGATAGACATTGACGCTAGGGCACCAACTTACTTCAGTCAGTAGTCGATATGGTAAACAGGTCTAGTGGTTAACATGGGGAAGCCCCCACCAACTATGGATATGTTTGGGAAACAGGGTAAACTGATTAACTTACAACTTACAAATGAATTCCTGGTTTTTGAAACAACTTAACAATGAACACCAACTGTGAACTCGCTCAACTTTGTTGTTGACTCGTTGTTACATGCCTTGCAGGTCGTTAGGTACTTATGGAGCTTGCACGAGGAGGCGTGGTCGTTGTGGGACATGGACAACTGTGTGCCATGTTAAACATTTAAACATTTGAACTTATATTTGGTTTTGGATTTAATCATTATGCTTCCGCTTGCAACTTAAAATATGTTTTGTTTGGACACCAATTGTATTGGTTGGATTTTCTAATTACTTACATGCTTGTTCAATATGATTGGTGGCTGGATCCTGGTCAGTCACGCCTCCAGGCGGTGATACTCCGCGTGTGGATTTTGGGGGTGTGACACAAAGACTACCGCTAGGGTAATCCTATCGTAGCAACGATACGACCGTTATGTTTAAACTTAACGTGACCACAAGACTATGGGCAGTGCGTTACTCCTATAGCGCTATACATGTTAAGGGGATGCTTGTACAAAGATAATGACAAGTATATCACATAAGTATATTCCAACATGCATGAATTAAAGAATAACGTATAAGCATATATGTATGATTGTTTGTGTGATTGCATAAAGTATAAGTGATTGCGTGAATTTTGATAAGGTAAACATATTGCACCCAAAAGTGTAAAACGAAAAAGGGTGTTCGAGTATACTCACGGTTTTGCAAATCTTCGTTTGTTATCCCACGAGTTTGAGAAGATGATGAGAGGAACATCGAGGTTACCCTACAAGGGGTAAACGAAGGTGTGAGTTACTAGAGTTTAGATAGAGAATTCGTATTTCGAAATATAAGTATATAAGGATAAAAGTACAAATGTGATAGCTCGTATTTCAGAACCTATCTTTGTGTTAAATGTAACGTATGTGGACCCTATGTGATTATGTGAACTTTGATGATTAGTGAAATGTTATGTTTGATATTGTATTATGTGAATGTATGTAACCCGGATCGCACAACTCTAACTCGATCGCACAAGCCCATTCGGGCTACACTTATTGTACTCGAAACCCAAAAGGGCAGCCCAGGAATGGGTTCAGCCCACTCCCTTGTGTCGCATAACTCATGAGGAGGGTGTATACTCCTCATCAGTTGCAAATCTCATAACACACACAAACCCTAATTCTCTCCTCTCACTCTCTCTCTCAAAGTCGACAGCAACACACCCCTCTCCACCGAAGCTTTTGTGTTCGGATCAATCCTGGTTCTCTTCTCTAACCGGTTAGTGTTTTAACTATTGATTATATGTTGCATGATGTTGTGATATATATGCTTTACATGATGATTTAGGGATGATATAGGATTGATGGTGATGTAAACTGTTAATGTTGATGTTCATGTAATCGGCTCACATGTAGATGGTAATTAGAACCGAATATAAATAAGTTGGCTGTGATGTGTTTGAACTCGGATGATATGTGATGACCCTAGTGTTAGATCCGATTTAATGTTATGATAGGTTGTTTGTATGATTTGGATGTTTAATTAGGGTTCATATGAATTACACGATGATTGATTGGTTTGATCAAGAATTTGCATGATCTAAAACTGATTGATTGTTGATTGATAACCACATAAATGGAAACCATGTAACTGATTGCAAGATTTTAGGAATAATTAAACTGATCACACAAGTCCCCTAGTCGCACAAGAGCTGAACGCACAAGCTCTTAGATCGCACAAGGGCAATCGCACAAGACAGTCGCACAAGATAGGGTACAACGGTTAATGCTCTACGTTCAACTTAGGATTGCATGATCGCACAAGACCTTGTGGATCGCACAAGGTTGTGCCGATCGCACAAGGCTTGGGCCACACACGAACATTTGGACAATTGGGCCTCAAAGCCCAATCCCAATCGCACAACTTAACTGGATCGCACAAGTCCGTCCGGACCGCACAAGACCAATGTTTGTTATTAATTGGGCCGAAGGTTTAATGGGCTTCAATAACTGAATCGCACAAGATGATTGGGCTCGCACAAGCTCAACGGCCCAATCATCTGAGTCGCACAAGTCTTGGCATTATGTGTACTTGACTGTCAACGTGATTATTCGTGTTGCCATGATCGTTACGTGTTATAACCTGTTAGGCTATGTGTAAAACTTATGTGCACTACTTGAAAACCAAGACCTGACTTGTATGGTAACCATATTAGGATGTGGTTGACCACATATAGCTCAAGTAACCTTTTCGTGTATCTACTGAGCAAACCAAGGTGAGTTCACACTTTCTACAAAGCATGGTAATTCCCGGTGGGTTGGGAATGGGTTAAGGAATATGGATTCCTCGTCCTTCTTAGGTAGGACAGTACGGGTTAAGGAATGTAATTCCTCGTCCTCTTGGACAGTTTAAATTTCACTAGACCAAAACTCTATCACCAAGTCCCTCCTTTTTATATCGACTTAATCGCCGGGCCAATGGCGAGCGGGTCATTAGTTAGATAGCGCTATTTAGTTCTGACAAGCCTCACACCGTGCCGCAGAGGACGGGTGTGAACTAATGGATCTGGGCACGTCAATGATTATAGACAATGACGCTAAGGGAACATAAACATGACTAAAGTCAGTGGTCGATATGGTAACGAGTCTAGTAGTGTAAACATGGGGTAGCCCCCACGGCTGGAATGCCAGAGTAAACGGGATTATACAAAACACGTTTTCAACTATGGGGTAACCCCCACGGCAAGGGTGCCAGTTAAAGGAAACTATGTTTTTGGAATAACTTAAACAAACACCCAACTGTGAACTCGCTCAACTTTGTTGTTGACTCGTTACTGCATGCTTTGCAGGTCATTAGGTATTTACCTGGAGCTTGCATGGGGAAGAGTCGTTGTGGGACATGGAATGTTGAGTTCCATGTGGAACATTTGAACTTTAAAACTTATAATTTGGTTTTACACTTTATGCTTCCACTGATACATGGGTTTGGATAATTTATTTGGACACCAATTATATTGTGGTTGGTTTATCTTTATTATATTTTATTACATTATTCAATATGATTGGTGGCTTGATCCTGGTTATGTCACGCCTCCAAGCGGTGAAACTCCGCGTGTGGATTTTGGGGGTGTGACAGATTGGTATCCGAGCCATTGGTTATAGTGAATTGGTTTTAAAGAAGGAAAAAGTTTTGATAAAACCAGACTATAACCTGTACAGTGCTCAACGATTCACAACGACGCTTCGCTCCACATGCAAGGCTCGGCATTATAGGTGATATGATTTATGTTTATATTGCCTACTTGCTAGTTACATAGTACATTGCTCATAGTATGCTTAGTTAGTATAACAACTGTTGCTTGAACTCTGTGTGCTAACTCTCTTCTGTCACTCCACATTTACACACATGCGCGACACTTTTCTTACTTGGGTTTTCTTCGATGTGAAGAACATGAGTGGACGAATCAACCTGAGTCAAGCCCAGCTAACGACTTTGATCAATGAACAAGTTGCTGCGGCACTTGCAGCCGCCCAGGCAGGAGGTATAACCTGCCATTGTAACTTACTCTAGGATCTTTAGGTCCTACTCTCGTAAACCAACACTTGTGCTTAACCTTGTCCCTTCTTACACCCACGACAGGTCAACATGCTCAGCCTACTGTGTGCACCTTCAAAACTTTTATGGACTGTCGACCTAGTACCTTCAGTGGTACCGAAGGAGCTGTAGGTCTTCTCCACTGGTTTGAGAAGCTTGAATCTGTTTTCGAGATGTGTGAATGCCCTGAGGCTCGCAGGGTGAAGTATGCTACTGGTACTCTCGAGGGTGTAGCACTCACGTGGTGGAACGCTCAGGTCCAAATGCTGGGGTTGGTTGCTGCTAACGCCACCCCATGGAACGATTTCAAGGAATTGATCAAAGAGGAGTACTGTAGTCGTGACGACATTCACAAGCTGGAGGTAGAGTTCTTCAATTTGAAGATGACGGGGTCAGAAATTGAAGCGTACATGAAAAGATCGAACGAGTTGGCCATCTTGTGTCCTACTATGGTGGACCCTCCCATCAAACGTATCGAACTGTACCTCAAGGGTTTAGTGCCAGAGATTCAAAGTCACGTGATCTCAACAAATCTTGGCACCATTCAGCAAATCATCAAGTTGGCTCATCGTCTCACAGATCAGGCGGTGGAGCCGAACAGGTTACCAAAGCGTATTAGTGCCACTACTTCTGATATTCCCAGCGACAACAAGCGTAAATGGGATGGAACTTCAAGCAAAGGTTCAACTTCTGTTCAGTCCCAGTCTCAGCAGAGAAGGACTGACGACTACAAGAGCCCTAGTCAGCAATCAACTGGTAGCCAAAGTCAAGGTGGGTACAGGGGAAATCACCCCAAATGCAATCGCTGTAACCTACACCACAGCGGGCCATGCACCAGGAGTAACTGTCATCGGTGTAACAAGCCAGGCCACGCCGCAAAGGATTGCAGAAGTTTACGCCCCGCAAATCAGAATCGTCAGCAACAACAAGCCCCACAGAATCAACAACAGCACTATCAGTAACAACAGGGCAACAACAAAGGGTGCTTTCAGTGTGGTGCTGAAGGCCACTTCAAGAGAGACTGCTCACAGCTAAACCGGAACCAGAACAACAACAACAACAATCAAGGGAATGGTAACAATGGGGGCAACAACGATGGCAATGGTGCCAGGGGGCGTGTATTCGTGATTGGCCAGGGTGAAGCGAGGAATGATCCCAACGTCGTAACGGGTAAGTTCCTACTGGACGACTTTTATGTTACTGTTTTATTTGACTCGGGTGCCGATACTAGCTACGTGTCCTTAAAAGTTAGTCAAATGCTTAAGCGTACCCCAACACTTTTGAACACCAAGCACACTGTAGAGCTAGCTAATGGTAAAAGTTTAGAGGTCACACACGTAGTCAAGGGTTGTAATCTTGTTCTTGCTGGTCACACCTTCTCTATCGACCTCATTCCTATCGTTCTGGGTAGTTTCGACATTGTCATTGGGATGGATTGGTTATCCCAACACCAAGTAGAGATTCTTTGCAACGAGAAGATTGTCCGTATTCCTCGTTCAGGTGATGAACCTCTCATGATTCGTGGTGACAAGAGTGGTGCTGTTGTGAGCATCATCTCTTTCCTTAAGGCCCAGAAGTGTTTGCGGGAAGGCCACACTGCTATTTTGGCTCTCGTTACTGATACCTCAACGAAGGAGATGAAGATAGAAGATTTTCCGATTGTGCGTGACTTTCCTGAGGTATTTCCTGAGGAATTACCGGGTCTTCCGCCTCATCGACAAGTCGAGTTTCAAATCGAACTAGCTCCTGGAGCAGCGCCAATAGCCCGTGCACCTTATCGTTTAGCTCCATCAGAACTTGAAGAACTGTCCACGCAACTACAAGAGCTCTTGGACAAGGGTTTCATTCGTCCTAGCTCTTCGCCCTGGGGATCTCCAGTGCTATTCATGAAGAAGAAAGACGGTACCTTCAGAATGTGTATTGACTACCGCGAACTCAACAAGGTGACTGTGAAAAATCGTTATCCTCTTCCACGCATTGATGACTTATTCGACCAACTGCAGGGGTCGAATTTCTACTCAAAGATTGATCTGAGATCGGGATACCACCAGCTGAGAGTCCGAGAGGAGGACGTCTCCAAAACAGCCTTTAGAACTCGTTATGGACACTACGAGTTTTTGGTCATGCCTTTTGGGCTGACAAACGCACCTGCGGTCTTCATGGACCTTATGAACCGAGTGTGTAAACCTTACCTGGATAAGTTCGTTATAGTTTTCATCGACGACATCCTGATCTATTCTAAGAGTCAGGAGGAACACGAGCAGCATTTACGACTTAGTTTGGAACTCCTTCGAACAGAACAACTTTATGCTAAGTTTTTGAAATGTGACTTCTGGCTTCGCGAAGTCCATTTCCTAGGCCACGTGGTAAACAAGGATGGAATTCATGTTGATCCATCCAAGGTAGACTCGATCAAGAATTGGTCTGCACCCCGTACACCAACAGAAATTCGCCAATTCTTGGGTTTGGCGGGCTATTACAGAAGGTTCATCAAGGATTTCTCCAAGATTGCGCAACCTCTCACCTCACTAACTCAGAAAGGTGTCACTTATTGATGGGGTGATGCACAAGAGTCCGTGTTTCAGCACTTAAAGGATAGACTTTGTAGCGCGCCTATTCTCTCATTGCCTGAAGGCACGGATGATTTTGTGGTTTGTTGCGACACTTCCATTCAAGGACTTGGTTGCGTGTTGATGCAACGTGATAAGGTCATTGCCTACGCATCGCGTCAACTTAAAGTTCACGAAAGGAATTACACTACACACGATTTGGAGCTGGGAGCTGTTGTTTTCGCACTCAAGATATGGAGACATTACCTATACGGTACCAAGTGCACCATTTACACCGATCACAGGAGTCTCGAGCATATATTCAAGCAAAAGGAGTTAAACATGTGACAACGTAGATGGGTCGAACTCTTGAATGATTACGAATATGCGATCAAGTACCATCCAGGCAAAGCCAATGTCGTGGCTGACGCCCTCAGCCGAAAGGATACTACGCCTAAGCATGTGCGAGCGTTACAACTCACCATCCAATCTAGTCTTCCTACTCAGATACGAGATGCTCAGGTTGAAGCATTGAAAGCGGAAAACATCAGGGCTGAATCCTTACGAGGGTCAAGGAAACGGTTAGAACAAAAGGAAGACGACGCATACTACGTAACAGGGCGCATTTGGGTCCCACTTTATGGAAACTTACGCGAACTTGTGTTGGATGAAGCACACAAGTCTCGTTACTCGGTACATCCTGGTTCGGATAAGATGTACCACGATCTCAAGACTACGTACTGGTGGCCTAGCATGAAAGCCCACATAGCAACTTATGTCAGTAAATGTTTGACTTGTGCGAGAGTCAAGACAGAATATCAAAAACCATCAGGCCTACTTCAACAACCAGAGATACCACAATGGAAATGGGAGCAAATTTCCATGGATTTCGTTACTGGCCTGCCAAGATCTCAACGCGGAAATGACACTATTTGGGTGATAGTGGACCGATTAACTAAGTCTGCACACTTCCTGGCTATCAAGGAAACAGACAAGTTCTCTACTTTAGCAGACGTGTACCTAAAGGAAGTAGTATCGAGGCACGGAGTGCCAACCTCTATTATATCTGATCATGATGCACGTTTTACTTCCGAATTGTGGCAAGTAATGCACAAGTCTTTTGGCTCTCGATTAGATATGAGCACAGCATATCACCCGCAAACGGATGGGCAGTCTGAACGCACCATCCAAACCCTTGAAGACATGATTTGAGCATGTGTGATTGATTTTGGCAACGGCTAGGAAAAGCATCTGTCGTTAGTGGAATTTTCGTATAATAACAGCTACCACACCAGCATCCAAGCCGCTCCGTTTGAGGCATTGTACGGGCGTAAATGCCGATCACCTCTTTGTTGGGCAGAGGTTGGCGACAGCCAGATCACTGGCCCAGAACTTGTGGTAGACACAACAGAAAGGATTGCTCAGATACGGCAACGAATGGCGGCAGCTCGTGACCGTCAGAAAAGCTACGCTGATAAGCGCAGGAAACCACTCGAGTTCCAGTTTGGGGATCGAGTGCTACTCAAAGTCTCACCTTGTAAGGGTGTTGTTCGTTTTGGCAAATGAGGCAAACTCAACCCACGATACGTTGGACCATTCGACATCATAGAGAAAATAGGCAAGGTGGCCTAGAAACTGAACTTGCCAGCAGAACTCACTAGAGTTCACAATGTTTTCCATGTGTCGAATCTGAAGAAGTGTCTATCAGATGTGACCCTCATAGTTCCCTTGAAGGAGTTCACTATCGACGATCAGCTGAGATTTGTCAAGGAACCTGTAGAGATTACTGATCGAGATGTTAAGATTCTCAAGCACACCAGAATACCTCTCGTTCGAGTTCGTTGGAACTCCCGTCATGGCCCAGAGTTCACCTGGAAACGCGAAGACCAAATGAAGCAAAAGTATCCCCAATTGTTCGTGAACAGTACAACTACTACTGAGGCTGAAGCTACTGCGGAATTTCGGGACGAAATTCCAAACCAAACGGGGGAGGATGTGACACCCCAGGAAAACCATGCAACTTAACTAGCTTCCTCAGTGAGTACGTGCTAAATTTCGGGACGAAATTTCTTTCAACTTGGGGATAATGTGACAACTTGTATTTCAGAACCTATCTTTGTGTTTAATGTAACGTATATGGACCCTATGTGATTATGTGAACTTTGATGATTAGTGAAATGTTATGTTTGATATTGTATTATGTGAATGTATGTAACCCGGATCGCACAACTCTAACTCGATCACACAAGCCCATTCGGGCTGCACTTATTGTACTCGAAACCCAAAAGGGCAGCCCAAGAATGGGTTCGGCCCACTCCCTTGTGTCGCATAACTCATGAGGAGGGTGTATACTCCTCATTAGTTGCAAATCTCATAACACACACAAACCCTAATTCTCTCCTCTCACTCTCTCTCTCGAAGTCGACGGCAACACACCCCTCTCCACCGAAGCTTTTGTGTTCGGATCAATCCTTGTTCTCTTCTCTAACCGGTTAGTGTTTTAACTATTGATTGTATGTTGCATGATGTTGTGGTTGCAAATCTCATAACACACACAAACCCTAATTCTCTCCTCTCACTCTCTCTCTCGAAGTCGACGGCAACACACCCCTCTCCACCGAAGCTTTTGTGTTCGGATCAATCCTTGTTCTCTTCTCTAACCGGTTAGTGTTTTAACTATTGATTGTATGTTGCATGATGTTGTGATATATATGCTTTACATGATGATTTAGGGATGATATAGGATTGATGGTGATGTAAACTGTTAATGTTGATGTTCATGTAATCGGCTCACATGTAGATGGTAATTAGAACCGAATATAAATAAGTTGGCTATGATGTGTTTGAACTCGGATGATATGTGATGACCCTAGTGTTAGATCCGATTTAATGTTATGATAGGTTGTTTGTATGATTTGGATGTTTAATTAGGGTTCATATGAATTACACGATGATTGCTTGGTTTGATCGAGAATTTGCATGATCTAAAACTAATTGATTGTTGATTGATAACTACATAAATGGAAACCATGTAACTGATTGCAAGATTTTAGGAATAATTAAACTGATCACACAAGTCCCCTAGTCGCACAAGCGTTGAACGCACAAGCTCTTGGATCGCACAAGGGCAATCGCACAAGACAGTCGCACAAGATAGGGTACAACAGTTAATGCTCTACGTTCAACTTAGGATTGCATGATCGCACAAGGCTTGGGCCACACACGAACATTTGGACAATTGGGCCTCAAAGCCCAATCGCACAACTTAACTGGATCGCACAAGTCCGTCCGGACCGCACAAGACCAATGTTTGTTATTAATTGGGCCGAAGGTTTAATGGGCTTCAATAACTGAATCGCACAAGATGATTGGGCTCGCACAAGCTCAACAGCCTAATCATCTGAGTCGCACAAGTCTTGACATTATGTGTACTTGACTGTCAACGTGATTATACGTGTTGCCATGATCGTTACGTGTTATAACATGTTAGGCTATGTGTAAAACGTATGTGCACTACTTGAAAACCAAGACCTGACTTGTATGGTAACCATATTAGGACGTGGGTGACCACATATAGCTCAAGTAACCTTTTCGTGTATCTACCGAGCAAACCAAGGTGAGTTCACACTTTCTGCAAAGCATGGTAATTCCCGGTGGGTTGGGAATGGGTTAAGGAATATGGATTCCTCGTCCTTCTTGGGTAGGACAGTACGGGTTAAGGAATGTAATTCCTCGTCCTCTTGGACAGTTTAAATTTCACTAGACCAAAACTCTATCACGAAGTCCCTCCTTTTTATATCGACTTAATCGCCGGGCCAATGGCGAGCGGTCATTAGTTAGATAGCGCTATTTAGGTCTGACAAGCCTCACACCGTGCCGCAGAGGACGGGCGTGAACTAATGGATCTGGGCACGGCAATGATGATAGACATTGACGCTAAGGGCACATAAACATGACTAAAGTCAGTGGTCGATATGGTAACGAGTCTAGTAGTGTAAACATGGGGGAGTCCCCACGGCTGGAATGCCAGAGTAAACGGGATTAGACAAAACACGTTTTCAACTATGGGGTAACCCCCACGGCAAGGGTGCCAGTTAAAGGAAACTATGTTTTTGGAATAACTTAAACAAACACCCAACTGTGAACTCGCTCAACTTTGTTGTTGACTCGTTACTGCATGCTTTGCCGGTCATTAGGTACTTAGCTGAAGCTTGCATGGGGAAGAGTCGTTGTGGGACGTGGAATGTTGAGTTCCATGTGGAACATTTGAACTTTAAAACTTATAATTTGGTTTTACACTTTATGCTTCCGCTGATACATGGGTTTGGTTAATTTATTTGGACACCAATTATATTGTGGTTGGTTTATCTTTATTATATTATATTACATTGTTCAATATGATTGGTGGCTTGATCCTAGTTATGTCACGCCTCCAAGCGGTGATACTCCGCGTGTGGATTTTGGGGGTGTGACAACAAAAGTATAATTTAAACAGAAAATATATTTCGTCCAGGCACTCGTTACGATACTAAGTTACTGTGATTTCATGGGTCCTGATTTGCCATTAGAACCAGCAACGAGGAACGTGGAACCGAAACAGACGGAAATTGAAACACCACAACTCCGTTTGTACGAATGGACAGTTCGTGCGAACAGAAAGCATCCTTCACGCGAGTGGAGTCTGTTTGTGCGAATAGAACTTCGTTTGAACATTTTAACCATTAATCAGTCACGTTGTGAGTTCAGTTATGTCTTATATTATATTATATTATATAGTATAGTGACAGTCCAGTATTTCATGTAGTTCACAGAAGTCATGTATGGAGGTAATAACCTCGTTATATGTTTCACCAAAGCTCAAGTTTGATAACTTAGTTAACAAACTGGTTGGTCATGAATTCAACAGAAAGTAAATACCAAACAGTCGAACATGGACAACCCAGGTGTGTCGTTCCCAACATAGAAGGTAAGTACCAAGTGTCGCAGGCTGGACGGGGTTAACTCATTCTAGGTCTTGGAGAGTGTTTGGGTGTTCGTTTGCAAGTTCAAGCGAGGCAGTGGAACTAGACTGAAAACCAAGGTTTTCACAGTTCACACTTCTGTTAATCGCAGATTCACCTATAACAACCCTCTTAAAAACCCCTCAACATAACCCTAAACATCCCTATTATACCTCGTATACGTGTTAAAAGGCCCAAATAACATTTATATTAATAAAAATCAAATAAAAAACCAATCTCCCAGTCGCTTGCTGGCCGCGACCCATTTCTTTGGGTCTGTCGCGGGCCGCGACTCATTAACACCAGACGGCACCATGTAGCGCCACGTGTCCCTTGCATGTTGAACCTACACCGTTGATTTACCATAGCTAGATCCTACTCTACTGCTCCCGCGGGTCACGAGAAAGATAGAGGGGGGCTTCGCGGGCTGCGAGTCGCCTCTCTTTAGGCCTATAAATAGAGGCCGATGCCTCATTTCTCAATCGTTCAAATTTCTTTCTTTTCTCTGATCACTAGTAGGCTAAAACTCTCGGGAAATAATACCCCTATAAAGCGAAGCTCTGCCTCGTTGTAAGTATTATAACCCCTATTTGTTACCCTACACGATTTATCTAGGGCTCCGTAACGCATGTCAAGGCTCTACCTGACTCAGTCGTTGGAGTTCTGTCTCTTGTTACACCCGATTGATCTAGGGCTCCGTAATGCATGTCAAGGCTCTGCCTTTTTCAGTCATTGGAGTTCTGTCTCAAGTTGTACGGTTAATGTGATTTGGTTTATCTTACTAACACGTGTGCATTGTTTAAATTTTAATAGATAATAGCCAGAAGATTCACCAGAAAGCTTTAGTTTTACCTAAGTAAACAATGTGAGTACATCTTACTTTTTACCACCTTTTTACCAAAACCTCAAATGTTTTCAATTATACTTAACAGTGATTGAGTCTATGTATTCTACAATTCCTACCGGTATGTTGGGGTTTTGTATACATTATTTGAATCCGTTACTATTGGACAAAGAGTTAGCCAATGAGTAACATGACCCACAAGTCAGGTGTTGACAGTACTGAATGAGTAACTGTGTAGATATAAACATTATAATCGATCTCAATACTGTAAAGTTATAAAAACTATTTTGATTAAACTAGGATGCACTCGCCAGTATTTCTTGCTGATAAAACCTTTTTAAAACGCGTTTCAGGTAACTTAATGTGAAGCTAATAGAAGCCAGCTGGAGAGCATTGAAGGCTTGGAAAAGTGGCTATAAAAGTTACCCAATAAAAAGGAGTTTTATTTTCAATAAATTAGGGATTATCCCTATAAATGTATTGCAATGGAAACTTGGGTTTTATCCCATTTAATTATTATTGAAGACGGGGATCCAGGAAAACATTCAACACTTAGAAAAAATGTTGGAACGGGAGGAAATGTGAAGTCCATTCGTGCGAGTGGGATGTCCAATCGCATAAGTGGGCTATCCCTTCGTGCGAATGGCTCTGTTTTGGGATGAGTTTGGTTCGGTTTTGTTTGAACACGCTCGTTTCTTGGCTGGAATCAACCTCAACACTAACCCAAAGCTATAGACTTAGCTTGTGAGCTTGGTGGGTTCTTGATTCTGCCAAGTTTCAGAACTGAAAATAAGTTTATAAAAGTTTGAATAAAGAGAACTTCAATCTTGGTCATTAATGTGTTTGAGCTTGTCATCAGACTGCGAAGGCAATTCTGTGAAACCAAGTTGCTAAGATGTGAAGAAAATGTATAAAAGATAAAAAAAAGTAGAAGAAATAAGATAAATTATAGTGTTAGTGAGTTTGAAACTCACTTAGAAGTTTTCTGGAAATGCTCAAAAGGAAATGCACAAACTTAGTAAGTTAGAAAGAATTTCGGAATGTGGAAGGTGAGAAATGAGGGTTAAGGTTCGTATATATAGGCTGAAAATGGGCTTGGAACGAGATGGGCTTGGGGCGACTAGGCCTTTGTGTGACTGGGCTTGTCCTTGGGCGATGGGCCTTGGGACGAGTGGCCCTTCGTGCGACTGGGAGGGTCCCTTTCACACGAAATGGCTGGTCCAGTTGCACGAAGATCCAAGTTTGTCGTTTTCACGTATTCAACCGGTTTTAAGTGTTTTAAATGTACGAGTGCAATGTATAAGTATAATGTATGAATAAATGCATGTATAAGCTGATTTTGCATGTACAAAAAGTATGCGTTTGAGTATAAGTATGTATAATGTTTGCACGTATAGCGAGTATGTAACGAATGTATTACAACTTACAAGTATGTATAAACAATGTATAAAAGATCGAGTTTTATTAAGATTCAAGTCTCAGATTACAATGCTTGGAAATGAAAAGCGAATACAAGGAGATTACAAGTTTCCATAAATAGAAATACAAACAAATTTTCTAAATAAGGAAAGTTCCAAAATGCGAAGCGTTACAGTCTCCCCTACTTTAGGAAATTTCATCCCCGAAATTTATTCAAGAGGAAGACGCAACGAACATATGCAGATACTTAGTTTTCATTTCACTCTCGAGTTCCCAAGTAAACTCCGTGCCACGTTTTCCTTCCCATCGTACCTTAACTATGGGAATTCAACTGCGCCTTAATTGCTTGACTCCTTGATCCATGATTTTGACAGGTTTCTCCACGAAGTGCAAAGTCTCGTTGATTAGAAGATCTTCGAGTGGAACTTGAAGTCCTTCTTCAGCTAGACATTTCTTCAAGTTTGAGACATGAAAAGTTGGGTGAACGTTGTTGAGCTCTTGAGGTAGGTCCATTAGATACGCTACCTTGCCGAGCCTTTCGAGAATCTTGAAAGGAGCTACATAGCGAGGAGCGAGTTTTCCTTTCTTACCAAAATGAACTACACCCTTCCAAGGGGATACCTTGAGAAGTGCAAAGTCACCAACGTTGAATTCCAAAGGCTTGCTTCGTTTATTGGCATAACTCTTTTGTCGGCTTCTGGCTTTGAGTAAGTTGTCTCGAATCTGCAAGATCTTGTCCGTTGTCTCATGTATGAGCTCGGGACCGGTGATATGAACTTCTCTGATCTCGTGCCAACAAATAGGCGAATGACACTTACGACCATACAATGCTTCGAACTGTGCCATTTGAATACTCGCGTGGTAACTGCTATTGTACAAGAATTTGATCAAAGGCAAGTGCATTTCCCAGTTGCCACCAAAATCGATTAGGCAAGAACGAAGCATATCTTCTAGTGTTTGGATAGTGCGCTCGATTTGACCGTCGGACTGAGGATGGAAAGCAGTACTAAGATTAAGAAGAGTACCAAGAGCGGTTTGAAACGTTTTCCAAAGACGAGAGGTAAAACGACCATCATGGCCCGAGATGATGTCAATGGGGATACCATGACGATAAATGACTTCATGCATGTAGATGCGAGCCAATTTCTCGACTTTGTAATCTTCGCGAATGGGGAGGAAGTGAGCGGATTTGGTCAATCGATCAATGATCACCCAAATACTTTCATGACCAGAAGAAGTACGAGGAAGTTTGATAATAAAGTCCATAGCGATACTCTCCCATTTCCAGACATGAACTTCTGGTTGTTCAAGTAGGCCAGAGGGATGTTGATGTTCAGCTTTCACCTTAGAACAAGTGAGACACTTCGAAACGGAGGTGGCAATATCTTTCTTCATGCCAGGCCACCAATAAGACGTACGCATATCGTGGTACATCTTGTCAGCACCAAGATGAATAGAGTATCGAGACTTGTGTGCCACCTTCATTAGGAGTTCTCGAAGGTCATCACGATTTGGAACCCAAACACGATTGAGATAGTATAGAATACCATCGGATTTGGTTACGAGTTGATCTTCAGCACCACACTCCATCTCATTATAGAGATTACCCTCGTTAACAGATGAGTATTGAGATTTTCGAATGCGGTTTTGAAGATCGTTTATGAGTTTGAAACAGAGAATACTCTTAACAAAAGTATTATGACTAAGAGCGTCGGCCACGACATTCGCTTTACCTGGATGGTAGCGAATCTCGCAGTCATAGTCGTTTAAAAACTCCACCCAGTGACGTTGACGCATGTTGAAGATATCCTGACGGCTCTTATGGTCGGTGAAGACCACACACATAGTACCATAAAGGTAGTGTTGCCATATCTTTAATGCAAAAACAACTGCACCAAGTTCAAGGTCGTGAGTAGTGTAGTTTTTCTCATGAATTTTGAGTTGTCTCGACGCGTATGTCACAACCCCCGATCCCACCCTGGGAGCGGGAGCCGTGAACCAGTCAGATGGTATCGGTGTTTATTAATTTGGCAGCGGAAATTTTCATCAGGACCATAGTTAGGAAATATTTTTATCAGAGTTAAACACCAAAAATATTCAAAATAAAAAATGGGATAAAACCTAAGTTTCTCTGATAATATATTTATAAGTGGGATAAAACCCGATTTTTCATTTTGATACATTCAAAGGAATAATCCCAATTATTGAAAACAATTCTCCTTTTTAATTAGGTAACTTTTATTGCCACTTTTCTAAGCCTTCAGTGCTCTCCAGCTGGCTTTTATTGCCTTCACACTAAGTTACCTGAAACACGTGTTTAAAACATTTTATCAGCAGGAAATACTGGTGAGTGAATCCCAGTTTAACCAAGTTTAATAAAAACCATTGTACAGTATTGAGGGCGATCTCGCAATGACATTTGTTTCCAAGTTATATCAATTAACACCCATGGTACTGTCAGACCTGACTTGTGGAAACGTTACCCCTCGCAAGGCAGTAACATAACTTTGTATACAAAACCCCAACATACCAATGATAATTGTATTCTTACAAATACTCAATAACTGCTTAATATATAATTAATTAAGTGAGGTTTTGTAAAAACAATTTACAAAAGGGAGATTACTCACATTGCTATTTTAGGTCTTTCCTTTGTAACTTCCTGGTTATAATCTAATTAAATAAACAATGCACACGTCTTAGTATAATAACCCATTTTAACATTAGTAATACCCTCCCCGAGACGGTATTCCAACGACTACGTCGGGCAGAACCACGACAGCCGTTACGGAACCCTAGATCAATCGGGCAGCGTATCTAATACGTATCCAGGGGTTATAATACTTACAACGAGGCAGAGCTTCGCTAATTAGGGGGGGTATAATGCCCGGATATAGTGTCTACACTATAGAAATTTGAGAGAGATTTGAAAGAAACTGAACGAATTGGACTGAAGGCCTCTCGACTCCTTTTATAGGGCTGATCAGGAACTTCGTCGCGCCCCGCAAAGACCACACCAAGGTCTTACGCGGCCCGCGAGGACCAGAAAAGGCGGCGGCAGTGTTGAGTCATCCCGGGGGTGTTGACGCGTGTCCCGCCACGTGGCATCACCAGGTCTCGCCATTTGTTACACGGTCGCGTCCCGCGACGGCTAGAGGTGAGTCTGTCGTGCCCCGCGACAGACAATAATTTTTGTTTTTATTTGTTATTTAAAGAAATAAAGGTTATTCGGGGCCGGTTTTCGTATGCGGGGTGTATTTAGGAGAGTTTAGGGTTGTCTAAAATATTTTAGGAGGGTTGTTATATTTTGGGTGTAACTTCTGGATTATTTAATAAAATATATAATGCATTCACATTAAGTATAGTAACCCAATTCAACTTTATCCCTACGTCACGCGACAGAACCCCGACGAATTTAGGCAGAGCCTTGACATACGTTACGGGGCCCTACGTCAATCGGACAGGGTATCAGTGATCAAGGGTTAAAACACTTAAAACGGGGCAGGGCATTATAAATAAAATATAGAATTTTAGAGAGAGAGTGTGTTTTTCGAGAGATATGAGAAGGGTATGGGCAACTGTTTCTGAATCAAGGTGACCTTATTTATAGTTGAGATTTTATAGCTTGGGGGCAACGCAAAGCATCCACGTATCCTTTCTCATTTAATGTGGGTTTTGACTACATACAATTCATACACGTACATAAAGAATCTAATTTCAAATATCATCTTACACAGCACACGTGCACTTATAATTGAAGTTTACAATATTATTATTATATTATTATTAACTTATATTTTATCCACGTCTACATTCATATGAATGTTTAAATTTGATTATTATTATATATATATATATATAATTGTCTACGTACATTCATATTGAATGTTTAATTTGGATTATTTTATTTATATATATATATTATAATTAATTTAACTGCTTCATTCATTTGGCGCTTATAACTTCTAAAATATGACGTTTAATAAAACAATGAATATGTCATTAGAACGAGAATAATCTTATCTATATTTTGAACCAAGTTTCATTAAAATGGAGTAGGTTCAAATATATTGTATTTTTATAATTTAATTATTAAACGGTTCCTAGGCTCGTCTAGATACTTCCATAATTCAAACAGTCAACTTACCCATGATGTATCTGTTTAATAATATAAGTTTTTAGATACTTTATTTTAAATTTTATAAATAAAAATTTTAGGAATGTTACATCCTCACCACCTTGTTTTAAATCTCGTCCTCGAGATTTACTGAAATATAGAGGAATACTTTTAGTTCGTTACTGAACCTAGTTACTAAATATATTTTGGTCCTTGCTTTGAATTGAACTTTACTTTGACCGGAACTATTCTCTATGTTTTGAGACTCTTATTTTCTCAAGAGTTCTTAATAAAGGTAAAAATTACTCTTATTAGCGTAAGTTTTTAGATGTTTTATGTTTTAGCATAATGTTTAGTTACAGATTTCCTAATGTGTCAATAATCTAAAGTAATGCAAGGAAAATTCTTATATTTTTGATGGCGTCCCAACTTAAAGAGTTCATGTCGTTCATCTTGTCGCACAAATTATGAGACGGATGATCAAACGAAATAATGTTTGATATTGGAATTATAGATGTATACGAGAGATTCCTGATTAAATCTAAAATTATCATTGACACACCTGTTAGTGATTTATCCCTAATTGTCAATCATTATGGTCTTTGGATTTCCTCATAGATATACATATCTATGTAATCATATATTTCACATACTATAATATACACACCATTCATAAGGTCAATGTATTTAACAAATTCATATTTCCAAAAACAGGTCAGACATCAAGTCATGGTACTATTTAAGGGATTTCATTATCATAACATATACCCCATCTCACCCGGTCTCGCCGGAGAGGTACCCCTATCTCACCCGGACAAGCTGGAGAGTTTACTACACCATACCCAGTCTTGCCGGAGAGGTAATGATCATTGTAATTCCCTTAAATAGGATTTTCTCAAATCGTGATTTTAAAAGTGCATCATTTATTATGGCTTGCATCAAGAAACAAGAAAATTAGTATTCTCATGATAGATCATATTCTAGAACCGAGTAGTACTAATAAACAAGAAATAACAGTGGTCAGGTGTTATTGCTTATTTATCATACTTACACAGTTCTAGTCATCATCCTCACGACATACTGTGACAATTGTGTTCTCTAATCATCGTATAATGTGAGACAATGTGGATTATCAATAAAACAATGTGCTTTGGTGTTATTATATATGTTATTGTGTTTAATGATTTTACAATTTGATTCGATTCCGATTTCAAGCTTTAAATCACTTTCTGGAAGGTTATACGCAAACTGGTGCGTAAACGCAATCAGTTTAACGCGACGTACACTCCGGAACTGTGACATAAGCCAAACATACTCTAAATATCCTTTACATAACTTAAAAACAAGTTTCGAAGGATTCGGTATGGCAAAAACATGTTTATTTGAACTAAAGAACTAATTACGACAAAAACTGCGAAACGAACGTTGGTGACCGCTCGGATAATATTTAAATCCTGTAAATATTCTGTTATGATTAAAATTTTATTTTTAATCAGGTTCGTATTGAAAAATAAATTAAAACGCTTAAAAACGTTATTTTTCAAGTTTAAGCGCGAACCGCGTGTGTCTGCGCAACACTGTGCTTCTACTGCAAAACACGGACAACGCAGGCAGTCTCGGCAACTGAAATTTATTTCAGTAATATTTTGGCGGGTTTATTTTTATAGAAAAATAAAAATAATTTAGAACGCTATAAATCGGGATTTAAACGCTAGATAAAATACCCGGTACCCAGTTAAACACCTGTTTTTATCTACCTTACCAAACAAATTTACACTTAACCCCACCCCCCATATAAATTCACGGTCACAATATGTGTGGCCCCACCTAATATTTTCCAAGATCTTGATTTTATTTCCTTAGATCCTTGCTAGATTATTTAGGACACTTGTATTGCATGCTACTTCTTTATATCTTTTCATATCTTCTACATAATCTACAAGAGATCACAACATCTTCACTCAACACTCAACCTCCTTCTCTCTCCCTCCCAAACCGTCCACCCTCTCTCCCTCCCCATCTTCATATCTTCAAACTTTTTTCTTGAGAATCAAGTCCCTTTCCAAGCATATTTCAAGTGGTTGTGAAGGATCAAAGGTGTTTCCAAGGTGTTTTCAAGTGATTCAAGCTTCCTATCATCAAAATCTCAACCCACAACCTACTTGAATCTTGAAGGTATAACATTTATGTTTAAATCATACTTTTGATTCTTGGTTGTTCTTGATGATTTGAAGTTTCTCTTGAATCTTGGAATTTTTCACAAACTTGAAATCTAAAATGAAATGGGTCTTTATACAAAATAAAATGGTGATGTTTATGTGTGTGTGTATGACCGTACATATATATATATATATATATATGTGTGTGTGTGTGTGTGTGTGTGTGTCTGTGTGTGTATGAGTTTTGAAATTCGATTTTGATAAGTACATGTTTAGGTTGTGGCTTGTTCTTGAATACTAGTTAAAATGCAAGTGTTTAATAATTTGTATATGTTATGTTAAATGACCAAGTACATCAGCATATAAACCTGAATATATCACATATTTGATGCATTTAGATTAACATAAAATGATGATGTTATGATAGTATGCTTTAGGCACTTGTACATAAGGATACATGTTGATTTAAAGCTCAAGAAGTGATAAAAAATGGTTGTATGAAAAAAATATTTTTGAACAGGTTATAAACACTAAAAATAATATTATTTGGTGTATTATAATGGCATGGAACTTTGACATATGTTTGATAGCTTTGCATGTTGTACATATAGCTTAAAAAGTGGTAAATTATGTAAAATTTGCATGATTTATGTGCTCTATTTAAGACCTGCACTATCATGAGTATAACCATTATTTTATTCAGTAAATAACATGGGTTATGTTAAAATTTCAAGTTGTTTCGACTTGGGATGGTTCGGGTAACGTTTGATGCAAAACTATGCGGTAAAACGGTTAAAAATCGCCTTTTCGGAGGACTATTACAAAACTGTTTTAGATCAGTAACCAAACTGATATTTTTGATATAAAAACAAGTATTTTAACTTATATTAAGTTTACTTGGTGATTGTTTGGTCATACGTGACTTCCGACGCCCAAAAATGTTACTGAATTTCTAAAATAAGTGTTTTTCGACATACACTATAATGAATTGTTCATGGGAAAATTTTATGTGTTTCAAGGTGCTATGTATTTTACAATATGTGTATGATGATGTGTTAGTCTTGACAAGATTATGTGTATTACGCTTGAGTATATATATACACATACACCAAAATAATCAAAAATAATAACTTTTCGAGAAATCTCAAAGTTATGTGAAAATTCTAAGTATCGGAGAAACTTATGTATTTTGTGGGTTTTTTTATTATTAAATCATTCTTATTTAATTTAGGACGAATAAACAATTTGAGGGATTGTGTTAACATATAAAAACTCACCCAAATGTGAGTACCTAGATCCCCTCTTTTTACTGTTTTCGATTGTTTTGGGGTGATTCATATGTATCAAAACGAATTCAATATTCTAACGATGGTTTCAAAACGATTGAGATGGTTTATACAAAACTAATAACGATTTCGATAATGTGAACGAACTTGTTGGTGGTAGTTACATAACGAATGACATTCATTAACATTGATCAAGCCGACCAGTATTAGGTTATGGAACCATAGGATCTGACAAATCCCGTTATCAGACTGCACCCATGGTTATGTGTGGGTTAGGTGGGTAACGACTGAATCTGATGATTGTTAACTTACCCTTTGGTGGTTTGTTAATACGAGTTGAACGAGTTGAACGATGAACGAGTCACAAAGGTTTGAATGTTATTAGCGAGACGACCAAAAGTAGTTTTCACAATTAAAACGAGAACGATTTGTACGAGAACGATTTTGAACGATTGAACGATTATGAACGATTTAAACAAATGAACGATGATCTATAACGAGAACGAGTTAAACGATGTCACACAACGATGTTTACAAAACTATATAAACCATACGAGTTTTATTACGAGAATGATTTACGATTTGGTTTATGAAAACAAATGTTTTGGGTTAAGATTCATGGCATCGAGGTTTATAAATTATAACCAATCTGTTTGACTTGGTTATCCATTTTACAATACAAACATTTTACAAAACAAGGTTTCTATTATCGATTAACGAAGTTATACGAGATGTTTCAACGAGCCATGAATCTGACACCCACACAAAAACTATGTGCTCGCCAACATTTCTTTGCTGACTTTGTTTTTACATATGTTTCAGGTGATGTTGCTCAATGTTGATTGCGAATAGGATGTATGCTCACTTAGGATCGGACGAGGCCTTAGTTATTTAATAACGATGATAGACTATGTTTGACTTGCTTGTTTAACTTTAAGACAATGTTTAATATTTAATAAAACGAAACTCTTTGTATCCATGGTTTGAAACAATAATTCTGTTACAACACTCCCCGACGTTTCCGCCACGGTTTGTTGTTTTACGTGGTCGGGGTGTGACAGAAGAAGTTGTTATCAGAGCCAATGGTTATAGGGAATTAGGTTATTAGTAATGTTTTGACCTAGACTATAACTTTCTAGGACCCCAACGCAAGTTGATTTGCGTTTAGATTAAAAAAAAAAAATCCGAATCTGCTTCGAAAATTAATCATCCGTTCTAGGATGATTGATTACTAGGTTTTGAACCCTCTGTTGTAAGGTTTTGAACCCTTCCAGTTTGACTCATTTCTGGCTTAGTGCCTTCTAAGTTTTCAAAATCTCATCAAAGTTTGGGTCTAAATAATGTGAACACGTGCAAACTGGAAGAGTGAATGCCTGTACCCTGAGTTTTCTGTCTAAGGCTAGAGTGTTCGTACAAATCCACATAATAGGACCAGTCACTCTTACCTGGGAACTCTTGGGGTTAGTGTTCACTTATAGGCGAGCATGTCTTCGCGATACATTATTTTGATTCATTACTTTGATTAGTCACTGCGTGTCGTTTGTTTGTTCGAGGTAACGAACAAATGATCGCCTTCCTTATGTTTCATCGATATTTTCAATACCTATTTTGTTTTTCCTAATTTTCGACCTCACTCGTTTCTCATATTTCCTTGTTAGACAATGTCTCCTCGACGTGATGCACAATCTTTTACTGCTGAAGAAATCGCAACCCTCGTCTCTCAGCAAATGGCTGCTGTGCTTCCAGGCGTTGTGACCCAAATCCACGAGCTATACAATAACAATAACAATGCACAATGTAATTTCAAGAATTTCAATTCTGCTAAGCCGCTAAAGTTTTCTGGGTCACAAGGAGCAACTGCGCTCCTCCAATGGTTCTAAAGTATCGAGAGCACATTCAGACATGTGCAATGTCCGAATGGGTGTAAGGTTGAATTTGCATCAAGTGTGTTTGAGAAGCGTGCTCTTACATGGTGGAACGGAGTGATGCGCGATAGGGGTGCCGAAGTGGCATTGGCACAAACATGGGAAGAGCTTCGAGCTCTCATGATGAGAGAGTTTTGTCCCCGTCACGAAATTTGAGCTTTGGAACGAGAGTTTGATGATCTAAAACAAGATGGGGGAGAACACCGTGCGTATACGGATCGATTCGAGGAACTCAGTCTTTTGTGTCCTACTATGGTTACCCCGTTGGAGAAAGCGATAGAGAGGTATATCGATGGTCTACCCGATTCCATACAGGATATCGTGACTGGCGATAATCCTACTACTGTTCGTCAAGCGATCGAGTTATCTGCTACCCTGACTGAGTCACAAGTCAGGAAGGGTAAACTTACCTGCAAGGGTGATAAGAAGAAGTCGACCGAATCTGTCAAGGAAAAGGGTAAGGGTAAGAAAGGTGAGTCGTCGAAAAAGTCAAGAAAGCGAAAGGGTGCTCAAAACTTTGCTATTACTGCTCAGAACCCACCAGCTCAACCTCCTGCGAAGAAAGCGTATGCTAGAACCGCACCTCATTGTGCTCGCTGCAACGGTCATCATGTTGCACAACAAACTTGTAGGCAATGCACAACGTGTGGTAAGTGTGGGCATCTGGCCAACAACTGTCGGTTGGGTCAGAATCAGATTGTTCAGAATCAAGCTCCAGTTCAGGGGAATGCTGCTAGATTCCCACCGGGTTCATGTTTCAATTGTGGAGAGTTTGGTCACTTCCGCAACAATTGTCCGAGGCTAGTGAATGCAAACGCGAATGCTAATGCGAACCCGAATGCGAATGTCAACGCAAATGTGAATCCCGCTCGTGGGCGAGCATACAATCTGAATGCTAACGAAGCAAGGGCTGACAACGAGGTGGTTAATGGTACGTTTCTTGTTAACAATCGACCTACATCTATTCTTTTTGATTCTGGTGCCGATAGAAGTTTTGTTTCATTATCTTTTGAACCTTTGCTTGCGATACCTAGAACTAAACTGAGGAAACCCTTATCTGTCGAAGTTGCTACCGGTAAACCTCTTGTTCTCGATTCTGTTATTCGTGATTGTCAGTTAAACCTTGATAACCATCTTTTTCCCATTGACCTCACGCCGATGCAACTTGGGAGTTTCGATATTATCGTGGGGATGGATTTGTTAACCAAACATCATGCTGAGGTGGTTTGTTTCGATAAGATTGTTCGTATTCCTCTTCTGTCTGGCGATGTTCTGGAAGTTCGTGGTGAGAAGCCATCTGGTGATTTGAAGCTTATGTCGTGTACAAAGGCCCAAAGTTATTTGCGAAAAGGATATGTTGCTTTCCTGGAACATGTCACCGAGGAGAAAGGCAAGAGCAAGAGTATTCAGGATATTCCGATTGTTCAGGATTATCCGGAGGTGTTTCCCGATGAACTGCCTGGTTTGCCTCCAGTTTGTCAAATCGAGTTTCATATTGACCTTGTACCCAATGCCAACCCGATTGCGAAAGCACCTTATCGTCTTGCACCGTCGGAGATGCAAGAGTTATCGAAACAGCTTCAAGAGTTATCTGATAAAGGATTCACCCGTCCGAGCTTTTCGCCTTCGGGAGCTCCTATCCTCTTTGTGAAAAAGAAAGATGGATCTTTTCAAATGTGTATCGACTATCGTGAGCTTAATAAGCTTACCATCAAGAATCGATATCCCCTACCTAGAATTGATGATCTCTTCAACCAGCTGCAAGGTGCTTCATGCTTTTCCAAGATCGATCTGCGTTCTGGGTATCATCAACTCCGTGTTCTCGAAGAAGATATTCCCAAAACTGCATTCCGTATGAGATATGGGCACTACGAGTTCACGGTCATGCCTTTTGGTTTGACAAATGCCCCAGCTATCTTCATGGACTTAATGAATAGGGTTTGGAAACCTTATTTAGATAAGTTCATCATTGTGTTCATCGACGATATTCTCATTTATTCAAAGTCTCGAGCCGAGCACGAGCAACACCTTCGTTTGACCTTGGAACTTCTGAAGAAGGAACAACTTTTTGCTAAATTCTCCAAGTGTGCATTTTGGTTTAGAGAAGTTTAGTTTTTGGGTCATATAGTCAACGAGCAGGGTATTCATGTAGATCCCTCCAAAATAGCAGCTATTAAGGATTGGAATACACCGACGACACCTACAGAGGTTCGATCATTTCTTGGTCTTGCTGGTTATTATCATCGATTCATTTCTAATTTCTCAAAGATCGCGGTTCCACTCACTGCTTTGACTCAGAAAAATAAGCCTTTTGAGTGGGGACCTAAGCAAGAAGAAGCGTTCCAAACACTGAAACGAAAGCTCTGTGATGCTCCTGTTTTATCTCTACCTGAGGGAAACGATGATTTTGTTGTCTATTGTGACACGTCGAATCTAGGACTTGGTTGCGTTCTTATGCAACGAGGTAAAGTCATAGCTTATGCATCTAGGCAGCTGAAAATTCACGAGAAGAACTATTCGACTCATGATCTTGAATTAGGAGCTGTGGTTTTCGCACTTAAAATCTGGAGACACTACCTCTATGGAACGAAGTGTGTGGTTTTCACAGGCCACAAAAGTCTCCAGCATATTCTCAATCAGAAGGAGCTGAACATGAGGCAACGACGTTGGGTTGAACTCTTAAACGATTATGATTGCGAGATCCGCTACCATCCCGGTAAGGCGAATGTCGTAGCTGATACGCTTAGTCGAAAGGAACGAGTCAAGCTTCATTCTGTTCGAACTCTATCTGATATTCAATCACGTGTCCTTCAAGCTCAACGATCTTGTGTGATCAAAGGCTTATTGAAATATGAGCTACCGCTTCAACTCGAACTTAAACTTGAAACGAAGGACGATGGGTTGCTATATTTCAAGGATCGTTTATGGATTCCGAAACAAGACGATCTTCGCACCTTGGTAATGGACGAATCTCACAAGTCTCGATATTCTATCCATCCTGGTGCTGATAAAATGTACAAGGATCTTCGTACTCAGTTCTAGTGGCCTGGTATGAAGAAGGATGTTGCCTTGTATGTATCGAAATGCCTAACTTATCTCAAAGTCAAGGCTGAACATCAACGACCTTCTGGTTTGCTTGTACAACCAGAGATACCGGTTTGGAAGTGGGAGAACATTGCAATGGATCTCATCACTAAGTTACCGCGTACATCTAAATGTCACGATGCTATTTGGGTTGTTATCGATCGATTAACGAAATCAGCTCATTTTATGCCGATTCGCGAGGATCTATCTGCTGATAAACTTGCAAAGATTTATGTTGATGAGATTGTATCACGACATGGTGTTCCTTTGGATATCATTTCTGATCGTGATGCTCGGTTTTCATCTCATTTCTGGAAGACCATGCAATCTGCTTTGGGAACCCAACTAAATCTAAGCACTGCTTATCATCCCCAAATAGATGGACAATCTGAGAGAACGATTCAAACTTTGGAGGATATGCTTAGAGCATGCGTGACAGACTTTGGTGGTAATTGGGATTCTCATCTTCCACTGATCGAGTTCTCTTACAACAACAGTTATCATGCTAGTATTAATATGGCACCATTCGAAGCTCTCTACGGTCGAAAATGTCGTTCACCTGTCTGTTGGAATGAGATCGGTGAAGCTCAGCTTACTGGACCTGAGCTCATTCTGGAAACAACAGACAAAATCAAGAAAATTCACGATAATCTTGTGACAGCTAGAAGCCGTCAAAAGAGTTATGCGGATTTGCGACGCAAGCCCTTAGAATTTCAAATCGGAGACCGTGTCCTACTCAAGGTGTCACCTTGGAAGGGAGTGGTGAGATTTGGAAATAAAGGAAAACTTGCACCACGATATGTTGGACCATTTAAAATTGTTGAAAGAATTGGAAAGGTTGCCTATCGACTAGAGCTACCTCCAGAGCTTGGAAATATTCATCCGACTTTTCACGTGTCCAATTTGCGAAAGTGTTTAGCTGATGCTGATCTTCACATTCCTCTCAACGAGATTCAAATCGATGAAACAATGCACTTTGTCGAGAAACCTGTGGAGATAGTGGACCGTACATTCAAACAGTTGAAGAACAAACGGATTCGATTGGTCAAAGTTCGCTGGGAATCCAAACGTGGCCCCGAGTTTACTTGGGAACGTGAGGACCAGATGAAGACGAAATATCCGCATTTGTTTTCACAAGTTTCCTCTAAATAAAATTTCGAGACGAAATTTCCTAAAGTAGGGGAGACTGTGACAACTGTGTTCTGTAATCATCGTATAATGTGAGACAATGTGGATTATCAATAAAACAATGTGATTTGGTGTTATTATATGTGTTATTGTGTTTAATGATTTTACAATTTGATTCGATTCCGATTTCAAGCTTTAAATCACTTTCTGGAAGGTTATACGCAAACTGGTGCGTAAACGCAATCAGTTTAACGCGACGTACACTCCGGAACTGTGACGTAAGCCAAACATACCCTAAATATCCTTTACATAACTTAAAAATAAGTTTCGAAGGATTCGGTATGGCAAAAACATGTTTATTTGAACTAAAGAACTAATTACGACAAAAACTGCGAAACGAACGTTGGTGACCGCCCAGATAATATTTAAATCCTGTAAATATTCTGTTATTATTAAAATATTATTTTTAATCAGGTTCGTATTGAAAAATAAATTAAAACGCTTAAAAACGTTATTTTTCAAGTTTAAGCGCGTACCGCGTGTGTCTGCGTAACACTGTGCTTCTACTGCAAAACACGGACAACGCAACCAGTCTCGGCAACTGAAATTTATTTCAGTAATATTTTGGCGGGTTTATTTTTATAGAAAAATAAAAATAATTTAGAACGCCATAAATCGAGATTTAAACGCTAGATAAAATACCCGGTACCCAGTTAAACACCTGTTTTTATCTACCTTACCAAACAAATTTACACTTACCCCCCCCCCATATAAATTCACGGTCACAATATGTGTGGCCCCACCTAATATTTTCCAAGATCTTGATTTTATTTCCTTAGATCCTTGCTAGATTATTTAGGACACTTGTATTGCATGCTACTTCTTTATATCTTTTCATATCTTCTACATAATCTACAAGAGATCACAACATCTTCACTCAACACTCAACCTCCTTCTCTCTCCCTCCCAAACCGTCCACCCTCTCTCCCTCTCCATCTTCATATCTTCAAACTTTGTTCTTGAGAATCAAGTCCCTTTCCAAGCATATTTCAAGTGGTTGTGAAGAATCAAAGGTGTTTCCAAGGTGTTTTCAAGTGATTCAAGCTTCCTATCATCAAAATCTCATCCCACAACCTACTTGAATCTTGAAGGTATAACATTTATGTTTAAATCATACTTTTGATTCTTGGTTGTTCTTGATGATTTGAAGTTTCTCTTGAATCTTGGAATTTTTCACAAACTTGAAATCTAAAATGAAATGGGTCTTGATACAAAATAAAATGGGGATGTTTGTTTATGTGTGTGTGTATGACCGTACATATATATATGTGTGTATGAGTTTTGAAGTTCGATTTTGATAAGTACATGTTTAGGTTGTGGCTTGTTCTTGAATACTATTTAAAATGCAAGTGTTTAATGATTTGTGTATGTTATGTTAAATGACCAAATACATCAGCAAATAAACCTGAATATATCACATATCTGATGCATTTAGATTAACATAAAATGATGATGTTATGATAGTATGCTTTAGGCACTTGTACATAAGGATACATGTTGATTTAAAGCTCAAGAAGTGATAAAAAAAATGGTTGTATGAAAAAAAAATTGAACAGGTTATAAACACTAAAAATAATATTATTTGGTGTATTATAATGGCATGGAACTTTGACATAGGTTTGATAGCTTTGCATGTTGTACATATAGCTTAAAAAGTGGTAAATTATGTAAAATTTGCATGATTTATGTGCTCTATTTAAAACCTGCACTATCATGAGTATAACCATTATTTTATTCAGTAAATAACATGGGTTATGTTAAAATTTCAAGTCGTTTCGATTTGGGATGGTTCGGGTAACGTTTGATGCAAAACTATGCAGTAAAACGGTTAAAAATCGCCTTTTCGGAGGACTTTTACAAAACTGTTTTAGATCAGTAACCAAACTGATATTTTTGAAATAAAAACAAGTATTTTAACTTATATTAAGTTTACTTGGTGATTTTTTGGTCATACGTGACTTCCTACGCCCAAAAATGTTACCGAATCGCTAAAATAAGTGTTTTTCGACATACACTATAATGAGTTGTTCATGGGAAAATTTTATGTGTTACAAGGTGCTATGTGTTTTACAATATGTGTATGATGATGTGTTAGTGTTGACAAGATTATGTGTATTACGCTTGAGTATATATATACACATACACCAAAATAATAAAAAATAATAACTTTTCGAGAAATCTCAAAGTTATGTGAAAATTCTAAGTATCGGAGAAACTTATGTATTTTGTGGGTTTTTTATTATTAAATCATTCTTATTTAATTTAGGATGAATAAACAATTTGAGGGATTGTGTTAACATATAAAAACGCACCCAAAGGTGAGTACCTAGATCCCCTCTTTTTACTGTTTTCGATTGTTTTGGGGTGATTCATATGTATCAAAACGATTTCAATATTCTAACGATGGTTTCAAAACGATTGAGATGGTTTATACAAAACTAATAACGATTTCGATAATGGGAACGAACTTGTTGGTGGTAGTTACATAACGAATGACATTCATTAGCATTGATCAAGCCGACCAGTATTAGGTTATGGTACCATAGGATCTGACAAATCCTGTTATCAGACTGCACCCATGGTTATGTGTGGGTTAGGTGGGTAACGACTGAATCTGATGATTGTTAACTTACCCTTTGGTGGTTTGTTAATACGAGTTGAACGAGTTGAACGATGAACGAGTCACAAAGGTTTGAATGTTATTAGCGAGACGACCAAAAGTAGTTTTCACAATTAAAACGAGAACGATTTGTACGAGAACGATTTATACGAGAATGATTTTGAACGTTTGAAAGATTATGAACGATTTAAACAAATGAACGATGATCTATAACGAGAACGAGTTAAACGATGTCACACAACGATGTTTACAAAACTATATAAACCATACGAGTTTTATTACGAGAACGATTTACGATTTGGTTTACGAAAACAAATGTTTTGGGTTAAGATTCATGGCATCGAGGTTTATAAATTATAACCAATCTGTTTGACTTGGTTATCCATTTTACAATACAAACATTTTACAAAACAAGGTTTCTATTATCGATTAACGAAGTTATACGAGATGTTTCAACGAGCCATGAATCTGACACCTACACAAAAACTATGTGCTCGCCAGCATTTCTTTGCTGACTTTGTTTTTACATATGTTTCAGGTGATGTTGCTCAATGTTGATTGCGAATAGGATGCATGCTCACTTAGGACCGGACGAGGCCTTAGTGATTTAATAACGATGATAGACAATGTTTGACTTGCTTGTTTAACTTTAAAACAATGTTTAATATTTAATAAAACGAAACTCTTTGTATCCATGGTTTGAAACAATAATTCTATTACAACACTCCCCGACGTTTCAGCCACGGTTTGTTGTTTTACGTGGTCGGGGTGTGACACATACCAACATCCATCACAAATTTTTTTTCTACGCAAGTAATTAGCTTATCTTGAAGCTTATACTAAAGCATTTTCCTTAGGTTCAAGTCTAAATACAGTCTTGGGTGTTACCAGTAGATATCAAAATCCTAACTCTTTTCGTTTAAGCATATATATATATTTGGTTGTAACTTTCTTTTGTTTGGAAAATGGGGTTTTAAAAATATCATTGTCTCCATTAATATTATGGTTATGTTCAATGTGATGAGTATGCTTACAACTAACTCTATTCATGCTTATGTATTATAAGATTCCGATGCACAGAATGCTTTATTGAGACATATGGTATTTTAAAACATAATACGTTTCAGGATTTATTCTTATATGACTTCATGTTTTCATATGAATCGCCCGTGATATTTTCTCTTATGTTTATCTTTAGAAGATATTTGATTATTATATTGTGTATACTATCAAGAAATTCTACTATGTATATACATGTGTATATTTATTATTTAGAAACAAAACGAAATTTTCAAATCTCTAGTTTAATATTTAGAGTGGGGATCCTACGGAAAGTGTGTTTTTCCTAAAAAGTGTAAAAAGTCATAAAACACAATAATTTCAGACATAAAACACACCTAAAACTCACAAATAATAGAATGAATATTACTAAAACACTATATTCAAACTCTAATAGTCCATAAAAACTTCAAACGCACAATCGTAGAACTATGAATATAAAACACACAATGCTAAACAACATAAAACACAATAATATTTGTCATTCCACAATCAGAGCCTTAACATCTAAAACACAACACAAAACCCACATACATGATGTTTTAGTAATCTTCATCATATTATTTGTGGGTTTTTGGTGTGTTTTATAGTTGACATTATGGTGTTTTATGACTTTTTACACTTTTTAGGAAATTTGGACTTTCTGGCCAACTCCTAGCATATTAAACTTATGTAATACACACACACACACACACATATATATATATATATATATAATACTAAATTATTTTGTAATATCTTTAATTTATAAAAATACAAACTATATAGCCGATGGTACCGATCATCGTGCTTATTTCCATTACTTTATTTATCCTTTTATAATAAAAATAGTAATAGTATATTGAAATAAACTTCTGTTAGATTTATTGAATATAATATCTTGGATGGATAAGGAAATAAATTAATCAAAATATAACTTTTTTGACTCATGGGAACAGTTTCATTTCTAACTAGTGGGTTAAACCATATTGGTTTAAAATATTAAAACTTAACTCTTAATTTATTGTATATTTATCCGAAGAAGTATTATAGTAGGTAATACAAAGTTTGACGTTTCTAAAATTGATTTTAAATATATTGGGTAATTAGGTAAATACATGTATATGCATATATATCTCAAACAATAATAATAGTAATTTGTTTAAAGATATTATAATATTCATACTATAATTTGATCTTTAAATAAACTATATAAAGGATAAGTGTTTTAAATAAACATTTGAGTCAATTATTTTTATGTGGGGTATCCATTTTAATTTTATCTTGAGAATGAAACAATAACTAGAATGTTTAGGAAAATTTAACGTGTCAGGAAAAATAAATAAATAAATAAATACTAAATTATTGATTTAAGTCGGGTAAGAAAAGATGTTTTCATTCTGTAGTGTCTTTTACTTTTAACTATCTAATCTCTTTAATACGTACCAATTGTACAGACCATCAGACCCATCTTTTTTTTATACATCATCAAATAAAATTATTAAATATAATATTCTAAATGATAGAGAATAAAGACATGATTATTTATATATAGTAAATATTTATATAAGGGGGTATTATATTTTAATAGTAAACTGTACTATGTATATTTTAAATTTAACTAGTGGAATTTACCGTGCTCTGCGGCGGTTATTCAATCGTTATCAGTTTGGATTGTTAGGGTACCGATACTTGCGATAATAGTCGAAAGAGAAAGCTAAAAAAATAAAATCGTAATGTGTTCAAAAAGATATCCACAAGTGTCTTATATCGGTCAGAGATGATAAAAACAAATACCGGTAGCGGTTCTGATAATACCGACACCAATATTGTTTAGTCGAGATCGGTTCGGTTTGTCAAGGTACCCGTTCAACACTTGTATAAGTTATAATACAAAAGAAAACACTTTACTTAGAATAAAACTTTTATCTTTAATAAAATCTATATCGGTATGTCGAAGAAAAATTGAACGCAATAGATTTTACACAAATGTTTGCAAAAATGTAATCGTTTGTCTACAATTTTAACTATAAAATATTAATTTGTTTCAAACTTTTATCTTAGGTAGAAGTAATCATTTTTCACCATTACTAAAAATAATGTTTCTATAATGAAAAGGCAAGAAATTATATGGCTAAAGTAGGAAAAGTATCAACTTCTCTGGCGTAAACATATGTTAGCGATTGATATATATATATATATATATATATATATATATATATATATATATAGGATTAGGTTCAAACGTGAACAAAATCTCAAGAGTGAACTGCGTGAACTGATCTGGGCCCTTGATTGTTATGATCTTGAGATTAAAGTGAGTGACATGATGGTAATTATTTGGTTAATTTTTTTCATTTAATTAAATACAAAAAGGGTATATGTGTAATTTCAATATTAAATTGATTGCATAAATCTCTCACAAATCAAGTAATCAATTATCTTCTTAAATTGATTGCATAAATCTCTCACAAATCAAATCAATGATTAGGAAAGATGTAACTTAATTCAATTATTAAAATAATTATTTGTTTAAATGCGATGTACACATGTGTATTCTGATTTTGCCCTCTTTTTAATGCGATGTACACATGTGTATATCGTCTGTTTTTGTGATATCTCAGAAATTTTTTTGTATTGAATGTTGATGTACACATGTGAATTACTGTACACATATGTACGATGCTGAGTACACATGTGTACTGTTCTATTTATATCCAAGTACACATGTGTAAACCGTTGAAATATGAAGGTTACGTGGATCTTAAAAATCAAAATTTGAATTCTGGTGATGAAATCTGAAATAAAAATTAAAATTGAAATCTGGTGATTTGTTGTTTGTTTTGATAATTATCTTATTAATAAATAAACATAATGTGGATAATGAATTTAAATTAGGAAAGATGTAACTTAATTCAATTATTAAAATAATGATTTAAATCTAATTTTTATATAATTACAATCCTACCCTTAACAACTAAAAGGGAAATCAAGGGTCCATATCTGTTCACGCAGTTCACTCTTGGGAGGTTGTTCACGCTGGAACCCTACCCTATATATATATATATATATTAATATAAAAGTCAATTTTTAATTTACTAATTATAACATTATTAAATGCTAAGTTAGCAACTTGAAGGAGTATCGGAAAGTTTCAACTTGCTTCTACTTAAATATATTTGAATAAAAACCATTTTTAATAAGGATTCTTTATTAATAACCACCATCTGATGATAGATTTCCAAATTGAGTGCTCATGCCTTCTTTTAAAACTATAATTAGTTAATGATGATTCATAAAATTGATATATTCATTTGAACCTTATAGAAACTTTTTTTTTTGATAAATAATTCAAAAAAGAAATGAAGGCAGAATACATAAACATATTATACTCTTCACCTATTGATATTACCAGCTTAAAAAAAACATGGACCAACCTATAAGTGATAAGTGACCCAATGCTAGCATTTACTGTAGCGAAGAGCATACTTGAATTGTTATATATAGTAATACCATAGTGATTAATATGTAAAATTTGAAATATACTTTGGGAATTACATATCAAAGTTTTAATATGTGGACATCAACTTGAATTTAGGTGACAAAATTTACTAATATATAATTTCACATTGAATGTGTATATATAAGGTTTCGTATGATATATATATAATATATTTCGTTTACTGTAACCTAACTTGGGATCCATGCCAAGGTTTTTTTTCAATAGATTAGTTTTTATATTTTACGTAGGTTCTTAAAGGGATTGCATTACTATAAGTCTTCGTGTGTTATATTTTATAATACATCTCCCTAGGTAGCCTATGGGTACATTTAATCATATTGGTCATTCATACTATGAATCCAAAACATAAAAATCATAATATAAATATTAATATTTATCTACACAGAATAACACATAAATTGTCACATTAATTTTCTAACATGAGGTTTAAGTTTTAGGTACTAAAAGAACACCTACCAGTGGCTCTGATACCACCTTCTGTCACAAACCCCCATTCCACCCTGGGAGCGGGAGCCGTGAACCAGTCAGATGGTATCGGTGTTTATTAATTTGGCAGCGGAAATTTTCATCAGGACCGTAGTTAGGAAATATTTTTATCAGAGTTAAACACCAAAAATATTCAAAATAAAGAAATGGGATAAAACCCAAGTTTCTCTGATAATATATTTATAAGTGGGATAAAACCCAATTTTTCATTTTGATACATTCAAAGGAATAATCCCAATTATTGAAAACAATTCTCCTTTTTAATTAGGTAACTTTTATTGCCACTTTTCTAAACCTTCAGTGCTCTCCAGCTAGCTTTTATTGGCTTCACACTAAGTTACCTGAAACACGTGTTTAAAACATTTTATCAGCAGGAAATACTGGCGAGTGAATCCCACTTTAATCAAGTTTAATAAAACCCATTGTACAGTATTGAGGGCGATCTCGCAATTACATTTGTTTCCAAGTTATATCAATTCACACCCATGGTACTGTCAGACCTGACTTGTGGAAATGTTACCCCTCGCAAGGCAGTAACATAACTTTGTATACAAAACCCCAACATACCAATGATAATTGTATTCTTACAAATACTCAATAACTGCTTAATATATAATTAATTAAGTGAGGTTTTGTAAAAACAATTTACAAAAAGGAGATTACTCACATTGCTATTTTAGGTCTTTCCTTTGTGACTTCCTGGCTATAATCTAATTAAATAAACAATGTACACGTGTTAGTATAATAACCCATTTTAACAATAGTAATACCCTCCCCGAGACGGTATTCCAACGACTACGTCGGGCAGAACCACAACAGCCGTTACGGAACCCTAGATCAATCGGGCAGCGTATCTAATACGTATCCAGGGGTTATAATACTTACAACAAGGCAGAGCTTCGCTAATTAGGGGGGGTATAATGCCCGGATATAGTGTCTACACTATAGAAATTTGAGAGAGATTTGAAAGAAACTAAACGAATTGGACTGAAGGCCTCTTGACTCCTTTTATTAGGCTGATCAGGAACTTCGTCGAGCCCCGTGAAGACCACACCAAGGTCTTACGCGGCCCGCGAGGACCAGAAAAGGCGGCGGCAGTGCTGAGTCATCCCGGGGGTGTTGACACGTGTCTCGCCACGTGGCATCACCAGGTCTCGCCATTTGTTACACGGTCGCGGCCCGCGACGGCTAGAGGTGAGTCTGTCGCGCCCCACGACAGACTATAATTTTTGTTTTTATTTGTTATTTAATGAAATAAAGGTTATTCAGGGCCGGTTTTCGTATGCGGGGTGTATTTAGGAGAGTTTAGGGTTGTCTAAAATATTTTAGGAGGGTTGTTATATTCTGGGTGTAACTTCTGGATTATTTAATAAAATATATAATGCATTCACAATAAGTATAGTAACCCAATTCAACTTTATCCCTACGTCACGACACAGAACCCCAACGAATTTAGGCAGAGCCTTGACATACGTTACGGGGCCTTACGTCAATCGGACAGGGTATCAGTGATCAAGGGTTAAAACACTTAAAACGGGGCAGGGCTTTATAAATAAAATATAGAATTTTAGAGAGAGAGAGAGTGTTTCGCGAGAGATATGAGAAGGGTATGGGCAACTGTTTCTGAATCAAGGTGACCTTATTTATAGTTGAGATTTTATAGCTTGGGGCAACGCAAAGCATCCACGTATCCTTTCTCATTTAATGTGGGTTTTGACTACATACAATTCATACACGTACATAAAGAATCTAATTTCAAATATCATCTTACACAGCACACGTGCACTTATAATTGAAGTTTACAATATTATTATTATTATTATTATTATTAATAATAATAATTATTATTATTATTATTAACTTATATTTTATCCACGTCTACATTCATATGAATGTTTAAATTTGATTATTTTATATATATATATATATATATATATATATATATAATTATCTACGTACATTCATATTGAATGTTTAATTTGGATTATTTTATTTATATATATATTATAATTAATTTAACTGCTTCATTCATTTGGCGTTTATAACTTCTAAAATATGAAGTTTTATAAAACAATGAATATGTCATTAGAACGAGAATAATCTTATCTACATTTTGAACCAAGTTTCATTAAAATGGAGTAGGTTCAAATATATTGTATTTTTATAATTTAATTATTAAACGGTTCCTAGGCTCGTCTAGATACTTCCATAATTCTAACAGTCAACTTACCAATGATGTATCTGTTTAATAATATAAGTTTTTAGATACTTTATTTTAAATTTTATAAATAAAAATTTTGGGAATGTTACAGCGTACGCGACAACCATGTCTCGTTGCATAAGAACACAACCAAGACCTTGTTTCGAGGCATCGCAATACATGACGAAATCGTCATTTCCATCGGGAAGGGCAAGAATAGGAGCTTTGCAAAGCATGTCCTTGAGAGTTTGAAAAGACTCCTCTTGTTTGGGACCCCCAAACAAAATGTTTTTCTTTTTGAGTCAAAGAAGTGAGAGGAATGGCGATTTTTGAAAAGTTGGAAATGAAACAACGATAATAACCTGCCAACCCAAGAAATGAACGAATTTCAGACAGAGACTTAGGAGCGATCCAAATCTTCACAACTTCGATTTTCACGGGATCGACATGAATACCTTGCTCGTTGACGACGTGACCAAGGAATTGAACCTCTTTTAATCAAAATTTAGTACGCAAGAGTTCAAGGATAAGACGCAAGTGTCGCTCGTTTTCTTCTTGTGTCTTGGAGTAGATAAGAATATCGTCGATGAAGAAGATCACGAAACGGTCAAGATAAAGCTTGTACATTCGGTTCATCAAATCCATGAAAACCGCAGGTGCATTGGTCAAACCAAAAGGCATGACGACGATCTCATAGTGATCGTATCACATACGAAAGGCGGTTTCAGGGATATCTTCTTCGAGGACTCGAAGTTGATGATAACCAGAACGAAGATCGATCTTGAAGAAACATGTCGCCCCTTGAAGTTAATCGAAGAGATCGTCGATGCGAGGAAGAGGATAGCGATTGTTAACAGTGAGCTTGTTAAGTTCGCGATAATCAATGCACATCTAAAAGGAACCGTCCTTCTTCTTGACAAAGAGAATCGGCGCCCCCCCAAGGAGAAGTACTAGGGCGTATAAAGTCTTTATCAAGTAATTCTTGAAGTTGGCTAGATAGCTCTTGCATCTCTGAGGGTGCGAGTCAGTATGGAGATTTAGCAACAGGCGTAGCACAAGGGAATAAATCGATACGAAAATCAACTGAACGAGGAGGAGTAGGACCAGGTAAATCTTCGAGAAACACATCATGAAAATTGCAGACAACAGGAACATCACTTACGCTATTAACATTGTCCTTCTTTTCCACAATGTGGGTAAGAAAGGCAAAGTAATCCCTGCATAAGTACTTGTTCGCTTGAGTACATGACATAAGCTTGAGACCTTTAGAAGGTTTCTCACCATAGACGTGTAAAGAATCACCACAAGGAAAAGGTAGACGAATAAATTTCTCAGTACAAACGACTTCAGCACGAACTCGCCTAAGCCAATCCATGCCTACTATGATATTGAAACTACCCAATTGCATGGGTATAAGGTCAATCAAAAACTTGTGATCGTTGAGGTTCAAATAGCATTTAGGAAGAACAGAATCGACAGTTATCGACATACCGTTAGCGACTTCGACCGCGAATAATTTGGGCAACTTTTATCCGCATCAGTATCAAAAAAACAAGAAGCATAGACATCGTTTACAAGGAAAGTACCATTGATAACATCGTTGTTGTTCTGAGCCTGTGCTGCTGTGATGACGAAGGCTCGTCCACGTGCTTGCCGCTGCTGTTGGTTGTTGTTGTTGCGTTGCGGACATAGGTTGGCGAGGTGGTTTGGATCTCCAGATTTGAAGCAGGCTTGACCTGTGTTTGCTTGAGGCTGAGCTTCATTTTGAACAGGAGTTTGGTTTGCAGCAGGGGTTTGGATCTGGTTACCTTGTGGCTTTGGGCCACTTCGGCACTGGTTTGCAAAGTGCCCAAACCTATTGCAGTTGGGGCAATGGCGGCACGGTATATGGATGGGATGGTGGTACAAACAGGTGTTACACTTGGGATGAGTCCCCGTGTAGGCTTTCTTTGCGGTTTTGAGATTTCGGGTTGGAGCGACTTGTTAGAGGAGTTGAGGGTTTGCGGAGTAACAACCGCAAAGTTTTGGTTTGAAGCCTTCCGCTTCTTACCCATGTTGTTGTTTTTGGTGGGTGGTTTATATGGCGTGGGTTTAACGGTGGTATTGGTTGTATCTTGGTGTGCACTCTTAGATGAACCCTTATTATCAAAGGTTCCATCTAGAATGCGGTTGTGGTTTGTCTTGGTTGCCAAACGAAAGTATCCTCGAGGGTTTTTGGTTGGGCTGACTCGACGAAGTTCATGATGGATGGGGGAAGGCATTGAATGTACTTAGCGTTGGCTTTGTCAGTTGTGTGGACTTGGCCAGGGCATAGTGCACTCAGCTGTTTGAATCAAGGTGTGAGGCCGACGTTATCGCTCCCCACTTGTTTGAGGTTCCAAGACTTGTTTTTGAGTCATTGGAGCTCGTGTGGAGGACAAAATTCGTCCTTTATCAGCTTCTTCAGTTTACTCCAGGTTAGGGCATAGGCGATGTCGTCGCCACGAGCGTTGCGCTCAGAGGTCCACCAATCGAGGGATCTTGATCGAAAGACGCCTGTAGTATTCTTGGTTCAGAGGTGATCGGGGCAACCGCTTTGTTGAAACGTAACTTCAATGGCATCGAACCACTAAAGCATTTTGGTTGCACCATCTTCGCCTGTGAAGGGTAGCGGGTTACACGAAACGAACTGCTTGTAGGTAAAAGTCAACTTAGGCAGATCAGCCTTGGAGTCAACTGAAGCATGAGGAGATTCGGTGTTAGGTGGGGTTTGAATCTTGCTGAAGATGTCAGGTTTAACCTTAGCCATCTGTTTGGCCATGAACTTCGTCATGTCCTTTTTCGTCATCGAGTTATTGTCGGGCTTAACAGTTGACTTTGATCCAGACTTGGAACCGAATTTGGAGTTCTTGCGAGTGTTGGAGAGACGTTGGAAGACATCTAAAGAATCAAAAGTAGAGGGAAAGATGAGACTTGATCATAATATGTTTATAAAACCACGTTTGTTCGCATGTATAAGCATGTAAGTAACCACATAACACGTATGATTCACATAGATTGTATGAGTATAATAAGTATTCACAAAGCATAATCACGTATAAATACGAAAAAGGAATATAAATTTAGTTTGTTCACGAGCATTATTATTGTTTTTTATTGCGAGAGACGTGCGAATTGTGCATTGGTTTTGAAATGAACGAAGTATCAAGTAGAAAACCCATTAAAATTGAGATAACATAAAAGAGGGTTAACGTACACTAGAGTGTCACGGAACGTAACTAAGACTATTCCAAAGTGAATTGAAGATCCTTTCGAATTAGGGATATGTGTTTTGGCCTAATAGGTAAAATACTCTCGTTGAGAAGTGATTAACGGTATTTTACCCTTCCAGTTACTACACGTCCCTAATCGATTGAAAATCGAAACTTTGGCGGGATTGAAAATCGAGGGGCGAGATTAGTTGTCAAGATGTAGGTTTCACCCCTAACTTGGCAACATCGTACCCTAAGTGTGGTTGGTACTCGTCGAACGGGTCAAGAATGTTAATTCCGACGCGTTGGAGAGGGTCCACTAGAGTTTGAATTGGAAATTTTCCATCAAGGTGTAAATTTCACTCCTAACTTGATGGCATAATTTCGTGCAAAAGCGAATAACGCGGACTGAGAGTCGTTCACCAAATTGTGGGTTTCATGCCTATTTTTGTGAAGTCGTCTCATTTGTATAATGTGAGTGTCTTTGAGTCTTCAAGTGTGTATTTGGGTAAAATGTCTTAGGAAAGACATATGTATAAACTAAGATGAAATGAATAGAAAGAAGCAAAATAGGGAGAATATAACATGTTAAGCAAGAATAAAGAATGGTCGAGTTTGGTCACTTAAACTATAGACTAGGTCAAATCATGGCAATTTTACCTAATTCCCTATAGTTATGGCTCTGATACCGATCTATCACACCCTAACCGACGGCGGAAACATCGGGGCGGGACGAGGACTAGATTGCTCGAGACTTCATAACACTATTGTGACAATATTTAATCAAAACCGATTTCATTTCATAAATTGTCAAATACAACATGTGGCAATCAAAGTACAACATTTGGTAAACAAAGTACTACAAGTTCAAAACATTACAACATGTTAAAGTAAACAAAATACAACAATAATTCTAGTAGTATAAGCGTGTATCTAAGCATCCCTACTAGATTCTATGATCATCAATGTCATCAACCTGCAACATGTTTTAAAGTATATTTCAATACACAATGTATTGGCGAGTATACAAGTTTAATTAATAGACTAAGTGTGAAAAGAGTTTTAAACAATCAACATGGCAAATAGTTATCTAAAATAAACATACGATTGACATGCGTCTATAAATGTCAACCCAAAGATTACCGCTAGTGTAATCCTATCGAAGCAATGGTAGGACCGTTCTGTTTAAACTTAACATGACCACAAGACTACGGGCGGTGCGTTACACCTATAACGCTATACATGTTAAGGGGAGGCTTGTAAGAAGTTAATGACAAGTATATCACATAAGTATGTTCCAACACGCATGATTTAAAGAATAATGTATAAGCATGTATGTATGATTGTTTGCGTGATTGCATAAAGTATAAATGATTGCGTGAGTTTTGATAAGGTAAACATATTGCACCCAAAAGTGTAAAACGTAAAAGGGTGTTCGAGTATACTCACGGTTTTGAAAATCTTCATTTGTTATCCCGCGAGTTTGAGAAGTTGATGAGAGGAACACCGAGGTTACCCTACAAGAGGTAAACGAAGGTGTGAGTTGCTGGAGTTTGGATGGAGAATTCGTATTTCCGAATATAAGTATATAAGTATAAAAGTACAAAAGTATAATTTAAACAGAAAATATATTTCGTCCAGGCACTCGTTACGACACTAAGTTACTATGATTTCATGGGTCCTGATTTGCCCATTAGAATCAGCTACAAGGAACGTGGAATTGAAACAAAAGGAAACCAAAACACCACAACTCTGTTCGTGCGAATGGACAGTTCGTGCGAACAGAAAGCATCCTTCGCGCGAGTGGGAGTTCCCTTCACGTGAGTGGAGTCTGTTTGTGCGAACAGAACTTCGTTTGAACGTTTTAACCATTAATTAGTCACGTTGTGAGTTCAGTTATGTCTTATATTATATTATATTATATTATATTATATTATATTATATTATATTATATTATATTATATTATATTATATTATATTATATTACATTACATTACATTACATTACATTACATTACATTACATTACATTACATTACATTAGATTACATTACATTACATTACATTACATTACATTACATTACATTACATTACATTACATTATATTAGATTAAATTACATTACATTACATTACATTATATTACATTACATTACATTATATTATATTATATTAGATTACATTAATTAGTCACGTTGTGAGTTCAGTTATGTCTTATATTATATTATATTGCATTGCATTGCATTGCATTGCATTGCATTACATTATATTATATAGTATAGTTGTCACGGCCCCCGGCCCGATTTTACCCGGTCCAGAAGGCGTGGGACAGAAACCCGCGGTATTTGTATTTAATTTGGCAGCGGAAATATTATGAGGATCGTTTAAACTGAAAACGCCCAATTATTTTATTTCACATTTTGGGATAAACCCCCATAATTTACAATAAAGGAATTTCACGGGGATGTCCCCTGTTTTACAAAAACATGTTGATTTATTTTATTTACTGAGCCACATTCTTCAAGCCGTAGTGCTACGTGGCACTCTTTCCTGGTTCACAGTAAATCACCTGAAACATGTTTAAAAAGATTTTATCAGCGGGGAAATACTAGCGAGTCATTCAATTTGCACAAAACGACACAGTGTTACAATTTACAGCATTAAGAGTTTTTACATTTGCCCTTATCTATTAATTATCTGGTCCAGTTGTCACTCGACCGGATCTATGACTGTGGACATATCACTAATTAGGCTCGCCCACCTAAGAGTGATAAATCATTAGTAGTAATGTGCACAAAACCCCCACATACTGCCAGTAATTAAAGATTAGCAAAGACTTAATCACTGCAAAATATAACTGGAAAACATTTAGGGTTTTGCAAAGCACTTTAATAAAAAGAGAATGACTCACATTGCAAGTTTAATTTGGACAGAACCTTGCATACTGATTTAGCCTCGTAACCTAGTTAAATAACAATGCACACAAACTAGGTCAGTAACTCAATACAACATTTACGATAAACTCACGAAATCAAAAACCTCACGACGAATGACAAAGTATAGCCCGAATTTGGGCAACACTTAAACATCCATCGGATCGGTTTCAATCGATCGGACATTGTATCGTAGCAGTGATCGAGTTAATACCCTGTACTCATAGCAGCGTCTTGACACCTTAACACCCGTTTTTAAGCAGAAAATGGACGTTTTGAACTAAAATTTCGAGCACAGAAGCAAGTCCCATGCACGAGCAATTTATAGCAGAAATTAGGGTTTTACGCGGCCCGCGTAAACCCTCACAACATCTTACGCGGCCCGCGAAGGCCACCTAGTCTATGATTAGGGCTAGCGTGTCATGCGTAGGTCCGCCACGTGGCTGACACGTGGCCTAAAGCTGATCCGGCCAAATCACTTAGCTGTCGCGGCCCGTGTAAGCTTCCCTTAAGTCTTACGCAGCCCGCGAGAGACCCTTAAATTTTGATTTTCTTGAATTTCAACAAGGATTTGGGTTTCAGGGGTCCGGGTTTCTACTTACGGGTTGTTTTAGGACATTTTTGCAGGTCCTAACATCCTCCCCAGCTTATTTAAAATCTCGTCCTCGAGATTTACTGGAACAGGTGAGGATATTTTCGCTTCATTTCCGATTCCAGTTCCCAGGTGTACTCAGGTCCTCTTTTCGAATCCCATTTGACTTTAACCAGCACCAATCTCTAGTGTTTGAGAAACTTGACCTTTCTGTCTTCTATTTGGAGTGGTTTCTCAACAAATTTCAACTTCTCATTTACCTCTATATCTTGAAGATGTACTACCAGGGACTCGTCAGATAAACATTTCTTAAGATTGGATACATGAAATACATCATATACTCCGGCTAGCTCTTCTGGTAGTTGTAATCGATACGCAACTGGTCCTATTCGTTAGGTAACGGTGAATGGTCCTATATACCTTGGATTCAGCTTTCCCCTTTTACCGAACCGAACTACTCCTTTCCAAGGAGAAACTTTTAGGAGCACCTTGTCTTCAACTTGGAATTCCAACTGCTTGCGTCGATTGTCTGCATAACTCTTCTGGCGATCTTGAGCTATTTTCAATCTTTCCTTGATTTGAGTTATCTTGTCGGTGGTTTCTTGTAAAATCTCGGGACCTGGTAATTGGATTTCTCCTATTTCTGCCCAACAAACTGGAGTTCTACACTTTCGTCCATACAGTGCTTCGAACGGGGCAGCTTCAATGCTTGCATGATAACTATTGTTATATGAGAATTCGATTAAGGGCAGGTGGTTATCCCAATGTCCACCAAAATCTATCACACATTCCCTGAGCATGTCTTCTAGGGTTTGAATCGTTCTTTCACTTTGTTCGTCTGTTTGGGGATGGTAGGCAGTACTTAAATTCAGTCAGGTCCCCATTGCTTCTTGGAAACTTGTCCTGAAATGTGAAGTGAAACGACTATCCCTATCCGATACAATGGAGAGTGAAACTCCATGTAAGTATACTACCTCGTCTACGTATAACTTTGCAAATCTTTCCGTGCTAAAAGTTTCCTTCATGGGCAGAAAATGAGCTGATTTGGTTAATCGATCCACAATTACCCAAATCGCGTCTTTACCTCTTCTGGTTTTGGGTAACTTAGTATAAGTCCATTGTTATGAGTTTCCATTTCCATACAGGCATTTCTAATTGTTGAATTAAACCTAAAGGTTTCTGGTGTTCTGCCTTAACTTGCGAACAAGTTAGACACTTAGATACATATCTAGCTATGTCTTTTTTCATTCCTATCCACCAGAAGTTATTTCTTAAATCTTGATACATTTTATTATTTCCAGGGTGTATGGTATATCTAGATTTATGGGCTTCCTCTAAAATTTTATTTCTTAAATTTCCTTGCTTAGGAACCCAGATTCTTTTCTTGTGGAATCTCCAAATTCCATCAGTCCCTTGCTCTAATTCTTTTATTCTTCCTTTCATTTCTTCAACATCCTCCTTGATTGCTGTTTCTTGAAGGTTCTTCAGTTGTTCCATTAAATCTAACTGTAGATTTAATCTAAGAGCACGAACTCGTCTTTGTTTTTCATGATACTTACGACTTAGGGCATCTACTACTACATTTGCTTTTCCTTTGTGATATTGAATATCACAGTCGTAGTCACTTAGAATTTCCATCCATCTTCTTTGCCTCATGTTTAATTCTTTTTACCCAAATATATACCTTAAACTCTTATGATCCGTATAGACAGTAAATTTACTCCCATACAGATAATATCTCCAAATCTTAAGGGCAAAAAATATTGCTCCTAATTCTAAGTCATGAGTTGTATAATTTTCTTCGTGCTTCTTCAATTGTCTTGATGCATATGCAATTACCTTTTTGCGTTGCATTAGCACACATCCTAACCCTAGCTTAGAAGCGTCACAGTAAACTTCAAAATCTTCTGTTCCTTCTGGTAAAGCTAGAATTGGGGCGTTTGTTAACCTTTGTCTTAAAATCCTGAAGGCCTCTTCTTGCTTGGGTCCCCATTCAAACTTAACGGTTTTACAGGTTAGCTTAGTTAACGGCACAACTATCTTAGAAAAATCCTTAATGAAGCGCCTATAGTACCCAGCTAATCCTAGGAAACTTCTTACTTCCGTAGCTGATTGCGGGACTTTCCAGTTCGTGATCGCTTCTATCTTGGAGGGATCTACGTGAATACCTTCATGATTCACCATGTGTCCTAAAAATTGCACCTCCTGTAGCCAAAATTCACACTTTGAGAATTTGGGGTAAAGCTTTTCTTTTCTTAACAGAGTTAAGAGTGCTCGTAGATGCTCACAATGCTCGCAGATGCTCACAATGCTCGCTCTGACTTTTGGAATAAATAAGTATATCTTCGATGAAGACAATTACAAATTTATCCAAGTACGGCTTACAGATTCTATTCATCATGTCCATGAATGCTGCAGGAGCATTCGTTAATCCAAAGGGCATGACTGTAAATTCGTAATGACCATATCTAGTTCTGAAAGCAGTTTTAGGTATGTCTTCCTCCTGTACCTTCAACTGATGATATCCTGAGCGCAAGTCTATCTTAGAGAAGTATCTAGCTCCTTGAAGTTGATCAAAAAGATCATCAATCCTAGGTAATGGGTATCGATTCTTAATTGTAACCTTATTCAGTTCCCTATAATCGATACACATTCGCATTGAACCATCCTTCTTTTTCACAAACAACACTTGTGCTCCCCAAGGGGATGAACTAGGTTGTATGAATCCTTTACTTAGCAATTCGTCTAATTGCTTTTTCAGTTCTAACATTTCGGTGGGTGCTAACCGATAAGGTGCCTTAGCTATTGGTGTAGTTCCAGGAATTAAATGAATTCTAAATTCTACTTCCCGAACTGGTCGTAATCCTGGTAACTCTTCTGGAAATACATCTAGGTAATCCGATACTACATGAATTTCCTTAAGTTCCTTACTTTTGGTGTTAATGATTACCGAAATCATATACACTATTCCTTGCTTTCGTTTATAACTAGCAACTTTCATTACTGAAATGAACTTCATTGGTTTACGTGGCTTATTTCCTGTAATCCTAATTACTTCTCCTGTGGGTGTCTGAATTTCTATGGAATTCTTATCACAGAGGATTCGAGCATGGTTGGCTACCAACCAATCCATTCCTAGCACAACATCGAATCCGGCTAAATTCATAGGTAGCTGGTTTGCAGAAAATTTGTGGCCTGAAAGTTCTATCTTCCCTTCTTGAAGAACCTTATCTATATTAATAAAATTACCGTCTGCCGTTTCTACCGTATAAATCTGCCTAAGTGTGGTTAAAGGTAGCTTAAGAGCTTGGTAGAATGAAGTATTTATAAAACTTTGGTTTACACCAGAGTCAAATAATACTTTTGCATAAACGTCGTGTACCAAAAACGTACCAGCTATTACATCTGGAATCAGATCAGCTTCCTGCGTGGTCAGCTGGAAGGCTCTTGCGTTCATCTTATTGGTTCCTTCAGCAGGTTTGGCCTTGTTGTCAGCTGGCTTGATCAGTTTTGGGCAGTCGGGCCTAAAGTGCCCTGTTTCGCCACATTTGTAGCAGATTTCAGATTTCTTCCTGCAATCCTCTTCACGGTGACCTGGTCTCTTGCAGAAATTGCAATTTTCCCTACACTTTCCGAAATATTTCTTTTTACAATTTCCACAGAATGGCAGGGCGGAAGATTGCCCAGTACCCTTTTTCTTGTAATTACTAGTATTACCCCCCGGAAGCCTTGGGTAATCTTTTGGGCTAATTCCTTCTTCCGGTTTTCTTCCCTCGTGGGTACCAGCCCGTCGGTTAAGGTGTTGGCCAATTCCACCGAATCGTTAATGGTGCAGGGTCTCGCAGCCTTAACGATATCACAAATATCGCTAATTAAACCCCAAATGTAGCTAGAAATAAGTACCAGTTCTAGCGAAGCCAGAGTTGGTACAATTCGAGCATACTCGAAGAATTTCGAAGTATACCCTCGACAGTCAACATCCACCATTCGGTGGCTCAGGAACTTATTTGCCATATGTTCCTTTTCATATTCGGGGCAGAATTTCCTTTCCACCAATTGCTTAAATTCTTCCCAATTCATGGCATAAGCCTTGTCACTTCCCTTGGCTTGCAATACCGTATTCCACCATTCTAATGCCTCTTCCTTAAAAAGGTGAGAAGCATACATGACCTTATCTTCCTCGGCGCATTTACTTATTTTAATTACTGCCTCGGTCTTTTCCAATCAACGCAGTGCAGCAGTTGCCCCTTCATTGCCTGCAAATTTAACGGGTTTACAGGCAAGAAATTCCTTGTAAGTGCAACCAGGTGTTGCAACTTTCATTTTCTTAAGTATTGGGGCTTGAATCACGTTGTTGTCATTGTTGCCACCTCCGTTAACACTGTTACTGAAATTATCGTCGCGCGTGCGTTTACTGGGTTGGCTTGCGAAGGCTCAACAGGGCTTTTAACAGCAGCGACGATTACCGGGATAGCATTGGTTATTCCCTGGGCAAAGATATTTTCTATATCTTGCCTATTAAGAAAGTGATCCTCATTGTTTTGCTCGGATTGGTTAACTTCGTTAACTGGCTCATTAACAGCGTGTTCCATCTGATAATTAACAATATATATAAATTATTGGCAAAAAATAAATAACAATCAAACACAATAAAACAATCACACATAATTATGTCAACACGTATAGCCAAAATTGTCGACTTTGCGACTTTCATATTTTTATATATATTAGTATGCATCAATACAAACTAGATATATTAAAAAAGTTTTATTTTGAGTTATTTTACATGATTATATTTTTATTATTTATTATTATTTTTTTATTATTAAACACACAATCACAGTCAGCTGGCATTTCAGAAACGACGCTCCCTCTTGTCGTATTTCCACGTGATTTTCTCCCCCACATCCCGAATTTGATTTCCTGCCTCCACCAGCTCCTCACCATAGTGACGGAGTTCAGCCAAGTTTTTTGTGCTCATAGGTGGGTTTGGTGTCGGCTCAGGGTCAAACTGGGGAAAATAGATGTTGGGGTTATTCATGAAGTTCTGAAACTGCCAGTCGTTTGTCCACCATTCTTCCAGCTCTCTGGGTAGAAGTCGGGGGTTGACAATAGGATCTGGGATAGCAGGCTCCAGGTTAACTGGAAGTTGTGATTCAGTGGGGTAATTGAAGAGGTTTTCATCGGCAGGTCCGATGAGGTCACAATTCGCCAGTTTGCGATCCAGCTCCTCCCATGGTGGCATTTCCTGGGCTTGCCCGAAACTTTCCCCGATCTCTTTTCCTTTCCCTTTATCCTTCGGATCCTCAGTCTTTTTAACCTTCTGTGCAGCAGGTTTCTTCCTACGCCCACGTTTTCAGTCCAAGATTCTCCTCCTCTTTTTCGGCTTTGGTTTCTCCTGGGGCTGGGCCTGGAATGTTAGTGGTTCCTCAGTATCTGCCAGGTAGCCAGATGGGTTTCCTGTGGTATCCATATCGGTGGTATGGATAGTAAAGTTTCGGAGTGCCTCCGATAGTTCATTAATGCTGTTAGCACACATGAAGAAACACACATAAATTTAAGTTAAAATTTTATTTATTGTAAAGAGTAAAATGCACGGATAGTCCCTGTGGTTTGGTAAAATTTCACCCTTAGTCCCCAACTTTTGTAAATTACACCAGTGCTCCCTGTGGTTTGACAGTTTGTTACTCGGATGGTCCCTGGAGTGGATGTCCGTTAGTTTTCTCCGTTAACTCCATATGAAATTACTTATTTACCCCTCTCTTTAAAAAAACAAAAAAACTACCCTTATGATCTCAAGTGGGCACCTATTAACTAATTATAAAAACCTAATCTTCTCCCACCCCTGTCATTTTCTCTACACCGCCAACCTTCACCGTCACCCTGTACAGCCGCCTCCACCCTCCACCGACTTCAAATTCAACTGTGACGAAACTTCATCTTCAAATTCATCCAGAAGCCCTAAAAACCCATAAACCAATTAAATGTAACACGAGTCAAATGCTTTAGATCAGTTGGCTAACCGATCTCTATCAAACCAATAAGTCGTAACGTCGTCGTCTTCGTTACATGGTGCGACTGTGGTGGGGGTGGTGCCGAAGTTACGGTTGTTGTTTTGGGCCTGAATCAAACAACACAGATCTGGAGTTTGTACCGGAGTGGCCTAAAGCAACACATGATCATAAACAGATCTGGAATTTGTATGGATTTGTGCGATGGATTTGTATAGGCAGCTGGCTTTGTGCAATGATGATAGATGATGGTGTATAGATGGATTTGTGCCCACCTTTTGAATTTGTGTACTAGATTGGGACTCGATTTGTGTTATGGAGCGTTGGTGAATTTTGAAGATGTTTTCTTAGAATTGGATTTTTGGATGAATGATTAATGTGTTCTTGCTAAGATGAGTGAACTGATGAATGAGTCAACTGTTGAATGATGATGATGTTGATGAATATAATAAAAGCATGGGTAATTTTGTAATTTCACATGGACTTAACAGAGAAAACTAACATCCATCCACTCTAGGGACTATCCGAGTAACAAATTGTCAAACCACAGGGAGCACGGGTGTAATTTCCAAAAGTTGGGGACTAAGGGTGAAATTTTACCAAACCACAGGGACTATCCGTGCATTTTACTCTATTGTAAATTAAATTTTCTAAATACTTAATTGGCTTAAATCAGTGGCTCTGATACCACCTTTTTCTGTCACGGCCCCCGGCCCGGTTTTACCCGGTCCAGAAGTCGTGGGACAGAAACCCGTGGTATTTGTATTTAATTTGGCAGCGGAAATATTAACAGGATCGTTTAAACTGAAAACGCCCAATTATTTTATTTCACATTTTGGGATAAACACCCATAATTTACGATAAAGGAATTTCACGGGGAAGTCCCCTGTTTTACAAAAACATGTTGATTTATTTTATTTACTGAGCCACATTCTTCAAGACGTAGTGCTACGCGGCACTCTTTCCTGGTTCATAGTAAATCACCTGAAACATGTTTAAAAAGATTTTATCAGCGGGGAAATACTAGCGAGTCATTCAATTTGCACAAAACGACACAGTGTTACAATTTACAGCATTAAGAGTTTTTACATTTGCCCTTATCTATTAATTATCTGGTCCAGTTGTCACTCGACCGGATCTATGACTGTGGACATATCACTAATTAGGCTCGCCCACCTAAGAGTGATAAATCATTAGTAGTAATGTGTACAAAACCCCCACATACTGCCAGTAATTAAAGATTAGCAAAGACTTAATCACTGCAAAATATAAGTGGAAAACATTTAGGGTTATGCAAAGCACTTTAATAAAAAGAGAATGACTCACATTGCAAGTTTAATTTGGGCAGAACCTTGCCTACTGATTTAGCCTCGTAACCTAGTTAAATAACAATGCACACGAAACTAGGTCAGTAACTTAATACAACATTTAAGATAAACTCACGAAATCAAAACCCTCACGACGAATGACAAAGTATAGCCCGACTTTGGGCAGCACTTAAACATGCATCAGATCGGTTTCAATTGATCGGACATTGTATCGTAGCAGTGATCGAGCTAATACCCTTTACTCGTAGCAGCGTCTCGACACCTTAACACTCGTTTTTAAGCAGAAAATGGACGTTTTGAACTAAAATTTCGAGCACAGAAGCAAGTCCCATGCACGAGCAATTTATAGCAGAAATTTGGGTTTTATGCGGCCCGCGTAAACCCTCACAACATCTTACGCGGCCCGCGAGGGCCACCTAGTCTACGATTAGGACTAGCGTGTCACGTGTAGGTCCGCCACGTGGCTGACACATGGCCTAAAGCTTATCCGGCTGAATCACTTAGCTGTCGTGGCCCGCGTAAGCTTCCCTTAAGTCCTACGTGGCCCGTGAGAGACCCTTAAATTTTGATTTTCTTGAATTTTAACAAGGATTTGGGTTTCAGGGGTCCGGATTTCTACTTACGGGTTGTTTTAGGACATTTTTGCAGGTCCTTACAATAGTGACAGTCCAGCATGTCATGTAGTTCACAGAAGTCATGTATGGAGGTAATAACCTCGTTATATGTTTCACCAAAGCTCAAGTTTGTTAACTTAGTTAACAAACCAGCTGGTCATGAATTCAACACAAAGTAAATACCAAACAGTCAAACAAGGATAACCAAGTGTGTTATTCCCAACATAGAAGGTAAGTACCAAGTGTTGGAGGTTGGACGAAGTTAACTCATTCTAGGTCTAGGAGACTGTTTGGGTGTTCGTTTGCAAGTTCAAGCGAGGCGGTGGAACTAGATTGAAAACCAAGGTTTTCACAGTTCACACTTCTGTTAATCACATATTCACCCATATTGAAGAACGGGATCCGGGATAACATTTAACACTTAGAAAAAATGCCAGAACAGGAGGAAACAGACCCTTCGCGCGAATGGGAAGTCCATTCGTGCGAGTGGGCTATCCCTTCGTGCGAATGGCTCTCTTTTGGGATGAGTTTGGTTCGGTTTTGTTTGAACACGCTCGTTTCTTGGCTGGAATCAACCTCAACACTAACCCAAAGCTATAGACTTAGTTTGTGAGCTCGGGGGGTTCTTGATTCTGCCAAGTTTCATAACTGAAAATAAGTTTATAAAAGTTTGAATAAAAAGAACTTCAATCTTCAACTTGGTCATTAATGTGTTTGAGCTTGTCATCAGACTGCCAAGGCAAGTCTGTGAAACCAAGTTGCTAAGATGTGAAGAAAATGTATAAGATAGAAAAAGTAGAAGAAATAAGAAAAATTATAATGTTAGTGAGTTTGAAACTCACTTAGAAGTTTTCTGGAAATGCTCAGCTGGAAATGCACGAACTCAGTAAGTTAGAAAGAGATATATGTGATGACGTTATTTATTTTTGCATACATGTGAATTGTTTCGTTTTCATTAATTTCATAATTTTTATATGAATATACTCGTGTGCATGCATAATATACTATATGTTGTTAATATACACATATGTAATCATTTCTGAATATAATAGACATATGTATAAAAGTATGTACACATGTGTATAAACGAACAGCTGTGTATCTTGTATAAACTAATAGTTAGCGAGATTGTACACATGTGTATAAACTTACAGTTGTGTATCTTGTATAAACTGATAGTTAGCGAGACTGTACACATGTGTATAAACTAACATCAGTGTATCTTGTATAAACTGATACTAGCGAGACTATACACATGTGTATACACTAACAACTGCGTATCTTGTATATATGGAAACTAGTGAGATTTTATGAATTTTGATTATATTGTTTAATAAATGCAATTTACAAATAACCCAAATCCCCTTCTGTCAATTATTTTAATGGGAAGTTACAACATTATAATTACAATCTTGCCATTGTTTAAAAATCTCTAGATGATGTAATCCAATGGCCCAGATGAGTTCACATAGTTAACTCTCAACCTAGTGTTCACTCTAGAACCCTATTATATATATATATATATAGGTACGGGATCAGGAGAAAACGCCCTAAAGTGTGAGAACGGTGAAAATGGATCCTGGCACAACACGTGGCGCGCGATATTGTAAAGGGCGGATGGGCTTTTTTGTCATTTTATATTCTTTTTTTCAATGCATCTCACAACACCGCTTCAATTTTTTGGCGTTTAGTTAGATTCAACAAATACATGCCGTTTTTATTGTTTTATTTAGATCAGGAGCATAGTAAATATTTTGGCATTTATGGCGTCCCCAAATTAAATAAAATCATTTAGTAATTATAACTTCTTTTCTTCCATGGCATTTCTAAAATTCATTAGGCGTTTTTGTAGATTTCAACAGTTCATATATGTTATGAACGTAAATTTCTTGGCGTTCATGGCGTTTTTAAATTCATTAGTAATTTAAAAGAGTACAACTAAGACGAAATCAAACCAAAACTAATAGTCTTCTGTAGATGGTATTACATCAGAGATGTAACCATCGCTTTGTTCATCACTCTCCTCGGACCCATCATCATCATCTTGTTCATTGGCGTATAATGCCAAAATCAGTTCTCTTCTTTGTTGCATCCTATACTTGAATGTATTCATAACGCTGGATCTAGCATCGGTCGAATGTGCCAAATCACGGAGCTGTTCAATAAGATGTAGTCTATCTGTGTCCAGCACTTCGTCCATTGTCAATGAATAGTCTTCCCTGTGTTGAAAGCTCACCCTCACCGTTCTTGATTGTTCATCCAGAATCCAACTGGTAACTTTTGGTAGATCAGTATCATCATCATCAACATCATCATCATCATCTTCTAGAAATTTTCTCTTTAATCTTCTTATTACCGTTCGATTCCTCTCATAATTGTAGGCCATTGGGACCCCAAGGGCTAGGAAATCCCTCTGAACGGATTCATCCATACTAAGTATGGCCTTGATTGTTTTGACATTCACCCTTCTCCTGTCAGAGACCTTTAGGACGAAACGTCCCTCTGACCTCTCAAACCTCCATCCAATAACCTGCGCCATTTTTTTTAAATTGTATGGCGTTTTATACAATGTGTGGCGTTTTTAGTGAATGTGTGGAGTGTGAAGCTTTTGTTTAGCTATTTGTACTTATATAATGAGCTTTTTCATTTTTTTTTGGCGCCAGGTAGATATATGTTTTTGGCGGTAAAAAACATCAGTAAATTTTTTTGATGTGTATTTTGTGTATCAATTGTTGTGCCATGTAGGATGCAGGCCTATAAAGTGACAGGTAATTATGGCGTTTTTAAAAGATAAATAAATTCAATTTCCCATGTAGTGGCTTTTAATATAATAAATGTTAGTAATAATGTTTTCGTCTCTTCATTTTACTGTTTGCAGTTACTGTTTTGTTCAGTTTCATCTGTTAAGGCTGTAACACTTCCCATCTATTCAGGGTTTGGCGTTTTGTTTTTTATCGCGTTTAGATAAAGATGGCACTTTGTTTTATACATTGTTTTAATGGCGTTTAGTCAATTATTGTTGTTTTTAATAATACATTGTTTGGCGTTTATATAGTAACAACGTGCTTTGCCAGCATCCGTTCTCACAGTTTTCATACTATTAAGCGTTTGGTGTTTGTAGTTTTTGGCGTTTTATAAACAATTATTTTAACAGATATAATATATTTTATTAGTAAAGAATTAGATAACAAACAACAGAGAATTAGATAACAAACAATAGAAAATGAAAAAAAATGATAATCTAATTTCTCATCCAAATCTTCACTGTCATCAGCCTCTTCTTCTTGATTTTCTTATGCGTGAACCTTTGAATACCTTAGCTAGATGCCAATTTTCCTACATAACCTCCGTCTTTAGACGAAGCTGATTAGTGGCATCCTGTGTTTTGGTATGATATATTGTTGTTTGGTGACATGTCATTGAAGATCAAATCCTGCTTGGATGCTATTATGATCATGGAGTCCAAAATAGCATTTACACTGGTATCGATCCCTTCATGCCATGCATATATTCATCAAGAACAAAGCTCATATGATGACATATCACTGTCATCGGTCTCTTTTTCTTGAATATTTGTCCATCTCATTCAACAAAAGTTTATAGAGATACCCACCTCAAAGAAGAATCCATTCAGTGAAACTTCATGTAGAATAATACTAAATATAGAAGAAACTAGGTTTGCCATATGTGGTTTTTTAGCTATTTTTTTGGCGTTTTAAATTGAGTGGTTTCTAGAAAGCATGGCGTTGTTTTTTTCGATATGAACAATTGATTGTGCAGAGACGTCTCTCTTATAGGATTTTTTGGTACGTAGTTTAGGCGGGACTTTATTATAATAAACGCTAGTAATAAAGTAACCGTCCTTTTCAGTTACTGTGTGTATTTCCTGTTTTGTTCAGCTTTTTATCAGTTTAGGGTGATAGACGTCCCATCTTTCAAGTTTGGCGTTTTTATATTTAATGGCGTTTTGTAGACCAAGATGACAAAATACACTAACAGATAAAAAATTACATAGGACAAATAGTTTTTATTATTTTTGGCGTTTTGTATGCAATGACTTTTTATAGTATTTTTTGGCGTTTTGAAACTAAGGGGAGAAATATAGTATTTTTTTATCTGAAAAAAATTACACAAAACAAAACAAAACAAAACAAAAATTAAAACTCCTGGTCAGAAGATACTTTGTCTGAGAAGTATCCATCACTTCCTTCGTCTTCTTCTTCGGAGTCTTCATCTAGTCTTTCATCCAAGTCATCACTTTCATTTTCATTGGCTTCTCGTTGTTGAATATTTTGAAGCCTCCATTTGAACATATCCTGCATCAACGCCATTTCTATGTCCATGTCTGTGTTCAAACATGTGGCGTTGTGTAACTCTTCCATGAACCCAACCCCCTGCTTGGTCATGATGTCTTCAAGCATGTAGTCTTACTGCTCTCCGTTGTCACATATAACGGTCACCATGTCTGTTTCTTCATCAAAACACCATGATGTGATGACTGGGTCCATTTTCCCATCTGCTTTGCTTGGTCCAAGTTTCCTTGTAATCTTCTCATAAGCTTATGTGTTTCATGACATTCGTTATCAAGAGGGATGCCAAGCGATATGTACCCCTTTGTACCTCTTCTTCCATCTTCAAAATTGCTTTGATTGTCTTAACATACACCCTTCTTCTGCTGTCAAAACGTATGATGAATCTTCTGATTCTCAGGATGTATCTCCATGAAATGATAGTTGCCATTTTTGGCGTTTTGTTTAAACTTGGCGTTTTAATAAAAGATATTTTTAGAATGATGGATGGAAGTGATTATGGAAGCGATGTTAACGTCGTTTATATAATGATGTTTTGGCGCGTAATTTAGGAGGGAATTTCTTCTAATAAATGTTAAGAACTGGATTTCAGTTACTGTTTGTTTCTTCTTCCTGTAATCTGCAACGCGTTTTATCAATAAGCTTTGTCGTTTTGTATTAATGGCGTTTTATTTGTTTTGAATGGCGTGTTCTCATCTTAGTTGGAGTTTTGAATTTGAGCAGTAAAAGACCTTTTTACCCTTAATGAAGCGCGTTCACTTAATAAAATTGATGTTATTTACAAAAACGCCACCGTGCCAATCTAGTCCATAGATTGTTTTGATCGGACGATCCATAAGCATTCTCATTGTTCTCACACTTTTCACTAATTTTCCTAAATCCTGACCCCATATATATATATAGGTAGGTAGAGGTTCCTGTAAAAAATGGTTTTTTGTGAGAAAGGTAAGAAAGAATCTACACCATTAGATCTTTGATCTAATGGTTGAGATCATAATGGCAAAATTGTAAATAATGTTTACTATTAAACATATTAATTTTCTAGATTAAGAGTATATAGGTAAATTTAACATTTTTAAATTAAGAAACTAACATTAATGCACATGTAACTTCCCCCCGTCTTTTTTAAACATCAATAACTTTTTATACGTAACTTTTTAAAAAAATTACACCATAATAACGAGCGTTTTTTTATCTTTAATATGAGTACCATATTGCTATACTTATATAGAGAAAAAAATATGTTTTGATCAGATGTTTAGTCCATGAATGGTGTTATATATATATATAGGGAGAGGATCATGAGAAAACTACATCTAAATAAGAAAACTAGAAAACTAACTAAAAAAACTAAAAAGAAGCTAAAAAACATACCAAATTTTTTTTTTACAATTTTTTATAAAAAAAAATCGCTATTTTTTATATATAAATTTTTTTTTCAAAAAATAAAAAAATTTTGTTGTACTGCACATTTGCATTATATGTGTGTACTACACATGTGCACTATATCCATAATAGTGCACATATGCAATACAACAAATTTTTTTTTTTTTTTTGAAATTTTATTTAAAAAAAAAAAAAAATTTCCATGCATAAAAACTAGCAATTTTTTTATAAAAATTAAAAAAAAAAATTGGTATGTTTTTTAGGCTTTTTTTATTAGTTTTTTTGTTTTTCTCATTTAAAATAGTTTTCTCATGATCCATCCCCTATATATATATGTATATAGTTAACTGCCATTTTCGTCCCGGTGGTTTGGTGAAAAATGTCACTTCAGTCCAAAAACAATTTTTGCGCCAATTCCGTCCTCAACATTTTTGAAATATGCCACTTCAGTCCAAAAAACTAATTTCATTTAAAAAATTATGTTAAAACCAAGGGCATTCTTATTTTTAACTAATAAGGACTGATTATGTAAATTTGTTAATATAAATGACCATTTAAGTAATTTATTTAATTAGAAAAATATACATATACGTATTACACATCTTCTGTACTTCTTCTCTCTCTAAACATACACACACAAACACCTACACTGGTTCTTCTTCTCTCTAAACACATCAAACCCTAACTTTACTCAAAACAGAGAAACACATCTGTCTTGAAGAAGATCAGTCTTCCTCTTTCTTTCTTGCCTAAAATCGGTGAGGGAGAAGGAGTCTGGGAGTGGAATTAGAGCTTAGGGTTTCCATTTTGGGGTTTCAGCGGTGAGGACAAACAGTGGTGTAGGTGGGGATTGATGATGGTGCACAGCGGAGGTGGTTGCAGTGGACAGATTTCGTGTTGCAGGCAGCGTTGGAGGTGGTTAATCGGAGGTTGTATGGGACAGTGGAGGTGATGGAGTTTGGGTATAGGGTTTGCGGAGCTGCTTCAGTGGTGGAGAAGGAGGGTGGTACAGTGTGGTATGGTGGCGAAGTTGTGGGGGTTTTTATGGTGGATGTGAATGGTGATGACAATGGGGTGGCCGGATCTGGTGGTGATTACGACAGTGGTGGTTTACGGAGCTGTTGATTGCAAAGGTGGAGATTGAGGGTGGTACGGTGTGGTGGTCAATCTGTGAGGATTCTATGGTGGAAGTGAACTATGGTAACCGGAGCTGTGGTGGAGGGTGGTAGTTGTGGTTGGTGGTGGTAGTGGTTGTGGTTGTGGTGGCGGTGGTGGCGACCAGTGGTGCAAGTGGTTGGTGGTGGAGAGTGTAGAGAGAGAAGAAAGTATTATTAGTGTTTCTGTATGTATGTATAAATATTTATGTAGATACAAATTATGTGTGTATATGTATATTTTTAATAAATCTTTATTCTTTATTTTTCTAATTAAATAAATTACTTAAATGGTCCTTTATATTAACAAATTTACATAATCAGTCCTTATTAGGTAAAAATAAGAATGCCCTTAGTTTTAACAGAACTTTTTAACGGACATTATATTTTTTGGACTGAAGTGGCACGTTTCAAAAATGTTGAGGACGGAACTGGCGCAATTTTTTTTTTTGGAATGAAGTGGCATTTTCCACCAAACCACATGGACGAAAATGACAGAATACTCCTATATATCTATATCTATATCTATATCTATATCTATATCTATATCTATATCTATACTACTATAATAAGCATATCCAAGGGATAGCAATGGTAATTTAGCAATGTGTTGAAAACACCCTCAATGCATAATGTACAACACTTAAAGCACCAAGAAACACAAACAATTTACCCTTCAACTGGTTCATCATCAGCCGTCCATTTCTCCAATTTTTCACACGGATCGCGATCTGCACCGCTGATATTCAGTTCACACGCATTCCCTTCTCTCTCACTCACTCACACATCTCACAAAACTTCAACATCAGACCTTCTCTCTCTTTCTCTCGGCGACTCAAGAACATCATGCCAGATCTCTCACCAGATGCCGTTTCATGACCAGATCTATGAGGATTTCACCAGATCAATGAAGGTCTACAACCCTTGTTCTAGGAATCTTGAAAATCATTCATCATTCAGGTCTTACATTGTTCCTAAGCATTGTAGGGTAAGAAACTATGTTCATATAACTACTTTGATGTTTCTTTAATTCCTGATTATCTCACTCATCTTTATGAACCCTATCGTATTCTCCTTTTCATCTTGGGTTCAGGGCTTCTCAAGTTGCCTACGGGTTCGTATAGGTACAAATCTCTTCTATTTTGTCAAAATTGTGTGTTGTGTTGATTGTCGGGTAAGACCTCTGTTAAAAGCCTTTTTATAGTCATGAATATTACATATGTGTCTGACTACTTGTAATTTTTACAACAAGACGTGGGTTTTATGGTATCTGTGATCACTAACTTTATTTGTCAGGTAGAGTTGTTGTCCATGTTCTTAAATGGTGAATTAGTTTAAAGGATAAATGATACCAAGTTATTAGAATTCAGATGCATACCAAGTGTTTGATGTAATGCCTAATTAGTGAAATTATAATTTGTGTTTATAAAGTGTTAGTTTTTTAGTTGCACTATGCTTAACTCATTTCAAAGGGGAAGAATTTACTTTGAAGTTTAAAAGAACTTGTTATAATATTTTTAATATTTCATGAAGCTAAAACAAGGAGGTTCTATGAACTGAGATGAGTTTTTTATGTGTTGAATTAGGATTTTTCTGTCGAAACTTGATTGTTGAGATTAAGAAGAGTTTGACTTCAGGGAAGTCATGAAACGGTGGGAGCACTCAAGAGAATATTGATAGCCAATAAACGAGAAAGCTTCACAAAGCTTTGGTGACACATAAGGTAAATACTTTTTAATTTCTTTATTCTTTATTTATATTTGTATTAACCTGAGTTTCCTGTATTGAGGTTATAGCTCGAGGAAATAGTTTCGATTGACAAGGATAACTATAGGATTGTCCGGTTACAACACATGTACACATCGTTCAGTGAAGTAATATAATCCGGAAGTAGATGATTTTGCAACCAATGCAACAAGATCCAGTTATGCTCAAGGTGAAATCGTTATTTTATACTTTATGGTTTTTAGCAACCTAAATTATTAACCTTTCATTCATTGATTGATTCATTCATTCTCACATTGATTGTTCATTGTAGATGTATTTTCCTACGAGCTGAAATGATTGATTGTAGTGCTTTTTTATTTACAGCTACAGTCTTGGTGAGAATTCATTTACGCAATAGGCAGAACTTAGAACTGGAAAATTACATTTTTTTTCTTTATGGCCAGAATTTTTCCTTCCCTTTGTGATGATGCTGATGTTAATAGCAATAAACGCACAAGTTGATACAAAGATCCACCCTGCTCAATCATATGTATTAAGTATTAACCATTTTCGTACTTCATTATCATGGTTTCATAATCTATATTCCTTTCATTTTAGAACACAAACATTATTTTGTACTCTTCCAAGTTCCAAGTATGGTTACAAATGATGTCCCTTATGGGATGATCACCAAATAACCACAAGGCACAAGTTTTGTAAATTTTTATGCTATTAATTGTCACTACTTGTTGGGTATAGATGGTCTTTGCCCAGGATTATTCCTATATAAGCTTAATGACACACACGATTATTCCTATATAGACATTTGTTCACTCCTTGTTGTATCACACTTGCAGGGATTCAAGTAAACCAAACAGAGTTTATGGAGGTCTAAACTCATTTGGAAAATAATTGCAGCCAATAGGAACCCCTTTAGCAGCCCATTTAATGGGTAATCAACCATGCATGGGTTTGTAACTTGCACGATTGGGTCTAAGATGCTTCTACAGAAGTAAGTAGATAATACTGAAGTTTCTTTATATATCAGAAAATCGCGTGACATATTTTGTCTTAATGTATGTGTGTTTTATGTATAAGGGTGCTGCAAGGCGGTTAAATTCACATAAGAAAAGCTTGGAAATTGTTGAATCAGTTGGGGTATCCTGGAAAGTCGACCTCACCAGGGCAGTGAAACATTTCGGGCTAGAGGTAAAGTTAAACCGGATGGAACTGGTCTCATATGCCCAAATTTGATGGTAAGACACACATACGGGTGTGAATTTCTGACACGACCCGAAAACACGACACGAACCTAACACAAAATTCGCGAGTTTGGGTTTAGTCTAAACGGGTTTGGGTCAGTTTCAGGTTGAACCCGCCGTTTAGCTAAATGGGTCAGGTTCGGGTCAACCCGGTCGGGTTGGCGGGTTGACCCGTTTAACTTTCTATGATATTATATTTTTTACAATATGTTTTATTTTATAAAATAAATTTGGTGTGTATTTTATGCTATACTTATAACTTAAAAATAGAAATTGACATAAGATTTTATTATTTTAATGTAATTTTATTATCTAATTTGTGTTTTTTTTGTAGTAGATGTTAATTTTAATATATTAATTTGCTGAAAAAAAAAATTTGGGTTGAACGGGACGGGTTCGGGTCAGCCTGTGAATATTCGGGTCAGGTTCGGGTTCATCTAAAATTTCGGGTTCGGGTTGAACCCGCCAACCCTCGAACACGACCCGTTTAGCAACTGATTCTTATATAACAATCTTTATGAGTATTTTGTTGTTGTTCGGTTGTCTTATTACGTTTTGTAAATCTAGCAGACTCCTCTCGATTGCGGAGGAAACTTTGACAGAGTTCCTTTCAAAGGCTACAGGAACTGCTGTTGATTGGGTCCAGATGCCTGGGATGAAGGTTTGTGTCATTTCTTTTCAAAACAGATTCATATATATATATATATATATATATGCGTGTATTTTGATTATTAAAATTATTATTTGTTGGTTATGTTCCAGCCTGGTCCGGATTCGGTTGGAATCTTTGCCATTTCACAAAGTTGCAGTGGAGTGGCAGCTAGAGCCTGCGGTCTTGTATGTTTAGAGCCCACAAAGGTAAAACTGTTATATAAACCTGTTCTTCTTTAGAAGCTAATTTAAAGTTTAATTTTGTTTATTTTTAATATTCTTGTTTAGATTGGGGAGATCCTTAAAGATCGTACATCTTGGTTTCGAGACTGCCGGAATCTTGAAGTTTTGACAATTTTGCGATTTTGCGTACTTTAAGTCAACGATTAAGCAGGTACATGAGTACATACTTTTATGTAATGGCGGAAAAGTCAAACTCGCATTGTATGAGAATGAAAAAGTCAACGCTAATGAATGGTTTTTTATTATATTGGTACTCAGAGGATTCAGTGATGCTATTAATGGATTTAATGACGACGGGTGGTCGTTGATGAACTGCAATGGTTCTGAAGATGTGATAGTCTTCATTAGTTTGACGAAAAATATCGGCAACTCGACTAATTCATCGAACCCCCTCTTGTTTCTTGGAGGAGTTCTTTGTGCAAAGGCCTCGATGCTGTTTCACGTGAGTGTTGTATGGATTTTGTAGTGATAAAAATGTGAATAATGCCCGACTCTTGATGTTTCTTCTTTTTCTTTGGTAGAATGTACCTCTGGTTGTGTTGGTCCGGTTTCTACCATAGCATCGATCAGAATGGGCCGATTTTAATGTTGATGCTTACTCAGTTGCTTTGGTAAAAGCTAGCCCGTATGGATATCAAGGGACACGGCCCACAAGGTTTACAGGTAGCCAGATCATCATGCCACTTGGCCAGACAATTGAACATGAAGAGGTACATTTTTGCACATCTTAACCATTTTCTTAATTTATGGAATACTTTGTAATTTAAAAATAACCCTTTATATAAATTTGGTGAAATTGTCATATGAGACACCTAAATGTTGATTTTAATTGATCTATTTACAGATGCTTGAAGTTATTAGACTCAAAGGTCACACAGTTGGTCAAGAAGATCCTTTTGTGTTAAGGGACATTCATCTCTTACAGGTGCTTAATCAACTTCTAACTTCTTTTAAATTCATTAAAACTAGACAAGGTTGCAATTTTGACCCGTTTCCTTATTAGCGGGTCGAATATCTCACATGGGTGAAAATAAAATTAGCTAAAAGTGGAACTGGCCAAACAGGTTGAAAAGTCGACCTAAATGTATTTTTTAATGCATTCAGCCTCCTAAATCTGTCTGCTCAAATATTTAAATTATTACAGGAATAGTTGGTTACTCAATAGTGTAATTATTTTCTGTGGTTATGCAGCGGAATCGATGAGAATGCAGTGGGTCGAGTGTTGGATAAATATTTTCTATCCCCAAACCCGAAGCATCGTGAATCCTACATCTCTCTACTGCTTCTCTTTTTCAGTTGCGTCTGCCAAAGTCTTTTTCAAGGAACGTTTTCAAGGTAATTTGCAGCTTCTTCCGAATCCAGCAATCTGTTAAGCATATGAGCAGAAGCTTGATTGTGGTGGTGGCTATGTGAGATGGTGTATGATTGTGTGGTTACCCAATCAAATTTCAAGGAGATATCTTGGGTCGGATGGCGTAGTTTTAACATTCAAGTGTAATAGGAAAGGCGTAATGTAGTTTATTCTCTTTTTTGTTATGTATTGCATGTGTATTGCGTTGCCTTTCAGAAAAAAAAACTGCAAGGTAAAATGTATTATTAAGTTGCAAGTATAACCTGTAGCCAGACAAGTTGCCATTCACCTCGTGTATGTTTCCAGAGTTTAAACAGTGGTAGAGGATGAGATATATAGAAAAGGGCCATCAACTTTGATTAAAACAAAACTGAGGTGGTGTTTGGTTTAGGGATTAAGAACGGAGGAATGAGAATGAACGTTCATGTTCTTTTGGTTAGAATGAACTGGCAAAAAAGGGCGGGGGATTAACTGGACCCCGATACCCGCCCATTTTGCCACCTCTACCAATGGATAACAAACAGACATCAGTTTTAGGATTCATTCACACACCCAACGCATAAATCAAACACCAGTTTTCATGTAATCGTACCTATTTCTATTCCAGCCTGACATCAGATGATCAAACCCATACCCATAGTGATTTTCAACCAAAAACCGAATGCCACCTGAAAATTAGATAACATGGATTACCAGTCTACAACAGCAAAGAAACTCTTTTCATCTTTGCTACATGCAAATTGTTGGATGTTCAAATGGGACAAAGTTTGATGTTACAAATGGAGGATTAAGGGTAGTTTTGTCAATTTACATATTTGAACTGTTATGTGAATTCCATTTATAAATGGCTGAAATATAATTAAGAGTTCTGTTTTAAGTGTACATACACATTATTGTAATTTTTTGCACACATTAATGTACTTTCAATTTTATATTATACAACTCCACGTAATAACGCGTGTATTTATGGGCTAGATATGGACTTACTGTGAATATTATTTATTATGTGAATACGATAATTAACATAATTATACACAATATACCATGAGATGATTGACAAACTAACTAAATGAGTACCGCGTTGTAAATTTCGACGTCGCAGTGTTTACATAGTTGCCTTTTCCGCATCGCGCAAATGTCAGTGTTTTCTTTTTTTAAATTAATATTACTTCTTTGTGAGGAGGTCGCATGTAGAGGTGGAAATACCATTTCAATCCACTAATATGAAAATGAGATTGGATTAAGGTATATGGATGTGCACAAATTCTTCTTGTGTATAAACCGATACATTTAGCATATGATATCATTATTGTTAATAAGGTTGTGGATAAACCTACTTTTGATATTTTTGAGAAAAATATTTATGGTTTAAATACGTTTTCGTATAGAAATTTTTTGTTATATACGTTTTCGACCCCCCCCCCGGGTCGAAAACATCAAGCTTTGCCACTGCCGAAGACCTCATTGTAACTAGCCGGTAACAGGCCGTCGCACAATAACCACAAAACGCTATCACAAAACCAACAATCACCGCACACCGCTAATTCTCCGCCGCTGAAGAAGGCCGCAACTGACCATCACGTTCTGCTACACTGCCACCATCGTAGAATGCCACATCGGAAACTACATCCCCATACATAACCCTAAACTCACCAACCTAAGTGATATGTTTCCCACCGCATCGCGCGGGTAAACGACTAGTATATATATATATATATAGGGTTAGGTTTATCTGTGAACAACCCTCTTGATTGTAAACACTAGTGAACTAACCTTTGCCCTTGATTATCAATACACAAGTGTAAATCAATAGCCAGGATTTGATGATGAAAATACACTAGTGTATAAATCAATGGTCAGGATTTGTTCACTCAGTTCAAAAGTACACTAGTGTGCACTCCACCATATATATATATAGGGTTAGGATTTAGGGAAAACAGTGAAACGTGTGAGAACAGTGAGAACGCTTATGGATCGTCAGACCGAAACAATCTATGGACTAGATGGCACGGTGGCGTTTTCGTAAATAACATCAAATTTATTAAGTGGATGCGTTTCATTAAGGGTAAAAAAGTCTTTTGACTTCTCCACGTAAAACGCCAAACTCATGAATAAAATGCCATTAAATTCCCGCCATAAAATACAGAGCACAAATCATCCTAATCTAAACGCCATTAAATATAAAATGCCAAACTTTGTTTTAAAATGATAAAGCTGAACAAAGATTAACTGAAACAACGTAACTTAATTACTAGCATTTATTATAATAAAATCACGCCTAAAATACGCGCCTAAAACATCCTATATAAACAAGATCTCAGACCTTCCAATAACCACACCAAACCCAAAACACCATATTTTACTATATACCATTCATCTTACAAACGCCAACAAACCCAAACATCAAAGATTCCAATCGACGTTTCTTTGAGATACACTATTTTCTCAGTAAACTTTCACTCAATGTGATGGGCAAAATCCTTATGTGGGGATATTATCCATCTCATTGAGCAAAATCTTATTGAGTCTATCCTCAATATAAAACGCCAAAACATACAAAAACCACAAAATTTCAAAACGTCACTTCTTGGGGATTCAGTTTTGTTCTCAATAAAGTTTAGCTGATTGGGGTGGATAACATTGTTAGACATCTTTCTTAACTGAGGATTAACAATGTTGTCCATCTCGTTCAGCAAAACATTATTGAGTTTAGCATGACCAAAATTAGAGGTTTAAGGTACTTTAATTTAGTGGCGTTGTTTTTTTTTTTTGGCGTTTGGTTTGCTTGTCCGATCTTATATTGTTTGTTATGTAACTTCGAAGTAACATATTATGAACAATAAATAGAAAAAAAGATGGAAAAAAATGCTATTTAAGAGATATAAAACGCCAAATTCCAATATGTGTGTGTTCTGTAAGAATGAAAAATACAAAATGCCAAACTACTCTTCACTTGCTCTCGAAGACCTTGTCGATTTTCTTTTAATTACGGCCTTTTTGCATGGCGATACGTAGTGCCCATAGCCTTTGCAATTCTGACACTGCCATTCTTTGGCCCCGGGTTTCGACTTTGATTTCGTTTTCTCGATTGCTATCTCCTGTTTAGATTTCAGGCGCTTCCGAGATCCAGAACCTTTGGACTTATACCCAACAGGAACTCTTATCGGATTCTTGTCATTTTTATATTGACCGATTATCTCCGCAAATCTATCCCTAGTACTAGCAGGAGGAGCGACAATCTGCATATCTTGAACCTTCTTCATATAAGATTGAGCATGATCCTTGTATAAGGATAGCTCCTCTTTATTACTAGATAAACGGTTCAAAGTATACTCCGTTGAAAAAATAATCTCTCGCATCATACTTTGCACATCGGGATCAAGCTCGGTCATATATTCACGACTAATTGAGTATTTGGAAGAGCAGTTTGGGGAAGCCTCTTTTCGCCATCTATTCAAAATGTATTGTTTTGGAAATTCCCTAATGTCTAAACTTCTTAAAACATAGAATATATGTCTACATAGCAAATCAAACTGCTCAAAACGCCTGCATGTGCAATCAGGCTTACAGTACATTACCTGAAAAAAACGCCAAAAACAATATCTCTATAACGCCATGCAGAGAATGTTTGTATAAAAAAAACAAAAAAAAACACAACAACTGGATAAAAAACAAATTAAATGTTATAATATAATATGATAAACGCCATGTACAGAAAACGCCATATAAAAAAGAAAAACGCCATTGTTTACCTCAAATAAGGATGTACAAGGCTGCTGGAAATCATTTATGTAAAACTTAACAAACCCATCGGGCTCATCTTCGTAACGTTGATTTATGCAATCCGCAATTCCGATTAGCTCAGCTTGAACATCACAAAAAATATTTTTCGTGTATATGTCTGCAGCTTGGCCCTCCAACACTTGGTAATTACTCTTCAACTGGGGGCGTTTGTATCGAGATTCATGATCATTTTTCTGGTGCGTGTGACGCTGTGCTTCTATTGCAGTTTCGTAATGAATCATGAACTCAACAAGAGTAGCTTTTGAATTGCACACTTGACCAAAAAAACTGATTCTCACTCTCCGACCTCGATGTCGTTCACATAAGCCCGGCAGCTCTTCCATTCTATAGTATGCAGGGATCCAAGATTGCCTGAGTGCAAAAATATCAGATAGCCAGTCATTATCTGCTAAATTGAACTCTCCGCTAACCACTTCCCATTCTGATTCAAATTCTTCTGGTGTAAGAATATCCGTCCACACAACACCACAAATACGTTCTTTGAAATTGGTGGAATTGCATAGCCTAACACCAACCTATATATAGCACGAAAACGCCATGCAATATATATATATTACACACAGACAAACTTACATGAAAAACAGTAACGAGGTTAAAAGAACGCCATACATCTTAAAACACCAAACATAAAAATAAGGAAATCAACCTTCAAAGAAAGTTTATGCATTACATGCCACATGCATAACCGATGGCTCGTGTCAACAAATACCGTAGAAATAGCCTTCTTCATTACTGGATCTTGGTTAGTGACAACAACTTTTGGTTGAGAACCAACAACTTTTAGAAAAACTCTCAACAACCAAATATACGTATCAGTAGTTTCTTACGCCAATAATGCAGCACCAAATGTAACATTGCAGTGGTGATTGTCTATAGAAGTGAACGGTACAAACACCATAGCGTATCCGCATCTGAAAACTCCATGAGAAATGAAACGATAATAAAACGCCATTTCATGTAAACTCTGAAAAACGCCATTGCATGTAACCATCGAAAACGCCAAAAGAACAAAAAAATGAATTTAGAATATTACTTGTTGGAACGATACTTGGCGTCAAACGAAATCACATCACCAAACACGTGGTAATTATGTTTGGCTTGATCGTCACACTAAAAAAGTCCCTTCAAACGATTGTCTTCGTCTGTGAAGTAATCGTACGAGAAATCAGGCTGGGACTGTTTTTTTTTTTCATCCAAATGTCTCACAACCATCTCAGCGTCGTATTCCCCTATAAACAAGTTAATATGCCTCTTGTAGTTTTTAAATTCAACTTTACTTGCACCGACGTCTTAAAAACCGCCAAAACAAGTCTTCATCACATTAAATGTCTTAACTGGACCCAAATTCAACTTAGACATGTAGTGTATAACATGCTTTTGGAGCTATGTGAGGTGTCGTTCAGTTGGAAGAAAATGCTTATCAGGACGTTCAACAAGATCATGGTTCTCCTCCTCAACAAACTTATAGACCTTCCATGATCCAGCTTCAAAAATTACACATAACAGTGCACCACAATCAATCCTCTTTGAAAAGTTGGATCGCACTAACCGTTCCTTTTGATTGGGGTCCAATGTATCAACCCTCTTGTCCTTATATACCCCAGCTCTTATACACATGTAATACTTAATATGTAATATACCTTTGGCATTTATCTTTTCAGTCCCTTTCCTGACTAAAAAACCACAAGCCTTGGCATACGTAACATACATTGAATAACAATAATCGAAGCTTGTGAATATCATGTCCATTATGGGCTTTATTTCTTCACTAATGTCATGAATGATAAATGGTAAACCAATTTTGGGGCAAAACCTTTCACTTTGTAGGATCGGTGAATCGATCTAAACGAGTCGATCAGAAGAGTTCTAGACCAAATCAGAGGCGGAATTCATTGATTTGATCTTCATTCAGCTTGATATGCACTTAGAAGTAGATTAACTTTCAATTGTATTGATTTCACAATGTTACAAGAGCTGGTGACACTTCGGCAGAGCTTCGCTACCGGAATCAGAAGTTACAAATGAAGAACCAAGACTCACATATATATAGGGAGTCCAGGTCGCACGAACCAGCATAGTCCAGTTTGCACGGACTGGCCAGTTCGCACGAACTTGTCACTTCGTGTGAGCCTGCTGGTTCAGACTTGTTTCCCGATTCTTTCGAACTACGTGTCTTGGTTTATCTATTCTATTACAAGACTCGATACCAGACGAAGTCGACAGACATATGCACTAACAAACTCCCCTTTGGATGTTGACGAGTCTTCAGTGTGTCGAGTCTTCTATCTTGATCAGTCTTCTTGCTCTTTCCAAAGTATCTTTCTCTGTAAGCATCATTCAATCTTTCAATCTCTCTTGATTAGACTCCCCTTTGCTAACAAACTCCCCCTTAAGTTGTTCCGGGATCGTATCCTGACTCAAACTCTGCTCAGGCTTAGACACGGGGATCTCGCTTTGCAGCTTTCATAGGTTCAGGAACGTTTCCTGGCTCTCCGTAGCAACAGAATCAGAAACCTGGCTCTAATCTGCATTTGCATATGCGGAAAATCCTCAAGAGTCGAAACCTAGCTTTTTCAAAGCTTTTCACCTGCACAAACTCTACCCAAAAGTAATTTTTTTTATTTATAACAATGTTAATCTCTGCTTACCACTTGTATTCGAAACATTCAAATTTGGTTTCAAATTAATGAACCATTTAATCTTTTCAAAATCATTTCTTATTTCAAAACAAACTCTCCCAACCCTGTTGTCCATCATGTTTAGCCCTTGGAATTTTGAAAATCAGCTTTCCAACATCAGTTGTCGAAAATAAGATGAAATAAAATCTTTTTGAATTTTCAAAATTTTTATGCTAAAAACATACTGAAAATCTTTTTGGATTTTGGGAAATAAACTATATACAGACATCTTTTTGTGAGTTTGTGTAAGGGGATCATATCAGTTTATGACAAATCACTAGCACCTTTGAGCTTTAAACACTTTAAGTTCTAAACGATTCACTTAGATTGTCAGTATAATGATCCACTTAAATTTTCACACAAAGTTCAATTGATTCGAGATACGAGATTAGTGTTTTAAGGACTTAAACTTATCCGCGTATCCCACCTCAGAATATACTCTCGTATCCAGACTCCTATATTCAGTCTTACAGGTGAATGTACACTAATGATATCTGTAAACGGGTGAATGCGAGACCATGAGAGCTCAGGCTATTGCTTCCGCAAAATCAGGGAGATGATGGCTCGACTTTAGGTGTGTTCCCTTTAGAGAATATTTTCTTCAACAGCACATGATTAGCATTTTTCAATGTTTCATCATTTTTTATGCTAAGGGTGAGCTTTATGATTAAAGCAGTGCAGAGCATTATACGAGGACTAGGCTATTGCTCCCACAAAATTAGAAGTCCCGGTATAATACCCAATATATCATCATGCACAAAGACCTAGTATGTCAGAAATAGAAAGCCCTTCAAACAAGATTTCGGGGGTTACCTATATATCGGAGAGATGTTCCCCACGAAATAAGTAAGTATTTGATATTTAGGTTTATATCTCGAAAACAATCTACTGAATGTGTAAAAACCTACTGGCATATCATCAGTGAGACCGTTTATCACATTTTAACTTTCCAATTCTTTAGCATATTGTGATTGTCTACTGATGTACTATCATTTCCTCTTTTTCTCAACAAAACTCATATTGATTTTTCAATTTTTTTTTTGTTTTTATATTTTATCATGTTTTTTGATTTTTCAAATTTTCAAAATTTCTAAATTTTTTACTCCCCCTAAAATCAAAAATATGTTTCAATTTTTTATTTTCTGGGAAAATTTGAAAATGAAAGTAATAAACTGTACAAATAAAATGACAAACTGATGTGAATTGCTTCAATTCGCCATCCACTTGGCGTAAACAATCAGAACTCCCCCTGACAACAAACTATTTTCCCATTATGATTTCAAAACACTTAAGTTTGTTTTAATCAAAATGGTTTTTCTAGAAAATTAGTTTTGTTTGACATTTCACAAACATGGGGATTCATTCATCACTTTGTTTTCCAAAATACCACTTGTAAGATCATTTTTCCTTTACTTCAACCTCTTGTATGAAAAGTCAAATCAAGTTCAACTTAATGACCTTGATTAACCACTCGTAAGTTCTTATCAACAATACTTCTTGTAAGACGAAATATCACAATTTTGAATTTCTCAAGAAAGATGCCGATTCCTACTCCCCATTTACCAACCTGGGAGTTCCGGCAAGTCAGGATTTTTAAGCAAAGAATACAGACACCCAAGCCTGACCAGCTTTGGGTGCATCCGAGTTATTTTCACTCGGTGGGTAAGTTCTCCTCTTTGATTCATAAAATTCTTTAACCCCTTTTTCTTTACCATCGACCATTTTTCCAAAAATATGTTTCACTTTGCCATTAAACGCTTTTTCGACATCAAATTCTTTCTTTTCAGAATAGAATTGATTCGAAATCTCTACTTTTCCAACTTTTTGTTTAAAATTTTTAGTCCGCAATGGTGGAAAGTTTGCGTCATCCATTGGCGGAACTGAATTTTCTCTTTTTAGTTCAACTGGTGGCTCCTCTGACTTTGACGAGTCAGATTCATCGCTAGATTTATCATCTGATTTCTTAACAACCCACGTTTGGTTGTTAAGATTCACTCTTCTTTTGTAAAAACGTCTTGAACTCTCACCAACTTCAAATGTTGAATTTTTAAACACTTTAAATTTTTCAGTTGGTGGTTCAGTTTTATCAACAACTTTTTCTTTGAGTTTAGAAGACACTCCATGTTGTGTTTTGGTTGCCTTTGGACAGTTCCAGGCGATGTGACCAACTTCATTGCATCGGAAACAGGTTCTTGTCTCCTTTTTCTGATTAGCTTCATTCTTCTCATGTTTCTGTTTTTCTGCAAGAAACGCTTTATTCGATTGCTTCCAGAATGAGGTCTTTTTCTCTTCTTCAGAACTTGCCCCTGAAACAAATAGAGTTTTTGATTTAAAATCTTTAGTATTTTGATTATTTTTAACATCAAAACCCAAACCCTTCTTTTTGAAATTGCTCTTATGATTCGGTTTCTTTTGATGACCTAGACCGAATCCTTTCTTCTTGTTTAAACGTTGTTGAACTCTAGAAGTATATTTAGGTTTTGAAAAACCAAATTTATTTTGTATTTCTGAAATTTTGATTTCTATCAATTTAAAAACTGTTTTAATATTTTCAATTTTCACATTTTTAATTGGAAATTTCTCATGAGAATATAATTTGTCTGAATCATTCAAAGTATATGCCACTTTGATTGTTTCGTCATTCAAATTATATTTTGATATAAGAAAATCTTTATTGTAAACCCTTTTGACTGACGATTTCGAACTGTCCACTGATGAACTTGAACTCTCAGATTCAGACTTTGACTCTGACTCCTCATCCTTATCCAACACCTGATCGACTACTTTCTTTATTAACTCAGACTCATGATCAGTGTCAGACGATGTGAATGTGACGTCAATGTTGTCTGGTAACTCATCAGTTGTTTCAGACTTTAACTTTATATTGACTGCCTTTTTGAGTTGTTTCGAATTTGGTTTTCTGGGAGAATAACCTTCCCAGATCGGAGGCGGACACTTGTTATAATTTGCACTTTGTTTCTTACCAGTATCCGTATCTTCTGACTTCTTATCTTGAAAAGCTTCAAAACCTGCTACTGTCGGATAGATTCTATCAATCAAATAATCAGAACTTAAGTAACTCTGCAGCAATCGTCTGATTCTTTAATTCTCAATTTTTTCAGTCTCCAATTCCTGCTTCAACTTTGCACACTCTTCAATATAATGATTGATGGCCTTCTGCTTAGACATCATTGTTGCATTCATCATTATCAAAGCATCTTCCCTTTCTGAGTTTGTCTTTTCCAACCGGTTTACTGTTCTGTTCAACACATCATAAGATTCTTTCACGTACTTAACATCGAATAACAATTTTTCTTTCATCTTGTCTAGCTCACTATATTTCTTATCTTTCTCTTCACAATGTTTGCATGCTTCCAAACATTTCAGACAAGGTTTTGTGACCTCTACAATCTTTTCAATCACTTTAGCTTCTTTACTCTGTTCACCCTTCTCTTCCTGAGCAATATTTTCACATTTTACCTCTTTCTTTTCTTTTGCTGCTCGTCTCTCCTTTAGCTTCTCCAATTTATCTGCAAAATAAAATTTGAAACTTTCAGGAGATAGATGATTTTTACCAATGTTTATTTGTTTAATTTCTTCATCATCATCACTGCTATCAATTGATGATTGATCAAAGACTGGTGTCTTTTCTGAACTATCTTCTGAAGAAACAGACTCTTCATCTTGACTTTTCTCATCATCTGCAAACACATCCATCCATTCTTTCATCAACTCTGGCTCTTGAATGATCTGTGCAATAAATGCTCTAAACTTTGAGTTACTTTCAGCCGGAACATATTTATCCCAGCTAAATCCCTCTGGCAATCTTTCATCTTCTTGATCTGGAGGCATTTTAATACAAGCATTCTTCTTTCCATCTTCAATCAACGGTTGTTGAGCTACCTGGTAATATATAGCTTTCCGATAATATTCATTGTTCCCGAACGGATTCTGAGCTCCACCTGCTTCTCGGTTTGTACATTCTCTCTTGAAATGTCCTTTTTCCCTGCACCGAAAACAAGTAACTTTAGACTTATCAAAACCTAAAGTAGAAACGTTAGCATCACGTAAGTCATCTCTTCCTGTAATCTGCTTAAATTTCTCAGCTCTCCTCAACACGCTCGCTAAACACCACTTAATATCCATTAGCTCCAATTCCTCAGCATCAATCTGATCGTAATCCTCTTTTGTTAACATAGGATTTCCGATTCTTCCAGCAACCAAACTCTCATATGATTCTAACACGGTAACTTGTAATGCCATATGACCTTTAGCGATTTCTTCAGAGAAATTCTGGCCGTTCTGAAGATGCAATGCGATGTTGCATTGTAGCACATGACCATTACCATTGTTTGAACTTTGAGACTGGTAATTTAAAGTTGAAACATTAGGATTAACACATGGATATGAAGAAAATCCACTGTTGTTGATTGAGCTTTGATTGAGTGATCCGGATGAGTTTTCTGCGCTGAAAGCGGTTTGGATCTTCGGACTTGCTTCAACATTTTGAACATTACCTTTGAAATACATCTTGATATCTTGTTGTCCACTTGAATTGTTCATTCTATCAATCTTTTGTTGTTCAAGATTGTCCTTCAAGTTTTTCAATGAATTGAGCAATCGTCAATCTATCATACTCTCCGGTATTCTTCAAAATCATAAGATATGTACCCCATTCTTTTTGAGGTAAAGCATCGGCTAATTTTTCAACCCATTCCTCACGATCTTTAGTGATATCCAACCAACTCATTGAACGTACTAAATGACAATATCTCTCAATAAGAGTCTTTGTAGTTTCACCCGGCAAACTTGAGAACAATTCAAACTCTTTCTTTAATAGTGACTTTTTATTCTTAATCATCTCCGTACTTCCTTTGAATTTTGTACGAAGTGCTTCCCAAATCGAACGTGCACTATCATCATGTTGAAGTAATATGAAAATGTCTTCTTTCACGGCTTGTTGAAGTAAACTGATCATCATTTTTTCTGCCTTGTACATTTCTCTCTCTTTTTCCGTAAATTCAGAAATATTCTTTACAAACCCCACATTCTTACGAGGTCGAACGTACTTAGTTTCAATACACTCCCAAGACCTTAGATGGTTTGCTTGAACCCAATTCTCGAACCGTTCTTGCCAACTATAATATTCTTCTATGCTCATCAACTTAGGAGGTTTCTGTAATGTTCCCGTTTCATTTTCCATAGTCACACTCTAAGCAACGGTAACAGGAGTACCCGGGGCAGTAGCAAATGCATTATAAAATTCGTTGTCCATGTTTCGGTATTGAGATTTCACAAAAACAGACTTTTCAAGCGAACTGGGAAGATTTCAAATGATCTAGTCACCCTTTAATCAAACCGTACGAACTGAAGAGTCTATTCCAAACGAATTGACCAACCTCCAAACGATCTGACTGAGTTCGTACGAACTGAGTGAATCAAACCGTGCGAGCTAATAAACCTTCAAGCGAACTGAACACTTCGTGCGATCTGGTCCAAACCGTGCGGACTGAGTTACTTTTTCAAGCGATCTGAACAATCTGTACGACCTGGACTTTTCAACTCATGCGACTTGACTATATTTCACACGATCTGGACGATTCTCGAACGATCTAACATGTTTTTCATGCGGTTTGGTCAATTTTATCAAGTTTTAGGTTAATTTAGGTTCTGATTTGATCACGGATTGATTAAAACAATGTTTTACGTGTTATATCACAAAATCATGTCATTTTAACCATAGATTCATTGAAATTTGATGAAAAAATGTAGAAGAATTAGTAGAAATCAGATTTATCGGTGAAAACAAGCTGAAATGGTAAGAACTCTTCCTCCTCAGCTCTGATACCACTTGTAGGATCAGTGAATCGATCTAAACGAGTCGATCAGAAGAGTTCTAGACCAAATCAGAGGCGGAATTCATTGATTTGATCTTCATTCAGCTTGATATGCACTTAGAAGTAGATTAACTGTCAATTGTATTGATTTCACAACGTTACAAGAGCTGGTGACACTTCGGCAGAGCTTCGCTACCGGAATCAGAAGTTACAAATGAGGAACCAAGACTCACATATATATAGGGAGTCCAGGTCGCACGAACCAGCATAGCCCAGTTCGCACGGACTGGCTAGTTCGCACGAACTGGTCACTTCGTGTGAACCTGCTGGTTCAGACCTGTTTCCCGATTCTTTCGAACTACGTGTCTTGGTTTATCTATTCTATTACAAGACTCGATACCAAACGAAGTCGACAGATATATGCACTAACACACTTGAGGAAGCACCTTCGTCTGAGAAAACACAGTGAGGAACAAAATTTCAGAAAAACGCCATTAAAAATAGAAAATGTCTCCTAATAACATTATCGATGAATACACCATTAATTGAATAATAAACAAGACATAATAAACACATAATTTGAAAACGCCATAATAGACATACCATAACTTTATTGATTAACAAATATGATGAATTAACAATACTAATGTAGCGTGATAATGAAAACGCCATGAGATGAATAATTAAAAATAGTTAAAAACATGAATAATTAACAAAAATAACATCATAATGAAAATGCCATAGTTAACAAAAACTGATGTTTACACAAATTAACAAATAGTAATAACCGATGTTTATAAATACTACTAAATAATATTCAAAACTAACTAGGTGTAAAACGCCAATGATCGTAAAAACATAAGAAAAACACTAGATCCAAAACGACAATTAAAATTAATAATGAAAACTCCAATTATCAGTTCTTACTAATTGTTTAACTACCAATGAAACAATGAAACAAGCATAAAAGAACACAATGCCATATCTGTTGTATATGTGTTGCATCATTTGCTCGAAGAAAAATATGAAACGTCATCAAATATTACTTTGTCGAACAGAATCCACGTTAGATGCCATAGATCTGAGAAAGCTTGGAAAGGAGGTAACAGCTAATACGAAATCTTTGGAGTTTTAATTTAATTTGAACCAGATTTATAACGCGAATAAGGAGGGAACGTACAAAAGGACAATCGTACCCCTGCATATCATTTAACGCCCCCTGCCACGTGTTGGGCCAGGATCCGTTCTCACCGTTCTCACACTTTAGGGCGTTTTCTCCTAATCCCGTACATATATATATATATATATATAGAGTGGGGATCCTACGGAAAGTGTGTTTTTCCTAAAAAGTGTAAAAAGTCATAAAACACAATAATTTCAGACATAAAACACACCTAAAACTCACAAATAATAGAATGAATATTACTAAAACACCATATTCAAACTCTAATAGTCCATAAAAACTTCAAACGCACCATCGTAGAACTATGAATATAAAACACAAAATGCTAAACAACATAAAACACAATAATATTTGTCATTCCATAATCAGAGCCTTAACATCTAAAACACAACACAAAACCCACATACATGATGTTTTAGTAATCTTCATCATATTATTTGTGGGTTTTTAGTGTGTTTTATAGTTGACATTATTGTGTTTTATGACTTTTTACACTTTTTAGGAAATTTGGACTTTCTGGCCAACTCCTAGCCTATATATATATATATATATATATATATATATATATATATATATATATAGGGAGGGGCTCATGCGAGAACTCCATTTATTGTGAGAACCATGAGAACCAATGTGAACACAACCTAAAATAGCTAAAAAAACCTAACCCCCACCCCCCCCCCCCCAAAAAAAAACCTAACCCCCCCCCCCCAAGCTAAATGCTAAAAACTAAAACCCCCAAAAAACCTAAAAAAACCTTAAAAAAAACCTAACCCCCCCCACCCCCAAGCTAAAATGCTAAAAACTAAACCCCCAAAAAACCTAAAAAAATCTAAAAATTTTTTTTTTGATTTTTTTAATATTTTTTATGTTAAAATTGCTACTTTTCGAATCCAAAAAGAAAAAAAAAATTTGGCTTCGAAAAGTAGCGATTTTAACATAAAAATATTAAAAAAAAAATTTGTGTGATTTTTAGCTATTTTTAGGCATTTTTAGTTGTGTTCACATTGGTTCTCGCGGTTCTCGCAATAAGAGGTGGTTCTCGCATGATCTTCTCCCTATATATATATATATATATATTGCAGAACACTAACTATTGCGAGAACAAAAAGAACAACTATAAAATACTAAATTTTGGGATTTAAAGTACATATTTTATAAATTTTATGTTTCTTACATTTGTATGTGTATTATATATACATAAAACCCAATGATTTTAACCTACACATAGCCTACATATGTCACACCCTGACTTTTGCGGAAGCGTGGTTATTGGTGTGACTTACTTAATACCATAGCATTCAATCATAACAACGCTATATGATAAAAACCAGTAGATGTTCATCCATATATTAAGCTTGAAAATACCACAACATAATTGTTTGAAACATCGACACCAAATTCAAGTTACAAACCACAACAAGTTTTAATGAGTTCACGAAGACTCGACAAAATATCTTAAATAAACCCGAGTTTAGAACCATGTATCCCGTCCAGGATTAAGATACATCTCCTAAACCCTAATGACTTGGATGACATCTTTTATTTATAATGCAGCTTGAAAATATGCAACACCTGCCAGATCCACTTAGTTCCCTGAAATACATGTAGTTTAAAAAAAACATCAACAAAAGTTGAGCAAGTTCATGTGTTTTGTATATGTATGTATAAACCTTTGTAAACAGTGTATGTATGTATATCCCGGTATGAAAGCAAACAAGGAAAAGATCACCAATGGTTTGCAAGGCCACTGATATGTGTGACGGTGTAGGAAGACTCAAACCTAGCAAATTTGTACCGGGCTTCCGGCTGGAAGACATAGTCACCCTATGGGCCACCCTGGTCCTCATGGGTGTGGGCTCGCTACACCCAAATAGATCTATCACTCATGCCCCTCGGTCCTTATACGAGGATTAATGGTCTCAAGTATCCGCCTACCCATTCACATGATCTATGGTTCTTTCCTAGGCTAACCATACCAATTGTATTTGTATGTAATCCTTTTGTAACATGTATTTCACCCCCGAAGTAAATAAACAAAATAGTTTAAAGAAAAGGGGGACATGAACTCACAGTTTTGCGTCTTCGGTACTCGTAACTCAAATCTCGTCAGCAAACACGACTACCTACAATGTACTAGGGTCTATTAGACGAACGGGTCGTGCCTTGCCTTAGTATTCACATTTTTGAGTTACGTTTCTTTCATGTCTTCAATGATATTCCAAGTTATAATTGTTTGTTAAAACAATAATTATTTTAACTTTAAATGCTGTTTAATTTTGGAATAATTGTTAAACAATATTTATGTAACAATACTTCTCAAGTACTTATATTTCCTTCCCAATGATGGGGGTATCTCATACATGTGTTTTCGTATGCCCATACTTGTAGTTCCAAAATAATATATTTCAAGAAAATATATATTTTTCCCAAAAATCATATATCTTCTAAATATTCCAAGAAAATATATTTTAACTTCCAAAAATAATATATTTTCTCCTTGTCGAAAATATGATATACTTTTTAATAATAAAAGTCATACTTTCATTTCTTGTATCCAAAATATTATTTACCAAAAATATACTCGTAACGGTATTTTCCAGAACATTTGTAAGTTACATTCTATCGTTCGGTTCCACAATATTATGTGGGTAACTTATATATTTATTCCTTGTGATTTTTGGTATTATTTTGGATTGTAAATTCTTGGTATTTTGTTAAGTTATAAAATAATATAACTACTACACAAAGTATACAAATAATCACACACAATGTGTCTTTAATGTAAATATATATTCTAAATACATATTTATCCATTTTTATTTATAAAAACCAACCTCCAATACTTGTATTTTTGTAACAAAATCTATGGCAAAGTTTATATTGAAAATCATAGTTAAAGCACACTTGTAAATATTTGTTTAGAAAATATTTTTCTAAGTGTTTATATTTTTAGAAAATTTTGCCATAGTTTCCCTTAAAAATGGAGGTGTCCATGCTATTAAAGCATATCATTTTCTTTTCAAAATCATCACAAACAATCAACAATCAACCCTAACCAACTTACACTTACCAAGTGCTAAAACAATGCTACCTTCATAACAATCATGAACTTGAACTTTCATAAAAACTTGTAGTAACTTGGTGGTGTGTTTAGTAGACTTAGTTACTCTCCAAAATGTATTTACTTCTTTAAAAATTTCATTCTTGGAAGATTTAGGTGTTTACAACTTGTAAACATGTTTTACAAAAATGTTTCTTTATGAAATCTTCTTGTTTCTCAAGTGTTTCCATACTTGTTTTATCACCAAAAATAGTGTATGTTTAAGTAAGAACCAAGATCTTCTAAAAATCATATTTTGAACTTGGTCCTTTTGGAAAACCACTCATAAATCTTAGATCCATAAGATTATTAACTCACTTTGATTATTATTTTTCAAGAAATCACTTTATTCTTCAAGTTCATGCTTACACATGAGGATGATCATTTTGTTTTATCATATAATCATCCTCTCACTTGCTAGATCATGTGTTTAATCACAATCTAGCAAGCTCCTTATGATGATCAACATCATAATCTCAAGAAAATAACTATCAAGTATCATACATACACTAAACAACATAGTTTCATCAATATTTCATCATATGACAAGCTTATGTTCATGTTTCAAGATTAGGTTCTTTAGTGTTCTTCATGTCTTTCATGTCATTTCATCTTTTAACCAACAAAATTAGAAGTAACAAAAGATCATAAGGCCTTACTACTAGCTCTATGGCTAGGGATGAACACAAGAGGTTGAAGATGATAAATGTGGAGGTTAATAGCAAATGAGAGAGGTCCTTCAAGATCCAAGACCACCAAGCTTGCTTGTAGACCTTCTTACACCTTAGTGAGTATATAGAATGGATGATCAATGGATGAATGATGATGATGTTGTTGTTGTTGCTCACGGCCGAGAGCCAAGAGAGAGGGAGGAGGTGAGTTGTGGTGTGAAGTGTGGTGATTATGAATGAGCTCTAGGTCCACTTATAACCATCTAACTCTTTTAACTAATGGGTCTTGTGTTCCATAAGTACAAGACACAATCTCTAATCAATCTTAGGAGATCAAGGAAAGATTATGGTGGGGCCACACCTTGTGACCGTCCACTTAAGGGGGGGGGGGGGTCTTGGTTGGGTTTTAATGTTAAGTTAGGTGATTAGTTAGAATTCTAAGTTTAATGGTTAGTGTTTATGTGTATTAGGTGTTATATAGTGTGTTAGGGTGTTCGGGGATCATAACTAGCTCAGAAACATTAAAACAATGCTTCTAGTAAAATTTTGGTGTTTCGGGTAGTGTCCGGTTGTTTGGTTTGATACCGGTTCGTTAAAGTGTCAAACTATTCCGTTTAGTGATCTTTATGTACCCTTTTGTGACACTTTTAATTCCCGACACTTAGGAAAGCATTCAGGACCATTTTGTCATATTTTTGCATGTTATCAACTTGTTAGAATGGTGAATTTTGCTGAAACATGCAGAATTCTGCACTTTATGTGGGTTTTAGGCACTTTCCGGCACCTAAACTATCACCTAGTGAAGCAGTTTTGTGGTCCTTACTTCCCTACACACTATACTAGTGTAGAACTTGGTTTCTGGCTCATACTGGGTCTCAAAACACTGTCTGTCTATGTACTTAACCCCGTCAGCATATTCCTGTTTTATCCGTTAACTTGTGCTAACTGTGCTTTGTGCATCAAGTATGTCAATATGGTTTGTATGTGATAATGATGTGACATTATGTAATATGTGATGCACATGTAAGTATGATGCAGTAATCAGAAAGCAGTTTAAGTCATTAATCGTAATTCAGCACAGTCATTAAGCACTAATCAATATTAATTAATTGTACGGATACCTGTATTTTTGACGGTTGTCATATATGTTGGGAATTTAACCTACACATAGCCTACATATGTGTAGGTTATACAAAAAGTGAAAATTTGTCATATTTTGTTTTAAATTCTAGTGTAAGAAACAATAAATCTTATATTTGTAACATTTTAATTTACTTTTTAGGTTTTTAGAATAGAAAAAATGGGTAATTCTTTGTGTTCTACGTGTACTCGAAATATTTAGTGTTCTGAATAGAACCTTCCCATATATATATATATATATATATAGGGTAAGGTTATTGTAAAAATGGTTAAAAGTGTGAGAAATATTGTGGAGATGACATGTGTCCTAAATCTAAATTAATTCAAAAGGGTAAACAAGTAATTTTATCATTAATTCAATTAATTAAAAACTTCCCATAACCGCCACCTTAATTATAGGATCTGGATTTTTTTTAAAGATCCCTATAAACACCATTCAGCAAGTATATAACACCATCCAGTAGGTATATAACACCATTCAGCAAGTATATAACACCATTCAGTAAGTATATAACACCATTCAGCAAGTATATAATACCATTCAGTAAGTATATAACACCATTCAGCAAGTATATAACACCATTCAGCAAGTATATAACACCATTCAGCAAGTATATAAGTATATAACACCATTCAGTAAGTATATAACACAATTCAGCAAGTATATAACACTATTCAGCAAGTATATAACACCATTCAGTAAGTATATAACACCATTCATGGACTAAATATCTGATCAAAACATATTTTTTCTCTATATAAGTATAGCAATATGGTACTCATATTAAAGATAAAAAAACGCTCGTTATTATGGTGTAATTTTTTTTTTAAAGTTACGTATAAAAAGTTATTGACGTTTAAAAAAGACGGGGGAAGTTACATGTGCATTAATGTTAGTTTCTTAATTTAAAAATGTTAAATTTACCTATATACCCTTAATCTAGAAAATTAATATGTTTAATAGTAAACATTATTTATAATTTTGCCATTATGATCTCAACCATTAGATCAAAGATCTAATGGTGTAGATTCTTTCTTACCTTTCTCACAAAAAAACCATTTTTTTACATGAACCTCTACCTATATATATATATATATATAGGATCAGGAGAGAACGCCTCAAAGTGTGAGAACGGTGAGAACGATTCTCAGCCACAAAATCTTAGTGGTCTGTGGCTGAGATTGATGCGGTGATATTTTTGTAAATAATAGGAGCCTTGGAACTACCAGGAGGGGTAAAATAGGAAGATCCAAACAAAGGTACACATGCTAATCACATGCCATTTTCCCCCATTATATATGTAAACGACAATAACTTATTTATACGTGATTATTTTTCGAAAAAAATTACACCATAAACTCAGCGTTTTTTATCTTTCCAACGAGTATACTATTGATATACTTTTCGAAAAAAAATTAACTGGGTTTTATGGGGTTTTTCTGAACTGGGTGTTTTATGGCGTTTTAGACTAGGTATTTTCATGGCGTTTTTCTGAACTAGGTGTTTTTATGCCGTTTTAACTAGGTATTTTCATGGCGTTTTTCTGAACTGAGTGTTTTATGGCGTTTTCAACTGAGTTTTTTATGACGTTTTTCTGAACTGGGTGTTTTATGACGTTTTTACTCTAGTACAAATTATGATTTTTCTAAGCTCAAAAAATATTAATTTAGGCGGTTAGACACATAAACCGCCCAAAAATCAGCACAAATAAACTTACATGCACATTTTTTGAGCTGTTGTAAATTATAGCTAAAAAATAGCTTTTGAGTGTTTTATGGCGTTTTAACTTGGTATTTTAGTGTTTTATGGCGTTCAAAAAAATGGTTTTTTTAAGCTGTTGTAAATTATAGCTCAAAAAAATAGCTTGAGTGTTTTACGGCGTCAAAAAAATGGTTTTTTTGAGCTGTTGTAAATTATAGCTCAAAAAAATAGCTTTTGAGTGTTTTATGGCGTTCAAAAAAATGTTTTTTTTAGCTGTTGTAAATTATAGCTAAAAAATAGCTTTTGAGTATTTTATGGCATTCAAAAAATGGTTTTTTTGAGTTGTTCTAAATTATAGCTCAAAAAAATAGCTTTTGAGTGTTTTATGGCGTTTTAAATGGGTATTTTCATGGCGTTTTTCTGTTTTTATGGCGTTTTATTTGAACACCCAGTTCATGTGAGTAGGTTTTTTGACAATATTACCCCTTATTGTAATTTAACATCAATGCCACATGTCACCACCAAAATCGTTCTCACCGTTCTCACATTTTTCATCGTTCTCTCTAAATCCTGACCCTATATAACTTATGCCTTTAACTTAGTTAATTATTTTACTAAATTTGGTTTTAATCTAATAACATGTGTTCATTAGCTTAAAAAAATGAACACACGACTCTGTTTATTTTTTTAATGTTCCGTGATAAGTTTTGTTGAAACAAGTGTCGAAACAGAGTGTTTTCTTTTTTTATCGTAGGCTATCTCGTGTGTCGGTGTTGCCTCGGTGTTGTGACGAACGTAATGGATACTGACCGAATGTTGGTATTCGTTTTTATGGTTTTCAGTTAATGTAAAAGACGACTTTAATTTTTTGGGTTACACAAATTTAGTTGTTGGTTTACATCTGATAACTTTTTGTAAACATATTTTTTGTTTAGCGTAAGAGTTGTGTTCAAATTAATGTATTTATTTATACCATAATCTATATTGATTGTCGCTACCGTACTAATAATGAAACGAACGAGTTTACATTAGATAACATTTGTCTAGTGAAATCATTGTAAGCAAGTTTTTTTTATTTAGCATAAGAGCTATGTTCATAATAATATATTTATTTGTATCGTAATCTATACCGATTGTTTTGTCGTACCAACAATGAAACGAACTGGCTCAATAAAGACCAAAGGTGGGTACCAGATAGTGCTAATTGAACCGATATAGTATTTGGTTTCCGATTCAAATAAAGTGCGTTTCGATATCCTTTTGGTATATCGCGATTTTTTGTTTTGTTTTCGTGCATGTCGGTAAATGGGGTTGTATCTAGAAAACTATTAAGCGAATCATTCAACATAAATGTCAAATAATTAAACAATTACGACTTTTGTCTAAAATGTTAGCTTTTGCCTGCACTAATGTATCTTTATTGTGTAGCTAGCTAATGGAAGCACTGTATTCTATAAAGAAAATAATCAAAGAAGCTGATCGATCATTCTAGCTTTACTTTACCTTTTATACAAATTCGATTGCGATTGTTTTGTTTGTCATGTTGCAAACAAAATATAGGGGTGTATAGGGGTGGGGTGGAGAAATTATAGATAATATGTAGTGAGTTTTTAGTAAATTTTATAGATAAAGAAGGGATTGATGGATTGGATACGAATGCTCTAAAATATCAGCATCACCATAAAACGTCTAAAATACCTAAAATAATATCCAAAAGATAAGTTCTTGGCATATAAAATATAAATAAGATCACTAAATACATATACAAAATGTTTTTTTTTTTAATTTTCTACATAATAAAGGTATTAGAGAAAAGTTGCTTGCTTTTATTTTTTACACATAAGCTAAAATACATGTTATTCCCTGAAAGCTATTCCATAGAACCATAAAGAAAAACAAGGAATACACCGTTTAAGAGATCATCACTACAATAAAATCAATACAATAAACCTGAAACTTGAAATGTATATTTACCCCATCACCATCATCATGGTCATACTCAATTGTTTGAGAATATCCTTCGATTTCATATGAACAAGTTGTGTTTGATTATAAAAGCAACATAATTTAGTGTATATATTTTATTTAGAGTTAATTACTGTTTTCGTCCATGTGGTTTGTCAAAAATCACTATTTCAGTGCATTAGTTAAAATTGCGATTTCAGTCCATGTGGTTTCACTTTCGTAACCATTTCAATCCATTATTCTGTTAAGTACAGGGACTGAAATGGTTACGAGGTGGACTGAAATGGTTACGAAAGTGAAACCACAGGGACTGAAATCGCAAATTTTAAACTAATGGACTGAAATAGTGATTTTTGACAAACCGCATGGACGAAAATAGTAATTAACTCTTTTATATGCAACCAAATGAAATTACCTCATATTGCATTTAGCAACCAACTTTGGGCACACATCGATACTTTCAATGTACCTAGACGAAGGCAGCTACGATTAGAATTTACCATTTTACCGCTTGTGCTAAAAGAAGACTTAGAAGCAAATGTCTCAATTGCTTGTGCTAATGGACTGAAATCGTTGGGTCCCTCGGAAGGTAAATATTTTCGGGTGGCGTATGAATCTAGATCGTCTCCCAACTAGAATAGCACTATCAAGAAGAAATATTTCTTTGACCTCGCTTACGTGTCCACTATCCGGTGAACGGGATGAAACAACGGTGAGCACATTTTTGGATCATGCTATATCAGTTCAGTGATATGGCATATGGTGTCTAGATGGCTCTCGATTCCTCCTATTTATGCTTTTAGCATTTCGGATCTCCTACGGATTCACAACCATATCAACTGGCCGATGTCTATGAAGAAATTGGTTCACGCTATAATTCTTATAACTTGCTGGAGCTTGTGGAAACTTCGAAATGATGTGGTCTTTTCGGGCATAAGAGTTGACATCTCAAGATTATGGGCGGACATCAAAGCTACAAGTTTCTTATGGATAAAAAACAGGGCAAAGATGCACACGCTTGATTGGTCTAATTGGTGTAGTTTCAATATCTTGTAATTTTCTGTTTTTGTTTGTTCTTCTAGCATCTTGCTAGTTCGTTTTTCTTTAATAAAATTCTGCCGTTCAAAAAAAAAAAAAAAAAAAAGCAAATGTCTCAAACTATTCTTCGGAGTATCGGGAAGTTCAAACCATTTGTTTCTAAGCAGACAACGGTCAAGCTCCAATATAATACCTAACATTTGAATGAATTTATTATATCTAGTTATTCAATTTGAATATGGTTAATAACTAAATATAGTAAACATAGATCATACTTGATATGTTATCCTTCACGACATATAATGAATAGTCATCAAATGATTAAACAAACACAACTTTTCTCGACATATTATAAATAGTCATCGAATGATTAAACAAATACAATTTGCTCAAAACATTTGCTTTTGTCTTCACTATATCTATAATTTTTAATTGTGTAGTTAATGAAAACATTATAAGTATACAACTAATATATGGTTAACAAATAACCAAAGAAGTTGACCACTCAAAATTTACGATACATTTTATATGCATTCGATTGCGATTGTTTTGTCTGTAACATTATATTCATAATATAAGAATAAGAATTTAAAATAACATTTGTAGTTATATGTCCTATTGTCTGTGTATTATTTCTTATCATTATTTATTTAATTACCAAAAATGAAATTAGTAGTTATTAAATATGGCCTTTTATTGATGTTAATTGTGTGATGAAAATTAATTTACACATAACAAGAGTCAAATATTTCTGAATGTATAGAGAAGGACAACAAAAGCAGGTTATACATATTCACTTTTTAAATTTAGATTTAAATAAAAATAATAATTTTGTAACCTTTTAATATGAAATATTTTTATTATGCTTCTTCTTATAAACAAACAAAATTAGACCATCAATTTTCACATTTTTAATGGGGTTTGATGCGTTGTTGATCACAACGATTCATCAAACCACAATCTTCAACGGTGCATTCAAATGAAAAAAAAACATGATCATACGATGCCATGAAATCTAAACCGGTTGTTAAACTCAGGTTTGTAATGGTGCACTAAAACCATTATAGTGGTGCATCAAACTTTATGAATGTGATTCACTATTGTAAATCTAAACACAAATCGTGTCAAAAACCATTACAATAGTACGTGTGTTGTACTTTGCAATTTAATGTATTGTTGTGAATCAGTTTATCACACGTGTCATACTTTGCAATTTTAATGCATTGTTGTGAATCACTTTTTCACACATGTTTAACAACGGCAGATTAAAACAGTACAAAGGTTGTAAAATCATATAAAGTTAATGTGTGTTGTGAAAGAATTTTGAGGCATATGATAAGATATATACATGTCATTATCATAAATGCTTGATATAATGTAAATTCTAAAAAGATATAAGATCAAAAGATAAGTTATATATGAAATCTTCTTATCTTTCTATACTAATAAATGAAAATTGTTTTTTGACACGTGTCAATCTCTCATGCCTCTTCATCTTATTTTTCAATTTCTTTTTCCTAACAATAATAATATACACAATAGTTTTACTAAATATAATTTAGGTAAGGATAATATTTTGTTTTTTTATCAAACTTTGAATTATATAATTTAAATAAGGATAATAATATAAACAATAATTTAACTATATATAATTTAGGTAAGGATAATAGTACTTTTTTAATCAAACTTTGAATTATATAATTTAGGTAAGGATAATAGTAAATTAATTGTTATTATAATTTCTTTCTGTTATTTTACGTTAAGCAATACAAACCAAGTTTACATAAATTTAGAATTTAGTTATCATAATATACATAATTTTGTTAATGATGGATTACCAAACAAAAACGTTGCTATTTCAAAGAAAATTGGATCTTAATAATCTCAACTTTGACAGATTTGTTTTGGATAGGTTTGGATTGAAGTTCTGTTCCAGAAATATTATGATTATATGTTTACATTTCATACAACCTAAGTCACCAAGTAGCTTCCAAGCAAACAAAGTGAATAAACTACACCAAGTCTCCAACCATAACCATGTTTGGAAGCACTTATCTAGTTAAACTCACTTGGCTATTTGGTGAAAAGATGATTTAATTATGTTCTTCATATTGTATTCATGACCATCCGAATCATCCATGTGATGATTTGTACATTGGTGAATTCTTGAGGTTAAAGGATTTATCCTACCTATGCATGACAACGCTTGACTAACACATGACAAATACATCGCTATATACATACTAATATATATACATATATATAATACTTATTCCTAAACCAAATCGTGACATCAACCAATCCATGAGTAAATGTTATGTGTTAAGGTGGAAAATACCTTAGATTCATGTTCCTTAGGTTGGACTTCCAATGGGTGACTTAGTACTCATGAAAAACACAATTAACAATAGTGTCCAACTTAAGTGTCCAAAATAAGGTATGTTTTATGTACTTTCATATGTATATAATTCCCGTTTACTTTCCGATCTCTAACTCATCATACTCACACACCTTTGTTTATCCTTTTTCGGGTAACTTGGTGATTCCATCCTCCAAAACTGCACACTCGTTTTTTTGTGGAAATCTGCGCAAACCATAAGTTCATACTTGACTCATTTTACGCTTTAAACACTATTTGAGTTGCAACATGTATCCATAATTAAATACACAATCACACACATACAATCAATCTTATGCAAACACTCAATCCTTAAACATGTTATTTGTTATGTTACTTGTTTATACATACTAGGACAACCTTATGCATGTTATCTATCATTAAATTAAATAAGCCTCCCTTAACATGTATAACGCTATAGGTTTAGCGCACCGCCCCGTTTGTTGGGTCATTGTTAAGTATTTAATCACTACGTTCTTATTTACCGTGGTGATAAGATTATGCTAGTGGACACTTTGGATTGACTTTTAGCTTATGCATGTAGTATGATTTATATAACTTAGTATACAATTAACATGGGGATTTCAGACTTCATTCATACTTATGCTTTGTCAATAAACTTGTATGTTCACCGACATTATTTTGTTGACATATATTTTATATACATGTTGCAGGAAATGTATGATGACGATATCATAAGAAATCTATTTAGGGTGGACTAGAAAGTCACCAAGTTTTATTTATGTATTTTTTTATGTTTCTAGTTATGAAATTTGCAAAATGTTGTACTTTCCCTTCAAAACAATGTAACGTGTTGTTCGATGAATGAAATGAAATTTTAAATCATAATATATTGTCAATTTTTTTAGTGTTATGTTATCTTTGAGCAATCTATTACGTCTTGTCTCGATGTTTCCACCATCAGTTGGGGTGTGACACCCACAAACTTTCTAAACCCATGATGTTTAACCGTAATAAGTGGATATTCATGAACAATTACTATGTAGGCAAGATCTTTTCTTGATTTATTGGCATCAGTGTTACACTAGAGAGATTTGATTTTCCCTGATGCTTTTATTTAATTTACTGATAACACTTGTTGGTAGGAGGTACACTAAGCTTATAGCTAGAAAAGTTGAACCACCACTAGACACAAATAATAATGGTTCAAATAAGGAAGGTGGTCCTGTTAATATTGGAGATCAATTAACTAGTGGCAGGTCAGATGAAGAGGGTTCAGATTATGATGAGTCATATGATGGTAATTTGGATGATGATGTACTTACTTGTGGGTCAGATAAAGAGCAGAGAGATTCAGTTGTTGCAATACTAAAGGTGAATGAAAAAGATCTTTTATCAAAAAAGAACTTGCTTAAGGAGTGTTTAGTGAAACCTGCTGATGTACAAGGTAAATTGTTTGATAGGGCTTTAAAAGGATATGTTGATGCAGGGGGTTCACATTTAGAAGCATGTAGCAGTTATGATGATTTTAATGCTAATATTAACTCACCTAGGGAGAGTGAAGATGATGACATCTGAGGGAACAAGTACAGAGAAGATGTTCCAGTCATAAATGACTAAACTGACTGGAAAGAAGGGTTTTTGGTAGGTTACAGGAAGGTGTTATGTCTAGATGGATGTTTTCTTAAAACATTTATAGGAGGTATGTTGTTGGCGCCATAGGAAGGGATGCTAATGACCAAATGTACCTTGTAACCTGGGTAGTAGTTGAAGGTGAGAACAATGACAACTGAGAATGATTTATGGATGAATTGAGAACATGCATAGAGATCAATAATGGTAGGAAGTGTTGGACACTCATATCTGACCAACAGAAGGCGTGGCTCAACTTTTTTGGGATGTTAGTTACATTTTAGATAAATTCTAACAATTATGATGTGACAGGGATTACTGAATGTTGTTTCATTATTGTGGAATAATGTTGAGCATAAAAATTGTGCATGGAACATTTTTTCAAACGGAAAAAGTTCAAAGGTGAAGAGTTGAAGGGGATTTTTAGAAGGCAATTAGGGAATATTGTGAGGCTGACTACAATGATGCTATCAAGGAGATGAAAGAATTACCAGCGGATGTAGTAGATGCATTCATGAAATAGAATCCTAAATGCTTTTCAAGGTGCTTTCTTAACAATCACACAAAACATGATGTCAACATAAACAACATCATCATCATCATCATCATCACTAAATCCCACCAATAGCACAACTAAGGTAGGAACATAAACAACGTGGTAGAGACTTTTAATGGAATAATAATTCAGTTAGATCTTAACATATTAATATGTTAGAAGATATCATGGTATCCATAATGAGTAGGCTAACTACAAACCATACACAAATGGCTGCTAAAGATACAATTGTGTGCCCTAGGTTACAATTGAAGCTTGATAAAGAGAAATATTAGGCTTATATATGTGAAATATACCTATCATCATTGATGCCAGACCCCAACCGATGGCGGAATCATCGGGGCATGGCACTGAGCGAAACAGATTGTCCAGAAGTTTCCATAACAACTATCATTACCATTAAATTTAAATTAACACGTCCCATACCATGTCTCAAACAGTAAACAAATTATTACAGATAAACATTAAGGCAATATTCTGTTCCGACAACTCAGATTCAAACACAAATAGTTTATTTATTGGTTTCTAGGACCCCTTTCTCCTAGCTTCGATTTCATCACAGCGCAGAGAGCATCCTAGACCTTTCCTAGCCTCAAGTTCACAGTATGCTAAGCATGTAAACTTCCTAAGCACCTGTCACATACGTTAAAATAAAGTCAATACATAAAATGTAAAGGTGAGCATACAAGTTTGATAATAGCATATAGAGTTCGAATTCGTTTACGCATAACCAGCACGTACACATAGTGAAATGAAGCACGTTAGTTATCGACATAGACCCATCGATACCAATGACTGCGGGTTGACTGCCTGAGGCAGTTCGCAATACATGATTACCACCGTAATCCATGCAAGTAAAAGATCCTTAACAACCCCCGTGTGAACGGGTGCTGAGTCCAAACTATAGTACTATCGTTGCTAAGGCAGGTAGACAGCATTCCATGTGTAAACATAACAAACAAGCATTCATGAGCCACGTATATCATGCAGTAACGGTTAGCGTTCAAATAGTTTGAGTAGTGTGATAGTTGTAGTTTGAATATTCGAAACGTATGTAACACCCAAAAGTGCTTAAAGCAAAAAGGGATCGAGTATACTCACAGTGATTTATGGATTGAAGGGAGCGCTTAGCGAATACGGTTAGCCTGAATAGATTCGATAGCATAACGATAAGAGAAACATAAAACAGGAATCAAGTACTGGGGAGTCGGACAGCTGGTCGATCAGACGACAGTTCGATCGGACGGCTGACCGTTCGGTTGGCAGTCTGCTCGGACGGCTGTCCGATCGGTTGGCAAGCCGGTCGGATGGCTGTTCGAGTGGATTGTTTCTTCCTTTGGGAAGGATGTGTTTGTGTATAATGGCTTGACCTTTGAAGTTTTCGTTGTAGCATTTTGAAATCATTGAAGTACCTTTACCTTTCAGGTCGGTCGATCGGACGGCGGTTCGATTGGCCGGCAACCCGATCGGTTAGGCATTCAACAGAATTTCAAGGTTTAGCCTTTGAATCGAACAGGTGTTCAATCGGACAGGTGTTCGATCGGTTGGCAAGTCAACAGTAGTCAACCACTTTAGTGAATTGCAAGGTATTGCTCAGTGGATCGGATGGTTGATCGATCGAGCAGCATAACTGCTGTTCGATCGGGTGGCACTTCTAGTGCATTGAACATGTTGAAAATTGATTAAGTATTGAAGCATAGCATCTCATGATTCGAGGAGTAGTCCGATCGAACAGTAGTTCGATCGAACAACAGTTCGTTCAATACCATTCTTCAAAACAAGTTAATTATGTGGGGTCAAGTGCTAGCCGATCGGCTGGCTGGTCGATCGGCTGACCGTTCGATCGGCTGGCTGTCCGTTCGGACAGCAGTCCGATCGGTCAGCGTCCTGACCTGATCAGCCTTGTTTCTAACACTTTGGTTGTTCTGTTTGTTTGTCGTTTTATCGAGATATTTTGACGGCGAGTAAAACCATAGGTCGTTCGCCCTTACTTGGTCCTTGGGGTCGGACAGGAATCACCCAAATCCGGTTGGAGGACTGTTCGGAACGAAGTTTAGCATTTAACCCGGAGTCGGTTAATCTCGTGAATAGAATCCAGATCTTGAGCCGTATAACCACCGAGGTGATTAGTAAACCGGCTCGGGTTCTGTTTCTACTGGTTCGAGTGAAAAGAGTTGAAGAAAGTTGGGAAAATCCATCCTTCAATCCTTTTCACCATGTATATGTTTAGATCTATAAAAGATCCTTGTTTGTTTATGTGGAAATCGGCTAGATCCAAGTCATTCTTGGTGGATTGAGGCCAAAACATGAAGTTCTTCAAGAACCCATGATGACATCATCCTAGAACACTTGATTCTTGATGATTTCACGGTTAAAAGTTTAGATTCGAAAGATAGAAAGGTGTAGGAGTGTGTATAGACTAAGAAAGTACAAGATTTAAGACGAAAACTTACCGGAATCGAGAGAAATCTGAGAAAAGGCGAGTTGAGCGTGCTGGTCGAACAAGGGTTTCCAAAAGTGGAAAGAATGACAATGACAGGGGTATTTATAGGAAGACAAAAGAGGAAAGGGCTGGCCGATCGGTTGGCACCTCGATCGGACAGCCTGTCCGATCGGACAGCAGTCCGTTCGGCTGGCTGTTCGATCGGCTGGGAAGCCTGATCGATCGGTTGCACCCTTCGAGTGTTTTGCGTGACGACTTCAGATATTTCGATTACGATTGCGAGCGGTTCGATACGATAGGGTTTCCTAGTCAAATTACTTTCAGTCCAAACTATTTCGTATCTCGCGTAATCTCTTTTCCACCATCTATCATAGTTCGATTGTGATTCGAGTTCGAGTTCGATTACATTCGAGTTAGATTTCGAGTTTCGATTGAGTTCGCTTGATTACACAACACAACATAAATAAACATGCACAGGTAACACGTAAGGCACACACACACGTATAAACAATAAGTAAAATACATAGTTCGAGTTGTGATTCGACGTCGATTCGATTAGCATAGCTTGATTGTTAGTTGATTAACTTTATTGCATTGTTACTTCCTATAGTTCACAGTCGTAGGTCGATTGAAATATGATTAATACTCATCGATTATTGCAATTAACAACACTTACTCCACGTAATACAAGAAGCTTCTACGAGTCAAGTTGCGCGAAAGCGGTCGTTGACTTTGACCTTGACTTTGACTTTCACTTATGAAAACACGGGGTGTTACAATTGAATATGTGCAAAGTAAAGGATTTAGATGATGTTTCTGCAGACATGAATAACAAAACATGGACTTGTAAAAAGTGGGACTTAACATGTATACTATTTAAGAATGTGTGTGTAGTGGTCGGGTTCCTAAATAAGAATGTCTAGGAGTATGTTCATGATTGTTACAATAAGGAAACATACATGAAGTCATATGAATTCACAATTTCACATTTGCCTATTGAAGGTACTGGCCATGTGTTAGTTTTCCTTTAGATCGTCCTTTAATCAAATTTGCTCCTCGCCGACCAAATAAAAATAGAAGAAAGAATCCACATGAAGATCTTAAAAAACCAGGAAAACTGACAACACATAGAATTCAAATGACTTGTACCAACTGTAAAGGAACTGGACACAATATAAGAAAATGCATTGACAAAGGTAAGGGTAAAGCCATTGCAAAAGTCGATGCTGAAATACCATGGGAAAGGCCAAATGGGGGGGGGGGGAGGGGTCAATTCAAGCAACACAAAATTGGTTCTAAAAGGCCAAAGGGAATGCCAGTAGGGTCAACTTAAGAAACATAATACTCAACTTAAGTAACCCACTCAACTCAAGCAACACAATAGTTAATTAGTTCTAAAACGCCAGGGGAAAGACAAAAGGTAAGGTCAGAGGGATGGCTGCTTAAAGATCTTATGCTTTTTGGACTACCTGATCAATGACTTATGCATTTGAACTAGTTAAGATATGTATTTTGTAAAACTTCGCTTATGTATCCTTTTGAACTAGTTCATGTACGCTTTTGAACATGACTTTATAATGAATGTGATCAAGTATGTTTTGTAATACTCAAGTGTGTTCATGTTTGTTTGTTCATGTATGTCATGTTTGTTTGTTCACGCATCAGTTAAAATTGGTACTGATCAGCTGATGCTACAATCATGTATGTTTGTTTATTTGTTCCAATTGGTCAATTGGGCATTAAAACATATGAATATGCTTTTGGAATACTCTATTAAAGCTTTTGACATTTAACAACATTTTCATTCCTTGAATTGACATTAAATACATTTTCATTAACAATTTCATTCCATAGATTGCCATTAACAACAATTTCACACAAATAAAATCCACCATATTGCTATGACAATAACTACTAAACCTAAAACACTATGCCTTCTCTAATTGGACTTTTCCAATGACAGCTATTGTTTCAAATTCTTGTTCTCTTTTTGCAACTTCATGTTCTGCACCTTCAATTTTTCTACCTTCATATATGTAAGTTCTTGTTCTTTTCTTACTCTACATTTGCATTTTCCATATTCCTTTAAGAATTCATCAAGATCTTCTTTCCACATGAAAAAATTGTAGTCCATTCTTTACTCAGGAAAGAATTTATCAAATCAGCTTTGAAATATGCAAGCATATCGTGATACTTACCGGCCAGAAAGGACAACCATAATATATATCCCCATTTCTAACACTTCTAGGTCTAGCAACCCTACGATTTGCAAGCATATCGTGATTGGAATAGACATTTCCATCGGAATCAAGTTTAAAGATTGTAGAATTTTTCTTGCCACCAGATGTAGAAGACGTGGATGAGCTCCTTTCCATGGTTTTGTCGATCGATATGATATTTTTAGGATTTGAATGTATATATACGATGGTTGAAGAATAGACACATGTTTTATAAACAAATGTTAATGTGTGGACATGTTTTTGCCACATAAGCACATTTTTGACATGTAAGCAGGCCACACCATCAACAAACAAACGGAGTTATGATTCTGTTAGTATGGGATCATTTAAAGAAAAGAGGTTAAAAGTTGAGATTGTCACAAAACATTTTCTTAGTTGGAATTATTGCTGGTTAATACGTCATAATTAGATCACTGAAATTCAATTTTCTTTATGATCTCAAAAAGCACCATGTCGCTAGCACACCTCATATTCTCAATCTGGTAAAAGAAAATAAAGCTTGAATAATACCATTGATGACGGGGGTAGCCCAAGACTAAATAAAATGACTAAATATGTAAACGCTCAAAGGGTTAAATGGTTCAATGGTTGAAAAGCTGTGAGGTGGGGAAAAGCAATGCGGAAACAGTGGCCAGTCACATCCAGGGATTGCTTCACCAACCCACAGCCGCAAAAGCAATGCAGGTCTGCAGAGCACACGCTATTATCCAGGGGTCAAAAGGCTTCCACCCCCGAAAGGGCAAGCCCCTCGCTGCAAAAGTAATGCAGGTCTGAGTTGGGACATTCTTGGCCAGGCCTGTTTCCTTAAACTCTGGTCATTCATATTGAGTACTTGCTTTATGCGAGTCACTCACTTTCACATCCAACACACACATTCCGTTTGCTCCCATATCCGAATCTGAATAAACTTCAGAGGAGGAACTTCAGCAAACAACAACAATAAACTAGTGAACCTCCTTCCACGTCTTGCAAACGTGGGGGGACTGCGTTAGGCAAAGTTGAAACCTTCAACCCTTTTGCCTAACCTGCCCAGCTACCATCCTTGGTCTCTTATTTGTTGCATCAACAAGTTGGCGCCCACCGTGGGGCTACGCCGCTATTTCTCCTCAAAAAGACCTAGTAGTGTAGCTCTCTTCGCTTAAAATCGCCATGTCTGAAAGTGGATCCCCGGGTGAAGTAAATCAGATTCCAAACACCTCAACCCCGGGTAGTAGTCAAGCTCACGTGGCTATACCCACTTCTTTCTCAACTCCGGGGAGCACACCCGAGTTCCTCACCTTCAACACACCAACTCCGTCCAGATCCGGAGTTCCTTCTCCCAATATCGGTGTCTCAGACACCCCAGCTCGTGTTGAACTTACCCCCGAGGGAGTGGCCAACAATTTCCTGGAATTGAGGTCTCTCCTCAACCAACATGTGAATAGAGAAAGAGAAAAGGGGGTGAGAATCCGCCTAGATTATGACGAGCCAGAACCGACGTTGTCTCCCGGACCACCTCCCCTTCCTTTCACAACTAGAAATGAGGCTGGTCCCAGTAATCCTCCAAAACCCTCACCCATATCTATCCACGATGACGAATCCCACAGTGCATCCCATCTTCTCTTCCCAACCAATTACTAGTGGTGCTCCTTTGGGACATGAGCTAACCCTTGACCAGCTCCTACAGTCCCCAGTAACAAGCTTTCCAGCATCTACGACAACCACGTGGGAGCAAGCCCTATCCGTGCTCCCCTTGGCACAAAGTGCTGTTATGAGTACTCCCTTTGGAGTAAGCTGCTCAGTTGCACCCGGAAGCCTTCAAGGCTTCAACCTCATGCCCTCAATAATGACCCAGATGATGGCCAACTTCCCGTGGCAACACTTTATTAATCAGGTGCTAGCCACTCAGGGAAACAACGGCAATGGCAATAATGTGGGTGCAGGGGCTGAAGAAGACTTGGCCAAACCATATAAGCCAAGTAACCTTTCATGCTTTTCACAGCAAATAGCTGATTATGATTTTCAAGCAAAGATCAAGATGCCTACTCACATCAAAACTTACGATGGGACTGAAGATCCTGAGGACCATCTTCAGATCTTTACCGGTGCAGCAAGGATAGAGAAATGGTCAAACGCTGAATGTTGCCTAATGTTCATGCAAACCCTTGTTGGATCAGCCAGAATCTGGTTCAACGACTTACCTGCTTGAAGCGTTCGAAGCTTTGACGACCTCAGCAAGGGTTTTCTGGCCAATTTCTCCCAACAAAGGCGATATGTTAAAGACGCAACAGTAATCTTCCAGATAAAACAACGTGATGACAAAAGTCTTCGAGCGTTCATTGAACGATACAAAAAGGAAGGTCTGACTTATGTAGGGGCAGATGAGAAAATGAGAGTGGCTGGTTTCATGAATGCCATCACCTCTAAATATCTCACAAGAGATTTCAACAAGTCCCTGCCCAAGACCTTGGAAGAAGCTCTCGAAAGGGCTGAAGCCCACATCCGGGGAGAGGAGGCGGTAGACATTAAAGAACAAAGGAAAAGGGGATCCAGCTGGCGAAGCAATAGTCCAGCTAGAAAAAAGGGAAACTTCAACTCCTATGACAGGCGGTCAAAGGGTTCAGACCCTCGAAGGTCTGAAGGTCGGAACCCTTCAAGCAGGGAGAAAGGCATAAGTTTCACACCCCTCACGAAGACCCCTCAAGAAATCCTTTCAATGGAAGAAGTCAAGCAAAACTTTCGGCCTCCTAGACCTCTCCCCAAAAGCAGAAAAAATGAGAACTCCACACAATATTGTGAGTTTCCTGAAGAAAAAGGTCACCACACCAATGATTGCTTCCAGCTCAAGAAAAGAATTGAAGAAGCTGTTAAGTCCGGAGAACTCGCTCATTTGGTAAAGGGAGTCCGGGACAAAATGGCTGAAAAGGCAAGGAAGTCAATATGGTGGATTTTGATGGAAGGGTTCCTCATAAAAGACGGCGGTTGGAAGCTTGGGAGCTTCAGTGTGTCTGTTTCCCCCCAACGGAGAAAGACCCTCTCTCTAGCCCTCTCGTGGTAGAAGCTACTGTAGGAACGTTGCAAACACACAGGGCATACATAGACACTGGGGCAGCTACTGAAATCATGTTCGAAAAATTCTTCAACCGTTTGAGTAATGAAGAACGTTCAAGGCTTCAACCCTCTGGAACCTCCATAAAAGGTATTGCTGATATACCCCTCAAGCCTTTAGGGCAACTGACACTTGATGTTCGTTTCAGCGAAGGTCAGAAGGAAAGAATCCAACCACTCACCTTTGTGGTTATCAACATACCTTCAAGCTATGATGTAATCATTGGGAGGCCAGGGCAATGTGCATTCTACATGGCCGTGTCTGTTGGCCATGGCACGGTTAAATTTCCCACCGAAAGGGGCATAGCAACCCTTCAACCCTCTCAAGAAGCATACCTGGTTGAAGGTGAAAGTTCCAAAAGTGAAGAAGACAAGCAAAGGCTAATCATAAATCCTAAGTACCCTGAACAGAGAATGAGGGTCAATCCAAGCCTTTCACAAGAAACTCTCTCGTTTCTTGAAAAGTTGCTAACACATTACAGTGATGTCTTCGCTTGGTTCCCCGAGGACATGACAGGCATTCCTCGGAACATTGCTGAACATGAGTTAAGAATACCACCGGATGTCAAGCCCGTGGTCCAAAAGAAAAGAAGTCTAGCACCTGAGAGAAGCATGGCTGCTTGCCAAGAAGTTGAAAAGTTTGTGTCAGCCGGCATTCTCCGAGAAGTCAAGTACCAATCATGGGTTGCAAACCCAGTCATGGTTAAGAAACCAGACAACTCTTGGAGGATGTGCATAGATTTCAAGGACCTCAATAAGGCTTGCCCTAAGGATTGCTATCCTCTACCAGAAATCGACCTCAAGGTTGACTCCCTCACCGGTTACCCTTTCAAATGATTTCTTGATGCTTACAAAGGGTATCACCAGATACTCATGAAAGAAGAAGATGTAGAGAAGACAGCATTCCACACTGAGAAGGGAATCTTTTGTTACCAAAAGATGCCTTTTGGACTCAAAAACGCTGGAGCAACCTACCAACGTCTAGTAGACAAAGCCTTTACAAGCCAAATTGGTAAAAACATGGAGGCATACGTCGATGACTTGGTAATCAAAAGCAAGACGGAGTATCAAATGCTCGACGACATTCAAGAAACTTTCAAGAATCTCAGAAAAGTTAACATGAAGCTCAACCCTGAAAAATGCTCATTTGGGTTTGAAGAAGGAAAGTTCTTGGGTCACATTGCTGGGAAACAAAGCATCAAGGCCAACCCAAACAAGGTGAAAGCGGTTCTTGAAACCAAACCACCAAAAACCAAGAAGGAGGTTGAAAGCTTAAACGGGAAGCTTGCAGCCTTGAAGCGTTTTACCTCCAAGTTGGCTGAGAGATCTCTACCCTTCTACAAAACGCTCAAGAATTGCTCAGATAAGAAGAACTTCAAATGGATTGATGAGGCTGAAGAAGCCTTCAACCTGATGAAACAACATCTCGCTTCCTTACCAGACATTGCAGCTCCTGAAACGGGGGAACTAATTTCAGTCTATTTATCAATTGCTGAAGAGGCCATAAGTGCAGTCCTCGTCATCGAACGGGACAAAGCTCAGGTACCCGTCTATTTCTTCAGCAAAACTCTAAAATTGGCTGAAACCAAATACCCTCCCCTTGAAAAGCTTGCCTTAGCCCTAGTTCAAACAGCTAGAAGGCTTCGAAGGTATTTCCAAGCACATCCTATACAAGTGGTCACTGACCAACCTATGAAGAAGGTGCTTGAAAAACCAGAGAATTCGGGAAGACTGGCCAAATGGGCAGTGGAACTAGGTGAACATAACATCACCTACGTCCCACGAAAAGCTATCAAAGCCCAAGTCTTGGCTGATTTCATCGTGGAAATCCCGAACCAAGCAATCACTGAAGTAAACACTACCACCACTGAACCTTCCAACCCTGAAGCCTGGAAGCTTTTTACCGATGGGGCTTCAAGTGTTGAAGGGTCAGGGGCGGGGCTAATTTTGATCAACCCAGAAGGGTTGGAATTCACATATGCTCTCCGTTTTGATTTTCAGACCACCAATAACGAGGCTGAATACGAGGCACTAATAGCTGGCCTAAGGCTGGCTAAAGAAATGAAGGTTGAAAAGCTTGAAGTGTCGTCACTCTTAATAAAATCCAAAGCAGACATAACTGCAAATAACAAAACAAAAACGCATAAGACATAAGTCAAGAAAATGGCAAAGAGGGCAAAAAAGAAAAATGCATACCCATGCCACTCCTCATAAGAACCGGATCCCGATCGACATTTCCCCAAATTTTACTAACCCCTAAAAGAACTAGTAAATGTTCAGGAAAGGGACGAACCCTCGAAGGGCATTCCCGGATGGCTTTAAGAAAAACATCATTCAACTCAGATTCAGAAGGCTCCGGATCATTAAGAACGGCATCCGGTTGCCTCCACACCATCTTGAATGGGACAATAGTATCGGAAACCCAGAAAAAGCGATCCTTCCAAGTCCCAAGTGTTGTAACCATAGACGAAATAAGGCAGGAATCAACCTTGGATGTTTCAAAGGTGAACCAATCGCCATTTTTGGCCAAACGAAAAAACCGGCGGAAAAGTAACAACGAGGGATCATACCCAACGGCACGACACAAAACCTCAAAATGTAAAATCCTAGCCATACCCTTTGGATGAACTTGCCCAAAGGAAACCCGATAATATTCTAACAAATTCAAAACAAAGAAAGAAAAGGGATAACGAAGATTCGAAAACTCAAAGTGACGGCAGTAAAGAGCAATCGAACCAGGGGACGGTTTATCAACAGGAACATCACAAGCAGGAGCAGTTGGGTTAAACTTTTTATCAATACCATATTCCATACAAAATAAGTCTACCTCCTCTTGTGTTAACCGGGAAAAGGATTTTGCTAAATCCTTACGAGCACCCATTTTTGAAAATATGAAGAATGTAAGATGCAAAGGAAACCGAAACTAACCTTAGAAGAGGAAGGAAATGGCAGAGAAAAACTTGATGGAATTATGTAGAAAGTGGATAAGAAATGCAGATATAAAAGAAAATACCCTAAAATAAGGGTAATAATGACAAACAGTAACTTCTGCAAAACCGCCACCCTATGAACTGCCATACATCAATCAAATCGGTTGTCAGTTATTTAAAATTCAAATAACTACCTACAACCTTTCAAGCCTTCAAGCAACGAACCCTTGAAACCTTTAGGCAATAAAATACACACATAAAAAGTCAGAAGTCTTTGAGCTCATTACCCAAAAACCTCTGACTTGGGGGGCTGATGACGAGGGTAGCCCAAGACTAAATACAATGACTAAATATGTAAACGCTCAAAGGGTTAAATGGTTCAATGGTTGAAAAGCTGTGAGGTGGGGAAAAGCAATGCGGAAACAGTGGCCAGTCACATCCAGGGATTGCTTCACCAACCCACAGCCGCAAAAGCAATGCAGGTCTGCAGAGCACACGCTATTATCCAGGGGTCAAAAGGCTTCAACCCCCGAAAGGGCAAGCCCCTCGCTGCAAGCAAGGTCGCTAGTCAAATGAATGCCTCTTTGGGAGATGTCTTCTCCTATATAAGTGACACTTCATTTACTGAGTTGGGACATTCTTGGCCATGCCTGTTTCCTTAAACTCTAGTCATTCATATTGAGTACTTGCTTTATGCGAGTCACTCACTTTCACATCCAACACACACATTCCGTTTGCTCCCATATCCGAATCTGAATAAACTTCAGAGGAGGAACTTCAGCAAACAACAACAATAAACTAGTGAACCTCCTTTCACGTCTTGCAAATGTGGGGGGACCCCACGACCTGCGTTAGGCAAAGTTGAACCCTTCAACCCTTTTGCCTAACCAGCCAAGCTACCATCCTTGGTCTCTTATTTGTTGCATCAACAACCATCAGCATTGCCACATGAAATGCTCTTCATTTGCACCACCATGCGACGTTGTACGATTGAATGTTACGTCAATGTTTTCTTTTGTAGATTATCTCGCTAAATATCACGCTCATTGAATTAAAATATTTTAACATTTTAGCATACCTATTTGATTTTCTTTTACAAATAATTTTAGCTTTTAATAAGCTAATATTATATAGGTAAATTATTGGATCAAAATTGGCTAGACCTTTTCCCTTACGGTCATACCTCAAACAATCACTTCTAATTCACATCAACTTTATATTACCTAAAACTTTCTTTCATTTTCGAATAAAAATTATTAGAAAATTATGTCCCACTTTCTTTCACATCAACAACCGATATTCTATTAACTCTCAATAAAGTCATTAAATTGTACATAGTCTCATAATCTCGTAGGTTTAGATGTTTTATTAAAAAAAATCTAATCTAATCTAATCTAAATTATAATAAAAGACTCCACTAAATGCCACATGGCAATTTCTTATACTTCCTTTACTATAATAAATTAATATAAAAAAGGTTTAAAAAATTTATTTTAGAATAATATTTAATAACAAATTTTATCTTTTTCATAATAATGAAATAAATCGCATCCTAATATGTACCAATTTTAGATTTATTGCGTAGTTTTTATGTAAATTCATGAAGAAGAAAAAATATTAGTTATTACTTTATCCGGTAAACCATTTTTATATTTATAAACAAAGTTTACGATTTGTTTATATTATTATAAAAATATTTGTTTATATTATTTACTAGGTTATAATCCTATGTATTACATGGTCTGAGTGAACGCTATCAAAACCTTGTGTTTGGCTCGAGTTGAATAAACGCGTGTATTACACCAACATGGCTATCAAAATCTACATGTATTTGTATTATTATTATTATTTATTAATTACTATAAAAAAGAGGGTGTCTTAGGAATAGCACCTAAGACACAACCTCTATCTTTTTATTGTTTTTGTTATGTCAAATTTACAACAATGTCGTCTAGCCCATGATTTTTTTTTTTTTTTTTTTTTTTTTTTTGTGTAGCTAACCCTTTAATTTTTAGTATTGACGTTTACACTCCCTTAGCTTTCTAAAGACTTTGTAAAATGTCATTTTACCTCCCTCGAGTTTTATGTGTGTGGGTCAAATATAACACGTTTTCGTGCTTATTTTTTCGTACGTTCTTGGTTGGTCTACATTTTGTTCGTAAAACGAGTCGGGTCAAATATAATATGTTTTCTCTAGGTGGTATAAATTCGAGTTATTTTACATTTCGACTCCGCCGCAATACGTGGTACCATTCTTTAACGTAAAAAAATCCTATTTTCTTACGTGCTTATTTTTCAGTATGTTTCGTTATAAATCCCAGTTGGCTTATGTTTTGATGTAAATTTTTGGTAATGAGTCATGTCAAATATAATAAGTTTTCTTGCTTATTTTCATGTCCATTTTCAGCTACTCTACATTTTGACGTAAATTTTGTTCGAAAACAGGCCGAGTCAAATATTTGATGGTATAAGTTCGAGTTACTTTAAGTTTTGACGTCGCCGCAACCGCGGCGGGTTAAAATACTAGTAAATAAATAAACGGTTCCTCAATTACCCTTAAACTTTTATGGACACATGTATAAATTCATATATATATATATATATGAGAAGGTTATTTTGAGAACGCTAAATATTGTGAGAACCATGAGAACGAATGAAAAAACCAATCAAAACCATTTTTTTAATACAAACCTCATTGTAATTAAGGCACAACATCAAAAAAAGAATTTAGAACATCAAATAATTCATTTCTTCTCTCAAAATCACTCTTATTAGATTTTTTACACATGTGTAAATTTTCTTTATTTACAAATTTACGTAAATTTAAACGTGTAAATTAAATTTTTAACATTGTATTCGAATACTAATGATAAGTGTAAAAAGAAATTTTGAATTTGAATTGTTTTTTACCAAGTTCTCTTGGTTTTCTCATTCGTTCTCACGGTTCTCGCGATATTTAGCGCTCTCATTTAAACCCTCCCCTATATATATATATAGGGAGCCGCTAGAATGAGATCCACCACGAGTTATGAGAACCGCGAGAACCACGTGCCACGGAGGGGCGTTGACCATGATTTTTTTTACAACTAGATCCGTATATTTTAACAACATTCATAAAAAATAAATTTCAAACGGCGCGCCCGAGGGGGTAGTTTTTTACACCCAAAGTTTGGTGTTTTTATTATTTTTTTGTTTTTTTTTTTTTTTTACAAACTTTGGGTGTAAAAAACTACCCCCTCGGGCGCGCCGTTTGAAATTTTTTTTTTACGAATGTTGTTAAAATATACGGATCTAGTTGTAAAAAAAAATCGTGGTCAACGCCCCTCCGTGGCACGTGGTTCTCGCGGTTCTCATAACTCGTGGTGGTTCTCATTCTAGCGGTCCCCTATATATATATATATATAAATTAGTAGATAACAATTTTATATATTTTAAAATACTTTACCCTTTTCATCATATGTTTAGTTTTGCACAATTGCATCCCCCACCATCACAATCTCCCAACCAAGTGACCTACCGATCACCATCGTATATAATAAGTATCATACCACTGGCATTTAGTTATCACCATAACCAGGTTCTTTGAGACACAATGTTGTGTATTCTCCATATGTTAACTTGAAATGTGTATCTAATTATATATACGCACACATTTAGCCAACAAAATATGACAAGGATGTACACTAAATGTTGGATCAATCAGCCAATCAGGGTTGTCACCAGGCAGGGCCGTCTATCAGGGGGTGCAGGAGCCAGGAGGTGCCTGCGATCAGGGCCCAAATCAATATAGGGCCTGAAATTTTTTTAAATTTATATATATATAGATATTTAAAAAAAATCCTGGATGTTTGTATAAATAAGGGCCTGCTAAAAGACCCAAAGTTTTTTTTTAACTAAAGGCCTGTTTAAAAGTTTTAAAAAACGGCCCAATTAACAAGCCCAAGTGACTAGTCTAAAAAAAAATAAGGGTCTGCTAAATCAGGGAAAGGAAACAAAACGTCGCACTGTCGCAGGCAGTATAGTATATCGCACAGGGAATTGGGACGAGGGAAACTGGAAACAAAACGTCGATCATATGTTTTTGTCGTTTTGATTTCATATGGTTTTTATGTCATACGTTTTTTATTTCATAATATATTAATATGTGTGATTCTGATTTCATATACTATAAAACTTCATATGTTTGAATGAATGTTTTTGGTTAATATTTAGAAATTATGCCTCCTATTCCTAAATACAAACACCAATCCGACCAGTTTATTTTAGAAGTCTACATATGTTAAAAAACAAACAGGTCCACCTCTTCTTCAACAGATGTCTATGTCTGCAGATGTGGTCCGCAGACTGCAGACATTTTACCTATTAAAAAACAAACAGCACCAAAGTCTCTCTGTCACTCTCCGATCGTAACACACCCGCAACAATTAAAAATCAAACCCACCCATCTCTTTCCTAAACCCCACAAACAATTAACATTCAAATCCTAACAATACCACATCTCAAATTCAAATTCAAATCAAGAAACAAATTCATCAGGTTCCTCCTCATAGTCTCTATTAAATCTGACCATAGTCAAATCAAGACACAAATTCATCAAATACCAATTCGCAGTTAACAACCTCCGAACCACCATATCTCTCTCAGATCTGGGGAACGAACTGAATAGGGAACGAACTCAGGTTGTCGTTTCAACCCCACCACAGATCTGGTGGTGGCCGCCGCCGCCTTTCTTCTCATCCGCATATCTGTGGCGGTGGGTAGTGGCTACAAGTGGTGGGGTGTAGCGGTGGAGAATAGATGTGCTATGGGGGGAGGTGGTTGTGAGTGCTATGGTGGGAGGTTGTTTGTGGTGGTTGTGAGTGGGGCGGTGGAGAAAATATGAGGGGGTGGTGGTTGGTGGTAGACATATTTAGAGAGAGGAAGAACGAATGGTTGTGTTTCACATATACTGCATACATATACATATGTTACCTATATTATTATTACTTTCTTAAATTTGTTAGTTTTTATTGTTAATTAAAATATTTATCTATATAGAGAGAGATAAAAGACTAAATTACCCTAATGTGATCTAACTTAACAAAAAAAATTAATTGGGTTAGACCTAAAGGATAGAACGTGTAGGATTTTAAAACATAAAGTATAAAACTCATCAATTTTTAAACATAAATGACACCGTCTGAAAATGAGTATAAAGATAAATGACAATTCTTGCAATTCACTCTAAAAAATATGAACAATCGGAGAATGGAGATTTGGAAGTGAAATTAATCACTTTTAAAAGTTAACTAGTATTTGACACCGCACGTGTTGTGGAACGAGATTCGATTGTTATGGGCTTGTATTCTACCTCACGCGTTGTGGCGCGGGATTCAATCCTTTTAGGCTTGTATTTTACCTCGTTGCAGCACGGGATTCAATCATTATATCGTTAATGTTATGGGCTTGTATTTTACCTCACGGGTTGCGGCGCGGGATTCAATCCCTATAGGCTTGTATTTTACCTCATGCATTGCAGCACGGAATTCAGTCTTAATGGGATCGAATCGTTATGGGCTTGTATTTTACCTCACGCGTTGCGGCGCGGGATTCAATTGCTATGTGATCCGGGATTTGATCGTTATGGACTTATATTTTACCTCACGCGCTGCGGCATGGGATTCAATTGTTATGGGCTCGTATTTTACCTCAAAGGTTAGGATTCGATCATTATCAGCTCGTATTTTATGGTTTACCCCGCGGGACAAGATTCGATCGTTATCAGCTCAGCAAAACACAAAAGAAGTAAAACTTTTATGTAAACTCAATTATACATTATACAACAATCAATTACTGATGATACTCACTGGCGATGTAGCTTACACAGATGCACAACATTCAGCATTATCTAGTGATTTGGTCGGTCACATGCAATCCAATCCGCTACCAGAGGCCATTCACCTTTTTAGCACTACCATCGGAACACCATAAAACCGTTTAGTGCTTGTAAACCTTGTTTTATCATGTGTCATCATCCACCGCCTAAATCATCCAATAAAACGCATAAAACCTACATAGATGGTAATTAAGATACAATGCGCAATGTACAACCTCTATAGCCTGAAAATGTTATACATTTCATATTATATATATCCTATTATCTATTATTTACAAGAACCTAAACTAAGTGTACAAGATACTTTAACATAGAACACCTTCTAAACACAATGTACAAGAAAGTGATGCATAAGTATGTTACAAATTAATATCCTATTATCTATTATTTACAAGAACCTAAACTAAGTATACAACATACTTTAACATAGAACACCTTTTAAACACAATGTAGAAGAACATGATGCCTAAGTGTGTTACAAATTAATAGTATATAATAGGGATGAGCAAAATGGACCCGGTACCGGTACCGAACTGGTACCGGTATCGAATTTACCGAACCGGGTACCTTTTCGGTACCGATTCGGTACCGACTTTTGACATTTTCGGTACCGGTTCGGTACCGGTATTTACCTGTTTTTACCCTTAAATACCGGTACCGGTACCGAACCGTACCGTACCGGGTATATTCGGTACCGGTACCCACTTTTGAGAATTTTCGGTACCGGTACTTTCGGTTCCGGTACCGGTTCGGTACCGGACGGTACCGAGCTCATCCCTAGTATATAAATAGTTATATGAAAACCTAAAAATTAAAATATTTAATTTTAGTTTTAACACTTTCATTTCTAAAATCAAAATATTAACTTCATTAAATAATATTAAACGGGCTAAAAATTCAACCCATTTTTAACATGTTATTTCAGGTTGATCCATTTTTAAACAGGGTATATTTGGGTTGACCTGTTTAAAAAACCAAGTCGTGTTAACTGAGCCAAAACCTGTTTTCTTTTGTGCACGTATCATATTTAGATCGTGTCAGGTCTTCCTTGGTTGCACCTTATTGATATTTCACCCGGTTCGATCACATGTTGATCCTCACTTACCGTCTTTCTTCTTTTTACGTTTTCTATTGCTTTTTTTTTTTAAATGTGTGAATTATTCGCAAATGTCGGGGGGTCTGGCATGCGTTGTCTTAACCGGGTTTGCATTAGAGATCCCCCTCGCACAATAGATCCCTAATTTAACCCCTCAATGAGAAACCCCTATCACCCAGACTTGAACTTAAGACCTGAAGGGGAAAACTCATCTGGGCCTACCATAGATGAAACTTGAATACCCGTGACCACCACTAAAACACTAATGATCATTTTCTATTGCTATTTTTTATTTCCTATCTTTGTTCTCATGTTTCTTTTAACGTTTTCTATTACTATTTTTTATTTCCTGTCTTTGTTCTCATGTTATTGTTGCTTTTCATCAAACTTATTTTGGCTTTATTATTCTTTATTATTTTTTAATTAACTTCATTATTACTATTGTTTTCTATTAGGATTATATTTACTGCTATTGTATTTTCTTCTTATTATTTTCTTGCTTTTGTATTCCTATCTTTAATGTTTTTATTTTTTGTTTAATATTACTATTACTTTTTATTAAACTTATTTTTGGCTTTAGTATTATTCTTATTATTGTATTTTCTTCTTATGATTTCATTTAATTATTGATACACGTATTATATTATTATTGCTACTACTACTCTTACAACTATTATATAAATGTGGTTAGCGAAGCATAATGAATAGTGATTCCTGCCACATCATTTTGCTTTTGCATCAGTCCATGTGTTTTCTACCACACGTGTCACACATCTTGAAAGGTGGTGTGATTTGCACACTGGAGTTTCACCATCTCTTTCTCCACACACCACTTCCTGCTTCTTCCAATCCTCCTCCACCGTTTCATCCTTCCCGATTTATGAAACTCCTAAGCAGATCCACCGGTAACCACCAACTTCAGGCCACACAAACAACCAACGTTTCCTTCTAACATGATGAAACCCCTGATTAGATACAACAATCTCCACTTGCTTTCGGGCCATGATGGTGATGTTTGTTCACCTGATTTAATCTCGGCCACTCTTTGATTTTGTTTTCACATTTGAGGATGTGAGAACGGCGTATGAGTTCTTATCGATGAAATCTTATGACATTTTTCTTTAGTTTTCGTCTCTATTTCGAGAACAATGTTTGGGAACATTAAATATGAAGGTCTGGGTTATTCGTTTTAACCCTCATTTAAGTTTGAGGCTGTGATGCTCAGCTGAGCTTTAGAGGCTATGATGGTTGCCTGAGCCTCCATTGTGAACACCTGCTAGCTTAAAAAATTGTGCACATGAGGTGTTTGATAAAATGCTTTTATGAGTTGGTTGTTGAAATATGGGCTGCTCATACCTGTTACCTTAGAAAGTCTCTATTGTGAACACGTGTTAGCTTAAAAATTGTGCACATGAGGTGTTCGATGAAATGCTTCAATGGGTTCATTGTTAAAAATAAAGTTTGTTCCTTTTAACCCTCACTCCCGTTTGAAGCTCTGATTCCTACCTGAACTTTGATGAAATGCTTTCATGGGTTCATCACCTATCTTCATGATTGTTAGTTGAATCTATGATGTTCTTTCTTAGTTGACTCTACGAGGAAATGGCGTGTCTGATAATGTTGCTTTACTTCACTGCATGAGGTATAGCTGAGGTTCGGCGATGATGAATTTGTAACACTATGTCTTGGTGTGGCAACTGAGATGGCTAGAAGCAAGCAACCAGATACACTGGAGCCATGATTCTGAGCCTAAACTCACGCTAAATTTGTGTGGAAAGGGTAACCGTGAGTTGTCACGGTAGACCATTCTTGCCGGCAAATTTTTAAATGCACAATCCAGATTTTCAATGTTATTGTTGCCTTACATCTTTAAATAGATAGATAATAATATAACATAATATACACAATATGGTTATATGACTTATGGTTGTTCGGGAAATGTATAGAAATTAATTACTTTGAGGGTTGTGATGAAAGATTTTGTTGTCCAGTCGAACTGTATAGAAATTACTTAATTGATTTTGAGGGTTGTGATGAAGGATTTGGTTGCTTAAACCTGAATAGAAATTTCAGCTCCGGCATGATTTTTCTGGCTGTTTGTTGGTTCCTTTTGCAGGGTGTTGTCCGGGTTTACTCCTTTTTAGCTGCTTCATTCTTATAGGCTTTTAGTTGATTATTGGCAGACATCTAACCAGGTGTATGCATCAACACTTCAATCATATTTTATATCCAACTCTGTTTATGTTTTTTCACATAATTGGGGTGTGATGGGGTGAAATATTGAATTCTTCATATCCTTACAAATATAGGTGACAAAGAAAGAGATTAGCCTCGCTCAAATTCACGTTTTTTGTTTATTTTTAGATCCACTCATGCGTATATTATGCACATACGAATTTGTTAAAACCTTGCTATGCATATAATGAAAATCTTGAGATTACATGGTTGTATTTATAATTTTATTTAACACTGAGAATTGTCTTACCAAGTTATGTTCTTCTATCAACCAATTGATATTCTTTTTGTTCTTAAAATTGGGTTTTAAGCTTTGCAGATGAAAGACGAATGGGAAATTAAATTGATTACATTTGCATTTTGTTGGAGGTCAGATCGCGGGACCTTGGTTTAAAAAAGCGGGAAGCGCACAAAAGCGATGAGGTCTAAAAAAGCTTTTTTTAAAGCGAAGCGCAAAAGCGGTGAGCTTTTCGTACGCGAAGCGCAAAGTGATTATAAAATTTATTTTTTATATATCCCATAAGTGTGTAGCCTCCAATACCTATGATTTAGCTATAATTAAGCTTTATATATGTTTTAAAATGAAAAAAACATAAATGTACACATAGTTAGTAGCAAAGGACTTGTATGTTGGGTGTGTGAATGAAAGTCTCAAAAGGTGGTAAATACTTTGTCCCACATCGGTGTGGGGACAAAGTGAGTGGTTGTTTATAAGGTAAAGTCTTTACCACTCCATTGTAGCTTTATGACATGTTTTACCACAAGTCCTACCCGCGCGCAGGGGGGGGGGGGGGTGCAAAAAATGAGTTTCTGAATTGAAATTTAATTGAACTCGTGCATGCCCGCACGTCCTGCGGACACGAATGCAGCTCCGAAAACCCCAGGCACGGCCCAGACGAGAGGTTTAAAAAAAAAAGGACAGTCGGAAAAATAACCTAGTTATTATTCGTGTTATGGTTTCGTCGTCTTGACCGCACATAGGGCAGACTATATCTTCAATCTCGATACCCCTGCTTCTAAAGGCCAAGCTAGTGGGGATTTTATCCAATTCGGTTCTCCAAGCAAGAACGTTACATTTCATCACGTAATTACCATTGTGGTCCACCCTTTTTTTAAGCGTTCTTTTCACTATGCCCACCGAGAATTCTTTCGTTCCGATCCACGTTCATCTGTCACTCCGGTCATCCAGCTTGAACAAATCCAAGTCTCTGATAATCCCGTTTAATTCCGAAATCTCCAAGAAAGTTCCGGGTCCGGTTCTCTATTTCCAGTTTATCCTACACGTTCCGTCTCCGTTCCTGAAAAACATGCTTTCCACACTACACTTTTTGTCAAACTCAAGTTTAAAAATGTTGGGATAGATATCTTTTAAAGGTTTATTAAAAAGCTAAGGATCCAACCAAAACGAGGTGTTACAACCATTACCAACAATATTTTGATTTTAATGTTAATGAAATGATTATGCTTATTAAATTAAAAATGGTTTAAACTTATTTAGTTAAAATCAAATTTGGTTTAAACTTATTATTAGTTACTGAACTCAAATTTAAACTAATCTCGAAAATGATTCCTACCATATAAAATTTGATTAAAAAATTATAGTTATTTGATAAGTTAGGAAATATATAAATATTATATTTGTTTTTTAATCTAACTGACGCACGTACGTATTTTAAATCAAATTTCGTAATAAGAAAATGATTAATTATGGAATTTGAATTTGAATTAGAGTCGAAACCATTTACTATTTTGAAAATTTTAAATTCAATCCAATTGATAATTAAGGAAAAATTATTTATTATATTTGTTTTTAATGTTAATGAGACTATTACGTTTTTAACATCAAATTTTAGTTCATATTTAGGGAAATATTTAAATACATATCATTCAATGAGCAAACTTTAAACCATATCAAACCTTTGTGGTTTCCTTCCTAAACACAATACACTGGATTAAAAGATTCTCATGTGATACTTAATAGTCTAAGTGAACGTCAAGTGGCAAAGTTCGTTTTTATTTATTATAATGTATATACAATACAGAATAGATATATATAGATATTGATGCATTATGCATTGAAGACTCAAGTATTGTTAATTGTTAATTATACTCAAAATAATTTTAAAAGTTTATCATATGAGTTAACCGCCTTTAAGAAGCAATACCCTATATAACCGCAATCTACAAGCAAGAAGCAAAAATATAAATATTTAGGCAAAATAATTGGGAGGGGGGGGGGGGGGGGGCGATCCTTTATAATTTTAAATTTTTTGGATGAAAAATCGAAAGTTTTTTGACGAAAATCAGAAATTTTATACTTCTAACCGAGACAATGGGGGCGGGTGCACCCCCTGGGCATCAACTAAGCTACGGCCCCTGGAGTTGGAAGACGCTAACAACAAACAAACAACATCGTGACGCTAACAAAAACGGTCAATGCATCTAGTTTGTTGTCCTTGGTCTAAAAAAGGATATATTTTTTTAAAGTTGGAGAGTTATAAACTATCGCTCAAAAATGGTTTGGATTGGAAAAGTCTGATACATGATGCTTATTATGGTTAGTGATTAAGGCTTCTAATTAGTGGATTCTAAAAAACGAATCTACATTTTTCCATGGGTCAAATGGAACATCTTCAGGTGTTTGCTTCTTTATATAAAGAGATAAGAATTGTATGACTACCATTGGGTTAAGTACCTTTTAGGAAAATGATGGATGTAGTGGATTACCTAGAAAGATGACTTTTAAAAGAGAAGGAAAGTAGATCTCTAAAACCTATGTTATAGATATTGTGGTTGTTTTTACATCATGAAACTATGGTAAAAGTAAATAAATATAAATATCGTTTCCGGTCATCTACCAACCTCAAAATACTAATTAGGTATGTTCAGAATTCGTTTTGAATTCGAAAAATTCGATTCAATTATCAAGAATTTGTTTCAATTATAAGAATAAGAATTCGAATTCGATTCAATTTAAGTCAAGTAAATCGAATATGAATTTATAGTTTCAGATTTGATTCGATTCGAAATTCGAATAAAAATTATACGTTTTTATTTATTATTAATTGTTTTCAAAATTTATTCCATTTATTAAAATTACCCATTACCAAACTCACTACATGGCCCATAACTAAAACATAAGTAACAAATCTATGAGTAGATTTCTAACCCTAAAAATATTAACTTGTAATTTGAAGTGGTTATTCATGACTTCTCGTTTTGAATTTTAGACTTATGTTACTTTATTTGAAACTTTTTAATGCGATATCATGCTTTATGGCTGCTTTAAAATTTATGTTTATTGTAAAAGAATCTGAATCAAATCGAATTTATTCGAATTCGAATTTTTAATCGAATATGAATTGGGTTTTTTATTCGAATCGAATTGGGTAGATTTTTCAAATTCAAGGGAGAATAAAAAATTTTCGAATAATTTGAAAATTCGACATTGGATTCGATGAACACCCCTAATACTAATCTTCTAGATAATATGCAGATCATGTTATTGTTAAAACCTTAGAAATCATTTAGGTAGTGTTTGGTATGAGGGAATTGAAGGGGAAATGGAATGGATCGTTCTAATGGAATGAAAAAAAAAAACATGTTTGATTATCATATGGTAATGGAATGGATCATTTCATAAGAATGTGATATTTTCCAGATATAAAAATTTTCATTCCTTGGTACGGGGGTGTTTTTTCCATTCCTTCAAGGAATGAAAAGACATCTACAATTATTATTATTATTATTATTATTATTGGGAGAATTATATTTTTGTCGTTTTTATTAATTGTATTTCATTACTCGTTTTTTTTTTTCTATAAAACCGTACGAAGTAATGATTCATTCTATTCGCAAATGGGTAGCCAGACCTCACAATGGAATTGAATGATCCATTTCATTCCGTTGTCTATTCTATTCCTTAGGTAATGTTTGGTATGCAGGAATAAGATACGGAATGGAATGGACCATTACGTTGAAATGAGGAAAAGGGTGTTTGGTTGGTCAATACAATGGAATCACCCATTATATAATGCATTTCATTCCCTCGAAATCATTCCATCTTCCCCCCATGTTTTTTTTCATTACATCCAATCTTGCACTCTTCATTCACAACAACATAACCCACCACTGTCACCACCACCCATCACCACCATTGACACAGATGCCCACTGTTGCCGCCACCCACCACCATCATTGCCACCGTCGGCACCCACCACCACCTTTGCCATCGCCGCCACCCACCATCGTCACCGCCACCCGTAACCTGCCACCGCCGCACCCGCCATCGCCTACGCCGCCACCTACCGCCACCAGCCACCACCACTCGCCATCGATTTTATTCCTTTGTCTTTTTTTGTCTACCTATAACAACCCTCCAAAATTATTTTCGACACCCCTAATATATTTAGAATGCCCTTATATATCTTAAAATACACCTCGTATACGATAAATGGCCCGAAATACCTTTAAATAATTAAAAATAAAATAAAAACAAGAATTTGGGGACGCTCGCGGGGCGCGAAGCACCCAGGCAACTTAGCCGCGGGGAGCGACAGCTGGTCACCAGGGCGAGCCCCCAGGCTGCCACGTGTCACCACTCGTGTCGCACCTATACCGACGAATCAGCAAACCTAAGGTCTACACCCCTACGTCGCGGGGGCAAAGACCCCTTAAGGATCCTTCATGGGCCGCGAGAAACCGGTCGATCAGACCTATAAATAGAGGCCTCAGCAGTCCATTTCAATTCGTTCATCTCTCGATCTTTCTCTCTCAATTCTACATAGCAATTATTATACCGGGCATTATACCCACTAATATAATGAAGTTCTGCCTCGTTGTAAGTATTTTAACCCCCAGTTACGTATTAGATACGCTGCCCGATTGATCTAAGGTTCCGTAACGGCTGTCGGGGGTTTTGCCTGACGTAGTCGTTGGATTTCTGTCTCGGGGAGGGTATTACTAATGTAAATATTGGGTTATTATACTAACACGTGTGCATTGTATAATTAATAGATAATCACCAGGAAATCCTAAAGAAAAACCCTAAGACAGCAATGTGAGTAATCTCCTTTTTGTAAACCTTTTTGCAAACTGTTTTTACAAAACCTCAATTGTTTTAATATATATTTAACAGTGATTGAGTATTTGTATTCTACAATTATCGTCGGTATGTTGGGGTTTTGTATACAAAATTTGTTACTACACTGTGAGTAGTAATGATGCGTGTGTAGTGTTAAATCTTTTTATGTATATTTTAAGCCATTTTTAACACTTTAGTCAAGTTTTAAATTTATAAAACACAATATTTTACTAACACTAAACACACATATGGGCAAGTGCACCCATCGTGAGCGTAGTATAGTGTTGGTAAGATACCGAGGTCGTCCAAGGACACAAGAGGTTTTAGTACCGGTTTATCCTCAACGTCTAATCAAATCAAAATTTTAGAAAAAGGTTTAAACATAAAAATAAAAACTAAAAATGCTGAAAATAAAAATAAAAATAAAAACAGATAGACAAGATGAATCACTTGGATCCGACTCGCCTTTAGTGTAACCTTTGATTATTTCCGCACTTTTACACTTTTTAAGAGATTATCTTAGTTATAGTAGTAGGCCCCTCTTTTGAAGGTGACGTTACCCTCAACCCAGTAGTTTGAGTCAGCAAGGATACAATCCTAAAGGGTTGGATTATTGAAAGATAATTAATTAAGTTATTAATGCGTAATGTGGTAGGGCCCTCTTTTGAAGGTGACGTTACCCTCGGCTAAGTAGTTTGAGTCAGCAGGGATACAATCCTAAGTAGCCGGTTAATGTTTTAATAATAGTTTACATATGAGGGGATCAAGAAATTCGCACCCCCGCCATCCAATACCAGTGGGTATTGAAGAAGGTCCTACTAAGCTTGACCCAGGTCCTTGCAGGATCTATACACTGAACAAGGCAAGAACCTTACCAAACCATTCCCTTAACCCCCGACCAGGTAGCCAACATATCTCTATATAGACCGTAGAGATATGATTGGTGTAAATCTTTTATTTTATATAGACAGTAAAATAACGCCAAGACACCACGGACAAATGATAAGGAAGTTTCACCTTCAACATAAGAAACTGGTTATTAAAGTCATTAATACAAAACCAAATAAAAAGTGCGAAAAGATTAAAAATAAAAAGTATTATACTAAATGCTTGTCTTCACCAAGTGACGTAAGAGACTTAGGCAAACATGGCCTTTGATTGTCAAGAACTATTACTATTAATCTTGGATCCCGAGACTACTACACACACTCTATGATGGATGATGGATGATGGTGGTGGATGTGGGTTGTGATGGTGGTGTGGGTGGGTGAAGTGTGAGAGAGGTGGTTTGCCAAGGGATGCCTTTGAAGTGAACCAAGCACATCTATTTATAGCCTGCACAGAAGCCCGAACATGGCCCCGTGTCTATTGGGCACAACCCCGTGTCCACCCATCTTCTCTTTCTTCATTAATTGCAGTTTGTCTGTATTAGTTGACCACGCCCCCGTGTTCGCTGGGTACGGCCCCGTGTGCAGAAGCGTATCTGTACTATCAAGATTTGCTCAGATTCTACGAATCTTAGCGTTGACCACGGCCCGGTGTCCGCTGGGCACGCCCCCGTGTTGGGAAATAGAAGCTTCCACCACTTTGTCTTTTCTGCAGACACTTGGGCACGCCCCCGTGTCTGCTGGACACGGGGCGTGCTCAGTCTTCTGTTGTCTTGTTTTTGCTTTGGAAGATGCTGTCGAGGGGTCGGGCATGCCACGTTTATTCCTTTTCTTGTGTTTATATTAGATTTAGCTGTATTTTTGCTTCTTTTGTTCGTTTTAGCTCATTTAATCCTGAAAATACAAAAGGAAGACAAAAGCACACTTTTTCCCACATTAGTACTAAAAAGGGGTTAGTTCTATGCCTCATTTGATGTAATTTATATGTTGCATTTTACACACATCAAATACCCCCACACTTGAATCTTTTCTTATCCTCAAGCAAAACTCTTTATTTTGTGGCTTACACACCCAAATGGAATGGGTAGAAGAGAAGGTTTTGGGCTTGTCTAGAATGTCAGGATTCCAAGATTCTTTATTAGGTTTTATTTTTATGTTATTTACAATCCTATTTGTTATGATTTATTTAGAACATTACATAAGATAAATTACTTATTTGGGCATAACATGCCTCTTTAAAATTCCATTTATATACAAGTTCACATACCTCACGGGAGATCACTCAACACTCGGCCGAAGATGTATTTTTGTGAAACACTCGAGAGCAGCACGGAACTTACTTCTACCATATGCTTGCCAAGCAATCAATCCTCCTCCTTTTTAACTATAAACCTTTGTAAATATCAAGAGGACTTTGGGGAAGGGTTAGGCTTGGGTTAAAGGTAGGTGGTTTTGGGTTAGTGGTTAGTAGAAAAGGGCGAAAAGGCGTAAAAAGCGTCGGTTTTCGTAAAACATTTTGTTTTTGTGACTTTTTATTCTAATGAAGCATTTTTCAAACAAGGTTTCTTTTGATGAGCTTGTTTGTTTATTGCTAACTTCATTCATTTTTTTTTTGGATAAGGATGTCACAAGAAAACCGAGCTTTGTTACTAAAATAAAGGGTTTAAAATGAAAAAAGGTTTTGGTGGGTAAAGGGTGTTTGTTTCGGGTATAGAAATGAAAAGATTTAGGCTCAAAGGGGTTAACTATGGGGATTTTGGGTAGGTGGTAAAAAAAAATAATGGTGTTGAAAGAAAAATGGTTAGTCCTAATGCCTCCGTCATTTACTTACTCGGGTTTAAGTTGGTAAGGACCGGGAATGTATCGTCATGGCAAGTTCTAGAGTCGTAAGAAACCAAGCGGCTATTCACACAAGAAATGAAAAATGAGCATTTAGTTTAAAGATGTGTATTTGTATGCTCAATAAAGGCTAAAAACTCACTTTTTGTGGGAATGAGTTTTTAATGTGATCAAGTATATATAATCAAATTTTAACTAGATTTGTTATGCCGTTTCATAATTTTCTTATGTTGGTTCTTTTTGTCACGACTCTATCGATTGTAAATTTCTAAAAATATAACCTTTTTAGAACTTGTTATTCCCAATTTAAACTAAGACAAGTAAAAAAATGAAAAGTTTTTGAAAAAAATTGGGGTGTTTAGCGGTTCCAATAGAGTTTTGTGTAAGGCTTGTGATTAGGACTTGCAAATTTCAAGGTTTTAGCATCCCCCCCCCCCCCACACTTAAATTACACATTGTCCTTAATGTGTCCCAAAAATAAGTTTTTAGGTTGATTGAATGTGTAAAAAGGTGTGTTAAACAAAAATTTATGTTACTGGGCAGCTGGACACGGCCTCATGTCGGATGGGCACGGCCCCGTGTGCAGATTACCAGTAACGAGAACTTACAGAATGTAGACACGGGGGCGAGTCTGGTGAACACGACCCCGTGTTGGACAAAGGTCTGCAACATTTTGACAAACAGCAGGTCTGGGCAATGGGCACGAGGGCGTGCCGGCTGAGCACGACCCCGTGTGGACAAACTGCAAAGATGTAAAACAGGTTTTTGCCTTTGGTTTTGCTGTCCCGGCTTTAGTAGAACTAATGTTTAGTGATGTAAGCCTCGTAGGTACCTGTTTTACTAATAAATACCACACCAACCAATAACAAACATCCTAATTTTCCAAAGTTTCATCATCCACATCACAAGTTAAAAGAAAAGAAATGTAGAAAATAAAAAGAGTTAAGGGAAGTAAATTTTTCAACAAATGGCACGCAGGCCATGAGATTGTTTTTGAGATAAAGGGTTAACCTGTTAGACCATCAACCTTGTGCTGCTACCTCCACTCCTCCCGCTCAGTCCATGTCCTCGTTGTCATTGTCATCATCCCCTCCGTGGCCTGCCATATACTCCCTGATGTTTCCAATATCATCCTGCATGTCGGAGATGTTTCTCTCAATCACTCCGACCCGGGCGTATGTGTTGCTGGCCATGTTGTAGGTGTTCCTGGTACACATAAGGTTTTCCTGTAATAAATCATGTAAGCTTTGAAACTTGGGAAAACCACCTCCTTGAGAGGAGGATTGACTCGGATCACCATGGTGCGGGTAATGGTACTAGGGAGGAGGTTGGATGTGTGGAGCGTGTAGAACCAGAGCTTCTTGAGGGTTCCATGCATGCCCTTAAACTGTTTGAAACCTGACCATCTCGTCATCCGCTTCATTGATCAAGTTCATGGAGCGACAGATGACCATGTCCACCTTTCCCGACCATGGGCCCTTTTGAAAGGATCTTGGCATCCTTGTAAAGTGTTTGAAAAGGCGGTAAATCCACCCTCTGAAGAAGATAGGAATCGGTGGAGTAGCAAGTTGGTTCAAGTGCATGTTACGGAGCAGCAAGTATGGAACATCGAGGTTGACACGGTTGTGGATGCAATGGAGAACTAGCAGATCCCATAGCCCTACAACGCCACTGCTATCATGTCTCTGGCTGAAAGAGTAGGTGAGGACCATATGGATGTAGCGGTAGAGAGGGTCTCTTAACAGTGTGCTCTTAGTTTGGCTCGGGTTATAGTTGCCCTATCCGATCTGAGCCCAAGCAGCTTGGCGTTGATTTTCCGGATTTTCACGGAGACCGCCGGTGTTCTCTTCATCCCCAGCATCCTCTTCTGAGTACAACCCGATAATTGCCCCAAATTGTGCAACTGAGATTGAGTATGTGGTCCCTCCACAATGAAACTCTACCCCATCATTGTCAAACCGTTCCGCTCTTGACTTAAGGACAAACGTGCTGTAAAATTCCATGGTGTATTCATGCACGGAGTGAAGTCGAGTGTAGAGAGCCACTCGTAGCGGGCCGGTGACAATGGTGTTGAAGCAGTCTATCTGGTTCACTGCTTCAAGAGTGTCCATGCACACTTGTCTGGGATTCTCTTTGGGCCTAGTTCTTAACACATCATACCGCGCTTGAGCAGCCAACTCACTTGCGTTGAACCTGGTAAATTTCTTGGCCATCTGAAAGAAAATATCAAACAATTAGTACGAAACAGTGAAATTTTTGAAGAAAACTAAAAATAGCCGGCTGAACACGGCCCCGTGTTCAGCGGACACGCCTCATGTTTGAGTGAAATTGGCTGGACACGCCCCCGTGCGCGCCGAGCACAGCCCCGTGTCCAGACGTCTGTTTCCCAAAAATCCCATTTTTCGACCCGGTCCTGAAAACTTGAAAATTTTTGGTTCAGTATGGGCGGTTTTCCCCGAAAATGAAACCCCAAGTGTCGTTTTTCCCAAAACAACCCGTTTACCCCTTCAATTTCATCCTTTTCGGTTCAAAAACTAGGGTTTGGGATTTTTGTGAGAAATCGGGCAAATCTACAAACAATACAAGTTGATTTACTTCCTATAACATGTATCTAAACTAATGCTAACAGATTTATGCAAAAATTTGAGGTTCGATCCGGTTCAAGTTGAAGAACCCACCCAAGATTTTTTCCCAAATTTTGATGTTAAACAACATGCAAGTACTTAATCTAACTAATTATAAGGGTAGAATCATACCTTGACGTTGTTAGAAGAAGGGGAAATGTTGAAATCTGCAGGAAAAATCCTCGTAACCAGAGAGTTTTTGGGGAAACAGGGCGAGTGGAATGAGGAAAATGAAAGAAAAAGGGGGTTTTATCCCGACGGTTGCGCGGACACGGCCCCGTGCTCGCTGAGCACGACCCCGTGGGCGGGTAATTTAAAAAAAATTATATATATATATATATTTTAGTGCTCGTGTGAGTGCCCTGTTTCCCAAAAGTTGGTTCTAGAAATCTCACCGATTTAGATGTTTTCCCGATTGTTCGTAGCTTACCAGGTATAATGTTGATGCTTGACCCTTTGTTTCATTCCTTCGACCATTTGAAGCGAGATTTCTTCCTCCTCATCCTCAATGAATCCTTGATAGAGCTTCAGCCGTTGGCCATTGACTTTGAATGGAATTCCATTCCGAGATTTAATTTCGAGTACACCGTGTGGGAAAATATGGGTGATGGAAAAAGGTCCTGACCACCTAGACTTTAATTTACCAGGAAATAATCGAAGTCGTGAATTAAACAATAGAACTTGATCTCCTACCCGAAATTCATTTGGTTTAATGTGTTTATCATGCAAATTTTTCATTCTTTCCTTATAAATTTCGGAGTTAGAATATGCATAATTCCTTAGTTCATCTAATTCATTTAATTGTCAAAATTGATTTTTACCTGCAATTTCTAAGTCTAGGTTTACATTTTTAATTGCCCAGTAGGCCTTGTGTGCTATTTCTACTGGAAAATGACAGCTTTTTCCATAGACTAGCTTATATGGGGTTGTACCTATTGTTGTTTTATATGCTGTTCGAAAAGCCCATAAAGCATCGTCTAATTTATCGGCCCATTCTTTTTTATTTAACCCTATGGTTTTTTTAGTATTCTTTTTAAACCTCTATTAGTCACTTCGGCTTGTCCGTTGGTTTGAGGGTGATATGTCGTTGAGACCCGGTGATAGACCTCATACCTTGTTAAAAAATTTCAAGTTGATGGTTACAAAAATAGGTACCTCTATCACTAATTAATGCTTTTGGTGTTCCAAAACGAGAGAATAATCTTTTCAGAAATCTTACCATGACTCTTCAATCATTTGTTGGAAGTGCCTCGGCCTCGGCCTCGGCCCATTTAGACAAGTAATCTACCGCCACAAGTATATATTTGTTTCCTTTTGATGGTAGGAAGGGTCCCATAAAGTCGAGTCCCCACACATCAAAAATTTCACAAACAAGAATGCCATTTTGTGGCATTTCGTTTTTGGAAGAAATATTACCTGATCTCTGGTAAGCGTCACATGTCTTGACAAGACTTTGGGCATCTTTGTAAATGGTTGGCCAATAAAATCCTGAATCAAATACCTTTCGTGCGGTACTAGCGGCACCATGATGTCCTCCGTATGGACCTTCATGACAATGGCAGAGAATTCTTCTTGCTTCACTACCATGTACGCATCGGCGGATGAGTTGATCGGCACACATTTTGAAAAGATAAGGATCTTCCCAAAAATAATGCTTTACATCAGCAAAGAAATTCTTTCTTTGATGATGTGGCCATCCTTTTGCGACTATACCGCTAGCTAGGTAGTTAGCATAGTCGGCGTACCATGGCTCTTCTCGGTATTCCACCATTTCCAAGGACTCCGTTGGGAATTTTTCATTGATTTGCTCGTCCCTGGTTGCCTCCAAAGCTGGGTCTTCCAAGCGCGAAAGATGATCTGCTGCGGTGTTTTCTGCTCCTCTTTTGTCTTTTATTTCAATGTCAAATTCTTGGAGGAGTAGAATCCACCGAATCAAACGTGGTTTAGCATCCTGTTTCTTGAAGAGATATCAAATGGCTGCATGATCTGTATAGACTATTGTTTTAGAAAGAACAAGATAAGAATGAAATTTATCAAAAGCAAATACCACGGCTAGTAATTCCTTTTCTGTTGTTGTGTAATTTTCTTGTGCATTGTTAAGTGTTTTACTAGCGTAATAAATTGGGTGAAAATGCTTATCTTTTCTTTGTCCCAAGACGGCTCCAACTGCAAAGTCACTTGCATCACACATGATTTCGAAAGGTAATTTCCAATCAGGCGCTATCATGATAGGTGCATTGACTAGCATTTCTTTTAGTGCTAGAAATGCCTAATTTTAATCCTTGTCAAAGATGAAAGGGGCATCTTTTTCAAGTAATTTTGTTAGAGGCCTTGAGATTTTAGAAAAGTCCTTGATAAATCTTCTATAAAATCCGGCATGCCATAGGAAACTTCTGATAGCTCTAACGGAGGATGGGGGTGGTAATCGAGAAATAGTGTATATTTTTGCTCGATCAACCTCCATTCCTTCGCTTGAGATTTTGTGACCGAGTACTATTCCCTCCGTTACCATGAAATGGCATTTTTCCCAGTTAATGGCGAGGTTAGTTTCCTCACATCAGGATAGCATTCGTTCAAGGTTATCAAGGCATTGGTCGTATGAATCTCCAAATATAGAAAAGTCATCCATGAAGACTTCCATTGTCTTTTCTATCATGTCATGGAAGATGGCCACCATGCAACTTTGAAAGGTTGCGGGGGCATTACATAGACCAAAAGGCATGCGTCGATAAGCGAAAGTTCCATAGGGACATGTAAATGTTGTCTTTTCTTGGTCTTCGGGTGCTATCGGGATTTGAAAGTATCCTGAAAAACCATCTAAGAAACAATAAAATTTGTGTCCGGATAATCTTTCTAACATTTGATCAATAAAAGGTAAAGGAAAGTGATCTATCCTTGTTGCTTCATTTAATCGACGATAATCTATACATACCCTCCATCTTGTGACGGTTCTCGTTGGTATTAATTCATTTTTCTCATTAGTTATTACCGTCATACCTCCTTTCTTTGGAACTACTTGGACGGGACTTACCCAAGGGCTATCGGAGATTGGATAAATAAGTTCGGTGTCAAGTAATTTGATGACTTCATTTTTAACCACTTCTTGGACATTTGGATTTACTCTACGTTGTGGTTGTATTACCGATTTATAGTCATCATTCATTAAAATTTTGTGCGTACACATGGAACGACTTATTCCTTTAATATCTACAAGCTTCAAAGTGATCACATTTTTGTGTTTTTTCAAAAGCGTAATTAATTTTTCTTTTTCTAAACTACTTAATTTTGACGAAATAATTACAGGTGATTTACCATCCTTATCTAGAAAAGCATATTCCAAACCTTTTGGGAGTTCTTTGAGCTCAAGAGGTGGGTCTTTAGGAGACTCCTTATTTGGTTGCTCATTTTTATCAAGAATTACAAAGGTTTGTTCTATGGTGACCTCTTCTTCAACAAAGTGGTCAATTTCTTTTCTTGTATCGGGTGGTTCATCTTCATCTTCAATTAGGGGGTCATTATTGCCGAATGGATATTTCATTGAACGCTCAAGATCGACACTCTTTTTAAATGCCCCTAATTGAATAGATAGATTGTTGTATTTCCGATTTTTCAAAGCTTCGTGGGTTTTTACAAAAGGTCGTCCCAACACTAGAGGAGCGTCATCAAGGATGACAAAGTCGGTTGGGATTACCATTTGATTTGTTTGGACCAAAACATCCTCAACTACCTCTATTGATTTTATTACCCTCTGATTAGATAGAAAAATGGGTATTTGAAGTGGAAAAAAATCACCAATACTTAATTTCTCAAAAATGTAGTTTGGCATTACATTAACACAAAGATCTTTATCAATTGTAATGTTACTAATAAAGGAATTTTGAAAAAACATGGAACCCGTGTAATGTTAATTTCAAATGGGTCTTCTTTTATTAGCGAAGTTTGATCATTTGTTAACTTAATGCTTACCGTTTCGTCAATTTTAGTGTTAGTGTTTAACTCTTTTAAAAACTTAGCATGAGTGGGTATTAAACAGTGATTTTCGAAAGAAGGTGACAAGAGATTAATTTCTTCAAAATTAGACTCTTCTTGAATTTTAACGTTTTCAGGCTCACCTTTTTCGTTGTTTGACTCATGTGTTGGTTTTTCACTTACTTGTTCTTCCATTTTTACATTTTCAACTATCTCTTCTTTATTACGAATTAATTCTTCCCTTGCGCGGGACTCCTCTTCCCTTGCGCGAGATTCTTTTATGCATCGCTCGATAGTTTTAATGTGTTCTATTATCTTATCGGCTATGTGGGTGATAGAGTAAGGATCTGGATCCTCAAAGCTTGAATCCGGATGTTCGATCCTTTGTTCCTCATAATACTCATAGGAAGTAGATGGTTCACACCATTGTTCTTTATTGTAAGTATATGATGGATAAGGGTCGTAATTGTGTTCTTCATAATACTCATATGAGGTGGGTTGTTCACGCCATGGTTTCTCATAATAAGCATATGAAGGTGGAGGCTCATGTCTTGGTTCCTCAAAGTATGAGTATTAAGGCTCATACCTTGGTTCATCAAAATATGAGTATGAAGGAGAAGGTTCATACCTTGGGTCTTCATAGGATGTGTATGAAGTGGTTGGCTCGTACCTAGGCTCCTCATAGAAGGTGTATGAAGTGGATGGTGTAAAGAGGTCACAATATTGTACCGAGTGAGGGTTACCACAAATGGTGCAATAGTCTTCCCTATAATCATCCTCCTCATAGGTGTAGTTGTAGCCTCCTGAGTATTGATCCATAAGAATCACTCAGCAGACCATAACAGAGTCTCGAGACCAGAAAACAAAAATAAAAACAGAAACAGAGGCTGGACACGGCCCCGTGTTCAGTGGACACGGCCCGTGTTCAGGTACTATATCTGGGCGTTTTAATAAAAGCAACTGGTTTTGTGCTGCACGGGGGCGTGTTCAGTGAGCACGACCCCGTGGTCAGACTCTGTATCTGGTTGTTTTAAAAAAAATGTGCAGCACGGCCCCGTGTTCAGGCTACTGTAAATGCAAAAACTAACTAAAATGCAGAAAATGTGCGCGTGTTTTAAAAAGGTTTTGAAAAATTGATTAGGCCGTCGATTTTAAGCTTTCTTAAAATCCTTGTGTCCCCGGCAGCGGCACCAAAAACTTGATGCGTGTGTAGTGTTATATCTTTTTATGTATACTAGTATGAATGTCCGCGCGTTGCGGCGGGTACCCGAGTGTTGCCAAGAATTCTAAAGCCCCTCTGTTACGCATTCCATCACTTGTCGCATAACGCCCCCAAAGGGGATTTATGACTACACATGGCCTAACACTTGTGTACTAACTTATGTGGTTAGGTTAAAATACGAAATTTTCATCCTTGATATTATACTATGTGTTACAAAGTTCATTTACCCTGAAAGCCGAGAATATACAGATGAAAGCCGAGAATCTACAACGTTTTACATGATTTTGAAATTTTCATCCTTGAGCAAAAACATGATTTTGAAAACATCCTGATTCATTTACAAATGAAAGCCAAGAATCTACAATGTTTTACATCAATAAGCATGATGCGAAGACGAGTATCTTTGTATGTAAACTGAACAGCATCTACTCTCTATTTGACAAATGAAAGTAAAGAATCTACAATGTTCTACATCAACAATCATGATGTGAAGATGAGTGAGTAAACCGAACAATAACTACTCTTTATTTGACATAGCTTTCGCCTGCTTCTCCACCTCGCTTTGCAGTTCCACCACTTTCAGCTTCAGTTCATCTGTAAGTTTTTGTACATTGTCAAAGGACGGAAGTAGCCTTGCATTCTCAAATTTGACTGCATTCATTTCGGTTTTCAGTTGATGATTCAAAGTGTTCTGAGAAGACTTGTCAGCACAAAGTATGCTCATGTGCTCATTTTGTTGATCGATTAACGCAAATTTTTCGGTTAGTTCCTGTTTTAACTGGCTAGTAACACCCTTCCAGGTCTTCTCTTTCTTCTCATGTGCGGCTTTCAGCTGTGCAATTTCGGTCATGTACTGGTTCATTCTCAGATTCATTTCTTTCATTTCAGACTCGTGGTTTAATTGATTAGCTATCTTCTCTGCTACAACTCCAGCCATGTGTTCATCAAGCTTCCTAACAATCTCTCGTGATTCGTTAAACCTGTCACACCCCCAAAATCCACACGCGGAGTATCACCGCTTGGAGGCGTGACTGACCAGGATCAAGCTACCAATCATATTGAACATAACAAGTATTAAGTAAAATTCAACCACACAATATGAAAGGTGTTTCAAATCAAAAACGTAGTTAAGTGTTTAGCGGAAGCATAATTGTAAAACCCAATGTAAGTATTAAGTACGAAATAAAGTAATGTTTTTAGCATGGCACACACTGCCATGTCCCGCAACGACCGCGCCTCCCTGTGCAAGCTCCATGAGTACCTAACGACCTGCAAGGCATGTAACAACGAGTCAACAACAAAGTTGAGCGAATTCACAATTGGTTGTTTAGTTATAGCATTCGTTTCGTAAATCATATGTTCGTTTTGTAAACCATGTATCGTATTAATTCGTATCGCGGTCTCCCAGACATGTTTACGAAGATTAGTGGGGGCTTCCCATGTGTATAGTATTAATCCGTATCGCGGTTTCCCAAACATGTTTGCGATGATTAGTGGGGGCTTCCCATGTGTATGTTACTAGACTAGTCGTATCCGTACGTGCCCTTCTTAATCCAAGGACCATAGCAAGTATGAGTGTACGTAGGTTTTACGTACGTGCCCTTCAATCCGAGGACAGTAGTAAGTATGAGTGTACGTAGGTTTTACGTACGTGCGCTTCCCAACCCGAGGACAGTGAAAAGTAGTTTAATAGTAATGATAGTACGAGTAGTTATTCAATCCTATTCCTAACCCACCGGGAATCCCATGCCTTAGGAGTGTGAACTCACCTTGGTTTGCTCGGTATGCTAAACTATGTGGTCACAAGTAATCAGTCAAGTCCAATAGTTATGCACGTATACACAATCAGTACATGTTGGTAAAGTTTCACATGCAATCTAGGTCACTAAGTGTACTGGATGGTTAACATCACGTAACGCGTAAGCAGTTAATCAAGTTCACATAATTCACGCTTCACATAGTAGATTTCCCAGTCTCCTCTAACAAGATTATTCATTAACAGTCATGGTAAGCTTAACAGTGTTAACAGCGTTAATCAGGATTAACAGATTTAACATACATAATAAAGTTACACACTTAACATGGTTGGATCAGAATTAACAGAGTTAACATACAATGAGCTTAACATACATAACCTAGTTAACCTAACCCAGTTAATATATTAACATAATTGACATACTTAACACAGTTAATACTTAACAGGGTTGATCACTTAACAGAGTCAATAACTTAACGGAGTTGATGTGTCACAGTATCTGAGAAATCTTGCATGCGGCGAAAACACCATCTGGCGAAATCACTCAGGAGATGAAAACTCAAGTGATTTCGTCGGGCTTAATGTTTGACGAAAACACTGGGTATTTTCGTCCGGTCCTTGTGATTTCATCTGGTCCATCATCATTATCATTTAACCAGATCAATTCACGAAATCATTCAATCATCAGGCAGTCATTAGCAAGTTGTTGTGTTTATCAAGAATCCTAATCATCATTAACTGTTAATCCTCAACATAAATCCTAGCTGTGAATCGTACATCACTAGATCATCATCAACAGTTACAAAAACACCACAACCCTAATGATCGTCTAATAATTTCATCGGCTGCAACAATCATATTCTCAATCAGATTAACTTATACATTAACATAGATTTCTCAATCATCAACACAACCAGAATCATCATTCATTATCGCACTATATACATGTCAGATCATCAACATACAACACCATTCAAATCACATGATCAAGGTCGTTATGTGCTAACAGTTAATTCATAAAGCCAACAAATTGTAAATCTTGTTTTAAATCAAACAGTCATCAATAGTTGATTGCTAACCTTGACAGAAGGAACAATAAATCGGTCGGTATACGGGCTCAAATGCTCAGAGTTGCCGTCGAGTTTCAAAGGAGAGTGAGAGAGAAGTCGAGAGGTGATTAGGGTTTGCCAATTAACCGTTCACGTAAAGGTTGGGAGTTAAAACACTAAAACAAACCGTCACTGGGCCAAAGCCCATTTTTGGTTTTCGTTGGCCTCATGGTGGACGAAAACACATGGGGTGTTTTCGGACATGGAGTGTTTTCGGGTGGGGCATTTGGTTGGGGTGATTTCGGCCAAAGGTTCCATGTTTAATTATACAAACATAATATCAATACAAAATATATTTAACCTACACACGTATAATGCATACCATATCTAAATACAAAAACAACACCTAGTGATCAAGTATTAAGTCGAGTAGAAACCTTGAAAATTCGGGTTGTCACATTATCCCCAACTTGAAAGAAATTTCATCCCGAAATTTAGCCTGCGGTTACTGAGGAAGCTAGTTGTGTTGCGTTGTTTACTGGTTTTCCTGGGGTGTCACATCATCCCCCCGTTGGTTTGGAATTTCGTCCCGAAATTCCGCAGTAGCTTCAGTCTCAGTAGTGGTTGCACTGTTTCCGAACAACTGGGGATACTTGAGTTTCATTTGATCTTCTCGCTCCCAGGTAAACTCTGGGCCACGACGGGAGTTCCAACGAACTCGAACAAGAGGTATTCTGGTACGTTTGAGAATCTTAACATCTCGATCTGTAATCTCTACAGGTTCCTCGATAAATTGCAACTGATCGTCGATAGTGAGCTCCTTCAAAGGAACAATAAGGGTCTCATCTGACAGACACTTCTTCAGATTTGACACGTGAAAAACGTTGTGAACTGCACTGAGTTCTGTTGGTAGGTTTAGTTTGTAGGCCACTTTGCCTATTTTCTCTATGATTTCGAACGGTCTGACATAACACGGATTGAGCTTGCCTCGTTTGCCAAAGCGAACCATGCCTTTCCAAGGTGAGACTTTGAGTAGCACTCGATCCCCAACCTGGAACTCGAGTGGTTTCCTGCACTTATCAGCGTAGCTTTTCTGACGGTCGCGAGCTGCCGCCATGTGTTGTCGTATCTGAGTAATCCTTTCGGTAGTATCAACTACGTGTTCTGGGCTAGTGATTTGGCTGTCGCCAACTTCTGCCCAGCAAAGAGGTGATCGGCATTTACGCCCGTACAATGCCTCAAATGGAGCTGCTTGAATGCTGGTGTGGTAACTGTTATTGTACGAAAACTCCACCAAAGGGGGGTGCTTTTCCCAACCATTGCCAAAGTCGATTACACATGCTCGAAGCATGTCTTCAAGAGTTTGGATGGTGCGTTCAGACTGCCCATCCGTTTGCGGGTGATAAGCTGTGCTCATGTCTAATCGAGAGCCAAAAGATTTGTGCATCGCTTGCCACAGTTCTGAAGTAAAACGTGCATCACGATCAGAGATAATAGAGGTTGGCACCCCGTGCCTCGAGACAACTTCCTTAAGATAAACGTCTGCTAGAGTGGAGAACTTATCCATTTCCTTGATAGCCAAGAAGTGTGCAGACTTTGTGAGTTGATCCACGATCACCCAAATAGTATCATTTCCTCGTTGAGATCTAGGCAGGCCAGTAACGAAATCCATGGAAATTTGCTCCCATTTCCATTGTGGTATCTCTGGTTGTTGGAGTAGGCCTGTTGGTTTCTGGTATTCGGTCTTGACTCTCGCACAAGTCAAACATTTGCTAACGTAAGTTGCTATGTGAGCTTTCATGCTAGGCCACCAATACGTAGTTCTGAGATCGTGGTACATCTTATCCGAACCCGGATGTACTGAGTAGCGAGACTTATGTGCTTCGTCCATCACCAGCTCGCGTAAGTTCCCATAATGTGGGACCCAAATGTGTCCTGTTACATAGTAGGCGCCGTCTTCCTTTTGTTCTAATCATTTCCTTGAGCCGCGTAGAGCTTCAGCCCTGACGTTTTCAGGTTTCAATGCTTCAACCTGAGCATCTCGTATCTGTGTAGGAAGACTAGACTGGATAGTGAGTTGTAAAGCACGTACACGTCTAGGTGTAGTATCCTTTCGACTGAGGGTGTCGGCCACAACATTGGCTTTGCCCGGATGGTACTTGATGGCACATTCGTAATCATTCAATAGCTCGACCCATCGACGTTGTCGCATGTTCAACTCCTTCTGTTTGAAGATATGCTCGAGACTCCTGTGATCGGTGTAGATGGTGCACTTTGTACCGTACAGGTAATGTCTCCATATCTTGAGTGCGAAAACAACGGCTCCCAGCTCCAAATCGTGTGTAGTGTAATTCCTTTCGTGAATCTTAAGTTGGTGCGAGGCGTAAGCAATGACCTTATCCCGTAGCATCAATACACAACCCAGACCCTGAATTGATGCGTCACAATAAACCACAAAATCGTCTGTGCCTTCAGGCAATGAGAGAATAGGTGCGCTTCAAAGTCTATTCTTCAGATGTTGGAATGTTGATTCTTGAGCATCACCCCAACGATAGGTGACACCCTTTTGAGTTAGTAGCGTAAGCGGCTGCGCAATTTTTTAGAAGTCTTTGATGAACCTTCTGTAATAGCCCGCCAAACCCAAGAATTGGCGGATTTCTGTTGGTGTACGCGGTACAGGCCAGTTCTTAATCGATTCTACCTTGGATGGATCAACATGAATCCCATCCTTTTTTACCACGTGGCCTAGGAAATGGACTTCACGAAGCCAAAAGTCGCATTTCGAAAACTTGGCGTACAACTGTTCTATTCGAAGGAGTTCTAAAATAAGTCATAGATGGTGCTAGGGTTCCTCCTGACTCTTCGAATAGATCAGGATGTCGTCGATGAAAACAATAACGAATTTGTCCAGGTAAGGCTTGCACACTCTGTTCATAAGATCCATGAAGACTGCAGGTGCGTTTGTCATTCCAAAAGGCATAACCAGGAACTCATAATGCCCATAACGAGTCCTGAACGCTATCTTAGAGATGTCCTCGTCTCGGACTCTCAGTTGATGGTAACCTGACCTCAGGTCAATCTTCAAATAGTAGCTCGACCCTTGCAACTGATCGAACAAGTCATCGATACGTGGAAGAGGATAGCAATTCTTCACGGTCACCTTGTTGAGTTCGCGGTAATCTATGCACATACGAAAGGTACCGTCTTTCTTCTTCATAAATAATACCGGAGCTCCCCAGGGCGAAGAGCTAGGACGAATGAAACCCTTTTCCAAGAGTTCTTGCAATTGCGTGGACAGTTCATCAAGTTCTGATGGAGCTAAACGATATGGTGCTTGAGCGATGGGCGCTGCTCCAGGAGCTAGCTCGATTTGGAATTCGACCTGGCGATGAGGCGGTAGACCAGGTAATTCCTCGGGAAACACTTGAGGAAAGTCGCGTACAACTGGAATATACTCTATCTTCTTCTATTTTGTTGATGTGTCAGTAACGAGTGCTAAAATAGCAGTATGGCCCTTTCGCAACCACTTCTGAGCCTTAAGAAAGGAGATGATGCCCACAACAGCACCACTCTTGTCGCCTTGGATCACGAGAGGTTCTTTACCAGAACGAGGAATACGAACAATCTTCTCTTTGCATAGGATCTCTGCTCGATGTTGTGATAACCAATCCATCCCAATGACGATGTCGAAACTACCCAAGACTATAGGAATAAGGTTGATGGAGAATGTCTGACCAGTTAAGACGAGGTTACAACCCTTGACTATGTGAGTGGCCTCTAAACTTTTACCATTTGCTAACTCTACGACGTGTTTGGTGTTTAAGGGAGTTGGTGTGCGTTTGAGCATTTGACTAAGTTTTAGAGACACATAACTGGTATCGGCACCCGAATCAAATAAAACAGTAACATAAAACTCGTCGAGAAGAAACTTACCCATCACCACGTTAGGATCATTCCTTGCGTCACCCTGACCAATCACGAACGCTCGACCCCTGGCACCATTGCCGTCGTTATTACCCCCATTGTTGTTCCCATTGCCCTGATTATTGTTGTTGTTGTTGTTATGATTCTGGTTTAACTGAGGGCAGTTCCGCTTGAAGTGGCCTTCAGCACCACAGTGAAAGCATCCTCGGTTGCCTCGCTGTTGCTTCTGCTGGTTCTGTGGAGCGGGTGGTTGTTGTTGATGGTTCCGATTCGCAGGTCGTGAGCTCCTGCAATCCTTAGCTTCATGACCCATCTTGAGACACCTCTCGCAACGACCCCTGTTGCACTGACCATTGCGGTGTCTGTTGCATTTGTTGCACTTCGGGAGGTTTCCTCGATATCCACCCTGCCCTTGACTACCAGAAGATTGCTGACCAGGACTCTGGTAGTCATCGATCTTTCACTGTTGTGCCTGGGACTGAATTGTAGTCGAACCCTTGCTGGAGGCTCCATCCCATTTTCACTTGTTGTCACTGGGAGTAGCAGAAGTAGTAGTAGCAGTAGCACCTATACGCTTAGGCAGTTTGTTCTGTTCCACTGCCTGGTCTGTGAGACGATGAGCAAGACGAGTAACAACCTGGATGGTAGCAAGGTTAGCAGAAGTCACATGGCTTTGAATCTCTGGTACTAAGCCTTTGAGGTACAGCTCGATGCGTTTGATGGGAGGATCCACCATAGTAGGACACAAAATTGCCAACTCGTTTGATCTTTTTGTGTACGCTTCAATCTCCGACCCTGTCATCTTCAAGTTAAAGAACTCCACTTCCAGCTTGTGGATGTCATCACGATTACAGTACTCTCGCTTGATCAGCTCCTTGAAGTCGTTCCATGGGGTGGCATTAGCAGCTGCCAGCCCTAACATTTGAACTTGCGCGTTCCACCACGTGAGTGCTATGCCCTCGAGAGTACCAGTAGCATACTTCACCCTACGAGCCTCAGGGCATTCACACATTTCGAAGACCGACTCGAGCTTCTCGAACCAGTGGAGGAGGCCTACAGCTCCTTCAGTGCCGTTGAAAGTAGTAGGTCGGTAATCCATAAAGGTTTTGAAAGTACACACAGTAGGCTGAGCGTGTTGACCTGTCGTGTGTGTAAAACAAAATTAAACACAAGTGTTGGTTTACGAGAGTAGGATCTAAAGATCCTAGAGTAAGTTGTGATGGCAGGTTATACCTCCTGCCTGGGCAGCTGCGAGCGCTGCAGTAACTTGTTCAGTGATCAAAGCTGCCAACTGGGCTTGAGTTAGGTTAACGCGTCCACTCATGATCTTCATATCAAAGGAAAACACGAGTGAGAGAGGTTCGCGAAAGTGCGATGACAGAAGAGAGTAAGCACACATGTGTTTTCAATCAATAGTTGTTACGTTTATCTAAGCATACCACGAGCAAAGTTCTATGTAACTAGCAAGTAGGCAATATAAACATAAATCATATCACCTATAGTGATGAGTCTTGCACGTGGAGCGAAGCGTCGTTGTGGATCGTTGAGCACTGTACAGGTTATAGTCTGGTTTTAACAAAAACGTTTTCCCCTTTTTAAAACCAAGTTCACTATAACCAATGGCTCTGATACCAATCTATCACACCCCCAAAATCCACAAGCGGAGTATCACCGCTTGGAGGCGTGACTGACCAGGATCAAGCCACCAATCATATTGAACATAACAAGTATTAAGTAAAATTCAACCACACAATATGAAAGGTGTTTCAAATCAAAAACGTAGTTAAGTGTTTAGCGGAAGCATAATTGTAAAACCCAATGTAAGTATTAAGTACGAAATAAAGTAATGTTTTTAGCATGGCACACACTGCCATGTCCCACAACGACCGTGCCACCCTGTGCAAGCTCCATGAGTACCTAACGACCTGCAAGGCATGTAACAACGAGTCAACAACAAAGTTGAGGGAGTTCACAGTTGGTTGTTTAGTTATAGCATTCGTTTCGTAAATCATATGTTCGTTTTGTAAACCATGTATCCTATTAATTCGTATCACGGTCTCCCAGACATGTTTACGGAGATTAGTGGGGGCTTCCCATGTGGATAGTATTAATCCGTATCCCGGTTTCCCAAACATGTTTGCGATGATTAGTGGGGGCTTCCCATGTGTATGTTACTAGACTAGTCGTATCCGTTCGTGCCCTTCTTAATCCAAGGACCGTAGCAAGTATGCGTGTACGTAGGTTTTACGTACGTGCCCTTCAATCCGAGGATAGTAGTAAGTATGACTGTACGTAGGTTTTACGTACGTGCCCCTCCCAACCCGAGGACAGTGAAAAGTAGTTTAATAGTAATGATAGTACGAGTAGTTATTCAATCCCATTCCCAACCCACCGGGAATCCCATGCCTTAAGAGTGTGAACTCACCTTAGTTTGCTCGGTATGCTAAACTATGTGCTCACAAGTAATCAGTCAAGTCCTATAGTTATGCACGTATACACAATCAGTACATGTTGGTAAAGTTTCACATGCAATCTAGGTCACTAAGTGTACTGGATGGTTAACATCACGTAACGCGTAAGCAGTTAATCAAGTTCACATAATTCACGTTTCACATAGTAGATTTCCCAGTCTACTCTAACAAGATTATTCATTAACAGTCATGGTAAGCTTAACAGTGTTAACAACGTTAATCAGGATTAACAGATTTAACATACATAATAAAGTTACACACTTAACGTAGTTAATATACCTAACAGGGTTAACTCACTTAACATAGTTACTGTGCCATAACAGGGTTGGATCAGAATTAACAGAGTTAACATACAATGAGCTTAACATACATAACCTAGTTAACCTAACCCATTTAATATATTAACATAATTGACATACTTAACACAGTTAATACTTAACAGGGTTGATCACTTAACAGAGTCAATAACTTAACGGAGTTGATGTGTCACAGTATCTGAGAAATCTTGCATGCGGCGAAAACACCATCTGGCGAAATCACTCAGGCGACGAAATCCCAAGTGATTTCGTCGGGCTTAATGTTTGACGAAAACACTGGGTGTTTTCGTCCGGTCCTTGTGATTTCGTCTGGTCCATCATCATTATCATTTAACCAGATCAATTCACGAAATCATTCAATCATCAGGCAGTCATTAGCAAGTTGTTGTGTTTATCAAGAATCCTAATCATCATTAACTGTTAATCCTCAACATAAATCCTAGCTGTGAATCGTACATCACTAGATCATCATCAACAGTTACAAAAACACAGAAACCCTAATGATCGTCTAATAATTTCATCGGCTACAACAATCATATACTCAATCAGATTAACTTATACATTTACATAGATTTCTCAATCATCAACACAACCAGAATCATCATTCATTATCGCACTATATACATGTCAGATCATCAACATACAACACCATTCAAATGACATGATCAAGGTCGTTATGTGCTAACAGTTAATTCATAAAGCCAACAAATTGTAAATCTTGTTTTAAATCAAACAGTCATCAATAGTTGATTGCTAACCTTAACAGAAGGAACAATAAATCGGTCGGTATACGGGCTCAAATGCTCAGAGTTGCCGTCGAGTTTCAAAGGAGAGTGAGAGAGAAGTCGAGAGGTGATTAGGGTTTGCCAATTAACCGTTCACGTAAAGGTTGGGAGTTAAAACACTAAAACAAACCGTCACTGGGCCAAAGCCCATTTCTGGTTTTCGTTGGCCTCATGGTGGACGAAAACACACACATGGGGTGTTTTCGGACATGGAGTGTTTTCGGGTGGGGCATTTGGTTGGGGTGATTTCGGCCAAAGGTTCCATGTTTAATTATACAAACATAATACCAATACAAAATATATTTAACCTACACACGTATAATGCATACCATATATAAATACAAAAACAACACCTAGTGATCAAGTATTAAGTCGAGTAGAAACCTTGAAAACTCGGGTTGTCACAAAACCCGTCTTCCATTGTTTTATATTCCCTTTAGACTTGGACATGTACAACCCAATATCTGCTATATTTTCTTCAATCTCTTCCTTCAACTCGCCATTTTCGACTGCTAAACTGTCACACCCCGACCACGTATAACATACAAAACGTGGCGGAAAACGCCGGGGAGTTTTGTAACAGAATTAATTGTTTCATAACCATGGCATACAAAGTTGTATTTTATTTATCAACATAAGAGTTACATTGTTTTGAACAGGAATCAAAGAGTTTATAACATAATTAAACTAAGTCTATCTTCATTTTAAGTCTCTAAGGCACAGGTCCGCCCTAGTGTCACGATCATCGTCCTACGCAAAAGCTCCTGAAAACACATGTGAAAATAGGTACGTCAGCATAAAAATGCCTGTGAGATACATAGGTTTTGTGAAAATAGGATTCATGACTTAAGTTTAAGAAAAATGTTTAGTCATGAACCTTGTAATTTGCTTTGTCTTGTAAATCATTTGAAAAACGATAAGATCAGATGATATGTATAAATAAGAGAATAATGTATGGTTTAGATGTATAACCAAGTAAAATGAGTTGTATAAAGTAAATTGTTTGTAAACCAAAGTCTTGTAAAAATTGTGTTACTTGTGTAAAATGTATAAGTCCAAATTGAATGATTTAAATAACGCTATGATATGTAATATAATACAAACACTTATATATAGGAAGTGCCAGCGACGTATCCACCATGTTTGTATCATATTACTCACATCTCGTTACTTAAGTCACTTAAACAAACCACCAATGTATAAAGTCTATGTTTAAACCAATAGTCAAAAGTTCTTGTATAAGCCATGTCAAATGTTTATAAGTCCAAAAGTAGTCAAGTAATGTGTAACAAATGTTATGTATTGTAAGTAAAGTATTGTCACATAATCCAAATGTAGAAATGTACAAAACAAAGTATTTTGAATTTATCAAAAAGTTATGTTTTGCAAAGTAATGCATGTTACATTAATACAAACATTTATGTGGTAAGTTAACGCATACATTCAAGCCTTGAGACAGTCGGATAACCCTTTCAGTCAAGGTTATCAAAAGAAATGTTTTCGGATTCAGTCATTCCTTACATCCAAACAAACCCGGGATGTCAGGAATGGGATTTGTCAAGTCCTATGGTACCAGTACTTACTACCGAGCGGCGTAGCTAATGTTATTGAACGTATAATAGTCTCGTTTGTGCAAACCAAATGTTATAGCAATTGTGTACATGTCATATGAAAACAATGTACTAAGTATGCTAAGTTAACATACAAAGCAGAAAAGTCATGTAAATCAATGTGCTAGCATGCTATCAGTCAACATACATAGCAGAAATGTAAAGTAAAACAATGTACTAAGTATGCACACAATGGACATACATAGCATGAAATGTAATGTAAAACGATGTACTAAGTATGCACACAATGGACATACATAGCATGAAATGTAATGTAAAACGATGTACTAAGTATGCACACAATGGACATACATAGCATGAAATGTAATGTAAATCATGTACTATAAATGTACTAATGAACATAGCAAGTATATGATGTGAAAACATGGAAAGCATGAAAGTAACAAGTAGGCACATGTGTTTCACCCCAAAACAGTTTGGAAAACAGTAAAAGAGGGGTCTATGTACTCACTTGAGATTGCTCAGAAGTCCTAAGATAACCACCAAGCAATGCTAGAGATCACGGAATCAAACGGCACCTAATATAGGTAACTATGTTAATAAACCGGACCTAAATCGGAGGATCGGATAGAATGAGGGTTCGTAAACCAAACGAGTATGGAGACTCGTGTAATATGGTTTAACAAAGCCTACATACTAAATGAAACCTAATATAAGTGCTTACGACCCATTACGACCCGTTTAGGTAGCTTATGCTACTTTAACGCGTCGTTCGCGTGAAACGCGTTCGGACCGCCTAACTAGTCCTATGACAAGTAGAACATGCCTTAACATGCCTAATATTGTCGCCAAATCAGTTTAGATGTCAAAAGTTATGTCACATATGTTTATAATGAATTTTGGCATCAAAGGGGTATTTTGGTAATTTACCTAAGGCATATAAACTACCTATCATACAACTATTTAAACGTCGTGACCATAAGGTATAACCTCGGAAGGTTATTCCCTATATACTATGGTCACCTAATGTATTTGGTCGGATCCTAATGATCGACCAAATGGGTCGGGTTCGAAGGTATAAGCGATTTATTAGATCGCTTACCCTTACGACCCTAGACAACGTGGTAATCAGTAGGCATAGTCACAAGGGACTATAACCATCGTGATTACAATCACGTTGCGAAGTTCAAACGAACTTCGCATTGACCATAAACTGGTCAACGCAGAAAGTCAAACAAAGTTTGACTTTCAGACTCGAAAAGCAATAAAAGAACGAAGGAATACTTACGAAGGGTCCCCGAATGCTAATCGTGATTCAAGTAGCTCAGGTATGAAACAAAGGTTTCAACTTAGAGCTCCTCAAATCAGATTCTAGTGGGTTTTGAAGTGAAGTGGGTTGGGTATTTATAGGATTTCCCAAACCGTTAGGATCGTTTCTTGGAAAACGTGATTGAATCTCGTGCGTACACTTGTTGGAAAGTTGTGGTAACTAAAAATGGCCTCTCATGAACTGAAAGGGCAAGTGTGAGTGTGTGGATGAGAGTTTAACAGCTGTAATCTGCTGATTAATTGATCTTATCTGATCTGGGAGCCTGACGCGGGCCGCGTAAAGGGAGTCACTAAACTTACGCGGGCCGGCTGGCCTGTCTGATCAGCAAACATCTTTCAAAAATGACAGTTTTGGTCCCTGTTGTGTTTTAAGGCCATTCCTGACACTTCTAAGGCCCGTAAAGCCAACTTTAAGGCCCTAAAATGATTACTAAACATTGTGGACATGAAACATGCTCAAAAATATGTCGGATGTTGGTTCGTTTGGTCGTACGATCGTGATGATCGCTTAATTACGACGGAATGCGCACAAGCGCGAAAAACGATCCAATGACGTGACGAATGGATTTTTCTTATGTCAAACACTAAAATAAAATGTTTTAGTGCATACATAAGTTTTTGGATGTCCGGATGTATTCAGAACGTAAGTTATGCGCGAAAATGCAAACTTGTGCACTTTTTGACGCTTTTAGTCCCTGAATGACCCAAAAGTTTATTTTAGCACACCGAACCCCTCAAAGCCTATTTCTAAGCTATGTAAAGGATATTTATGGTATGTTTAACTTATGGTCATGTTCCAGAATGTTTGTTACAGTTCAAATTGGCATACTTTCGCAGTTTGTTAAGTTTAGTCCCTGTAAGCGAATTAACTTGTTTTTGCCATACCAAAGCCTTCAAAACTTATTTCTATGTTATGTAAAGGTTATTTAAGGTATGTTAAGTATATGTTGATGTTCCATCTTATTTTTCGCATTAAACTGATTACGTTTACGCACCAGTTTGCGTATAAATCTCCAGAAAGTGATATAGAGTTTGAAATTGGACAAAAGTCAAAACACGAAAAATGTAAAACATAACCAAACAAACATTGGGATCAAATAACATTGTTTTATTGATAATTGAACTGTTCACAATGATAATAAGCACATATGTTACAGTCTCCCCTACTTGTGGAAATTTCGTCGCGAAATTTATTTAGAGGAAACTAGTGGAAAAAGATGCGGATATTTCGCCTTCATTTGATCTTCGCGTTCCCAAGTAAACTCGGGTCCACGTTTAGCTTCCCAGTGAACTTTGACCAAAGGAATGCGCTTGCGTTTGAGCCACTTGACTTCACGTTCCATGATTTCCACAGGCTTCTCAACAAATTTCAGTGTTTTATCAACACGAATTTCGTCAAGTGGTATGTGGAGGTTCTCATCAGCTAAACACCTCTTGAGATTGGACACGTGAAAAGTTGGATGAACATTTCCAAGTTCAGGAGGTAACTCAAGTCTGTAGGCTACCTTACCGATTCTTTCGACGATCTTGAATGGTCCAACGTATCTAGGTGCAAGTTTTCCTTTCTTTCCAAATCTGATCACACCTTTCCAAGGTGAGACCTTAAGTAATACTCGATCACCGACTTGAAATTCCAAGGGCTTGCGTTTTGGGTCCGCGTAACTCTTTTGACGGCTTCTAGCTGTTTGAAGGTTATCACGAACTTTCTTAATCTTGTCAGTTGTCTCTAAAATGATGGCAGGTCCAGTAAGCTGAGCCTCGCCGATCTCATTCCAGCAGACTGGTGAACGACATTTTCGACCATAGAGAGCTTCGAAAGGAGCCATTTTGATGCTGGTGTGATAACTGTTGTTGTAGGAGAATTCAATTAACGGAAGATGTGAATCCCAACTACCACCAAAGTCGATCACACAAGCTCTAAGCATATCCTCCAGAGTCTGGATTGTTCTCTCCGATTGACCATCTGTTTGCGGATGATAAGCTGTGCTCAGATTAAGTTGGGTCCCCATAGCAGATTGCATGGTTCTCCAAAAAGGAGAAGTGAAACGAGCATCTCTGTCAGAAATGATGTTCAAAGGAACACCATGTCGAGCTACAATTTCATCCACATAGATTTTAGCAAGTTTGTCAGCAGGAAAATCCTCACGGATTGGCAAGAAATGCGCTGACTTTGTAAGACGATCAACAACTACCCAGATGGCATCATGACCTTTCTTTGTGCGTGGAAGTTTGGTAACAAGATCCATAGTAATGTTTTCCCATTTCCAAACTGGGATCTCTGGTTGCACCAATAAACCCGAAGGACGTTGATGTTCAGCCTTAACCTTAAGACAAGTAAGGCATTTGGATACATATAAGGCAATGTCTTTCTTCATACCAAGCCACCAATAGTGAATACGAAGATCCTTATACATCTTATCCGAGCCAGGATGAATAGAATAGCGAGACTTATGGGCTTCATCCATAAGCAAGGTACGAAGATTATCTTGGCTTGGGACCCACAAACGGTCCATGAAGTAATACGATCCATTGTCCTTCAGTTCCAGATCAGGTGTTATGTGATAAGGAAATTCCTTATCCATTAAACCTTGTGAAACAAAAAATTGTTGAGCCTGAGAAATGCGTGCTTGGATATCGGATCGAGCTTGAATAACAAATTGAACATGAACACAATGAAGCTTAGTACATTCCTTACGACTCAATGCATCGGCTACGACATTCGCCTTACCAGGATGGTAGCGAATTTCGCAGTCATAGTCGTTTAGAAGCTCGACCCAACGTCGTTGCCTCATGTTGAGTTCTTTCTGATTGAAGATATGCTGAAGACTTTTGTGGTCCGTGAAAACCACACATTTTGTACCGTACAAATAGTGTCTCCAGATCTTTAGAGCGAAAACAACTACACCCAACTCAAGATCATGAGTGGTGTAGTTCTTCTCATGTATCTTCAACTGCCTCGATGCATATGCTATGACTTTGTTCCTTTGCATCAGGACGCAGCCAAGACCCAATTTAGATGCATCACAATAAACGACGAAATCATCATTGCCCTCAGGCAAAATTAGAACAGGCGCGTCACAAAGTTTCTGCTTCAAGTGTTGAAAAGCTTCCTCTTGTTTGAATCCCCAGTCAAAGGGCTTGTTCTTCTGAGTTAGAGCAGTTAGAGGAACTGCAATCTTTGAGAAGTTCTCAATGAAGCGGCGGTAATAACCCGCTAGACCAAGAAAAGAACGAACTTCAGTAGGAGTAGTAGGCGTATCCCAATCCTTAATCGCACTGATCTTGGAGGGATCTACATGAATACCTCGTTCGTTGACAATATGCCCCAAAAATTGAACTTCTTTAAGCCATAATTCGCACTTGGAGAATTTGGCGAAAAGTTGCTCTTTCTTTAGGAGTTCCAGAGTAAGACGAAGATGTTGCTCGTGATCAGCTCGCGTCTTAGAATAAATCAAGATGTCGTCAATAAAAACAATGACGAACTGATCCAAATAAGGCTTGCAGACCCTATTCATCAAGTCCATGAAAATAGCAGGAGCATTAGTCAAACCGAATGGCATGACTGTGAACTCATAGTGCTCATAACGAGTGCGGAACGCTGTCTTGGGAATGTCTTCCTCATGCACCCGAAGTTGATGATATCCCGATCGCAGATCAATCTTTGAAAAATAAGAAGCGCCCTGTAACTGATCAAAGAGATCGTCTATGCGCGGTAGGGGATATCGATTCTTGATGGTAAGCTTGTTAAGCTCACGATAATCGATACACATCCTAAAGGATCCATCCTTCTTCTTGACAAAAAGAACGGGAGCACCCCAAGGTGAAAAGCTAGGACGGATAAAACCTTTGTCAGAGAGCTCCTGGAGCTGCTTAGATAACTCTTGCATCTCAGACGGTGCAAGACGATATGGAGCTCTAGCAATGGGATTTGCACCAGGTACGAGATTAATACGGAACTCGACTTGGCGTGCTGGAGGTAGACCAGGTAAATCTTCAGGGAATACTTCAGAATAATCCCGAACGACAGGAATATCTGAAATAGACTTACCCTTGCCTTTATCTGCTGTAACATGTGCTAAGAAGGCCACATAATTCTTTCGCAGATACTTCTGAGCTTTAAAACAAGACATGAGTTTGAGACCACCGGCAGGTTTCTCATCATGAACCTGTAGGATCTCGCCTGTCGAAAGCGGCACACGAACAATCTTCTCAAAACAAACAAACTACCTCTGCGCGATGCTTGGATAACCAATCCATACCCACAATGACGTCGAAGCTTCCAAGTTGCATAGGCGTGAGGTCAATAGGAAAAAGATGGTCGTTAAGGTTCAACTGGCAGTTGCGAAGAATAGAATCAAGAACAATGGGTTCACCACTAGCAACTTCTACTGTCAAAGGTTTTCCTAGTTTCGTTCTAGACACGCGAAGCATTGGCTCAAAAGACAATGACACAAAACTCTTATCGGCACCCGAATCAAAGAGAACAAATGCAGGCTGATTATTAATAAAGAACGTACCGTTCACCACTTCATTGTCTGCTTGTGCCTCTTGAGCATTCATGTTGAAGACTCGACCTCGAGCCGGAGCCTGATTTTGATTCTGATTCTGATTTTGGTTGGCTAGCCTTGGGCACCGGTTCCTGTAGTGGGTCAGATCCCCACAATTGTAGCACGAACCAGGAGGAAAATGAGGTCGTGCAGCTTGACCTTGTTGCTGAGCAAGAGGCTGAGCAACTTGTTGGGCTTGGTTCTGAACTGCCTGGTTCTGGTTAACAGGAATGCGACAAGTAGCGGCAAGATGACCAATTCTCCCACAGTTAGTGCAATGACGACATTGGAGATGTGGGAGGTGATGGCCGTTACACTTGTTGCACAAAGGTGCAGTGCCAATATATGGCTTCTTGGCTAGTGGTTGCGCGGGCTGATTTGGTGCAGCTTGAGCCTGTGCAGTAACGGCATAGTTTTGGGAAGCCTTTCGCTTCCTAGACCCTCCAGAATTCTTTCCATTCTTGTTTTGACCTTTCTTGCTATCTTCCTTATCAGACGCCTGCTTCTTACCCTTGTCACCCTTTTTGTGCAGCTTCCCCTTTCGAACCTGCGACTCAGCCAATGTCGCTGCTAACTCGATCGCCTGACGGAGTGTGGCAGGGTTACTACCAGTAATGATGTCTTGCACTGAGTCAAGTAGGCCGTCGATGTACCTTTCGATAGCTTTGTCGAGTGGGGTAACCATAGTCGGGCAAAGCAGACTCAACTCCTCAAACCTATCAGTATATGCCCTGTGCTCGCCACTGTCTTGTTTCAAGTCATCAAACTCTTTCTCCAACGCTCGCTGTTCATGACGAGGACAGAACTCCCTCATCATAAGGGCCCTAAGTTCAGCCCATGTCTGTGCTAGAGCAACTTCTGCACCACGGTCTCTCATAACCCCATTCCACCATGTGAGAGCCCTCTTCTGAAACACACTCGAAGAAAACTCGACCTTGCGATTGTCAGGACACTGCACGTGGCGAAAAGTATTCTCAATGCTCTCGAACCATTGAAGAAGCCCAGTCGCTCCCTCAGAACCACTAAACTTGAGTGGTTTAGCCGAGTTAAAATCCTTGTATTTGCATGGAGCATTGTTGTTGTTGTTGGCTTGGTGCCATTGAGCAAAGAGATTTGGGAATTAAGCAGCCATCTGCTGCGCAATGATTTCTGCCAGTTCGGCAGTCGCTATCTGGTTTTCGCGTCGAGGAGGCATTCTAAAAGAGGAAAACATGAAAGGAAACGAGTGAGATGATTGGATGAAAAGAATGAGATGAAACAAAAATTGACAACAGCAAAGATGGTGGTTATTTGTTCGCATCACAAAGCAAACAAACGACACACAGTGACTAATCAAAGTAAATGGGTCAAAAATAATGTATCGCGAAGACATGCTCGCCTATAAGTAAACACTCACCCCAAGAGTTCCCAGGTAAGAGTGACTGGTCCGATTATGTGGATTTGTACGCACACTCTAGCCTTAGACAGAAAACCCAGGGTACAGGCATTCACTCTTCCAGTTTGCACGTGTTCACACTATTTAGAACCCAAAACTTTGACGAGATTTTGAAAATTTGAAGGGGTTCAAAACCATATAACAGAGGGTTCAAAATCTTACAATAGAGGGTTCAAAACCTTGTAATAAATCATCCAAAAATAGATGATTGATTTTCAAAAATCGTTTCGGAAAATTTGGTTTCTTGTTTTGATAATCACCTAAGGATAGGTGATATGCATGTTTTAAGATCTAAACACAAGATAACTTGTGTTAGGGTCCTAGAAAGTTATAGTCTAGGTCAAAGCATTACTAATAACCTAATTCCCTATAACCATTGGCTCTGATACCAACTCTTCTGTCACACCCCGACCACGTATAACATACAAAACATGGCGAAAAACGTCGGGGAGTGTTGTAACAGAATTAATTGTTTCATAACCATGGCATACAAAGTTGTATTTTATTTATCAACATAAGAGTTACATTGTTTTGAACAGGAATCAAAGAGTTTATAACATAATTAAACTAAGTCTATCTTCATTTTAAATCTCTAAGGCACAGGTCCGCCCTAGTGTCACGATCATCGTCATACGCAAAAGCTCCTGAAAACACATGTGAAAATAGGTACGTCAGCATAAAAATGCCTGTGAGATACATAGGTTTTGTGAAAATAGGATTCATGACTTAAGTTTAAGAAAAATGTTTAGTCATGAACCTTGTAATTTGCTTTGTCTTGTAAATCATTTGAAAAACGATAAGATCAGATGATATGTATAAATAAGAGAATAATGTATGGTTTAGATGTATAACCAAGTAAAATGAGTTGTATAAAGTAAATTGTTTGTAAACCAAAGTCTTGTGAAAATTGTGTTACTTGTGTAAAATGTATAAGTCCAAATTGAATGATTTAAATAACGCTATGATATGTAATATAATACAAACACTTATATATAGGAAGTGTCAGCGACGTATCCACCATGTTTGTATCATATTACTCACATCTCGTTACTTAAGTCACTTAAACAAACCACCAATGTATAAAGTCTATGTTTAAACCAATAGTCAAAAGTTCTTGTATAAGCCATGTCAAATGTTTATAAGTCCAAAAGTAGTCAAGTAATGTGTAACAAATGTTATGTATTGTAAGTAAAGTATTGTCACATAATCCAAATGTAGAAATGTACGAAACAAAGTATTTTGAATTTATCAAAAAGTTATGTTTTGCAAAGTAATGCATGTTACATTGATACAAACATTTATGTGGTAAGTTAACGCATACATTCAAGCCTTGAGACAGTCGGATAACCCTTTCAGTCAAGGTTATCAAAAGAAATGTTTTCGGATTCAGTCATTCCTTACATCCAAACAAACTCGGGATGTCAGGAATGGGATTTGTCAAGTCCTATGGTACCAGTACTTACTACCGAGCGGCGTAGCTAATGTTATTGAACGTATAATAGTCTCGTTTGTGCAAACCAAATGTTATAGCAATTGTGTACATGTCATATGAAAACAATGTACTAAGTATGCTAAGTTAGCATACAAAGCAGAAAAGTCATGTAAATCAATGTGCTAGCATGCTATCAGTCAACATACATAGCAGAAATGTAAAGTAAAACAATGTACTAAGTATGCACACATTGGACATACATAGCATGAAATGTAATGTAAAACGATGTACTAAGTATGCACACAATGGACATACATAGCATGAAATGTAATGTAAAACGATGTACTAAGTATGCACACAATGGACATACATAGCATGAAATGTAATGTAAATCATGTACTATAAATGTACTAATGAACATAGCAAGTATATGATGTGAAAACATGGAAAGCATGAAAGTAACAAGTAAGCACATGTGTTTCACCCCAAAACAGTTTGGAAAACAGTAAAAGAGGGGTCTATGTACTCACTTGAGATTGCTCAGAAGTCCTAAGATAACCACCAAGCAATGCTAGAGATCACGGAATCAAACGGCACCTAATATAGGTAACTATGTTAATAAACCGGACCTAAATCGGAGGATCGGATAGAATGAGGGTTCGTAAACCAAACGAGTATGGAGACTCGTGTAATATGGTTTAACAAAGCCTACATACTAAATGAAACCTAACATAAGTGCTTACGACCCATTACGACCCGTTTAGGTAGCTTATGCTACTTTAACGCGTCGTTCGCGTGAAACGCCTTCGGACCGCCTAACTAGTCCTATGACAAGTAGAACATGCCTAATATTGTCGCCAAATCAGTTTAGATGTCAAAAGTTATGTCACATATGTTTATAATGAATTTTGGCATCAAAGGGGTATTTTGGTAATTTACCTAAGGCATATAAACTACCTATCATACAACTACTTAAACGTCGTGACCATAAGGTATAACCTCGGAAGGTTATTCCCTATATACTATGGTCACCTAATGTATTTGGTCGGATCCTAATGATCGACCAAATGGGTCGGGTTTGAAGGTATAAGCGATTTATTAGATCGCTTACCCTTACGACCCTAGACAACGTGGTAATCAGTAGGCATAGTCACAAGGGACTATAACCATCGTGATTACAATCACGTTGCGAAGTTCAAACGAACTTCGCATTGACCATAAACTGGTCAACGCAGAAAGTCAAACAAAGTTTGACTTTCGGACTCGAAAAGCAATAAAAGAACGAAGGAATACTTACGAAGGGTCCCCGAATGCTAATCGTGATTCAAGTAGCTCAGGTATGAAACAAAGGTTTCAACTTAGAGCTCCTCAAATCAGATTCTAGTGGGTTTTGAAGTGAAGTGGGTTGGGTATTTATAGGATTTCCCGAACCGTTAGGATCGTTTCTTGGAAAACTTGATCGAATCTCGTGCGTACACTTGTTGGAAAGTTGTGGTAACTAAAAATTGCCTCTCATGAACTGAAAGGGCAAGTGTGAGTGTGTGGATGAGAGTTTAACAGCTGTAATCTGCTGATTAATTGATCTTATCTGATCTGGGAGCCTGACGCGGGCCGCGTAAAGGGAGTCACTAAACTTACGCGGGCCGCCTGGCCTGTCTGATCAGCAAACATCTTTCAGAAATGACAGTTTTGGTCCCTGTTGTGTTTTAAGGCCATTCCCGACACTTCTAAGGCCTGTAAAGCCAACTTTAAGGCCCTAAAATGATTTCTAAACATTGTGGACATGAAACATGCTCAAAAATATGTCGGATGTTGGTTCGTTTGGTCGTACGATCGCGATGATCGCTTAATTACGACGGAATGCGCACAAGCGCGAAAAACGATCCAATGATGCGACGAATGGATTTTTCTTATGCCAAACACTAAAATAAAATGTTTTAGTGCTTACATAAATTTTTGGATGTCCGGATGTATTCAGAACGTAAGTTATGCGCGAAAATACAAACTTGTGCACTTTTTGACGCTTTTAGTCCCTGAATGACCCAAAAGTTTATTTTATCACACCGAACCCCTCAAAGCCTATTTCTAAGCTATGTAAAGGATATTTATGGTATTTTTAACTTATGGTCATGTTCCGGAATGTTTGTTACAGTTCAAATTGGCATACTTTCGTAGTTTGTCAAGTTTAGTCCCTGTAAGCGAATTAACTTGTTTTTGCCATACCAAAGCCTTCAAAACTTATTTCTAAGTTATGTAAAGGTTATTTAAGGTATGTTAAGTATATGTTGATATTCCAACGTATTTGTCGCGTTAAACTGATTACGTTTGCGCACCAGTTTGCGTATAAATCTCCAGAAAGTGATATAGAGTTTGAAATTGGAAAAAAGTCAAAACACGAAAAATGTAAAACATAACCAAACAAAAATTGGGATCAAATAACATTGTTTTATTGATAATTGAACTGTTCACAATGATAACAAGCACATATGTTACATAAACATTTATTTTTTCGTCTAAAACTCGCCACCGCTTGTTCCAAATTGGAAATCTTTTCAAGTAAGGCTTTAGGGTCCTTGTTATCATCCTTGTCATCAACCTTGCCATCTGCTATATTTTCTTCAATCTCTATCTTCAACTCATCCTTTTCGACTTTTAAAATTTCATTTTTTTTCGTTTCAAACTCACCACCTCTTCTTCCAAATTGGAAATCTTTTCAAGTAAGGCTTTAGGGTCCTTGTCATCATCATTGACCGGTGGTATTGCAGGCTTCTTGACAGATGACTTAGAAAGATAAAAACCACCGCCATTCGGTTTCAAAAGTAAATCATAGCCAGTAGCTGTACTGAATCTAGGAGCAAGCGTCTGAGTATCTTGCGGAGAGTCCGAATCTGAAGACTCAAGATGTGGATTTTGCGTCAGGGCTGTACAGTGCGTACTGACGTCTTCAATCAAATTACCGAATCGATCAGCCAATGAGTTATGTATCGATGATAACTCTAATAACTTTTTAACAATATAAGACTTCTTCTTAGCATAACTCTCGGCCGTCATTAGATCGAAATTTTCATCTTGTTCTAGCGCCTCAGAAACATCATCAATAAACTGCTGGAAGTCTACATTCACAGACATTTCAATCCCAATTAACATACATATGTCTTTTCTTTTAACAGAATTCAACAAATATGGTATAAAAACCTCACCAAGCATACAGGTTGACAGAAAGGCGTTTTTTGTGTTCCAAAGCAAGCAAGATTCCAATTACAATGAAAGTTAAGAGTTGTAACCACAAACCCCATGGCTAAATCTAATAAATCACAAAATCAATTAAAACAAATCAGAATATAAAGAACAAAAAATAAATAAAAATAACGAATATGATCTCCGGACGCCGTCGACGCTTCCTTGTGGTTATTCTTGAAAACGTGTAAGTAAAATCAACATATATATTCGACATGTGTCTGGAATTTATTTTTATAAACTTTAATTAGTAAAAGGATATAAACATTGAAATTATGTTGGGCATCTCTAATGCGAAAACAGGGGAAGAAGCAGCGGAACAAATGAGCACCGATATTAAACACGCATCCAACGACACCCGCAAACCTCTCTGTTTCTCTTGACTGCAGCACAGGCAGTCCGTCAAAAAACATAATCAACCCCTTTCTTCTCTTATTGCTTCCCATTTCCTTTATTTCCCATAAAAAAACGTAACATAGAAACAAAATCAACAACCATGTAACAACCATACATTTTAAACAATTCAGATGAAAATCATTACCATCCGTGACAATTGTTTGGCTTTTTGACACGCTCCAACACTAACAAAACTTCCTCTTCCTGGGCAGCAAATTTTTCAACTTTTCATCAATATATATATACAAGATAACAGTTCTGTATGTGCAAAAATATATTAAATTAGACCACTTAGCATACCGTATATGATTGTGTTTGTTATCATGTACCATGTTAAAGCAATACATTAAAGCATAAGTACCCCAGTTCAGTGGCGGATCCAAGATTTTTATCCACTGGGTTCACTTTTTTAGGTGCTCGAATCGACGTTAGAATTTTCGGGTCGGGTCAGGCAGCTTTATCACCTTTTTTTTCTATGACACTTCGTAACATTCCTATCCCAAACAACCTAAGGATGCGTTGTGCCAGATTCATTGTTACTTATGTTAATAGCTATATCAGAATGTCATTAAAATATATGTAAATCCCATATTTTTTAACTTATAAATTAATAAACTATGTATGACTGTCAATGGGATATTTGAAAATCTACAAATAAAAGAAACATAGAATTTACTTTAGACCTTACTCAAATATACAATGTGAACAGGTTGAAAGAAAATTCTTGGGTTCTCAATCAAAGGCCAAACTATTTAAGCTCATAAATGAAAAGTATTTTCCTATAAATTCCACAAGTTTGCCAAATTCAAAGAAAGAAAAACAATATCCTAACACACAAAAGATTCTTAGTAATACCATGAAGTAGCACCAAAAACAAGTTTTTCAAAAGTGAACAATTCTAGAGCAAAATGCTTGAAGATACCAATTTAGACAAAAAAACGGAACAAAAAGATTCATAATTGTCTCACACAGGATTCGAACTCGGGTATTTTAAGAGGAATAAGGCGGATTAACCAGTGAAGAACCAATGCTTTTTGTTTATGGGTTCCCTTTATATTTTACTTATGGGTTCCTTTTTAGTTTGTTATATATATTTGTACTAAAAATTAAAAACCGAATGGGTTCCTGAGAATCCTATGTTTGTTAATAGGTCCGCCCCTACCCCAGTTAGATTAACATAACCACAAAACGAGCACATCATCAACCATATATTGCTGATAAGAAGAACCAGTTTCCACAGCACCAGATGAAGATGATGGATTCACGTTGCTGATGTCATGTTCTGGTAGCCGCCATGATGACTGCGGTTGTTTGCGAGAAGAGGAGAAGCAAAGACCAGGCAACGGTGGATGTGTATCACAGCACCGGTGGCGACTATTCGAGACGCGGTGATGGCGGAACAAATTGCGGTGGAGACAGAACCGGAAAGGAGTGGCGGTGGTTTGAGACGCTTAAATCGTATGAACTAAGGTGCTATTGATGATGAATCGTATGGTTTACCCTTGAATTAAATGAATTGAAGGCCGGGAGATGATATTAGGGTATGAAGGCTTTTGTGATGAAGGTGAAGAGACACGGGTAACGATGGTAGTTCAATCGTAGGTTTCAAAGGGAGAATTACATCTTTACCCCTAAAGTGTCTTAAAACTTTAGATAATGAGCAAGTTCACCCCCTCTAAAATAGCTTGGCTTTTTTGTACATGTTGCTTGAAGATGTGTACACATTGTAAAATTACGATAAGGGTAGAAAACCCAGTTTACTTAATAAGGTAGTATAGATTTTAAGCCCTTTTTAACACTTTAGTCAAGTTTTAAATTTATAAAACACGATATTTTACTAACACTAAACACACATATGGGCAAGTGCACCTATCGTGAGCGTACTATAGTGTTGGTAAGATATCGAGGTCATCCAAGGACACAAGAGCTTTTAGTACCGATTTATCCTCAACGTCTAATCAAATCAAAATTTTAGAAAAAGGTTTAAACATAAAAATAAAAACTAAAAATGCTAAAAATAAAAATAAAAACAGATAGACAAGATGAATCACTTAGATCCGACTCGCCTTTAGTGTAACCTTTGATTATTTCCGCATTTTTGCACTTTTTAAGAGATTATCTTAGTTATAGTAGTAGGCCCCTCTTTTGAATGTGACGTTACCCTCAACCCAGTAGTTTGAGTCAGCAAGGATACAATCCTAAAGGGTTGGATTATTGAAAGATAATTAATTAAGTTATTAATGCGTAATGTGGTAGGCCCCTCTTTTGAAGGTGACGTTACCCTCGGCTAAGTAGTTTAAGTCAGCAGGGATACAATCCTAAGTAGCCGGGTTAATGTTTTAATAGTAGTTTACATATGAGGGGATCAAGAAATTCGCACCCCCGCCATCCAATACTAGTGGGTATTGAAGGAGGTCCTACTAAGCTTGACCTAGGTCCTTGCAGGATCTATACACTGAACAAGGCAAGAACCTTACCAGACCATTCCCATAACCCCGGTCCAGGTAGCCAACATATCTCTATATAGACCGTAGAGATATGAATGGTGTAAATCTTTTATTTTATATAGACAGTAAAATAACGCCAAGACACCACGGATAAATGATAAGAAAGTTTCACCTTCAACATAAGAAACTAGTTATTAAAGTAATTAATGCAAAAGCAAATAAAAAGTGCGAAAAGATTAAAAATAAAAAGTATTACACTAAATGCTTGTCTTCACCAAGTGATGTAAGAGACTTAGGCAAACATGGCCTTTGATTGTCAAGAACTCTTACTATCAATCTTGGATCCCGAGACTACTACACACACTCTATGATGGATGATGGTGGTGGATGTGGGTTGTGATGGTGGTGGTGGGTGGGTGAAGTGTGAGAGAGGTGGTTTGCCAAGGGATGCCTTTGAACCAAGCACCTCTATTTATGGCCTGCACAGAAGCCCAGACATGGCCCCGTGTCCATTGGGCACGACCCCGTGTCCACCCATCTTCTCTTTCTTCATTAATTGCAGTTTGTCTGTATTAGTTGACCACGCCCCCGTGTTCGCTGGGTACGGCCCCGTGTGCAGAAGCGTATCTGTACTATCAAGATTTGCTCAGATTCTACGAATCTTAGCGTTGACCACGGCCCCGTGTCCGCTGGGCACGCCCCCGTGTTGAGAAATAGAAGCTTCTACCACTTTGTCTTTTCTACAGACACTTGGGCACGCCCCCGTGTCCGCTGGACACGGGGCGTGTTCAGTCTTCTGTTGTCTTGTTTTTGCTTGGGAAGATGTTGTCGAGGGGTCGGGCATGCCACGTTTATTTCTTTTCTTGTTTTTATGTTAGATTTAACTGTATTTTTGCTTCTTTTGTTCGTTTGAGCTCATTTAATCCTGAAAATACAAAAGAAAGACAAAAGCACACTTTTTCCAACATTAGTACTAAAAAATGGTTAGTTTTATGGCTTATTTGATGTAATTTATATGTTGCATTTTACACACATCAAGTAACATGACCACAAGTCGGGTTGATAGTACCGTGAGTGGTAATTAAAGTAGATGAAAACAAATGTAATTGTGCGACCGCCCTCAATACTGTAAAATGATTTTTACCTGTCTTGATTAAACTGGGATTCACTCACCAGTACTTTCCACTGACAAAATGTTTTTAAACGCATTTCAGGTAACAAAATGTGAAAGCTAAATAGAAGCCAGCTGCACAGCACTGAAGGCTTGGAAAAGTGGCTATAAAAATTACCTAAATAAAGAGATGTTTTATTTAAATAAAATAGGGTTGATCCCTATGAAAATGTGTATATTTGAAACTTGAGATTTTTCCATGTGTTTTAATATTATAAAAGTGTGGTATTTTACTCTGATAAAATATTTCCTAACTACGGTCCTGATGTAAATTCCGCTGCCAAACTGATAAATGCCGATACCACTGAAACTGGCCGCGGCCCCCCGTTTCCCGGGTAGTTAGGGGACGGGGGTTGCGACAGAAGGTGGTATCAGAGCTAAGCCACTGATTCAGCCACAGAAGTGTTCTGCTAACACCAAAATTTGTTCAATATGTTAGGAAATAATCTACGGGATTTTGTGCATATCTGTATATTATTGTTGTGTGTTATTTGACTATTTGTTAGTTTACAGTATGAGCGACCAAGGACCTTCAGACGCCTACCGTCAGTTGTCCAACTCACCTAGGGACGAAGGTACCTCTTCACAGCCATCCCTCTCAGGGTATTCAGCTGACAACGAAGATGGGATATTCGTGTTCAAGGCCCAATCTGAAGAGTGATTCCCTCCCAAGAAGAGAGGATGGTTTAGCAGAGGAGCGCATGAACGTAGAAAAATGATGAAAAAGTTACAACAGCAGCGAGCTTTAGCAGCCGTTAAGAGAGAAACAGATGCCCACACTCAGGATATGCTCAATAGGAGTCTAGAAAATTTTCATATCTTAGCAACTACAGCTGCAGACCCTAATCTAGAGCAACTCATAGCACCCCAGCCCTTACCACTATTTCCCACACAGCCAATGGAAATTGAAGCCAACCCAGAAAACCAAATCCCAATGCCTGACATTGACCCAACTGAGATACCTAGAATACCAGCAACCCATCTCTCAGACCCGGACTACGACCCATGGTTTGATGACCATAGGGATTACCAGCAACGCTACCCAATACCAGAAGACGAACCCATGCCAAACCTAGCAGCTTACCCAGACTTGGACCCTCTAGATCCCTACTATGATAATGACCAATACATCAGGGAAATTCTAGAGAACCCTTATCCTAACCAAGAACCCATGCCCCAGTTCCCAAACCTAGTACCAGCCCCTGCACCACCAATGAGCGCTGAAAATGTGCAAGAGCTCCGAACCTTTGGTGAGGAGATTTTAGAGGGAAGTGAGAGGATGAGGCAGATAGGAGAACGACTCGTCTGGAAGTATGACGAGCGTAATATGGAGTTCTGAATGAACCCATACCAGTAATAGTAATAATAATAATAATAAAATAATAATATATATAATATGTGTGTATGTTTGAAAAAAAAATCTAGACAATAGCTATGGATGCATAATAGTAGTGTAATTTTAAATTTCAGTTCCAGTTTGTACTAGAAGCATAATATATAAAATAGAGTAAGTCGCAATGTTCGACGATTTTGATCAATATGCGTGTTTTGTGATCGTTTGTATTAAATATTATTTTGTGATATTAATATGTGATAAATGTTTAAAATTCAGATGGACAACGAAGTGAACCAGGAAAACCATAATAACGATAACCAGAATAATGATAACCCGAATAACAATAACAATGGAAACCAAGTGGATAACAGTGCCATCCAACACATAGTTGCACAAGGAATTATAGACGCGATGCCATATATTATCCAAACGGTTAAGGAAGCTGATAATAAAAGTAACCATGGTAGTAAACGACCTACTGAACCAGAAAACAGTGTAAACAATGGACCCATACTTCAAGCGCCCATTCCCAAAAGAAGAAGAACCATGTCTTATGGTTGTTCTTATAAAGAATTCTGGTCTTGTAAGCCAATGGAATTCTCGGGCAATGAAGGGGCCGTTGCAGCTCTACGCTGGATAGAAAAAACTGAGGCTGTCATAAAAATAAGCAAGTGCGCGGAAGAGGGTAAGATAATGTTTGTTTCCAATTTGTTTAAAAACTCAGCCTTAGAATGGTGGAACACTATCCTCCAGTCTAGGGGAAGTAACCGAGTCTACAATATGGAATGGGAGGAATTTAAAAACATGGTAGAAAGGAAATTCTACCCTCCCAATGAAAAGGAATAGATAGCAAATAAGTTCCTAAACCTTAGAATGACTGGAGTGGATAGTAAAGGTTACACTACGCTATTCTTCGAATATGCTAGGATAGAGCCGACCCTCGCATCACCAGAACTTGTATTAATCTCCCGCAACATATGGGGATTAATCAGTGAGATTAGACATGTAGTCAAAGCGGCTAGACCTCAAACTATAGAAGAAACCATAGAACTAGCAAACACCTTGACTGATGAGTTAGTACGTACACGAGAAGAGGACCAGAGGAGGAACCTAGCTCAAAGGCTTACTCAAGAATTTCGCTATGGAAATTCCAACCGTGGGAAAAACGCAGGTGATGTGTGCAAAATGCAACATATAAATTTCATCAATTGTGGCATAAAACTAACCCTTTTTTAGTACTAATGTTGGAAAAAGTGTGCTTTTGTCTTCCTTTTGTATTTTCAGGATTAAATGAGCTCAAATTAACAAAAGAAGCAAAAAGACATCAAAATCTAACATAAATACAAGAAAAGGAACAAGACGTGACATGCCCGACCCCACGACAGCATATTCCCAAGCAAAACAAGGCAACAGAGGACTGAACACGCCCCGTGCTTGGCCAGCACGGGGGCGTGCCCAAGTGTCAGCAGAAAAGACAAAGTGGTAGAAGCTTCTATTGCCCACCACGGGGCCGTGCTCAGCGGACACGGGGCCGTGGTCAACTATAAGATTCGCACAATCCAGGAAAATCTTCATAGTACAAAGATTCTTCTGCACACGGGGTCGTGCTCAGCGGACACGGGGGTGTGGTCAACTAATAAGACAAAGCTGCATTAAATGAAGAAAGAGAAGGATGTGGACACGGGGCCGTGCCCGAGCTTCTGTTCAGCCTATAAATAGGAGTGCTTGGCTCAAGCTCAAACCATCCCCTGGCACACCACCTCTCTCACACTTCACCCACCACCCACCACCACCATAACACCATCATCCACCACCATCATCCATTGTCCATCGTAGAGTGTGTGAGTCGTCTCGGGATCCAAGATTGATCGTAAGAGTTCTTGACAATCAAGGCCATGTTTGCCTAAGTCTCTTACATCACTTGGTGAAGACAAAGTGTCTAGTGTAATACTTTTTATTTCTAATCTTTTCGCACTTTTTACTTGGTTTTGTATTAATGACTTTAATAACTAGTTGCTTATGTTGAAGGTGATCTTTCCTTATTGTTTGTCCGTGGTGTCTTGGCATTATTTTACTGTCTATATAAAATAAAAGATTTTCACCATTCATATCTCCACGGTCTATATGGAGGTATGTTGGCTACCTGGTCGGGGGTTAAGGGAACGGTTTGGTAAAGGTCTTGCCATTGTTCAGCGTTTAGAGGTCCTGCAATGGACCTGGGTCAAACTTAGTAGGACCTCCTTCAATACTTAACGGTATTGGATGGCGGGGGTCCAAACTCTTTGACCCCCTCATAAGTTAACTACTATTAATACTATAACCCGGCTATTTAGGACTGTATCCCTGCTGACTCAGACTACTTAGTCGAGGGTAACGTCACCTCCAAAAGAGGGGCCTACCATAATTTGCATTAATAACTTAATTAATTATCTTCCAATAATCCACCTTTTTAGGATTGTATCCTTGCTGACTCAAACTACTGGGGTGAGGGTAACGTCACCTTCAAAAGAGGGGCCTACTACAATAACTAAGATAATCTCTTAAATAAGTGCAAAAGTGCGGAAATAATCAAAGGTTACACTAGATACGAGTCGGAACCAAGTGATTCATCTTGTCTATCTGTTTTTCTTTTTATTTTTATTTTCAGCATTTTAGTTAGTTTTTATTTTTATTAGTTTAAAACAGTTTTCTAACCTTTTTTATTTGATTAGACGTTGAGGATAAACCGGTACTAAAAGCTCTTGTGTCCTTGGACGACCTTGGTATCTTGCCAACACTATACTACGCTCACGATGGGTGCACTTGCCCATATGTGTGTTTAGTGTTAGTAAAATATCGTGTTTTTTTAAATTTAAAACTTGGCTAAAAATAAGTGTTAAAGGGGCTTAAAATATACACCTAAAATATATAACACTTCACACGCATCAAGTTTTTGGCGCCGTTGCCGGGGACACAAGGATTTTAAGAAAGTAAGGAATCAACGGCCTAATCGTTTTTCTTGTTTTTCATTTTTTTTAATTTTTCAGCTTCAGCAGAACTCAGCACGGGTCGTGCCCGCTGAACACGCCCCGTGCCCAATCATTGGAACTGGCAATCTTGTTTTAAGTCAGACAGTAAGCTGAACATGGGGCCGTGCCCACTCAACACGCCCCCGTGCCCAAGTTTCAGTTACTGAAAACAGAACCGTAAGATCCCGACGGTTGGTAATTTCTGACACAAACATGAGTGATACTGATACTTTTTACTTTCGGCACTCTTATGGTACTATGTGGTGTCAATTATGTGGTGGTAACCATAAGGAATTAGAATGTTATTTTCTAAATTATAAACCCCACTATATAGACCCATCATTTCCTAGTATCCTTAAGAGGGGCGAAAGTAAAAATAATCCCTATCTCTCCCTCGAATGCGCCCAACCGGATATTCTAGGAGAAATGCTTCTCGATGAATTATTTCAACTAGAAGATCTAATTATTAATTGGTTAAAAGAACTTAGGAAAGATTTCAATAATCTTTTCCAAGACGATAACCAAGAAGAAGGGTTGGAAACGCATTCAAACAACTTCGTTGTTTCCGATGATACTCCTAACTCTAGTGAGGACTTGAGCGATAGTCGTCCCTGTGTCGATTGTGCCATGAAGGACTCCCCATCGACTTCGTTCGATGCATACATAGACCTGAGCGATTCGACATACACCTTCTTTAACGAGAGCCCGGAAAAGGGTTGGACTTGTCCACCTACATATAGCATAGGAATCACCCTCACCGACAACCTCTTGCGTTCTCGTCTCAATCTAGAACAATTAAGGTATCTTAGGCACTTTGGGGTTGTTCCATCCAGTAAGGAACCGCCCGATCCGGGAAAGTTCCTTGAAAATTGACGAATTCCTTAAGACAACCTCTAGACACGGGGCCGTGTCCAGGTCAGCACGCCCCCGTGTCCACCCAAAGATTCCCTTCTGATTTTGTCAGAATGCGGACAAAAATGTGTCAGGATTCCATCTGCACACGGGGCCGTGTCCAGCCGACACGGGGCCGTGCGCAACGTACTGTCGTTTTCTATAAATGCAGCCAAGAATCCTGCACATTTGAACCATTCCAAGGACAGAGATTTGGGGAATATTCTCACATACCATCCTATGTATTTTCTATAAGAAGTTTCTCAACCATCTTCTTGTCCTTTCCTCTTTTATCCACTATCTTCTTCTTCAATTTTTCTCATACTTCCATTAAGGCTTGAACTTTCCATAATTTCAAGCCTTATTGAGATGTTTGTTGGATTTTTGACCATGGAATCTTGTTAAAAATAAGTTCTGCAACAATGTTTTAAGTTGTTTCTGTTCAAAAATGCTTTACAAATCATGAAAACAATTTAAAACCCCAAGATTCCGTGCTCCTAAATCCTGCAGATATCTGGACACGGGGCCGTGTTCGCTGAACACGGGGTCGTGTCCGAAGTACTGTTCCCATAAAAATTGAACTCTTTTCGGTATGTTTTCTTAGAATGGCAAGCAGAACGAGCGGAAACTCTTCATCGCATTCCAGGAACAACCAGCAGGGGAGAAGATCACCAACGGTTGAAGATTCACTTATAAACTATGTTTACGCCTTGAGAGAAGCCCTTGATGAAGTAACAAGTGTGGAAGAGGCATTGGTCGACCGCATTAATCATTTGACGGTGGGACTAGAAGGATGTCTCCGGGAGGTCAACCTTTTGCACCAAAGGTTGAACATTCTCGCCTCTCCTCCTTTGGTACCGATTATCACCCAAAGGGCATGGAATGTGGTGCCGGAAGTCATCATTCCGGCCGAATGGTACGCCCTACATCAGGAGCCTCATCGAGACATACTACAAGGGGTTCCGATTGGTGTCGCTCCTCCTCCACAAGATGTTGAGGAACATGAAGCCGCCTCCCTTCTCCCGAGGGAGATAGAAGAATGGCTCTAGCAACATCTAAGGGACACCGTTCGGCTTGGAGTTCTACAAGGCTTTTAGACCGGAGATCTATTTCCAGAATTTTGGTTCTTATTGTAGAAGTAGGGCTCCTTAGGAAGATTTTACGGATCACTTGACCTATTTAATATTAGGACTTTTTACTTTTATTTTCTGCTTTATTTTTCATTTTTAGGACTATTATGTAATTCTCTCTATGATTAATGAATGATGGTTTTAGTTAATTTGGTGTTTGGATGGTGTTTAATTGAATAAAACACACTTGAGATGGCAAAGGATGCAAGGGAAACTTGAACCAGCACCCCATGCAGAAAAACAGAACCGTCCGACGAAATTCTTCGTTTACAGTAAGTTCGGCACGGGTCGTGTCCGCCCAACACGGCCCCGTGCTACACAGTCTGCAGAAAAAGACCCAGTTCAGGTAACTGGACACGGGCCGTGTTCACCCAACACGCCCCCGTGTCCAGGCTTCTGTTTCTCTTGTTTTAATTTTGTTACTGGCACTTGAACACGGGGCCGTGCCCGGACAACACGGGGCCGTGTTCAGCGCCCAGTAACACAAAAAATTTGCTTTTTACACCATTTTACACATTCAATCAACCTAAAAACTTATTTTTGGGACACATTGAGGACAATGTGTAATTTAAGTGTGGGGGGATGCTAAAAACCTTGAATCTTTCAAGTCCTAAATACAAGCCTTACACAAAACTCTATTGGAACCGCTAATCACCCCAATTTTTTTCAAAAATTTTCATTTTTTTTACTTGTCTAGGTTTAACTCGGGAAATTCAAGTTCTCAAAAAGGTTATATTTTTACGAATTTACAACCGATAGCGTCGTGATAAAAAGAACCAACATAAGAAAATTATGAAAAGGCATGGCAAACTTAGTTAAAATTTGGTTATATATACTTGATCACATAAAAACCCATTCCCACAAAAGTGAGTTTTGAGCCTTTATTGAGCATACAATTACATATCATTAGACTAAATGCTCATTTTTCGTTTCTTGTGTGAATAGCCGCTTGGTTCTTACGACTCTAGAACTTGCCATGACGATACACTCCCGGTCCTTACCAACTTAAACCCGAGTAAGTAAATGATGGAGGCATTAGGACTAACCCTTTTTATTTCTACACCATTATTATTTTTTTTTACCACCTACCCAAAATCCCCCTAGTTAGCCCCTTTGAGCCTAAACCTTTTCATTTCATAACCCAAACCAAACACCCTTTTACCCACCAAAACCTTTTTATTTTTAACCCTTTGTTTTAGTAACAAGTTCGATTTTTCGTATGACTTTTCAAAAAAAAATGTGTTGATGATGAAGCAAAAGAAAATAAACAAACAAGTTCATCAAAAATAACTTTGTTTGAATAATAGCTTCATCAAAATAAAAGTTACAAAAAATAGAAAGTCTTATGAAAACCGACACTTGTTACGCTTTTCGCCTTTTTTCCACTAACCACTAACCCAACCACCTACCTTTAACCCAAGCCTAACCCTTCACCCACAAAGCCCTCTTGATGTTTACAAAGGTATATAAGTTAAAAAGGAGGAGGATTAATTGCTTGGCAAGCCTATGGTAGGAGTAAGTTCCATGCCGCTCTCGAGTGATCCATAAAAATACATTTTCGGCCGAGTGTTGAGTGATCCCCGTGAGGTATGTGAACTTGTATATAAATAGAATTTTAAAGAGGCATGTTATGCCCTAATAAGTAATTTATCTTATGAAAAGTTTTAAATAAATCATGACGAATAGGATTGTAAATAAATAAAAAATAAAACTAAATAAAGAATCTTGGAAATCCCGACACTCTATGACAAGCCCAAAAACTTTCTTTTCTACCCATTCCATTTGGGAGTGTAATAGCCACATATTAAAGAGTTTTGCTTGAGGACAAGCAAAGATTCAAGTGTGGGGGTATTTGATGTGTGCAAAATGCAACATATAAATTTCATCAATTGTGGCATAAAACTAACCCTTTTTTAGTACTAATGTTGGAAAAAGTGTGCTTTTGTCTTCCTTTTGTATTTTCAGGATTAAATGAGCTCAAATTAACAAAAGAAGCAAAAAGACATCAAAATCTAACATAAATACAAGAAAAGGAACAAGACGTGACATGCCCGAACCCACGACAGCATCTTCCCAAGCAAAACAAGGCAACAGAGGACTGAACACGCCCCGTGCTCAGCCAGCACGGGGGCATGCCCAAGTGTCAGCAGAAAAGACAAAGTGGTAGAAGCTTCTATTGCCCACCACGGGGCCGTGCTCAGCGGACACGAGGCCGTGGTCAACTATAAGATTCGCACAATCCAGGCAAATCTTCATAGTACAAAGATTCTTCTGCACACGAGGTCGTGCTCAGCGGACACGGGGGCGTGGTCAACTAATAAGACAAAGCTGCATTAAATGAAGAAAGAGAAGGATGTGGACACGGGGCCGTGCCCGAGCTTCTGTTCAGCCTATAAATAGGAGTGCTTGGCTCAAGCTCAAACCATCCCTTGGCACACCACCTCTCTCACACTTCACCCACCACCCACCACCACCATAACACCATCATCCACCACCATCATCCATTGTCCATCGTAGAGTGTGTGATTCGTCTCGGGATCCAAGATTGATCGTAAGAGTTCTTGACAATCAAGGCCATGTTTGCCTAAGTCTCTTACATCACTTGGTGAAGACAAAGTGTCTAGTGTAATACTTTTTATTTCTAATCTTTTCGCTCTTTTTACTTGGTTTTGTATTAATGACTTTAATAACTAGTTGCTTATGTTGAAGGTGATCTTTCCTTATCGTTTGTCCGTGGTGTCTTGGCATTATTTTACTGTCTATATAAAATAAAAGATTTTCACCATTCATATCTCCACGGTCTATATGGAGGTATGTTGGCTACCTGGTCGGGGGTTAAGGGAACGGTTTGGTAAAGGTCTTGCCATTGTTCAGCGTTTAGAGGTCCTGCAATGGACCTGGGTCAAATGAAACTCCCTGAACCATAAGAAACCCTTTTGCTTAACTCCTCTAAATATGATATTGAATTATGTTATTTGAATATTACATTACGTATGATGTAAATACATAATGACTTGGCGAAACTTACTTGGGTTGTAATTCAATGTAAGCCAGATGTGTCTTTGCTGATGAAACTGATATTTGCAGTTAGAGGATGAGGTGTGGACCCGTTGGGGGCTATGGTCTATGATGAAACTGGTGACACAAATTATGACTTGGTTTACTTATGTTCCGTGCTCTACATGTGAACAATGTGGCAAGCATCAGGTACATCTTTTTTTTTAGTGGTGAAGTAAATTTAACGCTTATTAATAATTAGGCATGTGATGACTTTATTTTTCGGTTTTTGTCTTGTGATTTCCATTCGTTATAACATTTTAAAGGCAAGTATATATGTCTATGAAATTTTAGCATATGAATATCATTGTCATCTTCTGTAAAGGGTTTATTTGGAAAATTTACCACAAAATGTTTATGTTCTTGCAAGATCATCTATACTTGATCATTAAACAGTTTTGTTTTATGTTTCCATTTTTTAGTTGTCAACAAAATAGATGTTGTACTTACCCAAGAGTAGATTGATAAATAGAATGCATATTTAGTGGGAGTATTAATCTATATTAGATCAGAATGCACATGTGAAATATGGGCTTCTATGAGTTACATTTATGTATAGACATCTGCGTAGGTGTTTTTCTTTATTGGATGTTTTAAATTATTGCCAAATGGGAGTGTCATTGCTGATCATTCTCATAGAAAATGGAAATGCCCATGGTCATGTTCATGTTCATGGTCTCAAGGTCAACGCTTGAGACATTTTTTAAACAGTTTGCTAAATGGATAGGTTGGTCCAGGATTCCCTTTAATTTTGATATAGATAGTTTCAATTTTTTTTAACTAGACCTGTTTGACCCGTTAAATTCAAAACATTTACGAAGTTTTTCATCTTGGTTACATTTTCTATACGTTTTTTTTTAATTGTAGCAGGTAGTTTTACATTTATGGTTGAATGGATAATAGACCGATATGAGGCAAACGGCTCAGTCGCGTAACGGGTAAAAAGACAAACTTTTATACGGGTATCAGTTGTGCAAAGAGTGATCAGTTTCAGCCTTCGGGTTTATAGAGATGGAGATGAGAGAATATCAAAGACTTTGATTAATCAGATATCACATGAGAAACAAAATGATACATAAGTGTTTTTACGCTAATAAAGAAGGTTGCAGAAAAGGGTATAGCTTTGTTTTGTACATCTTGGATGTATAGGTTAGACGATGTAACTATGGAACATTGGTGTAACAAATGCATGGGTTTATTTGGTATGACACATATGAATAGCTCACCGCCGCATTGCGGCGGGTAATAAATCCTAGTTACTATAAAGAAGCAACAAAAACATGTAATAGAACTTGTACATTGTGCTTTATGAGTTTTTCAAAAAAAAAAAAACTTGATTTTTTACTTTTAATCCAAAGGTTTTTACCTTTTGCAAATTTAACCCTACATAATTCGTTTTTTTAACTTTAACACAAAACTTTTCATTATTTGCAATTTAACTTCACAACTTTTGTCACTTATAGTTTTCATCTTTCGCAAATTTTCGTTTTACGTATAGTTCTAAATTTTTCGAGTTAATACGACGCAACGTACGACTGTGGTTCAACTTTTTTATGTTTTGTTTCAAATTTTGCAAGTTAACACGGCGCAACGTGCATGTGTGGTTGAACGTTTTTACCTCTATTTTTTCATGTTTGACATGTTCGTCGCAACACGCAGATCCTAGGTCGAGTCAGTGTTGGTGATCGATGACGGTTGTGTGGCATTAGTACTATTTGACACCGTTTTACACCCTGCCGCAACGCAGGGTGTGCTTTTGGGGTTTTTCAAAGAAAAAATGGTTATGCATATGGTTGTTGTAACCTTGGATTTGGGGGTTTTCAAAAAAAAATTGTTTTTTTTTTTTTTTTGCATTCCACCCAAAGGTAGTTCATAAATTACTTTTAACCCAAAACTATTTGTTTTCTACTTTAACCCAAAACTTTTTACCTTTTCCAGTCTATTCTTATAACTTTTTTACTTTCAACTTTGGTCCTTTATAGTTTTCATTTTCCGCAAATTTTTCGCTTTATGCTTGGTTCTAAATTTTGTGACTTAACACATCGCAACGTGCGTATTTGGTTTAACGTTTTTTCGTTTCGTTCTAAATTTTGCGAAACACGACGCGACGTGCGTGTGTGGGTGAACGTTTTTACATCGTGTATTTTTTCCCCGTTTGACAGGTTTAACATAACGTACGGTTCCTAGATCGACTTAGTTATAACTAAAGAATCCCCGCCGCATTGCGGCGGGTCGCAATCCTAGTTATTATTAATGACGAAGTGGCACAAAATGATTTTATTTTTACTTGGTGTAAATGGATCCCTTCAAAATGTAACGTCTTTGGTTGGCGGGCAGAGTTAGATCGGCTACCTACAAAGGTTGCTTTGTCGCGGCGACACATACCAGGTGAGAATATGGAGTGTGTTTTTTTGTGAAGATATGGAAGAATCTGCAGAACACCTGTTTTGCGGTTGTGGTACGGCCTCGGGCGTGTGGTCTTTAGTTTCTCAATGGTGCGGAATTCCTCCGATTTATGCTTTCACGGTGAGAGACTTGCTCGATTTATATAAATATGTTAGTTTGAGTAGCGTCAAAAAAGAAGTTCTGCATGGTGTTATTATCATTGCTTGTTGGAGAATATGGAAGGCTCGGAATGAGATGATTTTTGCTAGTAAGAAGATGAATGTAGTCAAGATATTCGTGGAAGTAAAGGCTCTTGGGTTCTTGTGGTTTTCCAATAGGTACAAGAAGAGATGTATAGATTGGAAAGATTGGTGTAGTTTTAACTTTGTATAATGGTTTGGAGCAGCCTCGTCTGGTCTTGAGATGTTGGTTTTTGCTGTTGTGTTAATGAAGTTAACTTTAAAAAAAAAGATAATATTCTTTTAGTTTTTTAAATATGCTAAATCTAGCATTACATTATTTAAATTTTACGTAACATCTAAACATTTATTCAATTTATTCATGATATCAATCTGATATTTTCCAGCATTAAATAACATTATAACTAGATCTAAAACCGAATATACCATCAAGATTGATGACGTCAACCCACAAAAGTGTCGCACGCAGATCGGCTGTTACAAAAGGCGAAAAGAACGGTCCAAATCGTCACCAGATTTTCACAACACCCCCTCAACTTCCACCCAATAACCAATCCACCCCTCAACCTCGTACACAAGTACACACCCCCTCAACAGATGCCGACGTTTTTCAACCAAGAGTCTCCTCTCTCATCATCTCACTCTCACTCTCTCTCTCTCTAAAAGCAGCAACAAATTCCACTGAAGCAAACAATTTCATTGATTCGTACATCAACAGTGTTCACTTGCACCGATTTGTACGTTGTTCGTTAATTATTCAAGCAATCAACGGTGATTCAATCGGTTGATCATTGATTGTTGCGGATTTTCAATTGCGTTATTTAAATCAAATGCGATTTACAGATAACGTTGCTCAAGTTCACTTAGGGTTTGTTTAATCATCGAAGGTAATTGATACGAATCTTAGATTAGGTTTTATTTTTTTAAGTTTATCTGTTAAATTAGCATGAATTGTTGGTTGTTTTTGATGTAAATCTGAATAGGAGTTAGTTCTAGGGTTATGTGTGGGTGAGATTGTTGCAATTTGATTGTTTGATCTGTTTTGTGTTGTGTATGTGTTACTCTGTGTGTGGAAGCTTGGATTGTGGATCTAATGAACTGGATTTCATGTTGTAGTTTGAAATTAAGTTGTGAAGATGAGTGGAGCAGTGCTTGTGGCTGTTGCTGCTGCTGTTGGTAATCTGCTTCAAGGATGGGATAACGCCACTATTGCTGGTCAGTTGCTAAAATTTCAGATCCCTAGGGATCCATTCGGATCTCGAAAATGGATCCGAAACATTAGTATGATTTATTTTGTACAGATTTGGTGTTGGTGCAAGGTCTTGTTTGTGTTCGTTCGGTAAGGAAATAAATATTGTGAACAGTTACAGAACGACATTTTCTTCATGTTCGTTCGTTAATTAAATATTTTATTAGCGTTTGAAGTATTTATATACATACAATATTTTTAAAGAAATGTAATATACATACAATACACTATACTTATTAAATATTTTATTAGTGGGAATTTTGAAGTATTAAAATAAATATAAAAATTAAAAACGTTAATGAACTATCGAACATAAACGAACACATTCACGAACATAAATAACGAGCGCAGCCTCTGTTTATGTTCGTTCATTTATTTATTAAACAAACTTCCCGCCAAACAGTTAACAAACTATTTGCTGAACGTTTTGGTTCGTTCACAGCCCTTGTTGGTCTTACACTGTTACTGTTAATTGTTTGCTGTAACCAATGTATCTAGAACATAATTGTTTTTTTTTGCAATTTAGGAGCTGTGTTATACATAAAGAAAGAGTTTCACTTGGAAAGTGAACCAACCATTGAAGGTTTGATTGTGGCTACATCATTAATTGGTGCCACCTTGGTTACAACTTGCTCTGGTGGAGTAGCGGATTGGCTTGGTCGACGGCCCATGCTTATCATATCATCAGTTTTGTATTTTCTCAGCGGTCTAGTTATGCTATGGGCACCCAACGTTTACATCCTTCTTTTGGGTAGATTGTTAGACGGTTTTGGGATTGGGTTGGCGGTCACTCTTGTTCCTGTCTATATATCCGAGACGGCACCTCCTGAAATAAGAGGGTCACTCAATACGTTGCCTCAGTTTACGGGTTCTGGTGGGATGTTTTTGTCGTACTGCATGGTGTTCGGGATGTCGTTAATGGAGTCGCCTAACTGGAGGTTGATGCTCGGGGTGCTCTCCATCCCGTCACTCGTTTATCTTTTTCTTACCATATTTTTCTTGCCGGAGTCTCCAAGGTGGCTTGTTAGCAAAGGTAGAATGCAGGAAGCCAAACAGGTTTTGCAGAGGCTACGTGGGAAAGAAGACGTGTCAGGCAAGTTGTTTCTTAAAAATTTAGCTGGATCATCATTATCTTATGTTTAGCATATGATTTGTAGTATGTAGAGGAGGCGATTACGACCCATTTACTTTTGAGTTGTCGCTTTTGGTTGTGTTTTCTTCTCAAAGCAGTTTAGGTTAGAAATTTAGCTAAACGGGTCAATTGGGTTGTGTGGATCAATCAGTTTGAAAGTCTCTCACAGTCTATTAACCTCCTAAATCATTTTATTTTAAGATTTGGGTTACTCTTTTGATAAAATAGTTTGCGGTAATCATAACTAACCCGTCAAACATTTACTGACAATTTAAAAACATGGAGAAAAATAGTGTTTTGTGGTCACCCTACCTTTGCCCGCCAAGTTTTAACCAGCATTAATAATGACATGTTTCAATTCATTGCCCATTCTGCCCATCTAGCCAGCACTAGTGGTCTATGATCTTATCTATCTTTTACTAGAAGCATTTAGTACCTGTAATTATCTTGTTTCATTATTATAGCTAAGATTTGTCATGTGTTTCTGATTTTGTTTAATTAAACAGGTGAGATGGCTTTACTAGTTGAGGGGCTAGGAGTCGGGGGAGAAACATCAATAGAAGAATTCATAATCGCCCCTGCAAATGATCTCGAACAGGATCAAGACGAAGCTGCGAAAATCAAGCTGTACGGTCACGAAGCAGGGGTCTCGTGGATTGCTCGACCCGTCACCGGACAGAGTATGCTTGGTATTGCGTCTCGTCAAGGAAGTACTATAAACCCGAGTGTCCCCCTTATGGATCCACTCGTCACTCTCTTCGGTAGTGTCCACGAGAAGCTTCCGGATGCTGCTGGTAGCAAAGGAAGCATGCTGTTCCCACACTTCGGAAGTATGTTCAGTGTTACTGGAAATCAAGCTAAACACGAGGATTGGGATGAAGAGAGTGTCGGTAGAGAAGGTGATGATTACGGATCCGATGGTGCCGGGAATGATTCTGACGACAACTTGCATTCTCCCTTAATTTCCCGACAAACTACAAGTATCGAGAAAGACATGATTCAGCCTGCTTCTCATGGCAGTATTCTTGGTGTTAGAAACGGTAGTGCGGTGCAAAACGCAGCAGGAGAACAGTTAAGTAGCACGGGAATCGGAGGCGGTTGGCAGCTCGCGTGGCAATGGACAGAACGAGAAGGGCAAGATGGTCAGAAGGAAGGAGGGTTTAAAAGAATCTATTTGCACCAAGAAGCTGGAACCGGATCTCAACGTGGGTCATTGATTTCTATCGCTGGCGGTGATATGGTGGCCGACGGTGGTGATGTATTCCAGGCTGCAGCGTTGGTTAGTCAGCCTGCACTTTACTCTAAAGATCTTGTGGATCAGCACCCAGTTGGACCAGCTATGGTTCACCCATCTGAAGCCGCAATGAAAGGCCCGAGCTGGAGGGATCTTTTTGAACCAGGAGTTAAGCATGCGTTGTTTGTTGGTATTGGTCTTCAGATACTTCAACAGGTAACGTAAATGGTACATATGTTATAGTTCTTGTAGCAAAATTCTTGCTTGAAAATCTTAATGTTGAATCGCTTGCAGTTTTCTGGAATCAATGGAGTTCTTTACTACACGCCTCAAATTCTTGAAGAAGCAGGTGTTGGCGTTCTTTTATCAAATTTGGGCATTAGTTCAACGTCATCATCGCTTCTTATTAGTTGCATCACGACTTTACTGATGCTTCCTTGCATTGCTGTAGCGATGAGGCTCATGGACATCTCTGGAAGAAGGTTGTTTACACTTTACATACATTTCTAATGTTAACATATACGAACTTATTTGACCCATAAAAAGTCAATGCACCCTTCATTTTATAGGAAAAATATCATTTTGTTAACTGACTTTGATGTTTTTTCAAGAAGTATCTGAACTCGTGTTTACATTCGTCGCAGGACTTTGCTGTTGACTACAATTCCGGTCTTGATTTTGACCCTAGTGGTGTTGGTGGTTGGAAGTGTAATAGACTTTGGGAGCGTTGTGAATGCAGCCATCTCAACAGCTAGCGTTGTGATCTATTTTTGTTGTTTCGTGATGGGATTTGGTCCAATCCCCAACATCCTGTGCGCAGAGATTTTCCCAACCAGAGTGCGTGGACTTTGCATAGCCATTTGCGCGCTCACTTTTTGGATCTGTGACATCATCGTGACGTACTCACTACCCGTATTGCTTACGTCCATTGGTCTCTCAGGAGTTTTTGGACTGTATGCTGTCGTCTGCATCATATCGTGGGTGTTTGTTTTCTTGAAGGTGCCTGAAACTAAAGGAATGCCGCTTGAAGTTATCACAGAGTTCTTTGCTGTTGGTGCGAAACAAATTGCTGCATCGAAGAGCAATTGACTTGTGTTCTACTGTTTGGTATCATCAGCGTTTTTGGAGTGTGTTATGGTTTATCTTTGTCGTTTATTTGATGTTTTTGGTTTTATTTAAGTTTTGTTGTGATTGAAACAGGAAACTCAAGATTTTTAGTTTTTAATGTTGTAATTGCTTGTACCATTTGCCTCAACTTTTGTACCTTATACCCTTTCTTGTCAAGTAAAGTTTAGGCCCTAAGAGGATATGCAATAGGTATGTCTAGGTGGGTTCGTTTTCTATTATTAAAAAACAAGTATAATTAATTGTTTTTAATAAATAGCTATTTTAATTAATTAATAATAATAATCATTGTTACTACTTTTATAGTTTTATTGATAAATGTATATCCAATGGATATGTTTTAAATAATTTCTACTAGCATTTTCATTAAAAATATAATTCATTTATCAAAAGAATCTAGTGTCAAACGAGTACAACCTCATAATCACATTAATTAGTTATGATCTATTAGTTAGTTTCAAACTAGTACAGCCTCCTAAATCATATTAATTAACTTATCTATAAGTTACTTCATTTAGAAGAAAAAAATGGTTGGCTTTTTTACTTTTTCCTTAACAGGCAAACTCAAATACTCTTACCATGCACGTATAGATAGGATTTGAACCCTTGTACCTTTTGGATATGACAGAGACGCCTTACCACCACATCGTGTCCCTTGGGACCGAAAAAATGGTTGGCGTTTGAGGTAATTACTACTAGTAAAGCCGGTCACTCCTCCACTCGGTCGGGTCACACGTGACTTGTTTTCGGAAAACAAAATCGTTGGTCACCGACGCGTGTGAGGATTCCGTCCATCGATGATCTTTAAACAATCAAGTGATCGATTATTCACCCGCAGATCATGAATTCGTAAACGGATCAGGTGTAGAAGATTAAGTGGCTTTGGAATGTCTTTGTGAGAATAAGTTGCCAGTGGTGTCTGGTTTGTTGTATTCATACAAAAGAATCTCTGATAGATAAAGCTTCAAGAACCAATATGCAAAGAAAGATGAATTAAATTACACATGAAAGTTGAAACGGGTCAAACGTCGACCAACATTGTCAATCACACTCTGTTGGGTTTATGTGGTCTGACCGGATCGCTAAATTTAAAAAGCAACCTGTTTGGATTAGAAATGAAATCTTTAACTCCAGACGAATGCACAGTTCAAACCCTCAAGTTTAAACTCATTGACCCATTTGAAGCGGCTTGCACTCGGTTGTAAAGAATTGCATACGATCAGGAGGTCGTTGGCCCTTGATTTTGGAGCAGGACTGCAGCTAACATCTTGATTTTGACCCGAAAAAACTAGTGGTCGGAAATCAAGTAAGTCATCTTTTTGAATGAACACTTTGATCATTTGACAAAATGTAGTGTAACACTGTGAAATCAAGTAAGAGACAAATGCAAAGAAGACGGATTTATTTCAAGAAAGTAACTAAGCCATCTGATATCACAATCATACAAGAAGTAAGAAATAAGTATGCATTAATGGTTTTACCCTATTCTATTTGAACAACAAAGAAAACCTTGAAATACATACCCAATCCATCATCACAAAGATTCAAACAGAATGGTGGGTCATATTGGAATGCAGCTAACAAGCCTAGCACCAACTCGATCCAACTTGTTGACCATAGCAACAGCTTTCAGATTCCCAGCAACCATAAACGCCTCCACCATCTTCTCCCCAATCTCCCTCCCTTTCTCCTCATCGTCTATAACCGCGACCGCAGTGGGCCCCGCACCACTGATGGTAAACCCAAAGGCCCCCGCCTCCATCGCAGCCTTCTTCACCCCCTCCATCCCGGGAATCATATACGCCCACCTTGGCTGAACAATCTTATCGGAGGACAACGCCTTCCCAAACCCAACCAAATCCCCCTGAAGCACCGCGCCCACCAACGCACCCCTTTGCCTACTATTCCAAAGATGACTACTGGGCAATGGCAATGTAGCCCACATCTTCGCCTTCAGCACTTGGAATTCGGGAGTCACCAGCACCAAACACAAATTCTTATCACTTGGAAACTTTAATGAAACCAATTCCAAGGGATCATGACTACGTACAAGTACAAACCCACCCATGATCGCCGGAGCAATGTCATAACCGGACACTTTCGCCTCCGATTCAAGTCCGGCAAGTACCAATTCTGAAGTCGGCAACTTCCCACCAAACATCTCGTTAACAACATCAGCTGCTTAATCCTAAAAGCAGCACTCTCCCCATTCTATTGATGCAGTAGGAGGGCTGCTGACATCTTGATTTCAACCCGAAAAATCTAGTGAAAAACAAGTAGAACGTCGTTTTGACTGGAAACTTTACCTAACTCGCCATTTGACTGCATTTTTTTCAAAATGTAACAATGTGACACTTTAAAATAGTTACACTTTTCGCTACAAGAGCATATCGAATCAGAACACAGCACAATAGCCCAAACACGAAAAACTCACGGTTTAAGACCCAAATCGCGATTACACTGTCATCAGTCATCACAAATAGGAAAGTCCCTAATAAACTTAAATTTCCCTTTCTAGGTCATTACTAATACTAATTGAAGTTGTACCCTTTCTGGATCATTTCCAATTAATCAACATTTTTATCCTTTTGTTTTGAAAAAGAAACAATCATAATAAGTAGAGACAAATGCAAAGATGACGTTTTTATTTCAAGAAAGTGATTAAAAACCTTACCCCATCATCACAATCATCCAAGAAATCAAATAGTACATCAATGCATCATAGTCTTACCAAATTAACAGACCAAAATTCATAACAATGGTCACACTTATTCTATTCAAAACCAAAAAACCTTCAAAAAAACAAAAAAAAAAAACTTACCCCACCATCACAAACATCTTCAAGATCCAAACACAATCATATTCATAATCATCTTGAACTGCTGCTAACAAGCCTAGCACCAACTCTATCCAACTTCTTAACCATAGCCTGAGCTTTCAAATTCCCACCAACCATAAACGCCTCCACCATCTTCTCCCCAATCACCCTCCCCTTCTCCTCATCATCCACAATCGCCACTGCCGTGGGCCCCGCCCCACTAATCGTACACCCAAACGCCCCAGCCTCCAACGCAGCCCTCTTCACCTCCTCCATCCCCGGGATCAAAGGCGCCCGCTTCGGCTCCACAATCTTATCGTTCGACAACGCCTTTCCCAACCCAACCAAATCCCCCTGCAACACAGCCGCCACCAACGCACCCGCCTGACTACTGTTCCATATATGTTGCGACATCGATATCTCTGTTGGCAACGCCGCCCGCATCTTCTTCGTGGGCGCTTCGAATTCAGGATTCACCAACACAAAACACAAATTCTTATCACTTGGAAACCTTAAAGAAATCAACTCTAAAGGATCATAACTTCTTACCAACACAAACCCACCCATAATAGCCGGAGCAATATTATCCGCATGATAACCGGACACCTTCGCCTCGGATTCAAGTCCGGCGAGTACCAACTCCGATGCCGGCAACTTCCCACCAAACAATTCATTAACAGCTACGGCTGCAGCGGCTGCGCTGGCGGCGCTAGACCCTAAACCACTACCCAACGGTAACCCTTTTTCTAGTTCTAAAGACAGACCCACAGATCTAATATTGAGCATCTTCATAACAGAAATGGCGGCTATTCCGGCACAATTCCAGTTAGGGTTTTTGCTTAATTTTTTAGCGGAGTTACCTGTTCCGGTGATGTCGGATATTGAGAGTTCTCCCGGTGGGGTTTGTGGGTCGATTTTGAGGGTGACGAAGTCTCCCATTCCGTCAACGGCACAGCCTAGAAAGTCGAAGCCGGGACCCAGGTTGGCTACGGTGGCTGGGGCGAAGGATTTGACGGAGGTGTAAACAGGTTCGGGTTCAAGTTTTAGGGGTGAAGTGACGGAGAGGTTGCAGCGGAAAGATGAGGGTAGACGGATGCGGAGGTGGAGGTGGGGGAGGGTGGTGGCGGTCGGTGGAAAAGGGTGGTGGGTGAGGAATGTGGGGTGGTGGTGGTGGCAGATTGCCATTGTTGAGTTGTAGAGAGGGAGAGTGTTGCAGGTGGAAGTGGAAGTGGAGGCGATGAGGTTTTGGGTCAACATGTATTTAGGTAAAGATCAAATAAAATAAACGTCAAATTCGACATGTTGGATTAGGTAACGTGTGTGATTTGATTAATCTGTATTTGATATGAAATTATGTTTTATGTTTAAATGTAACTTATGTATGTATACTACCCCGCCCGCGTTGAGGGGCAATAAGCCAAATATTTCTCTCTTACAATATGTATGTCTGTACAGAGGGCAAAATCGTTATTATATTTTAAACTGGAGACAAAATCATAATTTTAAACTGAGAGTAAAATCATAATTTTGAGCTAGGGGGAAAACATAATTTTATTTTGAACTGCGGCAAAAACGTAATTTTGAGCTAAGGGCATAATCGTAATTTTGAGCTAGAGGAAAAAACAACATTTTATTTTTAACTGGGGGCAAAAACGTAATTTTAAACAGAGGGCGAAACCGTAATTTTAAACTGGGAACAAAATTAAAAATGAGTTTTTGAACCGAGGACAAAAGCTTAATTTTAAGGTAAGTCAAAATTATAATTTTATTTTGAGCTGTGGGCAAAAACGTAATTTTAAACATAGGACGAAAGCGTAACTTTAAACTGGGAATAAAATTAAATTAAAAATGAGTTAGTCCAATAGGGAAGCGACAGACAACTAATAATTTTGAGCTAGGGGGAAAACATATTTTTATTTTGAACTGTGGACAAAAACGTAATTTTGAGCTGAGGGCAGAAGCGTAATTTTGAGCTAGAGGGAAAAACAACATTGTATTTTGAACTTGGGGCAAAAATGTATGTCGCGTTGCGGAGCGCTAAACCGAATATTTCTTAGTTTGATAACATGTACGTATGTATTCGGTTAGTTGTACATGCTTTTTGTAACACGATCTAAAAAAATACACCGAGTCAACCGATTAAACTAAAACACTAGCATAGTTTTGCTAAAAAAACTAAAACAATGGCAAACATGTAATTTAGAGCTAGGGCAAAATAGCAATTTGTCAGGACCAATGAGCGAGTGCTAGACAGCTGTTTGACACGAATAAAAACTACATTGAGTCAATAGTTTTGACAAAAAAAAGGATGGCAAAATTGCGATTTCTAACTTGGGGCAAAATCATATTTTGAACCAAGGGAAAAATTGTAACTTTTACTTAGGGCAAAAAGGTAATTTTTGACTGAGGACAAAATTGTAATTTTGAGCCGGGACAAAATTGTAATTTGGGTAGACCAATTGGGAATGCCTTGCACTATTCCCCAACATTCCTTTCGTAGTGTTTTGAACAAAGGGCAAACTTGTAACTTTAGCTGGGGACAAAACTGTAATTTTATTTTAAACTGGGGACAAAAACGTTATTTTTAACTGAGAACAAAATCGTCATTTTGAGTTGGGGGCAAAAAAAATTCTTTTGAACTGTTATGAAATCGTAATTTTAAACTGAAGATAAAATCGTAATTTGACATGACTTTTTTTTTTTTTTTTTGAAGGGTGACTTTCTATGTACGTGACTCAGTGTCACCGGGTTCTTGTCGAAGACAATCCCCCGTCAGCTCCGCCCTCCGGCGCGATGTTCGACCTTCCTAATTTGACATGACTAATAGGGAAGTATTCGACCTTCCTTTTGTAGTATAGGAAAATATTAAAGTAATATATGAAAGATGTAAAAAAGAAAGAAGAAAAGAAAAACAATATTGCGTGTTTGCCCATTGCATCAAAGTACTATTACATAGGAAAATGTAATATTGAAGATATACCTGTGGGCGGTGGTGGTTTTCACCAAGTTTTACTAAGAGAAAAATGCCCGGATAGTCCATGTGGTTTCACATTTTTTCACCTATAGTCCCCAACTTTCTAAAACTACCTGAATAGTCCCTAAGTTTTCAATTTTTGTTTCCGGATAGTCCCTGGGTCTAACTTCAGTTTATTTTCTCTGTTAAGAGGGTGTGAAATGACAAAAATACCATTTCCTTAAAAGGCCAAACCATAGGGACTATCCGGGCATCTTCTTCATTTTTATTTATAAAACCCCACCACCACACTTCATCTTCAACCTCCACCCTCTTCATCTTCAACCTCCACCCACCATCACCCTCCTCCACACTTCATCCCTCTGCTCAAACTGAACCGCCCCTACATCCCCACCTGCGACCACCTACAACCACCACCACCACCCACCCTTACAACTAGCAATCACCAACCGACCACCGCCACCAACGGTTAACAAACACCAATCAACATACACACAGATTATCCCTTTCTCTCTCTCCCTGCTCTCTATCTGGTACGGTCGTCGCCATCACCACCCCCGCCACAACCACCACAACCGCTGTCATCACCACCCCTCGCCATTACCACCATCTATCCACCCTACTTCTCCGTAACCACTGCTACCACAACCACCGCCACTGCCATCATCACCACTACCATAACCACACTCACTAACAACTTGTATAGGACATCCCTGCAACATAAAACTAACAGCTTTAACAACAAAAAATTACTTCCATTGCTGTAAGTTGTAACATTAAATACAAATTTTACAATCATATAATTTGTGCATAGAATAAGCAATCAAAAATTCTCATCAGATGCTATCTTGTAATCCATGAACATTTAGAAACAGGTTGATTTCAAACACATATCAAACTTCCGTATAAACAGATCAGGTTAAACTACCCTAATTGGCTAATTCCTACAAAAACAAAAAAAACAAAAAAAACTTGAGAAAATTGAAGTCAATCGTATAGGATAAACATTAATTACAATACCTAAATTGAGATGTTGGGTAAACAATAATAATCTGAATCGCAAATTCTAAAAAGAAAACCGGGGAATAAACATTAAAAAAGTGGAATCGGAAGCAGAATTTTCAGTTTTTGACTGAAATGAATTATATCCGATTATTCACAAAAGCTATAGGATAATTTCTGTTTGCCGGTAGAGATCGGTGCTTGTGGCTCTGCCGTGGTCGGCCGGCCGACTACCCTCCATCTCCGCCTTCTCTCCTTCCCTCATATCTCTCTCTGTTTCTCTAATTTACACACAGATTGTGTGTGAGTGGGTGTTCAAACTAGAAAAGGAAGTTGAGCAGAGGGATGAAGTGTGGAGGAGGGTGATGGTGGGTGGAGGTTGAAGATGAAGTGGGTGGAGGTTGAAGACAAGTGTGGTGGTGGGGTTTTATAAATAAAAATGAAGAAGATGCCCGGATAGTCCCTATGGTTTGGCCTTTTTAAGGAAATGGTATTTTTGTCATTTCACACCCTCTTAACAGAGAAAACAAACTGAAGTTATTGACTTATAAAAGTTAATAAGTTGTTTTTGTTGTGTTTGGATCAACTTATTTAAGAAGATTTTGTGTGTTGAGAAGTTACCTTTGAGAAGTTAGAATTTCTAACTTCTCACTTATTGAGAAGGAATCCCAAACACCCCCATTATTCACCAAGATTTCCTATCTCTTTCTCTCCCTCACACATATGCCCTTCTACATCCATACCCACCGCTGACACCATCACTGCCGCCCCACCAACGCCATTCGCCACTCGCCACTCGCCACCGTGACATCTTCCACGATATGAATATGCTTTCCTGAGGGCCTGGTGTCCTCGACATCGTTTCACCCACGGTGGCCACCAGAACGCCATCTATAATAAACAAAACTTGTTGTGGACTTTCCGGCACAGGAATGTCCAGTGGTCGTTTTGTGCGGCTGGATCTAACTGGCGGCACCAAGAACACCATTTTCCGGCGGTGCAATCTCCGGCGTGAGATCTGGCAAGAGTTATTGTGGTGTTGGTAGTGATCTTCTGCCTCTACCATCTTCTTCCTTCTTTGTACCATAGATTTGAAGGAAGAAAATTGCGACGATGATAAACTGTAATTTTCGGCACCGACGTCGTCAAGGGAAACCTCGCCTAATGGCCAAGTGCCACTGTTGCCTGGCACAATTTCGGGCATCGACTTGGCTGAATGAGCTAGTGCCAGGTAGGTACTCTGACGGAACGACTACGAATTTAATGGACGCGGTCTGTTCATGGTGACCGGATATGGCTCTATCGGTAGCTGTTCTTACAGCGGTGATTGTAGGAGCTGTTCTTGTCCCATTTGGAGTCGAGGGTAGAACTGTAATTTCCTTGATTCGCCGCCCAATGACAACCAATAACCAAGTGCCCCGGCCATGTAAATTGTAGATATTGAAATATGTATGATCAGATGGACTTCATGGCGGTATGCAAACTTGCCCCACACATAATGAGTCGATAAGCTCACTTCCAACTTTGTTAAAAAAAGAAAAAAAAAGTTTGATATACTTAATATTTAGATTTTAAGTAATGTTTTGATACTTTATGACACCGGTCAACAGTGGCGGACCCAGGAAATTTTTTCATGGGAGGCGGAAATCTTTTAAGGGTCTTTTGTCTTTCGCTCTATAATTTTTTTTTCGGTTCGGGTTGGATCGAGGACATGTTCTCATTCAAGTCAATAACTCAATCACATATCTCAATATCACATTATCACATATTAACTTTGAATTCAAGCATTTAACATGGATTTCAAATAATCACATTGATGATCGGACTCAATTATAATTTATAGCTAATAACTCATAAGCGTTCAAATACTTAATATTTCTAATCCACATCAACTACTCAATAATAAAAGAACTAAACGATACAATTCAATATATAAGTTGGTAATTAAAACTATTAACGTAACATATCATGAAATTTTTACCTGTAAAAATGTTTCTTTATGTATTTTCACATCACTTCCAATCATCTCGAATACTAAACAAATAATAATTTATTGGTTTGATTATAAGAAACAACAATCTCATTTTTATACAACTTTCTTGAAGTGCCAGTAATATCTAATAATCGTATGAAACATTAGTGTTTAGCTAGAATGTTTTTACCAATATAACTTTTAAAACATGTTTATTTTTTATAATGATAATAAAAGTTTGAGTTAATTACTGTTTTCGTCCCTGAGGTTTGTCAAAAATAACGGTTTCAGTCCATTAGTTTAAAAATTGCCATTTCAGTCCATTAGTTTCATTTTCGTAACCATTTCAGTCCACTATCTTAACTTCATCCATTTATTTAGTTAACTTTGAGTTAACTAACTAATTCAGGGACGGTTTGCGTCAGTTTTAGAAACACAGGGACTTAAGTGTAAACTCTAAAACATTAAAACAAAAAAAATAGTAAATTCCAAAAAATCAAAAAAATTCCAAAAAACCAAACAAATTCCAAAAAATTCTAAAAAATAATAAAAATTCTAAAAAATCATAAAAATTCTAAAAAATCCAAAAAATCCGTTTCGGCGCGAATTGTTTCGAACCCGAACCGTTTCGAGCTGAACCGTTTCGACCCGTACCGTTTCGACCCGAACCGTTTCGACCCGTACCGTTTCGACCCGAACCGTTTCGACGCGAACCGTTTCGACCCGTACCGTTTCGAGCCGAACCGTTTCGACCCGTACCGTTTCGAAGCCGAACCGTTTCGAGCTGAACCGTTTCGAACCGAACCGTTTCGACCCGTACCGTTTCGAAGCCGAACCGTTTCAAGCCGTACCGTTTCGAACCGAACCGTGCTGTTTCGAACCGAACCCTTTCGAGCTGAACCGTTTCGAACCGAACCGTGCCGTATCGAACCGAACCGTTTCGAGCTGAACCGTTTCGAACCGAACCGTTTCGAGCTGTACCGTTTCGAACCGTACCGTTTCGATGCGAACCGTTTCGAACCGAACCCTTTGGACCCGAACCGTTTCGACGCGAACCGTTTCGAAGCCGAACTGGTACGGTTCGATACGGCACGGTTCGGTTCGAAACGGTTCAGCTCGAAAGGGTTCGGTTCGAAACGGCACGGTTCGGTTCGAAACGGTACGGCTTGAAACGATACGGCTTCAAAACGGTACGGGTCGAAACGGTTCGGTTCGAAACGGTTCGGCTCGAAACGGTTCGGCTTCGAAACGGTACGGGTCGAAACGGTTCGGCTCGAAACGGTACGGGTCGAAACGGTTCGGCTCGAAACGGTTCGGGTCGAAACGGTACGGACGGTTCAGCTCGAAACGGTTCGGGTCGAAACAGTTCGCGCCGAAACGGATTTTTTTGGATTTTTTAGAATTTTAATGATTTTTTAGAATTTTTATTATTTTTTAGAATTTTTTGGAATTTGTTTGGTTTTTTGGAATTTTTTTGATTTTTTGGAATTTACTATTTTTTTTGTTTTAATGTTTTAGAGTTTACACTTAAGTCCCTGTGTTTCTAAAACTGACGCAAACCGTCCCTGAATTAGTTAGTTAACTCAAAGTTAACAAAATAAATGGATGGAGTTAAGTTAGTGGACTGAAATGGTTACGAAAATGAAACTAATGGACTGAAATGACAATTTTTAAACTAATGGACTGAAACCGTTATTTTTGACAAACCTTAGGGACGAAAACAGTAATTAACTCTTATTAAAGTTTTGACAAATAATTATATAAAATAATTAAACTTAATCAAATGAAATAATAAATAATTAAACAAAAATAGTAAAATAATGTAACAAAATTAAATAAAAGCAAAAGCAAAAGCAAAACTCATACAATATAAAGAAATTAAATTTAATATGAAAAATAAAATAAAGATACTTCAAAAGTTTAAAATATAGGTGTAATCCTACTAATAAGGTGTGAGAGGAGTCTTTTACTTTTTACTGAAACAAAGTGTTTGAAGCACAATACCCATGGGTCCATGTTAAAAACCAAAATACATCTAAATAAAATAACTTTTATGTGGGTCCATGTTAAAAAGGACACCACACCCTTCTTCTTCATTTGCACCAGCTCTTCCCACCACCGTTACCTCTGTGCTATATTAATTCCGATGAACAGGTTTTTTTTTCACGTTTTTATCATGAGTGTCCAAGCTCAAGGGGTGCGGTTACAAACTTTTAAGGGGTGCGATCAAGATTTTTGCTTAAAAAGTACACTAATTTTTTTTTCAAGGGGTGCGCCCGCCCACCCACTACCGTGGGTAGGTCCGCCCCTGCCGGGTCAAAGCATCATTGATCATTTATTTGTTCATTAGAAGATAGAAATTTATATTGTCTAATATATCTATTAATTTATAGCATAGATTAATCTAACAAAAGTTTTGATAAATGAAATATAAAACTTTATATACAATTACTTGTGATGAGTGGTAGACTTGTCTACATATTCTTCAATCACATACTTGTTAGGTAACAAATAGTAGGTGTCAGTAGGAGGTTTAGAAGTAAAATATGACTGATATACAATTGGTTTATTACAAACGAACTGAGAACAAAATTAACCCGCTAATAATTTGACAAATGGTATCAAAGCTATCGTCCTTTCGAGCATGGGTTAAGGCAACATGAATTTTAATAGAACGCCAGAAGCAAGAGAGTAACAGCAGTTTCTACTAAATCCATATATCCTCATCTAAAAATTTTGAATTTTAAAAGTTGGAAAATACACATTTTACATAAAAAACATACATACTAAAATCAACAGACACACATACTTCACATCTTACACATAATATATAGAACAACGAACAGATAATATAGTTCTAAAATATTGCCATTAACCTCTTCTTGTAAACAAAAATAGTAATTATTTTGTCACTTTTCTAATTTTCAAACTTTTGAAACAGGTTTAATTAACAATGAAACATATGTACTTTTCATGTGTTCACAGAGTAATTCTAATAAATTGATGTTTGTATCCTTAACGTATTATCCCATGAATGTCAACACTGTGTTGATCAGTTCTGTTTAAACTTAATGGAAAACATGAATAACATACCTGTAATAGCATTCAAAGCAGTAGAGAATCCAGTCAGAGATCCAGCCATTGAGTTCGACATCTTTGTCAAGGTGATCCGGTTCCTCCTTAGGGTGTAAAGTTATGATGGTGATGAAAACCGAAAGTAGGGTTGATTTCGGTTAGGGAGAGAGAGGGACGAAATTGTGATGTTATGTTGTTAGGTTGTGTGTCCAACCTTTTACCTCTCTAATAATCTCCTTATATATACACCCAAGAGGAAACCCAATTAGTTAATAAGGGTAATATGGTCCATCAACAATTACCAACTAATTATTAATAGGTTATTAATATATTTTGATCTATATTATATAAATGATAATGATGGCTACTAGATTAAATATAAATAAATAAATATTTAATCTTACATTCTCCCACTTAGCCGAATAATCATTTATCATGAGCATTAGATAAGTCTGATCAGAAGTTAATACTCATTTTAGCCTTAAACAAGTACTATAGCAGAGAAATACAGCCGTTGAATCATTATGCGACTCAGGACCCCCATTAGTCATACTATAGCCTTAATTTAAAACCTAACAATTATGATCAAAATATGTAAGCCCTTTAACGTTTGATTTGTATTTATAGATGTCTATATGTCATTACACCGACAAAACATATGTAAGAGACATACAAAATCAAACTGATGAGGAAAATTAATTAATAGTTAGTCATTCATAGTACGATATGCAGTTGTACATGGTCATCAACTAAAACCCGTCTCTTTTATGAGCACTCTTAATAAGACTTATGGGTAATAGACCTTTAGTTATAGGATCCTTAAGCATATCACGAATGCATTCGATACAAAGATTTAGTTTCCTCAATTCGTTCATAAACGAATAATTAATTGCGTATCGAAAACTAATGCAGCACCTCTCGAACTGTTACTGTTCAAGGAGACATGGTAGCTGACTTTATCACAACAAGTCTTCAATATATTAATTATATGGAGTTAATAAAGTCATGAGTCCACTGATAAATTTCCAACAACATTTAGTGACTATATTATGTCGTTATAACTTAGGTTGTTGATATCAGTCCATTATGACTCCTCCATGAGATAGGTTTTGTCTGCTGACATAAAGATATACCCAAAAATTACATTTTGTCATCTTTGAATATTACAAAGTTAGAGTAATAAACCGGTTTGAATTCTCACTTCTTCTTTAAATTATAGCCTCTCGTTTCTTTTAAAGATATTGTAATACTCTATTAAATGCTTCACATTAATCTAGACATATTTAGTGTGTTGCAATGTGAGTAATATCTAAACGAGTATAGACTTGAACTTACATAAGGCTTCTAATTAATGAAGCATAAGTAAATAATCTCGTTTATCCTATTATCCTCTAAATGAGAGCATTAATGTTTGTTACATCTGTAAGGACCAATTTAATGTTAAACTTATGGAACGGAAGTAATGTCCCATTTGGTCTATCTCAACATGTTATGATATCTATTATGTAAGAGATATCTTTGAGATCTATTATATCTAAGTTTGTGACAACAATACTTTGACTTATGTAACATATACTTGTCATCTATATAGACAAGTGTATCTTAGTTGCTCCCACTCATTTTGAGGTAGGTACATTAATCCACTTGATTCTTGATGAAAATAATTACGTTAAGATTTCATCACATTTTGATGTTTGCATTAACCCATAGATGGATTTTATTGGCTTACAAATAAAGTGTTCTTTAACCTTAAGTTTAGAACTTTCAGGTTGTTTTATGAACATGTAAATATGTCAGCCAGTTGTTAGGGAAAGTTGTTTTAATGTTCATCTAATGTAGCTCAAAACTATTATAAGCTACTAGAACAGTGATGATCCTCAAAGAAATCTTTTGTTAGATATGTAATAAAGATTCTTTAATAATATATCTCTTCCTGAGTATAACCTTTGACAATCAATCATGCTTCTTTGTGTCTTAACGTTTATATCAGGATTTGGTTTAGTTATGAACACTCTTAGGTTATTCAATCAAATCCCAAACGTTATGCGAACACATAAAATCAGTTTTACTAGAAAACTGTTTTATTCCATTCAGAAGATTGATTGACACTAATGGCTTAATTAGAAGAGATAGGATCAGTAAACTTTTCCAAAATCCATTTCAACTCCAAATAAGGGAGGTTATGTAATCATCAAAGTTTGTAGGTTTTAAAACTTAGATGACCTCCTGAGTTGATTATAGGGTTTGTTAGAAGTTTCGGTTTTATGGATTAGCTCTTGATTAGGTTGCTATCATTTTCAGGATTCTAAGTTTGTAAGAGTTGGTGCAGTATGGTGTTCAAGAGGTGTAATCGGAGTTAAATTTGGAGTGAAATTTAATGACACTCTTCCCACCGCCTCTTGTATTCCTTGCAACTCAGCATGCTTAGGGTCAATATTTAACGACCAAACAAATTCTAATAGAGAAAACATATTAATGACGTTAGTCATTGTAGTTTCTATTGTTGAGGATTATGTTAGTTTAGATAAGAAATCTAAGTGTACCCACAATTAAGCAACAATGAAACTTTTGTAAAAGTAGCTTTAGATTTTAAGGAGACAAGTTATGATAGAACAGTGTCAAGATGGAGCAGTGTCTTGTACAAGAGGTGTAAATTGAAGTAATATAAAGTTTTCACTCCCCCACCTCTTGCAACTATTGCAAGTTATTATTAAGACACTTAATGCTCCCACTGATCTTTAATATCTCGAGAATGCTACAAGAGAAGTTTCAATGAGCTACGTGACGTAGGAACCCATCACATATACGTTAGACTTTATTTGATTTCTTTAACGTCTAGATATCATAAGAAACTTTAGGGACATATCGAATAGAAATCTTATTAAGTACATATATGAATAGATTTCTTATAAGACCGTGGGCCATATACGACAAAATTTAGATACAAGTAGATGGTCTTTAAATGATAAATGAATTATGTCTGAATATTCCATTTGAAATAAGTTCCATGAATGTCAATGAATGACTTATGATGGACCCATACTTATTCCTTAAGCCAAGCAATATTTAGGACTATAACGTCATGATTTAAAATCACTTAGAATGAGATCAGATAAAAAAATCATCCTCATTAACCATGTCATGATTACTCATGAATTTTGGTTATAATGGATGAAATTTGTAAGTCTCATTTTCCTTTTATCAAAATTTTCATTTGCATGATGACAAAAGTTGTGAAAGTGTAAAGTATCATCTAGTTTCATCTTAATAATGTTTCAATCCAGATATTTATAACAAATAAAATGAGAGTTTAAGGTAAGTGTGACTTTATGTTGACTATGCAAAACCTCACAACATTCATAACATTGCTTAATTATGATATTATATTCTGATTAATCTTCAGAATATATAAGGTATCGAAAAGCGTTTTGTTAGAAGACTGCTTATTATGGTTTTTATAGCCTTAACATTTAACTTTGTCACTAACTCTCATGTTAGTTATTTGTTAACTGCTGGTAAGGAAACGTTTAAAAAACTAGAGTCAACTAATCATGTGTTAATAGGAATATTATAATTAGTAGACTTAAATATCTTTAATGAGTGACTATCTAATTAATTCATCCAATTGTTCTTTAGAATAATGGATAGTCTCGTTGCTTATGTCTAGTCTAATGACATAATTATGCAGTGAGATTTTCCCTTGAAGAACCTTAGAGATTGAATTAACACTTGTAATTTTGTCTATGGACCTTAGAACAATCCTCTTTTAAAGTATTAGTGGTTGAAAGGTGAAAAACATCTTATTTTCCAGTTTTAAACATTTATTTCTTTGTACATATGTTGCTTATCAACACACTCATTATACTTTGGTATTTTTTTAGTGTTATAGTTGATTTATAAGGCATCAAATTGTACAAGTGAAAATCTTAATATGTAATGTACTGGAAAATGTACTTATTTCCATGCGTAAGCCCTTAACTTTATGGGTCATAGTTTTGTACATTATAATGTATTCACATATACCACTTAACTTTATAGTTTAGAATATCAAATGAAGGCATGCATCTTAGGAGTTCTAGTGATTATTCCATATATAAGAGATTAGCCTTAGGAAAGACTTAATCTGAAATAACTTTAGTGATAGCACTTATTCTTGATTATCATAAGAGACATCATGTTCGATTTATCCTAATCGTCATGCTCTACTTTTCTTCTGTAGTGCTTTATCAGAAGAGAGCAATAGGATTATCGTGTCTTAAGAGATAATCAATGATTTAATTTAAGAGCTAATTCTAATAGAAACTTTAAATAAAACAAACATTTTAGGTTTAGGAATTAGAGTGGATGAGATATATGTAGAAGAAAATTATAGCGAGTAAAATTATGGGTACTAAGAATAAGACAGACGAAATGATCATAAAATTAATTAAGGATCATTAATATAAGGATCATTATGTGAAGAGATTGTGATATGTCTATTACTAACATCAAAATAATAGACTTAGTAAAATTCTACTTAAACAAAGACAAATCAGCTTTGGCCAGAAGTGTAATCATTTAAGTATGTGTGCAAAGTAATCGTGACAAATCAGCTTTGGCCAGAAATGAGACAATCACTTTAGTTATGCACTTGTCAAGCATGCTAAACATAAATGAATTAAATCAACTTTGGCCAGAATTAAGACATTTTCACGTTTGTAATGCATACTCAACATAGCTTTTTATAATACTTGAACAATAAAGAGATGTATTAAATCAGCTTTGGCCAGAAATGATACATCAGAAGCTCATTCAAGTTAAGCTAGTTTGGTTTTGTAAAACATTATTTGATCCTTATTAATTAATTAAGTATAAACAAAACCAAGTATTTAACAGCATAAAAAATAATGAGGTTTCGAGTTGGGTCTCGACTAAGTTATAAGATCTCGAGTCGCAACCTTGGTCTCGAGTCGTAATCATGGTCTTGATTAGTATGTTTTATGAGATCTCGAGTCCGTACTGAGATCTCGAGTCGCAACCATGGTCTCGAGTGGCGAAGAATGAAGCCTTTAGTTGAAAACGCAGTGATCTCGAGTCGAGACTGTTGTTTCGAGTTGTGAAGTTTTGAGCCCTTATGATCTCGAGTCGAGACCTTGATAGTCTCGAGTCGAGACCTGATAGTCTCGAGTCGTAATCTTCTGATCTCGAGTTGTAAGCTTTGATGACCTTTATGATTTCGAGTCGAGACCTTGTGGTCTCGAGTCGAGACCTGATGGTCTCGAGTCGTAGTCATGGTCTCGAATCCTCTGTTAACAGCTGTTTTGTGATAATAACTGAAACTCGAAATTTAAGGGATTGTGGGATAGTGTTTCCTATTTTTATTTCTGATCTAATCTTATCAAAAGATTTCGAAAATAATAACTGAAAAATCCATTAACAGTTTTCGAAAATTTAATAGATAAAATTAAGATCAAAATCATTAAAACACCCACCAATCCAAATTATATTCCAAATCTTAGGAAATTTTCGAGTTTTCTTAGAACATAATGATGAACCCTAAAAAATTAAAAACATAATCTGGGATCCGAAACCTTAAATTTTAGACTTTTAATAACAGATTTCGGAAATTAGGTTTGTCCATTATGGTCTCGGAAATATATTTAGATTCCGAAAACAGGGATTTCGGCTACAAGGACTCGAAACAGCCATGATATTTTAAAAGCTTTAAAAAATTTTCTGTTTTCCAGATTTTTGATCCCAAAATAATGGATACAAAACTAGAACTGATTTATCAACATATGCTCTGATACCACATGTTGATCAGTTCTGTTTAAACTTAATGGAAAACATGAATAACATACCTGTAATAGCATTCAAAGCAGTAGAGAATCCAGTCAGAGATCCAGCCATTGAGTTCGACATCTTTGTCAAGGTGATCCGGTTCCTCCTTAGGGTGTAAAGTTATGATGGTGATGAAAACCGAAAGTAGGGTTGATTTCGGTTAGGGAGAGAGAGGGACGAAATTGTGATGTTATGTTATTAGGTTGTGTGTCTAACCTTTTACCTCTCTAATAATCTCCTTATATATACACTCAAGAGGAAACCTAATTAGTTAATAAGGGTAATATGGTCCATCAACAATTACCAACTAATTATTAATAGGTTATTAATATATTTTGATCTATATTATATAAATGATAATGATGGCTACTAGATTAAATATAAATAAATAAATATTTAATCTTACACACTGTATAAATAAAAAAGATACATTAATTGGTAAATAAAAAAAAACAACTTTTAATAGTTGGCAAAACTCATCCCTCTTGTTCTTACAACAATCAACTTCTACCTCAAAAAGAATCATTTTGTAACATTTTCTTCATTGTTTTTGTTCTTCAGATTGGAAAGTCCAACCACCAAAATCACTCTCTGAAAACAACGAAGTAGGTATGGCCTTGTAGAAAGCCAATGGAACTTGCTTAACTCTCCTTCTCATCTGCATTCACAATATACCATATGAAATCACCCTAAAATAAATTTATCATGGTTTTCAAATCTAAAATATATATATATATATTTATGTTACCTCATCTCTGAATATGGTTGCATATGAACCTGAACTGAAATCTTTCACAGCAACTTCTGTTGTTTTGGATCTAACCGTTAAATCGTTCTCCAGTGAAAGTACAAACCTACATAAATATTGCGTGTGAATACTTACACAAACACAGCGTACTGGTCGCAAATAAATACGTATACTTCACCTGGACACCGGGGGGCAGTAGTGGTGGCGCAGGGTATCAATTTCCCACAAAGAACTCCCTGCAAAAGTTAATATTCAGTAAACTGAGAAAAAAAACAAAGTAGTATGCAGAACAGTCTTGTAAGTTGTGTAACATGAAGAACAAAGTTTGATTATTTTCGGGAAAAGCTCAAATGCACTTGCACTTACTCAAGGCATTGGTTTTCGTAAGATCGGTTTCTTCGTTTTTAAAACGATCAATGCCTGGTTTGGCGCTGATGTCATTCTTGGCCGTTTGATCTTTCTCCTCCTGCAAAAACAAACAGAATTTTGAAGAAACAAACAGTGTGATGAGGCCTTATGTAACCAGATAAGTGAGATAACCGCTCCTCTCTCCCACTATATCAAACATTCACAACATACAAGTGCGTATGAGATCAAAAATTGTTAGTATTGAATGCACCTAATATATATGTATAATGTATATCAGTATATAATTAGGGATGAGCTTGGTACCGGTACAGAAAGTACAGATACCTAGGGATGGCATTTGGTATCGGGTACCGGCACCATACTGATTTATAATCCGATTTGGTACCCACTTTTTGGCATTTTTGTTTCCAGTACTTTCGGTCGGTACTTGGTTTTACCTTCAAATACCGGTACCATACCGTAGCAAGCATTTTCGGTAGCGGTACCGAACTTTAGCGATAATATAACATCAACATGTACTAATCCTATGACAATCAATAAAATTCACGAATCAGTTCCCACATCCCAGAGGGTTTATTTATCTAAGGGGTTATAAACGAAATCACAATGCATGTCATCATCCGAGCATACTACGTATAAGTATGTGTAATCTAAAAAAAGATTTACAAAAATGGCCAGATCATATTTTTATTACCTGGTGCACTAAACAGTTGATTGAAGGATGCCTTCGCAAAAGATTATGAATTAGAGCAATAATGACAAGACTTCCTGAAGGAGGTACGGTAAGCGCTAGCCTACTTAGTTTCTTAGCAAATGAAGCAGCCAGATAAGCCGGAAGAAGTGGTGATTTCAGGCATGAATCAAGAAGCTGCAAAAAAATGAACCTTTATTAGCATTACAAAGCTATTACAATTTGCCCTATAAATAGTGACATTTATATAGATAGAAATCAAATTCAAAGCAAAAAAAAAACTTGAAGCATATAGCGTGACTAGGCCTGTAAACAAACCAAACGTTCATGAACTGTTTGTGAACTTGTTCGGCGGGAAGTTCGTTTTTTAATAAACGAACCAACATGTGTACAAAAGAATTGTTCATTTAATTAAACGAACGAACATGAACCCACATTTTGTTCGTTCATTTATGTCCGTGAACGTTCGTTTATGTTCGTTTGAATTCAACAAATACATAAGTAGTTATATATTTATATAAATATAAACATAAAAGTGGCTTTCTAACTACTTATATGAACATAACTAATTAGTAATTGGGCTTTCTAATAATGAAAATACACTTTCCAATGGAACTTGTCGTAATTAATCACTGATTATACAAAAACTACCTTATGTTTGTTGGAGTTCGTTTATGTTTGGTCATTTGTTGCCATTTGTGTTTTTGATGTTTTTATAAACAATGTTCTTTTAAGTTTATTTATTTACGTTCGTGAACAATTCATTTAGGTTTTAAACGAACACGAACATGTTCATTTTCTTAATGAATTAAGATGAACAAAAAAAATTTCTTCGGTTATTTGTTCATGTTCAGTTAAAGTTAAATAAACAAACACGAACAGAGGCTGTTCGTGTTCGTTCGGTTTGTTTACAGGCCTAAGCGTGACAATAAGCAAGAGTAACCTGAAAGAACTTGGCTCTGTGTTTTGCAATGAATATAGAGGGTTGAAGGAGTACATAAAGCTTCACGTAGAAATTGGGATACTCAAAACCATGTTCCGTCATTAGAATGAACAAGCTGCTAAGAGCCATTACACTTATAACACCTCCGATGTCGTAAGATTTTGTCAAAAAATCACTGCACGTGAACCACTCTTGTTAAAAGACATGTATATAATATAATGTAATGTGTGTCAAAAAATTAAAGAATATATCTTCAAATGGAACCCACCTCAACAATTTGGGGTTAGACAAATCAGGGATCACCGCCTGATGAAGAGTAACAAGAACCTAAGAACGAAAAGACAAAAATGTAGTCACATACCACAGAATAGTAAAATTCAATGCACAATACAACCGAATCACGACAAAGTTACTCCTTGTACACGTCAATAGGAAGTGGTTCTAATGTAAGGAATGCCATCCATGCTTTAGAAAACTTCAACTTCATCTTTTTCGAAATAATAGCTGAAGATGGAACCAACAAAAAAAAAAACCTAATGCGTTATGTATTTGCATAAAACGCCTGACAAAGAAAGCAACGTATCCATGGAGCAATATGGAAGAAAATACTATATATTTTAATTAGGGTTATTCTGGTTCGATTATTCGGTTATGGTTTGGTTAATAAGTTTTTCTGCTCACCCATAATTTAAATGAAAGGGGAAGCATATAACGTATTTCATTGTACAATCTCAGAATTTTAATCATTACAAGAACAAAAAAAAATAAAAGATCAAAGAAAACCAAGGACTTACATCATTGGTCTCGGTTTTACTGTCTTTACTCTTTTTCTTGGTCTCAGTTTTACTGTCTTTAGTGAAAACACCTAACATGAAGGGAAAGTATAAGAACATCTGTAATCTATGAATTATTAAACATGGAGCTGGATGTTAAATAAACGGAGTCAGCTTTATATGTAAACCAAGAGTTCTCACCAGATGCATTCCACATTTCAAATTCAGATTTTTCACCAAGTTGTTGAAGGGGAGGAATTTTAGATAGTGCATGATGTATATTGCGTATTAAAAGCTCTCCGCTGCACTTACGAAAGCATGCTGTTAGATTCATATCATGCAACAGCATTGCTAGATCATTTAACCATGTAGGAAAACTTTCACAAAACTTAAGAGACAGAATGACAAGCTTTTAAAGAAAGAACTAGAAGGTATGCATGCTCATGTGTCAAACCGCTAACTGAAATATGAAAACTTTCACAACTATGAAACTAAAAAGCACAGCTAAACAGCATATACCAACCTGGCGCTTGCCGGACTTTCCTTTTCAGACTCCGCACTCGCAGATCTGACATCTGGTGAAAAAAAAAGTCGTTATCCTCCGATCGTAGTGAAATCAGCGATGAAAAAAGATATATCAACTGAAAACATTGTTGAACTTTGTAATAAAACCATTAAAATGAATGTACAGGAGTAGTACCAAGTGTTCGAATTAGCTTCTCCAAACTTATGTAAGTTAAATAGCTGTCAGAAAGAAAGGAAGTTGAGTATCACTTAAACAGATGTTCACATAAACAAGTAAACAACTATAATAAAAAAACCAACTTTGTTCGTGATGATTAGATCTTTTTACCAGACATCGATGTACTTGAAATATTTTGATACAAGCAAGTCTAACAAAGTATCAGCCTCCTCGTTGGAGTAAACCTGTAAACCATCAAAGATGTCGCATAATAAATAAATCCTCATACAGAGAAGCATGAAGAAAGTAAGCTGAGGTAAACTATTTAAAAAGAATCGTGCAAGTTTACAACATGAAATCCCCTCCAGGGATCCACCATGCTAGTAAAACAAGAAAAGAGGTATCAACTATATGTTGCCTAATAATTATCATGAATGATGAAATCCTTTTATTCATGTTTTGTTCTAGCTATAGTAAGATATGAACCATTGGTAGTTATCTTGTTAATTTGCTCAGTTTCTCGTTTAACTAGTTCATAACTATAAGGTTTGTGGATAAGAGCGTCGTATCAAAATGAAATACTTTTTTCAATTCTTTTATTATACATTCTTTACTTTAACTTATCATTTACCAGATAAAAAATTCTTAACTGGAAGATGAATCGTTATCAGCTTTAGGAAGGGACTGATCACTGATGAAATGTTGTTTATTCAAATTTAAAAAACGTAGAGACATTAATGAGCTATAGCATATTATCTATTGATTTTCGGTAGCTTTTAATCAAAGTAAAGAGTCCATAGCACCTTGTAATAACTTTGCACCACCTATACAAAAACTCCGACTCCTGTTCTAGACTATTTTAAAGATTAGAAGTACAGATTCCCCCAACTTATTCAAGCAATGGATCTTCTACTTACTTTGAACTATCAAACAAGTCTCACTGTGACTAAAACATAGTTGTTAATAGCGAGCATAGCCCGCCATAGTGAATAGCGTAACAAAGTGGCAGTATGTCACAATCTGATGGTTAGCGACTCTATGGCAGGAAAATAGCGGATTTAAGGTGTTTTTTTGTTTACCATTTAATATAAGTAGCGTATTTAGATGAAAAACAAAGTATTTTAATAACATATACTACGCATTCAATAGCGTGCTATAGCGCTTAGCGGACATACGAACCCATAGCGGTCCAAATAGCGGTCTCTTATAGCGGTTCCGCTATTAGCGGTGCTAAATCCCGCTATTGGACCGCTATTTTGAACCCGTATAGCGGTCATAGCACTGCTTTTAGCGGTTTTTATATTTCAGCCCAAAAGTAAGGTAAAACCCACACTAATCAACTTTTTGTTTGAAATAAACCCAAAAGTAAAGGCCCAAACCCAAAATTAAACCTAAATCGAAGCCAAAAGTCTTCATTCGCTGGATTCTCTGGACGTTGATTCTTCATCAGTTCATCGTTCAACAAAAGTAAACCTAAGAGGCTGTTTGTTTAGTTCTTAATGAGGCTCTTAATGGTTCAGGCCTCTTACTGGTTCAGCACTTAGTGGTTCAAACTATTTGTTTCGCGAGCAGATGTCTGAATGGTTCAGACATTTGTCTCTGAATGGTTAAGACCTCTAATCTGAATTGGTCAGACATTTGCCTCTGAACGGTTAAGCATTATACTGGCTCTTAATGGTTCAGACCTCTTACTGTTCAGCACTTAACCATTCAGAATTTGCCAAACAGCCCCTAAATCTCTAAATCGCTGGACTTCTTCAGTTCATGTTTTGGATTTTGATATTACTACTAATATTTTGCATGATATTAATATGAATTTATTATTAATATTTTTCAAACACACACACACACATATATATAAACTATGCATGATATAAAAATTGCCCCTATGCCACCGCTATAACCTATATATCATATAGCGGACCTTGACCGCTATTGGATTTTGGACCGCTATAACTGCATAGAAAATATACATAAAAAATATTTCTTGAGCTTTCTTCTAGTGCATCACTAAACATGAAATAGCACCCACTACTTAATCGCTATCTCTATGTATAGAGTATAGGTAGCTTGTCACTATCATCCACTATACGCTGTTGACACTATGAACTAAAAAAACAGCGTGTGAAGCAAACAACAGATTATATAAATAGTGCAGAAACAGAGTAGCAAACTCACCATAGTATGAATAAACTTATGATATATAGAAGAATGAAACTTCCCTGCATTTCCAACCTTCACACAATCCATCAAAGTATCCACCACCACTTCCTACATTTCCACATCATTCAACAACACGTATTATTAAAAAAAAACAGTTAAATATCACAAATTATAAAACTAAACCTAATCTGCAAATAACAAAAACAATAAAAGCCATAATTACTCTGAGAGCTTCTTCAACAAGTGTTGTGGAAACAGATAACCGAATCAGAAACTCAACAAACTCATCGAACTTCGACCGCAACCAAACTCGATAAACCGATTCCGGATCTTCAGTAGGTTTAGCGGAGGAAGACGGAAGTTCAGAAACGAGAGGAGTGAAGAACGACTGAACAGAGAGAAGAGCTTCAAGGATGAATTCAGGTGGAGAAGACGACGTCGGATTGAGGATATTGAGTAGAAGCGGGAGGTTGTTGATAGTTGTTGACCTAGTTTTCTGACGTCAGTGTGATGTGTAAAGAAAATTGATATGTAGCAGTGGATAGTTTTGATATGTAGCAGTGGATAGTTATATCAGGGGTTATATCAGTAGTTAGTGTAAGGCCAGTAGTTATATCAGTGGTTAGTGTTGTATTAAGTTCAGGGACTAAAATGTCAAGTCTGTAATAGTTTAGGGTCCTTAGTGTTAGTCAGTCGTTGTAGATGATGTTATAAACGGTTGGAAGTCTGTTAATGGAAGTTAGCTTGATTTTGGATTTCCTTTCTTTCTTGTTTCTTCTCTAAGATTTAGCTCATCAATTGGTATCAGAGCTCAGTCGATTCGAGCTCCGGTGACCTAATTCCGATCAAAATTCCGTTCTTTTCAATTCCGTGAATTGATCATTGTTCGATCAGTTCGCTTTCATTTTCAATTTCCGTATCAATTCTGTTCTTGAAATCGATTGTTCCGATTTCAAATTCTGTAATCTCAGAGCAATGGCAAATACTCGTCAGCAAGAAATGGAAAAATTGGAGAAAACCCTAAAGGAACACGCTAATTCAATTCAAAATAGTCAGCTTCTGCAGGAAGATAATCGAAATGCTATTGCTCAATTGAATTTGAATCTTCAATCCATGTTTGATACCTTGAATCAGCAATTAACAACATTACAAGCAAGCAGTAGTCAACATACTAATCATCATCAAGATCAAAGAATTGCGAGGTTGGGGAGGCTGGATTTCCCAAAATTTAATGGGGAAGATGTGGATGGTTGGATCTACAAATGCAATCACTTCTTCTTGGTTGATAAAACTCCAGAGAATGTTAAGGTACAATTTGCTATTATCAATTTAGAGGGCATAGCTTTAAGATGGCATCAAGGGTATTTGGCTAGCCAAAATAGACCTGTAGAATTGATCACTTGGGATGAGTATGTTAGGTCTATAACAGCAAGGTTTTCTGATAATTTGTGGGAAGATGCTATGGAAGAATTAAAGAATTTGCAACAAATTGGGTCATTAGAGGACTATTGCAATTCTTTTGATTCTTTAATGACCAAAGTAACTTTGTCTGAAGAATATGCAGCCAGTTTGTTTGTGGGGGGGCTGAAACCAGAAATAAGATGTTTAGTCAAAGTATTTAGGCCGAAAACATTGAGAGAGGCGATTGGAATGGCTAGGCAGCAAGATAATGTACATTCAACCTTATTTGGTAGAAAAGAGTTCAAGAAATCTAACTGGAACCTTAATACGGCATCCAGTTCTGGGGGAAAACAGGTTTTGCTAACAGAACACCTAGTGTACCTGCTGCAAACCTACCCCTTTTACCTAGTCCCAGTAATAAGTTTGGGGGAAAATTAGTAAAAAGATTATCAAATAAGGAGGCTGATGAAAAAAGAGCCAAAGGGGAATGTTTCTTTTGTCCTGAGAAATATTCTGCCACTCATAAATGTAAAAATAGGCAGTTGTTCATTATTGAAATACATGATGATGAGGAGGATGACTTAGAAATGGAGATAGGAAATGAAAATGAGGCTGCAGAGTTGACTGAGATATTAGGGCAACCACAAATTTCCATACATGCTATGAATGGCATTCCTTCTTATTCAACAATGAAGATTGTGGGCTCTTTTGGAACCAGAAGATTGTACATTTTAGTAGACTCAGGGTCCACACACAACTTTATCAGTGAAAAGTTAGCAAAACTATTGCAATGTGTTACCTATGATGTACCAACTTTGAAAGTATCAGTGGCAAATGGCAATCAGATTAATTGTGCAAAAATGTGTAAGAAATTTCAATGGATGATGCAGGGAATGTGGTTTGAAGCAGATGTGATGGTAATTCCATTGGATAGTTATGATATGGTGTTGGGCATCCAGTGGTTGTCTCCATTGGGTGACATTGTGTGGAACTTCAACCAGTTAACTATGGAATTTATGGTTAATGGTGAAAAGAAAGTGTTGAGGGGAATTAGTAATAATAACAAAATAAGCCTTTGTTCTATAGAACAGATGGAACATATGTTGAGCCATCCAAATCAGTTAGTGGAATCTCACATGTATGGCATTCAGTTGGTATCATTAGAAGGGCAAAATGGTCAAAGTACAAATTTGTCTAGAGAAGTAAGAGATGATAGACTTGAAGAATTGCTGAATCAGTATCCAATGGTGTTTGAAGAACCCAAAGGATTACCACCATCAAGAGAATGTGATCATAAGATTTAACTAAAAAATGAAGAGATGACTATCAATCTTAAACCCTATAGATATCAGTCAATCCAAAAAGATGTTATTGAGAAGATGACTGAGGAGTTATTAGCATCAGGGGTGATAAGAAACAGCAAAAGTTCTTTTGCTGCTCCTGTGGTTCTTGTTAAAAAAAAGATGGAACATGGAGAATGTGTGTTGATTATAGACAACTTAACAATGCCACAATCAAGAACAGCTTTCCTATACCCCTTATTGATGAACTTTTAGAAGAATTGAAAGGAGCTGCTGTGTTTTCTAAGCTGGATTTAAGGTCTGGCTATCACCAAGTGAGAATGTTCAAGGATGACATCCATAAAACTGCATTTAGAACACACCAAGGGCTGTTTGAGTTTTTAGTTATGCCTTTTGGCTTAACTAATGCCCCTGCAACCTTTCAAGCTCTAATGAACCAAACTTTCAAACCCTTCTTGAGAAAATTTGTATTAGTTTTCTTTGATGATATACTGGTTTACAGCCAGGATATTGATCAACATTTGGTTCATCTTGAGAAGGTTTTAAAAATTTTAAAGAATCAGCAGTTATTTGCAAAGAAGTCAAAATGCTGTTTTGGTGGACAACAAGTGGAATACTTGGGTCATATAATCAACAAAGATGGGGTGGCCACAGATCCTAAAAAAATTGAGGCAGTTCAAGAATGGCCCATTCCTTTGAATGTTAAGCAGCTTAGGGGTTCTTGGGATTGGCTGGGTATTACAGGAAATTTATAAGGTCCTTTGGGATAATTGCAAAGCCACTGACTGAATTGACAAGGAAAGACTCTTTTAAGTGGAATGATAAGGCCCAACAAGCTTTTGATCAGTTGAAACATGCATTAACTGAGGCTCCTGTCTTAGCACTGCCTGATTTAACTAAGCCTTTCATCATTGAGACTGATGCTTCAGGAAAAGGAATTGGGGCAGTTTTAATTCAAGATAGTCATCCCCTGGCCTTTTTCAGTAAAGCCTTATGCCCTAGACAAATGATCTTATCTGTTTATGAAAAAGAATTACTAGCCATAATAATGGCCATTAAACAATGGCATTATTACCTGGTTGTTAAGCCTTTTATCATAAGGACAGATCAGAAGAGCCTCAAACACTTACTGACACAAAAAATTACAACTCCCTTACAACATTCTTGGCTATCTAAGTTGATGGGTTACAGCTATGAGATTCAGTACAAGAAAGGAGTTGAAAATGTGGCGGCAGATGCTTTATCAAGGGTTAAGAGTTCTACTGTCTATACTATGGTAATGTCATCGTTTGACCCATTACTATTGAAAGGTATTAAAGACAGTTGGGAGCATGATTCAAAGGTTCAAAAGGTTATTCAGAAGTTGTTACAAGGGGAGGAGGTTCATCATTATAGTTGGCATGAGGGATTATTAAAAAGAAAGCAGAAATTGGTGATAGGGACAGATCTGGAATTAAGGAGAAAACTTATTGAAATTTGCCATTCTTCATCCATGGGTGGACACAGTGGGGTGCATGCCACACATCAGAGGTTAAAGAGTTTGTTTTATTGGAAGGGTCAGACTAAGCACATTAAAGAGTTTATAAGGGCTTGCAATGTCTGTCAACAAGCTAAGTATGACAGCTCTGCATATCCTGGCTTAATACAACCGTTACCTATTCCAACTGAGGTGTGGTCTGATATAAGCATGGATTTTATATCTGGTCTTCCAAAGTCACAAGGTAAAGAGGTGATCTTTGTGGTGGTTGACAGGCTAACAAAATACGGCCATTTTATGGCTTTGTCACACCCATTTAATGCGGCACAAGTGGCTCAGTTATTCCTTGACAATGTATATAAACTGCATGGGTGGCCTTCTACTATCACTTCTGATAGAGATCCTATCTTTTTAAGTCATTTTTGGAAGGAATTCACAAGGTTGCAGGGGGTGTCTTTGGCCTTGTCTACAGCATATCACCCTCAGTCTGATGGCCAGACTGAGGTAGTCAATAGATGTGTTGAGACTTATTTGAGATGCATGACAATGGAAAGGCCCAGCTCTTGGATGAAATGGTTATCTTTGGCAGAATTTTGGTACAACACTAACTATCACACAGCCACCCATACAACTCCATTCCAGGCCTTGTATGGTTATGCTCCACCTCTACATGTACCCTATGTGCACAGAGATTCTATGGTTGCTGTTGTAGATGACTTTATGATCAGAAGGGAAGAAACGATCAGACTGTTGAAACAATCACTCGAAAAGGCTCAAAATAGACTAAGACAGCAGGCAAATAAACACAGGTCTGATAGAGTCTTTGCGGTGGGAGATTGGGTATTTTTGAAGCTACAAAACTATGTTCAGAGTTCTATAAGGGGTCATGCATATAGCAAGTTATCACCTAAATACTATGGCCCTTACTTAGTGGTTCAAAAGGTGGGTGCAGTAGCATACAAGCTCGACTTACCTGATGATGCTAATATACACCCCACATTTCATGTTTCCCTACTAAAGAAGGCAACAGGACCTCCCACTACAATCATTCATATTCCAAAGGGCCATAGGTTTTCTTTGAAACCTGAAAAAGTTCTAGAATCAAGAGTTGTTAGGAGGGGCAACAGAGCTGCAGGTCAAGTATTGATTAAATGGAATGGCTTGCCAGATTTAGATGCTACATGGGAATTCAGAGATGAACTGCAGCTGAGATTTCCTGATTTCCAGATGGATGATCTTTGAGGACAAAGATGTCAAGAACAGGGGACTATTGATGTGTAAAGAAAATTGATATGTAGCAGTGGATAGTTTTGATATGTAGCAGTGGATAGTTATATCAGTGGTTATATCAGTAGTTAGTGTAAGGTCAGTAGTTATATCAGTGGTTAGTGTTGTATTAAGTTCAGGGACTAAAATGTCAAGTCTGTAATAGTTTAGGGTCCTTAGTGTTAGTCAGTCGTTGTAGATGATGTTATAAACGGTTGGAAGTCTGTTAATGGAAGTTAGCTTGATTTTGGATTTCCTTTCTTTCTTGTTTCTTCTCTAAGATTTAGCTCATCACAGTGAGATCCTGATTCTTCTTCTTCTTCTTGTTGCTCTTGTTGATTTTTGTTGATTGTTTGTTGTTGTTCTTTCGTTTCTTTGGTGAAGGTTGAATTGACGCCATTGATGAGCTGACTTTGAAGCAGAATTTGCAGAGAAAACCTGAAGATGGATGATAAGGAAAAGGTTTTAGACAAGGGTTTAAAAACTTGAATTGGGCCTAAATGAGCAGAAGAATTTAGCAATTGTCTAATTATCAAAATCGGAGATTTTACAATGACACTATGTTCACGTACTTATGCCAAAACAAACAGACTATCTCATTTTTGGCTTTTGACCGCGTAAAATTGGGGATTCTGCATTCAAATATTCACAAAATCATTCCAATAGCACATTCATAAAATTGATATTCTTAGATTCACAACAAGTTAAAAGACTCAACAAAGCACCCGCTTGAAAGAACTAGAAAGCTCACCTCTGAGTCTAAAACTGGTTAAGAACCCTAAATGGCTAAGATGGAGCGTGGACGGTGCTGTGGCGGCTGGGCTGGCTGCTATTCGATGGAAAGGGAGGTTGTTCGCTGTGGAGGCTGTTCACGCTTTTTCTTTTTCAGCTTAAGTGGGTGTTTGGGGTTCCTTCTTTTGAAGGTAAAAGGACTTTTGAAGGGTAAAAGGACTTTTGAAAAGTGTTTGGCTTTCCTTTTGAAAGGCAAAAGTCCTTATGATTTGCCAAAAGTCAGGATTTCCTGACTTATTTTGGGCAAAAGTCCTTTTGCAAAAGTTGAAAATAAGCTAAGCCAAACATGCCCTAACCCTAATATATGGCCTTTATAATTATAAAAAGAAAACAGGCTGATGTGGGGATCAAACTTGCGATCTAAAAGTTGGAAAGCGAGTCTCAATCCAGTTTGTCACTACACATATTTTTATATGGGTTCATCCATAATTTATTTATGGATTCCTATTGTATTTTCTATATATGTTTTCGCTAAAAATTATAAATCGACTGGGTTCCTAGGAACCCGGTGTTTTAAGGTAGATCCGCCCCTGCTTTGTACCACCAGTAAAATATGGTATAGGTTTGAACCGATATACCGGTACCGGCCCAGATTAGCTTTTGGGTTTGGATTTTTACTGTTAATCGGCTCATCTCCATTTTTAATCTAGCGAGTAGCGACTTTCAATATTCCATCTCCATCGATCAAAACTCAAAACCTGCTTCAACACTCAATCGTTCGTGATTTGTTCCAGACTTCCATCACTCAATCGTTTGTTCCAAACTTCCATCACTCAAGCGTTTGTTCCAGACTTCCATATTCATCCACCAATTTCGTTCCAGACTTCCATCTTCATCGTTCGTTCATAGTTTATCACTTAAATTTGTTCCAGACTCACGTTCACGATTGGTAGGTCATTTAAATTTTTGTTTTCTTTGAATTTTGTTGGAAATTTGTGGAAATAGCATTTTTCACAAATATAGCAAAATGATTTTTTCCTATTTTGGACTAGAAATAAATATAAGAAACTGAGGTTTCTTTATATATTTATTTGTGCTTTGTGTTCTATGTTGGAAGAGCTTCGCAACAAACTAAACCACGTCCAAAACGGAGCTAAGATGAATGAGATATCGATGCTCAAAGTTTGGTGTTTCAAACATAGAATGTTGAAAAGTGGGAAAGTAACACATTGTCCCACATAGGAGGAGAGATGAACTTAAAGGGGTATTTAAGTAGGAACTCTCCATCATTATTGTTTCATGGAATTTCATGGAAGCACGCACTAAGTGTACTCGCGTCGCACACGGGCGCGCGCGTGACTTGGGTGATGTGGCGCTTTAATGGCACACTTTGCACTTCGCATCGCCGCGAGTTGCCTTTGTATGATGGCGCACTTCGCATCGCCGTGAGCCGTTTGAGAGCCGCCTTTGTATTTTTTACCGGTGCACGTGGTGGAACACATGGGCTACAGGGACCAAGTGGCAGGTAGACCTTGGTGGGTGGCGTGGCAGCAGCGCGCGAGTACACGTGGCAGGTTGGCGCGCGCGGACGCCCAAAAGTGAGCCAATACGGCGCGACTGTGTGGCGTGCTCATATAGGCTCACTGGTGGCTGGCGCACGCGTGCATGGAAGTGAGCCAAACCAGCGCGCGCGCAAGTGGCCCTGCTTGCGCATGAAAATGAGCCAAAATGGCGCACGTGCGCATGAGTGTGCAAGACCTGTGCGCGCATGAGGCAGAAAGGCGCGCGTGCACCAGTCTGTCCTGCACGCGCGCAGGTGCTTCCAGCAATTAATGTCAGTGCAGTTACATTTCAGCATTTGAAATTGAAGAGTCAACGGTTTTGACTGAGAATTAAACGACGAAATAAAGTGAATTGAAGACGTTTAATGCAATTTAATTCTCCCATTTAATTCTTTTTTAGTTTCAACTAAGGGCATGCAGTATAAATAGGAGGATCCTGCTGCAGAACCAGATACACTAAAATTCACAGCAAATACAATCTTCTCTCCTCTGAATCTTTTCATCTTCTTCAAGCAGCAAAGTACACCTTCGGGTTGGAGTCAAGACCGGCAGTGCAACTGCTTAAGTTGTTGTATCCTAGAAACAAACGAGTTCTCCTGGGAGACTCGAAATTTGTTTTAAGGGACCCGTGTCTAACACGATCCTCAGCCAAGAATCGTTTTTCTTTCTGTAATTATGTTCTTGTTTTCCTTTTATTTCAGTTGTAACAGTATTGTATTTCAGCTTTCCTTATTTCAGTTGTAATTCAAGTTAATAATAAAATATTTTATTTATTGTGCACGAACGGATTCCGACAAATTTTTGTTGTTGTTGACAGTAGTATGATGTGTGTATGCTATGTAGTCTTAGTGAGTCAACATGTATATATGGTGTATCATGTATGTGTACGCTAGTAGTTAGTGTATATAAATCTCGATGTATGTGTGTAATTTATGGAATTATAGAGTTATCTGGTCAACCTGGTTGAACCGCCAGATACAAACGGGTTCAACTGGTTGAACCATTTTTTATCTAAGTCCGATATGATTTAAAAACCGGTTTTTAAAATATTGCATGTACCTAGGGTATAAACAAAACCGTGCTCCTTATGCCCTACTCGATACCCGCTCGCTAAAAGCTCATATCAAACCGGGCTCCAGGGTTAAATTGTGATATGTTTGATGAATGAATTTCATACATCGAAAGGCTAAATTGTGATATGTTTGATAAATGAGTTTCATACACCGAACTTGCTTAGACTTGTGCTCCTGGATAAGTATTTTGGTAAGTAAATTATAACTGTTGTAAACGATAATTATCCTAGTTCAGAATCTTAGAGAAAGATTGACTATTAACTTGAGCTGAAATCCATTAAAAAATTCAAATTTAAATAGTGCCATTTCGATCGATATTCTTATTTTTATTTATACCATACATTTTACAAGGGGTTGTACAGTAACCCTTGTAATTCGTGCTTTCTAAATATATTGTCGTTAAGTGTGTTTTTACATAAAAAAAATAATCAAACACAACCCACCACAATGCTCTACAAAATAAAAAGGCAACTAGTTGAACAATGTCTTTTGTTTAAAATTTATTTTTTGTTAACTTATTATAATATAATAGTTAATTAGTGTTTATTATTATAATTAAATTTTAGTATATGTTTTTTCTATTTTAACTTTTAATATATGATACTTAATAAACTTCCGGGCATGTCTTTGCAATATATTTATTTTTAGCCACGTCTCGATATAAATTTTACTTAAAAACTGACTTGTGAATAGTAATGTACAAATCAAAGCTATCGTGTTTATTTTTTGTTATACGGCGTTTACACTTTCTTCATTCTAATAATATAATATAGAGAAAAATGCTCGGATAGTCCCTGTGGTTTGCTCGTTTTTCACCTTTAGTCCACAACTTTCTAAAATTACTGATATAGTCCCCAAGTTTTGCAATTTTGTTCCCGGGTAGTCCCTGACGCAGATGGGGGTTAGTTTTTGGTGTTAAGTGAATGTAAAATTACTAAAATGCCCTTGGTATTAAAAACCTAAATCCTTCTTTATCTTCTTCTAGATCAGAACCACCATCACCACCACCTCTGTCATAACCACCACCACCTACCTTCCACCTTCGAATACTACCACCACTACTCGTAACCACCGCCACCTCCGGCGACTGATCTTGTTTCACCAAACACCATGCTTCAAACCTTCACCTAAAGCCCTAATCGACCACCCACCTCCGAGTCTGAACCCCCGAATCAATCCACCAAAACCCGACATCTGCTCCGGACACCAACCAAAACCTTCACACGAAGTTGATGGCTTAACAAAGTTCAATCCATTGGATTCTCCAATTTATCCCCAGTTCAGTTATGTATGCAAGAAAAAAGTGCTCCTACAAAACCAATTTTACATTCAACCCAAAAATCCATCCCCCAAATTAATCCACAACCTCAATCAGCAAAATACTAAAACTTAAATAATCAAACTTAACAGACTTATAGTCATCCAACCCTAAAACACCCAATGTTAATCTGTAACAAAGCATGAACCAGCACCTCGTAGTGAGCTTACGGGGAACGACGCCGGCGATCTTTTGCCACCGGCTGATGACATCAGCCAGATACATCATTAACATCTCTTCAGAAAGTAACGAGTTACGTTGATGCTTCCGGCAACGAGTCGGTACTGATTTAGGATTCTGAGTTGTTACTGGTGGTGGTGGGGATGATTCAGATGTGGTGGTGGTGAGTGATATGGTTGTGTGGAGTTTGGTTTAGAATAAGAGAGAGAGGGGGGGGGGGGGGGGGGGGGGGTGGTGGTAGTAGCGGTGGAATGTAGAGTGATGGTGTCGGCGATGGAGGTGGAGTAATGGTGGCGGCGATGGAGGTGGAGTGATGGTGGTGGTGATTTTAGAGAGAGTGTGACATATAAGAGAGAGAGAGAAAGGGGTTGTAAGTGTGTCTCTGTATGTATATTAATATGGAGGTAGAGTGATGGTGTTTTACTCTTTTAGACCATGTGTAGTGGTGAAGAAATATAATGCCCCCATCATGGGGCATTATCTGACACGTGTCATCCCAGTCAGCATGGGGCATTATAGCATAAAGTGGTGTAGTGGGGCATTATTCCAATAACCCCCATATTATTTTTAATGAAATAAAAAAAGCACACGAAAGCAATTCAGCATGTGGTGTGTCAGAGCATGTGGGTTAATTGATTGGTGGGTCTCATTTGTTCAGAAGCAATTCAACGTTTTAATTAAAACGCCCACATGCTTTTTTTTTGAAAAATAACGCCGGCTAACGCCGGGTGTAGTGGGGGGAGGGGCGTTTTGGGGCGTTTTTTTTCAATTTTTTTTAAAAATCACGCCCCACTACGGGTGGTCTTAGAGAGAGAGTAGAGAGAGAAACGAGAGTGGTAACTGGTGATAGAGTGATGGGTATGGAAGATGACAGATAACTTAATTTATTTTGTTTTATATTAAGGGCATTTTTGTAATTTCACATCCACTTAACTGAGAAAACTAACCTCCATCCGCGCCAGGGACTATCCGGGAACAAAATTGCAAAAGTTGGGGACTATATCAGTAATTTTAGAAAGTTTGGAACTAAAGATGAAAAACGAACAAACCACAGGGACTATCCGAGCATTTTTCTCTATAATATATTCTTACAAATTTTGTTAAAGCTGTTGTGAAGTTCTTACTTTTGTGTATGCTTGAATTTCGTTAAAGATTGAGCAGGTCAGATATAATGTTTTTTTATTCTTTACTGTGACGAATTGTACATCTAAAGAATATCGGTACCGACATTCCTTTTTTATGGTTGTCTCAATGTTTTCGTGAAAATGGAGTTGTATTCACACTGGTATTCATTTTTGTCTCCTTCGGTTCCTATAACGAGTGCCTGATTCGCATCGATACCTTAACGAACAAAACCAATACCGACCAAAAGTCCACCGCGAAGCGCGGAAATCCCACTAGTTATAATCGCTTTCTTTGTAAGAAAATAACAAAAGGGTTTTTATGGCTTTCAAGACCTTTTTACCCTCCAAACATAAAACCATCAGCAAGTATTAAAGCATAAACCACATAACCGAATACATTAGCAAAAGTGACGATTAAATTGCAGCCTCTAGACGAGTCGTTTACTCAGATTAAATAAAGAGCGAAATCTAAATTTAAACAAAAGTGGATATCAATATCAACTCAAGATTCTAAAAAACCCAAAAATTCACAGCTAAAAATATGCCTTTGGTGAGAAGACATGTAAATTGATTTAATTGTCTAATGGGTTAAAGATTCAACAAAAAAGGAAATGGCATCATATCAACCCCAAATTCTAACATATGTAAATGCATGTATTAAATTTTTGTTCAACACTTGAATGGGCTTCATTACCAGATTAAAGAATATATTATTAGTACCAAAGGTTCATCGAAATGAAATATTAGGAGTTACTTACGACTTTGCCGTCTTGAAGAAGGATTCTATTTTAACACAGTTGTTGATCTCTGGGGGTTTTCACATCTGAATGATATGTTTGTACTGTTTGTATTCTATTGGTGACCTGGGCTGGGCTCCCATGTTTCATAACCTCCTGTACATTGATTAAATAATCAATTTTCTTTTATTAGACAAACTACATAAGACTAAAAATGGCTTTCAAGAAAACAAAATAATGTCACGGCTTATCCTAAAAATGATTTTGATGTTCATCCTTTGATAAATTTTATATCACAACGGCTGAATATTTAAGATTTTATTTTTAAAAAATTCGACAAAACATTTTTGTTCCTGTATTTCTTGATATTTTTTTAGTTCCTAACATTTTTACACTGACACACACGCATGCATCGAGCATATGTATACGTATTTGGATAATAAAACTGACTTGCCTGGGATAACATGATCCTCTAGCTTCTCAATTCTCTTGCGATTTCTAAGTGCAATAGCAGCATAGTAATACCCAGATTTACGCATTACAACACCAGGACAGTCCAAAAGTTTAACATTCTTGTCTAACTGGACTTCTTGCATGGTTCTTGTTAGTCCAGGTGTGGCCCCAACATTGACAACATGACATATCTTTAAACTATTGATAAGACTGCTCTTACCTACATTCGGCCGGCCGACCACATTGACGGTGATTGATTTTTTAAGCTGTAATGGAAAAAAATTACAATTAACTGAAACTATTAATAACAATTAGAAAACAACAAAGAAAATTGTTTATCATGGCGAAAAATAAAAAAAAACTATAGAAGGTAACCTTAACGAACTTGAGAGAATCATAAAAAACTTGACCAGTTGAGGATCTACTAATCATCCATTACCTGAAGATCAACATAACCCAATGTTTTGGTCAATTTCATCTGAATAAATGTACAATTTGAAAGTGATTATGTGATGTAAACATTGAAAAGATAGTAGTGAAAGGCGCAAAAAAGCGCTCGCCTAGACCCAGCCCAGAGTAGCCATATCGCCATGCGTCCATCAAGGCTAACAAACACAAATTCCAGTCAAACTGCAAAAAAAAAAAAAAAAAAAAAAAAACGATTTTGAACGGGTCTAAAACAACTATATTGAACTTGACCCAGTTAAACTCAGCGTTTCCCGGCTCTGGTACATGTAATCGGCTCTGCACGCTTATCCGGCTTTTAAACATGCGTAAACCGAGGCATGATTGCCTGTAACTGGTGCCAAAAACCAGAAAGTCAGAACCTAGAAGCGTTGGTAAGCAGTAGTTTCATATCTTTCAAAACAAAAACAAAAGAACAAACGTATTGGGCCACGAACAATGATCTGAGTTATGATAGGTAACAAATGAACTGACGTTTTGACGGGTTCTTACATCGCTCTAAACATAAGAGAGGTAGCCAACTAACCAAACGTGTTCTATTTGCGGTATCCATTGTAAAACATCAGCAAATAAACTTTTAATTACTTGGAATATAACTTTTTTAATACCAATGTTAAAAAGGCAATGAAAAGTATAACATACGCAGCTAGAATGCAAGCTGGGCCCTCCAGAACAGCGGTTCTTCCTTCGACCGCAATTACGGCTGAGTCCCTTCCAACGTATCTGGAGTCACCTTTGCTGTATTCTTTCCCTGTTAGTTGTAAAGAGACGCATTCAATTGATTTTATATTTATTAGAATACATAAAATGCAGATGATTAGAGTTACAAAATAGCAAGTGTATCAAGAACTTACAAACTTCAGCGAGGTAAGTAGGATTCTTCTGCTTGAAAAACTCAGGGGTGAAAACAAAATAACCCTCAAGGATCATATGGGTGAGGCCGGTGAATACCCACCAGCACATGAGAATTTTGTCTGTTTTTCATATTTTGGGAAACCGCCCTGTCAAATCTCAATCAACTCACAAATCTTATTCACATAATGTTCAAATTCACATCAACATTAACCTAATTAACCAATTTACAATTGCCAGCACACCAGTGGATCAATCATCAATACAAACCCTAATCTCCCAATTGCTCATACAACACACGTACACATTCATTTCTATAAACCTAAAACCACATATTCTTAACATTATTACCTTCTGTTCGATCTCAGGAACCTTCAATACTTTAAAATTCACCTCTCTCTTTCTGAAATTGAGAAGAATCAAACGAAAGTTTGTTAGAAATTGAAGAAAAATTACATCTAATTCGATGGAAAATGGAAATAGAGCTTACATTTCACGCACGGTCTGATCGATCACCTTCATGAAATCCATGTTTGATTTGCAGAACGATGAATAATGAATGAAGATTTGGGGTTTGTTGATCGAAGAGAATGCCAACCAGTTACAATAAAAAAATCAACCAATCAATTACGAATCAGCTGCGATGAAGAATACAAATCAACAAATCAAATGAAAACAAAAACATAACAGCTTACGGTATGAAGAGATTGGAGGGCATCGGCCATGGCGACATTGGTGATATTAGCAGGGATCTTGTTCAGTTTCCAGAGATATTGAAGCTCTCTTCTGGTAAGCTATGGAAATTCATGAGATCTGAAAATTGGCTGGAATATCAAAGTTCGGGCAAGGGTGATGAAGGTGAAGAGACGAACGCATTCACTCAATGGGTGAAAACCCTAATTTGCCCCACCAGCGTCTTAAAATTTTGAAAAAGTTGCAACTTTAGCCCTTTTAAAATGGCTTCTCTCTATTGTACATAATGCTTCAAAATTTATACGCAAATAAAATTACTATCATGTCCATCACTTTTCCTTTTTAATATATTATAGATGTATATCCAATGGATATGTTTTAAATAATTTCTACTAGCATTTTCATTAAAAATATAATTCATTTATCAAAAGAATCTAGTGTCAAACGAGTACAACCTCATAAATCACATTAATTAGTTATGATCTATTAGTTAGCCTCCTAAATCATATCAATTAACTTATCTATAAGTTACTTCATTTAGAAGAAAAAAATGGTTGGCTTTTTTACTTTTTCCTTAGCAGGCAAACTCAAATACTCTTACCATGCACGTATAGATAGGATTTGAACCCTTGTACCTTTTGGATAGGTACAAGTAAGTCATCTTTTTGAATGAACACTTTGATCATTTGACAAAATGTAGTGTAACACTGTGAAATCAAGTAAGAGACAAATGCAAAGAAGACGGATTTATTTCAAGAAAGTAACTAAGCCATCTGATATCACAATCATACAAGAAGTAAGAAATAAGTATGCATTAATGGTTTTACCCTATTCTATTTGAACAACAAAGAAAACCTTGAAATACATACCCAATCCATCATCACAAAGATTCAAACAGAATGGTGGGTCATATTGGAATGCAGCTAACAAGCCTAGCACCAACTCGATCCAACTTGTTGACCATAGCAACAGCTTTCAGATTCCCAGCAACCATAAACGCCTCCACCATCTTCTCCCCAATCTCCCTCCCTTTCTCCTCATCGTCTATAACCGCGACCGCAGTGGGCCCCGCACCACTGATGGTAAACCCAAAGGCCCCCGCCTCCATCGCAGCCTTCTTCACCCCCTCCATCCCGGGAATAATATGCGCCCACCTTGGCTGAACAATCTTATCGGAGGACAACGCCTTCCCAAACCCAACCAAATCCCCCTGAAGCACCGGGTCCACCAACGCACCCCTTTGCCTACTATTCCAAAGATGACTACTGGGCAATGGCAACGTAGCCCACATCTTCGCCTTCAGCATTTGGAATTCGGGAGTCACCAGCACGAAACACAAATTCTTATCACTTGGAAACCTTAAAGAAATCAACTCCAACGGATCATAGCTCCTTACTAACACAAACCCACCCATAATAGCCGGAGCAATATTATCAGCATGATAACCGGACACTTTCGCCTCGGATTCAAGTCCGGCGAGCACCAACTCCGATTCCGGCAACTTCCCACCAAACAATTCATTAACAGCTACTGCTGCAGCGGCTGCACTGGCGGCGCTAGACCCTAAACCACTACCCAACGGTAACCCTTTTTCTAGTTCTAAAGACAGACCCACAGATCGAATATTAAGCTTTTTCATAACGGAAATGGCGGCTATTCCGGCACAATTCAAGTTAGGGTTTTTGCTTAATTTTTTAGCGGAGTTACCTGTTCCGGTGATGTCGGAGATTGAGATTTCGCCAGGTGGTGTTTGTGGGTCGACTTTGAGGGTGACGAAGTCTCCGATTCCGTCAACGGCGCAGCCTAAGAAGTCAAAGCCGGGACCCAGGATGGCTACGGTGGCTGGGGCGAAGGATTTGACGGAGGTGTAAACGGGTTCGGGTTCAAGTTTTGGGGGTGAAGTGACGGAGAGGTTGCAGCGGAAAGATGAGGGTAGACGGAGGTGGGGGTGGGGGGTGGTGGTGGTGGGTGGGAAGGCGTGGTGGGTGTGGAATGTGGGGTGGTGGTGGTGGTGGTGGCAGATTGCCATTGTTGAGTTGGAGAGAGAGAGAGAGAGAGAGAGAGAGAGAGAGAGAGTTCCAGGTGGAAGTGGAAGTGGAAATAGAGGCGGAGATGAGGTTTTGGGCCAACATGTATTTAGGTAACATCAAATAAAATAAACGTCAAATTCGACATGTTGTATTAGGTGTCGAGTGTGAGAAATTATGTTTTATGTTTAAACGAGTACAAGCATCGCTAAAAATGTTTTTTAGTATGGTAGCTAACGATACGATGTCATTTTATTGAAAGAAAAAAACAATAAAAATAAATACCAGTTGTGGACCGATGTTGTTCATTCGGTTTTAGTCCGGTTCACTGCGGTAGCGACATGATATCTGTTATCAAATAAGAAACTATAAAAATGAATACATACCAACACCGATGTTGTTTGGTTTGGTACGAGATAGTGGCAATATGATCGATCTTAGCTTATCGAAAGCGAAAACAATAAAAAAAAATACATGTACAGATAGAGATGTTCAGTCGGTTACATTTCGGTTTTGTATGATAGTGACACGATGGCCGTTTTCAATAAAGTTTATATGTCAATGTTGAAAAAAATAAACATAGAACGCGAATCAACCAAACCGATATTAGCTGAACAACATCGGTACCTGTCGAATCCCTTATAACATTTTCTTTTCATATATCTTATTTTAACAATAAAAGATGGTTAACACCTTATAACATTTTCTTTTCATGATTCGTATGAACATGGCTTTTAACAATAAAAGATGGTCAAACCGTTTCTTCTTCTTCTTTTTTTTTTTTTATATATATTTCTGTGGTGATAAGAAGATGCCTATTTGCTTATTATATCGACACACATCTATCACGGTGAAGAGAAAATCAGTTCGCTTATGATCTCTGACAATATTATCGAACCGATTAAAAAACACTTTGCCATTAAATGGTAGTGTCTGTTATTGGACCACATGTATTGCTAACTGTGAATGAATTTGATTAGACCCCAAAAGAAAACCACTATTGTCTTCCGAATGCACATGTAATAGTCTTTAAAACATGAATGTTATTGAACCTATCACCCTTTTCATTAAATGAATCGTACTGAAAATCACATATGCTATGCTTAATTAGTACTTTATGTTTGAGAACTTGTAACACACAAAACCATTTTTTATGTCAAAGTTTCATTTGGTTTTGTGTCTGTAAGTGTACATGTGAGCCTTAAAGATTCTTTTCACATGTTTTCATTAAAAATGACTATCATCTTAGTCTTGAAGCACATTACTGTAAACAAATGAGCCCCTCCCACGTATTCTTAATTTTTCCAACAGGAGCAACATATTTGGGGGTAAGAATGCATATAACTTCCCGAAAAGCCTTAGATCAGTTAGCGTGTGTAGAAATGTGCTTTTAGTAGACTTTGAGAGATGGCTAGAGAGAAGAACCTGGTGACCGGAGTCAAAATGCAGATCTGACCGTCGCGGGGAGGGCAGATCCAGCCGTTTGTATGAAGAGACCGAGACACGCTTGTGCTCAGTCACACGGATGGCGCCAATGTCGAATCCCCAAATCCCTGAAGTCGTTCAGTGGGCTTGGCGGTACTAACCTTAGATTCGGTGAGCTCCGGTTCAGGTTCGTCATCTCGTCGTCATGGTGATAGTTCCTCTTGTGGGGCATCGGGTCTTGGGCTGCAGCCACAGGTAGATCTAGTTAGAGGGCCCGAGGGGGTTCACCCCGTGGGCACTCCGACGCTCAAGTCAGTATCTTGTGTGGTAAAGATGTTATAAGTGCAAGTATAATTTAGAGAGAGAGAGTAGAGGGACAGGAGTAATATGAGAGAAGAGGAGGAAGTAGAAACCTCAAGTGGTGGGAGGTATTGTCTGCCTTTTCTTAGAAGATGAACTTCCTTTTTATAATGAGACACTTGGGCCATAACCCTAATGGGCTGGTCCAAGAGTGGGCTTATCAGGACACGGTCCACTCAAACCAACTAAATATACCGAGAAAAACACAAGTGGGCTTGAGCCCAGTCACCAATCTAGGGCAATGAGCCCAGACGAGGAGCCCAAGCGGGGACCCTCGTCGTCAGTACCGATATCGATATTCGTTTTTATTGTTTTGTAGGGTTTTCTCTTTCGATTACTATAGCGAGTGTCGGTACCGTAACGAACCCAACAAATACCAACCGAATTCCCGCCGCGAAGTGCGGGGGAAAATCACTAGTTATTATTATTATTATTACCATCACCACCAACTATACTTTCATCATCAACTAGTGGGTTTTCTCCCGCGCTGTGCGGCGGTAACTCAGTTGGTATCGGTTTGGTTCAATGACACTCACTTTTGTAACTGAAAGAGAAAACTAAAAAAACAAAGTTGCGTTATGCTTTAAAGGATATCGACGCATCTTTTACATCAATCAAAAACCATAAAAACTCGGTTTGGTTCGATGACACTCACTTTTGTAACTGAAAGAGAAAACTAAAAAAACAAAGTTGTGTTATGCTTTAAAGGATATCGACGCATCTTTTACATCAATCAAAAACCATAAAAACGAATACCGATTTCTGATATTGCCGATATCAATACCAATGTTATTCAATTGAAATCGATTAAATTCGTCATATATCGATACTCATATGGTTTCCAATAAAAAAAATGTTTTTAATACTGTTATCAGCACTCGTATAATTTATGATACAAAAAAATTATGTTGTTTTGAATACAAAAAATGTAAATCACTATACATCGTTGGTTCCAATTCGATTTGGTACGATAACAACACCATATTCATTTTCAATAAAATTCATATCACAATGTTTAAAAACTATAATTGTAGAGTTAGATTTAGAAAAAAAAAACCCTAACATGAGGAAGTTATAAAAAATCAAACCAAATGATAAATAACCTTTCATTAGAAAACATAAAAAGAATATTAAGAAAAATTTAACACTGTTCATCGTCACTTTAAATTGATATGTATAACTAGTTTTTTAGGTTGCGCGTTGCGGCGAAACCGAGCAAATGATAATGTAAAACAAACGTGATTTGAAAGCAGGGGCGGACCCACTTGGATCCGTGGGTGGGCGGGCGCACCCCATAAACTTTTGGTTTTATAAGTATATAGACGATTCAATTTTGACTCCGCACCCCATGAAAATTTGACTCTGCACCCCATGAAATTGATAATGAAAGAATAGTGGAAGTAAAGTGTGCTTGAACTAAAAGTAAAGAGACTAAAAATGGTGCTCATAGGATTAGTTGCAGGTGGGGCAAAATGTTGGAGAAGAAGATCTTATTTAGAATACGGGCAATTTTGTAATTTTAAATACTCACTCAAAATTAAAGTTGCAGGATGGCACGTGATCTTTCCCTTTTCAACAACTTTATTTACTATTACTCAATTCATTAATTTTTACCTTTTTACCCTATTAAATTATTAGTTTGCTTAAAGATTCATATCTCTCAATATTAATTATATATATGTATTCTATATCATTTCTATTTGAAATGATCCTAGAAAAAAAAAAACTCAAATTAAATGTCACTAAGGTAACTGATTGAATGTAAAAAATGTATATTAGGATTCCTTAATTAAAGTTTTCTAGTTTTGTCTCTTGATTAATTTTTTTTGTTGTTCTAGAGTTTTAGTTAATGATTGAAAGAGATTGAGAATTTAAGTGATAGTTGTATATGAAAGACTTGCTTAGGAAAGTCGCGCTAGATGATATTTTGGATAGATTTAAAAAAATGAAAACCCATAGGGCCCAATTTTAAATATGTTTGTAATGACATTTAACACTTTGATGTGCTTTTGATGAATATTTAAATTTTAGTTTGATATTCTTTTATTTTACATGACCCGACCCGCTATAAACCGAATTTTTTTATATAGCTAGGGGCCTAAAATATTTAAAAATATTTTGCACCCCCAGAAAAAAAATTATGGGTCCGCCACTGTTTGAAAGTAAAGCATGTTGTTTAGAAAGTCAAACCAGGTTCGGTTTTGCATAATGTGTATTCGTGATTGCTTAAACGTCATGGATGTATGAATAAACAAGTGTGAATAAAAATGTATTTCCATTATGATTGAAGTCTCGAGATTACAAAAATTAAATTAAAATACGAATACAAACTTGCTAAAAATAGATAGTTTGGAATACGAATTGTTAAAAATTTTTTTGTAACCATTACAATCACCCACACCAATGTGGTTATATATATTTTTTCTACTAAGTCATTTTAGTCCTTTTACACTAAAATTATATCATAGTTTGAAAATTATTTGTTTAGTTTACTCAAATAGTCCCTTAATTATCAAATGTCTGTAAACTTACGTTTTTGTTTTATTTTTTAATAGATAGGAGATGTGTGATACCCATAATTTGGTTTTTGTGTTATAAACTATAACGGGCAATTATTATTTTGGAGAAAATGTAATATGTTATAAAATTAAAGGAAAGATATATAAATTGAGTAATAAGACATGGATGATTTTAAAATACCAACCATATGGTAACGAGTAAACAAGTGCTATGTCTATTTATAAGCGTACATGCACATTTTATTACAATTCGAATCAACAGTCTAACCGCCATGTTTAAACTAAAAAAAACATTCCGCCACGTAGTGCGAGTAAATTACTAGTTTATATACATGCATCTCTTATCATTAAAGAACAAAAAAGAATATAAATTATATTTTATTCGTTTGATTTTGAACAAAACTTTTAGTGAAGCAAAGATAAAATAAGCATGTCCCACTAATTCTGAATTCGATTACACTATATTATTGGAATGACGAAAAGGGTAACAACATTAATATATAAAAAATTAATATGTACGACTGTGCTAAATATTACTTGTACATTAGCACTAAAAAAAACTCGGTTTTAGAAAGAAAAAAAAACTTTATATCAAAATGTAAATAAAATCAGGCACGTCGAAACAACATACTAAAAATTATATAAATTATAATATAATATAATTAAGTAATAAAATAACTAAAACTGAAAAATAATATTAAAAAATCTATTAATTAATAAAATAATTGAAAAATAGTATTATAAAAATATTTAAACACTGTTCATGGAAACTTTTTTTTAATATGTATAATATATGTTTGAAAATAAATCATGTTGTTTAGAAAGTCAAACCATTAGAAGGGTTTAGTTTATCATCGTATCGTTTTATGATACCAAATAAATACTTTATTTAGAGTACAACTTCATTTTTAACAAAACTTATAACAGAATGTCGGGAAAGAATCAAGCACAATTACGTACTTAAGTTTTTAGAAAAAAGCTATAAACGTAAATTATTAAAGAAGTATCAAATTAATTGATAAATTAATATGTTTTCTAAAAAAAGAAAAAAAAAGAATTATTAGAAAAATGGTATAGGAAATATATGGTTTAAAAAAAAGGGAAAAAATTAAAAATATATTATTAAAAGTAAGTATAATAATAAAAAATTATAATATATTAAATAAAAGAAAAACAAAAAACTATAAATTATTATAAAAATAATGTTACTATTCATCGTAGTTCGTTAACAATATTTACTAGTGATATTCCCCAGCGCTTTGCGGCGGGAATTCGGTCAATACATGTTCGGTTCATTACGGTACCGACACTCGCTATAGTAATCGAAAAAGAAAACCTTACATCGATCGAAAGCAATAAAAACGAATAACGATACTGATGCTAATGTTGTTTTGAAAACGGCTATTGTGCCGTAAACTTAGTTCGGTTGGTTTGCGTATAAACTTTTTTTTTGTAAACGACTATTGTGAAAAATCGAACTGAACCTGACTGAACAACATGTGTATGAGTACCAATATTAAGCTTTATTGTCATTGCTTTCGATAACCGGAACAAACAACATCGGTACCGTTATGTATTAATTGTTATGGTTTCTTGTTTGAGAATAGATAGCGTGTTGCTACCATAGTTAATTGAACGAAAACCGAGCAAACAACATCGGTTCAGCACCGGTATTTATTTTTATTGTTTTTTTTTTCGATAATCTTATCTGACAACGTATCGCTAGCATACCCTACCAAACAATAGCGGTACTGATACTTTTATCCATTTTTATGGTTTTTAATTTAAATTTTTTTCATGTATACAACTTTGTCCGTGGCGGCAAATGAATATCGACACCAATACCATAACAACCTGAACCGATCAGTACCGTTCAAAGAACATCGTTTGTCGGTACCTGTGTTCGATTTGATCGTTTTCGGTCAATGTAAAACACGTGCTGATTTCTATGTCGAATGCATGAATCATACCGGTACTGTAACAAACCGATACTGATCCAATTCCTGCAGTACCGTACCATCACAGGGTGCGGGCAAATAACGTAGAATGTTAAAATATAAATAAACATAGATGCAAATTTAGATTTTTTTTTTTTGGAGTACACAGGTTATTACTAAAAAATCAAATTGAACGCTAAATAAAATCCCATTAATTATATCTATACTATTATAAAAAGGAGAAGTGACGTACAAAAATGTAATTTTACATGGCGTACAACTTTTAAAGCAACATGTACAAAGGATTGCAACACATTTGAGAGGGGTAGAATTGGAAATAAACCAATATTTTAAGACGCTAAAAGGGCATTCTTGGTATTGGAACCCTGATGACTTTCCAACTTAACTTACATATAGATATAGACCGATCGTTTTTCTTTTCTTCAGATACCGATCGTTTTTCTTCATCCTCCATCTCCAAACACCACCTCCACTTCGCCGATTGGAGCTATAAATCGTATGAAGCAGAGTCTATCCGTCTGCGATTGAACAACAACCAAATTCCGTCCGGCGATTGGAGCTATAAATCGATTGAATCTATCTCGATTGGAGCTAGAAGTCAATTGAATCTGTTTCGATTGGAATCATGCGATTGAAAACCTAGATTTGAACACCGAATCTCATAAGGTACTTAATGAGTTTAAACTCTATTTTTCGGATCTTATATAGATTTGAACATTCATACTGGAGCTGAAATGAATCTGATTTTGTAAATTTGATCTAAACCTAGGGTTTCAGGTTAGTTATTGATTATTTTTTGTAAATTTGATTGTTGAATTGTTTAATTAGGTTTTTGTTTTTGAGAGATTTGTCATGATTGATTGTTTGGTGATCTGTGCCTGTTAGTCTGTTTGGGATTGAGTCACGGAAGTTACGAAACCCTAGGTATCATTATCTCATCTCTCACTTATTAACCCTATGTTATATTCTATCAGTGTTCGTAAGCGTTTTGGTTTTGAAGTGCTATTGATTTTATCCAGGTTGTGAAGTTGTTGTAGTTCGATGATTTGTTTGTGCCTTATTTCTTGATTATGTAAAGGTGTTCAGAGTTCTGAAATGAAAGTGAGACATCAACCGCCACCCATTAAATCCAATCCATTTAATCTTCGGCTTCTTTATATTGGTATGGCCACGATGATATCATTAATCCAACTTTACCCTTGCAATTGAATCGTTTCTTCTCTCCAGCAATCACATTTCATCTGCCTCCCTACATTAAAAGAGAAGGAATTGTTTCCATGTCATATCTCTCTCTCTCTATCGAATCCAAACGACGACGCTGCCTTTCCAAGATGATGATCGATTGAAGATAACGATGGTGGCAAACCTGGCTGAATTAGGGTTCCGATGAATCTTCGAACTTTGATATTCCTGCCAGAAGCTACGGTTTCGATGGTGGGTTCCCACGACACGGGTAAGCCCTATGGTCGATCAAAGATGAACGGTTTGTAACCGGCGACACGGGTAAGCCCTACTGTTATAAGTTGTAACTTTGTTTGATGTCTGTTTAAATTCACCATGCGGGGAAGAAATTCAGAAATTAAATTCTAGATTTTGGTTGTTTTAGAGCTAAATGCATCAGATGATAGGTCTGCAGATTTTTAACTGATTTGCATATTAAATTTTCTAATCTGTAGTTCTTTGTTTCAAGCTCATTATTTCTTGTTTTTTTCTCTTACCAGAGGCATTGATGTTGTGAGAAACAAAATCAAGATGTTTGCCCAAAAGAAAGTTACATTACCTGCTGGAAGGCACAAAGTAATAATTTTGGATGAAGCTGACATGTAACAAGCTAATTATTATCGACCCGTATTCAACTATGATATTTGTGTTTGCTCAGCTCTGAATCTAATTCTTTTTTCGGATGTGATTTAGCATGACATCTGGAGCACAACAAGCATTAAGAAGGACAATGGAAATATATTCAAACTCTACTCGCTTTGCTCTTGCATGCAACACATCTTCTAAAATAATCGAACCCATCCAGAGTCGGTGTGCACTTGTACGGTTTTCCAGGTTGTCCGATGATGAAATTCTCGGTCGTCTCAAGGTTGTTGCTGATGCTGAAAAGGTAATTATTTTCCCTACTGCAAAAAACAAAATAAAAAAATTTTGTCCAATAGTTTGTTTTATCGATGCGGATAATGTTATTTATTTGCGTTAATAATACGGTTGTATACGTTCTTCATGTCTTTTATAATCGTCATAGATGCGTAATTTGTTAATGTTTTATAACTGATGTAGGTGCCTTATGTCCCAGAAGGGCTTGAAGCGATTATTTTTACTGCTGATGGTGATATGCGACAAGCGTTGAATAATTTACAAGCCACTTATGCTGGATTTCGATTTGTCAACCAAGAAAATGTGTTTAAGGTCACAAACTCTTTCCTGCTTTTTGAACTTTACACAATCATATACTGTAGATGAAGAATACCTCTGATAAATTGCATTTTGTGTCACATAAATTATGTTATTTGTTTGGGTTTTCAGGTGTGCGACCAGCCTCATCCTTTGCATGTGAGGAATATGGTTCGTAATGTGATTGAGGGAAGATTTGATGAGGCTTGTTCTGGTCTAAAGCAGCTGTATGACCTGGGCTATTCTCCAACTGATATCATCACAACCCTTTTCAGAATCATAAAGAATTATGATATGGCAGAGTACCTGAAACTGGAATTCATGAAGGTAACAAGAATACATATATACATATTTATCCAGATCAATTTCATTAACATGAGTAATAATGTGAAAAATGGGTTACTTGTCAGGTTAGCATTGCATAATCCTTTTAATTTGTTTTTGCTGTGGTTATATATATAATATATATCATGACTTCTACTTGTTGAAAGGCCATCTTGGCCTGTTGAACATGCTAAATGCTTACGTGGACACCACAAGTACTAGAAGTATTATAGTTATAGTAAAGTCAAAAAAGTTATTGGGATATATCCATTGGAAAATATGGACAGAGACTGAATGATGTGATCTGACCCATGACTAGGCCTCGCAAACTGGGCGGGTCAAGTCACGGGTCACAACAAGTTTGGGTCAATACGGGTTAGGAGCAAAATGAGTTCGGGTTAATACGGGTAAAATGAGTTCAGGTCAAAACGAGTTTGGACCAAAATAAGTTCAGGTCAAAACGGGTTTGGAGCAAAATGAGTTCAAGTCAAAACGTGTTGTTTTCTTAAAAAAAAACTATGAATCTGAAGCCGAGTTTGTCTTGAGTAATGGTTTTAATTTGACATTATTTGCAGCCATCATCGAAGGTGTTTAAGGATATGTTACGCGATTTAGATAATAGGAGAGATAATCCAGATGGTGCTGATCACGGTTTTATTGGAGGTATATATATCTATCTGCAAGCTGCATTTTCTTTTCTTGCATTAAATGAATTATGATCTGAAGACGAGTTCGTCTTGAGTAATGAATTAATTTGACATTATTTGCAGCCATCATCGAAGGTGTTTAAGGATATGTTACGCGATTTAGATAATCGGAGAGATAATCCAGATGGAGGTGATCAAGGTTTCATTGGAGGTTACTTTCCTGATCTTCTTGTTCAGCCCATGTTTCATCCACCCTCTGATGGAACCAAACGTGATGGTACATTCAGACTTCCTTTGGGTTACCAAATGGATGCTTCTTATTATTGTAAATCATTCAAACATGCTTGTACCTTTGTAGTACTATAGCTATGCTTCTTTCGACTCTAAAGAACATTCGATTTTGTTGTTTTTTGAATTTTTGATTGTATTGCAGATCTAAGATTAAGGTGGAGTGTACCATGTGGACCAAACAGTGTGATCACATTTCCTGGTGCATCATGGTTAAAGCCTATGTATTGGTGGTCATGGCCCGTTTTACCGCTAGGCATCCAATGGCATGAACAACGGCGAGAAACTATAGGGTATAGCATGTACATTATTTTTACAATATTATTTTATTTGTTATTCATGTTATATTCAACATAATTAGTACTGTTTTCGGTTCAACATTTTTTATTCGTCACAGGTACGATTCAGAGATGCCTTTTGTGCTAATCCAAACTATGATCTACTTATGCATTATAGCGGTCACGCACTTGGCTCGTCCAACTCTAACAAAGTTATGCTATCGCGGTGCAAACAAGAATTTAACCATAATCCAAACAAGACTTAAAGCTATAGCCATATTATCCATCATCATATCATATATGCCTATTTCAAGAGACTGTTGAAATAGACAGCTGCACTATTTGGACTTGTGCATTTATTCTTCATATTTTTCATTTGAACATGCTGGCAAGATAATTTTTTATGATTGTTGAGCCATGACAATGTATCATAAATAATATATTTTTATGATTGTTGAGCCCTGACTATGTTTTATGTTAGGTATCCCAACGCCCCCAAAGTTCTTATTTAATAAGCATTCAAAAACAGCAAAAGACACGAAAAAAAAATGATTTTAGAAAAAGTGTCACATGAGTAGCTTGTTGATTGGTTCATAGCCTAAAATAAAACTAATGGAATTTGTCGACTCCGCTACAACGCGCGGGTTCCCCACTAGTAAAATTCAAATACCTAAGAATTATAATATTTAAAAAAATTAATTTACTGTTTAAATATTAAATAATCAAATTAATACTAAATGAAATATTACTCAAAAATAAAATATAAATATTAAAAAAAAGTAAACAACCTGAACCTGAACCGATCAGTACCGTTCAAAGAACATCGTTTGTCGGTACCTGTGTTCGATTTGATCGTTTTCGGTCAATGTAAAACACGTGCTGATTTCTATGTCGAATGCATGAATCATACCGGTACTGTAACAAACCGATACTGATCCAATTCCTGCAGTAACGTACCATCACAGGGTGCGGGCAAATAACGTAGAATGTTAAAATATAAATAAACATAGATGCAAATTTAGATTTTTTTTTTGGAGTACACAGGTTATTACTAAAAAATCAAATTGAACGCTAAATAAAATCCCATTAATTATATAAAATTCAAATACCTAAGAATTATAATATTTAAAAATTTTAATTTACTGTTTAAATATTAAATAATCAAATTAATACTAAATGAAATATTACTCAAAAATAAAATATAAATATTAAAAAAAAGTAATTTACTGTTCATGACAACTATGTATAATATGTATAATGTATGTATGATCAGATGGACTTCATGGCGGTATGCAAACTTGCCCCACACATAATGAATCGATAAGCTCACTTCCAACTTTAATTTTCAACTTTGTTAAAGAAAAGTGTTTGATATACTTAATATTTAGGTTTTAAGTAATGTTTTGATACTTTATGACTGGTCAAAGCATCATTGATCATATTAGAATATAGAAATTTATATTGTCTATAATATAGTTATTAACTAGTGGTTTTCTCCCGCGCTATGCGGCGGGAACTCAGTAGGTATCGGTTGTGTTTGTTATGGTACCAACACTCGCAATATATAGCAACTGAAAGAGAAAACTAAAAAAATAAAGTCGTGATATGCCCAAAAGGAAATCAACATATGTTTTACATCAATCGAAAACCATAAAAACTAATATCGTTCCTATACTACCGGCATCGGTACCGATGTTCGGTCAAAATCGGTTCGGTTTGTCACGTATCGATACTCGTATAGTTTAGGAAACAAAAAAAAATGTTTTCTTTTTAATATTATTACCGGCACTCATATAGTTTACGATACAAAAAATACATTGTTTTGAATACCAAAAAATAAATTAGAATTCAAGGTCGTTTTTTTTTTTCAATTTGGTACGATAGCGGCACGGTATTCATTTTCAATAAAATTTATATTGCAATGTTGGATAAAAAATAAACATACTGCAGAGTTAGATTTTAAAAATGTTAACGTACGCAGTTTATTAAAAATATTAACTAAATGATGAATAACATATTATAAATTTTTTAGATCAAAACTTAAAATAAATATTTTAATATTTTAATCACTATTCATGATCACTTCAAATTAATATGTATAATTTATAGCATAGATTAATCTAACAAAAGTTTTGATAAATGAAGTATAAAACTTTATATACAACTACTTGTGATGAGCGGTAGACTTGTCTACATATTCTTCAATCACATATTGCTAGGTAACAAATAGTAGGTGTTAGTAGGAGGTTTAGAAGTAAAATATGATTGAAATACAGTTTGTTTATTATAAACGAACTGGGAACAAAATTAAGCCGCGAATAATTTGACAAATGGTATCAAAGCTATCGTCCTTTCGAGCATGGGTTAAGGCAACATGAATTTTAATAAAACGTCAACGCCAGAGAGTAACAGCAGTTTCTACTAAATCCATATATCCTCTTCTAAAAATTTCAAATTTTAAAAGTTGGAAAATACACATTTTACATAAAAAAACATACGTACTAAAATCAACACACACATACTTCACATCTTACACGTGAAATACACATAATATATAGAACAACGAACTGATATATAATATAATTCTAAAATATTGTCATTAACCTCTTCTTTTAAACAAAAATAGTAATTATTAACTCATATTGTCACTTTTCTAATTTTCAAACTTTTGAAACAGGTTTAATTAACAATGAAACATATGTACTTTTCATGTGTTAATAGAGTAATTCTAATAAATTGATGTTTGTATCCTTACGTATTATCCCATGAATGTCAACACTGTATAAATAAAAAAGATACATTAATTGGTAAATAAAAAAAAACAACTTTTAATAGTTGGCAAAACTCATCCCTCTTGTTCTTACAACAATCAACTTCTACCTCAAAAAGAATCATTTTGTAACATTTTCTTCATTGATTTTGTTCTTCAGATTGGAAAGTCCAACCACCAAAATCACTCTCTGAAAACAATGAAGTTGGTATGCCCTTGTAGAAAGCCAATGGAACCTGCTTAACTCTCCTTCTCATCTGCATTCACACAATACCATATGAAATCACCACCCTAAAATCAATTTATCATGGTTTTCAAATCTAAAATATATATATTTATATTACCTCATCTCTAAATATGGTTGCATATGAACCTGAACTGAAATCTTTCACAGCAACTTCTGTTGTTTTGGATCTAACCGTTAAATCGTTCTCCAGTGAAAGTACAAACCTACATAAATATTGCGTGTGAATACTTGCACAAACACAGCGTACTGGTCGCAAATAAATACGTATACTTCACCTGGACACCGGGGGGCAGTAGTGGTGGCGCAGGGTATCAATTTCCCACAAAGAACTCCCTGCAAAAGTTAATATTCAGTAAACTGAGAAAAAAAAAACCCAGTATGCAGAACAGTCTTGTAAGTTGTGTAACATGAAGAACAAAGTTTTATTATTTTCGAGAAAAGCTCAAATGCACTTGCACTTACTCAAGGCATTGGTTTTCGTAAGATCGGTTTCTTCGTTTTTAAAATGATCAATGCCTGGTTTGGCGCTGATGTCATTCTTGGCCGTTTGATCTTTCTCCTCCTGCAAAAATAAACAGAATTTTGAAGAAACAAACAGTGTGATGAGGCCTTATGTAACCACATAACCGCTCCTCTCTCCCACTATATCAAACATTCACAACGTACAAGTGCGTATGAGATCAAAAATTGTCAGTATTGAATGCACCTAATATATATGTATAATGTATATCAGTATATAATTAAGGATGAGCTTGGTACCGGTACAGAAAGTACAGATACCTAGGGATGGCATTTGGTACCGGGTACCGGCACCGTACTGAATTATAATCCGATTTGGTACCCACTTTTTGGCATTTTTGTTTCCAGTACTTCCGGTCGGTACGTTACCAATTTTTACCTTCAAATACCGGTACCATACCGTAGCAAGCATTTTCGGTAGAGGACTAGAGGTACCGAACTTTAGCGATAATATAACATCAACATGTACTAATCCTATGACAATCAATAAAATTCACGAATCAGTTCCCACATCCCAGAGGGTTTATTTGTCTAAGGGATTATGAACGAAATCACAATGCATGTCATCATCCGAGCATACTACGTATAAGTATGTGTAATCTAAAAAATGATTTACAAAATGGTCAGATCATATTTTTATTACCTGGTGCACTAAACAGTTGATTGAAGGATGCCTTCGCAAGAGATTATGAATTAGAGCAATAATGACAAGACTTCCTGAAGGAGGTATGGTAAGTGCTAGCCTACTTAGTTTCTTAGAAAATGAAGCAGCCAGATAAGCCGGAAGAAGTGGTGATTTCAGGCATGAATCAAGAAGCTGCAAAAAAAATGAACGTTTATTAGCATTACAAAGCTACTAAAATTTTGCCCAATAAATAGTGACATTTACATAGATGGAAATCCAGATTCAAAGCAAAAAAAACCTTGAAGCATATAGCGTGACTAGGCCTGTAAACAAACCGAACGTTCAAAAACTGTTTGTGAACTTGTTCGGCGGGAAGTTCATTTGTTTAATAAACGAACAAACATGTACAAAAGAATTGTTCATTTAATTAAACGAACGAACATGAACCCACATTTTGTTCGTTCATTTATGTTCGTGAACGTTCGTTTGAATTCAACAAATACATAAGTAGTTATATATTTATATAAATATAAACATAAAAGTGGCTTTCTAACTACTTATATGAACATAACTAATTAGTAATTGGGTTTTCTAGTAATGAAAATACACTTTCCAACGGAACTTGTCGTAATTAATCACTGATTTATACAAAAACTACCATATGTTTGTTGGAGTTCGTTTATGTTTGGTCATTTGTTGTCATTTGTGTTTTTGATGTTTTTATAAACAATGTTCGTCTAAGTTTGTTTATTTATGTTCGTTTACGTTCGTGAACAGTTCATTTAGGTTTTAAACGAACACGAACATGTTCATTTTCTTAATGAACGAAGATGAACAAAAAAAAATCTTCGATTATTTGTTCATGTTCAGTTAAAGTTAAATGAACAAACACGAACAGAGGCTGTTCGGTTTGTTTACAGGCCTAAGCGTGACAATAAGCAAGAGTAACCTGAAAGAACTTGGCTCTGTGTTTTGCAATGAATATAGAGGGTTGAAGGAGTGCATAAAGCTTCACGTAGAAATTGGGATACTCAAAACCATGTTCCGTCATTAGAATGAACAAGCTGCTAAGAGCCATTACACTTATAACACCTCCGATGTCGTAAGATTTTGTCAAAAAATCACTGCACGTGAACCACTCTTGTTAAAAGACATGTATATAATATAATGTAATGTGTGTCAAAAAAGTTAAAGAATATATCTTCAAATGGAACCCACCTCAACAATTTGGGGTTAGACAAATAAGGGATCACCGCCTGATGAAGAGTAACAAGAACCTAAGAACGAAAAGACAAAAATGTAGTCACATACCACAGAATAGTAAAATTCAATGCACAATACAACCGAATCACGACAAAGTTACCTCCTTGTACACGTCAATAGGAAGTGGTTCTAATGTAAGGAATGCCATCCACGCTTTAGAAAACTTCAACTTCATCTTTTTCGAAATAATAGCTGAAGATGGAACCTACAAGAAAAAAACCTGATGCGTTATGTATTTGCATAAAACGCAGCAACGTATCCATGGAGCAATATGGAAGAAAATACTATATATTTTAATTAGGGTTATTCTGGTTCGATTATTCGGTTATGGTTTGGTTAATCGGTTTTTCTGCTCACCCATAATTTAAATGAAAGGGGAATCATATAACGTATTTCATTGTACAATCTCAGAATTTTAATCATTACAAGAACAAAAAAAAAAATAAAAGATCAAAGAAAACCAAGGACTAACATCATTGGTCTCGGTTTTACTGTCTTTACTCTTTTTCTTGGTCTCAGTTTTACTGTCGTTAGTGAAAACACCTAACATGAAGAGAAAGTATAAGAACATCTGTAATCTATGAATTATTAAACATGGAGCTGGATGTTAAATAAACGGAGTCAGCTTTATATGTAAATCAAGAGTTCTCACCAGATGCATTCCACATTTCAAATTCAGATTTTTCACCAAGTTGTTGAAGGGGAGGAATTTTAGATAGTGCATGATGTATATTGCGTATTAAAAGCTCTCCGCTGCACTTACGAAAGCATGCTGTTAGATTCATATCATGCAACAGCATTGCTAGATCATTTAACCATGTAGGAAAACTTTCACAAAACTTAAGAGACAGAATGACAAGCTTTTAAAGAAAGAACTAGAAGGTATGCATGCTCATGTGTCAAACCGCTAACTGAAATATGAAAACTTTCACAACTATGAAACTAAAAAGCACAGCTAAACAGCATATACCAACCTGGCGCTTGCCGGACTTTCCTTTTCAGACTCCGCACTCGCAGATCTGACATCTGGTGAAAAAAAAAGTCATTATCCTCCGAATCTCCGATCGTAGTGAAATCAGCGATGAAAAAAGATATATCAACTGAAAACATTGTTGAACTTTGTAATAAAACCATTAAAATGAATGTACAGGAGTAGTACCAAGTGTTCGAATTAGCTTCTCCAAACTTATGTAAGTAAAATAGCTGTCAGAAAGAAAGGAAGTTGAGTATCACTTAAACAGATGTTCACATAAACAAGTAAACAACTATAATAAAAAAACCAACTTTGTTCGTGATGATTAGATCTTTTTACCAGACATCGATGTACTTGAAATATTTTGATACAAGCAAGTCTAACAAAGTATCAGCCTCCTCGATGGAGTAAACCTGTAAACCATCAAAGATGTCGTATAATAAATAAATCCTCATACAGAGAAGCATGAAGAAAGTAAGCTGAGGTAAACTATTTAAAAAGAATCGTGCAAGTTTACAACATGAAATCCCCTTGGGGATCCACCATGCTAGTAAAACAAGAAAAGAGGTATCAACTATATTTTGCCTAATAATTATCATGAATGATGAAATCCTTTTATTCATGTTTTGTTCTAGCTATAGTAAGCTATGAACCATTGGTAGTTATCTTGTTAATTTGCTCAGTTTCTCGTTTAACTAGTTCATAACTATAAGGTTTGTGGATAAGAGCGTCGTATCAAAATGAAATACTTTTTTCAATTCTTTTATTATACACTCTTTACTTTATCATTTACCAGATCAAAAAATTCTTAACTGGAAGATGAATCATTATCAGCTCAAGGAAGGGACTGATCACTGATGAAATGTTGTTTACTCAAATTTAAAAAAAGTAGAGATATTAATGAGCTATAGCATATTATCTATTGATTTTCGGTAGCTTTTAATCAAAGTAAACTGTCCATAGCACCTTGTAATAACTTTGCACCACCTATACAAAAACTCCGACTCCTGTTCTAGACTATTTTAAAGATTAGAAAATTACAGATTCCCCCAACTTATTCAAGCAATAGATCTTCTACTTACTTTGAACTATCAAACAAGTCTCACTGTGACTAAAACATAGTTGTTAATAGCGAGCATAGCCCGCCATAGTGAATAGCGTAACAAAGTGGCAGTATGTCGCAATCTGATGGTTAGCGACTCTATGGCAGGAAAATAGCGGATTTAAGGTGTTTTTTTGTTTACCATTTAATATAAGTAGCGTATTTAGATGAAAAACAAAGTATTTTAATAACATATACTACGCATTCAATAGCGTGCTATAGCGCTTAGCGGACATACGAACCCATAGCGTTCCAAATAGCGGTCTCTTATAGCGGTTCCGCTATTAGCGGTGCTAAATCCCGCTATTGGACCGCTATTTTGAACCCGTATAGCGGTCATAGCACTGCTTTTAGCGGTTTTTATATTTTAGCCCAAAAGTAAGGTCAAACCCACACTAATCAACTTTTTGTTTGAAATAAACCCAAAAGTAAAGGCCCAAACCCAAAATTAAACCTAAATCGAGGACAAAAGTCTTCATTCTCTGGACGTTGATTCTTCATCAGTTCATCGTTCAACAAAAGTAAACCTAAGGGGCTGTTTGTTTAGTACTTAATGAGGCTCATAATGGTTCAGGCCTCTTACTGGTTCAACACTTAGTGGTTCAGACTGTTTGTTCCGCGAGCAAATGTCTTAATGGTTCAGACATTTTCCTTTGAATGTTTAAGCATTCTACTGAGTCTCAATGGTTAAGACCTCTAATCTGAATTGGTTAGACATTTGCCTCTGAACGGTTAAGCATTATACTGGTTCTTAATGGTTCAGGCATCTTACTAGTTCAACACTTAATGGTTCAGACTTCTTACTGGTTCAACACTTAACCATTCAGAATTTGCCAAACAGCCCCTAAATCTCTAAATCGCTTCATGGTTTGGATTTCGATATTACTACTGATATTTTGCATGATATTACTATGAATTTTGATATTATTATTAATATTAATATTTTTCAAACATATATATATATATATATATACACACATATATAAATATATAAACTATGCATGATATAAAAATTACCCCTATACCACCGCTATAACCTATATATCATATAGCGGACCTTGACCGCTATTGGATTTTGGACCGCTATAACTGCATAGAAAATATACATAAAAAATATTTCTTGAACTTTCTTCTAGTGCATCACTAAACATGAAATAGCACCCACTACTTAATCGCTATCTCTATGTATAGAGTATAGGTAGCTTGTCACTATCATCCACTATACGCCGTTGACAATCAATCAATCAATCAATCATACCCAGTAAAATCCCACAAATAGCAGAGCTATTGGTAGGGTCTGGGGAGGGTGGGATGTAGGCATACCTTACCCCTATCCCTAGGGATAGAGAGGCTGCTTCCAGTGAGACCCTCGGCTCCAAAACACCCAGGCAAGAAAGAGAAAAAATATAGAACATGAGGTGTATGTGTGTGTGTGTGTGTGTATGGAGCTACCAATATAACATGAGTGGTAAAAGAGTGCATGGTAAACAAGACAAATATAACAACACAAACAACCTATACAAATAGATACATATCTACGACTATACACCACCCCTAAAAACACAATTGGACCCTCTCCTAGAAATCGTTAACCTTAATCCTCCGTCTCCACGAGCTCCTATCATGGACCATGATCTCAGAGAGGTGCAATTTTTGCAAATCCTGCCTAATCCGCTCATCCCAAGTGATTTTGGGTCTACCCCTACTCCTCCTCCCCTCCACCACGAGAGATTCAACTACTCTAACTGGCTCTATTGTCTGCCTCCTCTTCACATGCCCAAACCATCTCAATCTCCCCTCCTTTATCTTATCTGATATACTAGCTACTTCTAACCTCTCCCTAAAAACATCATTTCTTATCCGGTCTAACCTTGTGTGCCCACACATCCATCTTAGCATTCTCATCTCTGCCACCTCCATCTTGCGTGCTTGTACTTCCTTAATGGCCCAACAGTCGGTTCCGTATAACATAGCAGGTCTAATTGCAACTCTATAAAATTTCCCTTTCAATTTTGTTGGGAACCTTCTATCGCACAATACCCCAGTGGCAGCTCTCCACCTACACCATCCAACTTGGATGCGGTGGGCAACGTCACTATCTATCTCCCCATCCCTCTGAACAAACGATCCTAGATACTTGAACTTATTAACCTGCGGAACCACTTGACCGTCAATGGTGATCTGGATGTCCTCAACGTTGTCTACTCCACTAAAGTCACAATATAGGTACTCAGTCTTAGAACGACTAATCCTTAAACCTCTGCCCTCTAAAGCTGCTCGCCACTGTTCTAACCTCGCATTCAGGCTATGTTTACTATCAGCCGTTGACACTATGAACTAAAAAACAGCGTGTGAAGCAAACAACAGATTATATAAATAGCGCAGAAACAGAGTAGCAAACTCACCATAGTATGAATAAACTTATGATATATAGAAGAATGAAACTTCCCTGCATTTCCAACCTTCACACAATCCATCAAAGTATCCACCACCACTTCCTACATTTCCACATCATTCAACAACACGTATTATTAAAAAAAAACAGTTAAATATCACAAATTATAAAACTAAACCTAATCTGCAAATAACAAAAACAATAAAAGCCATAATTACTCTGAGAGCTTCTTCAACAAGTGTTGTGGAAACAGATAACCGAATCAGAAACTCAACAAACTCATCGAACTTCGACCGCAACCAAACTCGATAAACCGATTCCGGATCTTCAGTAGGTTTAGCGGAGGAAGACGGAAGTTCAGAAACGAGAGGAGTGAAGAACGACTGAACAGAGAGAAGAGCTTCAAGGATGAATTCAGGTGGAGAAGACGACGTCGGATTGAGGATATTGAGTAGAAGCGGGAGGTTGTTGATGTGAGATCGGTTTGAGAGCAGTTGTTGACCTAGTTTTCTGACGTCAGCGAGATCCTGATTCTTCTTCTTCTTGTTGTTGTTTCTCTCGTTGATTTCTGTTGATTGTTTGTTGTTGTTGTTGTTGTTCTTTCGTTTCTTTGGTGAAGGTTGAATTGACGCCATTGATGAGCTGACTTTGAAGCAGAATTTGCAGAGAAAACCTGAAGATGGATGAAAAGGAAAAGGTTTTAGACAAGGGTTTAAAAACTTGAATTGGGCCTGGTGGGCCTAAATGAGCAGAAGAATTTAGGAATTGTCTAATTATCAAAATCGGAGATTTTACAATGACACTATGTTCATGTACTTATGCCAAAACAAAACAAAACAAACAGACTATCTCATTTTTGGCTTTTGGCCGCATATAATTGGTATTCTGCATTCAAATATTCACAAAATCATTCCAATAGCACATTCATAAAATTGATATTCTTAGATTCACAACAAGTTCAAAGACTCAACAAAGCACCCGCTTGAAAGAAATAGAAAGCTCACCTCTGAATCTAAAACTGGTTAAGAACCCTAAATGGCTAAGATAGAGCGTGGACGGTGCTGTGGCGGCTGGGCTGGCTGCTATTTGATGGAGAGGGAGGTTGTTCGCTGTGAGGCTGTTCACACTTTTTATTTTTCAGCTTAACCCTAATATATGGCCTTTATAATTATAAAAAGCAAACAGGCTGATGTGGGGATCGAACTAGCGATCTAAAAGTTGGAAAGCGAGTCTCGATCCAGTTTCAAATTTTGATATGGGTTGGGTTCCTAGTGTGAGGTTGTTCCTACTGTATTTTCTACAGTAGAAACTCGATAAATTAATACTCGATTATTTAATAAACTCTCTAAGATAATATTTTTTGCCGGTCCCGACTCGGGGATAGGGTGCTAAATTAATAATTCGCTAAAATTATAAGATAATACATTTTTGATAATTTCTTTTGAGCCCATATAAAATATAAATTAATAATTCCTTATATATAGCATATTACATGAATGATTTATGAAGGTTTCTTGAAAAATGACTCAATTGTCGCTTGACTCACCTGCAAACCATAGTTACTATGAACCCATTCTTGCAATTGCTTTTGAGTGAGACTTGGATTATCCTTGTTGTGTTTGCATAATGCTCTTCGAATCTCGTCTGTCATTGTTGTTTTTTCACACCTTTAAGATGGGAAGTCATGCTGTGTGTATGATTTGTTTTTGTTAACCTATTTTGATCTTGTATTTATATAGAAAATATTTTTAATGTCCATAAAGTGATACATTGAACACAAGAAGCATAATAAGGTGGGAGATTGAAGGTTTCTTTCAAATTGGGTGTAACAATTCTCATCAAAAGTCTTAAATAATATTTTAATTTGTCCAATAGGAAACCCTAATTGAGAAACCCAAGTGATTCTGAACAAACCCTAAAATTTTCAGAATAATCGGAATCAGGATCAGGGCCCCTAAAACTCAGGGGGGGTAAACCCTAGTTAACGATTATCAACAATTACTTGCTGTCAAAATTCTAAATTCAGAATATGTCAAGTCAGCAAAGCTAGTCCCAACCGTGGCTACCCTATAACCTATTTTTAACCCTTACGGACCGTAACATTATTAATCTTACGGACCGTAAGAACCCTTACGGACTGCAACAATGTTAGGCTTACGGTCCGTAAGCAATGCCAAATTTTGACTATAAATAGCAGACATTGGGACTTGAAATTTGGCATATGATCGACGAAGAAATTTGTTTCCTACATCGAATTACTTTCTGTTTATCACAATTAACACACACTAATCACGAAGTGCTGCCACAATCAGGGTAATAACTCGATCGCTATTACGATTCAACGTCCGATCGATTATAACTATCCAACGATTGATTAAGTGCCGCTCAAATTGAGTTTATACTTTGTTATTCATCGTGATTTCGACTTGAATGTTTGAGTGATGTTCGAAATCGGACTATACTCTGTCATTCGTTGTGAATCCGCTGAATTGTTAAGTATTGCACTAATAAATCGTTGTGAGGGTTTAATCTCGTGAATTGTCGTAACTGCTGTATTAGTTACTAACCTGTTTATGTGTGCATTATTATTTAAATTAGGTTAATCAAGGCTAATCAATAGGCTTATACTCTGCTCGTTAAAATTACAATGTGAGTCATTCTCTTTTTATCAACTGTTTTACAATATTCCAAATTATTTTCAAAGTTATAATTACAGTGATTAAGTTTATGTAATCACCAAGTTACAGCCGGTATGTGGGGTATTGTGCACATTACTACAGTTGTTATCACTTTAGGTGGGCGAACCTAAAATTAGTGATATTCGTCATTCATTGGGGCAGCCAATGGTGATATGACCACAGTCACCGAAAAGAGTCGAGTGACAAATACTGTGGGTAGTTGGTTTGATATCAGAAACATTGTAATATCTCTTAATACTGTAAATTATAACAAACGAGTCGTTTTTAGTAAAACTGAATGATTCACTCAGTATTTCCCTGCTGACAAAACCTTTTTCAAACATGTTTCAGGTGATCTGTTGTGAGCAAAGGAAAAGTTTCGTGGAGCACTACAAGCTTAGAAAGTGGCTCAATGTAAATAAATAAAGAAACATGTTTTTAGAAATAAAGGATTTCCCAGTGAAATCACTTATTTGTAAATTATGGGATTTATCCCTATATTATATATAAACGAGCAGTTTTAATAATAATCGATCCTGTTTAAAAAGACTTCCGCTGTCACTTAATTAGATACCATCGTATTTCCTGCCTCGCGCCTCTGGACCGGGTCAAACCGGGGTCACGGGCCGTGACAGGAAAAGGTGGTATCAGAGCCACTGATTTAAGCTTACTATTGATTTTAGCCTATTAAAATAATTAGGAAATTTAATTGCTATTCTGTGAAAATATGTTTTATTAACTGATTAATTGTTGAGTTACAGTATGGGTAAACACAAGATTTCTGCTATCTACCACAAATTAGATACTGCACCTACAGAAAAAGGAACCTCTTCCTCCAAACACCCAGCATATCTGGAAGAAGGAATTTTTGTCCGTAAATCAAATTATGAAAATCCTCTCACCCAAGATAAAAGAAATTTGATTCTTAGAAAGGGACAGGAGAAAATAAAGAAACCCCAAGTCAAGAAAGTGAGGTTTAATCCAGAAATCCAGGAATTAGGCAATAAGACACCTTGGGAAGATACATTAGATGAAAAATGGGCAAATCTTTATATGCTAGCTACCGTAGCAGAAAATGCAAACCTTTAAAATAACAATAAGCCTGGTCTAGTAGAAAATTAATCCGCAGTAAATAAATAAATTATCGTATTCTCTTTCTAGTAGTCTTTTGTACAAATCAATATGCAATAAACTTTAATGTTTATTTGTAAAACTTTGTTCCAAAGTTTTAACTTAGCATTTTTGTGCATTTTGCATATATGCTATCCAGCATGAGTGAGATATCGGAAGCATTTCAGAATCTCAACCTCTACCCAGTACCAATTGAAGTCTCCCACGACTTTACTGGTTATATTGCTGACATAGAGGAACCCCTGGAATTCCAAGCTCCACCGCTGGAAAAAGCAAAACTTAAAAAGAGAAGAAGATATGTAGGATGGAGGAAAGTGCGCAGGAGAAAGCCAGCTACTAGGAAACTCCCTAAAATAGAAAACCCTATAGAAAAAGGAAAAGGAATAGAAATCGGAGAAAGTTCTAATCCAGCAGAGATAGAAATCAGGAAAGATTACAAACAAAAAGGAATAGAAATTGGAGAGAGTTCTAGACAAACTGAAGAAATCACATTCCAAGACGAAATAAACCGTCTACTGGCAAATTGTGATATTATTAGCCCTATCCATAATAATCTATACCCTTACATAGAAACCCAACTTCCTGTAAATCTGGAACCAGCTATTCCAGACCCACTAATCCACACTCGACCTTTAGGTCAAATGGAAGAATGGTGGACAAATGACTGGCAATTCGAAAATATCATCAACAGTCCTTATTCTTTTCTTCCACAGTGGGATCCAGAACCTATCCCCAATCTTCCAATGAGCAACGAAAACTTAGCCGAACTCCGTCAGTTCGGTAAAGAGCTGATAGGTACAGGGAATAGGATCCGGGAAATGGGGGAGCAAATTTCCTGGAAGTACGATGAAAGGGAACGTCGCTACTAAACTGCCAGTTAACCAAAAAAAAATAGTGGGGTTGGGAAGAATGTCTGTATAATAATAATAATAATAATAATAATAATAATAATAATAATAATAGTCAAATATAACTCTGTAAAATGGGAAATAAAACATTGTAAGATAAATGGTGTGTATGGATGCCTATATAATATATAAAGCAAAATAGAAGTCGAAACATCACGATTTTGGATATATATCTGTGTTGTCAGATTTTATGTGCTTCTGTGTAATTGTTTTATTTACAATCATTTGATACTAATAAGTTATATCTACAATAATTATCAGATGGAAAACGCTAGTAATGAACCAGTTAATGAAGAGAATCAATCTGAACAAAATCAGGAAAACCAGTATATGACTAGACAGGATATAGAAAATATTGTTGCTCAAGGGATAGCCAATGCTATTCCAGCATTCGTTGCTGCTGTTAAAAATCCAATAGAACCGCAACAAATCGTTCCTAGTAAACGTACTCAGGAAGATAATGTTAGTCATAGTGTAAATGGAGGAGGAAATCATGATGATAATAATCCACTACAGGCTCCACCTCCTAAGAAAATGAAAGCCGCAACACCTGGTTGCACTTTCAAAGAATTTCTTGCTTGTAAACCTGCTGAATTTGCAGGCAATGAAGGAGCAATTGCAGTACTGCGTTGGTTAGAGAAAACCGAAGCAGTAATTGCAATAAGTAAGTGTTTCGAAGAAGATCAAGTTATGTATGCATCAAATTTGTTCAAAGAAGGGGCACTAGAATGGTGGAACACGGTGCTACAAGCAAAAGGAAGAAGGATAGCTTATGCTATAGGTTGGGAATAATTTAAAATTCTTGTAGAAAGAAAATATTGTCCTGAATATGAAAAGGAACAAATGGCAAATAAGTTCCTAAACCATCGTATGGTAGGCGTAGAGTGTCGCGGTTATACTTCGACATTCTTTGAATATGCTAGAGTGGTACCAACACTGGCTTCGCCAGAACCGGTACTCATTTCTCGCTACATTTGGGGATTGATTAGTGAAATCCGCAATATCGTTAAAGCTGCGAGACCTCGCACTATTGACGATGCTGTGGAACTAGCTAATACCCTAACTGATGAACTAGTGCGCACAAGAGAAGAAGATCGAAAGAAGGAATTGGCTCAAAAGATTACCCAAGGATTTCGTATGAGTAATGATAATAATAGGTTCAAGAAAAGAGGAAGGAGACAATCTGCACAACCGCCTTTCTGTAGAAATTGCAAAAGAATCATTTTGGAAAATGCAATGTAATTTGCAACTTTTGCAAAATGACAGGACATCGTGAAGAAAATTGCAAAAAGAAAACCATAGTCTGCTATAACTGTGGAGAAACAGGACATTACAAAACAGAATGTCCTAAATTGATTAAAGCCGCAGACAATAAAGGCAAACCAGCTGATGGAACAACGAAGAAGAATGCCCGAGCATTCCAGCTAACTACTCAAGAAGCTGAACTAATCCCTGACGTTATAGCTGGTACGTTTTTGGTCCATGACGTTTATGCAAAAGTATTATTTGACTCTGGTGCAAACCAAAGTTTTATCAATACTTCATTTTGCCAAGCCCTTAAATTACCCTTAACCACCCTTAGGCAAATTTTTACAGTCGAAACGGCAGATGGAAATTCTGTTAACATAAATAAGGTTTTGCAAGAAGGAAAGATATAACTATTAGGCCATAAGTTTTCTGCAAACCTGTTACCTATGAAATTAGCCGAATTCGATGTTGTGTTAGGAATGGATTTGTTAATAGCAAACCATGCTCGAATCCTTTGTGATAAGAATTCCATAGAAATTCAATCACCGATCGGAGAAATGATTAGGATCATAGGAGATAAACCACGTAAGCCCATGAAGTTCATATCAGTAATGAAAGTTGCTAATTATGAACGAAAACAAGGAATAGTATATATGATTTCAGTAATCGTTAGTATTAAGGGTAAAGAACTTAAGGAAATTCCTGTAGTTACAGAATATCCGGATGTATTCCCAGAAGATTTACCAGGATTACCTCCAGACAGGGAAGTAGAATTTAGGATTCATCTAATTCCAGGAACTACACCGATAGCCAAGGCACCTTATCGGTTAGCACCTACAGAAATGCTAGAACTGAAAAAGCAATTAGATGAATTACTAAGTAAAGGATTCATACAACCTAGTTCATCCCCTTGGGGAGCACCAGTGTTGTTTGTGAAAAAGAAAGATGGATCGATGAGAATGTGTATCGATTACAGAGAATTGAATAAGGTTACAATTAAGAATCGATACCCATTACCTAGGATTGATGATCTTTTTGATCAACTTCAAGGCGCTAGGTATTTTTCTAAGATAGATTTAAGATCTGGATATCACCAGTTAAAAGTACAAGAAGAAGACATACCTAAAACTGCTTTCAGAACTAGGTATGGTCATTATGAGTTTACAGTCATGCCCTTTGGACTAACAAATGCCCCAGCAGCATTTATGGACATGATGAATCGGATCTGTAAACCATACTTGGATAAATTTGTAATCGTATTCATCGACGATATACTTATTTATTCCAAAAGTCAGGAAGAACATTGCGAACACCTGCATGCACTTTTAACTTTGTTAAGAAAGGAAAAGCTTTATGCAAAATTCTCGAAGTGTGAATTTTGGTTAAAGGAAGTGCAATTCCTAGGACATATGGTGAATCACGAAGGAATTCACGTAGATCCTGCCAAAATAGAAGCAATCGCCAAATGGAAGGTCCCACAAACAGCTATGGAAATTAGAAGTTTTCTAGGCTTAGCTGGATACTACAGACGATTTATTAAGGATTTCTCTAAGATAGCTGTACCTTTGACTAAGTTAACCTGTAAAGCCACTAAGTTTGAATGGGGACATAGGCAAGAAGAAGCTTTTAAGATTTTAAAGCATCGATTGACGAATGCTCCAATTTTAGCATTGCCTGAAGGAATAGAAGATTTTGAAGTATATTGTGATGCTTCAAAATTAGGATTCGGATGTGTGTTGATGCAACGCAAAAAGGTAATTGCGTATGCCTCACGGCAGTTGAGAAAGCACGAGGAGAATTATACAACTCATGACTTAGAATTAGGAGCCATAATTTTTGCCTTGAAAATTTGGAGACATTATCTGTATGGAAGTAAGTTTACTGTCTATACAGATCATAAAAGTTTAAGATATATATTTGGGCAGAAAGAATTAAATATGAGGCAAAGAAGATGGATGGAAGTTCTAAGCGATTACAACTGTGATATTCAATATCACGAAGGAAAGGCAAACGTAGTTGCAGATGCCTTAAGTCGTAAGTATCAGGAAAAACAAAAGCGAGTCCGTGCTCTTAGATTAAATCTACAAGTAGATTTAATGGAACAATTAAAGAAAGTTCAGGAAACAGCAATCAAGGACGATGCTGAAGGAATGAAAGGTTATATAAAGGAACTAGAGCGAGGAAATGATGGAATTTGGAGATTCCACAAGAAACGAATTTGGGTACCTAAGCAAGGAGAATTTAGAAATAAGATTTTAGAAGAAGCTCATAGATCTAGGTATACTATGCACCCTGGAAACAATAAGATGTACCAAGATTTAAGAAAGAACTTCTGGTGGATAGGAATGAAGAAAGATATAGCAAGATATGTTTCTAAGTGTCTTACTTGTTCACAAGTTAAGGCAGAACATCAGAAACCTTTAGGACTACTACAACAATTGGAAATGCCAGTATGGAAATGGGAACTTATAACAATGGATTTTGTTACTAAGTTGCCTAAAACAAGAAAAGGTAATGATGCGATTTGGGTAATTGTGGATCGATTAACCAAATCAGCTCATTTTCTACCAATGAAGGAAACCTTTAGCATGGAAAGGTTAGCTAAGTTGTACGTAGACGAAGTGGTATCTTTACATGGAGTTCCACTCTCCATTGTATCAGATAGAGATAGTCGTTTTACTTCTCATTTCTGGAAAAGTTTCCAGCAAGCAATGGGAACTCGACTAAACCTAAGCACAGCATATCATCCACAAACGGAAGGACAAAGTGAAAGAACCATCCAAACTCTAGAAGACATGCTTCGAGCATATGTAATAGATTTTGGTGGAAACTGGGACGATCATTTACCATTAATTGAATTCTCCTATAATAATAGTTATCATTCAAGTATTGAAACTGCTCCATTCGAGGCACTATATGGACGTAAGTGCAGAACTCCAGTTTGTTGGGCAGAAATAGGAGAAAGTCAATTATCAGGTCCAGAAATTGTGCAAGAAACTACTGACAAAATAACTCAGATCAAGGAAAGACTGAAAATAGCTCGAGATCGTCAGAAGAGTTATGCAGATAATCTCCGCAAGCCGTTAGAATTTCAAGTCGGAGATAAAGTACTATTAAAAGTTTCTCCTTGGAAAGGAGTAGTTAGATTCGGAAAGAAAGGAAAGCTAAGTCCAAGGTACGTAGGACCATTTTCAGTGATCCAACGTATTGGACCAGTTGCTTATCGTTTACAACTACCAGAAGAATTAGCAGGAGTACATGATGTATTTCATGTATCCAATCTCAAGAAATGTCTAGCAGACGAATCGCTGGTAGTACCTCTTCAAGACATAGAGGTAAACGAAAAGCTAAAATTTGTTGAGAAACCTCTTCAAATTGAGGATCGAAAGATCAAGTTTCTCAAACATAAACGACTAGTTTTAGTCAAAGTTAAATGGGATTCAAAAAGAGGAGCTGAATACACTTGGGAGCTGGAATCAGAAATGAAGAGAAAGTATCCTCATTTATTCCAGTAAATCTCGAGGACGAGATTTTTATTAAGGTAGGGAGAATGTCACAATTCTCATCAAAAGTCTTAAATAATATTTTAATTTGTCCAATAGGAAACCCTAATTGAGAAACCCAAGTGATTCTGAACAAACCCTAAAATTTTCAGAATAATCGGAATCAGGATCAGGGCCCCTAAAACTCAGGGGGGGTAAACCCTAGTTAACGATTATCAACAATTACTTGCTGTCAAAATTCTAAATTAAGAATATGTCAAGTCAGCAAAGCTAGTCCCAACCGTGGCTACCCTATAACCTATTTTTAACCCTTACGGACCGCAACAATGTTAGGCTTACGGTCCGTAAGCAATGCCAAATTTTGACTATAAATAGCAGACATTGGGACTTGAAATTTGGCATATGATCGACGAAGAAATTCGTTTCCTACATCGAATTACTTTCTATTTATCACAATTAACACACACTAATCACGAAGTGCTGCCACAATCAGGGTAATAACTCGATCGCTATTACGATTCAACGTCCGATCGATTATAACTATCCAACGATTGATTAAGTGCCGCTCAAATTGAGTTTATACTTTGTTATTCATCGTGATTTCGACTTGAATGTTTGAGTGTTGTTCGAAATCGGACTATACTCTGTCATTCGTTGTGAATCCGCTGAATTGTTAAGTATTGTACTAATAAATCGTTGTGAGGGTTTAATCTCGTGAATTGTCGTAACTGCTGTATTAGTTACTAACCTGTTTATGTGTGCATTATTATTTAAATTAGGTTAATCAAGGCTAATCAGTAGGCTTATACTCTGCTCGTTAAAATTACAATGTGAGTCATTCTCTTTTTATCAACTGTTTTACAATATTCCAAATTATTTTCAAAGTTATAATTACAGTGATTAAGTTTATGTAATCACCAAGTTACAGCCGGTATGTGGGGTATTGTGCACATTACTACAGTTGTTATCACTTTAGGTGGGCGAACCTAAAATTAGTGATATTCGTCATTCATTGGGGCAGCCAATGGTGATATGACCACAGTCACCGAAAAGAGTCGAGTGACAAATACTGTGGGTAGTTGGTTTGATATCAGAAACATTGTAATATCTCTTAATACTGTAAATTATAACAAACGAGTCGTTTTTAGTAAAACTGAATGATTCACTTAGTATTTCCCTGCTGACAAAACCTTTTTCAAACATGTTTCAGGTGATCTGTTGTGAGCAAAGGAAAAGTGCCGTGGAGCACTACAAGCTTAGAAAGTGGCTCAATGTAAATAAATAAAGAAACATGTTTTTAGAAATAAAGGATTTCCCAGTGAAATCACTTATTTGTAAATTATGGGATTTATCCCTATATTATATATAAACGAACAGTTTTAATAATAATCGATCATGTTTAAAAAGACTTCCGCTGTCACTTAATTAGATACCGTCGTATTTCCTGCCTCGCGCCTCTGGACCGGGTCAAACCGGGGTCACGGGCCGTGACATTGGGCCGTTCATTTGATATACATGCATTGTATACAATAATTAAGTGGAAGCTTGAAAGGTGTTTGTAAACTAAGTATTCTACTATAAATTAATAAAATATTAATTAATATATAAATTAATAATTATTAATTTATCGATTAATTAATAACTCTTTTAATTAATAAATTTTGGTGGTCCCAAGTGTATTATTTTATAGAGTTTCTACCGTAGGTTTTCGCTAAAAATTATAAACCAACTGGGTTCCTAGAAACCCGGTGTTTTAAGGTAGATCCACCCCTGCTTTGTACCACCAGTAAAATATGGTATAGGTTTGAACCGATATACCGGTATCGGCCCAGATTAGCTTTTGGGTTTGTATTTTTACTGTTTATCGGCTCATCTCCATTTTTAATCTAGCGAGTAGCGACTTTCAATATTTCATCTCCATCGATCGAAACTCAAAACTTGCTTCATCACTACATCGTTCGTGACTTGTTCCAGACTTCCATCACTCAATCGTTTGTTCGAGACTTCAATCACTCAAGCATTCGTTCCATACTTCCATATTCATCTACCAATTTCGTTCCAGACTTCCATCTTCATCGTTCGTTCATAGTTTATCACTTAAATTCGTTCTAGACTCCCGTTCACGATTGGTAGGTCATTTAAAAATTTTGTTTTCTTTGAATTTTGTTGGAAATTTGTGGAAATAGCATTTTCCACAAATATAGGAAAATGATTTTTTTCCTATTTTGGACTAGAAATAAATATAAGAAACTGAGGTTTCTTTATATATTTATTTGTGGGTTTGTCTTCTATGTTGGAAGAGTTTCGCAACAAACTAAACCACGTCCAAAACGGAGCTAAGATGAATGAGATATCGATGCTCAAAGTTTGGTGTTTCAAACATAGAATGCTGAAAAGTGGGAAAGTAGCACCTTGTCCCACATAGAAGGAGAGATGAAACTTAAAGGGGTATTTAAGTGGGAACTCTTCATCCTTGTTGATTCATGGAAGCACGCACTAAGTGTACTCGCGAAGGGTGCAAAGCACCCTAACCCGCACACACGCGCGCTTGACTTGGGCGATGTGGCGCTTTGATGGCGCACTGCGCACTTCGCATCGCCACGAGCCGCCTTTGTATGATGGCGCACTTCACATCACCACGAGCCGTTTGAGAGCCGCCTTTGTATTTTTTGACCGTGTGCGCGTGGTGGAGCACATGGGCTGCAGGGACCAAGTGGCAGGTAGACCTTTGAGGGTGACGTGGCAGGAGCACTCGAGTACACGTGGCAGGTTGGCGCGCGCGGACGCACCAAAGTGAGCCAATACGGCGTGACTGTGTGGCGTGCTCGCATAGGCTCATTGGTGGCTGGCGCATGCGTATATGGAAGTGAGCCAAACTAGCGCGCGAACAAGGGGCTCTCCTTGCGCATGAAAATGAGCCAAAATAGCGCATGTGCGCATGAATGTGCAAGACCTGCGCGCGCATGAGGCAGAAAGGCGCGTGCGCACCAGTCTGTCCTGCGCGCGCACACGCAGGAGCTTCCAGCAATTAATGTCAGTGCAGTTACGTTTCAGCATTTGAAACTGAAGAGTCAACGGTTTTGACTGAGAATTAAACGACGAATTAAAGTGCATTGAAGACGTTTAATGCAATTTAATTCTCTCATTTAATTCTTTTTCAGTTTTAACTAAGGACCTGTAGTATAAATAGGAGAACCCTGCTGCAGAACCAGATAAAATGAAATCCACAGCAAATAGAATCTTCTCTCCTCTTAAGCTTTTCCTCTTCTTCAAGCAGCAAGGTACACCTTCGGGTTGGAGTCAAGACCGGCAGTGCAACTACTTAAGCTATTGTATCCTAGAAACAAACGAGTTCTCTTTGGAGACTCGAAATTTGTTTTAAGGGACCCGTGTCTAACACGATCCTCAACCAAGAACCGTTTTTCTTTCTGTAATTTGTTCTTGTTTTCTTTTTATTTCAGTTGTAACAGTATTGCATTTCAGTTGTAATTCAAGTTAATAATAAAATATTTTATTTATTTTGCACGAACGGATTCCTATAAATTTTTTTTGTTGTTGACAGTAGTATGATGTGTGTATGCTATATAGTCTTAGTGAGTCAACATGTATATATGATGTATCATGTATGTGTATTCTAGTAGTTAGTGTATATAAATTTGGATGTATGTGTGTAATTTATGGAATTCTAGAGTTATCTGGTCAACCTGGTTGAACCGCCAGATACAAACGGGTTCAACTGGTTGAACCATTTTTTAGCCAAGTCCGGTATGATTTAAAAACCGGTTTTTAAAACATTGCATGTACTTAGGGTATAAACAAAGTCGTGCTCCTTATGCCCTACTCGATACCAGTTCGCTAAAAGCTCATATCAAACCGGGCTCCAGGGTTAAATTGTGATATGTTTGATGAATGAATTCCATACATCGAAAGGCTAAATTGTGATATGTTTGATAAATGAGTTTCATACACCGAACTTGCTTAGACTTGCGCTCCTAAATAAGTATTTTGGTAAGGGGACTGGGGGTGGAGATTGTTTTCTCCGTGATGGAACCTTACAACGAGTGATGAATTCTAACTTCCCACGGCCACTGATGTTTTCAACGCGTTATGGCAAGAGTCAGTGATGTTTTCAACGCGTTATGGGATTTTAGTGATGAAACATGTGAGGGGGTGTGAGGGTTTATTGTAGGTGTTGTGAGTGATGACCAATGCCACTAAAAAATGTTGTGAGTGATGGAAAAATGGTTGATGACATGGCGGAACTTGATTGGATACTTGTGAGTGTTAGAATTCTATCGCTAGTAACCACCCTCACTCCCCTAAATAAATTATAACTGTTGTAAACGATAATTATCCAATTTAGTTCAGAATCCTAGAGAAAGATTGACCATTAACTTGGGTTGAAATCCATTAAAAAATTCAATTTTAAACAATGCCATTTCGATCGATATTCTTATTCTTATACCATACATTTTACAAGGGGTTGTACAGTAACCTTGTAATTGGTGGTTTATAAGTGATGCATCCAGTTAAATTTTGCCATATGTATTCCATTACAATTAAATTTTTTTTTTGTTTTTTTTCCCTTTTTCCTTTTTATTATTTCACTAAAAACTTAGTATTTTAATTTTAAATATTTAAAGTGTTTTACTTAACCTACATTTTTATAACGATGTTGTTTTGCGTGCTTTCTAAATATATTGTCGTTAAGTGTGTTTTTTTTATACATTTAGATTTTCAAAAACAATCCACCACAATGCTCTACAAAATAAAAAGGCAACTGATTGAGCAATGTCTTTTGTTTAAAATTTATTTTTTTGTTAGCTTATTATAATATAATAGTTAATTAGTGTTTGTTATTATAATTAATTTCTAGTATATGTTTTTCTATTTTAACTTTTAATATATGATACTTTATAAACTTTCGGGCATGTCTTTTCAATATATTTATTTTTAGCTACGTCTCGATATAAATTATACTTAAAAACTGACTTGTGAATAGTAATGTACAAATCAAAGCTATCGTGTTTATTTTTTGTTATACGTCGTTTACACTTTCTTCATTCTAATAATATAATATATTCTTACAAATTTTGTTAAAGTAGTTGTGAAGTTTTTACTTTTGTGTATGCTTGAATTTCGTTAAAGATTGAGCGGGTCAGATATAATATTTTTTTTTATTCTTTACTGTAACAAATTGTACATCTAAAGAATATTGGTACCGACATTCCTTTTTATGGTTGTCTCGATGTTTTCGTGAAAATGGAGTTGTATTCACACTGGTATTCGTTTTTGTCTCCTTCGGTTCCTATAACGAGTGCCTGATTCTCATAGATACCTTAACGAACAAAACCAATACCGACCAAAAGTCCGCCACGAAGCGCGGAAATCCCACTAGTTATATATATAACAAAACAATTTGTGAACGGTAGTAATTATTAGAGTTAGTTACATAGTTAGTCCATGTGGTTTACACAAACTAACAATATAAGGTACTAATAGTTTAAAATCACTTTCTAGGGTACTAACTTTCCATCTTTTAACATGTGGGGGTATTAGTTACATAGTTAGTCCCTGTGGTCTACACAAACTAACAATCTAAGGTACTAATAGTTAACCAGTGAATTAACGTTAATACCCCCACAGGTTAAAAAATGGAAAGTTAATATCTTAGGATGTGATTTTAAACTATTAGTACCTTAGATTGTTAATTTGTGTAAATGACTAATTATGTAATTAACTCTAGGGTTGAGTTCATTTCAGAACTCTAAATATATATATTTTTTTAATAAATATATATATTTTTTAATATATATTTTTTAATATATATATATATATATATTTTAATAATAAACCGACAATATCATTCCACACGAAAAAGGGCAATTACAAAGCAATGGCAGGTAGTCGGGCAACAAGTTGCGCCGTCACCCCCTTTTGAATAGAAAAACCAATTCTACTAAATACAAAGTTTGAAACTATAGATTAAAGTCAAAGTGTACCAAATAATAATTATTTATTTACATTTAAGGTTTAAAAATGTAAATTAATATTAATAATAACAATAAATTAATTAATAACAATAATATTATAGCTGTGTAACTATAAATTAAAGTCAAAGTGTACCAAATAATAATTACAGTATTTATTTACATTTAAGGTTTAAAAATTTAAATTAATTAATAACAATAATATTATAGCCGTGTAACTATAAATTAAAGTCAAAGTGACCCAATAATAATTAGAGTTAATGGGTCAGGATCATTTCTGAACCATAAATATTTACAGAACTCGCAGAACTCCTAAAAAACAATCTTTTTATTTATATATTTTTATGTTTAGGATAATTTTATCATTTATTATGTGTATTTTTACGATTACATACAAGTTAAGAGTAATTTTATCATTTTTTATATGTAATTTTATAATTACACATATGTAAACTAGTTTTTTTTACATATATGTAATTAGTTATGACACATATATATAATTTTGGCAATTAAACATATGTAAACTATTTTTAACATGTATGTAATCAAAGAAATACATATAATAGATGATAAAAAGATCCTAAATACAAAAACTTATATGTAAAATGATTGTTTATTAGAAGTTCTGAAAGTTCTGTAGTTATTTAGAGTTCTGAAATGAACTCAACCCTATATATATATATATATTGAAAACATTATATTACATTTTTAAACCTTAAATTTTAATAAAGTTATTAAACGACCTCTGAGCTCTAATAAATTTTATAAATGATTTACGTATATCCGTGATTTTTAATATATGTATTATACGTAAAATGACTAAATTACCCTCATGTGTAATGCATATGCCCTATTTAATTCAAAATTTTAACCTAGTTAGTGCTAAAGGACCTAGGGTGTAATAAGTTTTCTAAATAAAAGATTGTGTCTGTAATTATTGAAGTTAAAGGTCATCTATTGCAGTCCGGTACAAACATAAAGGATGAAAAGTGTAATTTACCCTATATATTTTTTATAAAAGATTTATGTTCAAACCCCAAACTTCAATAGAGTTATCATATGTCCCTTAAAGTTTAATAAAGTTAATTTTTTTACCAAATGTCTGTTTTTTCAATCGCTTTTTATATGTTTGATTCTCTTCTATTTTACTTATTATTATTTCAAATTAATCGTGTTGCTTTCTTATTTTTACCGTCCTTTAGATTACTTAACCGTGTTATTTGCTTATTTTTACCGTCGTTTAAATTAAAGTCTGCATGGTTCATAATAACTTATCGGTATATCATGTAACAAATATATCCTCGCCGATACCCTCCTATGACCCGCTGCGAAGCGCGGGATTCGATACTAGTTTTAGTTAAAACGGAAATAGCAAACCTGAATACTCACTCCGATTCTTTTCAACCATCAATGATTGTGAATTGGGCCTGGTGATAAGGAGCCTGTTAATATATTAATAAAGGCCTAGTTTATTTTCCAAATTTTGTGTTGAGCCCAATTAGGGCTTTTTTTTTCTGCTAAGCCAAGCCCAGATCCAACAGATTTTACTCTATTTATTTTTTTCCAAATAAATTATCTGCATCACCAATTCACCATCAACTTTTTTTGTGGATTCAATAAAAAAATGATTTAAGGTATTCTAGGGTGTTAACGAATCGGTTATGCCGGATCAAGCAAACGTAAGGAATTCGGCGTGTTTGACTTGGTTTCGACGGTATTGTGATTTACGGATAGTTTACGGTAGGGCTGGCATATCGTGTATACCCGTACCCGATAAGACACGACACGATAAGACACGATACACGAAAGGCCATACCCGAACACGACACGATAAGATTTCGTGTCCTTTTTTTCAAACACGAACACGACACGATATACACGAAAATTACCTGTTAATACCTGTTAACTAACACTAAAATAATCACATATTTAGAACCTGTTTAGTGAAACAAAACTCGCCAAAAGTTCACAAACAGCTTAAATAATCCACAAAATACCGAATACTTAACAAGTTTAAAACAAAAATCCATAAACGGCAAATCACAAAAGACTTAAATAATTCAATACATCCATTAAAAACAAGTTCAAAGTTTCCAAGTTTCCAAGTTTCCAAGTTCCCATGGTTCTCTTCTTAGATCTTTAATTCCAACAATTCAAACCTGCACATAATTGTACTCATATTTAGCATTGACAATTGGACATAAATTGAGTAATTTTAATTTATCAAACATTACTTTAAACATTTGGAGTAAGTACCTTGGATTGTTCATTGTTTTTTAGCAACACTACTCGAAGCATTTGGAGTGGTTACCTTAGAAGTGTTCATTGAGTTTGAAGCATTTGATTCTCCACTAATATCAAGTGACATTATATCTTCAGTGAGCTCATCCAAATTAACTTCGTTAGAACCTACAAATACAAACAAACATATACTATTAGTGTGATATTATGTTACAAAAACCTTACAAATCAAATACATATCACAAACAGAAACAGTCCAGTTCTTATTCTAAAAGTATCCGACTTCAATTTTAATCAGGAGTTCTTATTCAAACCAGTTATTTTTTTTTTGGGAACGAGGGATCACATACTGTTATTTGTTCCAAACAGATACAGATACAGATCACAAACAGAAACAGTCCAGTCAAACTTAGATACATTCATACAGTCATACAGATCACAAACAGTCCAGACAAACTTTAGATTCAGATCTGATGGTCCGGATTGTACTAATTGACCATGCAATGACTATGAGCCTCAAACCAATTTTCTGGCTCTAAAAGATTCACATAAAATCACCAAAAAAGACTGAGCCAACTCGATAACACAAAAGAGAATGACACAATCTAAGCCACAAGCTTTCGCATACCATTCATACCCAGTTTTAACCGGTCACTAGCATAACAAGTCACAATAGGGATCACATACTGTTATTTGTTCCAAACAGATACAATCATACAAATACAGATCACAAACAGAAACGATTCAGATCTGATATTTTTTTAAACAACACAACTCGAATCATAAACATCACAACTCGAATCTAGCTTACTTTGAACTGCCGGAGTGGTGGATGGCCGGCGGTGGATGCAGGCTGACAGAGGAGGATCTTGATGACTTGATGCCGGTGCGATGGATCTTGATGATGTCGCGGTGGATCTTGAATTCTTGATGATGTCGGCTGCTACTTTGAGAGAGTTGAGAGAGATTAGGTATTAGGGTTTTATGTTTTTTTGAATTAAAGAAGGAAATAAGTAATAACATAAGGAAAGTGATACGGTGTAGGCGACTAGGGCATCATGTATTTTTTTTTTAATGAAAAATTTAAAATTAAATCCTTATCATGTCCTTAACATGTACATAACAGGTAAACAGGTATCTGACCTGTTTAGACACGAAAATTAACAGGTATTTTCGTGTCTACCTGTTTAGTACCTGTTACCTGTTAAGGTCATACACATACATGTTAAGGTCGTGTAGGTTCGTGTCGTGTATTCGTGTAAAATTTCCAGCCCTAGTTTACGGTTTGGAACTTGGAATCGGTTGTTTGATATTTGTATTTACTTTTTTTATTAGCTATGTATAAGCATTATGTTCATCAACCATGATTATCAATTAACAAAAAAAAAGTAAATTTATGCTTTTATAATTAAAAAATAAATGTTCAAAACCGACAAATCGTCAAAACCAGCTTGTTCCGATGACCCAACCAACCCGACAGGTTTTTGTATGTGCAATCCAAAACACATTGTTAGTTGTTTATCCTGTGATTTTCATCACGGACCATCGAAACGGTAGGCATCTACGTTATTAATGTGGTTGTAAGCTTATGGAATACAAGTATTATAAATTCTACTTAGAAGCGTGTTTCAATTTGAATCTCATTCTTTCATCAAATCTTAACTTCGAATGTTGTTTCTACTTTGAAGACTTTAGTTTGAACTATCAGGATACCCGCGCGATGCGGCGGTATCGACAAATCGCATTGTGATACTCGTTTTTTGTAGTTTTCTTATTCATATAATATTTACTGTAGTATCATTGTGATAAATACACATCAAAAGTGAAGTAATCGGGTAATCCATTTCATTGTTTTGTGCATGGTTTGGTTATTATCCTCGACCGAAGCCGAAACCAAAGTTACCGGTTAATCTATTTTATTAACCAATCGGTTTTCGGTTAATCACTTCGGTTATTCGGTTAGATTGACGGTTTTGGTTTTGGTTTGGGTTAGATAGGGTCCAGATCAAAGAGAAGCCTCCTAATTAAATTCAAGTTTGGGGAGGTTTTGTAGAGTTTGTTAAATGTATATATTTGGTGTATTTCCGGTTCGATTACGGTATGTGTTTATTTGTAGTTTTGAGTCAGTCTTTTGTTTAGAGTCGGTACTGCTTTGGTTTTTTCTTGTTTTTGTGTATGCATGTTTGAATTGTATCACCCGTACGCAATCTTCATTCGAGTGATTTTGGAGCTGCTTTTCAAATTTCAAGGCATTTACCGAGCATGTCAGTCAGAGTCAAAGCCGATCGCGAATAGAATGCTATACGATCGGAGCTGGATTGGACTAGAGATTTTGGAGCTTACGTGTTATTAACTAGCTAAGTCCTTTCCAATTTGCCCTTAGTCTTTTTATTTCTTATTTATTTTAGTCTTTTGAGTCGGTTTCCATCCTATATTGAGGGCAATGTAGAGTTTAAGTGTGAGGATGGGAAACTATCGTTTAGTGTCTAGTTAGTGAGTCGTTGAGTCATAAAAATTTGAAAAATACAAAAAAAAATTAAAAATTAAAAATAAAAAAATAGAAAATGTCTCTTGATTAAGAAGTTTGCAAAATAATAAAAACGAAAAATGATAGAAAAATCAGTTTTTGTTCGGGTTTCAAATAATAATAATATGAGAATAAAAGTTAAGCTTGTGTCTAATTTGGGATGTGTGAGTAGGCCTGGCCCGGTTTTGGGTTCCTTTGAGCTAAATATACCTAATTGTTAGTTTGCTAGTGGGTTCTCATCTAGGAAAAGTAGATAGCCGAAACCGCCAAAAATAGTATAAGGAATGCCGTTATAAGCTAAAATTATTAGAATTTTTTATCAAAGAAAAAATAATAATAATAAATGGGCTAGACCGAAGAAAATGACAGGGCCTATGTAATCTTCGTTGGGGATGGTGACTCTGACTTAGATTGCCTCTGGGATTGTTAAAAAGAAAATGCAAAAATACTGACGCCTACATTGTCGCTCTCGGGGATGGTGACTCTGGTTGAGACAGTCTTTGGGATAGGTATGCATAGTCTAGTGCTTAAAAGAAAAAAAATAAAAAAAAATGAAAAAAAAATGAAAAATTTGATGTTAAATTCTTTTGATTTGGTATAAAACGGTTAGGAAATAGTCCAGTGACTGTTCCTTTTGTTTTATAAGCTTGAGGTGGGATTAGGTGAAACGGCAGATTCTAGTGTGAGACCCTCGGTAAATTAACCGAATTTGAACTTAAATTACATGATAAGGGCTTGGAACCGGGTGTGGTTTTAAGAGGACAAGTATACTTGCAATCGCGGTTAACATAAGTTTTAATTTTAATAAGTAATCTAGACCTTTGAACCTGAGTATTATCTGATTCTGATTCCGTTTGCATAAATCTTTTTCAGGGACGAAAAAAGGTTAAGCGTGGGGATATTGATGTGGGGTAAAATATACATATTTGTCCCGTGTAAAGTGTATAATTATTGTATATGTTTATTTATTTTTATTTAGTTTAATATTATATTATATTATATTATTTTGTGTTTTGGCAGGTCCTGGTGCAAATTGAGCGAAAATGAGTAATAATTAAATAGGGGTGCAAACGAGCCAAGCTACTCGTGAGCTACTCAAGCTCGGCTCGAAAAAAAGCTCGAACGAGCCGAGCTTAAACGAGATCGAGCTCGAGCCCGAGCCTAAAAACAAGCTCGTTTAGTAAACGAGCCCGAGCTCGAGCTTCGCTTATCGAGCTCGAGCCGGCTCGCGAGCCTTAACGAGCTTTCTTTTTATATATTTTTTATTAATATATTAAATAATAATATCTACCATTTATATAAATATAAAAAAATAACTAAATTATATATATAACAATAATTATAATTAACAAAAATTAACTGATAAATACTAAACGAGTCGAGCTCGAGCTTCAAAAATTACCTTCGAGCCGAGCTCGAGCTTTAGAAATAAAGCTCGAATCGAGCCGAGCTCGAGCTCGAGCTTTCATAAGTTAAACGAGCTCGAGCCTGGTCAAGCTCGGGCTCGGCTCGGCTCGTTTACACCCCTATAATTAAATAACCAACCGGTGTGCATAACAGCCTCTAGGGTGTCATAAATGTCTTTTGAGAAGGGTTGAGGGTCTTGTTTCGGTATCTCGAAAGGTTTAGGATTTTAAGATCCCGGTTCCATAATCATTAATATCTTAATAAAAAATCATTACTAAAAGCAAACCAGAATTCAAGTCTAGGTAGTGTCTTCACCATCTGAGTAAAATCCAAAAGTTAGTTCGTGTTAGTTAATTTAGTTAATTAATTTAAATTAAATCGCAATTTTAAGATATCTAGAAAACCCCCCTTTAAATATAAAAACAGTTAGAGTCCGTGGCAGTCTAAGTCTAGATAGAGTTGTAAACGTAATTAGAGAGTCTCGTGGGTTCGATACTCGGACTTACTTAGGCTATACTACATTGACCGGTACACTTGTCGGTTGCGTGGTCTAGATTAGAGAGTCTTAGTTTTATAAATTTAAAATTTAGGTGTCTAATTTAGGGTTAATTTAGTTTATATTTATTTGACCACTTTTAGCAAATTAGTGGATTTCACTCCTAACTTGATGGTGTAATTTCGTGTGAAATAGAATAAGTGGATTGAGAGTCATTCACCAAATTGTGGGTTTCACGCCTATTTTGGTGAATTCGTCTCGTTTGTATGATACGAGTGTCTTCAAGTCTTCAAGGTGTATTGTGTAAATGTCTTAGGAAAGACATATTGTAAGTATTAAGACAAAAGAAGAGGTAGAAGCAAGTAGGAAGAATTAACATTTTAAACACGAAGCAAGAATGGTCAAGTATGGTACCTACTATAGACTAGGTCGAACATGACAATTCTACCTAATTCCCTATAGTTATGGCTCTGATACCAATCTGTCATGTGACAACTGTCAAAATTCCAGGTATCCATACAACTATTAAACCCTGATTAGTGCTTAATGACTGTGCTGAATTACAATTAATGACTTGAACTGCTTTCTGATTATTGCCATATACATACATGTGCATCATATATTGCTTAATGTCATACCTTATTGCATGAAAGCTTATTTGACTCAAATGATACACAAGACACAGTTAGCACAGTTATCAGATAAATCAGGAAAATGCTGACGGAGTTCAGTACATAGACAGACAGTGTGTTGAGACACAGAATGAGCCAGAAACTAAGTATTACACTACTATAGTGTGTAGGAAAGTAAGGATCACAAAACTGCCTTCCTAGAGATAGTTTAAGTGCCAGAAAGTGCCTAAAACTCACCTAAAGTGCTGAATTCAGCAAAAATCAGCAATTTTCAGCATTTAAACAATCTAATATCATGCAGAAATATGGTTAAATGGTCCTGAATGCTTTCCTAAGTGTCGGGAATCAAAAGTGTCACAAAAGGTAACATAAAGCACACTAAACTGCATAGTTTAGCACCTTAACGAACCGCTAACCAACCGAATAACCGGACACTACCCGAAAAACCAAATTTACACTAGAAGCACTGTTTTAACATTACCAAGCTAGTTATGATCCCCTAACATCATAACACCTCATATAAATATCAATTAACTAGAAACCTAACTACATACTTACAATTTTACCATAATCTAACTTATGTTTAGAACCTAGTCTACCCCCCCCCCCCCCAACCTATGGACGACCAACAAGGGCCCCATCATCTTGATTTTATGGTGATTAAATAATAGATCATGTTGCTTCTTGTAACACCCCGAAAACGGGTTTGGTAATCAAACCCCGTTAATACTAATACACGGGTAAAATACGCGGTAAAGGTAACCCGGTAAATATTAGGATTTAAAATAAATAAACCTAATATTCAATAAAACGAGAGTAAATGCTTTTAAGGAAATAAAGTTTATAAGAAGCCTGAATTAACGGGACTTAAAATAAACTGAGTCAAAATTCCCCGAACCCACTAAGTTAACTAGGAATATTTAACCTAGTTAATAAGTGGGAGTAGTGTTAGAAATAGTTCGATTGTGGCCTACTTAATAACTAACCAAATATGAGGGACCAAATTGAGATATCTTGAAAATGGTTTTAATAAAAAAAAAAAAAACACAACACACACTAAAAAGTGTGTGTGTGCGTGCGTGGGATGGCCAGGAGAAAGCTCCCATGGAGCTCTAGCCCTAAATCCAACAAATCTCTCAAATTGAAGCTCAAATCAAACCCAAATCGTCTGCATGTTTACAAATTCGTGATCACCTAGTCATGGGGATTACAAGGTATGTTGAATTTTATGATTTGGTGATACTTTGAGATTATGATGAACAATCATAATCAAAATTCTGGAATGAATGTTGAATCTATGAGTGTTATTGTGATTATATCTTGGTTTAGAAACAAACCCTAGTAGAAAATTTGATGAATTGTTGTCAAAACTAGGGATTTGGTAATTACCCTATTATGTGCTAAGTGGGTTTTATGTTAATATGATGAACACTCGTATTAGAATGTAAGATTGATGAATATTGAGGTTATGATATAAGTTCTAGATGTAATTCATGAACACTAGACTTGGGGTTTGAATGTGTTGATGTTAACCATGGTAAAGATAACTAGTTATGAACTAGTTAGTAAATATGTAAAATTATGCACACCAGGTGTTTGTTAAAATGCCTAAATGAAAACTAAAGTGTTGAAATTAGAACGAAAACGCGTATTTGATTGATATGGCGATTACGCGTAATATGAAGTGATAAGGGTTCTAAATATTGTGTTGATTTAGACTTAATGTTGTAAACCTTGTGATTTAAAGTAGTTAACTTTAATAAGCTAAGTTAACTAATCATGAAGTCGAATAGTAGTTTCGACATATGAAATAAGTGAGATGGAATAGTCGTGAACAATTATGACTAATCTAACCATCTTACAATTTACAATGATAGTTTGACGATTAACAAGCTAGGTGAAAGCTTGGGAACGAAGTGGGTCAAACGAAGCAGGAATGACGGAAAAGCATAATTTGGAAGTAAAGTAAGTATGGCTTACACTAGTCTTATATTTTAGAATATTCTCTTATCGTTTTAGTTACGAATAAGATAAATACATAGTTGAGGTATGATGTTCCGGCGAGTAGACGTACGGAACAAGATAGTCGAGCATGACAAGAAACCATGTTGATGGTTTAAAAGGAGTTAAATCGGCAATTCGATCATTTTATGACAAATGGAAAATGAACTTTTAAATGGTTACCTTATAGGGTAAACCAAAACAAACAATAAGAGTAAAACGGTAAATTGGTCACGCATTGACCATAACTATTGGTTTTAAAGGACACTTATAAAGTAAGCCTTAATAGGCCAAAAGGTGTTAAGAAATGAATTTTAGGTAAAATGACCGCACGATGTGAATCGGAGCGAGTCATATAGTCGAGATGAAAATACATGTCGTCTCGCTAATATAATCGGTCATTTAGACCAAACGGGTCAAAAGGTGAAATTATCACCCTTTGACAATATCGACTAACGGGTTGTCGAGTGGTATGATTTTAGGGAATAAATAGCACATGGATGTTTACGGCGCTATCTTTTAGCCGCCACTAAGGCAAGGTATTGAAACGGGTCAATATATTGATCCGAGCCAGGTATGTATAATAACACAACTCATCATGTAGAATTTGGTGTTCTATAAGAGTTAGTCAAGGTTAAAATATAGATATTCGGTTATCTTTTAGGTAAACCGAATAAATTGAGTTAAGATTATAGTGTTTTAGAAGCACATGGGTTTACAAACAAGAATTATAGTTAAAAGGTCGGATTTTGAGTCAAACAAGTATTTAAAGGTCCTTGTAGTAAAAGAAGGGTGAAAATTGACCAAATTGCCCTTGTAAGCTAATTCGAACGAACGACCTTTAAAGGTGGTTCGGAAACGAGTTTTAGGATTAAATAAATGCTTAGAATGAGTATGGGTAGTGAAAGATGTAAATTCTTGGGTCGAAAGACTTTATATGAATCTTTGCCGTAAAATGATAATCCGAGGGGTAAAACTCGAAACATATAGATATCCACATTAAACCCAACACACATATAGTTGTAGTGGAAGATCACTTGATAAGAAATGTAGGAATAAGATGCTAGAAATGAATGAAAGCGATTTCATGCTTTAAAGTGCTTAAAATACCCTTAACGGGTTAAAATAAGCATACGAGCGAAAACGGGTTTAAATTGTGTAATAAACCTATGATTAGAACCTAATATGGTAGGTAACATTAATTTGAAGAAGTGTATGAGATATAGGAATCAAACAAATACGTTTGGTTGATAAAATGCATAAACGGGTTAAAATTCGGTAAAAAGGTAACGAGTCGAAGGCTTAGAAGTCTCAAAATTTCTTATGTTGGATGTAGGATTTTAACTCCATAAGATGGAGGATTAAATTACGGACGCGTAGGAAAAAGAATCGGGTAAAACGGATCAATAACGAAGAAGTTATGGCCGTTTCCGTGAAAACTGGCATAGCTGAACTGAGCTGCAGAGCTGCTGGAAAACTGTCTCCCTCGCGTGGCGCGAGGGAGCAACCTGGTTCCTTCGCGTGGCATGAAAAGCCCTGTTTTGGCGAAAAATTTTTATTTTAATCAGTTTCACTTCCCGGACTCGTTTAAATACGTTCTAAGTTACGTATGACTAATCCAACTCATGTTTTATGAGTTTCAGGTATAATTTTAGCACGGGCGGACGATCAAGCACAACGAAGGACCGAACACGATCAAGAAATAAGCTTCCGCACTATGTATCGTTGTTATGTTAAATGACGAACTCACACATGATATGTTGTATAGTTTTAATTCTGTAAAAAGTTTAATGAACCCGTATTTTCAATGTATTTGAAATCATAACTACCCGTTTATTTTCGTAATTTATACGAAAACCGTTAAATAATAATAAGGGTGTTACACTTCTTTAGTAACACATTACACAATGGAAGAAGTCTTGAAATTGGTTATAAGAACTAACCTAAGTATCATAACTTCATTTCTACACACACAACTTTCTCCTCCTCCCCCTTGTGCTCTCGGCGAAACTCAACACACACACACACACACTCACCATATTTGATCAAGCCTCATACAATCCAAGCATATACAAAGGTGTTAAAGGTTACACAAAGAAGCTAGGAGCTTACTGAAGTTCAAGGACCTTGTTCATTTGCTTTTATCCACTTGTTTTCTTCTCTTGATCATCCCTAGCCTTGAGCTAGTGGTAAGAACCTTGATCTTTCTATTTTACATATATTTCAAGTGGTTAAAAGATTTTACATAATGTTAATCATGAAGAACACTAAGAATCAAAGGAATGAAACTTGAACATAAGCTTGAATAATGAAGAAACTAAGTTGTTTATGTGTTGTAATTCTTGTTGATTGTTGATTACTTGTGAAAATGATGTTGATCATCATATGATCTTGCTAGATCATGATTAAAAACATAATTTAGCAAGATGAGAGGATGAACATGATAGAAGTTAATGGATCATCCTCATGAGAAGCATGAACCTGAAAGAATATGTGGGTTTCTTGTAAAATAATGATCAAAGTGAATTGTTAATCATGTAGATCTAAAATTTCAAGAGTGATTCCTCAAGAAACCAAGTTAAAAATATAAGATTTACTTGATCTTGGTTCTTACATAAACAAACCTTATTTTTTGTGGTTAATAAAGTGTAGAAGTATATGTGTAACAAGAAAAATCCATGAGTAAACATTTTTAGAAAATAGAGTTAATTACATAGTTAGTCCCTGTGGTTTATACGAAATAACAATGTCAGGTACTAATAGTTTAAAATCACACTTTGAGGTATCAACTTTCAATTTTGTAACAACCTAGAGTACTAAGACTAATTGATGTTAGTTTTTCTGTTAGGTTTTTATGAAATGGCAAAAATACCCTTTACCTATAATAACAAAAAGGAACAAAAACCACAGGGACTAATTTGTAACTTATTAAAACATCTAAACTAAAACTATTAATTAACTACAAATAGAAAAAGAAAAACTGAAAACAAAATAGTACAATATAAACAAATAGTAAGATGAAAATTGATTCATTCAAAATCTCAAAGCAGGCACTTCCCACTCTCACTTTCGTTTAAACAATCTGCTTGTATTTTCAATACCCAGAAAGTTCAAACTATAACATAGCACCAATGTTGTAGAAGGCGCTAGGCGCTAGTCGGGCGGTGAGGTACCGCCTAGGGATTAATCGGGATTAATCGGAATGGGAATTTATATATGTAATTTTTCAAATTTATATATATATACACAATAATATAAAAATAATACTTCAAAATTCACATAAATACTTCAAAATTCACATAAAAATTCAAAAATTAACCAACTTTTGACCAAGTAGACCGACTAGGACCGATTTTTACCGACCAGGACCGATTTTTACCGACCATGACCGATTTTGACCAAAAAACCCATGGTCCGATTAGTCCGACTTGACCGACTTTTGACCGACTAGGACCGACTAGGACCGATTTTGACCTGGACCGATTAATTGGCCGATTTGCTCAAAATTAGGCGATTAGTAGCCGACTAGCGCCTAGGCGCCGATTAATCGGCCGCCTAGCCCGATTTCTGCAACAATGCATAGCACTGTGGATAAAAATCAAACTATAACATAGCACTTTCAATACCCATAAATCAAAATTGAATCAAATAAAATTGAATTCAAAGCATAAGAAAATAAAATACTAATAAATTATAAAAACCAATAAAATGCAAGAAATTGACGGCGTTGAAGGGTTTTATCTGCTTCTGCCGCCGTCACTTTCTCCAGCGACGGTGACGGAGAAGATTCTGATTTCGAAACCAGCACAGATCGTTTCTTCTTCACACCCCATGTGAAACTGTACCGATTAATCAACTCCCACTCTGCATCATTATTAATATTTCAGCCACTTCAACCTTATCCTCTGTCGGAAGTCAGAACCCACTGCTGCCGCCGTTCATAATCTGTTTCATTGTAGGTTTCAAGAAGATAAATTTTGTGTTTTAATGGGATAAATTCGAAACCCAGATGAAGAAGAAGTGGGTAATTTGTGGTAAGTAATGGGGGATCGGATTAGAGAGAAAGATAGAGGAATGAAGAGATTAGAGAGAGAGAGAGAGAGATGAGTTGTCTGTTGCTTGGAGATGAGTTGGTGTTGTATTTCAATATAATTCTTAAGTATTGCTCCATTTATTGGTAAATTACATAAACAGTCCCTCATTAATCATATACATACTTAATTACTCTTTTAAATGTAAAATGACTTAAATGCCCTTAAACCTAACAGAAAAAATAACATATGTTAGTCTTAGTACTCTAGATTGTTACAAAATTGAAAGTTGATACCTCAGAGTATGAATTTAAACTATTAGTACCTGACATTGTTACTTTGTATAAACCACAGGGACTAACCATGTAATTAACTCTAGAAAATATGATCATAAGTTGTAAAGATCTATATTTTTTAAAAATGAAGTTTTCAAATAACCAATCACACTTTAGAGGGTAACAAGGCTTACTAAGAACACTAGTAAGTTACTACAAATTTTACAAATCTTCAAGTTCATGAAGTAGTAGATTATGCTTGTTTTTGGCAAAATTGGTAAATAAAGATTGTTTATTGTTGATTGTGGATTGATTGTGTTGATTTTTACAAAAGAAAATGATATGCTTGAAAGCATGGAAACCTCCATTTTTAGAGAAAACTATAGCAAAATTTTTCTAAAAATTAAACACTTAGAAAAATATTTCTAAACAAATATTTACAAGTGTATTTTAAACCATAAATTTTCACATAAAAATTTGCCATATAATTTTTGTTCAAAAATATAAATATTAGAGGTTGGTTTTTATAAATAAAAGTGACTAAATATGTATTTAGGAAATATATATTTAGATGACACCATGTGTGTGATTATTTGTATATTATGTGTATTAGTTATGTTATTTTAGGACTTGAAATAATATAACTCATCAAAATACGATCTAAAATATTACCAAAATTCCAATAATATGAATATACAAGTTATACACAAAATATTGGTGAAACCGAACTAAGGAATATAACTTACAAAATATTCCGGGAATAATATTCACAAGTATATTTTGGTAAATAATATTTTGGACACCAAGTGGATGAAAATATGATTTTTTACAATTATTACAAAGTTATATCATATTTTTGACAAAAAAGAAAATATATTATTTTTGGGTTAATAAAAATATGTATTTTCTTGAAAATATTAGAAGATATATTATTTTGAAAGGAATATATATATTTTCTCAAACAAAAACGGAATATATTATTTTGGAGAAAAATAAGCATATATATATATTCCAAGTTAGACTTGAAAATATATTATTTTTGGAACTTATATGAAAATACAAATATTTTTGCCAAAGGAAAAATTATAAATAATTTTTCTAAGTAGTATTTCTTAAAGTATATATATTTGGAAATGTATATTGGTGAACTTTTATTAAAGATAATATTCCGGAAGAGTTAATACGAAATTAAGTATAAGAATACTTAAGGAATACAATAAAAATACGCATTCTCATAGGTATAAATACACACCGGAATACGACCCCAATACATGGCAAAAATATACAAGTATAAGAATACGAATGCAAATACACCCATCCTTGGGAAGGATATACAAGTATAGATACTTGGAAGTATTAAGTTAAAATATATTGTTTTAACAATTATTCCAAAATTTAATAAATATATAATTTAAGTTAAAATATTTATTATTTTAACAAATAATTATATAACTTGGAATAATATTAAAGATACAAAAGAACGTAACTCAAACACACTAATCAATACTAAGTCAAGGCACGACCCGCTTGTCTAATGGACCTTAGAACATTGTAGGTAGTCGTGTATATCCAAAGAAGCTTTGAGTTACGGTGCTTACGAAGAACGCAACACTGTGAGTTCATGTCCCCCTTTTGTTTAACTGTTTTCGTTTTATAACTTCGGGGGTGAAATACGTGTTACTAATGATTACGATTACAAATGAAATGAACTGTTAGATCAGGTGAATGGGTAGGCGTTAACTTGAGACCATTAATCCTTTATAAGGACCGAGGGACATGAGTGATAGATCTATTTGGGTGTTGCGAGCCCCGCCCATGGGTCCGCGAGTTGACCGTATGTGGTGACTATGTCGTTCCAGCCAGGAGGCTCGGTACGAAATACGCAAAGGATTGAGCCTTCCTACACCGTTGCACACATGTTGATGGCCTTGCAAACCATTAATTGATCTGTTCATATTCACTTACAAACATACATACATATTTTCAATGATTACAAAGGTTTATTCATACACACAAACAAACGCATGAACTCGCTCAACTTTTGTTGATGTTTTCAAACTACATGTATTTCAGGGAATTAAAATGTGGATCTGGCGGGCGTTCGGAAGTTTCAAGTGTTGTTAAGAATAAAAGATGTCATCCATAGTCTTGGGGTTTGGTTAGGGTGTCCTATCCTGGACAAGACACCTCTTCCAAATCCTAGTCTTATTTAAAGTCTTTTGTTAAGTCCTTGTGGAACTTTAAACAATTCGTATGGTTTGTAATTTGTGACAACTCGTACTTCAGAACTTATCTTTGTGTAAATGTAACGCATGTGGATCCTATGTGATTATGTGCACTTGATGATTTATGAAATGTTATGTTTGATGTTGTGTTATGTGCATGTATGTATGTATTAGGATCACACAAAACGAACCGATCGCACAAGCCCTGTTGGGCTGCACAACTTGTACTCGAATCAAAAGGGCAGCCCAAGTTTGGGTTCGGCCCACTCCTCCATGCGCATACACATATCCTAAGGGAGTTTTGCTTCTTATTGGTTGCAAAACAAGAACACACACAAAACCCTAATACCTCTCCCTCTCAAACCCGACGGCAATAACACTCCTTCTTCATCGAGGGCTTTCTTGATTCGGACTACCCTTTTTGTTCTACTTTCTAATCGGTAAGTGTTTTTATTATTGGTTATATGATTTGAACGATGTTGTGATTGAAGTGATTCTACATGATAGCCTTAGGATGCTTTGTAAATGATTGTAATGGAACTTAGAGATTGTTATTCGGCTCACATGTGTATGATTAGATCATGATATGTATTAGTAATCGAATAATGTTATAGATGATTAGAACCGAATATAAGTAAGTCGGCTGTGATGTGTTTGAACTCGGATGATATGTGATGATCCTAGTGTTAGATCCAATTGAATATTATGATAGGTTGTTTTCATGACTCGGATGTTTAATTAGGGTTCATATGAATTTTGTGGTAAAAACCTTGTTTTGATCGATATATGGTTTAGTTAGAAACTGTTGATTGATAAACTGCAAATATGGAAACTATCAATAATAGAGTAACTGATTGCATGATTTAAGGAAATACATAACCGATCGTACAAGACCAGTCGCACAAATGCAATCACACAAGCTCTTGAATCACACAAGAGCTCAATCGCACAAGGCAACCGATCGCACAAGTGTCTGGTCGCGTAACACAGTCGCACAAGTCGTAGAGTGCAACTGAATAAACACTGGGTACAGGACCACATTGCATGATCGCACAAGACCTTGTGGATCGCACAAGATGGTGCCGATCGCACAAGGCTTGGGCCACACACGAATCACTTGGACCTTTATACAGTTGGGCCTCAAAGCCCAATCCCAATCGCACAAGGACTGGTCGGTCGCACAAGACCATCCGGACCGCACAAGACTCATGTTTATTTGTTTGGGTCGTTTACATGCTGGACTGCTTATGTTTTATTGGGCCTAGTATTTTTGGGCTTCAATGGGTGAATCACACAAGGCTGTTATGTTACACCCTAAATCATATTTGACAAAAAGTCGCAGCGGAAACACCAACCATAAAATTTCTTGCGTTATAAAAACCTCAACTGATTTAAACTTTTAACTTTAACTTAATTCTTAATCAAAAACCTGACATCCTCTTACTTGTTAACTAAAGACATAGCTTACATTAACTACATTTTACATTCAACATCCCCGTACAATCTCTCTAGTGACTCGATCTTCGATCTCTATTCCTTGTGCTAATCGCTCATCATCCATACAACCTGCATTCACCACATACATTCATAACATTAGTACATATTTAAGAAACAAAGTTCATTCGCGTACTCTTCACACTTCGTCATCTTTCAAGCTTTAAGCATTTCATCTGCATATCCATTTCATGATGAGGCTTCAATAATGTACCTGCATTACTTTTCATTCTCGAGGTATACCATTAATAACATTAACACTCAACGTGTCTAAATCATGCTTACATACGTACGTACATTAAGCTCACATCTTTACATTCATGCATACTCTCATACATATCTTTATACGTACATACATACACTTCCATATTCGTACATACCCTTCCTATGTCATCACATACATGCATACTCTCTTACATCATCACATACATGCATACACTCGTATATACGCTTATACATACATACATACACCTCTACGTACAAACATACCTTTCCTACAACTTTACATACGTGCATACACTCCTACATGCCTTCATACGTACTTACCTACGCAACTACATACGTACATACCTTTCCTACATCATCACATGCATGCATACACTCGTATATACGCTTATACATACATACGTACACATCCACGTACAAACATACCTTTCCTACAACTTTACATACATGCATACACTCATACATACCCTTATACATTCGTGCATACACATCCACATACATACCTACATTACTATACATTCCCATACATGCATACTGACACTCGTATCTTCACATATACATAAGACAGGGTTAGGGAGCCTTTCGGGAGCTTTACATGCTACCGGATCGAAAACCGGAGCACCAGAACACGTTACGGGTCAACCGGAAACACCAGACGCGAAAAATAAAAGCTTACAAACAAGTGCCCGTCGCCGACGGGCTCCAAGCCGTCGGCGACGGGTTGTAGATATGTCCGTCGGGCCATTTAACCCGTCGGCAGTGTGTTAACCCGTCAGCAAAAAAAAAGTGGTTTTCCCTTGCCCGTCGGCGACGGCCTCCTTGCCCGTCGGCGACGGGCTCTCTAAAGTGCATTTTTCTGCAGCTCCGTTTCGACGTCCGAACGAACTAAAACGCGCGTAACTTTCGAACCGTTTACCCGTTTAACCTCCCGTTTCTTCCTACACGCTTGTAAATTCACATTCTATCATATGAACTTAAAATCCCGCATCCGGATTAATAAAATTCTTATCTTACGCCCTATCGGCTTATCGTCACTTTCTAATTATTCGACCCGTTAAGGGCATTTGCGCATTAATTGGTTTAGGACATTCCAAGATCATTTTCTCCGCTCCCATACTTGTTCAAAACATTATATTCAACTACTAACTTGTTCCTAAACCACTTTGTAATAACGTTTGCCCAAAATACCCATCAAGGGCATTTTGGTCAACATCTCTCTATCCTTAACAACAAAGGAAATCCCTACATAATTAACTCATCCTTCTACTTAGCTTAAATTCTTAGACTCACATTCCTTACTCGGATCAATCTAAGATCCATTTAATGCTTCATTGACATCGCACCATTCATTCCTATTTAATCTCAAATTATCATATTTCATTCAAATGTATATAATTCTACATAAACAACTTAGAAGTGATTACGGAATCACTTACCTCATGCATCCGTGTTCACATCCGTTTCCACGCCTCTTCTTGACCCGTTAGCCTTTCGCGCTTGAGTCCATCTCCACATGATTCCTATGCTTTCATGTCATCGAAATCACGCTATTATTAGCATACTCATATGTACATGATAACAATCGTATCAATCCCATATTTCACACTTAACTTTCATTAATCATTTCATACAACATAACTCATATAATCATGTCCGTATACGTATAACTCATGTAACTCATCGTGTCATTACTTTTAACACAGATTGCTATTACATGTACCATACGACTTCTCATCAACCTATATTTATGACAACGAGTCAACTCATGTTGCTTATACTTAGTTGACTTTCAGAAGTCAACTATTAGCCATACATATTTATCGACTTATCAACATATTCCCGTAACATCATAATCGACTATACGGACGACATTATATACAGTTTATCATTCACTTGATGTACGTACTACCTTTTAAGCATAACGTACAACTTATTCATACAAAATCTCCTAAATTCATACATAGTTCATCAAATGCTTCTACAATCCAACATGGGTATTTGAATTAAACATCAAACATGTTATCATCACATTTCATTCACTTCATCTACAACACTTCATCATTTCTTATCCCATTTCTTTAATCATTCACACATATGTATGATTCCAAACATTATTAACATAAGTGAATCATCATATTACATTACATCATCTAAAACCCACTTCATAACTACTTGTTAATCACTTACAAGTGATTTAATCTAAAATTCTTCATAATTCATCATACTTTTGATATATGTACTACCTTGTAAGCATAGTGTACAACTAGTTCATGCATATCATTCTAATCTCATACAAAATTCATCAATTTCTTCCTCCTAATCAACATGATTCATACATGCATAACATCAAACATACTAGTATCACATTTCTTTCAATCCTTCTAACAAGAATACATCATACAACTCAAAATACATCAATATTAAGCAAGAACTTAAACATAGATGATTTACTCATGTCATCTTCTTCACCATAACAAATGGGTTTCACCCTTAAACATCAAATTACCCCAATTCATGCATAATCCATGTTCCAAATGATGAATCTAACACATACTCATGCTCAATTTCATACAAATTCGTGATTTACAACATACCCCATTTCGTGCATCATCACCAATCTAGAATCTAAGACATACCTTACGATCCCCTTGTGAAGGTGATCGTTAATCCGTGTTTGGTTATGAATTTAAGCATCATTTAGCCTTCCAATTGGATGATCTTTCATGTTTAGGGTTTGAGACTCCATGGGAGTCTCCTGGTCGATCTTGCACACACACGAAGGTGTGTTTGTGTGTGTATTATTTTCTTTTAATAACTCATCTTTCATCCTATACCATCTAGCCCCTCATGTTTACCATTTAACATAATTGGCACACTTTCATTCTTTACTTGTTTCTACTATACTTTTAACTAGGATAATTAACCTAGTTATTTATTTCTCAATGTACCATATTAGAACATGTAACGAATATAGACATTCGGGTTTTGGGGTGTTACATGTTAGACTTGTGCGAGCTCAATCTTTTGAATCGTACAAGTATTAATATGTTATGTTCTTAACTGTTAACATGTGCCATGACCATTAAGTGTTCGTAATTTGTTAACTTGTGTGTAAACATATGTGCACTACTTGAACCTAGACCTGACTCGTATGGTAACCATGTTAGGACGTGGTTGACCACATATAGCTCAAGTAACCTTTCTGTGTATCTGCCGAGCAAACCAAGGTGAGTTCACACTCTTTCCAAGGCATGGGATTCCCAAGGGTTGGGAATGGGTTAATGATTTAAACGGTAACTACAACCATCCTCCGTGGGAAGGATGCCAAGATGTCACATTGGACCAAACCTCTATCATGAAGTCCCTCATTTATATCGACTTAATCGTCGAGGCCTATGGCGAGCGGGTCATTAGTTAATAGCGCTATTAGGTTTAACAAACCTCACACCGTGCCAGTCGGACAGGCGTGTACTAATGGACTATGGGCAAAGGGTCAATGCTGATAGACATTGACTTAGGGCACCACTTATATTTTCGTAGTAGTCGATACGCACGGTCTAGTAACACATGGGAAGCCCCCACTAATCATCGCAAACATGTCTGGGAGACCGCGATACGAATAATTACGATACATGGTTTACAAAACGAACATATGATTTACGAAACAAATGCTACAACTAAACAACCAACTATGAACTCGCTCAACTTTGTTGTTGACTCGTTGTTACATGCCTTGCAGGTCGTTAGGTACTCATGGAGCTTGCACAGGGAGGCGCAGTCGTTGTGGGACATGGCAGTGTGTGCCATGCTAAAAACATTACTTTAGTTCGTACTTAATACTTACATTGGGTTTTACAATTATGCTTCCGCTAAACACGTAACTACGTTTTTGATTTGAAACACCTTTCATATTGTGTGGTTGAATTTTACTTATTACTTGTTATGTTCAATATGATTGGTGGCTTGATCCTGGTCAGTCACGCCTCCAAGCGGTGATACTCCGCGTGTGGATTTTGGGGGTGTGACAGATTCGAATTTGGAGTCTACTTATCAAAACAATGTTGTTATGTTTCTAAACTTATTTAATGGATGATCATCGTTAGTTTTATCATATAGTGATTGTTATGATTGAATGCAATGATATTAAGCAAGTCATACATAATCACGCTTCCGCAAAAGTTAGGGTGTGACATGTCACACCCCAACCGATGGTGGAAACATCGGAGTTAGACGGAAACGAGATTGCTCATTGCATCATAACACTAAAAGCGACAATAATTTAAATAAACTGATTCATTTCATTGATACAACTTGTCACATTACATCATTCGAAATAAAATACAACATTGGTTTAAGTACAAACAAGACAAGTTACAATACAACATAGTTCAAAAATTGATACAACAACATAACCTAAAGATTTCCAAGTGTGTATCTAAAGCATCCTTGCTACGCCCATTTTAATATCATCATCATCATCATCATCCTGCAATATGTTAAAAATACATGGTTCAATACAAAAGTATTGGCGAGTATACAAGTTTAGCATACGTATAAAAGATTTAAACAAATCCACATGGCAAATTAAGTTATCAAGATTAACGTCAAACTGGCATGTGAATATTCAAGTCAACCCAAGGTTTAACGCAATGTTTAAAGACTTAACATGACCTCACGTTCACAGGCGGTGCGTTACTCCTATAGTGCTATACATGTTAAGGGTAGGCTCGTACAAATTTAATGACAAGTTTATCACAAAAAGAATAACCCTAGATTAACGAATCAAGTATGCCGTATGCATGCATGTATTGTATTGTTTGTGCATTTAAATAAAGTCTAAGTGTAACTGTGTAGGTTCAATAGTCAACATATTGCAGCCAAAGTGTAAAACGGAAAAAAGGTGTTTGAGTATACTCACGGTTTTTTCTAAATCTTCTTTGGAAATCCCGCGAGTGTAGTGTTGGTTGACGTCGTATAAGAACACCAAGGTTATTTTACCCGACGAGCAAAGGGATCGTGGTTATAGTACAGGAACACCAAAGTTACCCTACAAGTCAAACGAAGGCGTGAGTTTGAGGATCATGATACATAATTAAAGAACATAGTTTTATACGAAATTATAAGTAAACAGAAAGTATATTATGTCCGTGCACTTATCCTGACACTGAGTTTCTGTGATTTTACGGGTCCTAGTTTGCCCGACAGAATCAACAACAAGGAACGTGGAAAACAGAATAACGGAAAAACCGAAATACGAACTCTTCGGATGAGGGACTGTTGGGACGACAGGCCATTCGCGCGAGTAGGACCACCCTGTCGTGCGAAAGGGACTGTTTGGTGAACCGATTCTCGTTTGAATGTTTTAACTATTAACCAGTTATGTTCGTGATTTCTGTTAAGTTATTTAGTTATAATAGTAGTATATTAACATTTCAGAATATTCATAAGGTTCATAGAAGTCATGCATGGAGGTATAACCTCGTTATTGTTCACCAAAGCACAAATCAGTTAACTGACCGTTGGGTCATGAATACGGAATTAGAAATACAGAATGTAAAAGTTAACCAAACAACCGAACAAGGACAACCAGGTGTGTCAACACGACATGGAAAGAATTAACTAAGTGTTGGAGGCTGGACGGGGTTAACTTGTTCTAAGTCTAGGAGATTGTTTGGGTGTTCGTTTTACGTGTTTAAGTGAGGTGGTGGAACTAGGTTGGAAGCCAAGGCTCCCACAGATCACACACTGATAATCCATAATCGTCTACATTGAAAAATAGGGATCTGGATAATCATTCAACACTTAGAAACGTTGGAACTTGGTGAAACAGTCTGTCTAGGATGACAGGGACCACCCTCTTGCGCGAGAGGGTTATCCTCTCGGGCGGTGGGCCATCATCTCGGACGACTGGAGCTGTTTCAAGGTGAAATCAGTTCGGTTTTGGTTGAACTGATTACCTTCTCGACTGGAATTGGTTCTAACTTGAAACCACAACTATTGACTTAGCTTGTGAGCTCAGAGAGCCTCAGATTTAGCCGAGTTCAAGGTCAGAAAGTTTGTGTTTAAAAAGGTTTGAAAGATTATCTTCATTATCCAGTTTGGTCCTCAACGAATTGAGAGTTAGTATAAGTTTGCCATTGCAAATCTGAGAAACCAAGTGAAAGATAATGAAGAATCTTGTAAAAGTTGATAAAACTCAGAAGAAAGTAGAAGAAAATCAGTTGTTAGTGAGTATAAAATCACTCAGAAGCAGCTGAGATGAGCTCCGAAGAATTGCTCGAAGTCAGATTTGAGAGAGAATTTCGGAAGTTGAAGGTTTGAAATGAAGGAAATGAGCTGGTATTTATAGACTGAGGGGAAAGTTTGGGATGAGTGGGTTTGGGACGAAAGCGACAATTTGGGACGACTGGGTCCTCTCGTGCGAGAGGGCCAGGCCCTTATGCTCGAAATTCCAAGTTGCGTATTTTGTCGGTTTTAAGCGTTTTAAACGTATACGTGCAATGTATATGTGTTGTGCATAAATAAATGAATCTATTAATGAATTTGCATGTGTAATAAGTATGAATTTGCGTATAAATTGTATCAAGTATGTATGTATCACGAACGTTTAACAAGTATTTACGAATAATGAATAACACAAGTGTATAAAAGATCGGATTTTCATTATGATTCAAATCTCGGATTATAACGTTTGAAATAAAACACGATTACGAAAGAATACAAGTTTCCATATATGGAAAGTACAACCAAACTTGCTAAATAAGAAAAGTTACAAAAAGCGAGGTGTTACAGTATAACTATCACTCGATAGATGTTATGGTTAGTGAAATTGTGAAAGCGTGTTAATACGACATTTGAGATGACTCGATGAGTATTTACTTGCTCAATTTTGCAAGTACATAAATAACTAAGGGGCTGTTTGTTTATCTTTTAATGATGCTCTTAATGGTTTAGATATCTTACTAGTTCAGTATTTAATGGTTCAGACTATTTGTTTCGCGAGCAGATGTCTGAATTGTTCAGACATTTTCCTCTGAATGGTTAACCATTATGCTGAGTCTGAATTGGTCAGACATTTGCCTCTAAATGATTAAGCATTATACTAGCTCTTAATGATTCAGACATCTTACTGGTTCAACACTTAATGATTCAGACATTCTTACTGGTTCAACACTTAACCATTCAGAAGTTGTCAAACAACACTTAAATATAATAAACTATCCACAACATTAATAAACCACCCACTTGCACGCTACATTATTACTACAATAATGTGAACGTAAGGACCATCGTCCATCTATGTAATCAACTTGGTAAAAAAAAAAAAACTTTGTAATTGAATGAATTTTGTTTGGATATGAGTTGGTGGTGCATTCGATTGAAAGGAGTTACATTGATGGTTCTGACCCAATCCCGTGACTGATTTTCTATTGATTTTGGGTCCACAATCTTAGCTGTTTTCACCTAAAGTCGCTATAATGTGGCTCCTCTTTTCTTTTACAAATACCGGTTTGTACATTTCTTGGACCCCTCCACTATAAAGCCGGTTGCTGTAAATAATAATTGATAATCTGGTTACAACTCTTCATGCACAACTTACATGTTTCACTGCTTAATGTGACAAAAACAATTATCAACATGATTGCTTGGCCTATAGGTTGAAGGGTTTTGAAAGTTGACTTCTAAACTTATAACTTAACCTATTGTTTATTACCCACATATATATATAATATTTATATTAAGTTTTATAGCATAACAAATGTACATATTTTAGGATGCATTATAATTTATTATTCGTACCTTCAAACTCAACAATTTTAGGATTAAAGTTTCAAAAACAATTACGATTGACACGAGTAACTACTGTTGTGTGAAACGATAGGAACGCAGATGAAAAGAAAATAGATCGACAAGACGGAAAGATAACAAATTCGTGATCAATGTACGAATCGATCTATTTTTTTCATATTCAGGATGTTTGTTTTTAGCGACGGACCCAGAAATTATTTGCTGGGGTGCGGATGAGTGGTTCAAGCATATTTTCATGGGGTGCGGTCGGGTTTTTTTGCCTAAAAAATACACTAATTTTTTTTTTCAAGGGGTGTGTCCGCCCACCCTAGGCTTCACCTAAATCCGCCCCTGTTTGTTTTGAGCAAAGGGGGCCATCGACGAGAACATGTGGACAAAGTGGAGTTGGACTCTTGGAGTGTTAGGTGGGAGGTTGTTGACATGAAGTGTGCGTAATTAGGCTATTAAGAAAGGTGATATTGATGTTTTTATGATCATGTTCTCATATTACTGATTACTCCATTTCAAAAAAGGCTAATATTAATGAGTATGATTATGAAAATAAATCATCAAACAAAGCTGGATAACATTTTTGTAAAAGTAAGTTGGGCCATTTGTATTTAGTTTGTATATGCATAAACACATTGACTAAAGATCAAAGGATCTGTTATCATGTAAAAGAGTGTGAAGCCGTGTGGGACTATGGGACAATTGATCAAGTTTTTCTAACGATTAAAATGAAAGAGTGATAAAATTGTAAATAATAATAAATATAAAGATTGTTGAAAAGGGAAAAAGAAAACCCTCTTTTGTTGATTTTTTTTTTTTGTTAAACTTAATTCCAATTCAAATAATTTTTATATGCTTTATTATTAGAGTAAATTACAAAACTCGTCATTTATGTTTGCTACTTATTGCAAATTGTGTCCTTTATCATTAATAAGTACAAAAACTGTACTCGAAGTTTGCAAACCCTTGCACATTATGTTCTTTATCCCTAACTTAGTTATTTTTCATTGTTAAGTAGGTGTGAAATGACCTAAATACCCTTACTGTTAAATAAATAACTAAAAAGTTAAAAAAATAGAATTAATATTTAAAAATTCATGTGGGACCCACCACCATTTTCACCACCACCACCATCACCTCACCCCCGTCGGAAAACGCCACCACCTCACCAATCTTAACCATAAAACAACAAACCTATCTCAAATAACTAATACTCGGTAAAAATGCACCATCCCTTTATTAGAATTATACAGATCAATTATAGAAAAAAACCAATTCAAAATCACATTATCACCAATCTTAGGGCATGTTTGGATGGGCTTCTCAAAACAACTTATTGGCTTATTGACTTATCAAGAAGCCAATAAGTTGTTTTTGTGTTTGGATAGACTAAAAGGACTTTTGGAAATAGCTTTTTGCAAAGAAGGAAAATCAGATTTTGAAAAGCCAAGATTTCATGACTTTTGGATCCAAAAGTGACTTTTCAAAAATGAATTTACTAAATTACCCCTTCTTTACCCCCTTATATTTAAAAAAATGCCCATTTTAGTCATTTTACACCAATAAGCTAATCCAAACACTTTTTTTAAAAACTCCTTTTCCCAAAAGTCCTTTTCCCAAAAGTCCTTTTTAACTCTAATAAGCCCATCCAAACATGCCCTTAACCATAAAACAATAAACGGATCTCAAACAACTAATCAGATCAGATTCAAAACCTAATTCCTCATCTCATAAACCAATCAAAACATTTCCCGATCCAGAAAAACCACTTATAGTGATCGGAGAACTGGTATTAAGCACACGTTGACCACATTAACAACAACATCAATAACCTGACACACCTGTTCGATCGCACCGTCGCCGGTGAACTCATCTGTTTGATTTTTCCGATTTCGGCGAAGCTGCGACGGCGGAAGTGGAGTAGGTGGTTGTACAGTTGAGAAAGTGGTTGGTGGAAGTGTGGGAGTGAGATACGGTGCGTGCGGATCTGGTTGAGTGAGTGGAGTGAGATCTGGATGGTGATTGGTGGAGAGATGAGCGGAGGAGGGTGGCGGCAAGCCGCCATGAAGCCATCGCCGGAATAGTTGGTAGAGAGAGAGAGAGAGAGTTAGGGTTTGAAAATGATGAGAACGAATTCATCATCTTGAGGAGAAAGAGAGTGGAGGGTTGTGCTTTTTAATATAGTGTAGAATTGAATGTAAATGAATTTGGTGGTTGACCGGACATGTTGACGCCGGCGGGGTGAGGTAGTGGTGAAAGGTGGAGGTGATGAAGATGGGGAAGATGAAGAGGGTGGGGTGGGTGGTGGGTCCCACATAAATTTTTAAATATTAATCATATGTTTTTTAACTTTTTAGTTATTTATTTAACAGTAAGGGTATTTAGGTCATTTCACACCCACTTAACAATGAAAAATAACCAAGTTAGGGTTAAAGGACATAATGTGCAAGAGTTTGCAAACATTGAGTACAGTTTTTGTACTTATTAAAGATAAATGACACAATTTGCAATAAGTATCAAACATAAAGGACGAGTTTTGTAATTTACTCTTATTATTATATATATACACACACATACAAACATCATAAGTTTTATTACCTTTTATATGAGTCTGTTATTGCTATATAATAAAAGGAAATAATTTTCTAAGATATTAATTTACTAAGTGCGATAACATGCGTAATTATGCGTACGTAACTGTGTTTTCTGTAATTACATTGTACGTAATTTTATACATGTGTTTTTTTATAATGGAAAGTAGCAAATCTGATATTAAAGAGTTGTTCTGGAGATGGTAATTGGCCATGAATCAAGAACCAGGAAAACTCTTAGCTTTTGGCATTCCAATATGTTGAAATCACAAAAATGATTGCATTTATGGTGGTACGTTACATGTGTGGCGGTACGTTATAGGCGTGGTGGTAGGTTAGGGGTGGTGGTGGCAAGCGGTGCTTCTTATGGTGGTGATAGAAGAGAAAAAGAGCTGATTGTCACGGAGTTAGTCTTTCAACTCGCGTGCGGTCTTAGAACACGGTCTAAGTAAGCCTAGCCGACTTAGTGTCGTTGGGTTTTTGGTTATGAAAATTGCTAAAGGGAACGTTTGATCACAAGGAAGTTGCTTGTAATACTTGAACACAAGTATACAAGAGAAATGCTTTATATTAACAAAGGGAGGTTACTAGTGTGCTAGATGTTTACAAGTGTTTGGGGATGGTTCAAATGAGCCCCCATGATCCCTATTTATACTACATTGATCACCATCTAGAGTGTTCTATATCTAGAACACTCCTTACAAAATATCATGCTTAAATATCTAAGATATTTCCTACTAAATATCATGATATTTGTTGAAATCTAGATCCTTCCATAGCAGATTTTTATAGCTGTTTTGTCCAGCCCTTTCTAGCGGTTTCTAGAGTCTTCTTTGCTGGAAGTTTATGTGGTTTGTGCCCCTTACGTTGCTGTAAGAGTACGGGTTGTTCCGAAACCTTCTGGGCAGCTCTAGATGCGACTAAATGGTCCCGAAAAGCTCTAGATTGCTGAAATCTTGGGCTGAATTTTAGCGGGGCGTGACATGATGGAGAGGGAGAGTGAAAATGTGAGTAAGATTGAGAAGTTAGGTGTTGTATTATTTTATTTTTTAATTTTTGTATTAAATAGGTGAAAGGACTAATTTGCCCTCATGTGTGATTCATGTGACTTGATTTAACTACAAAAAATAAATTGGTTAGGGTCAAAGGACTTAGATTGTAATGAGTTTACAAATAAATGACTGTGACTGTAATTATTAAAGTTAAAAGCTATCCATTGTAATCTGATACAAGCACGAAAATTGTAATTTACCCTAAATAAATCACATACACATTATTTACGTTGCATAGTTAGTTATACATATATTACATAATTTATAAGGCCATGGGGTATGGCTTAATGCCACCCCGTCACCTCAGCCACTATAGCGCCCCGGGGCGCTATCATCCACACCACCGCAATTGGGGGGGGGGGGGGGCATGGCCCTTCCACCAGCACGTTAACGAGCAAAAAAGGGGTGTGCATGCCCACCTTTTTTCAACCAATAAAATCTTTTTTTTTTTAATTTTATTTAGTAGGGAGGCTTTAAACCATTGCATGCAAATTAAAGTGAGTGGCTTTAAAGCCCCCATATGACGTGACGCCTAGGTAGATCTGACGTGGCATGATAAAGCCCCTAGGGGCTTTATAGTTTATACTACACCTTCTAGCCTAGGTAATAAAATTATTGTGCGTAAGTATATCGTGAACACATATACCTTCGGCTCAAGACACATGTCACATCATCCTGACCTAAATGACAAAATGATTTTGTAAAATAAATTTTTTTCATGTACTATTATGTATTAAAAATCTCTAATTAAAGACGAGTCCCTACATGAGTATGGATCTTAAAGAACTTTTTGAGCCCTTTCAAAAAGAAGATGGGTTGTCCTTGTTATAAAGTCCATCGATGTTGAAAGATATTTTCATAGTGTAAATTAATTCATCCATATATGATTAATAATAATATAACACCCATGAATAATAATAATAATAATAATAATAATAATGTAACATTTGATTGTTTAAATAGAAATTTCCACTTGTTAGAGTTGTGGTGTCATCTGAAAGGAAGATCGATACCTAAGCCATATCATTCTCCTGATTCACCTCCCGCGTAAGTAAAGTGAGTTTGTCGCTAGGTACCCAAGCTACCATCATGCTCCTACATGCTGCCACCCACACTTCCTTATTCGTTTATTCCTGACTATGGCACAAGCATAGTCACACCATTGTCGATACCGAGTCCACCATCTCTCCCGACCATCTCATCTCTATCTCACCATGCTTTCCTTCCCGTTCCATAGATGATATGCTAGTACTAGTGCTTAAAAAAAACGAGTCAAAGAATATTTTTTACTCACTTCTCGAACCCACACCCTACACCCTTATGAATTATTATTACACAAATATATTTAACAATTCTTCTCTTAGCTGCAACTACTATGCGAAAACTTGTTAATATTCGAGGTCAACATCGTTTAACATCCAGTACATCTGAAGCGGACAAGACACATGAGATTTAAATGTCAAAGACATATATATATACAGTGAATTTAAACACTTATCAATATTAGTTTTAGAACTTAATATGGAAAAAAATATCAAAAATTAAAGCTACAACAAGTGCTAATATATAAAAACAGATTTCTTTATATATATATAAAAGGTTAAAATTCGGTTCTAATAAATAAAACCTATCAATCAAATTAAGAAAGAAATAATTCCTCCCCCAACTCCCATCACTCCATCCTTTCCCCTTAACTTTAGGCTTTTGCAACACAAACGATTTAACATCTCCCCATCTCTATGTACCACTTTTCATGCACACGGTACAACCCACAACTCAATCTCTAGCATTCGGACCCGCACATGCCTTCAAAACGGGGCTCCATATCCATTGCACCAAAAACTTCCTCCCCCTTCTCCCATTCATATTATAAGTCCGACCCGACCCATCCCTCATCACTTCCCCAATATACCCACCTCCCCCACCCGACCCATATAACCCCTCACACAAATCCCCGATCTCCGTCGGTGCGGTCGGGTCTTCCCCTGCGTACCAAGCATTAATCAACGGGTTCGACGACAACTCCGCTAATTCATGCCCGATCACACTAATCATCCCGTCCACCCCAACATCTCCATTGGGCGGGGCAAGCGAACCCGGCCCGCCGCCCCGCATATAACCCGGTACCGCAAACGGGTAGGCGCAAACTTCGGGGCACTGTTTACCCGAATTACCCACCCACGCGTACGGTAAAGTGTACCCCACTTTTGATGGAAATGTAAAATAGTGGAACCCACACACTGCCCGGCAGAAATCCTCTACGGTCACGTCCACTGAAGTTAATACGAGGTAAATCCCATTTTTATGATCTACAGCAAACGGAGCTGATCGTACGGATGACGCGATCACGTCTTGAATAGTCAACCGGGTGAGATGGGTCCCATGGGTGTACTTCCTGTCGGAGTATTCTCCGGCGATTAGGATCTGGCGGGAGATGTTGGCATTGGTTTGGTCGGTGTAGAGAGAGACGGTTTGCCACCAGTCTGCGACGGAGGGCGGCGGTGCTGCACGGTGGTTGGTGGTGGAGATGGATAAAAGGAAGTCTTTGATTAACAGTGTTTGGGCCGGGGCCCATTTACCGTACCAGATTATGTAAATGTTGATTGGTGAAGAGAGAACCGGGCCCATGTGGTATCGAAGGTTGACTAGCTCGGATGAGCCTTCGAATTTTTTTGAAGTGGTGAGAGTGTTGGGTGTGATCTTTGGGTTGATAAAGGTGTAATGTTTATCATTTGTGTTTAGTGTTTGTGCATTGGGTGTAGAACCAATAACAGAAAGGATACTAGAAATGCACAAGATGGGGAAAATGAGGGTGAAGGGTAAAATGGACATTTTGAGTGAGGGGGGGGGGGGGGGGGGGGGGGGGGTGAGAGGGGATGAATTGAAGATGTTGAGAGAGATATATATAGAGTGAGTGAGTGTTGTGTTAAGGTTTTGGGAGGGAAATGGGCTGGATACAGCTTTAATTAGTGTTGTGAGGTGTGACCACTCTTTGTATCTTTTTGAGAAGTATAGTGTGTGTAAACACACACTCAACACACAGTATGATTTTTCACAAGATATTTTGTGACATAATGATATGATGTATCTATCAAAGGTTCAAAACAGCTTTAAGAGGTTTATTATGTTGGTCACATGCATAATTTATTGATTTTTCTTTTACTTTTTGTACTTTATACTTTGAATATAAAAGTAAATATACTAACATGCATCCATATCTTAATGTTATGTTGTCCCATTTAAAGTAAATGAATTTGTTTTCTTGAGATTTATTTTTAAAATGTGTCAAGAGAATTAAAGGATAATGTTTAATGATTCGAGATAATAGATAGTCTAAAGTTTTGTAACTTTTGTTGTAAAATATATGCTGTTGAGTTATATAATATTGTTTTTGACTCTTTGTTTGCGCATTTAATTGCACGTGAAAGAACGTGTTTGTTTTATACGAAAATATGGAAGAAAAACGTATATTTAATGATGAAAATAGAAAAAGAAACATATATATTCAAATGAAAAGGTAGAATAACAAAAGATAGATATCATACACGTAATTTGGGTTTAGTAGTGTGGTTTGTTATTTCGAATATAGAATGGGCCAATGGAGAAAGTGGGAACCAAAGCGAGTGATGTTGATGTTGCTAGGTTCCTTCATTCTTCTAGATTTTCCTTTCTTTAAGCTTTACCCTTTCACAGCCGACTAAATGTGAATATTTTAAATTCTTCTAATATAACGCAGTAATCATATTTCGTTTGTCCTTTTGATCTCGGGCTTCCTATCGGTGCTAACATGGCCCTTTCGAGGAATTCGGCTTTTGTGGTAGGCTGATTTAAAACAACAGGTGAGGGTTTGCTAAGTCCATTTCTTTTACAAAGTGTACAAAGTTAAAAAAAATTATCACAATTTCAGCTATAAAACACACTCAAAACCTACAAATAACAGAGTGAAGATCACTAAAACACAATATCCAAACTCTAACGTTAGCCATTCGATAATCAAAGTCTTATCATCCAAAACACAACACAAAACCCACAGATATAACGTTTTTGTAATCTTCACTTTGTTATTTGTGGGTTCTGAGTGTGTTTAATTGTCGGTAGTGGTTAAGGGGAAATTGAACTTGAGACATTTACATTATCTTGAGATGGTTTTTCCACTCCACCACCAACACTTTTTTTGCATAATAAATGGATGCACATCCTAAATATATAATTTAGTATATAAATAAAAGCTTATAAAAACCTATTGGGCCGTTTGAAAATTTAGGCCTCGAGCAACGACACAGATTGGCTGGCCCAAGAGTCAGCCCTGGTCGGTTCCCTTAGAACTATGAATATCACGGTTCCCTTTGAAAATTAAGACCACTCCCAACCACCACTCATCGCACCACCTTCCACCGACCAGATCTGAGGAGGAGAATTACGGCCGACGACTTTGAAATGAATGGTCGTGGGGTTGAAATGACCACCTCCCCAGATTTGAGTGAGAGAGAGGGTTGTATCGAGCAGTCGTGTAATATGTGAAGATGGTAGTGGTGTTTTTGTTTTCTTCATGAAGCAAACTTGTTTCCTTATGTTGATTTCGTCTGTGATTAAAGGCAGTAAAGTTAATTGAACAATATTTTCTATTGGATTCTTGTTTTTTATTATTAAAATCATGGTTGCAAAAGTCGCTTGGCGCTCTCTAGTCGGATTCGGGAGTACCGGGAAGTCCTCGGCTTAGGCGGAGATTACTTGGGGAGTAATTGACCTGGGGGAACAGTACTCGTGCCTGGGCAGCCTACCTTGTAGCGAGTACTCGGGGAGTACTCGGAGCCTAGGCGGGACTTTTATAACTATGATTAAAATATGTTGCCGTAGTACAGGTTCCATGTGTAGAGATTAACATAATAAGTTTTTATTAATGATCCTGAACTTTTAGGGAGTGCAATTTGTATGTTTGTGGTGTGAGAAAAACATATGGCAAGGACATTATCAAAGCTGAATCAATAAATTATGTATATAAAGAAGATCTTAAGAGAAGGAAAGGTTTGTTGAGGTTCTGGCACTTCTTCCTCCGGCCCTTTATTTACATAGCGAAGAAAGGCAAAGGCTCTTCCCTTTGTCATGTCACACCCCAACCGATGGCGAAATCATTGGGGCGCGACACTAGGCGAGCCAGATTACTCAAGAGAATCCATAACGACTATTCATTACCAATATTTATCAGGTTTAATATCCCATACTATTAAATAAACATTCCAACAAATGTCATAACAGATATCATGTCTCTCAAACAAAACAAGTCCGACAACCTAGATTTTTATTTGATGAGTTTCTAGACTTCCTATCCTTTTTACAGCATAACAATCCATCAACCTGTCACATACGTTAAAATAAACGTCAATACAATAATGTAAAGGTGAGTACACAAGTTTAGCATAGATATAGTACGAAAGGCGTTTATGCATAACCAACATGTAACACGTAACAGGTGAATCAAGTAAGCTACCAACAATGATACAACCTAACCCCATGACTGCGAGTAGAGTATGCGCGACACATGTCCACTGAAGCGAACACGTGAAGTAAAGTGTGTGATCCTTAGCAACCCCTGAACAAACAGGTGCTGAGTCCAAACTATAGTACTATTGTTGCTAAAGGCGGTCGGGCAAGTAATCGCTGTATAAGCATAGAAACAAGCATTCAACTAATCACGTATAGCATGCGGGAGCGGTTAGCGTTTATAAAAGTGTTAAGCATTGTGTGTTGTGTTTTTGATAGAGAACGTATGTAACACCCAAAAACGCGTTAAGTGAAAAAGGGTTCGAGTATACTCACTGTGCGTGTTTAACAGGTAAACACGTCTGGTTGGATTGAAGGGAGCGACGGATCAGCCTGCGTACAGGAACAGAAGCATAAGTATTCCTAAGTGCCGAAACGGTCGAATTCAGAGTGTCGAGTGGGGTATAAAGCGAATTAAGTATCCAACAGTCTATCCGGACGGATGGACATGGTCTATCCGGACGGATGGGCTTAGTATATCCGGACGGATGGGCTTAGTCTATCAGGATGGATGGGCATAGTCCATTCGGATGAATGGGCTTTGTCCATTCGGATGGATGGCTATTTTGTTGGAACGAAAAACAATATGGTGTAAAACTGATGCTTTGAAAATAGAAGAAAATAATTGGAGTGGTGCAAAGTCTATCCGAACGGATGGACATGGTCCATTCGGATGGATGGACTGTGTTCGAAGTTTTGTAAAATTTTCTTAGACAAAAGGTTTTACTTGCCGGAAACGGTTGACGAATCAAACAACGGAAAACACCAGGTCCAGTCCATTCGGACGGATGGGCTCTGCCCATTCGGATGAATGTGCTGTTCTTGATGAAAATTCATGTTTGACCCGTTAATCGGTCCATCTTTTTGGTGGAAATCAACCCTAGAGCCGACTCTCGACTATGGGAGAAGTTGAGAGTCTGACGGGTTCTAGATTACACCAAAGTTGTGTAAAAATCAAAGAGAAGTTCATAAAAAAGTTGAAAAATGTTGTTTTCTCCTAGAACTTTGATCCAACTCGATTGAATGATACTCCACAACAGTTTGTCCAGGAAAAACAAGTGGAAATCATCTTCGAGGTGTTTGGAATCAAGGGTTTTTTAGTAGAAGTTGAAGTGTGTGTGATTATGGTGTAAGAAGACGGAGTAGGAGTGAAATGGAGATGGAGATTGAAGAAGAAAGCTTACAAAAAGTCTTGATTTCAGCCGGAATCTCTGAGAGCGGATGAGAGGATTAGAAGAGTTGAAATGAAGACACAAGGCCTCTATTTATAGTGGAGGTGTGAGGTCTTGTGTTGTATGCAGATGGGTTATGTCCGGATGGCTCGATCCGAACGGATGGGCGACATCCGAACGGATGGGCCCCATCCGGGCGGATGGCCCATTTGGACGACTGAGTTGGATTTTGTTAGATTTCCAACTTTTAGTTCGTTCGCGGATGAGATTAAGTGTTGTGTTGCGTTAGTTAGTACCGGTATGTTAGGTATTTTAGCGAGATAACGTGTATTGCGTTGCGTTTGCGTTTTGATGCGAGTTGGAGTATGATCCATAAACATATAAAGCACGCACATGTAAAGCATATAAGAACACACAACTTAACATTACTACTACTATTAACAGCGTTTGCGATTTAACGTTTTAGCGCGATAAGTGGGTGCGAAGGCGAGAGTGGTTTCCGAACAAACAAACACGCTCGGAAAGTAAATTAGTATAATTCTCTATGATTCATGTTGCGTTAGCGTTAAGCGTTTGCGACTATATAATAAGCGTTTGCGACTATTTTAGCGGAGGAGTTCCGTAATGAAGTCCATAGCGATACTTTCCCATTTCTACATTGGGACTTCGGGTTGTTCGAGTAAACCAGAGGGTCTTTGATGTTCGGCCTTAACTTTCGAGCAAGTTAGGCATTTTGAAACATACAGAGCGATATCCTTTTTCATGCCCGACCACCAATAAATGGAACGGAGGTCCTGGTACATTTTGTTGGCACCGGGGTGAATGGAATATCGAGATTTGTGAGCTTCAGTCATCAATATCTCCCTAAGGTTATTGTGACTAGGAATCCAGATACGGTCGAGAAAGTGGAATATGCCGTTCGATTTATTCACTAACTGAGTTTCGATACCAACATATCCTTTCCTCTCTCAAGGTGTTCTTAAGAAAACAAGCGTGTTGAGCGTCGCGGATTAGGGATTCGAGATCGTTCTGGGCTTGGACGTTACGAATGCTATACACATAGCTTCGTCGACTGAGAGCATCTGCTACGATGTTAGCCTTGCCTGGGTGGTAGCGTATCTCACAATCGTAGTCATTGAGAAGTTTAACCCATCTGCATTGGCGCATGTTCAGTTCTTTCTGGTTCAAGATATGTTGGAGGCTCTTATGGTCGGTGAAGACCGTACACTTCATACCATAAAGGTAGTGTCGCCATATCTTCAACGCAAAAACAACTGCACCGAGTTCGAGATCGTGGGTAGCGTAGTTCTTCTCGTGGACCTTGAGTTGTCAAGATGCATACGCGATAACCCTGTCTCGTTGCATAAGAACACAACCAAGACCTAGGTTAGAGGCATTGCAATACACAACGAAATCGTCGTTTCCGTTGGGAAGGGCAAGTACAGGAGCGTTGCAAAGCATACGCTTGAGAGTTTGAAAGGCTTCCTCCTGTTCGGATCCCCAAACAAATGGTTTGTCCTTATGAGTTAAGGCGGTAAGTGGTACGACGATTTTAGAAAAGTCACCGATGAATCGACGGTAATAACCCGCCAATCCGAGAAACGAGCGAATTTCGAACGGAGACTTCGGCGTAATCCAACTCTTTACAACTTCTATCTTTGCGGGGTCGACGTGAATTCCTTGATTGTTGACGATGTGATCGAGTAATTGAACCTCCTCGAGCCAAAATTCACACTTGGAGAACTTGGCGTAGAGGCGATTTCCTTGAAGAAGTTCGAGAACTAAACATAGGTGTCGCGCGTGTTCGGCTCTCGACTTCGAATAGATAAGGATATCATTGATAAACCCAATGACGAAGCGATCCAAAAAGGGTTTGCACACACGGTTCATCAAATCCATGAAGACCGCTGGTGCATTGGTGAGACCAAAAGGCATGACCACGAATTCGTAATGGCCATAATGAGTACGGAAAACGGTTTTCGGAATGTCTTGCTCTTGTATACGCAACTGGTGATAGCCTGAACATAAATCAATCTTTGAGAAACACGTAGCGCCTTGAAGTTGGTCGAATAAATCGTTGATTCGGGGTAGTGGATAATGGTTCTTGATAGTAAGCTTGTTGAGTTCCCTATATTCGATGCACATTCGGAATGATCCATCCTTCTTTTTCACGAAAAGGATAGGTGCGGCCTAAGGCGATGTGCTAGGGCGTATGAAGCTTTTATCAAGCAATTCCTGAAGTTGGATAGACAATTCGCGCATTTAGGATGGTGCTTGGTGATAGGGAGCTTTTACAACAGGATGAGCACATGGGATTAAATCAATACGGAAATCAATGTCGCGAGTAGGGGGTAAACTAGGTAAATCGTCGGGAAAGACGTTAGGAAAATCACGAACTACAGGAACGTCTTTCATCGTTTTCTTTTCTTCATACGGTACTATGATATGAGCTAAGAAAGCAATGTACTCCTTGCGTAAGTACTTACTCGCTTGGATACACGACATAAGCTTCAAATCCTTCGAGAGTACTTCACTGTAGACACATAACTGATCACCGTTTGCTAGAGAGAAACGAATCATCTTTTCGAAGCAAACAACTTTGGCACGATTCTCACGTAGAAAATCCATGCCTACTATGACGTCGAAACTACCAAGTTGCATGGGGATGAGATCGATCGGGAAAACGTGATTGTTGAGTTCGAGAGTACAATCACGTAGAATGGAAATAACGGTCACGGTTCTTCCGGTGGCAACTTCTACGTCGACGGTCGTTGGGAGGTTAGCGCGTTTACGTTTTAAAAGCTTTTCGAATTCAAACGATACAAAACTGTTACGACTCCAGTATCAAATAAGCAAGAAGCATAAATACCGTTAACAAGGAGCGTAACATTGACAACATTGTTGTCGGTCTGAGCCTGGCGGACATTGATGTAAAAGGTTCTTCCGCAGGCTGCTTGTGGTTGCTGCTGCTGAGGCTGCTGTTGCTATTCCTGATGCGGCTCTTGTTTCACAATGCGCTGCTGGTAGACATTTGCAAAGTGGTTCGGATCACTGCACGTGTAGCAAGCACGTGTATTAGCAACTTGTGCTGGTGGTGCTGGATTAACTTGAGGAGCAGTGAGTTGAGCTGGCGGTGCAGGGAGAGCTTGAGTAGCTTGCTGGTAGGGACCTGAGCGGCAGTGTGCGGTGTAGTGCCTATAGATGTTGCAATTGGCACATAAACAACAGTTTGTTCCCACTAGGTGATGATAAGTGCAAGTAGGGCACAGTGGGTGAGTACCAGTATACGCACGCTTGGCAGGCAGTGCGTTGGGAGTAGCAACTTGGCGAGACTGGGTGTTGGGCGGTGCTGTGACTATTGCATTGTTCTTGCTAGAGTTTCTTCGCTTGCGGCTTTGGCGACTGGGCCTTGAAGCTTGAGATGCTGCAGTGTCGGTGCTGGGAGTGGCAGTAGCTTGATTGAGACTCTTGGTCGATGTTTTGAAAACACCAGCCAAGACTCGCTTGTCGTTAATCTCGGCTGCGAGCTGATAAGTTTCCTCGATGGTAGCAGGTTTCGTGTCGCAACCCCCGATCCCAAATCCCAGGGAACGGGCGGCCGCGAGCCAGTTTCGGTGGTATCGCGTATTGTCTAATTTGGCAGCGGAAATTTTCATCAGGACCGTGGTTAGGAAATATTTGATCAGAGTAAAATACCACATTTTCATAATATTAAACACATGGGATAAAACCCAAGTTCGCAGTACACACATTTTAATAGGAATAAATCCTATTTTATTTAATAAAAACATCATTGCCACTTTTCCAAGCCTTCAGTGCTGTCCAGCTGGCTTCTATTTGGCTTTCACAATTTGTTACCTGAAACGCGTTTTAAAAACATTTGTCAGTGGGAAATACTGTTGAGTGAATCCCAGTTTAATCAAGTTTAAATAAAAACCATTGTACAGTATTGAGGGCGATCTCGCAATTACATTTGTTTCCAAGTTATAACAATTAACATCCATGGTACAGTCAGACCCGACTTGTGGAAATGTTACTCCTTGACCAGGTGGTAACAAATTTTGTATACAAAACCCCAACATACTCATGATAATTGTATTCTTACAAATACTCAATAACAGCTTAATATATAATTAATTGTATGAGGTTTTGTAAAAACAGTTAACAAAAGGTTTACAAAAAGAGAATAAACTCACATTGCTGTCTTAGATTATCCTTTAGGGTTTCCTGGTGACAATCTATAATTTACACAAATGCACACGCGTTAGTATAATAACCCATTTTAACATTAGTAATACCCTCCCCGAGACGGCATTCCAACGACTACGTCGGGCAAAACCACGACAGCCGTTACGGAACCCTAGATCAATCGGGCAGCGTATCTAATACGTATCCAGGGGTTATAATACTTACAACGGAGCAGAACTTTTGCTATTTAGGGGGTATAATACCCGTAGATTATGCCTACAATTCAGAATTTAGAGAAAGAAAACGTTTTTTTGAACGAATTCGACTAAAGATCCGATGGCCTCTATATATAGTGCTTCACTTTGACTTTTACGCGGCCCGCGTAAATGTTAACAACGGGCTACGCGGCCCGCGTCAAACCCGGTCAACCGCGTAGCTGATCCGGGTCAGCAACTAGACTCGCCACGATGATGACACGTGTCATCACCGGGCTGCGCCACCAATTTGATCTCTAGCGGCCCGCGTAAGATCCCTAAGGGGTCTACGCAGCCCGCGACAAACCCAAAAATCAGATTTTTAATTATTTTTACTAATATTTAAGGTATTCGGGGCCCGTTTTCACGTATGGGGTGTATTTTGGGACATATTAGGGTATTTTAAAATATATTAGGGTGTCGGAACATTTATGAGGGTGTGGGTTTTCTATAGGGTTCTTATATCCTTCCCACCTTGTTTTAGAGCTCGTCCTCGAGATCTACTGGAATAGGTGTGGAAATTTCCTTTGCATTTCTGATTCAAGCTCCCATGTGTACTCAGGTCCTCTTTTGGAGTCCCACTTTACTTTGACCAGAACTAATCTCTTGTGCTTGAGATTTTTGACTTTTCTGTCTTCAATTTGTAGAGGCCTTTCTACAAACTTGAGTTGTTCATTTACCTCTATATCCTTAAGAGGTACTACCAGTGATTCATCGGCTAAGCATTTCTTGAGATTTGATACATGAAATACATCATGTATTCCTGCCATTTCCTCTGGCAATTGTAGCTGATAGGCTACAGGTCCTATTCTTCTAATAATCTCAAAAGGTCCAACATACCTGGGACTTAGCTTTCCCCGTTTGATGAATCTTACCACCCCTTTCCAAGGAGAGACCTTTAACCATACTTTATCTCCTACTTGAAATTCCAATGGTTTGCGTCGGTTATCAGCATAGCTCTTCTGTCGATCACGTGCTGCTTTCAATCGTTCCTTGACTTGAATAATCTTGTCATTTGTTTCTTGTACTATCTCAGGTCCAGATAGTTGCTTCTCCCCAATTTCTGCCCAACAGACTGGGGTTCGGCACTTTCGTCCATAAAGTGCTTCGAATGGTGCAGCATTGATACTAGAGTGATAACTATTATTATAAGAAAATTCTATTAAAGGTAAGTGATCATCCCAATTACCTCCAAAATCAATTACACAAGCTCTAAGCATGTCTTCCATCGTCTGAATTGTCGTTACACTTTGTCCGTCTGTTTGAGGATGATAAGCTGTGCTTAGATTTAACTTGGTTCCCATTGCTTTTTGGAAACTTGTCCAAAAATGAGAGGTAAAACGACTATCCCTATCAGAAACAATTGATAAAGGTATTCCATGTAAAGAAACTATTTCATTTACATATAATTTAGCTAACTGTTCCATATTGAAAGTTTCTTTCATTGGTAAGAAATGAGCTGACTTAGTTAGTCTATCTACAATCACCCAGATTGTATCATTACCTTTCATTGTTTTAGGTAATTTAGTAACAAAATCCATTGTTATCAATTCCCATTTTCACACTGGCATTTCTAACTGTTGTAGTAATCCTGAGGGTTTCTGATGTTCAGCTTTAACTTGAGAACAAGTTAAACATTTAGAAACATAGGCTGCTATGTCCTTTTTCATTCCTATACACCAGAAATTATTCCTTAAATCCTGGTACATCTTATCACTTCCTGGATGCATCGTATACTTAGACTTATGGGCTTATTCTAATATACGATGACGTAGGTTTCCTAATTTAGGTATCCACATTCTCTTCTTATGGAATCTCCAAATTCCATCTGTTCCTTGTTCTAATTCCTTTAGCATACCTTTTAATTTTTGTGTATCTTCCTTGATTACTGATTCTTGTGCTTCTCTTATCTGATCATTTAGATCTACTTGTAGATTTAATTTAAGAGAACGTATCCTTTTTGGCTTTTCATGATACTTTCGGCTTAAAGCATCTGCCACTACATTTGCTTTTCCTTCATGATACTGGATATCACAATCATAATCACTAAGCATCTCCATCCAGCGTCTTTGTCTCATATTCAATTCTTTTTGCCCGAAAACATACCTTAAACTTTTATGATCTGTGAATATGGTAAACTTACTACCATAAAGATAATGTCTCCAAATTTTAAGGGCAAAAATTATAGCTCCTAACTCTAAATCATGGGTTGAATAATTTTCTTCATGATTCATAAGTTGTCTGGATGCATAAGCTATAACCTTTTGGCGTTGCATTAATACACATCCATAACCTAGTTTGGAAGCGTCACAATATACTACAAAATCTTCAGTTCCTTCTGGTAACGCTAATATGGGTGTATGGGTTAGTCTATGCTTAAGAATTCTAAAGGCTTCTTCTTGCTTTGTTCCCCATTCAAACTTAATGGATTTACAGGTTAACTTAGTTAAAGGAATGGCTATTCTAGAAAAATCTCGAGTAAATCTTCTATAATAACCTGCCAATCCTAAGAAACTTCTAACTTCAGTTGGTGACTCAGGGGTTTTCCATTTGGTAATCGCCTCGATCTTTGTTGGATCCACATGAATTCCTTCATGATTGACTAGGTGTCCAAGAAACTGTACTTGCTCTAACCAAAACTCGCACTTTGAAAATTTAGCGTAAAGCTTCTCCTTTCTTAATAGACTTAAAAGTGCGTGTAAATGCTTTGCATGACCTTCCTTGTTTTTAGAGTAAATTAGAATATCATCAATAAAAACAATTATGAATTTATCCAAATATGGCTTACATATTCGGTTCATCATGTCCATAAATGCGGCTGGGGCATTGGTTAAACCAAATGGCATGACAGTAAATTCATAATGACCATACCTTGTTCTGAATGCGGTTTCAGGAATGTCCTCTTCCTGTACCTTTAATGGATGATATCCTGACCTTAAATCGATTTTAGAGAAAAATCGAGCTCCTTGCAATTGGTCAAACAAATCATCAATTCTCGGTAATGGGTACCGGTTCTTAATCGTGACATTGTTTAATTCACGGTAGTCAATGCACATACGCATTGATCCGTCCTTCTTTTTAACAAATAAAATCGGTGCTCCCCACGGCGATGAGCTTGGCTGTATAAATCCTTTCTCCAACAATTCCTCTAACTGTTTCTTTAGTTCCTGCATTTCGGCTGGTGCTAAACGGTAGGGTGCTTTGGCAATCGGTGCTGTTCCAGGTAATAGATGGATTCTGAATTCGACTTCTCTGTCTGGCGGTAGCCCTGGCAATTCTTCTGGAAATACATCTGAAAACTGAGACACTACTGGGATGTCTTTTAGTTCTTTTCCTTTAGTGTTAGTGATTATAGAAATCAAATACACTATAGATCCTTTTCTTATATAGCTCGCAGTTTTCATCACAGAGATGAATTTCGTGGATCTAGATGGTTTATCACCTTTAATTGTGATCTTTTCACCCTTTGGTGAATTTACTTGAATTGACTTTTGATCACATAAAATATTAGCTTTATTGGCTATTAATCAATCCATTCCTAATACAATATCAAATCCTGCCAGATTCATTGGGTAAAGGTTTGCAATAAACTCTTGGTTTAAAAATTCTATTCTTGCTCCCTGCAAGATTTCAGAAATCCTAACCGTTTCTCCATTTGTTGTCTCGACTAGACATTCTTGTGGTAGTTTAGTTAATGGTTGATTGAGAAGTTTGCAAAATGAAGTATTAATAAAACTTTGGTTTGCACCAGAGTCAAATAATACTTTAGCAAATATATCATTAACTAAAAACGTACCGGCTATCACATCTGGAATCATCTTGGCTTCATTTGCAGTCAGAACGAATGCTCTAGAATTTTTAGTATTCTTGTTGTTCACAGCTGGAGCTAGTTTTGGACAGTTCGGCTTGATATGGCCTTTTTCTCCACAGTTGAAGCATAGTCCATTACTGGATTTTCTTCTGCAATCTTCTTCCTTGTGTCCTGGTGTCTTGCAGAAATTGCAAAGAGTGGTGCATTTTCCTGAATGCTTTTTCTTGCAGACCTTGCAGAATGGTGCAGAGGTAGAACCCATATTCCTACGGTTGAAATTCCCAGAACGAAATTCATGGGTAAACCTTTGAGCTAGGTTTCTCCTCTGGTATTCTTCTCTAGTACGGATTAATTCATCTGTCAAGGTGTTGGCTAGTTCTACAGCTTCTTCTATGGTTTGAGGTCTAGCTGCCTTGACTACATGTCTAATCTCTCCAATTAATCCCGGGATGTAACGGGAGATTAATACCGGTTCAGGTGATGCAAGGGTTGGTACTATTCTAGTATATTCAAAGAATGTGGTAGTATAACCCTTACTATCTACCCCGGTCATTCTTAAGTTCAGAAACTTATTTGCTATCTGTTCCTTCTCATTGTGAGGGCAGAATTTCCTTTCTACCATATTCTTAAATTCCTCCCATTCCATATTATAAACCTTATCACTTCCTCTGGACTGGAGGATAGTGTTCCACCATTCTAAGGCTGAGTTTTTAAATAAATTAGAAGCAAACATTATCTTGTCTTCTTCAGCACACTTGCTTATTTTTAAAACAGCCTCAGTCTTTTCTATCCAGCGTAGAGCTGCAATGGGTCCTTCATTGCCCGAGAATTCTATTGGTTTGCAGGACCAGAATTCTTTATAAGAACAACCATAAGACATGGTTCTTCTTCTTTTGGGAATGGGCACTTGAAGTACAGGTCCATTGTTTACGCTGTTTTCTGGTTCAGTTGGTCGCTTACTGCTATGTTTACTTTTATTATCAGCATCCTTAACAGTTTGAAGAATAAATGGCATTGCATCTATTACACACCAATACTGAAATTAAAAATTACAATACCGACTGAAATTTAAAACTACACTACTAGTAGTAGGCATCCGTGTGTATATATATATATATATATATATATATATATATTTTCATACACATACACACATATTTTATTATTATTATTATTATTACTATTATTATTATTATTATTATTACTACTACCGTTCCACCATCACATTCATGGATATGGATTCATCCAAAAATCCATATTGCGCTCGTCATACTTCCAGACGAGTCGCTCTCCCACCTGTCTCATTCGTTCATTACTCTCTAAAATTTCCTCACCAAAAGTCCTAAGTTCTTGTACGTTTTCTGCACTCATTGGGGGTGCAAGTTCTAGGACTGGGTTCGGAATCTGGGGTGCGGGTTCTTGATATGGGGGTGTAGGTGCCTGGAATCGGTAAGGATCTTCTAAAATCTCCCTAATGTATTCATCATGGTAATAGGGATCTAAAGGATCCAAACCTGGGTAGGCTCCTATGTTTGGCATGAGCATGTCTTCATGTATCGGGTAGCGTTGCACATAGTCCCTAACGTCATCCCACCAGGGGTCGTAATTTGGGTCTAAGGGATTTGGTGCTGGTACCCTAGGTATTTCCTCCGGATTAAAATCATGCATTTCTACTTGATTTTCAGGGTTTTCTATTTCCATTAGTTGGTCAGGAATTGCTGGTTGTGGTTGGGGTGCTATCATTTGTTCCAGATTAGGGTCAGCTGCAGTGGTTGCTAAAATGTGGATGTTAGCTATTCCCCTATTGATCATGTCCTGGGCATAGGCATCTGTTTCTCTCTTGACTACTGCTAGTGCTCTCTGGTCTTGTAACCTTTTCATACGTTTTCTACGCTCGTATGCTCCCCTACTGAACCATCCCCTCTTTTTCTGAGGAAATGGCTCTTCTGACTGAGCCTTAAACACAAATATTCCTTCTTCCGTATCAGCAGAGTACCCTGAGAGGGCAGGCTGAGAAGAGGAGGTGCCTTCGCTTCTAGGCGAACCAGACAATTGACGGTACGCGTCAGATGGTCCTTGGTCGCTCATACTGTAAACTAACAAATAGTCAAATAACATATAGCAATAAAATACAATTATGCACGTATTCCCGTAATTTATTTCCTAACAGATTGAATTTTGATGTCAGCAGAACACTTCTGCGGCTGAATCAGTGGCTTAGCTCTGATACAACCTTCTGTCGCAACCCCCGATCCCAAATCCCAGGGAACGGGCGGCCGCGAGCCAATTTCGGTGGTATCGCGTGTTGTCTAATTTGGCAGCGGAAATTTTCATCAGGACCGTAGTTAGGAAATATTTGTTCTGAGTAAAATACCACATTTTCATAATATTAAACAGATGAGATAAAACCCAAGTTCGCAGTACACACATTTTAATAGGAATAAATCCTATTTTATTTAATAAAAACATCTATTTTATTTTAGGTAACTTTATTGCCACTTTTCCAATCTTTCTCTAAATTCTGAATTGTAGGCATAATCTACGGGTATTATACCCCCTAAATAGCAAAAGTTCTGCTCTGTTGTAAGTATTATAACCCCTGGATACGTATTAGATACGCTGCCCGATTGATCTAGGGTTCCGTAACGGCTGTCGTGGTTCTGCCCGACGTAGTCGTTGGAATGCCGTCTCGGGGAGGGTATTACTAATGTTAAAATGGGTTATTATACTAACGCATGTGCATTTGTGTAAATTATAGATTGTCACCAGGAAACCCTTACAGAAAATCTAAGACAACAATGTGAGTTTATTCTCTTTTTGTAAACCTTTTGTTAACTGTTTTTACAAAACCTCATACAATTAATTATATATTAAGCAGTTGTTGAGTATTTGTAAGAATACAATTATCATGAGTATGTTGGGGTTTTGTATACCAAATTTGTTACCACCTGGTCAAGGAGTAACATTTCCACAAGTCGGGTCTGACAGTACCATGGATGTTAATTGTTATAACTTGGAAACAAATGTAATTGCGAGATCGCCCTCAATACTGTACAATGGTTTTTATTTAAACTTGATTAAACTGGGATTCACTCACCAGTATTTCCCACTGACAAATGTTTTTAAAACGCGTTTCAGGTAACAAATTGTGAAAGCCAAATAGAAGCCAGCTGGACAGCACTGAAGGCTTGGAAAAGTGGCAATAAAGTTACCTAAAATAAAATAGATGTTTTTATTAAATAAAATAGGATTTATTCCTATTAAAATGTGTGTACTGCGAACTTGGGTTTTATCCCATGTGTTTAATATTATGAAAATGTGGTATTTTACTCTGATCAAATATTTCCTAACTACGGTCCTGATGAAAATTTCCGCTGCCAAATTAGACAATACGCGATACCACCGAAACTGGCTCGCGACCGCCCGTTCCCTGGGATTTGGGTCGGGGGTTGCGACATTTCGCTACTTGAACAAAGTCAGCGACACAATCGAGGAGAGCGCGAATGTACTTCTTGATAGTTTTCTCAGGGGTGTCCACTTGACTGAGACAGATGATGCTCAACAGTTTGAAACGAGCGGTGTGGCCAGCGTTATCACCTCCATCTTGCTTGATGTGCCAGAATTCATTCTTTAGCTTCTGGACCTCATGGGGAGGACATAATTCCTTCATCATGAGCTCCCTGAGCTCCTCCCATGTGAGGCCATAAGCTGCATCATTACCGCGCCTGTTGCGCTCAGCGGTCCACCAATCGAGTGCCCTTGACTGGAAGACTCTAGTGGCGTTCACAGTGCGGAGATTCTCAGGACATCCGCGTTGTCGGAAGGTAACCTCGATCGCATCAAACCATTGAAATATCGCACTGGGTCCATCTTCACCAGTAAAATTCAAAGGACCATATGCCATGAACTGCTTGAAGCTGAAGGGAGTTTTTGGCGCGTCAGCTTTAGAGTCAACAGAAGAGTTGCTACCAACAGCCTGGATTTCGCTGACGATTTGAGGTATCACCTTGGCCATTTCCTTGGCCACGAGAGAGGCGATTCGCTTGTCAGCATTGTTTCGCTGGATGGTTCGGCGGGTGTGAGATCCCATTGAAGCCATTGGTAAGTTCTTCTACAGATGACACATGAGATTAAACGAGATTCGACTACATTGGGTTTTGTTGAAAAGTGTTGCGTTTTCCACACCATATTTATTATTGTTATTATATAAAGCTCAGTAACACGTCAACACATATTCACGTATACACATAATCACGTATTTGCACGTATACACATAGTTCACATAAACACGTATACACATAACACGTATGAACACATAACTCACATAAACACATATTTTGCACATATTCACCTTCTCTTAAGTGGCGTAAGCGGTTTCAAGATTCACGTAGCATGAGCGAGTATCATAGCATATGAGAGTTCTTAATTTGTTCGTGATTAACTAGCGTTTTAGATTACGGGGGTTGTGCGAGTTGTGCGAGTTTTGTAAGCGAGGAATGAGAAAACGAAATCATAAATCGTAGTATAAAACATATAACACAATAAAATCGATGACGCGTAAAAATCGGCGATTGCAGGCTTGAAAGAAATAGAGTGCCTTGGGTGTTAGACATCGAATGTCCAAAGTGATCCAACTATTCCAAACGAGTTCGAGTACATGCTTTGGCCTAATAGACCATGCTCTCACCGCAATGCGGTGATCAGCATGCATCCTTCCAGTTACTACGTGACTCGGGTCATTGGAACAGTCGAGACTTTGGTGAGATCTTTTGAAAATCAACTTAGAGAGTGGAACGGGCTATTTAGATGCGGGTTGCACCCCTAACTTAACAACTTCGCTTATAGCTGTGGTTAAACAACCACGGGATAGAGATGGAGATCTTTGTTGAGATATGGATATCACTCCTAACTCAACGAAAGATTCTCATGCTGAGAGTAAAAATACGCGGAGTGAGTGATCTTATCGAGAGTTCTTGGTTTTCACACCTAGTCTCGACACTATCACTCGTTGGTGTTATATGAGCGTTTTCAAAACATGTGTATTGTGTTAGCCTTAGGAAAGGTAAAGTAGCATTGAAACCTTAGGAAAGGTTCCTCTTCGTACGAAGCTATAGTCTGTGAGTTCGTATGAAGGTGTAATATATGAGTTTGTACGAAGCCACCCCTAGGTGGATTCGCATAAGAGTATAGCATGTAGGTTCATACGAAGCCCCAAGTGGGCTCGTACGAAGGTGGTATGTTGGTACTTAGACTATAGACTATGTCTGTTCTACACGACTCGTCCTAATTCCCTATAGTTATGGCTCTGATACCAATTTGTCACACCCCAACCAATGGCGGAATCATCGGGGCGCGACACTAGGCGAACCAGATTGCTTAAGAGAATCCATAACGACTATTCATGACCAATATTTATCATGTTTAATATCCCATACTATTAAACAAACATTCCAACAAATGTCATAACAGATATCATGTCTCTCAAACAAAACAAGTCCGACAACCTAGATTTTTATTTGATGAGTTTCTAGACTTCCTATCCTTTTTGCAGCATAACAATCCATCAACCTATCATATACGTTAAAATAAACGTCAATACAATAATGTAAAGGTGAGTACACAAGTTTAGCATACATATAGTACGAAAAGCGTTTACGCATAACCAGCATGTAACACGTAACGGGTGAATCAAGTAAGCTACCAACAATGATACAACCTAACCACATCACTTCGAGTAGAGTATGCTTGACACTTGTCCACCGAAGCGAACATGTGAAGTAAAGTGTGTGATCCTTAGCAACCCCTGAACAAACAGGTGCTGAGTCCAAACTATAGTACTATCGTTGCTAAAGGCGGTCGGGCAAGTAATCACTGTATAAGCATAGCAACAAGCATTCAACTAATCACGTATAGCATGCGGGAGCGGTAAGCGTTTATAAAAGTGTTAAGCGTTGTGTGAATGTGTGTTGTGTTTTTGATAAAGAACGTATGTAACACCCAAAAGTGCGTTAAGCGAAAAAGGGTTCAAGTATACTCACTGTACGTGTTTAATAGCTAAACACGGTCTGGTTGGATTGAAGGGAGCGCCAGATCAACCTACGTATGGGACCAGAAGCGTAAGTCCTCCTAAGTGCTGAAACGATCGAATTCGGAGTGTCGAGTGGGGTATAAAGCGAATTAAGTATCCAACAGTCTATCCGGACGGATGGCTTTAGTCTATCCGGATGGATGGGCATAGTCCATTCGGACGGATGGGCTTTGTCCATTCGGACGGATGGCTATTTTGTTGGAACGAAAAACAGTCTGGTGTAAAACCGATGCTTTGAAAATAGAAGAAAAGAATTGGAGTGGTGCAAAGTGTATCCGAACGGATGGACATGGTCCATTTGGACGAATGGACTGTGTTCGAAGTTTTGTAAAATTTTCTTAGACAAAAGGTTTTACTTGCCAGAAACGGTTGTGGCGACGAATCAAACAACGGAAAACACCAGGTCCAGTCCATTCGGACGGATGGGCTCTGCCCATTCGGACGAATGTGCTGTTCTTGATGAAAATTCATTTTTGACCCGTTAATCGGTACATCTCTTTGGTGGAAATCAACCCTAGAGCCGGCTCTCGACTATGGGATAAGTTGAGAGTCTGATGGGTTCCAAATTACACCAAAGTTGTGTAAAAATCAAAGAGAAGTTCATAAATAAGCTGAAAAATGTTGTTTTCTCCTGGAACTTTGATCCAACTCGATTGAATGATGCACCACAACAGTTTGTCCAGGCAAAACGAGTGGAAACCATCTTCGAGGTGTTTGGAATTAAGGGTTTTTGAGTAGAAGTTGAAGTGTGTGTGATTATGGTGTAAGAAGATGGAGTAGGAGTGAAATGGAGATGGAGATTGGAGAAGAAAGCTTACAAAAAGTCTTGATTTCAGCCGGAATCTCTGAGAGCGGATGAGAGGATTAGCAGAGTTGAAATGAAGACACAAGGCCTCTATTTATAGTGGAGGGGTGAGGTCTTGTGTTGTGTACGAATGGGTTATGTCTGGATGGCTCCATCCGAACGGACGAGCCCCATCCAGGCGGATGGCCCATTCAGACGACTGAGTTGGATTTTGTTAGATTTCCAATTTTTGGTTCGTTCGCGGGTGAGGTTAAGAGTTGTGTTGCGTTAGTTAGTACCGGTATGTTAGGTATTTTAGCGATATAACGTGTATTGCGTTGCATTTGTGTTTTGATGCGAGTTGCGAGTATGATCCATAAACATATAAAGCACACACAAGTAAACCATATAAAAACACACAACATAACATTACTACTACTATTAACAACGTTTGCGATTTAGCGTTTTAGAGCGATAAGCGGGTGCGAAGGCGAGAGTGGTTACCGAACAAACAAACACGCTCGACAAGTAAATTAGTATAATTCTCTATGATTCATGTTGCGTTAGCGTTAGGCGTTTGCGACTATATAATAAGCGTTTAAACATGCAACGATGCTGTGTAATCAAAATGTATTTAAAATAACATAACCCATTGTTTATATCGAGTCTCAGTGCACAAAGCGGTTACAAATTGAAGCAAGTAGCAACGAATAACAATCTAAAAATTCGGGTTGTTACACGTCAGGTGTTGCTTGTGTGGGGATTGCGCCACCAGAAATCAGGCTTGGTAGGTTAGGGCTGCGAGAGAGAGATGGGTGGGTTGGGTTGGGTTGGGTTGAAGGTCGTGGCAGCTGGTGGTGGCGGTGGGGTGGGGTGGATGGTGGCGGTGCTAGACTGCTAGTGGATGGTTGATTGAGAGAGAGAGATAAATAACTTTTTATTATCTATTAAAATCATTTGTTTTTAAATTATTTTTTTAATGGATAGTTATTTACATATTTAGTCCTTTCCAGTTGAAATGACAAAAATGCCCTCACATGCAAGTCATGTGACCAAATGTAACAAAAAAAATCTAACTTGGTTAAGACTAAAGGGCATAACATACAGAATTTTAATACATTAAGTACAAAACTCATCAATTTTAAAGACAAACGATATGGTCTGAAATTGAATATAAAGACAAAGGACAAAACTTGTAATTCACTCTTAATTTTTTTATGGTGCAACATTATGCTTTGGAACTTGTTTGCAGGTGCAACATTGAGCTAAACGAAACCGGTTATACCAAAAAACCACTGGTTCAATCAAAGACTGAATACCCCATTTAAAATGGGTCTTGTCTTACCGGACTCACCACCGGTACACGATTGAACCGGTATAACAGGCCGGTTCAAACCGGTTTTTAAAACATTGGGTTTTTCACCATTTTCAAATGGTCAAACTAACAAAAGGGCATAAGTTGAAGCGAAATGGAGACCCAAGGATTCATGTAGTAAGAACCATATCACCAACTTGGAATCCACGGATCCTGATATTCTTGTTGTAAATACTTGCTATCTTCCGTTGGTATGCCGCGATCCTGACTTTAGCATAGTCCCTTAGTTCATCTACTGCTTCAAGATCTTCAGCCAAGGCTTGGTCATTAGTTTCCTTAGATTGCAAACAGGATCTTGCCTTAGGAATCACCATCTCTGTTGGTATCACTGCTTCAGTTCCAAACACCAGGGAGAAAGGAGTCTGGCTAGTGGCATTCTCCGTTGTAGTTCAATCAGCCCATAAGACATAAGCTAGTTCTTCTGTCCATCTTCCTTTCTTTGCCCCCAATCTCTTTTTGAGGTTGTTGATGATGATCTTATTGCTGGATTCTGCTTGACCATTTACCTTAGGGTGAACTGGTGTTGAAGAAATCATCTTGATTCCCCAACTTTCACAAAAGTTGGTAGTTCTGCTTCCAATGAATTGGGAACCATTGTCACAGATAATTTATGATGGGATCCCGAACCTGGTTAAAATGTTACGTTTAATAAAGGATATAACTTCCTTTTCCCTGACTTGCACAAAAGCTTCAGCTTCTATCAATTTAGAGAAATAAGCTGTCATTGCTAACATGAATACTTTCCTCCTGGTGCCTTAGGAAGTAGGGCTGCAAACGAACACGAACAAGGCTTTGTTCGTGTTCATTCGTTAAGGATATAATGTGTTCACGAACGGTTCATGAACACTTACCGTACAAGATTTTTTGTTCGTGTTCGTTCACCAAGGAAAGGAACGTTTTCATGAATGGTTTACGAACACTAACGAACACATATAAAATCGACGAAGACGCTGGTGGATGGTGAGAGGGAGCAGTGCTAGACCTTGACACCCAAATCGTTGAACGTATGTCGATATTATTTTTCAATGTGAATAATGAGAAGGAAACTGGAAGAGTGCATAAACAAGGTGGACATAAGGTTTCTTATTTTATTTGTCTGAATAATGAGAGAAATAAGAATTAAAAAATATAAAAAGTTTAGATAAAATAAATAAATGCTAAAAAATCTTTAATGGACAACATAAACAAATAAACAAGAACGAGTGTTCACGAACACGTTACCGAACGTTCACGAACGTAATTGAACGAACGAGACATTTGTACATGTTCGTTCATTTAACTAACCGAACGTAATTTCTTGTTCATGTTCGTTCATTAATTAAACATAAACAAACTTCCCACCGAACAGTTCACGGACTGTTCGCTGAACGTTAGGTTTGTTACAGCCCTACTCATGTATCCATTTTTTTTGAAAATAGAGACTAAGATTTTTGCAACAGACCATTAAAAGGCAAATTACACTTGGTCTAAATTATATTCTTTTTAACGACCAAAGGTTGTATGTGTGTTAGAATCAGTGTTCCATTTTTTACTTTCATCGAAGTATAGTGCGGTAGCGTACAAGGGCCACATGCATGCATGAGCAAATTATTTCATTGGACATTTGGACGGTCTAGATTGGGCTGTGGTGGGTTTGTATTTTTCGTTTCGGATCAAACCCAAAGTTCTGCATGGGTGGGCTTTTCACTCATAGTAAATTTACTTCTTTTAATATATATATTTTTTTCTTTCTACACTTTTAACTATATTCTTACTTACCCTAAAATAAATTTTATGTAACTTACATTTTGCATGAATTCATCTAACTGGATATATGATTTATCTAAAGCGAACCATTAAATGATGCCTACTATCTTGATTTCAAAATAGGTTAATAAATTTCAACAAAATACCATCATCATACTCTTCAATATTATTAGTATTATTAAACGTAAGTAACATTTAAAAACAGTTCCACGTGGTAATGACCTAATGCATAAGCCATCTAAGCAATTATGTACGTTTCTCATCAGTGACAGAGCTAAAAAAAAATTCAGAAATAGCATCTGATACATAAAACAAAGAATTTTTTTGCATTAATTTCCCACTTCGTTGATAAAGTTAAGAGGTAGCGGGTGTTACCCCTAGCTTCCAAGTAGATCCACCCATGCGTGTCATTGAAGTTATATTATCCGTGACACATGGGCTTACGTTAAGATTTATTTTTGTTATGTAAAGTTTTGAATATTATCAACATCCCCGTTGTATCGTGTAGAAATTCGATTATTTGTATCAACTTTTCGAAGGCATTCTTCTTCACAGTTCGAGGCACCAGTGGCGAAACTTGACCCGAATGACCGGGAGGAGGGGGTGAAAACGTATATACCCAAAAATTTCTATAGAACCGGGGGGTCGAAAACGTATATACCCAAAAATTTATATATGAAAACTACATATATACCCCGAACTTTTCGCTCAGTAGTGTTATAATTTACTAGTTTAGGTTATAACTTTTTATACTGTAACTCTTAAATAAAGAAATATAATAACATTTACTAACCAAATATTTAATACCAGTGGCGAAGCTTAAGATTTCCGACCGGGAGTTGAAAATGTATATACCTAAAAAATTCTATACGAAAACTACATACCGGACACTACTGAGCGAAAAGTTCAGGGGGTCGGGCGCCCCCGGCCCCTATAAAGCTGCACCCCTTTTTAATACTACAAAAGGAAATATTTAAGGGAAAATTACTAAAATGTCATTTGACCAACTTGATTTATCAAAATGTCACTCTCATGAGTCCTTGGAATGGGGCTTCCACAACTGGATGTTTTGATGAATGGTACAATGACACGTGTCCAAAATATTTGATGAGTCTGTCGCCGGCACATCAAAGCCAAAAAAATGACTGATATGTCAGTCTTTTGGTTTGGCTGACTCCTCGTTTTAGCTTGTCTGACTCCTCATTTTAGCTCGGCTGACTTCTCATTGTGGATCGGCTTATCTCTCGTTGTCAGTGGTGTCTTGTCTACTCTAATGACACGACATGTCCAAACGTCAAACTCTCCATCACCACAACCCACCACGTTGCTCACTCTTCCAATCTATATATATCTTAAAAATAAATAAAAACAATCTATATATATCTTAAAAATAGAGGAGTGGCGAGTAGCTTTAGAGGGCAAGGGCCTAAGGATTAGTCGATCTAAGACTGAGTATCTACACTGTGATTTTAGCGGTGTAGCCATCGACGATGAAACCCAAATCTCCATTGAAGATCAATTGGTCCCGCAGGTAACTAGATTTAAGTATCTAGGGTCGTTTGTCCAAAGAGATGGTGAGATAGATAGTGATGTAACCCATCGCATACAGGCTGGCTGGTGTAGATGGAGGGCAGCCAGTGGGGTATTGTGCGATAGGAGGTTCCCAACTAAACTAAAGGGGAAATTTTACAGGGTAGCAGTTAGGCCAGCTATGCTATATGGAACGGATTGTTGGGCTATCAAGAAGACACAAGCGCGCAAGATGGAGGTAGCAGAGATGAGGATGCTGAGGTGGATGTGTGGACACACGAGGTTAGATCGGATAAGAAATGAGGTTTTTAGGGAAAGACTAGGAGTGGCTAGTATATCGGAGAAGATTAAGGAGGGGAGATTGAGATGGTTTGGGCATGTGAAGCGGAGGGAAGCGACGGCACCAGTTAGAGTAGTGGAAACTCTTACTGTGCAGGGGAGGAGAGGAAGAGGCAGACCCAAACTGACATGGGATGAGCAGATTAGGCACGATTTACTAGAGATGCATCTTTCTGAGGACATGGTCCACGATAGGACTTCGTGGAGGCGTAGGATTAGGGTTAAGGACGTCTAGAAGATATTGTAGTAAGGTCTTAGGTGGATTTCTGGGACGTAGGTTTTTCTTTTTCTTTAACGGACTTCTCCAGTGATTGCCTTCTTGTGTTTATGCCCAAAGGATGTTGTATGCTATTATACATGATTTACATTGTGTTTATGCCCAAATGATGTCGTATGCTATGATACATGATTTACATTATATTGTGACACTCTGATCACTTTCTTGGAAATGGGCGACTTCTTATTTCTGTACTCTTTCTATGTTCTTTGACTTGCTGTGTTGGTTTGCTGTTCGTTTTCGAGCCGAGGGTCTCTCTGGAAGCAGCCTCTCTATCCCTAGGGATAGAGGCAAGGCATGTCTACATCCCACCCTCCCCAGACCCTATAAGTAGCTCTGCTATTTGTGGGAATTACTGGGTATGGTGGTTGTTGTTGTTGTTATATATCTTAAAAATAAGTAAAAAAAAGTAGAAAAACTAACAAGGATGGCGGACATAAGAGGTAGCGGTGGTGTGATATGTGACGAGAGGTGCGGCTGTCCTTCACCGTGCCCCGGTGGTGTTTCCTGCAGGTCTCACTTTCTCTCTCTATAGGTTCTTTCTGTGTGTTTGAAGCCAGCGTACATACATGTTTGATTGATATATGTGTGTGGTTGGTTGCAGGTGCAAGAGTGGAGGCATGAAGAGCGGTGGTGGTGAGGTGGAGCATAAGAAGTGCTCGTGTGGTGGTCATTGTGGATGCAATCCTTGCAGCTGCTCCCAAGCTACACCGTCGGAGGGCACCGGGAAAGCCTTTTGCAAGTGTGCTGATGGTTGTACTTGTGTCACTTGTTCCTCTTGAATCCGATAACAACCTTTATCTAGTGCATAAACCCTGTTTATGTCATGTATGTAGAAAAATAATAAGATAAATAAGATGGTCTTTTTTATTTTTGTGTTATATTTGATTATAATTAAAACTGTATCACCTATCAATTTTTAACGGGGTGAACATCGGTTGATAACCAGCGTTACACTAGTTAATAAATTTTATGTGTAATAACAAACAATCTCGGATCCATAATTTTTTTAAGGGGATCATTTCAGTAGAAATTCACTAAAAGCTCCTTGCATCCACCTCTTGTAACAACCCATCCCAAAAGCTCCTTGGATCCACCTCTTGGCAACCCATCCGGGCTAAAGATGACGTGTTACTTGTACGATAGTTTAATCATAAACATAACAAGAAGAAATTACAATCTGATGCATCTTAATTCAAGAATTAAACCCAATTAGATCAAATTGTATGAATTCTAACGGTTGACGTTACCTACTCATCAGATCAAAGGTTCAGGGACAGCCGATCTAATAAAATCGTGAACATGGAATATAATTAGGCTTACTGGAAGTTGATCGAAACCCTAACCGCTTGACCACCGCCTCATCGCTCTCCGGCACAAACCATGTTCGTCGCCACCAAAAACTACCGCACCGACAATAATTCCGTCAAAAACCCTACTCTGGGCTACCAGAGACTACCGCCGCCACACTGATCAAAACGCCGTTGTCAAACACACGACGAGCAGGTTGGGACGCCGGCGGAAGCTTCGTCATCATCGGCCCCCCTCTCTCTCTATAACACAACTTTCTGTCTTCACCTGATTCTGAATCTCACTGTATTCTGTCTCTTCTCCAGTTGTTAAACTGTTAGAAAAGCAAATTACAAAATTGTCATTCCATTTATTAAGGGTGAGGGTATTGGTACATCCCCCCAAAAGTAGTGACACACCCCCCAGCAGCCCCGTATAAGGCAATGAGGGTTGTATAAGGGTTGAGTGCATTAATTATGTCAGAAAAAGTAAAGCTATACGCCCCTCATTGCCCTATGAGCGGTGTATAGAAAGGTGGTAGTTGGAGCATTAAACCCTATACGCCTCTCATTGCTTTATACGCTGCTCATTGGTACTATAATCTCTGAATTTAAGGTATATTGCTGACAAGACGGCTGAGTTCAGACTGAAAAGGCTGAAAAGGTGATCCGCATATACGCGCTCATGGCCCTATACGCTGCGTATTGTTTCGAATTTTTTCCCTTTACCCCAAGCTTACGGGATTCATGTAATACAAATGTTCAAAAATCCCAAAAAAGTGATGAAAATGATAAAATTTTTAAAATAAACGGTCTGGTTAAATTAGATTCGAATCATGATGTCAAATTGGGACTTTGGATAATTTTTTGGTGAAAGTTCGAATGAGTCATACGTCTCCGAAAGCGTTTGGTTACCCGGCGTTGATCGAGGTGAGGAGGAGGTGGTTTCCGTGCGTCGTTGTGATGAAGGGAGTGTGCAACCCGTGATGCCTGATTTGAACCAAGTAAAAAATTCATATTGTCATTTTGGTTATTTTAGTCTAACCATTAAGTTGTTTCAGGTCGTAGAGGAGGCGGGACCATCTTACGTGGCTTAAAGCTATCCGCAACACGCATACGGGACTTACCATTCCCATCAGGAAAAACAACACAAGAAAAAGTCCGAGGAAGGTGCTTTTGACTTCGAGGAAGACGATAACGAAATCGAGAAAGGTGTTACACACTTCGAGGAAAGTGATCAAGACGAGGACGATGGTGGTGGCTGGGACGATGGTGGTGGCGGGGACGATGGTGGTGGCGGTGACGATGGTGCTAATGACCCGAAAAAAAAAGGAAAGGTATAACATAACCGTCACTCACGTGTTATTCGTTATGTATAATGTTTATTAAATTTTAGACAATTTTGATTTTGTATACATGTTATTCGTTATGTATAGGTTTATTAGAAGGGTGCCTATTAGAATTTAGACAAAGTTGATTTTGTTTACGTGTTATTCGTTATGTATAATTTTTATTAGATTTTAGACAATTTTGATTTTGTATACGTGTTATTCGTTATGTATAAGGTTTATTAGATTTTAAACAAATATAGTTTTAAATTACCGTTGTTTCATGTATTTGCGACACTTCAGGAGTTAAAGAATTGGGCTTACAAAACAGAAATTGCGAAAGGTTACGTCATTGTGACCCAACGAACGGTAACAAAAGGCGAAGATTCGTCAGCAAGGACAGTGAAGATATGGTTGCAATGCGACCGTGGAGGTACATGCAAAAGTAAAGCAACAGTTCGCCGTTCTGGTAGCAAAAAGATTGGGTGTCCTTTTAAAATGATAGGGAAACTAGACGCAAGTAGTGGCAATTGGAGCATAGTGGTGAAGCAAAAGGATCATAACCATGAGCCTGCGGTATTTCTCGAGGGTCACGCGTTTGCGAGAAGGTTGACCCCAGACGAAGAATCATTGGTAGAGAGACTTTATATTCAAAATATGGAGCTTACGAACATACATTTAACCATAAGAAAACAAAACCCACAGAGCGTGCATTCTACGAGACATACAAAACGTGATAAAAAAGATTAAAGTCAAAATGTACGGTGATCGGACTCCAATGCAGATATTGGAGCAAATGTTGCATGAAGGAATGTATGTTTACCACACCCGGGTGAATCCCAAAACAAATGCGGCCGAGGAGGTTTTTTTTGTTCATCGGTACTCGTACATAATGTGGCGTGCTTTCCCACATGTGTTGATGATTGATACCACTTACAAAACGAATGAGTATAGACTTCCGTTTGTTCAAATTGTGCGTGTGACATCGACACACAAGTCGTTTTGTGTCGCTCATGCTTTTATCTCTAAAGAAAAACATGATAACTTCTTGTGGGTCCTACAGAAGCTCAAAGGATTGTTGGTAGAGGGTATGGAACCGCGTGTGATAGTAACAGATTGCGATAAAGCTTTGATGAATGCTTGCGATAAAAATTCCCAAAAGCATCCAAATTGCTATGTAGGTGGCACATCTCACAAAATATTCTAAAACACAACAAGGCAAAATTTGCAACGGCTGAAGAATGGAAAATATTCAAGCTTTCTTGGTCTCGATTGTGTAATTCTCCCACTGAGACGCTATACAATTATAACTTTGAGCGGCTATATACGCGACTGACTAACGACCATAGATCAGGTACATATTATATTACTTCACATTCATTCATATATACACACATACATGTAACCTCCCTGAATTTTATATACGCAATTATATTTTACAAACTATAGGGGCCTATTTTGACATTTTGTGAAACTATAAGTTGAGGGACTTGTTTGTCATTGTTTGAAACTTGCTTTATAAATGGTTAAAACCAAGTCCAGGGACTAAAATGTCATTTATTGAAAGTTATAGTCTAGGGGTTATTTTGACATTATTTAAAAGTACAAAGTATTGGGCATAAAATGTAATTATTGAAATCTAAAGTATAAGGGTTGAAATTACCTTGTTTGAAACTTATTTTAACTCTAAAATCTTAACTGAGTTAAATGTTGAATAATAAATCCTTTAAAAAAATTAACTTAGTTAACTATGTTAATTAGAATAACAAAAAGGGGGGTTTCTTGTATAACCCGCCCCTTAGCAAAGATCGAACCCGGACCAATCGTGTAAAAGCACCCCTTCTTTACCAGTTTATCCTCCATTAGGAGCTGATTGATACCCTAACATTAGTTATGTTATACACTTCTTAAAATCCAACCGGGCACACACCTTTTATTTTATTTTTACGTTATAAAAACTAACATTTTTATAAACTCATATACATCAAACCTGATTTACTAAAAATATAAACTATAATTATGTCCGGTTTTATCTAATTATTATGAATTAAGTTAGTTTTAATCTTATTAAATTCATTAAAAATAGTAAACTAATTTTATAAAACCTGAAAATGTTTATATAATTATTTTAACATCATAATGATGTTCGAAAATATAAAATTGATATTTTTTCCCAAAATTCGATTTTTAACCAATTTAATCCAATAATTACATAGTTTTATTTGTTTAATTAATTATTTAAAAATAGTTAATTTATCAGAAAAAGTTTGTTTCAGCCTTTGGTCAGGGTGTTACAATACAAACATTACAAATCATTATATTCTGTTTTTTTTTCCAGGAGTTTTAGACTATTTGTATACTGTCTGGCTACAACCAAAAGAATGCATACACAAATAGTTCTAGTGGACGAAGCAAATAGACCGTTGTGTATCTGAATCAGGTTCTCAAACAAACCGTGAGAAAAAACAGCTTCGGAGAAACCGGACCGGCTTTGAAACAAGCATGCCTTGAACGAGTCTGGAACACTCGTAATCCTCAACCGGCTTTGAAACCGGACGGAATCTACGAAGAAACTGTTCGATTTCACGGTTTGTTTGAGAACCTGATTCAGATACACAACGGGTTCGTGTGAATCTAAGTAATAATATGTAATAGTTAGCGATTTAGTGTGTAGGGTTTAGGGTTTCGGCAATGTATTGTTTTACATTTTGTATGAAAGTGTTGTGTTTTGTGTTATTTTATCAAACAATGTTCACTTACATTTTGTATTTACGTTTCTTCTTGCGTTATGGATTATAGAGAATTTGACGTTTTATAATAACACTTGATAAAAAAAATGTAGAAGTTTTATAATACTAATTAAAAAAAAAGGTTGACGTTTTATACTAACACTTGATAAAAAAATGTAGAAGTTTTATAATACTAATTAAAAAAAATGTTGACGTTTTATAATAATAATTAATAAATAAAAATGTTGCCATTTTTCTAAATATATTAAATAAAAAAATGACATTTATATACCTTCCTTTTATAACAATAAATAATAATAAATATAAATGTTTATATTTTTTTTATTTTAACAACAATTTAAAAAAAATATATAAAGTTTTTTTTAAATAATATTTCACCCATTTGAAAACCCTCCATACCCTTCAAATTTATTCCACACAAAAGAGCCAATGATTCTGATACCCAATCATTGACAAATAATAGGATGTGTGAAAAAGTAACCAAAAAATAAACGTATAGGGCAATGAGGGGCTTATCAGGTGGGTCCATTTTCAGGCGTATAGGGCAATAAGGGGTGTATAGGGTTAGGGGATATGTGGATAAATTAGGGGGATGTGTGGATAACCAAAGCCTTTATTAATATATAGGAGAATTCCATTAAGAATAAAAACATTTACATTTTCTTAAAATAATTAAAATAAAAACATTTACATTTTCTTACAATAATTAAAATAAAAACAAAATCTTTAATCTTGAATCCCTTTGAGCTTGATTCTAAGGTGCTGTTTGTTTTTTCTGTTGGAAAAGGTCTACAGTCTGCGGACCACATCTGCAGGCATCTGCAGGAGAAGAGGTGGACCAAATGTCTGCAGTCTGCAAGGAGAAGAGGGTTTGTTTTTTTTATATAAAACCTCTTCACCATTTTAAAACACACACAACACACTGATCTCTCTCTACTCTCTCTCTACAATCTGCACCACCGCCATCATCATCACCGCCACCACTTCACCACTGCCACCACTTCACCACCGTCATCATCACCACCGCCATCACTTCACCACCGTCATCATCACCACCGCCATCATCACCACCACTTCACCACCGCCATCATCATCACCGCCACACACTGATCTCTCTCTACTCTCTCTCTAATAGATCGATGATGATGATGATGTAACAGATCGATGACGATTTGGGGGTTTTGTTTCTGATCGATTTGGGGTGTTTTGTTTGCCATCGATTTAGGGTTTCGGAGGTGGAGGTCGATGGGTGTCGGCGGAGGTGGGGGTTTCGGAGGTGGAGGTGGTGTCGATGATGATGATAACAGATGTGATCGATTTGGGGGGGGGGGGGTTTGTTTCCGATCGATTTGGGGGTTTTGTTTCCCATTGATGATGATGATGATGGTGACGGAGCAGGGGTGATAATGATGATGATGATGGTGGCGGAGCAGGGGTGGTGGTGGCGGAGCAGTGGTGTCGGAGCAGGGGTGGTGGTGGCAGAGCAGAGGTGGAGGTGATGATGATGGTGGCGGAGCAGGGGTGGTGATGATGATGATGGTGGCGGAGCAGGGGTGGTGGTGGCGGAGCAGGGGTGGAGGTGGAGGTGGTGCCAAGAAGAGGTAAACGTCTGCGAGGAGAAGACTTGGGTCCATGTCTGCTCCAAGAAGAGGTCTCGCAGACCTTTTTTAATGAAAGGTCTGCGAGAAAACAAACAAGCTGTAGATATCAAACGTCTGTGCGCGTCTGCGTCGCGCAGACATAAGTGGCCAGAAGTACTTCTGGCCAAAAAACAAACAGCACCTAAGTCTTCTTGGAAGCACCTAAGTCTTCTTGGAATCCTACAACCTAAATGACATATGACACGTGTAAGTAAATGATAAATGAGTAAATGACATATGCACGTAAAATTTATTCAGTGCCACAAAAACTATAACAAATTTAATATACACAAAACATATAATATTTAGTATAATGATATATCTAAATAATATCAGTACGTTCAGATTTTACATTAGGACTTCCATTTGGATTTTCACGTTCAAATTTCATATTCGGATTTCACATTCAGATACTGATTAGCAATATAGTACAATATAATAATAACAATACAACGATAACAATTTCAGTCACGTAATAACATTTGCACACCTTCATGTGTCAATCTGCTTCGTAAAACAACACATGAATTGAACAATGAACAATTGAAGATCGAATTAGGGTTTATGCTAACGTAAACTACCGAAAACGAAGATATTACTGACAAAATCGCTTTTGGAATCGGTGATTGCGGATCTTCAGGTGCTCCTACTGCTCGAATTCGTTGATTGTGGATGCTTTTTGGTGTTGAATTTGTTGGTGAATTGATAGAAAACGAAACCAGAGGTGAATGCAGGGGAATAAGGGTTCGAGCCTTCTGAGTGTGTTGTGTGATGGAACCTAGGGAGGGAGTAGGGTACTACTTCACACAATGTAGTAGGGTGGTGGTTTATGGTTAGATTGTCATATAAAGTTTTTACTATTTATGGTTTTTATTCATGTGTTGTTGCTAAGATTAGATGATTATGTAATAAGTGTGAGATTCACTGGGGAACACTAAAAAAGTGGGGAATAGTGGGGAACCTACTCAAACGAACTCCGATTGGACTCATTCCAGCGGCGTTGGAACCGTCTCGTCGAACCCTAACTAGGATCTCTTAACCCTAAACCCTAAATCATAACCCCTAAACCCTAAATATATTAGGGTTTGGCTTTTAAGGTTTAGCTTTAGGGTTTAACCTTATGGTTTAGCTTTAGGGTTAGCCTTTAGTGTTTAGCTTTTAGAGTTTATAGTTTAGATTTTACGGTTTAGCTTATGTTTTAGCCTTATTTTTTAGCTTTAGGGTTTAGAGTTTAGGAGCTAGGATTTAGGGTTAAGAGATCTTAGTTAGGGTTCAACGAGCTGGTTCCAACGCCGCTGGAATGAGTACAATCGGAGTTCGTTTGAGTAGGTTCCCCACTATTCCCCACTTTTTTAGTGTTCCCCAATGAATCTCACACTTATTACATAATCATCAAATCTTAGCAACAACACATGAATAAAAACCATAAATAGTAAAAACTTTATATGACAATCTAACCATAAAACCACCACACTACTACATTGTGTGAAGTAGTACCCTACTCCCTCCCTAGGTTCCATCACACAACATACTCAGAAGGCTCGAACCCTTATTCCCCTACATTCACCTCTGGTTTTGTCATAGGGTTAATGGATTTAAACACCCCCAACTATGGCCATTTGGCCGCTGACACTCTCAACTTTGACTTTGGCTCACACCACTCCCAACTTAACACTTGGGTTGCTGTGTCACCCCGTCGTTAAATAAACACTAACCGGGTTAGGAAAATTAGCCTACGTGTCATATTAATCTGACGTGGCACGTATGACGTGTAATGCAAACCTGATTCATCATCTTTAAAACACCTAATACCCCCAAACAAAAAACCATATGAAACCCTAGATGATTTAAGCAAAGAGAAATTATCGATGATTTAAGCAAAGAGAAGGTGGCTCAGATTTGTAACATGAAGATCAGACAAGAGGGACGATCACCGCCATGGCTGCAACAACGGTTGCACCGTAAGAGCAAACGAAAAACCCTTGTTGTTGCTCTCACATACCATCCGGGTTGCCCCGCCAAGATACGGGTCGATGTTGACCCCATGACTGATTACGATGCTCGGATATGAATCCGTACACAAATCATTATCATCATCGCCTTCTCATTTTCATCTTTCACCATCAAAATAGCTGTATACACACATATATGATATATCTATACTATATTGTATATCGAACGCTCTACAAACTTTGCTACACACCTTTATGGTTTGGATCCTGATTGAATCAACAACGATTTCACACTGCAAGTGGGGGATTGATTGAATCATGGGCTCAACATCATCAGATCAGCACATAACAACACGTCATCTTCAACAGTGATTTCACACTGCAAGTGCTCTGTTTCCTAACCGCAACCGATCTAGTTAGAAAATGCTTATCAACGGCGGATTTCACCGGCGATTTCAACGGCACCATTGTTCCCATCCTCAACATCACACCACCCCCTGCGACGGCACCACTGTTCCCCTCCTCAACATCACCTGATTATCATCATAACCCCGTTTTCCCCCAAAATCAAAACCCATCGTCGTTTTTTTTTGATATCATCTCGCACAGACAGGCTTCTAGATCCAGATTAAGCGGTGTTTGGTGGTGTGGGGTAGGTGGTTGCAGTGGGTGAATGGCTGCGTAGGGTAGGGTGGATGGTGCTGGTGTTAAGTGAGAGAGAGGGGTGAATATATACTGATTAAAAACACCACATCAACTAAAAAAACGCCACATCATCTAAAATTAGCCACGTAGGACAACAAAACTAACCCAGTTAGTGTTTATTTAACGACGGGGTGACACAGCAACCCAAGTGTTAAGTTGGGAGTGGTGTGAGCCAAAGTCAAAGTTGAGAGTGCCAGTGGCCAAATGACCATAGTTGCTAAGTTTAGATGTGTTCTTGCTAAGTTTAGATGATTATGTAATAGGGGATTGTTCAAATGAAAACCATTTTATTGTGAAAACTCGAAAACTAACTAAAAAAAGCCTAAAAAACACACAATTTTTTTTTTCAATTTTTTTTATAAAAATCGCAGGTTTTTTTATATATATATTTTTTCAATTTTTTTGTAGTACACATGTGTAATAATACACATGTGTGGTACACATACACACGTGCACTACAATTTTTTTTTGAAATTTTTTTATATATAAAAAAGGCGAAAATTGGTATGCAAAAAAAAAAAAAAAAATGGGTATGTTTTTTTGGTTTTTCTAATTAGTTTTCGAGTTTTCAGAATAACTAGTAGTTTTCATTTGAGCCTTCCCTTATGTAATAAATATATACATCTTTAATGAGTTTTTCATTAGGGTGAAGGGAGTGGTTACCTATTTGGAATAGGTAAACTCCTCATTCACCCAATCAGACATTACCACGTCAATTTACCTATTTTGTTTACTTAATTCTAAAAAATGTTGGCGGTGGTTTACCTATTTTGGATTAGGTAAACTATTATTTAAAAAAACATAATAAATGAAAATAGGAGGCAAAAGCCGACAAACTTCCCTTCCCCTCATCGGTAAACCTTCACCGCTTCCTTCCCCTCACCGATCGGTAAACACCATCGGCGGCGGTGTTAACGATCGGTAAACCGCTTACCGATGGTGTTTACCGCACCACTCCGCTCACCCTTAGGGTTATACCTTAGTTGATTTGAATGAGTCTTGATTGATATGGGATGTGAATCCTTGGTCTGTAATCGGAGTTGATCGAGTGTGTATGTTTGTTGTTATTGGATGTGTTATAATGTAATGGCTGAAACATAGGTATTGGATTAGATGATCGGAGATTAGTGAAATTCGTTTTTTATTGTTTTTGTAAAGTTGTATGTATAAGGTTCTATAATTTTTCAAGTATTAAGGATTGTAGCATTACTTTGATGTAAATGAGATATCGTCTCATAGAGTGCGTTATGCATAAACTAATAAAGCACAAACTATCATGATAGGTATGAACTGGTATGCTTTAGGTCTGCAGTTTTAAAAAGTTTTAATTTAATCCAATTGGTTCATCGGGTTCATAGTCAGACCAGGTCTGGATTTCCCTTTTTATTTTTCGCAACATAGCAATATAGGTCAACCGAGTTCATGGTTGGACCGAGTAGCACTCTACTTTCTCTCCTCTCTTAGACAAGTTTAGCCTATAAATAACATACATTGGATATTATGGATTGTAAGAATCAAGTTTTTTGTGTAGTTTTATTGATCTAATAATATTGTGGAGTTAGCCATAATTTTATGTTTGTTTGAGTATGAACTGGGACTTGAATTGGTATCAGAGCCAAGTTCAAGGTACTCAGGATTGATACCAAGATTTAGCCGCCGCATAAAGCACGTCACCATCGTGAAGAGATCTAGGGCCGATTGTTTTTGCCGAGGGGAGATCTAGGGCCAATGGATCGAAGATGCCGAGAGAGTCATTTTTTGTTCCCTCCGTTTTAGCGCTTAAACAAAGTTGATTGTTTTTGTTTGGAGTTGCTTCAGGAAGGTAATTAATTCACAGGTTGGAATTTTGTGGTCACAAGGATATCTTTAATTGTTGTTTTCGAGAGCTACAACTAAAAGAAACAAGTCGGTTTATTTAATTGTTTTTTGAGGGCTATTATTAAAATAATAAAACAAAGAAGGGATATATGTAACAACCGTCTAATTTCTTACGAGTTTAGTTATATATTCATGATTAAAGATAATAAAGTGATTAATTATATCACTAGTACAAAATTTTAAAGTTCTAAGTGATCAGGTTACTACATCTAACCACTAGTTAAACATCCAAAACACAATTAGAATTTGTTTACATCCCAAAAACATTGTTTAAACATAGATTAAATTCATGCGGAAGCTTGATTGATTTGTGTCCGGTTCTTCAAAACTTGCTTGACCGCCATCCGTAAAGTCCCCATTATCTCCTAAAGTCAAAACCATTCAAACTATTAGTTTTGACATTGAATTAGATCATACAAACAAGTTTCAGCTTTGAATCATGAAAAATAAAATAAAAATCTAAAACTTGTCCTGTCGCGTGTCGCGAAGGACTTTCGCGTGGCGTGGGTGCCCCCGCGTGTCGCGCCAGTGCTCTATGTTCCCCTCGCATGGCGCGGGAGAATACGTTTTCCAGCAGGTTCAGAAACTGGACCTGCATATTTGCCAGCTCCGGAAATTCACAATTTCAACTTTAAATACTCATAACTTTTTACTCGGTTGTCCGTTTTAGGTGATTCTTTTTCCTATACCTCTGTAAATTCATTACCGACGTGCCTATTACAATTATCATACCGAAAATTTGATCTACGGGTCGGACGACTAAAAGTCACTATGCATTTATTCAACCCACTCTAACTACACCATTTTACTACCATTTAACTAGTAAGCCTATGGCGCCTTATACCCATCATCCGGGGCTTATCATCACCCGCATTTCCTTACCAATCCCATGGTTTAATGCTCTTGTGAATATTATCGCCATTGTTAACTATTAAAACACTAATGCTACAAGTTACACCCTTATTTGACCCGTTGGCTCATCTCATGGAATCCTCCAATATGATGATTACCAAACGGTTTTTTGCTAACTCTAATCCTATGAATTTAAGTAGCGATCATGGTCACTATAATCAACACAACTTTTATACTACAACGCGACTATACATAATTTAACAACAATTCACTTAATGTAACGAGTTAAGTTACAAACCTTCAATGCACGCCCTTCAAACGCAAGTCACCACCGGCTTGTCCGCTCGATGCTCCGGTATCTTTTCCTATAGAGTTCAACCATAGCATGTTTAGAACTCCTTTTTAATCATAAATCGCATAATTTGCCGAAACATCACAATTACGCGGTTTAACTTTAAATTTCAGTTTTAAGTGTTCTTTGAGGCAATTGTACAAACACTTTAAGGGCAACAATTTACTTAATGTATTAACAAGTCCATAACTTGTCATGTAGCCCTAATTTTTCATCAATCAAACCATCTAACATAAATAAAAATCTCTAGAATTCTGAAATCACTTCATACATGTCAAATTTCACTAGAACAACCCCCAATTCCTAGGGTTTATCAAGTTTTACTCCACCCCCTAACCACCTACAATGGTGTTTCATGGTTTTTGCTAGAACTAAGTATGATTTCAACATGTATTTGTCTAGGGTTTACTCCTAGACATTTCAGTGTTCCTATTTCATCTATATATCACACATGCATCCACAAATTTCGAATTCCCTAAATTCATGAAATTTTCAAGTAGAGAATTTTTACCAAATTTTACATACCTTCTGATCTCCTTGCAATGGGGATCAGTAATCTATGCTCGATTTTCGCTTTGGACTTGATTTGATCCTTCAATTTGGAGGTTTTAGTAGAAACTAGGGTTTTAGGGGAGCTAGGGATCGCCCCCTACTCTGGTCGATCTCAAAAACACACAAACAAGTGTGTTTGAGTTTAATTTATTTTGTTTTATAAATATTAGTTTTCATTTAGACACTTTTGGCCCTCCAACTTTCATTCTTTATTTGTTTTAACTCTTTAACTACTCACAACTCATTTTCTAACTAGGTTATTGAAATTCCTAGTTAGTTTATTTTTCTCATTTATTCCCAACGTTATTGTATTATAAGAATTTGTATTTTCTGGGTGTTACAAGTCCACCCCCCTTAAAAGGGTTTCGTCCCCGAAACCAGAGTACATACCGAATAATGCAGGGTAGAGACGTGGCATCTCCTCTTCGGACTCCCATGTAGTGTCCGAACCTTTTCTATGCTCCCACTTGATCTTGACTTGATCGATTTGTTTATTTCGCAAGTGCTTAACCTTTCGATCTAAAATCTCTATTGGCCTTACCGCATAATTCAGGCGATCATCCACCTCGATATCATCGTAATGGATATAAGCTGTTTCCTCTGCTAGACATTTTTGTAGCTGCGATACATGAAACGTGCCATGTATTCCACTCAACTCTTCCGGTAGCTCGAGGCGATAAGCCACCTTGCCAACCCGTTCGATGATTTTAAATGGCCAGATAAACCTCGGGCTTAGTTTCCCCCTTTTTCTGAATCTGATAACGCCCTTCCATGGGGAAACCTTTAACATAACCATATCGCCTATCTGAAATTCAATCGGTCTTCGTCTTTTGTCGGCATAAGACCTTTGCCTATCTTGGGCTGCTTTCAAATGGGCTCGTACCACTTTAATTTTCTCATTAGTGGCTTGGACAATATCTTTATGGGCCAGTTCGCGTGGTCCCACTTCACCCCAACACACCGGGGTTCTGCATTTCCTACCATATAGCATTTCGTACGGCGCCATGCCGATGCTCGAATGGTAACTATTATTATATGAAAATTCGGCCAAGGGTAGATAAACATCCCAACTTCCGCCGAAGTCAATAATACATGCCCGTAACATATCCTCTAGCGTTTGTATCGTTCTTTCACTCTGCCCATCCGTCTGAGGGTGGTAGGCGGTGCTAATGAAAAGTTTCGTTCCCATTTGTTCTTGAAAATCTCGCCAAAAATTTGAAGTAAACCGGGTATCTCTATCCGACACAATGGATACCGGTACTCCGTGACGTGCCACTATTTCGTTTGTATATACCCCGGACATCTTTTCCGAAGTATATGTTTCGCGTATAGAAATAAAATGTGCACTCTTCGTCAATCTATCCACAATCACCCATATAGCATCGAATCCCCGAATCGTTTTAGGTAGTTTGGTCAATAGGTCCAAAGTGATATGTTCTTATTTCCAAACTGGGATCTCCAAAGGTTGCAGCTTTCCATATGGTTTCTGGTGTTCCGCCTTGAGTTGTAAGCAAGTCAAGCACTTCTCCACATATTTCACTACATCCCTCTTCATTCCGGGCCACCAATAATTTTGTTTTAGATCGTTGTACATCTTGGTCGCACCCGGATGAATATTATATCGGGATTTATGAGCTTCATCGAGTAGAAGCGTCTTAACCCCACAAGAATTTGGAACCCATACTCTCCCGGATCGGGTCTTCAACCCGTTCTTTTCATCCGTCAAATCTTTCAACTGGCCGATTATTCTTTCCTTCTTCCAGTTCTCTTCTTTTACTGCTTCTACTTGCGCTTCTTGGATATGTTCAAGTATACCCGAGGTCACCACAAGCTGCATCGACCTTACTCGTATTGGGACATAGTCCGCTTTTCTGCTCAGAGCATCCGCCACCACATTTGCCTTTCCGGGGTGATAGTGTATTTCACAGTCGAAATCCTTCACCGTTTCTAACCATCGCCTCTGTCGCATATTTAACTCCTTCTGATCGAAGAAGTATTTTAAACTCTTGTGATCGGTGAATATGGTGCACTTTACCCCATACAAATAGTGCCTCCATATTTTTAACGCAAACACTACCGCAGCTAATTCGAGATCATGCGTTGGATATTTCTTTTCATGTATCTTCAATTGCCTCGAGGCATAAGCTATAACCTTGCCCCGTTGCATCAGAACGCATCCGAGCCCTGATAGTGAGGCATCCGAATATACCACCAAGTCTTCGACCCCGTCCGGCAATGTTAATACCGGAGCTTGAGTTAACTTCTCTTTTAGAGTTTGGAAAGCTTTTTCTTGTTCGGCACCCCAATTGAACTTTTCCTCTTTCCGGGTTAGCTTAGTTAGCGGCGACGCAATCTTAGAGAAACCTGAATGAATCTTCTATAGTATCCCGCAAGCCCTAAGAAGCTTCTAATCTCCGAGGGATTCTTCGGAGGGCTCCATTTGGACACGGCCTCTATTTTTGAAGGATCTACCAATATTCCATCGGCGCTTATGATGTGGCCGAGGAATTGCACCTCTCGTAACCAGAAGACGCATTTCGAGAATTTCGCATACAACTTTTCTTGCCTGAGTGTCCATAGCACCTCTTGTAAGTGGCGTGCATGTTCTACTTCATCTTTCGAGTATACCAGAATATCGTCAATAAACACGATTACTGATTTATCCAACATCGGTTTGCAAACCCGGTTCATGAGGTCCATGAAAGCCGCGGGTGCATTCGTCAGCCCAAATGGCATCACGAGGAACTCGTAATGTCCGTATCTCGTGCGGAAAGCCGTCTTCGGTACATCCTCCTCCTTGACTCTTAGTTGGTGATACCCCGATCTAAGGTCAATTTTTGAAAACCAATTCGCACCTTGTAATTGGTCGAATAGATCGTCTATCCTCGGAAGCGGGTATCGATTCTTTACCGTGAGTTTATTTAACTCCCGATAATCGATACACATGCGCATGCTCCCGTCCTTCTTTTTCACGAATAGCACGGGCGCGCCCCAAGGAGACACACTCGGCCTTATGAATCCTTTATCTAGTAAGTCTTGAATCTGCGAAATTAGTTCTTGTAATTCTGATGGTGCAAGTCGGTATGGTGCTTTTGCTACGGGTTTCGCGCCCGGAACTAATTCAATTTCGAACTCTACCTCCCGCTCGGGCGGCATTCCCGGTAAATCATCCGGAAATACATCTTCAAAGTTACGTACCACGGGTACGTCTCCAATCTTCGGTAATTCTTTCTCGGGCTCATTCACGTATATCATAAATGCCTTACATCCATGCCTCATGAGCTTGTGAGCTTTCATCATCGAGCATATTATAGGATTGCCTCCCTTTTCGCCATAGATTGTGACGTGTTTTCCTCTCGGAGGTGTTAGCTTTATCTCTTTACGGAAACACACGACCTTTGCGTGGTGCTGAGATAGCCAATCCATCCCAACAACTACTTGAAATTCCCCCATTGACATCTGGATTAGGTCTATCAAGTATTCTTCATCATCGATACTTAATTTGCAGCCTCGACAAATATCACAAACTATAAAACTTTTGTTGTCTCATATTTCAACTTCTAAGGGCACAGATAATTTCGTTAATTCAAATGAAGGATGTCGAATAAATCCATGTGAAATGAAAGATTTATTCGCACCTGCATAAAACAATACACGTGCAGGAATTGAGTTTATTGTGAATGTACCTGAGACCACATCGGGTTCTGTTTTCGCTTCAACCGCGGTAAGTTGGAAGGACCTAGCCTTCGCCTTAGGAGCTTCTGCTGGAGATTCTTTAACATCTCTCTTTCCAACTAAGTCTGGGCATTCGGACTTTTTGTGGCCGGGCTGATAACATTTGTAGCAAACCGAGACTTTACCCGGGCATAGAGACGCCGTGTGCCCCGTTTTACCACATATGGGGCACGGTTTGTCTTTGAAACGACACTTTCTCTTGTGCCCTTTTCCTCACACTTTACAACTTGGTGACCCGCCTTTAGCATCCATTTTCTTTCCCGAATCTACAGTTCGAGCTTTCTTTGTAGGGCTTGGATTCACATCCTGTGCCTTCCGTTCACCCCTTTCAACTTGTTTCTTCAATTCAATTTCCCGTTCCCGAGCAACGTTTGTGATCTCGGTAAGGGTCTCGCGTATTTTGAGGGAGTCATAAACTCCCTATACTCGGCGCTCAACATGTTATAGTAGTAGTATATCTTCTGTTCTTCATTCGTCACCATTTCATTGCAAAACTTCATCTTATCCATAAACGTCGCCGTGATCTTGTCTATGGCCTCACCCTTGTGTCTAAGTTGCATGAACTCTTCCTTGATTCTATTAATGACCGCCTTGGGACTATGATGTTTAAGAAACGGTGTCTTAAACTCCTCCCATGTCATGGCCCTCGCCGCTTCGGCTCCTATTCCCTTCTTTTTATTGTCCCACCAATCTTTGGATTGACCCCTCAACTGACCCGTTACGTAAGCAACAAAGTCAATTTCGTCACAATGGGTCCTTTCAAACACTACTTCAACATCGCTTAACCATCTCTGGCATATTATCGGGTCAACCTCCCCGTTGTAGATTGGCGGTTTACACGCCATAAACTCTTTGTACGAACATCCCTTACGTTCTCCCGATTTCTCTTTCATAAGGTTGACACTATCTTCCAACCTTTTAACTCGTTCTTCCACTAATGATAATACCGTTTTTTGAATTTTGTCTATAAACCCGGATAGACTACCTTCAATTGCCTTCCCCACTTCTTCGGCAATTATCTCTTTCATTTGTTCGGTGCTTGTCGGCACTGGATCATTATCGTTTCCTTTCGACATCTTGAAACTGAAATGTTTACATTAAACATTAAACATTTCATTTATAACATAGCTTTATTTGCTTTGGTTTAGCCAAGTTCATAACTTGCTTTAACCGTTCGCCTTTAGTGCACTTTCCGGGTTTGAGTACATTAACACGCTCTTCCCATGCACATTGATTTACATCTTGTTTCTTACATAAAATAAGGTCTACTAAAATAATAAATTAATTCTTACCGGACGATCGATCAAGCTTGAACCGAACACTTTGTTGACAACCTTAAGCTCTGATTACCAACTTGTAACAACCGTCTAATTTCTTACGAGTTTAGTTATATATTCATGATTAAAGATAATAAAGTGATTAATTATATCACTAGTACAAAATTTTAAAGTTCAAAGTGATCAGGTTACTACATCTAACCACTAGTTAAACATCCAAAACACAATTAGAATTTGTTTACATCCCAAAAACATTGTTTAAACATAGATTAAATTCATGCGGAAGCTTGATTGTTTTGTGTTCGGTTCTTCAAAACTTTCTTGACCGCCATCCGTAAAGTCCCCATTATCTCCTAAAGTCAAAACCATTCAAACTATTAGTTTTGACATTGAATTAGATCATACAAACAAGTTTCAGCTTTGAATCATGAAAAATAAAATAAAAATCTAAAAGTTGTCCTGTCGCGAAGGACTTTCGCGTCGCGCGGGTGCCCCCGCGTGTCGTGCCAGTGCTCTATGTTCCCCTCGCGTGGCGCGGGGGAATACGTTTTCCAGCAGGTTCAGAAACTGGACCTGCATATTTGCCAGCTCCGGAAATTCACAATTTCAACTTTAAATACTCATAACTTTTTACTCGGTTGTCCGTTTTAGGTGATTCTTTTTCCTATACCTCTGTAAATTCATTACCGACGTGCCTATTACAATTATCATACCGAAAATTTGATCTACTGGTCGGACGACTAAAAGTCACTATGCATTTATTCGACCCACTCTAACTACACCATTTTACTACCATTTAACTAGTAAGCCTATGGCGCCTTATACCCATCATCCGGGGCTTATCATCACCCGCATTTCCTTACCAATCCCATGGGTTAATGCTCTTGTGAATATTATAGCCATTGTTAACTATTAAAACACTAATGCTACAAGTTACACCATTATTTGACCCGTTGGCTCATCTCATGGAATCCTCCAATATGATGACTACCAAACGGTTTCTTGCTAACTCTAATCCTATGAATTTAAGTAGCGATCATGGTCGCTATAATCAACATAACTTTTATACTACAACGCGACTATACGTAATTTAACAACAATTCACTTAATGTAACGAGTTAAGTTACATACCTTCAATGCACGCCCTTCAAACGCAAGTCACCACCGGCTTGTCCGCTCGACGCTTCGGTATCTTTTCCTATAGAGTTCAACCATAGCATGTTTAGAACTCCTTTTTAATCATAAATCGCATAATTTGCCAAAACATCACAATTACGCGGTTTAACTTTAAATTTCAGTTTTAAGTCTTCTTTGAGGCAATTGTACAAACACTTTAAGGGCAACAATTTACTTAATGTATTAACAAGTCCATAACTTGTCATGTAGCCCTAATTTTTCATCAATCAAACCATCTAACGTAAATAAAAATCTCTAGAATTCTGAAATCACTTCATACATGTCAAATTTCACTAGAACAACCCCCAATTCCTAGGGTTTATCAAGCTTTACTCCACCCCCTAACCACCTACAATGGTGTTTCATAGTTTTTGCTAGAAGTAAGTATGATTTCAACATGTATTTGTCTAGGGTTTACTCCTAGACATTTCAGTGTTCCTATTTCATCTATATATCACACATGCATCCACACATTTCGAATTCCCTAAATTCATGAAACTTTCAAGTAGAGAATTTTTACCAAATTTTACATACCTTCTGATCTCCTTGCAATGGGGATCAATAATCTATGCTCGATTTTCTCTTTGGACTTGATTTGATCCTTCAATTTGGAGGTTTTAGTAGAAACTAGGGTTTTAGGGGAGCTGGGGATCGCCCCCTGCTCTGGTCGATCTCAACAACACACAAATAAGTGTGTTTGAGTTTAATTTATTTTGTTTAATAATTATTAGTTTTCATTTAGACACTTTTGGCCCTCCAACTTTCATTCTTTATTTGTTTTAACTCTTTAACTACTCACAACTCATTTTCTAACTAGGTTATTGAAATTCCTAGTTAGTTTATTTTTCTCATTTATTCCCAACGTTATTGTATTATAAGAATTTGTATTTTCGGGGTGTTACAATATATAACTAGCGACGGGTGTTTCTAGGTGCTCGAAAAAGTTGAACGATTAAGGTTTAAGTTTTTAGGTTAAACGAGTTGGTTTAGCCAAGAGATATTATTTGGGTTCAATCACGGTTTAAATCAAAGATGAGTTTAGATTCTGCGGGAACGTGTAATGATCAAATAAAGTTAGTGTTTGCTCAAGAACGCAACCGAGTCAGTGGTATTGCGAGTTCTTATGACCAAAGGACAAGTCGCGGACAAAGGACTAGTCGTGTACAAGATCGTAAGAAAGTTCGAGCTAGGAAGGAGCCGAAAAACATAGCTAGAGCAAGAGTTTCAAGAGAATCGAGGCAAAGATGACATGCTTGGAGTTGAAGAATTGTCAGATTTGAGAATCGAAATTCCGTGGGTGATTGTTGGGAATTGCAAACAATGATACCGACTTAGTGTGCAAGACTCAAGGAGGGTTTTAAGGAGTGGATAATTATATATTATTAAATGTGATTATGATTTAATAATTAGTTGTGATTATCATGTTCTAGTTAATTGATTAGATAATTATCTAGCATCCTAAACAAGTTAGGTTTGGATGTATAATTATACGAGCAATCCTAGTATAAGTCCAATGTGATAGGTTAGCTTATAAATACTATGTATTGGGTATTCTGGATTGTAAGAGTCAAGTTTTTGTGTAGTTTTCTTGATCTAATAATATTGTGAGAATTAGCCATAATTTTATGTTCGTTTGAGTATCGACTAGGACTTGAAAATAATTAACATGAAAGTTAGGATAAGAAAATACTATGAATAGAAAATCTGATCATAGAAATGAGCAAAACTTTATGAATGAGTTGTGATGAACATGCTGGAAGTGTTATAAATTCTGAGAAGAATTATTACCAGAATATAAATTAGCAACACAAACTTGCTTTATTTTGTTGTACACCATGCATTGGGGGTCTTTCAAAAAATAATTGAGTTTTTCTTTTTCAACACAAAGGTTTTGATCTTTTAAATTTAACCACTTTATTTTTTTATACTTTTTTTTGAACAGCGTATCGTTAGGATGTCGCTAATCGAGTTAGTAGTTAGTATGTTATTAACTTAGTATCACTAAGTTAGTATTAAAATCTCCATTGCCTGGATTTGAAACCAAAACCTCCAAGAGAAGCAAACATTCCCACCTCCCCCTTGACGACTAGCCCAAGAGATCATTGGTTAATTTTTTTACTTAACCCAAGGCTTTTCATCTTTTAAAATTTAATCCAAACACTCTTTTATTTTTCAACTTTGGTGTCTCATATTTTTCATGTTTCGCAAGTTTTTCGTTTTGTTCTAAATTTTGCGAGTCAAAATGCTACAACATGCGTGTGGGGTTCAACGTTTTTCCGTCTGTTTTTTCCTGTTTGACAGGCCATCACAACCCCTCTATTTTCTCTGTTTGACAAGCTCCTCGCAAGGCATAGGTCCTAGATTGACTTAGTTATTATTTTCTACGTTTTGCGTTTCGTTTTAATTTATTCGCATTAACAAGCTGCAACAGGCATCCGTGGTTAAACGATTTTACGTCTGTTTTTCGCTCAGTGTTATTTTTTCCTTTTCTATTTATTTGATTTTTACGAACTCTTCCAATGTTGGTCGCTGGCAGTGGTTCTACTTGGCACGATTTTACGAACATATTTAACCTCTTAAGTTTTTTACTAATAATTTGTTTCAAGTTTACCTCTATAGCTCCTTTACTTTAAAAAACTATTTTTTACATGCATATTTTTATGTACGTGTTGGTACGAATTCGATTTTCTCTACGTTTTGACGTAAACTTTTTTTTGGAAAGGAGTCAGGTTAAATATAATACGTTTTCGTTTAAAAACATTTTTACGTGCATATTTTTATGTATGTTTTAGTATATATTCGAGATGGTGTATGTTTCGACGTAAATTTTTTTGAAAACGAATCAGGTCAAATATAATATGTTTTCGTGCTTATTTTATGAATGTTTCGTAAATTTGTTTCGAACCGAGTGGAGTCAAATTGTGGTTTCTTGTTTCCCTTTTTTCAAAAGCTCCAATTAATCTCTTTTGATTATACGTGTCCGTTTTCCGTTATACCCGTTACGTTTGTCTATACATGAGTCGGGTCACATATAATACGTTATGATTGTACGATATAAATTTGATTTACTTTATGTTTGATCCAATCGCAATGCTTATATAGGTTACCTTAAGTTCAATCGGATACGTCGAAACGCGTGTTTTCATATGATTAACGCATCACATAACGTTTGTATAAATCCATACGATGTTTGCAATGTACCAGCGCTGCAACGCACGCGGGTCTTTTTGCTAGTTATGAAATAATTTTGAACCCTTCTATGTTATATATGGTGTATTACCCATATGTGTGTTGACTTAAAGCGCTCAACGAGTCGGGACTAGCAACCAAAATAACAAGAACTTGCAAGACAAAACAAGTAAATCTTACACAAGTATTATGAGTTTGAATATCAAATTATTATTATTATTATACTTGTGTAATCAATTTAACTAGGTTTAATCCCGCCGCGTTGCGGCGCGATCACTTAGCAAACATGAAAATGACAGGGTAACCCCGCCACGTTGCAACGGAGTCTCTTAACGAACATCAAGCCGACGAGGCATGTTAAAGAAATATTTAGTTTTAAAGAATCTTAATACTTAAGCTCATTATATTCTTTTGGATGCTTGGTGATATCGTTTAATCCTTAAACATGTAGATTCAAAGGTAATTTAACCCGTAACAATTATATTTTTCAAAAATGTAAAGAAAATGAGTTATTAATACTCAAAGCTGAAGTGATAAAAGACAAATAGGTGACATAGGAATGAATTATAAAAAGGTAACCATATTTTACAATTTTTACATCAAAATAAAACTTTTTTGGATTTTGTTTATTTAAGTCTCTCTACTCTCTCCTCTCTGCCTAACTCTGTATACAACTATACACTTCCTACATCACCATGATACTCATGTACACCACTATTATAGCAGAATCGTAAAAAACTTAAGCCTCACCGGCGCATAACCCCTTCTAGTCTTCTTTTCCGGCGAAGATAAATCGTTAGTGTCTTGGTGACCAATCCCCAGTCCTCTTTGTCTAAACTTTCTCTCTCTTTCTAAAAACTCCATCTCTTAACAATCTCTAAACTCTCTCAGGCAACCAAATACTACACCGCCGACAGCCAAATCCACATGTTCATCTGATCGCCACGTCGTGCAGACGGTAAGCAGTGGCGACAGAGCAAATCCCGCTAAAACGCTAGCATGTTAAACTGATGAACGACGATCTGAAACTTACCTTTCTCTTCACCACCACCATGGCCGGAGACTAAGACCACAACCATTTTCTTCCGTCATCATCGTTAAAGGGCTACATCTCTGTAGCCGGAGTCGAATGACCACATTATGGGAAATCATACGGCCGCTATCATCTGAACTTTCGGCTTTTACCGTTTTTGAGGTCGACAATGGTTTCATCACAAACATAACCGGCATCTTCGCTGCGGTGCGCCTTATGTGGTGTGGCTAGAAATCAACAAAGCAGTAAACCACCAGATTTGTGAGCCGAATGAGTGAACCATAATTATGGGAAAGGAAAAAGTGTGTATATATACGGGCTTTAGACATTTGTGAGGTGTAAAGGTAAGCCATATGTGGCAACAAAGTAGAAATTAGATTTATATAGATTATATAGATATCATAAGAATATTTTATAAAGATTACAAGTCCTATAGATCAAGCATAAGGTAGGAGATTAAAGTCTCCATTTAGGCACCTCTTAGTGTCATATAATTAATACATGAGGTAGGGAATCAAGTCTTCCATTTAGGCACCTCTATTGTTCACCACTACACTTGTTGTTATGAAGAACAAGGAGGGTCCTGAACTTACAAGTAAATAGAGAAATAAGAACAACTAATGTATGGAAACATCAAGAAGTTAGTGGATTCTTATGAAAGATAGCCCAAGCTAGTCTAACAATCACACATACATCAACTTCAAGCTTGAACACTTCTTGTGGGTAAAACCCTTTCTAAAACAGAATGTTTGTGAGGTTTTAACCTCTGATTTAACTTGTCTCAGCCTTGTTTTTAAGCCTAACTAACCATTCAATTGATTATGAGCATAAGGACATAGGTTTGAGATGAGATAAACTCAAGTTTAACTAAGATTAACAAAGTTTAAGTGAAAACAGAAACTTCAGTCCACTTTGGAGCCTTTTTGGTGACATTCCAGACCTTGGTTTTCCATGAAAAACCTGTGGAAATGTTCCTAAGGTTGTTCCAAGCAAGTGGGAAAAAGAATTAAGTGAAAAGACCAAGAAATGAAGAAGTTATGCTTATTTTAGCAACTTGTGTCAAATCTGTCTTGCAACTGATTTCCAGCCGAAATGAGAGTGAATTGAGAGTGATTTTGTGAGTTTGTAAAGTGTATGAAGTGTGGAGGATGCTTGGTTTTATAGGGAAGGATTAGGGTTGGGTTTAGTGTGCATTTAAGACAAGGAACTAAGTTTAAACTCAAACAAAACATCAAATCCCGCTCAAATTCGCGAGCTGATTAAGGTTCTGCCAATACAATGGGCTCGCGGGCTGCGAGAAGAATGAGCCTAGTGGGTTGCGGACCGTGACTCTCCTCCAGGTAATTCAAGTTTGAACTTTTTACAAGTTTACCCCCTAGACTTTCATTTATGCATTTCTAAGTGTAGTTTAGGGCACAATGGATCATATATAAGGGTGTGTTATGTAGATGAATCATAAACTAGGTAGAAAACATGTGTAAACATGTATATTTATCGAGAATAAGTGTCGAAATTGTGTAATTTAGCATATAGATCACAAGTTTTCAAGTATGACATATTTAGCACAAAGTACGAATAAAGTGTCGTATGAATGATATTTTTGAACGTATGAACATGTATAAGGCGTATATAACATAAATGTAACGAAAATACGAATTTCATTATGATCTAAGTATCGGATTTTACAAAGATTACAATGAAACGACGATTACAAGAATACAAAGTTTCCAAAAATAGGATTAAAAGCAAGGGTTTCTAAATATAGAAAGTATGAAAATGCAGGGCGTTACAAGAATAGGTCAGTACTGATTCTGATTCGATTCGTTACGGGATTAATATGGTAGTAACACTCGGTTTAAAGTCACAGCTCTGATTTAAACAACAGTTGAGGAAAACTCAAGGCATGTGATCGTATTAAAGTCACAGCTCACTCACTAAAGATGCTCATTAAGAAAAGAACTTTTTTCGTGTGGAAGCCTATTATTTGACGGAATTAACGGATCCCCTAAACCGTTCAATTTTTTTTATTGGAAGGCTTGTGTGGATAGAATACTAACAAAGATGGCTTTAGTGTAAAGAAATATACATGTCCAGAAAACGGTGTGTCAAGACTATGGTTCGGCACTCGAAACTGCGGATCGCTTAATCATTTCTTGTGATAATGTCGAAAGCACATGGAATTTAGTGAAGCAATGGCGTGGAATGGATGTGACGCAAGTTGACTCCATCATGACTAGACTAAAATTCGCAGAAAAGATGAGGAGATAAAAAAAAAACATATAATCAACAATCATCATATGAGCTTAGTGGCAGATACAGTCTTGTTTTGTAGGTTCACATGAACCTACTCGGTTTAGAAAAAAAATTAGTGAAAACTTGTATAATTTAAAAAATATTAATGAAAATTTACCAAAATGAAGCTACTGAAAAAAGTTTTTATATGCACCGCTGTAAAGCCTGCAGAAAGTTACGATAGAAATATACACGAACTCACTCATGTGAATAAAAAATCAAAGAAAGTTATGATAGAAATATACACAAACTCACTCATGTGAGTCAAAAATCAAGGAAAATTCAATACTTAATTTGTATAGGTTTTGTTTTCATATGTACTTCGTGTTTACATTTCTTTAATTTAATAAAGTTATTGCTTTATGGTTAAGAAAAAAACAAGAAAAACTATTAAAATTGTACGAATGATACATTTAAAATTTAAAATTTGATTCAAATAAATATAAAAATTTAGAAAGATTACAAGATAACATAAATTATAAAAATAAATCAACATTTATCCCCTCTAGTACGTAACCCTATAAATAAAGGAGTTCACACCAATCAATTTTCGCAAATACATCCTCACAATTCTCTCCGTTAGGGTTTCACCATCACCGACCTAATTTCCGGCCAGCATACCACCATGTCGTCGCAGAAAACCATCGTGTTGAAGAGCTCCGACGGAGAAACCTTCGAGGTTGAAGAGGTGGTGGCATTGGAATCGCAAACGATCAAACACATGATTGAAGATGACTGTGCGAACACCACCATCCCCTTACCTAATGTCACCAGCATGATCATCTCCAAGGTTATTGAGTACTGCAAGAAGCACGTGGATTCGGCCAAGAACGAGGACAAGAAGACTGCTGAGGAGGATCTGAAAAACTTTGATTCTGAGTTTGTCAAAGTGGATAAAGACACTCTTTTTGATTTAATTCTGGTAAGTGTCTTTTGTTTTTGATTTATTATTATTATTTATTCGTGATTCTTGATTTGTTTTGTTATTATTTAATATTATGTAATGAGCTTCAAGAAACAGACACTAATGTTTAATGTTTTGTGTGTGTTTTTTTGTCTCAGGCTGCAAACTATCTCAACATCAAAAGCTTACTGGATCTGACGTGTCAAACGGCTGCTGACATGATCAAGGGCAAGACTCCTGAAGAGGTTCGCAAGACGTTCAACATCAAGAATGACTTCACCCCTGAGGAAGAAGCAGAAGTCCGCCGTGAGAATGCATGGGCATTTGACTAATGATCCCTGACCCGAAATTGTCGATACTTAAGGATCAAGTTATAATAGTGTTAGGATGCTTTTCTTCTTTCTTAGAAAACAAACCTTCAACTTATTATGTATAGAGTTTTCCTAAGTGTTTTGGAACTTTCGAACCACTTATCTATAATTGATTTTGCTTCTTCAACATGCTTATCAAGGTTTTGTAATACCTTAAAAAGAGGGAGAAACAAACTTGTAATTTGAATTAATGATATTAAGTAACTATAAAAACACTGATCATGTAACAAAGAATATTGGTTTTTCAATTTACAATAAAAAGATTTTTTCATTAAATCTGAAGATGCTTTAAGGGATTTAAGTGTACTCAAACAAATTATGGATCACTTGTGTACCACTGTGTGTAAATGGACGATCAAAGTACAACCATAGATGCATACTATATAGTTCGAGTAAAAGCATACCTTTCATCGTCAGCAGAGCCTGCTCAACCATTTTGATGGCCTAAAGCAAACTAAAAACTTGAGGCTTTTTTTTCAAAAAAAAACACTATTTGAGAAAAATCCTCCTTTTAGGACCATCAAAATAAGCTAAAAGGTTTATTGTTGGCGAAGTTAATTTTTGTTTTGTTTTGTATTTTTATACATTTTTTGTATGTGTTAAGATAAGTTCAACCCAGCTCAAATACCATATATATATATATATATATATATAGGTAAAGAGTAAAATACAAATGCGCTTATCGTACGATACGTACGCGATCATCCCAGCCGTTCGATCAGGTGCAGATCTGGTGCGAATTCAATACATATCGCATATGAAAAAATGGTTAGCATGGGGTAGTGTGAAAAATGGCATGGGGTGTGTAGATGGACAAAATCGCATGTGTAAGATTTGAATATCGCATGTGAAAAAATGGCATGTGGTAATGTGAAAAATGACATGGGGTGTGTAGAATCGCATGTGGAAAATTGAATATCGCATGTGGAAAAATGGCATGGGGTAATGTGAAAAATGGCATGGGGTGTGTAGAATCGCATGTGGAAAATTTAATATCGCATGTGAAAAAATGGCATGGGTAATGTGAAAAATGGCATGGGGTGTGTAGAATCGCATGTGGAAAATTGAATATCGCATGTGAAAAAATGCTAGCATGGGGTAATGTGAAAAATGGCATGGGGTGTGTAAAATCGCATGTGAAAAATTGAATATCGCATGTGAAAAATCTGTGTGTGTGTTACTGTTCATCTTCTTCCATTGTTGGTCGATCATTGTCAGTCTTCTTCCGTTTGACCCTTACAACTCCCAAATTAGTAGTTCTTATTATCGATATCGCACTAAAAGGAACGAAGGGAGGTTGGGGAAGAAGATTTTCAGGTTTTTGAATTTGATTTAGGGTTTGATTTTGAACTATCATCGGTCAATTACAGAGATTTATGACCTCGCAATGGCGTTTTTAACCTTCCTGGTATGATTTAGATATATTAAAATGATTAATTTAATCATTTAAATTAGTTTCGCCCGCGTTTGATCGATTGAAGATCGTACGGCTGAGGGCATCGCGTACATAATGTATGATAAGAGGTATTGTACGTTAACCGGCCTCTATATATATATATATATAGGGTAGGGATCCTAAGAAAAGTCCACCATATTTGAGAAACTTGAGAAGCAATCTGGACCACACATTTTCCCTAAGCAAAAAATGCAAAAAAAAGGTGAAAAAAATGCAAATTTTTTTTTTTTTTTTTTTTTGAAAAATCGCTGCTTTTTCTTTAAGGATTAATTTTTTTTTTTTAAAAAAAAAAAAAATTTTTTGGATTTATACACATGTGTATATTGTTAATCTTTTAACTATACATATATGTATATTGTCAATTATACATATATATATATACATGTTTAAAATTGAAAAAATGTGTATATTGTTAATCTTAAACCATAAACACTAAAGCTAAACCCTAAAGCTAAACCCTAAACTCTAAACCCTAAAGCTAAACCCTAATGCTAAACCCTAAATCTAAACCCTAATTATAAACCCTAAAGCTAAACCCTAATGCTAAACCCAAAAGCTAAAACTAAACACTAAAGCTAAACCCTTAATGCTAAACCCTAATACAAACCCTAAAGATAAAGCTAAACCCAAAAGTTAAAGCTAAACCCAAAAGCTAAACCCTAATGCTAAACCCTAAACCCTATTGCTAAACCCTAATACTAAACCCTAATACTAAACCCTAAAGCTAAACCCTAAACCATAAAGCTAAACCCTAAATATACATATATGTATAGTTAAAAGATTAACAATATACACATGTGTATAAATAAAAAAAAAAAAATTTTTTTTTTAATTTTTTTTTTAATTCTTAAAGAAAAAGCTGCGATTTTTCCCAAAAAAAAAAAAAAAAAATTTGCATTTTTTCACCTTTTTTGCATTTTTTTGCTTAGGGAAAATGTGTAGTCCAGAATGCTTCTCAAGTTTCTCATTTAGCCTACTACTTCTCACATGATCCTTATCATATATATATATATATATATATATATATATATAGGTAAAGAGTACTGTACAAATCTCCTTATCGTACATTACGTACGTTACAATCTCAGCCGCCCGATCATTTTCCCGCATTGAATTCGCATGTTGTTTTTTGTACCACATGCGAAATTGTTACAAAAAAACAATATGCTATTTCATCAAAATTAACACATGCGAAATTGGTACAAAAAAAAAAACATGCGAATTCATAAAAAATTATCACATGCGAAATTGTTATAAAAAAAACAACATGCTATTTCATCAAAATTACCACATGCGAAATTGGTACAAAAAAACATGCGAATTCATAAAAAATTATCACATGCGAAATTGTTATAAAAAAAAAACAACATCCGATTTTAAAATGCGGAGAGATGATCTGACGGCTGAGATTGTAGCGTACGTAATGTACGATAAGGGCATTTGTATGATAACCGGCCTCTATATATATATATATATATATATATATATATATAAATTTGAGGCCCTATTGATTTGGAGGCTTAAAGCCGAAGCCTCAAAATACTTGGGCTTTGGCCGGCCCTGACTGTGAATATGTTGGTTTGAATTAAAACCATACCTTTCGTCAATGAAGCAGGTCTATTTTAACTTTAAGGTTATATAGAATATGAACAAATTAGTTTGATATCTTATTTACATAATTTACGCATGTATTTGTAGTAAGAAGTACAAAATTTAGAAAATATGCCCCATCGAAAACGTAAATTTGATTATAATTAGCCTTTTTAATTCAACATTATAAGGTATAAATTTTATTAAAAAATAAGAGAAACTGAATTTAATATTTGATGTATTGGTCTGGATTAATCTTAACTCAGAAAATATTTATAGACAGTCTTAATTTTGAACATATTTTTCTTTAAAGATCATGTACTAACTAAAAGTTAACCCAGTTAGTTTTTACTGGCGTGGAATGTTTATGTGGCAAAAAGTCAAAGTTTTAATGACGTGGACCGCTTATATGCAATATCATAAACAAAGTCTAGGAGGCCGAGTGCTTGTCGAGTAATCAGTACAAGGTGTGTTGCCAAGGTGATTTGCTTCAAATCCGCCTAATTACTCGGAATCGATCAAACACAGTCAACATCGACCATAATTAAATCTAGTTGGTCAACTCGGACAGAGCTTGACTTAAAAAATAAATAAAATATAATTCCTATGTTTATCATATTAAATAATAAATATCATTTTTAAAGTAATGAATATTGATTTTTTGATATACTACTATTTGAATATGTATTATTTTGATTTATATTAGTCTTTATACATTTTGTTATAAATATTAGTAAACTTATGACATTTGACGTATATATAATTTCCCGAAAATTAATATTTTGATGATTTAACGTGTGTGAGTATTCCTCAAGTACTCTCTGCCTAGGTCGAGTACTCGCACCTCCCCAGTCAGCCAACTTGTGAGTGCCTAGAGACTTTTGCAACCATGCTCATATGATAAATATGACAAAGTTTTGATGACGTTGATTGCTTATGTGGCAAAGTTTTAATGACGTAGACTGCTTATGCGACAGTTCACATCAGCAAAAATTGGCTTAACTTTCGGTTAATATGAGATTGCTAAAGAAAAATATGTTCAGAATTAGGACTGTTGGTAAACATTTACTTAGACCATGTGTAGTGGGGCGTTTTTTTTTAAATTTCAAAAATAACGCCCAAAAACGCCCCCCCCCCCAATTACATCGGGCGTTGTTTGGCATTTGTTTTGAAAAAAAATTGGATTGGCGTGGTTAAAAAAACGCCTAAAAGGGCTTGTGGAAAGGTTGACTGACCAATGGAAGGGTTGACTGACCAATGGGAGAGGCTTTTGCATTATTTAATTTAAAAAAAAAATTATTGTGTAATCAATGGAAGGGGCGTTATTGGGCATTATTCCCACTACGTCACTTTTGCAATAATCCCCAATAATGCCCCATGCTGACTGGACTGCCACGTGTCGCAAAACGCCCCATGGTGGGGGCATTATTGAGGTAAACCACTACACATGGTCTTAGGATTAATCCCATTCAATAAGTAAAAATTAAGATAACTAAAATCCAATTCCCTATATAACGTAAATGAGAGCATTTTCTCACAAAACAAATTTTGCATTTTTCTTTTTCTATTTCAATTTTTAACTTCTATTGTTTATATGTGTTTGAGGTTGTTACACGGGTAGTTATCATAGCCTATAAGTTAAAAGATGTAAAGATGTAGAAAGAAGTCACGATAATTTTCATCAAATCAAATATTACAAAAGTGCCTAACCTCTGATTTAAACTTGAAAGGTTCAAGTAAATGATAAACTTTAATGTAATGAGAAGTAAGTGATACTTTTATATAACAAGGAAACAAAACTCATGAACAAAAGCAGCTCGGATTTATCAATAAACGAAACTAAATATGCATGTAACTTGAGACTCATCTGGTATTTTACCAACAATCATGACGAACTCTAAAGCATCACATTTTTGCTAAGTTTCTTTAAGCATCACTTGTATAAAATGAAATCTGTGTGCGTTATGTTCGCCTAACATGTATATGCATAATGTCTCTTTGTAAAGTCTCATCAAATATCATGTCTCAGTAAGCACATCAACTTTAAAAGTATGGATTGTAACTCTTAACACCATCCAACATTCTTGGGTGAGTGTGAGCAGCACGACCTAGGCGCCACATAGAAAGGAGGTGTTTTCCCTCTCACACTCATATGAGTGAGTGTGAGTATGATATATTTCTTACATTTTCTAATACAATTTACATGTTACTTTTCTCCAATTAATATTTGATATATGTTTGAACAAGTATTTACTATAATAAAAATAAAACGTTTACTTTGTTAAAATTCTTGAAACCGTTTACAAGATAAAAAATACTTTAACTTGAAAAAAACTCGGTTTTCAGCAAAACCTTGTATTTCGTTTAAAAATCTAAGGAATGCAAATTTAAGAAAAATCAAATTATGTAGTAAATTATTGAATAGCATAATAATAAAAAAAATGCACCATGTAAAGGGATTTAGAACAAAAACAATTTGGATAGCGAATTTGACTCATGCATGTTAGGCTATAAAGTGTAGAGGAGCCTCATCTTCAAGGGATGGGCTTCCACGTAGACATCTACGTCATCGGATGTGGGGATGAGCCCCAAGAGATCGGCCTAGGGTGGGGGGATGATATCCCTTGTATATACAATATGAATGTATGTATATGTGTGTGGGTGTAGAGAGAGGCTCGTCACCACTGGCAAATGGGGCGACGATTCCAACGGGACGAAGTTGGGTGCGGTGTTGCCGGATCGAGACGGGGCCCGACAGGCTTATGATTTCAGAATCCAACCACACGCCACACTCACAGGTGTGAATGTGAGCCATGTTGAAAACCCCACGCCCACGTTATGTATGCCCCCAGGTGCCCTAATCCAACATTACAATTGCTATTTATAGATATAAAAAAATCCCAAGATATGTACAGTTAATTAATGTTCTTATTCATTTTTTTTAACTTCTGAATTTTGTTATTTTATTTCCACACTATAAATTTACAACAATTTTGTGCATAAAGAGGTTGTATATATAGCTTAGGGTAGTTTTCAAAAAAAAAAAAAAAAAAATGCAATTTTCACTTTTAACCTAAAGGTTTTATTCTTTGAATTTTAACACCCAATGACTTTTTAACTTTTTATCCAAATTTTTTCATCTTTTGCGATTTAACCACAATACTTTTTTATTTTGCACAAAAAGGTTATATATATGGCTTAGGGTAGCTTTCAAAAAAAAAAAAAAAAAAAAAAAAAAAAAATGCAATTTTCACTTTTAACCTAAAGGTTTTATTCTTTGAATTTTAACCCCAATGACTTTTTAACTTTTTATCCAAAGTTTTTCATCTTTTGCGATTTAACCACAATACTTTTTTATTTTCAATTTTGGTCCCTCATACTTTTCATCTCTCACAAGTTTTTCATTTTACGCTTCGTTCTAAATTTTGCGAGTCAACACGCCGCAACGTGCGTGTGGGATTTAACGTTTTTCGTCTTTCTTTTCCCGTTTGACAGTATTTTTCTCCGTATGAAAAGTTCGTCGCAACGTGCGGGTCTTAGATCCACTTAGTTATTATCTTTTGCGTTTTACGTTTATGTCTAATTTCTTCGCATTAAAACGCCACAACGGGAGTGCGTGGTTCAAGGATTTTACGTCGGTTTTTCGTTCAGTGTTATGTTTTACTTTTTTTAATTTTATTTTTCAAGCTTTTCTGATGTTGGTGGTCGCTGACATTGGCGTGACATAATGCCAATTGGCACGATTTTACGAACGTATTTAACCTATTAAGTTTTTTTACTAATACTTTATTTGAAGTTTACAGCTAATTCTAAATAAAAACCAATTTTAAAAGAAGTAAAATGACTAAAAAGCCCTCACATGCAAAGCATGTGAGTTAACTTAATTGAGTTTTCGGACGACGTTAGTTGTAAAAGTTATAGAATGTAACAAAACATGAATATAAAGGTTCGGTTTTTGCCGATTTCACAGTGAAAGGTATAAAGTGCAGTTTATGTATAACATAAAGGTCGATTTATGCACTTTAGTCTAAGAAAATTTATTTTTTTTACGTGCATATTTTTATATACGTGTTGGTATAAATTCGATTTGCTCTACGTTTTGACGTAAAATTTTTCTGGAAACAAGTCATGTCATATATAATACGTTTTCGTTTATAAGAAAACATTTTTACGTGCATATTTTTATGTGCGTTTTGGTATAAATTCGAGTTGGTGTATGTTTTGTCGTAAACTTTTTTGGGAAACGAGCAAGGTCAAATATAATATGCTTTCGTGGTTAATTTTATGAATGTTTTGTAAATTTTGTTTCGAACCGAGTGGAGTCAAATTGTGGTTTCTTTTTTCCCTTTTCTCAAAAGATCTAATTAATCTCTTTTGATTAAATGTGTCAGCTTTTCCGTTGTACACGTTACATTTTCTATGTATGACTCGAGTCGCATATAATACGTTATTTTTATACGGTATAAATTCGATTTACTTTATGTTTTGATCTAATCGCAATGCTTATATAGGTCACATTGAGTTTAATCAGATATGTCGAAACGCGTGCTTTCATATGGTTAACGCATCACATAACGTTTGAACCAATTCATTCGACGTTTGCGATGTACACGCGCCGCAACGCGCGCGGGTCTTATTGCTAGTTACTATAAAGAAGCAACAAATATAGGCATCAAGAGTTGTAACTTGTGCTTAGGGCTTTTTTCAAAAAAAAAACTTGAGTTTTTACTTTTAACCTAAAAGGTTTTTATCTTTTACAATTTTCACCCTACATGATTTGTTTTTTTAACTTTAACCCAAAACATTTCATGATTTTCAATTTAACTTTACAACTTTTGTCACTTATACTTTTTATCTTTCGCAAATTTTCGTTTTACGTATAGTTCTAAATTTTTCGAGTTAATACGACGCAACGTGCATGTGTGGTTCAACGTTTTTACCTCTATTTTTCCATGTTTGACAGGTTCGTCGCAACACGCATATCCTAGGTCGAGTCAGTGTTGGTGGTCGATGACGGTTGGGTGACATTAGTACTATTTGACACCGTTTTACGCACCGGCGCAACGCGGTGTGTGCTTTGGGGGTTTTCAAAGAAAAAATGGTTATGCATATGGTTGTCGTAACGTTGGCTTTGGGGGTTTTAAAAAAAATTGATTTTTTTTTTACTTTTTACCCAAAAGTATTTCATAAATTACTTTTAACCCAAAACTATTTGTTTGTTTACTTTTAACCTAAAACTTTTTATCTTTTGCAATCTATCCTCATAACTTTTTTACTTTCAACTTTGGTCTTTTATAGTTTTTATTTTATGCAAATTTTTTGCTTTATGCTTGATTTTAAATTTTGTGACTTAACACATTGCAACGTGCGTCTTTGGTTTAACGTTTTTACGTTTCGTTCTAAATTTTGCGAGTTAACACGACGCAACGTGTGTGTAGGTGAATGTTTTTACATCGTCTATTTTTCCCCATTTGATAGGTTTAACATAACGTACAGGTCCTAAATCGACTTAGTTATAACTAAAGAATCCCCGCCACATCGCGGCGGGTCTCAATCCTAGTTATTATACCCTTATAAAGAAGCAAGTTTTCTATGCATAACAAGTTGTACATTATGCTTTGCACATTTTTCAAAAAAAAAAACTTGACTTTTTATTTTTAACCCAAATGTTTTTACCTTTTGCATTCTTAACCTTATATAATTTGTTTTTTGAACTTTAACCCAAAACTTTTCATTATTTGCAATTTAACTTCACAACTTTTGTCACTTATACTTTTCATCTTTTGCAAATTTCCGTTTTACGTATAGTTCTAAATTTTTCGAGTTAATACGACGCAACGTACATGTGTGGTTCAACGTTTTTGCCTCTATTTTTCCATGTTTGACAGTTTCATCGTAACAAGCATATCCTATGTCGAGTCAGTGTTGGTGGTCGATGACGGTTGTGTAACATTAGTACTATTTGACACCGTTTTACGCCCCGTTGCAACGCGATGTGTACTTTGTGGGTTTTTCAAAGAAAAAATGGTTATGCATATGGTTGTCGTAACGTTGGCTTTAGGGGTTTTCAAAAAAAAAAAGTTTTTTTTTTACTTTTCACCCAAAAGTATTTCGTAAATTACTTTTAACCCAAAACTATTTGTTTTTTACTTTTAACCCAAAACTTTTTACCTTTTGCAATCTATTTTCGTAACTTTTTTACTTTCAACTTTGTTCCTTTATAGTTTTCATTTTCCGCAAATTTTTCGCTTTATGCTTGGTTCTAAAATTTGTGACGTAACACATCACAACGTGTGTCTTTGGCTTAACGTTTTTATGTTTCGTTCTAAATTTTGCGAGTTAACACGATGCAACATGCGTGTGTGGGTGAACGTTTTACATCGTTTATTTTTTCCCCGTTTGACAGGTTTTACATAATGTGCGGATCCTAGACCGACTTAGTTATAACTAAAGAATCCCCGCCGCATTGCGGCGGGTCGTAATCCTTGTATATTATAAATTTGCAACATGGAAAGGCTATTTGGTGTTGTACATCATGCTTTATTAGTGTTTTATCCATGTTATCAAGTGTACTCATGGATTTTGGAGTTGTACTTAAATATGGGTATAAAACCCACATATCTCTCTCATTCACACACTTTCTCAGATTCATTCTTCTCTTCTTTCTCTCTGTATAAATTAGTTCCCCTCAAGTCAGCACTGTCTTCTTTCGATTTATGTTGGTTTCGTGGCTTTTGCTTCATGTTGTTGAGGTAACGGTGACCTTCCTATTGTCTCATGTTTACACCGTCCGCCGTCGTTGTCGGTTTGGTGTTGTGTTTATTTATGTGGATTTTCGTGGTTTTTTTTTTTGCATCATGTTGTTGAGATCTCTGTGACGGTGCCGTTGTCTCATGTTTACAACGTCCACCGGCGTTGTCGGTTTGGTGTTGTGGTTGTTATGCTTCTTGGTGTTGTACATGATGTTTGGGAAGTCTTTTATGCATGAAAGGGTTTGTACACTTGGCTTAGGGTTTGTACCCTCTTTTGGGTATAAAATCCCACACCACCGGTGACGTTGCTGGCGCCGATGTCGGTTTGGTGTTGTGGTTTGTGCCAAGTGGTTTATGCTTGATGGTATTGAGGTGCGAAGCCGGCCACGTTGCTGGTGTCAGTGTCGATTATGATTCTAGCTATGATGAGTTTAGAAATTTACTTTTTAACATTAATAAAAGTGACATGCATGGATGTTGGATGGTAGGTCTAAACCTGCAACCCCTTTGTAACTGCCTCTTTAAAGAACTCTGAGCCTATGTTTTCGGTTTTGAGTTTGGTTTTACTTTTCGTTTTTTTTTTTAGTTTTTGTTTACTAGGTTTTGGTTTTGAGTGATGGCCGGTAATGGTGAAGGTGTGAACGGAGGACGATGGTGGGTAATGGTGAGTGATGGCCGGCAATGGTGACGTAGGAATCGTATGACATTAGGAAGCTTTTTTTGGTTGAATTGGAGTTTGGGTCTGGGTTGTCAAAATGCATTAGCGACAAACCAGGTGGGTACCGAAATACGTTGAATTGACCAAAAGGGTGAAAGAGTTGGACTTGGACTTTGTAGACTCAGACTAAAAGGGATAGTTAAAAAAATTGAGAAAAGGGTTGCGTAAAAGATGATAAAAATGGACTACAGCTGCATGTCTCGGAAAAGTAAAATTATTGAGATTTGGAAAAGAAATTGGAAAAAGGGCCTACTGATTTCGACTTACATACAGCATCATGTGGTTGTCATTATTACATTTTTTTTTTAACTAAGTTCAATAATTTAATAAATATGAATTACTTAATATTTAACTAAATGTGGTTTGAACAGTTTTGTCGGTATATTCCAAAAATTTTATTTATAGCCTGTGGGTTTAAAAACTTTTTGTAACTGTCATTTTGGTGCATCTGACTTAACCTCATCTAGAAACTTATTAAGTCAGAGGCCATTTCCAAAAGCCTGATTCGAGTAATTTCCCATTCATTTTTTTTTGTTATAACTTTTATTGTAAATGAATTAACAATCATCCTTAGATAAAAAGTTAGATTATACTACTGCAAACTAACAAAATCAACTTGATGGTGGGACATACTCATATATTGTACAGATAAGAAACAATGATAAAACCCTAATGGGTACACAAGTCATAGAAGAGAAGCCCATGATGTGTGGTGACGACATTATTTTTCGGTGAGTCTTGCTCCTCAGGCTTGCCTTAAAACCAGGACTTGGGAGTTGAGTCAAATGTAGAATGAAACCATTTAACATTGATCGTACTAGGCAGAACGTAACAAACAATTGGCTTCTACTTTCTGTGAAACCGAACACCGTCGTAACGCGCTGTATAATTCTTCTATTGTTCTAAATTTGTAACCCCGGCCGCAACGCGGCGGGTGTTAAACCTAGTTATAATTAACTTTGACCATAATGTATCAATGGAACCGAGTGAGAAGATCAAATAAAAAGTTTAGTTTGGCTAGGAATGATAGGAAGTAATAGGATTATGACATGCGGCAAAATTAAAAAAAAAGAGTATTTTAGTCAATTTTATCCAATATTCTACCTTCTTATCTCCCTGTAACTTCAAAACCCATAGGTGTGAATGTGAGCCATGTTGAAAACCCCACTCCCACATTCAACATTTTGTTCACCTTCAACATTTTGTTCACTTTCGATCTCAATAATCACTACATTATAATGTGATTTTCATCTCCAATCAATGATTCAAACACCCGATCAACGTGTTCTTCAACTTTTTTGAATAAACCCAATTTAATTTCATACAATATGTCATTTTTTCCCGTGATTTTGAAGCGAATCACTCGATTTGTTCGATTCGATCGTTGATAAGTGTTTCTAGCATCCAAATTTTGTCAATCGTTGAAGAAATCTAAAGAAATCGGCTTCGATCTATGTAAGAAAATTTTGAATTGCATTTTTACGATCTGGGATTTTGAGTTGAGTCATTGCGTTTTACAAAGGAATGCAAAACACTTTTTTTTTGTATTTTCAGTCTATTGCGTCTTAGAAACAACACATTTTATTGTATTTTTAGTCCACTGCGTTTTAGTTAAAACACATTTATGTGTTTTCTAGCCATTGCGTTTTAGAAAAAAGGCATTTATTTTGTGTTTTCTAGCCATTGCGTTTTAGAAAAAAAGGCATTTATTTGTGTTTTCTAGTCATTGCATTTTAGAAAAAAAAAACATTTCTATGTGTTTTCTGCCCATTGTGTTTTAGAAATAAGACATTTCTTTGTGTTTTTCAGCTATTGCGTTTTAAAAATAACACATTTCTTTTGTGTTTTTTTTGTCTATTGCGTTTTAGAAAAAATCCATTTCTTTGTGATTTTTGTCAATTGCGTTTTAGAAAAAAATCATTTTATGCTTTTTGTCCATTGCGTTTTGCGCATCAGTTTTGGAATTCTTTTTTCAAAAATATAGCAATAGTATACTCGTTTTAAAAATAAAAAACGCTCGTTTTTTTGGTGCAATTTTTATAAAAAAATAATGTCGTATGAAAAAGTTATTAACGTTTAAAAACCGGGAGAGAAATTGGAGGATAGAGAAACTATTTTTTTGAATTAACTAGAATACCCTACACAAAATCACGCGCCTCCTTCTTTTTTATCAATTATACCCATTTAATCCAAACCCTTGATTAATTAATTGATGATCAAGATTACTTTCTAGCCAAAATAAACTTCCTTTTATATCCTGACCCTGGGAACCGAATCAAAATCAAACACTAGTATCATTATCTTCCTTCTTTATGGTCTCGATTTCTACAAGTAAGTTTCATTATCAGTTAAATAATTATGACTTCCACCGTTTTCTATGTAGGCCCAATTAAGACAACATAGTTTGGCCGGAGTCGGCAACGGGATTCTCCAATTTAGGAAGTGCGATAGCCTAATACAAAAAAGTCATTGTTCTAAATTTTTTTTCCACCATTGCCACTATATTCAGTACTTATATTATCACTTAAATAATAATGGCCTAACAACCCTTTTAATTGAGAAAACCTAGGAAACTCTAATCATCCGATATTTTTTGCTTTTGAAAAAAAATCACACATGTAATATACATGTTTTTAAGGGTTTTGAGCAAAAAAAAAAAAAAAAATAGAAAAAGCGCCAACCAGATTTAATATATATATATATATATATATATATATATAGTTGAAGTTTCAAATGAGAAGAAATTTTTTGTAAGAATAAAAATAATAAATTTTAAACCAATAGAAATGCTCCATTTACTTCATTTAGTATGTGTATTTAATGTTATTAATAAGGGCATATAGGTAAATTTCTAATTGTAATTAATTAGCTAACTAATTAAATTTGTAACTCATTTTTAAATATACTCTTTCAAGATAAAATAATTTAGGGTGAAGGATAATTTTCGACATGTGTAAGATAAATTTTAGTATATGTGTAGGATAAATTTAGATATGCGTAAGGTAAATTTCGGTAAGTGTAAGATACATGTAGGATAAATTTTGAAATGTGTATGATAAAATGTTGTTTGCTTTATTAGTTAGAGATAACATAATTAATGGGATGAGTTATAAACTATTTAATGTTTTACCATTATGCCATTTCTATATATATATATATTATAGGGTGGGAGTTGGCTACAAAGTCCATTTTTCCTACAAAGTGTACAAAGTTATAAAACACCACAATTTCAGCTATAAATCACACTCAAAACCCACGAATAACAAAGTGGATATTACAAAAACGCCATATTTGTAGGTTTTGTGTTGTGTTTTGGATGATAAGGCTTAGATTATCGAATGACTAATATTAGTGTGTTTTATATTGATTATCATGTTGTGTTTTATATTCATAGTTCTACGATGGTGTGTTTGAAGTTTTTTGGACTGATAGAGTTTGGATATTGTGTTTTAGTGATCTTCACTTTGTTATTCCTTGGTTTTGAGTGTGTTTTATGGCTGACATTGTGGTGTTTTATGACTTTGTACACTTTGTAGGAAAAATAGACTTTGTAGCCGAACTCCACCCTGTATATATAAACAAGTTTTGTGTAACATATTTTACAATGACGTATAACATATGTTACAGTCATCATCATACTCAGTAAATCCCACCACCAACAGCAAAGCAAAGGTAGGGTATGAGGAAGTTGCTTCCAGTGAGACCCCCCGGCTCGAGAGTAGTTTTGCATCAAGCCTTGGACATAAAGCACATAACACTCAACAATCGGGACAAAGACCTATTAGTGCATGCACCATTTTGTCTTTCAGCTATCAACGCCACCACATGATGCATGATTAGCTGTCCTCAGCTTTTAACGTTATTTCATGAAATTAGTAAAACAACGTTACAATTAGTGCACTTTCACTTTTGCCCCCGATGGCCCACACATATATACATTATATGCGCATAACACAAGCGGGGCGTTGCGCAAAACTTGTTTATTTTTTTTAAATATCATCTCGGCGCTTTTTTTTTTTGCTCAAAACTCTTAAAACATGTATATTACATGTGTGATTTTTTTCAAAAAAAATGTCGGGAGGTTATAGTTTCATAAGTTTTCTCAATTAAAATGGTTTTATTTCAATACTTATATATATATATATATATATATAGAAAAAGTATATCGTACAATATGCCTTAATGTACATTGCGTAGGCGAGACAAAATCGCACGTTATATTACGGAAAGAGTAAAATGCACAAATAGTCCTTGTGGTTTGGTGAAATTTCACCTTTAGTCCCCAACTTTTCAGAATTACACTCTTAGTCCTTGTGGTTTGACAAGTTGTTACTCGGATAGTTCCTAAAGCGGATGAAGGTTACTCGGATAGTCCCTGTGGTTTGATAAGTTGTTACTCGAATAGTCCTTGTGGTCTGACAAGTTGTTACTCAGATAGTCCTTCTCATTTCACACCCACTTAACCAGAAAAACTAACCTCCATCCGATTTGGGGACTATCCGAGTAACAACTTGTCAAACAACATGAACTAAGAGTGTAATTTTGAAAAGTTGGGGACTAAAGGTGAAATTTCACCAAACCATAGGGACTATCCGTGCATTTTACTCTTACGAAAAATGTGAAATCGCATGAATATGTATTTAAGAAGTCGCATGTTTATATAATTGAAATCGCATGTACATATAACGTGCATAAAATACAACATATAAATTGTATCAAATACGGCGTAAAATCAACCCTTTTTCGGTACTAATGTTGGAAAAATCTTGTTTCTTTGTTCCTTTTTAATTTACAGGGTCAAAAGAGCTTAAAGGCACAAAAGGAGTAAAATAAAAGCAAAAACCAACATAAATACAAAGAATGAGGATTGACACAACTCGCCAAGCCCCCATCCACATCCAAACCAAGAAAAATGCAAGATCAGAAGACTTGACACGGGGCCGTGTCCAAGACCAGATTCTCTGTAGAAGAAAAGATAACAGTAAAGGACAAACCAGACAACCAACACGGGGCTGTGCTAAGCCAACACGGGGCATGGTCAACTCTAAGATTCGCAAAATCTGAGATAGTATAGCAAGTACATTGGCCACGGGTCGTGCCGTTGATACACGAGGCCGTGTTAGTACAAGACCTGACACAGCAGTTAATGAGGAAGAGAGAGAGAGAGATGGCCACGGGGCTGTGCCAAGCGGTCGCGGACCGTGTTGATCGTATGTCTTCAGCTATAAATAGGGGTGCTTGGTTTCATTCCAATCCATACCTTAGCAAACCACTTCTCTCACACTTACCACCACTCCACCACCACTACAACACCATCATCCATCTTCCATAATTTAGACTGTGTAGTAGTCTCGGGATCCAAGATCGATCGTAAGAGTTCTTGTCAAACAAAGGTCATGCTTGGCTAAACTCTTACATCGCTTGGTGACGACAAACATTTTATGTATTTTGAGATTCCAGGATCCGGGGAGTTTGATGGAGTTTTGGCCTCGATAGAACCAATTCGGTAGAATATTTTTGGTAAGAAAGGAGTAGAAGCAGAATAATCATTGGTTGAATGCTTGCTTCATTCATACCGAACAAGTTTACATCTTTTACAAGTTGGCGAAATCCTGGAGAAATTTTGCCAGCGTTTCCCCTATGGGAACCAAAACTTATCAAATGAGGAGCGCAAGTCCTATATTTATAAGCAATGCCCATTCGTCCGAATGCACTTGGGACGAATGGCCTCCTCTCGTGCGAATGGGCAATGACTCTTTTTGTACGAATGGCACATTCGTGCGAAAGGGCTTTAACATAAACGTTCCGACCCATTTTTCACACTAAGCTATGCAATATTCAACACACGCTCTATCTAGCCTATTCGCACAGTGGCGGACATACAAAATATGCACCAACAGATTCCCCCTTGGTCGTCACTGTTGAATCTTGATCTTTGAAAACCTCGAGCCGTGTTTTGAATATTCTGCAACTTCAATCAACCATCTTGAAATCTTTAATCGATTCCCCCTTGATTGATGATTCGGGCTTGCATTATCTTCATTAAGCACAAATTCCCCTTGAATTGAATCTTCAGGTCTTTGTTTACAATGTTCCCAACCTCCTCTGATTTGCTGTACTGAAATCTTCATGAATAATCACCAACTTGAAATTAATCGATGTAACTTCTCTGTTTCGGCTTTAACCGCCTCCGTGTTCGGTTTTTTATTTACCATTTTATCTCCATCGCGCATTCCGCATGCCCGATCCTCTAATCTTCAAAAACCCAACCGACAATTGATAGAAACTTCGAACACCACACCGGTTAACTTCAAGTCTATGATTACCCACGAAAATCTGAAATTCCATTTTCTGTAATCATCTTTAAGCACCCTCTTGAATGATTGATCAGTATAAATAGTAATCTCCACAATCAACAAATCTTCATCAAATAACAAATCATCTGGCAACACATTCAGATCTCAGAAGCTTTCATCCACGATCAGATTCACATTCTTACTCTTTAGTCACGATAACAAATGTATAGTCTTCTCCGCTAGTTCCGGCAGCAACTTAATCAACAAACATCATCATTCCCCGGTGGTTAGTCCAAAAAACAATTCATCTGCACGAAGATTAACCATTCTAACACTTTAGACTATCACAATGTTGTGATATCTTATAAGTATCCACAATACAGTTGCATCTCCTGACGCTAATCCCGCTGACTGGCTTGACGAAGACCCGGGACTCAAACTCTAAGACGTCAATCTGACCCTGATCTGTAGAGTCTGAACTTCCTATGATCACGAAATCACGAATCCGGATCCTATGCATCCCCGGACAATTTGAAGTCGGAACCACCCGATTGCTGTTGCATTGTCACGAGTTTACAAAATACCAGAATTTCAGTATATTCTATGAAATTTTTATTCCCCCACATTTTTGCAAATTCTGACGTCTTATCACTGAATTCCCTCTCAAATTGAGCAATTCCGTCCTCTCTTATCTCTGAAAAACTCGACTATGCCGAAAATGTGTCATTTTGGCCTCTAGAAGTACGTTTTTCATCAATGCGGATTTTTCGCTAAGGCCCATTAATAGTTAGATAATCCAGATGATAATCATTCTACACCAGTATCATGACTACCCCACTAATTTTCACAATCTATGATCGCATCATCAAATACGTTCTCTGAAGCTCCGGACGGTGTCCCTGAACAACCCATCTTGGTCGTTAAAAAAATTCGAAAAAATTTCCAATCACCAAATTTTTTGGAGACTCCTCTCGTCATTGCGATAAAAAAATGCAAATTTTTTTGTTTTTTTAGGCATTTGCTCATTCGTGCGAATGGGGTAGGTCCATTCGTACGAATGGACTTATTTTGGAATGAATGACATTTTGAACGAATGGGGATCTCTTCTTTTCCGAGAGGCCACTTCGTACGAATGGGAGAACTGCCACTTCGTACGAATGGGAGAGCACTTTCGTATGAATATGACTGATCCAATCTCATGAACATTTCCAATCACATTTTTTGATCCAGAATCTTTATTTCTGTGAATTTGATGATGAAACTTCACAGATATGTGCGAAAGTCAATTCCGAAACTAATGATGCCTTCAATTTGAACTTCCATCCGTGAATTGACCTTCAATTTGATGTTTATTTGATTTTTTACTTCTAAACCCCCTAAAATCCAAAATTCATGAGCGTAGGTGATTTAATCAACTGTTAAATCGATTGAATTGGTATCGTAGCTCTGATACCAATTGAGATTCCAGGATCCGACGAGTTTGATGGAGTTTTGGCCCCGATAGAACCGATTCGGTGGAATATTATTGGTAAGAAAGGAGTAGAAGCAGAATAATCATTGGTTGAATGCTTGCTTCATTCATACCGAACAAGTTTACATCTTTTACAAGTTGGTGAAATCCTGGAGAAATTTCGCCAGCGTTTCCCCTCTGGGAACCAAAACTTGTCAAATGAGGAGCCCAAGTCCTATATATATAGGCAATGCCCATTCGTCCGAATACACCTGGGACGAATGGGTTCCTCTCGTGCGTATGGGCAATGGCTCCTTTCGTACGAGTGGCACATTCGTGCGAAAGGGCTTTAACATAATCGTTCCAGCCCGTTTTTCACACTAATTTATACAATATACAACACACACTCTATCTAGCCTATTTGCACAGTGGCAGACATACAAAATATGCACCATCATATTTCTTTTTTATTTCCAATCTTTGGCTCCTTTTTAATTGGGTATGTATTAATGACTTTAATAACTTGTTTTATATATTGAAGGTGAATTTATCTAACATTCTTCATATGTTGTTGATTCACATGTTCGTGTCTTTACGGTCTATATAAAGCACGTTAACTACTTGGAAGGGGCTTAGAAGGGTGGTTGGGTAATTCTATGTCCCATTCAGTGTGTAGATCCTGCGAGAACCTGGAGGCAAGCTTAGTACTACTCCATGGATTGGCTAGGAATGACTGGCCAATCTGAGAGTAAGAAACCGCTTGAATCCCTTATCTATAAACGACTATTAAAACTTTAAACCAACCATGCGAGGATTGTATCCCTGCTGACTCAGACCAAAGGGTTGAGGTAACGCTGCCTGGAAGGGGGCCTACCGCTTTTCGCATTAATATCTTAGTTAATTATCTTTCCATAATCCGACCTTGCGTGACTGTATCCCTGCTGACTCAGACCAATAGGTTGAGGCTCACGCTGCCTAGAAGGGGGTCTACTACTATAAGTTAAAGATAATCTCTTAAAATGTCCAAAGTGAGGAAATCATTAAAGGATACATAAAAGAGGAGTTGGAACCAAGTGATTCATTCTTGTCTATCTGTTTTTCCTTATATTTTATTTTTGTTTTTTTAGTTTATCTTTTTATAGATTTAAAAACCTTTTCATCAAAGTTTGATTAGATTAGAAGTTAACGATAAGCCGGTATTAAAAGCTTTTGTGTCCTTGGACGACCTCAGTATCTTGCCATCACTATACTACGTCCATGATGGGTGCACTTTCCCTAACGTTTGTGTAGAGTGATAGTAGTATATCGTGTTTTATAAATTTAAAACTTGAATCGGTGAGTAAAAAGAGCTAAAATATATCTAAAAAATATACCTACACCCGCGCACGTCAACATATATGTATAAAAGTCAATTTTGCATGTACATATTCATATATGTATAAAATCGCATGTACATATATGTATAGAATCAAAGTCTCAAGTATATATAGAAATGAAAGTCGCACGTTATAAACCAAATTTCGCATGTTGATACTAAATCGCGTACGCAATGTGTATATATATATATATACAATTATAAAGGAAAACCCATTTGATTTCAAAAAACTCAATAAACTCAATGTATGAACCACATGTTGCCACGTGTTACAACCTTTTTCTAATTTTTGACATGTAACAGCTTTGTGAGGAGATAGAAAATTGATATGTTACACCTCTTTCGCTCGTTTACGTAGATGTAACATCACACGTTACACTTTTTTTTTGTTTTCAATAGCAAATTTTATAGGTTTTACGAAGTGTAACATTTTCGAACTTAAATTTTACGAGTTTTCAATGTGTAGTGCATGTAAAAAAAACATTGTACGTGGTTTATAGAAAAAAAAATTAGTGTAACAAACAAACCTGTTACATATCAGTGTGGCAGTCAGAAAAGTGAAAAAACAAAAAGCTGTTACGTGTACTTTTGGTCAGTCTGTTACATGGTTAGAAAAGTTGCTTTATGTAACATCCAATCTCAACCATAGTTTTTTGATGAATGGTGGAGATTGAGTTTTCAAAGTTTTCTTAACTCAATATAGTTTTCTAGATATCCTTTCTGTAGGGTGGGGGTTAGTGTAAAAAGGGTGGTTTTGTGAGAAGTGTAAGAAATGTTTTAACCCCTTAGATCTTGTAGTTAATAGTTGAGATCAAGAAGGGCCTAAAATGTAAATTATGTTTTATTTTTTTTTGACTAATTTAGCTAGATTATGGGTAATAGTGTCTTTATATATTATATTTTCAAATAAAGAAACCGTCATCAACTTTTTTGAACGTCAATAACTTTTTATACGTAACCTTTAAAAAAAACTAATTACACCATAATAACGAGTTTTTTTTATTTTTAATATGAGTACCATATTGTTATATTTATATAGGTTAAAAAACATTACGTATAGCATGATATGAAGCCTACTGGAATGCAGGTTTAAAACACCATACGGAGAACATATATCGGAATGCAGGTGTAAAACACCACGGATGCAGGTGTAAATGCAGGTTTAAAACACCATGTGAAAAACATACAAAGAACACATACTGGACTGCAGGTTTAAAACACTATAAATGCAAGTTTAAAACATCATACGAAGAACACATACTGAACTGCAAGTTTAAAACACCACACAATAGATTTTCGCACAGAACAGAAAAGAAACCATATTACAATGATGATGATAACTTCTTACGAACTTGAAGATATATGCGAGATAACAAATAAATCACAGATTCTTAAAAGATCTTTAAAAAACAAATCGGAATCCTAAAATAACTCCTAGGTGGTTATGGGTATATTTATCGTTTAATTGAATTATTGAGTAAATTATTTTTTTACCCTTTTGAATTAATATAACTCAATGACACATGTCAATCCCAAAATATTTCTCACACATCCCACACTCAAGCCCCTTTTTTACAGAATCCTCAATCCCTTTCCGTGCATTTATATATATATATATATATATATATATATATATATAGGGAGGAGCTCATGCGAGAACCACCTTTATTGTGAGAACCGCGAGAACCAATGTGAACACAACCTAAAATAGCTAAAAAAACCTAACCCCTACCCCCTCCCCCAAAAACCTAAACCCCCCACCCCCCCCCCCCCCCCAAAAAAAAAACCTAAACCCCCCCCCCCCCAAGCTAAATGCTAAAAACTAAAACCTAAAAAAAACCTAACGCCACCCCCCCCCCCCAAAAAAAAAAAACACTAAACCCCCCTCCCCCACCCCCCAAAAACCTAACCCCCCCCCCCAAGCTAAAATGCTAAAAACTAAACCCCCAAAAAACCTAAAAAAATCTAAAAAAAAATCTAAATTTTTTTTTTTGAATTTTTTAATATTTTTTATGTTAAAATCGCTACTTTTAGAAGCAAAAAAAAAAAAAAAAGATTTAAAAAAAAAAATTTTTGAAATTTTTTTTTTGCTTCGAAAAGTAGCGATTTTTTTATAAAAAATTCAAAAAAATTTTTTTTGTGTGATTTTTAGCTATTTTTAGGCATTTTTGATTGTGTTCACATTGGTTCTCGCGGTTCTCGCAATAAGAGGTGGTTCTCGCATGATCTTCTCCCTATATATATATATATATGTTAAAAAGTGGAGAACACTAAAAAAGTAGGGAACCTGGGAATAGTGCATTTAACATGTTAAATATATATTAAAAATTCAACTTAACATGTTAAAAATCATTTTTTTTAATTTTTTTCAGCGCTTTTTCTTATAAATATATGTAGAAACTACTCTAATAAAAATATCATTTTTGTAAATTTTTTAACCTTTTTAACTGTTTTTTAAATTTTAAGTTTTTAAATTTTTTATTAAAAAAGCTTCTACATGCATTTGTAAGAAAAAATGCAAAAAAAAAAAAAAAAAAAAAAAATTAACATGTTCAGTTGAATTTTTAAAATGTTAATTATGGTTACTCACTATTTTAGCGTTCTCCACTAAACTCTCATATATATATATATGTAACACCTCGAAAATTCACGTCCTATAATGTGTTAACCCGTGTCATAAAGTTTGAACGTGTGAAAGAATGTTATAAAATGACTAAAGTTGACAAACATGGAAAGTATGTGATTATACGGGTTCTAAATGTCAACAGTGAATAAATATACTTCATAATAACCCTACATGATGTTTATAACATCAAACGAATAAATCATGGATCATGCGAAGCTAAAAGTGAGAGATTACAAACTACAGGGGTTAAATGTGTCAACGTGTTTAAAGATATACCTCTGAGTGACCTTTTGACAAACCCGAAGCTTTGTAACTATAAATTATGCTCACTAGAATGCACGATATGAATTTCATAAAGATTCGTTATCGTATGAGAAAATTATGATCAAATTCGTGTGCGAGGGGTTAAAGCGTTAACGTTGAAAGTTATGACTTTTCGGGTTAACCGGAAGTGTCCAGGGTCTTGGCAAAGTGAGTATAAGTCCTAAAGCCCTTGTGGGTAAATATAAAGGGGTCAAATTGCAAGAATTATGCTTAGTTGCCCTTTCGAAAGGCCAAGAGACATTTACGTGGAAAATAGAAAAATTAAAATCTGATAACAAGGCTGAGGCGGGCCGTGTCAAGATTAAGGAAATCTTACGCGGGCCGCGTCAGGTGCCCAGTAACAGAAAGCATAGACAGCTTCCTGCAAACGCGCTAAACCGACCTTTAATCGACATTAATGCAACATGGGCGACCCCTAAACAGTCCTACACACTTAGGGACACATGTTGATGATTTGTGGTCAGTGTTAGACCTTGGTGTCAACAATTTGTGGTAAGAATTTCACTATAAAAGGGCCTTGAGTTGCAACCTATTGATCACACCTTCATCTACATTTTCTGATCATTCCTGGAGCTCAAGTCTTCTCTCAAGTGGTCACTAATCAAGCTTAGGACTTCAGTAAGTTTGCTAATCCTTTCTATGTTAAGTTTTAGCTTAGTTTTAGCTTAAAAGTCAAACCGTTGTAATTAACGGTTGACTTTAAGATTTGTCACTAATAGTCCAGTGATTAGTCAAATCAAAAGTAGTTATAAGTTGGTAATTATGTGGGTAATAAACCCTCAAGAGGGTTCCCCCTGATTCCCACTCTAACTAGGTCAAATGTCGGGTCAAACTTGTATTTAAAAAGTCAACAGAATGTGTAAATTACAATTTATGCATAATTAGCAATGTAGAACACATATAACCTGTTTGATCATTAATATAACTTGGTAATGAATGTAGAAACATATCTAAACATGTTCAACCCGACAATTTCCTGTTTAGACCCGGTTCGGAACCGAAAGTCGCATAGTTTGACTTATACTTTGACTTTCAGTTCTGACCCGTTATGGAATGTTTTAGAAATTCCTTAGAGCTTTATTTGGACCAGGTTACATGCTAGTATAACCCTCTGTGATTATACACCTCAGATCATTAGTTATCCAATTAATATGCATGATTCCGTTAATTGCTCATATGTTGACCATTATGCCCTTTTCACCTTAAAACGTGATTTTTGGAAATGTAAAAGAGTAGAAAACTTAATTACTGATATATAAACTTGCATACAAAATTTGACATCAGTTTGAGGTGTAGGTTAAGAGTTATGCTCGTTAGCGTAAAAATTAAAGCTTTATGTTAATTAAACGGCGTATTTAGCGTATAGCTTACTTAAACATACTTTTTGATATCAATATCTTTACCCACTGAAGTAATATATTATTTTGGGATTTTTAAAGATTTTTAATTAATTTTAGGCTGAGCATAACTTATAGTCGTAGGCCTAATCCGGTAATTGTCGGTTTTGCCCTTACGGGCTATAAAATGAGTTTTATACATCTAAATGACTCCAAACCTTTTGCTACTGATCACATATGATAAATAAAGTATTTTAAGCCTCATGGAATAATAAAAATATCAGCTTTATGTATCAAACCCGGAAATGGCTTCTAATCGCCTTTTAAGCGTTTTTAACGCATAGTATGTGCTATAATCATATTAAACGTACAAGGGTTGATACCTACTGATATTTGAGGCAAATTATAATATTTTAATAGTAAGCAAAGGTTGTTAAACTCAGACTTCAGTTTTGAGCTTTTCGGCTTATGTGAAATTACCAAAATACCCCTACGGGGCATAGTTTGGTTAAAATTGATAAATTTCACATATGTACTTTACCCTACTGATATAACTTAGAAAATTGAGTATTTTTGATGATTACATCAGACCTGTAACTCAGGTTAACATTTAAACTCTTTTACAACCTTTAAATGACCAAACTACCCCTACGGGGCATAGTTTGTGTTTAAATTCATTTCGGGCATAATAAATGATATCTTACTGATGTCACAACATATTTAGAGCATATTATCTTAGGAAACCTGTAAATGGCTCTCATTATTACCCGTTACGCTTATTTCGCGTTCGGTTCGGTTTATGTAACAAGTTTACATAAATTAGCCGAAACGGGTCAAACCTTATCGGTTTTATCTCAAAATCCAGAATGTGCATGAAGGACCCATATTAAACAAGTCTCTGAACTTGTCGGGTCTAAATCACATTCTATCCGGTCTTCGCTTAATCGTGCGTACGAACCGTATCTTTGAAACTAACCGGTCTAAGCTTAAGCTTAACTAAAGACCCGTTAGGATTATAATAGGTTATTATAAACCTTCGTTCCAGATTAGGAGAACCAGTAAAAGCTACTTGCAATTTGCTTATTGTGATTTATACATTGCTCAGGTAAATACTTTTAACTTATTTTCCCTATACGGGCTTGGGTTACGGTATATAGCATACCGCTTGATCGGGCATCAAATCTTCTGTCATTGGGTGGTTAATTGAATAATTTGATCGGCTCGTTTAAACAGTCTTGTTACTTAAAGCCTTTGGGGGGTTAATGACCATGTCCCGGATATCCTTGGCATCATTTTATGAAATGGCCACGACTTAAGCGCGGGGTGTAGGCGTACACCCGTCAGTGCACAAAAGAATAATGTGGTGTGTCTATTGATCTTTAACCCGGACAAGATCCGGGCTACTGAACGCACAAGGAACATGTAATTCGTTCACAAGATTATATATTTAAATAATTCTCCCAAGTTAAATAAAAATGTTTATGCCATGTGCATCCAAACCAATTTTCAATCATTTTCCAAAATGAGTCAGTTGATTGTATTTACCAGTGTAAACTGACGTATTTTCCCAAAAAGATTAAATCCAGGTACTAAGCGTAATTGGCTGGGATTTCTCCTTAGCATCATTAGAAGTCTCGCAAGCTTAAGATGCCTGAAGTCTGTTGAACTACTGTTTCATTTTGTTTCCGATCCATCTGTGGATAAACTTCCGAATATTGTGACATTTGATATTACAATATTAAATTCGGTTGTATTATATCTTTTAAATTGCTTCCGCTGTGCATATTAAATATTGTGTTGTTTAACTATTATGTTGCCAACCACGTCACGATACTCCCCCACCGGGCCCACCGGTGACACGTGGAAATCGGGGTGTGACAGGTTGGTATCAGAGCCAGGAGTTAGGCCGATGTGCCAACGAGGACGCTAGGCTCCCTAAACGGGTTGGAGATGTAAGTCCCACATTGGTTGAGGAGGAGAACGAAGCCTTCCTTATAATGGGATGGAAACCTTTTCTGCCCATACATGTTTTGTCTGGGCAAGCAACTCGTTGGGTGAAAACAAAACCGTGAGTTTCTGGATGGGCAACCCATCGAAGGAAAAAAGGACAATATCTTGGCACGGTTTACTTGGGCTGTTACAAATGGTAATAGAGCCACTCCTGTGTCGTTTGGGATGGTGGGGCAAACCTCATTGAAGACGATGAGTCCTTAAGGGGGGTGATTGTAACGATACTGATACTGAGAAGATACTTGGCAACTGTGACACCCTAGGCAAATCCCATATCGGCCTTGGTTAGGAGGGATACTAGGTTCATAAGACATTCATTGCCTCTTAACTCACCAACGCGTTTTAGGCTTACTTGGCCGGGGAGCACATAAATACTCCACAATTAAGCGTGTTTAGGTGGGAGTAGTACTAGGATGAGTGACCTCCTAGAAGTCTCCACCAGGGCAACCAAAAACAAATCCATGAGTCACAAGGACATTTATAAATTATAAGCTATGATTTCAGAGAATCAAGGCTTTTAAGGTTTGAATATAGTTTATTACCTTTTTCGGACAGGGAGTCATAGCTACCACTGTCTTTTGGCTCATGTAGAAATGAGCAAGGCCCGTAGGCATTATATTACCAACGTATGGTAAAAATATGATCGTCTTAATTGATGATCTAAACCCATGATTCAGAGATCATTAAATTGGGTTAGGAATCTTCTTAAAGAATCCTTATATATATAAAATGACGTGTGATTTTAACGAATCACGTCTGCCGGGAGTGTTAACATGTTTTCAGATGTTAACCGGGATTTGAATCTTTTGAACAGGTCTTACCATCTTGGCCTGGTCTTATACTGACCCGAAGGCTAGGTTTCACACTTTAAGATTCTTAATTAATAATTACATAGGCAGATTATTTCAAAAGGAATGATTTTAATTTATTTATTTCATATATAATCTATTTATGCACATAATGGCTATATGAAATTTATAAAACAAACATTCCATTAATTTATTAAAATATTACACATCGCCCTAAACGGGACTTTTCAACAAACAATTACCCACGCAGGGGTCAAACAACATACTAGTCCTCGCAGGGACTTTAAGTAAACATGCTAGTCCAAGCAGGGACCTAAATCAAACAACTAGTCCACGCAGGGACCTTAAGCAAACATCATACCCTCGCAGGGGTTAACGAAAGATAGACCCATGCAGGGGTCAAAACAAACACACATACATACCCACGCAGGGGCTCAATTGATACAACAACAGTGGAAGGACTTAATGATAATGCCCGAATTACTTTGACGGGTGCTGAATTGAAAGCGCTAGTTGATGGCACAGTTACAAGGGCCTTGGAGCGGCAGTATGAAGATTATAGTGGGACTCGAAGTAGGACCCAATCTGCACCGCATTCAAAACCCAAGACACATTCTGAGGCTCATAGCTAGCCTCCTCCCAAAAAGGACGGACCCAAGAAAGATGGCGATGATCGTCAGTCCACCAATCATCAAAGTGTCCCATCTCAACAAATAGTACTGAATCAAGAACCCCGTAACAAGGGTTGCTCCTATAAGTACTTCGTGTCTTGTAAGCCCAGGGATTTTATTGGGGAAAAGGGAGCTATTGACTGCATGACTTGGTTAGACGAGATGGACACGGTTGTGGATATCAGCGGATGCGCTGAGAGAGATGTGGTTAAGTTTGTGTCGCAGTCCTTTAAGGGTGAAGCTTTAGCATGGTGGAGATCTCTGATTCAAGCCACCGAGAAAATCCCATTGTATAAAATGTCATGGGATCAATTTGTTGCCCTCATCAGGGAAAATTACTGCCCCCAGCATGAGGTGGAGAAGATAGAATCTGATTTTCTATCATTGGTGATGACAAACCTTGACTGTCAAGCTTACCTAACGAGCTTCAACACAATGTCCCGGTTGGTTCCTTATCTGGTGACCCCAGAACCAAAAAGAATAGCTCGTTTTATCGGTGGTTTAGCCCCGGAAATCAAGGCAATCGTAAAGGCTTCTCGGCCAGCTACCTTCAGGTCTGTAGCTGACATATCTTTGTCACTTACTCTGGATGCAGTCCGACAAAGATCGCTGAGAAACAAAGAGGCTGAGAAGAGGAAACGTGAAGATGAAAGTTCATGGAGATCGAACAAGAAGCACCGTGGGAACGGTGACAACAAGAAAGGATCGGAGTCAAGGAAAGATGGGCATCATTCTGGTGAGAAGCCCAAATGCAAGATTTGCAAGAAACATCACTTTGGAAAGTGCAGACTTGAGTCGAACTCACAGACTCAGTCAAAAACCTATGCTTGTGGTATATGCAAGTCCACGGATCACAAAACCTTGGATTGCAAGAAGATGAAAGACGCAACGTGCTACCGTTGCAATGAAAAGGGGCACATTAAGACCAACTGCCCTAAATACACCAAGAAGCCTGAGGAGGCTAAGAAGACTAATGCTAGAGTCTTCAGAATGGACGCAAAGGAAGCGGTTCTAGACGACAACGTTATTACAGGTACTTTCCTTGTAAATGACGTATATGCTAGAGTACTTTTTGATTCAGGCGCTGATAAGTCGTTTGTAGATAATAAGTTTTGTGAATTGTTGAAATTACCTGTCAAAACCTTAAAAGTGAACTATGAGGTGGAGTTAGCAGATGGCACCCTAGAAACCGTCTCTACTGTGTTAGATGGATGTTTTATATCCATTAAGAACCACTCTTTTCCTCTGTCTCTACTTCCCTTTAAGTTGGTCGGTTTTGACATAGTTCTGGGTATGGACTGGTTATCTCATAACCAGGCCCAAATTGTCTGTAACAAGAAACAAGTGGTGATAAAGACTCCGTCTGGTGAATCACTTACTATTCGGGGAGATACCCAGTATGGGCTGCCTGAGCAAGTGACGATGCTCAAAGCCTCCAAATGTTTAAGGAAGGGTTGTGTCATCTACATGGCACAAGTGATTATTGATGAGCCTAAACCGAAGATAGAAGACATCCCTGTCATTTCTGAATTCCCAGAAGTTTTTCCGGAACTACCTGGTTTGCCACCAGATAGGCAAGTGGAATTCAGGATTGATATCATCCCCGGAGCAGCACCAGTTGCTAGAGCACCTTATAGGTTGGCACCAACGGAGATGAAAGAATTGAGGACACAGCTAGACGAATTGCTAGCCTAGGGTTTCATTAAACCTAGTTCGTCTCCTTGGGGAGCGCCTGTCCTGTTTGTCAAAAAGAAGGACGGATCGATGCGTATGTGCATCGATTATCATGAGCTTAATAAGGTCACGATCAAGAATAAATACCCATTACCAAGGATCAACGATTTGTTCGATCAATTGCAAGGAGAAAGTTATTTCTCGAAGATTGACTTGAGGTCGGGCTACCATCAACTGAAAGTTAGAGATGAAGACGTGCACAAAACATCATTTAGGACTTGTTATGGTCATTAGGAATTCCTAGTGATGCCTTTTGGGCTCACTAATGCACCTGCCGCGTTCATGGATCTCATGAATCGCGTTTGCAAGCCGTACTTAGATAAATTCGTCATCGTTTTCATCGACGACATTCTTATCTATTCGAATAATCAAGCTGACCATGAGAAACACCTTCGATGTATTCTCAAGCTCCTGCATCAGGAGAAGCTCTATGCCAAATTCTCTAAGTGTGAATTTTGGCTTCGAGAAGTCCAATTCCTTGGACACGTGGTTAGTGAGTGTGGTATCCAAGTGGATCTTGCAAAGGTTGAAGCAGTTATGAACTGGCAAGAACCAAAGACGCCTACAGAGATTCGTAGCTTCCTGGGATTGGCAGGATATTACAGGCGTTTCATTGAAATTTTTTCAAGGATTGCTGCACCCCTAACTTCCTTGACCAAGAAGAAAGTAAAGTTCGTTTGGGGCCCTAAGCAGCAAGAGTCCTTTGATATCCTAAAACAGAAGTTGAGCAACGCCCCAGTACTGACATTGCCAGATGGAATAGAAGATTTTGTGGTTTACTGCGATGCATCGCACACTGGCATGGGGTGCGTGCTTATGCAGAAAGGCAAAGTTATTGCCTACGCATCACGACAGTTAAAGGTGCATGAAAAGAATTACACCACCCACGACTTGGAGTTGGGTGCCGTTGTATTCGCACTAAAACTGTGGAGGCATTATTTATATGGTATTAAGTGTGTGATTTATTCTGATCACAAGAGCCTCCAACATCTGTTTAATCAGAAGGAATTAAATATGAGGCAGCGCCGCTGGATGGAGACTTTGAATGATTATGATTGTGAAATCAAGTACCATCCCGGCAAGGCGAATGTAGTCGCTGATGCCTTGAGTCGAAAGGAGAGGGTGAAACCCATCCGAATCAATGCCAAGCGCATGGAGATAAAGAATAATTTGATTGAAAGGTTGTTAGCTGCACAGAAGGAAGCTGTGTTGGAAGCTAACTATCCTAATGAAAAGTTAGGAGTAACTGAGGAGCAGTTAACTCTTAGCAAGGACGGAATTCTAAGATTAAACGGACGAATATGGGTTCCAATTTATGGAGGACTTCGAGATGTCATCCTCCAGGAAGCCCATAGTTCCAAATACTCCGTTCATCCTGGAGCTGATAAGATGTACCAGGATCTAAAGGCAAATTATTGGTGGATAGGCTTGAAGAAGTCTGTAGCCACTCATGTAGCTAAATGCTTGACATGTGCACAAGTCAAAGCCGAGCATCAAAAGCCGTCAGGCTTGCTACAACAGCCTGAACTTCCTACGTGGAAGTGGGAAATGGTAACTATGGATTTTATCACCAAGTTACCTAAGACCAGTAAAGGAAATGATACAATATGGGTTATAGTTGATAGACTGACTAAGTCAGCACATTTCTTACCCATCAAGGAGACTTATAGCTCCGACATGTTAGCCCAGTTATACGTGGATAAGATTGTAGCCTTACATGGCATACCTGTGTCTATTATCTCTGACAGAGATACTAGATACACGACACATTTTTGGAAGAGTTTCCAGCAATCTTTGGGCACACGTTTGAATTTTAGTACGGCTTACCATCCTCAGACAGACGGTCAAAGTGAGCGTACTATTCAAACGTTGGAAGACATGCTACGTGCATGTGCGATTGACTTGGGTGGTAGTTGGGATAAGCACCTACCCTTAGTCGAATTCTCCTACAACAATAGCTACCATACCAGCATTAAGGCTGCGCCTTTTGAGGCATTATACGGTAGCAAGTGTAGATCGCCCGTATGTTGGGCGGAAGTTGGAGATGTCCAATTATCAGGACCAGAGATAGCCTTTGAAACGATGGACAAGATTGTCCAGATTCGTGACCGTCTCAAAGCTGTCCGAGATAGGCAGAAGAGTTACGCGGATCCAAAGCGTAAAGCTTTTCACTTCGAAGTGGGTGACAAAGTGTTACTTAAGGTATCACCCTGGAAGGGGGTGATGCGATTTGGTAAGAAAGGCAAGCTAAGCCCAAGATACATAGGACCTTTCGAGGTTATCGAACGTGTCGGGTCAGTTGTCTATAAGTTAAACTTACCTGAAGAGCTCAGTGGAATTCACAATGTGTTCCACATCTGCAATCTAAAGAAGTGTTTCGCTGATGAATCACTGGTTATACCACATACAGATGTGCATATAGATGAGAGCTTAAAATTTGTGGAAAACCCTTTGTCGATTGAAGATCGACAGGTTAAGAAGCTTCGAAGGAAGCATGTGCCTATTGTAAAGGTCAAATGGGATGCCCGTAGAGGTCCCGAATACACGTGGGAGGTTGAATCCACGATGAAAGAAAGGTACCCTTATTTATTTCAGTAAATCTCGGGTCGAGATTTATTTTAAGGGGGTGAGGATGTAACACCTCGAAAATTCACGTCCTATAATTTGTTAACACGTGTCATAAAGTTTGAACGTGTGAAAGAATGTTATAAAAGGACTAAAGTTGACAAACATGGAAAGTATGTGATTATACGGGTTCTAAATGTCAACAGTGAATAAATATACTTCATAATAACCCTACATGATGTTTATAACATCAAACGAATAAATCATGGATCATGCGAAGCTAAAAGTGAGAGATTACAAACTACAGGGGTTAAATGTGTCAACGTGTTTAAAGATATACCTCTGAGTGACCTTTTGACAAACCCGAATCTTTGTAACTATAAATTATGCTCACTAGAATGCACGATATGAATTTCATAAAGATTCGTTATCGTATGAGAAAATTATGATCAAATTCGTGTGCGAGGGGTTAAAGCGTTAACGTTGAAAGTTATGACTTTTCGGGTTAACCGGAAGTGTCCAGGGACTTGGCAAAGTGGGTATAAGTCCTAAAGCCCTTGTGGGTAAATATAAAGGGGTCAAATTGCAAGAATTAGGCTTAGTTGCCCTTTTGAAAGGCCAAGGGACATTTATGAGGAAAATAGAAAAATTAAAATCTGATAACAAGGCTGAGGCGGGCCGCGTCAAGATTAAGGAAATCTTACGCGGGCCGCGTCAGGTGCCCAGTAACAGAAAGCGTAGACAGCCTCCTGCAAACGCGCTAAACCGACCTTTAATCGACATTAATGCAACATGGGCGACCCCTAAACAGTCCTACACACTTAGGGACACATGTTGATGATTTGTGGTCAGTGTTAGACCTTGGTGTCAACAATTTGTGGTAAGAATTTCACTATAAAAGGGCCTTGAGTTGCAACCTATTGATCACACCTTCATCTGCATTTTCTGATCATTCCTGGAGCTCAAGTCTTCTCTCAAGTGGTCACTAATCAAGCTTAGGACTTCAGTAAGTTTGCTAATCCTTTCTAATTTAAGTTTTAGCTTAAAAGTCAAACCGTCGTAATTAACGGTTGACTTTAAGATTTGTCACTAATAATCCAGTGATTAGTCAAATCAAAAGTAGTTATAAGTTGGTAATTATGTGGGTAATAAACCCTCAAGAGGGTTCCCCCTGATTCCCACTCTAACTAGGTCAAATGTTGGGTCAAACTTGTATTTAAAAAGTCAACAGAATGTGTAAATTACAATTTATGCATAATTAGCAATGTAGAACACATATAACCTGTTTGATCATTAATATAACTTGGTAATGAATGTAGAAACATATCTAAACATGTTCAACCCGACAATTTCCTGTTTAGACCCGGTTCGGAACCGAAAGTCGCATAGTTTGACTTATACTTTGACTTTCAGTTCTGACCCGTTATGGCATGTTTTAGAAATGCCTTAGAGCTTTATTTGGACCAGGTTACATGCTAGTATAACCCTCTGTGATTATACACCTCGGATCATTAGTTATCCAATTAATATGCATGATTCCGTTAATTGCTCATATGTTGACCATTATGCCCTTTTCACCTTAAAACGTGATTTTTGGAAATGTAAAAGAGTAGAAAACTTAATTACTGATATATAAACTTGCATACAAAATTTGACATCAGTTTGAGGTGTAGGTTAAGAGTTATGCTCGTTAGCGTAAAAATTAAAGCTTTATGTTAATTAAACGGCGTATTTAGCGTATAGCTTACTTAAACATACTTTTTGATATCAATATCTTTACCCACTGAAGTAATATATTATTTTGGGATTTTTAAAGATTTTTAATTAATTTTAGGCTGAGCATAACTTATAGTCGTAGGCCTAATCCGGTAATTGTCGGTTTTGCCCTAACGGGCTATAAAATGAGTTTTATACATCTAAATGACTCCAAACCTTTTGCTACTGATCACATATGATAAATAAAGTATTTTAAGCCTCCTGGAATAATAAAAATATCAGCTTTATGTATCAAACCCGGAAATGGCTTCTAATCGCCTTTTAAGCGTTTTTAACGCATAGTATGTGCTATAATCATATTAAACGTACAAGGGTTGATACCTACTGATATTTGAGACAAATTATAATATTTTAACAGTAAGCAAAGGTTGTTAAACTCAGACTTCAGTTTTGAGCTTTTCGGCTTATGTGAAATTACCAAAATACCCCTACGGGGCATAGTTTGGTTAAAATTGATAAATTTCACATATGTACTTTACCCTACTGATATAACTTAGAAAATTGAGTATTTTTGATGATTACATCAGACCTGTAACTCAGGTTAACATTTAAACTCTTTTACAACCTTTAAATGACCAAACTACCCCTACGGGGCATAGTTTGTGTTTAAATTCATTTCGGGCATAATAAATGATATCTTACTGATGTCACAACATATTTAGAGCATATTATCTTAGGAAACCTGTAAATGGCTCTCATTATTACCCGTTACGCTTATTTCGCGTTCGGTTCGGTTTATGTAACAAGTTTACATAAATTAGCCGAAACGGGTCAAACCTTATCGGTTTTATCTCAAAATCCAGAATGTGCATGAAGGACCCATATTAAACAAGTCTCTGAACTTGTCGGGTCTAAATCACATTCTATCCGGTCTTCGCTTAATCGTGCGTACGAACCGTATCTTTGAAACTAACCGGTCTAAGCTTAAGCTTAACTAAAGACCCGTTAGGATTATAATAGGTTATTATAAACCTTCGTTCCAGATTAGGAGAACCAGTAAAAGCTACTTGCAATTTGCTTATTGTGATTTATACATTGCTCAGGTAAATACTTTTAACTTATTTTCCCTATACGGGCTTGGGTTACGGTATATAGCATACCGCTTGATCGGGCATCAAATCTTCTGTCATTGGGTGGTTAATTGAATAATTTGATCGGCTCGTTTAAACAGTCTTGTTACTTAAAGCCTTTGGGGGGTTAATGACCATGTCCCGGATATCCTTGGCATCATTTTATGAAATGGCCACGACTTAAGCGCGGGGTGTAGGCGTACACCCGTCAGTGCACAAAAGAATAATGTGGTGTGTCTATTGATCTTTAACCCGGACAAGATCCGGGCTACTGAACGCACAAGGAACATGTAATTCGTTCACAAGATTATATATTTAAATAATTCTCCCAAGTTAAATAAAAATGTTTATGCCATGTGCATCCAAACCAATTTTCAATCATTTTCCAAAATGAGTCAGTTGATTGTATTTACCAGTGTAAACTGACGTATTTTCCCAAAAAGATTAAATCCAGGTACTAAGCGTAATTGGCTGGGATTTCTCCTTAGCATCATTAGAAGTCTCGCAAGCTTAAGATGCCTGAAGTCTGTTGAACTACTGTTTCATTTTGTTTCCGATCCATCTGTGGATAAACTTTCGAATATTGTGACATTTGATATTACAATATTAAATTCGGTTGTATTATATCTTTTAAATTTTACAGGGTGGTTCACATTTATCGTGGTTCTCGCAATAAAGGGTGGTTCCTAACGAATCCTTGCTCTATATATATATTTGAAGTGACAAAGATAACATTTTACCGGGTAAGATCAAATAAAAAGTTGATTTTGCCTAAGTAGAATAAAAAAGAATGTTGACCTTTCATTTTTTAAATCAATGGTTTAGATCAAAGTGTAGGAAAAAAATGTGTATAAGTGTATTTTTGTAATAGTCTGTTTGTGAACTTTTTCTCCCCACATGCAAGGCACATGCATATTGCTTCTATTTTTTAAATGTTAATAATTTTTTGATACGGCATTATTTTTAAAAAACCATAAAATCGAGCATATTTTTATTTTTAATCTAAGTACCATATGACTATAAAATACGAGATCTAAAAAAAACCCAAAACGTTCGCTTAGATTTCTATGTTGTATAACATTTTTGTGCTGGATTTTTTACTAGATTTTTGTGCTACATTTATGTGTTGTTTTTTTTTACTAGACTTTTTGTGCTATATTTTTTATGCTGGTTTTTTTGTACATTGTATTTTAAGAAAACAAGGGGTGATAGTTTGTGTTTAGGACAAAAAATCTCTTCGATCCTACCTATAATAAGTACCACATATTATCTCCAAAATCTTTTTTAGACCATGCATAGCGGGCGTGATTTTTCCAAAAAAAAAAAGCCCCCAAACACGCCCAATCATGCCCCACCCTCACCCCTTTGGGCGTTTTTGGGCGCTATTTTCGAAAAAAAGCTCTGAAGCATGTTGTAAATCACGCCAAAATGGAAAACTGTTGGCCAATCACATGCATCTCTCTTTTTCTTGGCCAATTCCCTTTTTTGGTTAGTTTTTTTATTTAATTCTTTACACCCCTTTTTAACATAATACCCATATTCCCACTACACCCATTTTAGAAAAAAACGCCCAATAATGCCCCTTACTGACTAGACTAACACATAGTGAAAAACGCCAAAGGGTGAGAGCATTATTCACCCTTACCACTACGCATGGTCTTAGGATAATTAAGTAAAACCCACCTTGTTCCTTCCCCAACATTATATCTTAACTTGTTCTAACTAACAAAATGCTAGTTAGCAGTTTTTGTTTTGAACGGCCTACAGATTTTTTCTTTTTTCCAGCCCAATATACTTTAGGTCCAACGGTCTTAGATTATGCTTTGGTTTCCTGTATTGGCAAATCCACAAGTAATTATTTTGACAATAATGGAAACTTAGACAATAATGGAAACGAATTCAGCTAAACTATTAGGCTATTAATGGTTGGGTCATCAATCGACACGTATGACTATTAATGGATTATTACACCACCTTATATGATTCCCATGTATTAAACCATGGCAACCATGAGCCTCCTTTTCTTATTCAACATTTCCTTTCCTTTTCACAAAAATAAATTAAAATAAGATAATAGTGGTTTGAGTCATGACCACACCCTTAAGGTAGTGGTTTTGGATGATGGATTAGAAGTAGGTGACATGGTGCTGTTGTAGAGAGTCATGGTGATCATAAAGGTCATGTCCACACCCTATAGCCTTAGGCTATAGAGTGTGGTTAAGACCACCATGACCCTCCACGTCAGCATCATGTTACCCACATCTAATTTTTATTTATTTTTGTCTAAAGAAACGGAAAGAAAATCTTGGAAAATGGAAAAGATGACCATGGTTGCCATGGTTTAGTCCATGCGAACTACGATGGATCAGACAATGGAGTGCTTTAACCTATCGTTCATGTTCCGACGAATCATGTCTCATCCATGACTCACACATCCTTCAACCTTATACAATGTTTTAAAAACTGGTACATACCGGTATTATCGTTTTTGGATTTAAATCTGGTCCGAAACACCCCGGTAAGTAGGAGAAACAACGTCGACTTTGTACCACCGGTACACCGGTTTGAACCGTTATACCGGTATCGGCTCAGGTCTGTTTTTGGGTTAGGATTTTACTTTTTATCGGCCCATCTTCATATTTACTCTCAACTTAATCTAACGACTTTTAATATTTTATCTCCATCGATCAAAATTCAAAACTTGTTTCATCAATCCATCATTCGTGACTTGTGCCAGACTTTCATCACTCCATCATTCGTTCCAGATCTACATCTACATCCAATTTTGGATTATTTTTTGAGTTGATGTTGTAATTTATGGAATTATACAGTTAACTAGTCAACCCGATTAAACCGCCCGATACAACCCGGTTCAACCGGTTAAACCATTTTTGTGCCTAATCCGATATGATTAAAAAACCGGATTTTAAAACATTGACCTTATATATACATAGTGTCTATGTGGCTAAACTATAAGCTAAACTATTATATATACATAGTGTCGCTTCGTTTTAGTTTTATCTCTTAACCTATATGTTTAGTAATTTTATTTTTCTTTAATATTAATTTAATTTTTCTCTAATAACTTGTGTTTGTTATAAAAAAATACATAATTATGTTTTGTTTTTTTTTTCTCAACGATACTAGGGATATCAAAAAAAACCTAAGCCCGAAACCCGAAAACTATGGGACGCGTATACCCGAAACTCGAAAATATGGGTCACCGGGTATGGGATTAATTTTCAAATTTAGCGGGTGTGGGATTAGGTTTAAAAAAGTTAGCAGGTATAGAATTAGGTAATACCTGGCCGCTTACCCGATCTTGTACTTGACTTTTTTTATCTATATTAATATTTTCTCTTAATGGTTAGAGTTAAATGTCATTTTAGTCCCTGTGGTTTGAGTTATTTTTCCAGTTTAGTCCAAATGTTTCATTTTTTACATGTGGGTCCAAAAAGGTTTCACCATTGCCATTTTAGTCCACTGACTTAACTTCATCCATTTTTTTCTCTTAACAAGAAGGGCAATCAGGTCATTTTATATGGTCGAAGTGCCCTTCTAGTTAACAGATATACATATAAAATAACCGAATTGGCCTTTCTCGTTAACAAAAAAAAATAGATAAAGTTAACCCAATGGACTAAAATGACAATGGTGAAACCTTTTTGGACGCACATGTGAAAAATGATACTTTTGGACTAAACTGGGGAAATGGCCCAAACCACAGGGACTAAAATGTCATTTAACTTTAATCCTTATCTATTAGTGACATATTTTAGTAGGTTTATCATTTTTTTATTTATCTATATTAATATTTTCTCTTAATCCTTATCTATTAGTGACATATTTTAGTAGGTTAATCATGTAAAAAAAATTCTTATGAAGTATGTACTTGATAATATTATATATATTTTGTGTGGTTTAAAGTATATGAATAAAACTATATAGAAATTATAACGTTATTCTTCATTTATTTATTATGAAATTTATATGTATGTAATGTATATTTTAATATATAATAATTATTATATAAATAAAAATTATACAATAATTATAATAGTAAAAGAAATGTATGTATCTTTAATAAATTAACGAGAAAACCCGATACTCGGCCCAACACCTGACAAATACCCGACGGGTAATGGGACGAGCATGGGTACAATCGGGTACGGGTATAGGATTACCAATACCCGATCCATTGCCATCCCTAAACAATACGATGTGAATTTAATTAAAAACGAACTTGTATTTAAAATAGAGTAATTTTCGACATCGTAAGCAACACCGAGTACCAGTACAGTACTAATCTCGTAACAGACATAATCGATACCGATCGAACAATTACCGATAACAGTATCAATTTTTTCATAGTTTATTTGTTTACTTGTGTTCATTAACTTATAAAAACTAAATACCCACTTGTAATTAGCTTTTTTTCCACAATATTCCTATATAAATTATATTGAAAATGGAGTTGCATTCTAATAAAGTATGTTTTCGGTATTATAAGCTACACCAAGTACAAGTACTATAATGAACTGAATCGATACTGACAAAACAATTATCGGACCGGTACAAGTATTATTAGGGATGGCAATGGGGCGTGTTTGATACGAGTTTAGGTAAACCTGACCCCAAACCCGATTAGATAAGTTTGTCTCAAACCCATCCTAAAACCGGTGGGGTTTCTAACGGGTAATTGCCCGTTGGGCATCACGTATACCCAAAGGTTTCGGGTAAACCCGTTAATTTAAAAAGTTCTTGGGTATATTTGACCAAAACCCGTCGGGTATCTATCAGATAATTTCTAATCAATTACATTAGCATTAACATTGTAAAATATATTAAATAACTACAATATATACAAATAGAATTACCATCTCAAAGACGATCGGGTTATTAAGGCACAAATCTTATTTGGAAGTAAAACTTGCGCTCAAAGGCTTATCTCTAGATTTCAATTAATACTATCTGACAAATGATTCTGTTTATATTAAAATGGAGACAAATTCCTCTTGCCGTATCTGACCAATTATATATGGCATTGTCCAAAGTGAAAAAATTAGTTATGTTAATTTATGTAGAGATTATAAAATTTTATACTTTTTATCTTTAAAACCGTGTAATACACGGGTCTAATAACCTAGTATAAAAATACTCAAATGAATAAATGACTAAAATAGCATATTCCAATAATTGATAAATCATATACACTCACAGTTTGCGCTCAAGAATTTGGGCACCTTTCCTTTTTTCTTGGGAGTTCAGGCTAAGTTTTCTGATGACATGCTACATCTTTCATAATAGCGGTATTTACTTGATTTGTTGCAGCATATAGGTCTTGCTGAGTGTCGTGCTTTATTTACTCCTGTTTCATCTGGACGACAATTATCTCGACATACTAGTACTCCATTGGTTTATCCTACTTTGTATCCGAGTACCGTTGGTGCTTTATAGTATTTAGTCTTGACTCGACCCAAGATTGCTTATGCGGTTAATAAGGTGTCTCAAGTCTTACAGATATCTACTGATCGCCACTGGGCCGCAATCAAGCGTATTTTGAGGTATCTCAGAGGTAGGGGTGAGCAAAAGGCAAAACCCGACCTACCCGACCACTACCTGACCCGACCCGCGAACCGATCAAACATAAAATACATAACAGGTTCACTACCCTAAATATAGGGTCGGTTTCGGGTTTTTATGTAATCGGGTTTGTCGGGTACTAAGTATAAGAACTGACCCGACATATTTCATTTTTGAGCATGTTTTGTATGAACTTGGGAAGGCTATTGTACATTCACAAACCATTCGATGATGAAGAAACACAACATTCTCCTTGATTTCGGCCTTATATACATTTCAATCTATGTTTCTATTTCAATCCATTAACGGACGTGAGTTATTTCTTTGTTAATTTTCATTCAAATGTTATTGATAGTCATGCCTAATATAAACTAATTTGACCACTCAAGTATAATATGTTTGTTGTATATTAAGTAGTTCTGTAATAATGGATATGAATTTGCAAGTATTTCATGCTTGATGGGGTGTTTATGCTTCAATCTAATGTTTATTATCCATGATTAATCTCTTTGCACACCAAGTGTTCGAGAAAGTGTCCAAGTGAAAAATTTGATGAAACATACCTCGAAAATTCATGTCCAATAAAGTATTGACACGTGTCATAAGCTTTGAACGTGTAAAAGAATACTCTAGAGGGACTAAAGTTGACAAACAAGAAAAGTATGTGAATATAAAGGTTCAAATTGTCAACAATGGATAAATATACTTTACAATAACCCTACATGATGCTCATACCTTCCAACGAATGAATCATGGATCATACGAAGCTAAATATGAAAGAAAGTGAGAGATTACAAACTACAGGGGTTAAATGTGTCAACATGTTTAAAGTATACCTCTGAGTGACCTTTTAGCAAACCCGAAGCTTTGTAACGGTTAATTATGCTCACTAGAATGCACGATATAAATTTCATAAAGTTTTGTTATCGTATGAGAAAGTTATGATCAATTTCGTATGCGAGGGGTTAAAAGCGTCAACGATGAAGTTTATGACTTTTCGGGTGACAATAAAGTTAACCGAGGACTAAACAAAGTGGGTATATATCTTGAAGCCCTTATAAATCAAATTGGAGGGTTCAAAATGCAATAAATAAAGTCGAAACAAAGTTTTTATGGACCAAGGACCTAAACACAAAAAATCAAAAGTTTGATTTGATGCAGATAGGGCGTCGCGCCACGCGAGGCTCCCTATGGAGACCTACGCGCGCCGCGAGGGGTCTTCTGACTCCGAAAATGTTGCTAGGTGTCTGCTATGCGCATTATAACCGACTTATAATGGATTTTTCACATCTTGGACGACCCCTAAACAACCCCTAGGCCTTAGGGACATCTGTTGATGATCCATGGCCATTGCTAGCATAATTTGTCAACCATCTAAGGTGATTAAAGCACTATAAAAGGGCCTTGTGTTGCAACATTGTAACCACACCTTCCATCTGCATATCTGATCATTTCTGGAGCTCCAAAGCAGACTCAAGTGATCACTAATCGTGCATAGGACTTCAGTAAGTATGCTTAACCTTTCTTAGTTGAGTTTTTACTTAGTTTTAGCTTAAAAGTCAAACCGTCGTAATTAACGGTTGACTTAGCGATTAATCATTGATGGTCCAGTGATTAGTCGAATTGAAAGTAGTTATAAGTTGGTAATTATGTGGGCATTAAGCCCTTAAAAGGGCACCCTCTGATTCCCACTCTAACTAGACCATTTGTCGGGTCAAAGATAATTATAAAAAGTCAACAGGATGCTTAATTTCAAATTAATACATAATTAGCGATGTAGAACCCATACAACCTGTTTGGTCATTATTATAACTTAGTAATTAATGTAAGAACATGTCTCATCATGTTCAACCAGACAATTTTCAGTAGAGACCCGGTTTGGAACCGAAAGTCGCAAAACTTTGACTTTTGCTTTGAGTTCAGTTCTGACCTGTTTTAGTATTACTTGAAATTGCCTTAGAGCTTCCTTATGACCAGGTTACATGCTAGTATAACCCTTTGTGGTTATACACCTTGGTTCATTAGTTAACCAATTAATATGTATGATTCCGTTAATTGCCTATATGTTGACCATTATGCCCTTTTCACCATAAAACGTGATTTTTTGAAAATGTAAAAGAATAGAAACCTTAATTACTGATATATAAACTTGTACCCAAAATTTGACATCAGTTTGAGGTGTAGATTGGGAGTTATGCCCATTAGCGTAATTAGAAAGCTTGTTAGCGATTAAACGGCCTAAATAACGTATAGCCTATTTAAACCTACTTTTTGATATCAAAATTTTTACCCACTGATGTAATATATTATTTTGGGATTTTTGAAGATTTTTAATTAATTTTAGGCTGAGCATAACTTAGAGTTATAAGCTTGAGTCGGTAATTGTCGGTTTTGCCCTTCCGGGCTATAAAATGAGTTTTACATATCTTTTTGACCCCAAACCTTTTGCTACTGAATTTATATGATAAATAAATTATTTTAGACCTTCTGGAATAATAAAAATATCAGCTTTATTTATAGAACCCGGAAACGGCTTCTAATCGCCTTTTTAAGCGTTTTTAACGCATAGTATGTACTAAAACTATTTTAAACATACAAGGGTTGATACCTATTGATATTTTAGGTAAATTATAATATTTTAACAGTAAGCAAAAGTTGTTTAACTTAGACTTCAGTTTTGAGCTTTTCGGCTTATGTGAAATTACCAAAATGCCCCTACGGTGCATAGTTTGGTTATAATTGATAAGTTTCACATATAAGCATTACCCTACTGTTATAACTTATCAAATTAAGTATTTTTGCTGATTAGATCAGACCTGTAACTCAGGTTAATACTTAAACTCTTTTATAACCTTGTAAATGACCAAACTACCCCTACGGGGCATAGTTTGTGTTTAAATTCATTTCGGGCATAATAAAAGATATCTTACTGATGTCACAACATATTTGAGGCATATTAACTTAGGAAACCTGTATATGGCTCTTATGGTTACCCGTTACGCCTCTTGCGCGTTCGGTTCGGTTTATGTAACTAGTTTGCATAAACTAGCCGAAACGGGTCAAACCTTATCGGTTTTATCTCAAAATCCAGAATGTGTTTAGATTACCCATATAAGACAAGTCTTCAAACTTGTCGGGTCTAAATCACATTCTATTCCGATCTTCGCTTAATCGTGCGTACGAATCGTATCTTTAAAAGCTAATCGGTCTAAGCTTAAGCTTAACTAAAGACCGTTAGGATTCTAATAGGTTATTATAAACCTTTGTTCCAGAATAGGAGAATCGGTAAAAGCTACCCGCATTTTCTAATTGTGAATTATACTTACAAAGGTAAATACTTTTAACTTATTTTCCCTATACGGGCTTGGGGTACGGTATATAAAATACCGCTTGGTCGGGCATTAAATCTTCCATCGTATGGTGGTTAATTGATATTTGATCGGTCCGTTTAAATTGTTTTGTTTGCTTAAAGCCTTTGGGAGGTTAATGACCATGTCCCGGATATCCTTGGCATCATTTAACGAAATGGCCACGACCTAAGCGCGGGGTGTAGGCGTACACCCGTCAGTGCCAAAATAAATAATGTGGTGTGTCTATTGATCTTTAACCCGGCACGATCCGGGCTACTGAACGCATAAGGAACATGTAATTCTTTTACGAGATTATATATTTAAATAATTATCCCATGTTATAAAAAGTTTGTGCCACGTGCATTCAAATCAATTTTATTAAACTTTTCAAAATGAGTCGGTTGAATGTATTTACCAGTGTAAACTGACGTATTTTCCCAAAAAGATTAAATGCAGGTACTACTCGTAATAGGATGGATTTCTCCTTAGCATCAAAAGAGTCTCGCAAGCTTAAGATGCCTAAAGTCTGTTGAACTACTGTTTCCATTTATTTTGATCCACCTGTGGATAAACTTTCGACTGTTGTGATACTTGATATTACAATATTTTATTCGGTTGAAATATATCTTTCATTTGCTTCCGCTGTGCATATTAAATATTGTGTTGTTTGACTGTAATGTTGCCAACCACGTCACGATACTCCCCCACCGGGCCCATCGGTCAAACGTGGAAAAGTCGGGGTGTGACAGGTTGGTATCAGAGCCAACACTGAGTGAATTACACGCTAGCCTTTTGTGTTTAATCTCAGTTACACAGTTGCACATTCTTGAGTCTAGACAAGAACATAGGACAAATCCTAATTCGTTTTATTTTGTCCTTATTTGGTTCCTTTGTTATTTTTCTGATTAGCCCTTGCATGGGCGAGTCATTTTCAGTAGAAGTCCCGTTTAGGGCAACCATATACTTGTTTAAATTTCAAAGGAACGATTATATTTAAAATATCATTCCTATATTATAAGATCTACCATTATAATAAAATGGCAATATCTAAAAAGGACAAGACCTAGCCATATGTCACTTTAAGACAGGGCCAAGATGGTAGTTCCACAATTAGATTCAGATCCTTGTTAACATTTCAAGTTAGGATTGTTCTGCGTTAAATATTAAAAGAATCTTAAAGGTAAAACCTATCCTAATTGTCATTTTAGACATGGCCAAGACAGTAAAACCTATCCAAAAGATTCCAATCCCTGTTAACATCTGTAAGTATGTTAACATTTTTGGTAAACTGTGAATCGTTAAAGTCACACAGGCCATCTTTAAAAAGGGGGTTAATCTAAATTCCCTTATTTGAAATAATCATCCCTTAGTGATGAAATGCCTACGGGCCAAACTTGTTGTCCGATAAGACAACGACCGTGGTGGTCTCTGACCCCCGTCTAAAGATGTTGGACAACGTCCAAGCATAATAGTTCGTATGATCAATGCGATCCTGACTAATATCATCAAATGAAGATGATCATATTATAAACATCCATAAGTGATGAAATGCCTACCGGCCATACTTATTGTCCTAAGGGACAAAAGGCAGTTGATGTCTTTGACTCTCTGTCCAGAAAAGGTAATGAAATATGTTCAAAACTTAATGCCTCGATTCTCTGAAATCATGGCTTGTAAATTTAAAACTGTCCTTGTAACTAGGCCCTTTGCGCCACCTTAATATCCTTAATTTTTTATAACTAGGGTAAATTATAATGAAAATACTAATTAAATATAACTAACAAATTAACCAATATGGTTTATATTACCATGGTTGATGAATCGTCAAAAATGATGAATCCATAATAACCTCTGAATGAATTATCGTCAATATTTATGTAGCCATCAAACTACATGGCTGGATCAGATGAGGTCAACAGCCACCTGAGGGAAAATAATGATGCTACCAGAGTTAATATAACTGGTGCGGAACTACAGGCATTAATAGATGATGCCGTTACACGAGCTCTCGACAGACAGTATGATGAATCTAGTGGTACACATTCTAAGACTCTATCTGTGGCTCATAGTAAGCCCCCTTCTAAATCACACGAGTCGAAGGAGGACGATGTTCATAACTCGTCCAATCAGAGGAGTGTTCCGTCTGGACAGGTTGTGCTTAATCAAGAGCCACATGTTAAAACCTGTTCGTATAAATATTTTGTCTCCTGCAAGCCCAGAGACTTTACAGGAGAAGAAGGAGCCATCGATTGCATGACATGGCTCGAGGAGATGGACACTGTTGTTGATATCAGCGGTTGTGCGGAACAAGATGTTGTGAAATTTGTTTCACAATCTTTTAAAGGAGAAGCTCTAGCTTGGTGGAGGTCACTGATCCAAGCTACGAGGAAGATCCCTTTGTACAACATGACTTGGGATCAGTTCGTCGCTCTTATCAAAGAAAATTACTGTCCTCAACATGAAGTTGAGAAAATTGAGACTGAATTCCTGACATTAGTCATGGAGAACTTAGATTCTCAAGCATACCTTACAAGTTTCAATACCATGTCTCGATTGGTTCCTTACTTGATCACACTGGAACCAAAGAGAATAGCTCGCTTTATTGGGGGTCTAGCCCCAGAAATAAAGGCCAGTGTGAAAGCATCGAGTCCTACTACATTCAGGTCAGCGGCAGATCTGTCGCTATCTCTCACACTCGATGTGGTCAGAAATAAGGCTGCCAAAGCCTCTGAAGATGGAAAGCGTAAAAGGGAGGATGAGAATTCTCATCGCTCCGATAGGAAGACAAAGAAGAACTCTGAGGATAAGGAGAGTTCCGGGTTTAAGAAAGACAGCCATCAGTCGGGTGAGAAGACCAGGTGCAAAACCTATCGGAAATACCACCTCGGGAAATGCAGATTTGAATCCCAGCCTCTACCTTGTGGGATTTGCAAGTCTAAGGAACATAAAACCTTGGATTGCAAGAAGTTAAAAGACGCAACCTGTTATGGTTGCAACGAGAAGGGGCATATCAGGACCAACTGCCCTAGGAATCAGAAGAAGCCCGAAGAGGCCAAGAAAACAAACACATGAGTCTTCCAGACGAACGCCCAGGAGATGTTGCAGAATGATAACTATAAAGCAGGTACCTTTCCTTGTCAAGCAGTTTATGCAGAAATTTATTTGATGCTGGCACATATGATTCTATAATAAGCGATAAATGCTGAGAACTGTTGTCTCCGCCTGATTTGGACTCCGGTCATTTAATGCGAGGTAGCAATTGACCGACGATACTTTCGAAAATGCTCCAACAAATCTTAGATTGATATTTTATATCTATTAGGAATCACTCTTTTCTGATATCCTTATGGCAAGCTTTCAAGCTATCCAAATTCATCAATATAATAAAGACAGATGTGACGTTTTGATCCCCTATAAAAAAGGTGATGGACTAGGTCCAACCCTTAAATGCCATTGATGGTCTTTTGTGACCTAGGCTAAGTGATACTGATATATTTTAAAAATAACGTTCATTAAGAATGTTAGTGCCATATTGGCCTGGGTAGTTTAATGAAACCATGGTTAGTACATGTTAAGGCCATCAGGGTGATGAATAGCAATTGTTGAATTGCAACTAAGTAAATGATTCAATTGGTAATAGGAACCAAATCTTGAGTATGACAAACTCGGATAAGACAACAGTCAATCGTGCCATTGATGATGCGACACATGCTAATGATGCTACAATTGTAAACCTTAGAATTTCCAAAGATGTTCTTCAAACTATGATAGACGCAGCTGTTGAAAAAGCTATGAAGAAGGCCGTGAAAAAGTTCAAGGAGCCAAATGCTACGTGCCCCAAATCTGTCAAAGGAAATACGGCTAAGGATAGAAAGCCTAAGAATGATAGCGCTTAAACTCTCCTAAAGAGTGTCAGGAGTAGTCCATATCAATAATAACGTTGGGTACGTTCTTTATGTATAAATACTAAGAATTCTGTTTTAATACGGATACCAATAAATCCTTCATAAATTGTAAGTATATTAGACTTTTAAAAATCTATCATAAGAATCCTAGATATTAAGTGTAAGGTAAAGCTTACAGATAGCAAATCATAGAAACCATTTCTTCTGTTCCTGTCAGAAATCTTCAAACATAAAATTCTAAAGTACCCTCTCTCCAAATAAATGCATTCATATGTAATTGATATCTCTTTGATCCCTATTGATTACGAATACCAAATGGTATGACAAAAGCGCCATATGAGGATTGGTGTATCTTAAATATGTTCCATAGATTGCTTCCATGCCTGATCAGTATGGAGGTTTAATGCATGGAACCACAAAGATATCCCAATGATCATATGGTACTAAAGTCAGCTAATGGCATTCAAAGAAGATATCTAGAAAATAGAATTTTTCCAAATAAATGTTTTCTGGTAAAGGAACCTGTGGACTCATAACATAAAAGTGTCACTCATTTGGCACAAGCGAGGATGGATGAACTAGGGCCTGAGATTTGGAAAATCTCTGTAACCTCCTTGTATCTTGATTATCTTCTCCTAAGACTACCCTGTTTACCTCCCGAGAGGCAAGTAGAGTTAAGATTAATATCCCGCTTTGGGTTGGAGTGTTGTAAGAACTCCATGTTGATTATGGAATAACCGAAACCCTGATTAAGTAAATTTTAAGATATAGATTCATATAGCCTAACTCAATATCCTGAGAATTCGGTATAGTTAAGTAAGAAAGACGGTTCATTTTGCTTATGCGTTAATTACCGCAACCCTATTTAGGAAACAATTAAGAATCGCCATCAGCTGCCCAGGATCGTCGATTTGTTCGACTAACTGTAAGGATTAGCTAATCCTTAAGATTAGTTGTGAGCAACGGTTAGAATAACCATCTCACCTTAAGGTAAGCTTTTCTATAATAGTTGTTATATAAGTATCAAGGTGGCTCCTTTGGGGACCTTGTAGATGGAATGTTAAACATCTATTGTTGGGACAATAGATTGGTAAGCCCACTTATCAGGATCTGAAAGTTGCATTGGAAACAACGAATAAGATCATACAAATCCCTAATTATCTGTAAGTTGCCAGTATTCGGCAGAAAATCAAGAATTAATGAAAGTAGCAACCCTCCTAAATTCTTGTTAAGGAATAAGGTTCAACAAAAGATATCTCCCAGGAAGGGTGCGCCCAATTTGTTAAATTATCAGGCTAGTTAAGCTCGGAATATATGGAATCATTCGAAGGAAATCGAATATATCAAGATCAAGTAGCTTATAAGCTAAGACTTATTTAAGGAGCCTGGCGGAGCTCGCAAGGCATTAACACACTAATGATTTAAGGATGTGTTCCACCAATAAATTGAGAAGCATTATCACATAATGATATGCAGATTTATGATATGATGAGCAACCTGCATCGATTGGGAATCGACAGGTTAAGGAGCTCCAAAAAGGATACATGTACCTATTATAGAGGTCAACTTTGGGAGCTTGGAAAGACTCCAGATATGTTATCGAAGTTAAGTCCATTATGCGACAAAAAGTACTTCCAGCATTTTAGCAAATCTCGAGGTCGAGATTTATTTTAAGGGGGTGAGGATGTAACGCCTCGAAAATTCATGTCCAATAAAGTATTGACACATGTCATAAGATTTGAACGTGTAAAAGAATACTCTAGAGGGACTAAAGCTGACAAACAAGAAAAGTATGTGAATATAAGGGTTCAAAATGTCAACAATGGATAAATATACTTTACAATAACCCTACATGATGCTCATACCTTCCAACGAATGAATCATGGATCATACGAAGCTAAATATGAAAGAAAGTGAGAGATTACAAACTACAGGGGTTAAATGTGTCAACATGTTTAAAGTATACCTCTGAGTGACCTTTTAGCAAACCCGAAGCTTAGTAACGGTTAATTATGCTCACTAGAATGCACGATATATATTTCATAAAGTTTCGTTATCGTATGAGAAAGTTATGATCAATTTCGTATGCGAGGGGTTAAAAGCGCCAATGATGAAGTTTATGACTTTTCGGGTGACAATAAAGTTAACCGAGGACTAAACAAAGTGGGTATATATCTTGAAGCCCTTATAAATCAAATTGGAGGGTTCAAAATGCAATAAATAAAGTCGAAACAAAGTTTTTATGGACCAAGGACCTAAACACAAAAAATCAAAAGTTTGATTTGATGCAGATGGGGCGTCGCGCCACGCGAGGCTCCCTATGGAGACCTACGCGTGCCGCGAGGGGTCTTCTGACTCCGAAAATGTTGCTAGGTGTCTGCTATGCGCATTATAACCGACTTATAATCGATTTTTCACATCTTGGACGACCCCTAAACAACCCCAAGGCCTTAGGGACATCTGTTGATGATCCATGGCCATTGCTAGCATGATTTGTCAACCATCTAAGGTGATTAAAGCACTATAAAAAGGGCCTTGTGTTGCAACATTGTAACCACACCTTCCATCTGCATATCTGATCATTTATGGAGCTCCAAAGCAGACTCAAGTGATCACTAATCGTGCATAGGACTTCAGTAAGTATGCTTAACCTTTCTTAGTTGAGTTTTTACTTAGTTTTAGCTTAAAAGTCAAACCGTCGTAATTAAAGGTTGACTTAGCGATTAATCATTGATGGTCCAGTGATTAGTCGAATTGAAAGTAGTTATAAGTTGGTAATTATGTGGGCATTAAACCCTTAAAAGGGCACCCTCTGATTCCCACTCTAACTAGACCATTTGTCGGGTCAAAGATAATTAGAAAAAGTCAACAGGATGCTTAATTTCAAATTAATACATAATTAGCGATGTAGAACCCATACAACCTGTTTGGTCATTATTATAACTTAGTAATTAATGTAAGAACATATCTGAACATGTTCAACCCGACAATTTTCAGTAGAGACCCGGTTCGAAACCGAAAGTCGCAAAACTTTGACTTTTGCTTTGACTTCAGTTCTGACCCGTTTTAGTATTACTTGGAATTGCCTTAGAGCTTCCTTATGACCAGGTTACATGCTAGTATAACCCTCTGTGGTTATACACCTAGGTTCATTAGTTAACCAATTAATATGCATGATTTCGTTAATTGCCTATATGTTGACCATTATGCCCTTTTCACCATAAAATGTGATTTTTTGAAAATGTAAAAGAGTAGAAACCTTAATTACTGATATATAAACTTGTACCCAAAATTTGACATCAGTTTGAGGTGTAGATTGGGAGTTATGCCCATTAGCGTAATTAGAAAGCTTGTTAGCGATTAAACGGCCTAATTAACGTATAGCCTATTTAAACCTACTTTTTGATATCAAACTTTTTACCCACTGATGTAATATATTATTTTGGGATTTTTGAATATTTTTAATTAATTTTAGGCTGAGCATAACTTAGAGTTATAAGCTTGAGTCGGTAATTGTCGGTTTTGCCCTTCCGGGCTATAAAATGAGTTTTACATATCTTTTTGACCCAAAACCTTTTGCTACTGAATTTATATGATAAATAAATTATTTTAGACATTCTGGAATAATAAAAATATCAGCTTTATTTATAGAACCCGGAAACGGTTTCTAATCGCCTTTTTAAGCGTTTTTAACGCATAGTATGTACTAAAACTATTTTAAACATACAAGGGTTGATACCTACTGATATTTTAGTTAAATTATAATATTTTAATAGTAAGCAAAAGTTGTTTAACTCAGACTTCAGTTTTGAGCTTTTCGGCTTATGTGAAATTACCAAAATGCCCCTACGGTGCATAGTTTGGTTATAATTGATAAGTTTCACATATAAGCATTACCCTGCTGTTATAACTTATCAAATTAAGTATTTTTGCTGATTAGATCAGACCTGTAACTCAGGTTAATACTTAAACTCTTTTATAACCTTGTAAATGACCAAACTACCCCTACGGGGCATAGTTTGTGTTTAAATTCATTTCGGGCATAATAAAAGATATCTTACTGATGTCACAATATATTTGAGGCATATTAACTTAGGAAACCTGTATATGGCTCTTATGGTTACCCGTAACGCCTCTTGTGCGTTCGGTTCGGTTTATGTAACTAGTTTGCATAAACTAGCCGAAACGGGTCAAACCTTATCGGTTTTATCTCAAAATCCAGAATGTGTTTAGATTACCCATATAAGACAAGTCTTCAAACTTGTCGGGTCTAAATCACATTCTATTCCGGTCTTCGCTTAATCGTGCGTACGAACCGTATCTTTAAAAGCTAATCGGTCTAAGCTTAAGCTTAACTAAAGACCGTTAGGATTCTAATAGGTTATTATAAACCTTTGTTTCATAATAGGAGAACCGGTAAAAGCTACCCGCATTTGCTAATTGTGAATTATACTTGCAAAGGTAAATACTTTTAACTTATTTTCCCTATACGGGCTTGGGGTACGGTATATAAAATACCGCTTGGTCGGGCATTAAATCTTCCATAGTATGGTGGTTAATTGATATTTGATCGGTCCGTTTAAATTGTTTTGTTTGCTTAAAGCCTTTGGGAGGTTAATGACCATGTCCCGGATATCCTTGGCATCATTTAACGAAATGGCCACGACCTAAGCGCGGGGTGTAGGCGTACACCCGTCAGTGCCAAAATAAATAATGTGGTGTGTCTATTGATCTTTAACCCGGCACGATCCGGGCTACTGAACGCATAAGGAACATGTAATTCTTTTACGAGATTATATATTTAAATAATTATCCCAAGTTATAAAAAGTTTGTGCCACGTGCATTCAAATCAATTTTATTAAACTTTTCAAAATGAGTCGGTTGAATGTATTTACCAGTGTAAACTGACGCATTTTCCCAAAAAGATTAAATGCAGGTACTACTCGTAATAGGCTGGATTTCTCCTTAGCATCACAAGAGTCTCGCAAGCTTAAGATGCCTAAAGTCTGTTGAACTACTGTTTCCATTTATTTTGATCCACCTGTGGATAAACTTTCGACTGTTGTGATACTTGATATTACAATATTTTATCCGGTTGAAATATATCTTTCATTTGCTTCCGCTGTGCATATTAAATATTGTGTTGTTTGACTGTAATGTTGCCAACCACATCACGATACTCCCCCACCGGGCCCACAGGTCAAACGTGGAAAAGTCGGGGTGTGACACAACCCGATCGGATGGCAATCCAATCGGATGGCCACCCTATCGGTTGGCCACTCGATTCAAGTGCTTGGCGTGATAAGTTTAGTCGTTTTGATTTGCGTGTAATGCGCTGCGATGCGATTCGAGAGAGAGATGCGATAGAATTACCCATTAAATTACTTTTAATCCCAACTGCTATATCTAACATACAATTATCCTAATTAACTTGCGATTAGCGTCTATGATTCGATTGCGATAGCGTTGCGATTGCGTTTCGATTGATTACCACAAACATAATATAAGTAAACATGCACAAGTAACACATAAGTAGCACATACACGTAAAATAATATCCAAATACGTAATTCGAGTTGCGAGAGCGATTAAGTCGATTAGCGATTAATATGCGACTAAACCTCGATTATTAACAAGTACTCCACATAATACAACTAATGCAATAAAGTAAGAAGATTATCTACAAGTCAAAGAAGTCAAAACAGGAGTTGACCAAGGTGAGACAGATCACAATTAGCAATCTTTTCTTCCTTTGACTTCAATCTTGACTTTAACTTTGACTTTCGAAACACAGGGTGTTACAGCCTCCCCCACTTAAGGGAATTTCGTCCCGAAATTAGGCCGAAGCCGTAACAAAGAACAGTGGGTACTTCGCCTTCATGTCGCTTTCGAGTTCCCAAGTGAACTCTGCGCCTCGTTTGCCTTCCCATCAAACTTTCACAATGGGGATGCATGAGCATCGGAGATGCTTGGTTTGGCGGTCCATGATTTCGATAGGCTTCTCCATGAAGTGTAGTGTTTCGTTCACTTGAAGATCCTCGAGTGGTACGTGTAAATCATCCACAGCCAGACACTTTCTGAGGTTCGAAACGTGGAAAGTCGGGTGAACGTTGCTAAGTTCCTCCAGTAGTTCGAGTCTGTAGGCCACTTTGCCGATCCTTTCCAGAATCTTAAAGGGTCCAACGTATCGAGGCGCGAGCTTTCCTCTCTTTCCAAATCTGACCACACCCTTCCAAGGTGATACCTTTAGGAGTACATGGTCGCCAACGTCAAATTCAAGGGGCTTGCGTCGTCTATCGGCGTAACTTTTCTGACGACTCCGAGCATTCAGTAGATTGTCTCGAATCTGGAGGATATTTTCAGTCGTTTCTTGCAATAACTCAGGACCGGTGAATTGCGAGTGCCCGATCTCGTGCCATACAATAGGCGATTGACATCTTCTTCCATACAATGCCTCAAATGGTGCCATTTGAATGCTGGAATGATAACTATTATTGTACGAGAATTTGAATAAAGGTAAGTATGCGTCCCAATTACCACCGAAATCTATGACACATGAACGGAGCATGTCTTCAAGGGTGCGAATCGTCCTTTCAGTCTGACCGTCGGTTTGGGGATGAAAAGCGGTACTTAGATTAAGCGTAGTACCGAGAGCGTATTGAAATGTTTCCCAAAGACGCGAGGTAAACCGAGCATCGAGGTCAGAAATGATGTCGCGAGGCGTCACATGTCGACAAATTATCTCATTGGTGTAGATTCGGGCTAATCGTTCTACCTTATAATCTTCTCGTATCTGCAGAAAGTGATCAGATTTGGTCAAACGGTCAATGACAACCCAGATGCTGTCGTGACTTGATGGCGTACGCGGAAGTTTCATTATGAATTCCATAGCTATACTCTCCCATTTCCATATGGGAATCTCGGGTTGAACGAGTAAGCCAGAGGGTCTTTGATGCTCGGCCTTGACCTTCGAGCAAGTCAGGCACTTCGAAACATAGAGGGCTATATCTCTCTTCATGCCCGGCCACCAGTACTTGTAGCGCAGGTCCTGGTACATCTTGTCGGCACCGAGATGAATAGAATATCGGGATTTGTGGGCTTCGTCCATCAATATTTGTCGCAAATCGGTCCGTTTAGGGATCCAGATTCGGTCCAAATAATGGAATATCCCATTCGACTTATTCACTAGATGGGCTTCATCGTTGATAATCCTTTCCTTCTTCAAGGTGCGTTCGGTGAAACAAGCATGTTGAGCTTCGCGGATAAGGGTTTCGAGGTCATATTGGGCTTGGATATTACGGGCGCTATGCAAATAGCTCCGTCTGCTGAGAGCGTCGGCAACGACATTTGATTTACCAGGATAACAACGAATCTCACAGTCATAATCGTTGAGAAGTTCTACCCACCGGCGTTGACGCATATTTAGTTCCTTCTGGTTAAAGATATGTTGTAGGCTCCTATGATCGGTGAAGATCATACACCTGGTACCATAAAGGTAGTGTCGCTAGATCTTTAACGCAAAAACAACTGCGCCTAGCTCGAGGTCGTGGGTTGTATAGTTCTTCTCGTGGATCTTGAGTTGACGAGATGCGTATGCAATAACCTTGTCTCGTTGGATGAGAACACAACCAAGGCCAAGGTTCGAGGCATCACAATAGACGATAAAGTCATGTTTCCATCGGGTAGAGTGAGAACAGGAGCATTGCAAAGCATATGCTTGAGGGTTTGAAAGGCAGTCTCTTGTCCAGTTCCCCAAACAAAAGGTCTGTCTTTGTGCGTGAGGGAAGTAAGCGGCACAGCGATTTTTGAGAATCCTTCGATAAATCAGCGATAATATCCTGCTAGCCTGAGAAAAGAACGGACTTCAGACGGGTTCTTAGGTGTAACCCAACTCTTGACGGCTTCGATCTTCGCGGGGTCAACGTGAATACCTTGACTATTGACAATGTGACTGAGGAATTGCACCTCCTTTAGCCAGAATTTACAATTGGAGAACTTGGCATAGAGTCGATTTCCTTGGAGTAGCTCGAGAACTAAACGTAGATGTTGCACGTGTTCGGTTTTCGACTTGGAATAGATCAGGATATCATCGATGAACACGATGACGAAGCGGTCGAGAAAAGGTTTACACACGCGATTCATCAGATCCATAAAAACCGCAGGTGCGTTGGTTAAACCAAAAGGCATAACAACGAACTCGTAGTGGCCGTATCGAGTGCGAAAAGCGGTTTTGGGAATGTCTTCTTCTTGTATGCGTAATTGGTGGTAGCCTGAGCGTAAATCGATCTTGGAGAAACACGTAGCACCTTGTAACTGGTCAAACAAATCATCAATGCGAGGCAGGGGATAGCGATTCTTGATTATCAGCTTATTCAACTCCCGATAGTCGATGCACATACGGAACGACCCATCCTTCTTTTTGACAAAAAGGACTGGTGCGCCCCAAGGAGAGGTGCTAGGGCGAATGAAGCCTTTATCAAGAAGCTCTTGGAGCTGACTTGAGAGTTCGCGCATTTCAGAGGGTGTGAGTCGATAAGGAGCTCTTGCAACAGGATTTGCTCCAGGAATGAGGTCGATGCGAAAGTCGATATCACGATTTGGCGGTAAGTATGGGAGATCTTCGGGAAAAACGTTAGGGATTCACAAACAACGAGGACGTCTCTCACCTCCTTAACTTCCTTTTTCTCCGCTACTATAATATGTGCCAGAAAAGCTTGGTATTCCTTGCGAAGATACTTACTAGCCTGAACACACGATATGAGTCGGAGTTTCTTTGACGCGACTTCACCATAAACACACAATTAATCACCATTAGCGAGCGATAATCAAATCATCTTTTCGAAGCAAACAACTTCAGTATGGTTTTCGCGAAGAAAGTCCATGCCTACTATGACATCAAAACTACCGAGCTGCATCGGAATAAGATCGATAGGAAAGTTGTGATTGTTGAGCTCGAGAGTACAATCACGAAGAACAGAATTGACAGCGACGGTACTTCCGGTGGCGACTTCAACATCGAACGTTGAGGGGAGATGAGCGCGCTTACGATTAAGGAGCTTTTCGAATTCAAATGACACAAAACCGTTATCGGCTCCAGTATCAAATAAACATGAAGCATAAGTACCATTCACAAGGAACGTACCATTGACCACGTTGTTGTCGGCTTGAGCCTGGAGCACATTAATGTTGAAGGTTCGAGCGCGCGCTGCTTGCTGCTGTTGTTGCTGTTGCTGCTGCTGTTGTTGCTGGGGCTGCTACTGCTAGGGCTCTTGCTTCACAACCCGATTGGGGCACATGTTTGCGAAGTGGTTGGGATCACCACACGCAAAGCAAACTCTAGCATTGACTGCGGGTGCCTGAGCCGCTTGTTGGCCTTGAGGAGCAGGAAGTAGAGCTTGATGAGCAATAGCTGGAGCTTGACGAGGACCTGTACGGCAGTTGGCGGTGAAATGGCCATACATGTTGCAGTGTACACAAAATCTGCAGGCGATTCCCACCGGGTGGTGATAGGTACAGGTAGGGCAAGCCGGGTGAGGACCCGTATAAGCACGCTTTGCCGGCGGTGCTTGGGTTACCGGTGTCGCGACCTGGCGGTGTTGCATCTGCTGCTGAGCTGGTACTGCTTGGATTGGGGAAGCAGTGGTAACAGCACAGTTCTTGTTGTTGGAGTTGCTGTTGTTCTTCCTCTTGCGACGAGAGACCTTTGGACACTGAGGGGTAGCGGTGGCTTCAGCGGTTGGTGTGGTGGTAGCTTGATGCAAATTCTTGGCGGCTTTATCCCAGAAGCCAGACTTGACTCGCTTGTCGTTTATTTCAGCGGCAAGCAGGTAAGTCTCTTCGATTGTCGCTGGCTTTGAAGCTTGCACAAAATCTGTGACACAGTCGGGTAGAGCTCGAATGTACTTCTTGATCGTCATCTCAGAAGTCTTGACTTGATCAGGACCGATTATGCTAAGCTGCTTGAAGCGAGCAGTTAAAGCAGCATTGTCACCATCCTTCTGCTTGATATGCCAGAATTCATCCTCCAATTTTTGGCGCTCGTGGGGAGGGCAGAACTCTTCCAACATGACGTTCTTCAACTCGTCCCACGTCAAACCATAAGCTGCGTCGTTTCTGCGTTTGTTTCTCTTGACTGTCCACCAGTTTAAAGCGCGGGACTGGAAGACGCCGGTCGCGTTGAGAGTGCGGAGATCATCAGGACAGCCACTCTGGCGTAGGGTGACCTCGATCGAATCAAACCATTGAAATAGGGCCGTAGGACCATCTTCGCCAGTAAATTCTTTCGGTCAGCAAACTTTGAACTGCTTGAAGCTGAAAGCAGCTTTAGGAGCATCTTTAAGAGTTTCAGTCCTGGACTCTTCAGAAGACTTGCTAGCATTCTCTTGTAGGTCGCTAATGATCTGCGGGATGACTTTTGCTATCTGCTCAGCGACGAGTGCTGCAAGGCGTTTGTCTCTCTGTTCTCGGCGTGCATGTCGAGAGTAACGGGGTCCAGATGACGACATTGTTTGCAACAGACATCGCCATAGGACTCAAACACAATATAATCGAACCTCACCTCACACGACTAGTACTACTAAAGCTCAGGAACATAGTCATGTAACACGTATTCACATAGACACGTAATCACAAATTCACATAAGCACATAAGCACATAAAGCACTGAAGGATATAAGCACGTATTACACAGAAACACATGAGGCAGTCAGAATACAGAAACCTAGCTATATGTTGCACGTATTCCCAATCCTTCACAGCGCGTATAGCGATTAATCACAGCGATTGCGAGTATCGAGCAGCAATTGCGAATGATGATCAGCGATTTATAGGCAATCGTGTAGTGTGTTGTGCGTGTTGATTGAAATAAACAGCAAAAATGAATAATCCACCAGAAATCAAAACGTATAGTCACATAAAACACATAAATTTCCACATAAAATTGACAAATATCAGAATCAGCAGTTGCGGGCTCAGAATCGAAACTCATAGAAATCGGGAATGGATTGTCTTTGGCTAGATAGACGTCGACTTTCCAAAGTGGTTCGACTATTCACAAGGATGTACTCAAAAGTCCTTGTTAGCCTAATAGACTGTGCTCCATCACCGACATGCGGTGAATGGCATCCATCCTTTCGGCTATTCAAGCACTTGAGTCCTTGGAATTCACCGAGACTTTGGTGAGAGTTTTGTAAAACAAAATAGAGATCGGAGTAAGTTGTCAAGGTTCGGGTTTCACCCCTGACTTAACAACTTTGTTCCTGTGTTGATAAAATACGGGGAAAATATGCGTTAAAGTATGGATTTCACTCCTGGTTCAACGCAAATCCCCTTGTTTATTGATAAAAATGCGGGTCGAACAAGCAATTTGGTACCCTTTTTAATTACCCCTGAACCTAAACGTATGGCGCATTTCATCGGTGGTTTGGCACCGGAAGTAATAGGGAATGTTAAGGCTTTAAGGCCAACCACATTTAGATCAACTGTGGATCTATCCTTGTCTCTCACTCTGGATATAGTGAGACAAAAGTCGGTCAAGACTGAGACTAATGAGAAAAGACAGAGGGAGGAGGATAACTCCCAGAATCCTAAGAAAAAGGGAAAATCCGAGTTAGAAAGGAACCAACAAGATTCCAATAAAAAGCCTACATGCAAAACCTGCAAAAGAAGACACTGGGACAGTGTCGATCAAACCAAAAGTTAAAATAATGTGGCATCTGTAAAAGAACTAGTCACCAGTCCCACGAATGTAGGGACATAAAAAATGCAGTCTGTTTCAGCTGTGGCGAGAAGGGCCACATCAGTACTAATTGCCCTAAAGCTGCCAAAGAAGGTACAGCTAAGTCTGGAGAGGCTAAGAAAGGAAAAGTCTGAACTACCAGATGAATGCCAGAAATAGTACATATCAATAATAGCATCAGGTACATTCCTTATCATTTATCAATAACATTTTTGCTAAGTGACTTGTTTTAATTTGGGGAATAATAAGTCTTAGATAGACAATAAGCTTAGCAAACTTTTGATTATACTCACAAGAACTCCAGATATTAAGTATAAGGTAGAACTTACCAATGAAAACTATAAAGACCGTTTCTTCCATTGTCGACGATGATCTTTTCGTAAGAATCTAGAGTACTCTTTTACCAGATAGAATACGACAATATATGTTATTTTATTATTATCTCATTGATTTAAATCAATAGCGAATGCCAAACTATGTTTGATAAAGGTGCCATATGAGGATTGGCGTATCCTAATGTGTTCCATAGATTGCTTCCATGCCTGATCAGTATGGAGGTTTAATGCGTGGAACCACTAAGATATTTCCAATGGTCATATTGTGCCAAAGTCAGCTAGTGGTATTCAAGGAAGATATCCATTATAGAAATGCATGAGTAGGTGTTCCTTCTTAAGGCATACTTGTACTCATGAAAATGTGTCATTTATATGGCACAGATATCGATAGATGAACTGAGGCCGGAGATTCAGAATATCTCTGTCATCCCTGTGAATCTCGATTGTCCTCTTCATAGAACTAACCTGTTTACCTCTTGAGAAGCAATTAGAGTTAAGATTAATATCCCACTTAGGGATGAATCAATTGAAAAATCTCCATATCGGTTGATACCGACAGTAATGGTAGGATTGAAACCCCAATCCAATGAGTTTTAAGAATAAAGGTTCGTAGGGCCTGGCTCACCATTCTAAGAGCTCTGGTGTTATTACTTATGAAAGACGGTTCAATGTGCTTATGCATTGATTACCGCGACCCTATTTAGGCAATAATTAAGAATCACCATTAGCTGCCCAGGATCGTCGATTCGTTAGACTAACTGTAAGGTTAGCTATTCTTTAAAGATTGGATTAAGCAGTAGTTGGAATGACTATCACTCCTTAAATAAGCTTTTCTATAGCTAATAGTTGTTATATAAGTATCAAGGCTGCTATTTATAGAGGCCTTGTATAGGAATTGTTGGGATTGAACCCTACCAAAGGAACAGATAATTAAAGCCAAAACTGGATCAGAGCAGTGGATCCAGAATAAGCAGATGTTATGTATACAAATCTCTCCCCTTGAAAGTGGTTTCAACATCTGCTGACCTCCTATCTACTGATCGTACAAACTGCTGACCTACAAACTGCTGATCAAGTAAAAGACTGATGAAAGATTAAAGCTCTGCTGTTCAATCTACTGCCTTGAGTCAAGCTCTGCTGATCATGACAAGTACTGCTGGGTTCACATCAGTGGAAGGATGCAGCAGTAGTTTAGTTGTCTTTATGTAATGAAATGAAATAGCAGTACTTAGCATAGCAGAGGTTGTATAGATCAGGGGTTAGAGTTTGTTAGGAGGTTAGATGTCACTTTCATGGTGACGTCAGCTTAGATGCTTCAGTGGATTGCTCGTGCCTATAAATAGAACAGTACCATGCACTGTTCTATTTAGCTCTTTCACTATCTTCTTCCTACACGAACAAATACTATGAGCTCAGGCTGAGGGGGAGTTTGTTGCATACTTGCAAAATTGTAATCGTTGTTGAAATTAAATTCAATATTTTAGTTCAATGTTAAACATGTATGTTAAAAGTAATTCTCCTGTTTGATTGTGAAAAGTTTGCTTCCATCTTAATTCCGCTGCACAATTCATTCATCTTCATCTTAATTCAAACGTAAACACAATCAAAACCAAACTCAGATCCTAACAGGAAGAATGTCAAACGTCCGTTGTTGGATAGAAGTTTGGTAAGTCCAAATTATCTGGACCTAAAGTTACCCTGGAGGCAACGGATAGGATCATACGAATTTGTGATCGTCTGAAAGCTGCCAATAATCAGCAGATAATCAATGTTGATGAGAGTCACAAACCTCTTAAGTTCTCACTAAAGAGCAAGATTCAACAAAAAGTACCACCCTAGAAAGGTGTGTTGCATTTTGATGTAACGGGCAAGTTAAGCTCTAGTTATATAGGACCATTCAAGAAAATCAAATACGTCAATATCAATAGCATATAAGCTAAAAACTTATCTAAGGAACTTGGTGGAGTTCCCAATGTGTTCCACACTTGTGAATTAAGGATATGTCTAGCCGATAAATCGATAGCATTATCGCATAATGATGTACAGATTAATGAAAACTTATGGTTTGTTGAGAAACCAGTATCAATTAAGGATCGACAGGTTAAGAAACTCCGAAAGAAAGCATGTACCTATTGTATAGGTCAACTGGGATGCCGTAGAGGGCCTAATATGCTATAGAGGTTAAGCCCATTATACGTGAGAAAGTACTTCCATATTTTGAGCAAATCTCGAGGTCGAGATTTCTTTTAAGGGGGTGAGGATGTAACACCTCATGAAAATCATGCCCAACGATGTGTTGGCACGTGTACTAAACCCTAATGAAGTCAAACGTTGACTATTAGGGACTAATTTTGTGAAAAATCAAAAACTTTGAATGTGGAAGGACTGAAAGTATTAACATGCTTAAACTAAGCCTCTGAATAACAACACATGGTATTCATAATTATATTTGAGCCACTTATTGATCGAAAGGAATCGTTTACGTAATTAATTAAAAGTTTGTGTGACGAAGGGTTAAAAGCGTCAACATGTTTAATTATACCTCTGAGTGACCTTTTAATAAACCCGGAGTGTTATAACATCTGATTGTATTATGGGGAATACATAATATTGGCCATATAGGGCTTTAATGCCGATAAATGATAATACGCACTAGTTTGTGCGTTAAAAGGGTTAAAAGTGTTAACCTGTTAATTCTTACCTCTGAGTGACCTTTTAACGAACCCGAAGCATCATGATGTTTGATAATACTCACGGGAATGCCTAATATTGGCCGTTTAAGGCTTTGATGCCATTAAACGATAATACGCACTAGTTTGAGCGTTAAAAGGACTAAAAGCGTCAACGTGTAAATCTACATCTTTGAGATATCTTTTGAATGAACCGGGATTATCGCACTAGTTTGAGCGTTAAAAGAACATTTTTAACATATAACTATGTTACGAATCTGATCATAAATTGAGTTTGCATATAATATCGTAAATTGTTCTTTAAATTGACTAAAATGCCCTTTAGGCGCATATATCGGTTTTAAGCATAATTTTTCAAAACAAACTCATTGCCTACTGATGTAATATCATAATTAGGATAATTTGAGATGTCCATTCAGTTTACAAACTGAGTTTTCGCATACGTTCTTGAATATGTCCTTAAATGATGATAATGCCCTTTTTGCACCTAAAATGATTTAAAAGCATGATTTTCAAACAAAATCTTTTATTTACTGATATGTTATATTAATTAACATATTTTGGTCATATAAATCTGATCATAACATCAGTTTTCGTAAAAGATCGCAAATATCGTCATTTAGCGACTTTAACGCCGTTTCGGCGCGTAGTATGGTGTTAAACCATAACTACCAATCAAGTCTTGTTACCTACTGATTTTATAAATAATTTTAAATATTTTTACAGTAGGTATATGGTATAGACCCAGATTCCCAAATTAGCATTCAAAACTATGTGTGAAATTACCAAAATGCCCCAACGGAGCATAGTATGGTTTTAAACTATAAAACACACATATGTTTGATATCCTACTGATATAATATCATAAATAAAGTATTTTCAAAGAATGTTTATGGTCGTAACATCAATTTGTAGACAAGTTTCTTTTATACATCGTAAAATGACCAAAACACCCTTATGAGGCATAGTTTGATTTTAAATCCTTAACGGGCATACAAGTTGATATCCTACGGATATTATAACTTGTTTAAAGTATATTGGCATATGGAACTTGTTCATGACTTATCCGGTTACTCGTTATCGCTTATACGCATACGGTTTGGCTTACGTAACTAGTTTCCGTAAGTCTACCGAAACGAGTTAAACCTTATCATTTTCACTTCAAAATTCAGAATGTATTTAGTTTACCCATATTATACAAGTCTTCATACTTGTTGGGTCTAAATTACATTCTATTCCGACCATCGCTTAATCTAGCGATCATACCGTTTTTAATACTTTAAGCTAGCCGATTTAAGTCTATGACTTAAATAAGACCCGTTAGCATTCTAATTGATTATTTATACAATCATTCCAGACTAGAGCCTTCCGGTAAATTGTACCTATGCTTACTTAATTGAATACGGCTGAGTTATTTTAAATCTTGCAATTTAAGACAGGAACTAGCTCAGGTAAATACTGTTAACCTATTTTCCCTTATACGGGCTTGGGATACGGTAATATAATTACCGCATGGTCGGGTATGGGATTCGAAGACTAATAATGTAACACCCCATGTTTCGGAAGTCAAAGTCAAAGTCAAGATTGAAGTCAAAGGAAGAAAAGATTGCTAATTGCGATATGTCTCCCCTTGCTCAATTCCTATTTTGACTTCTTTGACTTGTAATTAGTCTATTTTATTTTCGCTTTAGTTGTATTATGTGGAGTATCTATTAATAATCGCATAGTAATCGCTATTAATCGCTTGATTAATACCTTTATCGCAATCGCACTCGCAACTCGAATTACGCATTTTGGTTATTGTTATACGTGTGTGTGCGCCTTATGTGTTTCTTGTGCATGTTTATTTATGTTATGTGTGGAAATTAATCAAAACTCAATCGAGACTCAATCGCAATCGAATCGCAAACGGTTAACGAATACGAAGTAAGGATGCTTGTATGTTGATATAGTAGTTGGGATTAAAAGTAATTTGACTAGGAAACTCTATCGCATCGAAACGCTCGCAAACGAAATCTAAACGGCACAACTCGTCGCACTGAACACTCAAACAAGGTGACCGATCGACCAGGCGACTAGTCGATCGAGCAGCCGATCGATCGAGCAGCCGCTCGATCGGACAGCTGTTCGATCGGACTGCCTAACCGATCGACCAGCCCCTCTCCATTCCTTTCTACTTTGGGTAACCCTATAAATACCCCTTGTCACCATCATACTTTCCACTTTTGGCAACTGACGTCCGACCAGCGCTCTCACTTTGCTTTTTCTCCGATTTCTCGCAATTCCGGTAAGATCTCGTCCTAAATCTTATACTTCCTTAACTGACCGGATTTGGGTGATTCCTGTCCGATCAGGGGTACCAAGTATTGACAAGGTTTCTGTTGTTTAACACGATATCAACATATCTTAATAAAACGACAAACAATCAAAACAACCAAGTGTAAGATGAACAGGTCGACCAGGACGGAGTGCCGTCTGATCGAACAACCAATCCGAATGACTGGCCAATCCGAACGACTTGCACCTTGGTCCCACACTTAACCTTTATTTTTAAACCTTGAAGGATGAATATTGAACTAAGTGTTGACCGATCGGATTACCATCTGAACGGGCTGCAACTTGACCTTGTAATGATCAGACTTCAACACTTAAACAATTTTCAACATGTTCAATGCACAAGGGATGCCACCCGATCGAACCACCATCCGATCGAGTGACAACCTGCTGTGAACTTGTTCTCACTAAAGTGTCCAACCAATAGGGTTGTCGTCCGATCGAACGACCGTCCGATCGACCGACCTGAGAGGTAGAGATACTTCTATGTTTTCAAAATGCTACAACGAAAACTTCAAAAGTCAAACCATCATACACAAACACATCCTTCTCAAAGGAAGAAACAATCCACTCGAAAGGTCACCCGACCGGATGACCAACCGAGCGGACTGTCGACCGAACGACCGGCCGTCCGATCGGACTACCATCCGATCGAACTGCTAAACGACCCAACCTTCACTTGTTCCATTTTACGCGTCGCTTATCGTTATGCTATCAATCTGTTCAGGCTAACCTTACTCTCTAGCGCTCCCTTTAATCCATCAACCGCGGTGAGTATACTCGATCCCTTTTTGCTTTACGCACTTTTGGGTGTTACATACGTTACTTATACAACATCACATCGAACACACTATGCAATACTTTAAACGCTTACCGTTATCGCATGTATACGTGACTAAATGATTGCTTGTTTGTTATGTTTACACATGGAATGTTGTCTACCTTCCTTAGCAACGGTAGTACTATTAGTTTGGACTCAGCACCCGTTCACTCGGGGGTTGTTAAGGACAATTACCTACATGGCTCAAAGTGGTGAGTGTGTATCGCGAACTGCCTTGGGCAGTAAACCCGCAGTCATTGGTATCGATAGGTTCATGTCGATAACTAACATGCCTCATTACACTCTGTGTACGTGTTGGTTATGCGTAACGCTTTCGAACTCTATATGCTACTATCAAACTTGTATGCTCACCTTTACACTATGTGTATTGACTTTTACTTTAACGTATGTGACAGGTGCTTAGGATGCTTATTTGCTTTCTTTGCTGTGAAATCGAGGCTAGGAAAGACCTAGGTCAACAATAAACAATTGTCTGTAATAAAAATCTGAGTTGTCAGAACAGAACAATTTGACTAGATCTTTTCTGTAATAATTGTATTATCATTTAAGACACGGTATGGGACGTGTTGCTTTAAATATTTGGTAAATATAGTTATTATGGAAACTTCTGGACAATCTGTTTCGCTCAGTGCCATGCCCCGATGTTTCCGCCATCGGTTGGGGTGTGACAGATTGGTATCAGAGCCATAACTATAGGGAATTAGGCAAGACTCGACCTAGTCCGGGTCGATGTCTTAGAGACCTAGTCTATAGTTAGGAACCAACAGACCGACTCATGCATGTCCAGTAGGGATTATATGTGAGCGTACTGCTATTTCTCGCTATTCTCGCCTATGCTGCACTATCACTGCACTCGAATTTTCAATATATGAATGAGCGATTAAGTCAAGATTAGGTGTGAAAACCGCAAACTCTCGACTAAATTGCTTGATCAACCCACATTTTTATCTATAAGCACGAGAAATTGCGTTAAAATAGGAGTGAAATCCATACTTTGACGCATAATTCTCTTGCATTTTATTAAAACAGGAAAGGAGTTGTTAAGCTAGGGGTGAAACTCTAACCTTGACGACTTATTCCGAACTTTATTTGGCTTTTACAAAACTCTCACCAAAGTCTCGACGGACTCCAACGACTTGACGACACACCGAAACTGAAAGGATACGTGTCATTCGCCCAAGAATCGAGGCAAAAGCACAGTCCTGAAGGTCAAAGTTGTAACACCTGTGCCTCCACGGCCATCAAACAAATACCAAACCAATGAAATATTGTATTTCATACTTGGGATTTGTAAAAATATGTGTATCATTTGCACATATCAATTTCTGTTCAATTTCAAACTCTAAATCGCTTTCTGGAAGGTTATACGCGCACTGATGCGTAAATATAACCAGTTTAATGCAACGAACACTCCGGAATAGTGAAATAGTCTTAACATACCTTAAATAACCTTTACATAACTTAGAAATAAGTTTTGAAGGCTCTGGTATGGCAAAATCAAGTTAAATCGCTTACAGGGACTAAAGTTGACAAACTGCGAAAGTATGCCAATTTGAACTGTAACAGACATTCCGGAACATGACCATAAGTTAAACATACCATAAATATCCTTTACATAGCTTAGAAATAGGCTTTGAGGGGTTCGGTGTGCTAAAATAAACTTTTGGGTCATCCAGGGACTAAAAGTGTCAAAAAGTGCACAAGTTTGCATTTTCGAGCATAACCTACGTTCTGAATACATCCGGACATCCAAAAATTTATGTAAGCACTAAAATATTTTATTTTAGTGTTCGCCATAAGAAAAATCCATTCGTCACGTCTTTTGGTTCGTTTTTCGCGCTTATGCGCATTCCGTCGTAATTAAGCGAACATCGCGTTCGTACGGCCAAACGAACCGACATCCGAGATATTTTTGAACATGTTTTAAGTTCCCTATACTTTAACTTCATTTTAGAGCTTTTAAATGGGGTTAACGGGCCTTAAACGTGTCGAAAATGGGCTGATTGCAATACAGGGACCAAAAGTGTAATTCTGCCAAACTAGGGCCTAGCGGTGCGCTACACTTTTAGCGTAGCGGTGCGCTAGGGGTCTGCAGACCAGATGCAGAGTACTTAACAGCCTGTTTTCAGCAGATTAACCCACAACCACAAGTTCCCAATTGTCTAGTCATCTGATAAGGATGGATTTCTAGCCACCATAAGGTTCCGACAAGTGTACGGGTTGGATTCATGGCACGTTTTCCATGAAACGATCCTAACGGTTCGGGTATTCCTATAAATACCCCATCACCCCCAACCTCATTACTTACAAGAATTCTGATTTGAGAACCTCTAAGTTGAAACCATTGTTTCATACCTGAGATTCTTGAATCGGGATTAGCATTCGGGGACCCTTCGTAAGTATTCTTTCGTTCTTTTCCTTATTTTTACTGCTTTTCGAGTCAGAAAGTCAAACTTTGTTTGACTTTCAGCGTTGACCAGTAATGGTCAATGCGAAGTTCGTTTGAACTTCGCAACGTGAGTGTAATCACGTTGGTTATAGTCCCTTGGGACTATGCCCACTGATTACCACGTTGTCTAGGGTCGTAGGGTAGGCGATCTAATAAATCGCCTATACCTTCGAACCCGACCCAGTTTGGTCGATCATTAGGATCCGACCAAATACATTAGGTGACCATAGTAGGTAGGGAATAACCTTCCGAGGTTATACCCTATGGTCACATCGTTTGAGTAGTTGTATGATAGGTAGTTTATATGCCTTAGGTAAATTACCAGAATACCCTTTTCATGTATAATTGGTAATTAAGCATATGTAACCTAAACCTTTGTCACATAACTGATTATGTAACATGTTTAGGCATATAACACTTGTCATAGGACTAGTTAGGCGGTCCGAACGCGTTTCACGCGAACGACGCGTTAAAGTAGCATAAGCTACCTAAACGGGTCGTAAACAATTATACTAGGTTTCATTTAGTATGTAGGCTTTGTAAAACCAAATGACACGAGTCTCTACACTCGTTTGGTTTACAAACCCTAATGCTACCCAATCTTCCGATCTAGGTCCGGTTAATTAACATAGTTACCTATATTAGGTGCCGTTTGATTCCGTGATCTCTAGCTTTGCTTGGTGGTTATTCTAGGACTTCTGAGCAATCTCAAGTGAGTACATAGACCCCTCTTTTACTGTTTTCCAAACTGTTTTGGGGTGGAACACATGTGCCTACTTGTTACTTTCGTGCTTTCTTGTTTTCACATCATATACATGCTATGTTCGTTAGTACATTATAGTACATGATTTCATGACATTTCATGCTAGGTGTGCCCATTATGTGCATTACTTAGTACATCGTTTTACATGACATTTCACGCTATGTATGTTCATTTGATTACATACTTAGTGCATTGTTTTCACATGCTTACATTTTGGTATGACATTTGGTTTGTTTACATGGGACAATACATTCATTAACACCGATCATGCCGTTCGTTAGTAGGTAGTGGTACCATAGAAATTGACAACTCCCGTTCCGGACGTCCCAGGGAAAGGGGATGAAAGGAATGACCGAATTCGTTGATATAAGACAGATAGACCTTTAATTTGTTTAAAGGGTTTATCACCACAGTCGCAAGGCTTGGATGTATGCATTTTCACAATACCGCATAAATGTTCATATTAAATATTTGCATGCATTTACACAAAACATAGCTTTGATTTAAACCAAGTTTTACTTCAATACTTTGTTTTTGTGCATATGGTTTAGTTGAGACATTTCACTTGCCATACATGACATTTTGACATAGACATTTGACATGGATATTTGACATAGACATTTGACATGGATATTTGACATAGACATTTGACATGGATATTTGACATAGACATTTGACATGGATATTTGACATAGACATTTTGACATGATTTACATCTTGACATGAACATTTTACATTGTTTGGTTTGGTTTGATTAAGTGATTAAGTAACGATGCGTGTGTAATATGATACAAGCATGGTGGATACGCCGCTGGTACTTCCTATATATAAGTGTTTGTATGGTATTACATGTCGTAACGTTATTTGAATCATTTCAGTTTGAGACATAGAACATTTCATACAAATAACATACTTTTCACAAGACATCGATTTATAAACAACTTATTTTATGCAAACATATTTTACTTGGTTATTCATTTAACCTTACATTTATTTATACTTATCATCTGATCTTATCGTTTTTCAAATGATTTAAAAGACAAAGCAAATAACAAGGTTCATGACTAAACATTTTCTCAAACATAAGTCATGAATCTTATTTTCACAAAACCTATGTATCTCACAGGCATTTTTATGCTGACGTACCTATTTTCACATGTGTTTTTCAGGAGCTGTTGCATAAGATGATCAAGATACACATAGACAGACTTGGGCTTTAGTGACAATAAAATATGCAAGACTAGTTAATTATGTTGTATTTCTTTGTTTGTTAAGGCATTGTAACACTTTTAATCAATAAAACGAAACTTCAATTGCCATGGATTTGAAACGATTAATTCTGTTACAACACTCCCCGATGTTTCCGCCACGTTTTGTATGTTCTACGTGGTCGGGGTGTGACAGAAAAGATGGTATCAGAGCCCATGGTTATAGGGAATTAGGTTATTAGTAATACTTTGACCTAGTCTATAACCTTTCTAGGACCCTAACGCGAGTTTACTTGCGTTTAGTCATAAAACAATACCGTCACCTATCCTTAGGCGACAACCACAACAAGAACATAAATTTCAAAACCGCTTTGAAAACTAATCATCTGTTCTAGGATGATCGATTACTAGGTTTTGAACCCTCTATTGTAAGGTTTTGAACTCTTTATTATATGGTTTTGAACCCCTTTGAGTTTTCAAAATCTCGTCAAGGTTTTGGGTTTTAAATAATGTGAACACGTGCAAACTGGAAGGGTGAATGCCTGTATTCTGGGTTTTCTAGTCTAGGCAAGCACTTCGTATACATCTCATCAGACGCGAGACCAGTTGTGCTTACCTGGGAATTCTTGGGATGAGTGTTCACTTATAGGCGAGCATGTCTTCGCGATACATTATTTTTGATCCATTTACTTTGATTTGTCACCATCTCATTTGTTTGCCTTAGGTAACAAACAAATGATCACAATTTTCATTCGTTACCATTCGGTATTGATTTTCCAATAACCTTTCACTCGTTTCTTCCTCTGTCTTTCATTTTCTTCAAGAATGTCTCTTCATCACGATGACGCCCAGATATCCAAGCAGACTGAAAAATTCGCTCAGCGAATAGGCGAAGTAGTCCTGAAGACTGTTGAATTAGCTACTGCCATGTATCGTCTCCAGGATGAAGCCACTCAAGAGTCACCAAGACAGGCAGGACCTAGTCAGGTGACAGCACCACCAGCCAAGAAACCAATTGAGGAATCAAAGACCATGGATGAACGATCCCCTAAGAAGTCAAAGAAGCGAAAGGCTTCTCAGAACTTCGCCATGGTCGCTCACAATGGTAAAGCTGTCCCCAACCAACCAGCTCAACCCCCTGCTAGGAAGCCATACAATGGAACTGCACCCTTGTGCAACCAATGTAGCCTTCATCATCAGGCTAGTGTGAAGTGCCGCAAATGCCATATTTGTGGACTTATAGGTCATACAGCAAGGGTTTGCCCAACTGCAGCTGTACCAAATCAAGCTGGCGACACTCCTGCTCAAGCTCGTTTCTCACGAGGGCCTTGCTACAACTGTGGCGAGATGGGCCATTTCCAAAGAGATTGCCCAAAGCTTGCTAATGCAAATTTGACCCACGGATGAGCAGTTGGCTGAGTAGAAGATGTTGCTGTCTTATGCTTTTGTTTCTCCTATTTCTTGTAATGTGAAACAATCTGTTTTGTTTATAAATAAAAGTTGTTGTTCACAATTCTGATATACAAGTATAGTTACATGTGTGTATGATTTTCCTATGATACCTGCATTAAGGAACTATGTTCCTTACAAACTACTCTTGTGATTCTCCCTTTCAAGTGATCGCTCATAATTTCCTTCAAAAATTTTAAGTACTCGTTTCATTCTAAGAAACAAAGTACAGAAAATAAAGTGACATTATGAGTGATCATGCTTCTGCACATTTGTACCTTTGAAATCCTTGGTTAAATAACTAAGGGTATTTTCAAATCTCATACCCATTACGTTTTTATTTTTCAACATACACAGTACAAGTATTTCAACACAATTTTCATGATCTCAAAACATTTCATATAGTTTGAAAACAATTTTTCTAGAAACATTGTCTATGTTATTTCAAAAAACATTGGCCATGTTATCAAAACCAACCTTTCTAATTTCAAAATATTTTATATAGTCTGAAGACAATATTAACACAATACATTTTCTGATCAAGTGCATGATTTCGAAAAGCATCATTCATGTCTTTCAAAAACCTTATACATAATTTCAAAATTCATCTCGCATGATTTTAAAACATTTTTATAAATATACCTATATAATACACCTACTTTATGATTTCCAAAAAGTATTATATATAAGGTTTCAAAAACGTTAAACACAGTTTTCTTAAAAGAACCCCATGCATAGTTTTCAAAAATATATTTTCCTCATACAGTGACTTAACCTTCAAATTCTGCTTCATATGTCGCCTTGACATATCTAGCATCTCAACTTCATTAGCATTTTACATCATGTTTTGACCTAAGCACATCCAGTGCAAGGTTTCAAAACATCTTCAACTTCTAAAATCCATATGGGATCTTTTTATCTTCATATTTAGACCCTTGTGGATGATCATCATTCAAATCAGAGTCCTTAATTGGATTCCGTATGTACCTTAATTTGAACATTTCGGGTTCTAGTAATCGAAATCGAATTTTCTTTTTGAATCTTTCTATCTTTATAGTTAGATTCTTGATAATGTTTAAAGTGCCAAATGAAATCCACGAGATGGATTCCTAGTGTGCTTTAAATACATGTGCTCTGTTAGCAGAACAAACTTCTAGTTAAACAATTTTGTGGTTATGTGATATGTGTTTATTCATCTTATGTTTTCTTTTATGCATTTTTTTTTGTGTTTTAATACTCTGGATATTCGTTATCCAAATTCTCGCAGAATCTTTCATATCTTCATATGAGGGATTCGTAGCAGGATATTCAAAAGGTACTACCTTAAATCCTTAACGGGCTTCTATGTAATAGTTAAGACCCTTGGATTATATAGTACCACTCCATGTTTTATAGGAGACCCTTAAGTGGTCTAGTCAAAAAGATTGATTCACAATTTGGTTAAAAGACAACATCTAGTGATGTAGCTGGACAGACTCCTTGATAGTCTATTTAGATCATTTATTGATTTAGTCAAAAGGACTCTATGGCGGTCTAGTCACACTCATCACAGGATTGTTCATTTGGTTTTCCCCCTACACATTATAAAATAGACTGTGTGAACTGTGCAAGGAATTGTCTGATTATGGACGCGTACATAATTATGAAATTTAGTGCACAGAAACCTAGTAAGGTTTATTATGTGTAAGAACCGATAGTGACAACAATAACAAAATGATAACGATGTAATGGAGGCATGGTGGACGCACCAATGACGCTTCATATACTTGTATATAAGTGTCCCTCTTACATTGAAAGCATAATGTTATTAAGGTTACTAGAAGTTCAGAACCTTAACCAATGTTGTTCGATCTTTTCAACTTCATGTTTTCAAGCTCTCTTAAGTTTCCTCTAAATAAATTTCGGGACGAAATTTCCTAAAGTAGGGGAGACTGTAACACCTGTGCCTCCACGGCCATCAAACAAATACCAAACCAATGAAATATTGTATTTCATACTTGGGATTTGTAAAAATATGTGTATCATTTGCACATATCAATTTCTGTTCAATTTCAAACTCTAAATCGCTTTCTGGAAGGTTATACGCGCACTGATGCGTAAATATAACCAGTTTAATGCAACGAACACTCCGGAATAGTGAAATAGGCTTAACATACCTTAAATAACCTTTACATAACTTAGAAATAAGTTTTGAAGGCTCTGGTATGGCAAAATCAAGTTAAATCGCTTACAGGGACTAAAGTTGACAAACTGCGAAAGTATGCCAATTTGAACTGTAACAGACATTCCGGAACATGACCATAAGTTAAACATACCATAAATATCCTTTACATAGCTTAGAAATAGGCTTTGAGGGGTTCGGTGTGCTAAAATAAACTTTTGGGTCATCCAGGGACTAAAAGTGTCAAAAAGTGCACAAGTTTGCATTTTCGAGCATAACCTACGTTCTGAATACATCCGGACATCCAAAAATTTATGTAAGCACTAAAATATTTTATTTTAGTGTTCGCCATAAGAAAAATCCATTCGTCACGTCTTTTGGTTCGTTTTTCGCGCTTATGCGCATTCCGTCGTAATTAAGCGAACATCGCGTTCGTACGGCCAAACGAACCGACATCCGAGATATTTTTGAACATGTTTTAAGTTCCCTATACTTTAACTTCATTTTAGAGCTTTGAAATGGGGTTAACGGGCCTTAAACGTGTCGAAAATGGGCTGATTGCAATACAGGGACCAAAAGTGTAATTCTGCCAAACTAGGGCCTAGCGGTGCGCTACACTTTTAGCGTAGCGGTGCGCTAGGGGTCTGCAGACCAGATGCAGAGTACTTAACAGCCTGTTTTCAGCAGATTAACCCACAACCACAAGTTCCCAATTGTCTAGTCATCTGATAAGGATGGATTTCTAGCCACCATAAGGTTCCGACAAGTGTACGGGTTGGATTCATGGCACGTTTTCCATGAAACGATCCTAACGGTTCGGGTATTCCTATAAATACCCCATCACCCCCAACCTCATTACTTACAAGAATTCTGATTTGAGAACCTCTAAGTTGAAACCATTGTTTCATACCTGAGATTCTTGAATCGGGATTAGCATTCGGGGACCCTTCGTAAGTATTCTTTCGTTCTTTTCCTTATTTTTACTGCTTTTCGAGTCAGAAAGTCAAACTTTGTTTGACTTTCAGCGTTGACCAGTAATGGTCAATGCGAAGTTCGTTTGAACTTCGCAACGTGAGTGTAATCACGTTGGTTATAGTCCCTTGGGACTATGCCCACTGATTACCACGTTGTCTAGGGTCGTAGGGTAGGCGATCTAATAAATCGCCTATACCTTCGAACCCGACCCAGTTTGGTCGATCATTAGGATCCGACCAAATACATTAGGTGACCATAGTAGGTAGGGAATAACCTTCCGAGGTTATACCCTATGGTCACATCGTTTGAGTAGTTGTATGATAGGTAGTTTATATGCCTTAGGTAAATTACCAGAATACCCTTTTCATGTATAATTGGTAATTAAGCATATGTAACCTAAACCTTTGTCACATAACTGATTATGTAACATGTTTAGGCATATAACACTTGTCATAGGACTAGTTAGGCGGTCCGAACGCGTTTCACGCGAACGACGCGTTAAAGTAGCATAAGCTACCTAAACGGGTCGTAAACAATTATACTAGGTTTCATTTAGTATGTAGGCTTTGTAAAACCAAATGACACGAGTCTCTACACTCGTTTGGTTTACAAACCCTAATGCTACCCAATCTTCCGATCTAGGTCCGGTTAATTAACATAGTTACCTATATTAGGTGCCGTTTGATTCCGTGATCTCTAGCTTTGCTTGGTGGTTATTCTAGGACTTCTGAGCAATCTCAAGTGAGTACATAGACCCCTCTTTTACTGTTTTCCAAACTGTTTTGGGGTGGAACACATGTGCCTACTTGTTACTTTCGTGCTTTCTTGTTTTCACATCATATACATGCTATGTTCGTTAGTACATTATAGTACATGATTTCATGACATTTCATGCTAGGTGTGCCCATTATGTGCATTACTTAGTACATCGTTTTACATGACATTTCACGCTATGTATGTTCATTTGATTACATACTTAGTGCATTGTTTTCACATGCTTACATTTTGGTATGACATTTGGTTTGTTTACATGGGACAATACATTCATTAACACCGATCATGCCGTTCGTTAGTAGGTAGTGGTACCATAGGAATTGACAACTCCCGTTCCGGACGTCCCAGGGAAAGGGGATGAAAGGAATGACCGAATTCGTTGATATAAGACAGATAGACCTTTAATTTGTTTAAAGGGTTTATCACCACAGTCGCAAGGCTTGGATGTATGCATTTTCACAATACCGCATAAATGTTCATATTAAATATTTGCATGCATTTACACAAAGCATAGCTTTGATTTAAACCAAGTTTTACTTCAATACTTTGTTTTTGTGCATATGGTTTAGTTGAGACATTTCACTTGCCATACATGACATTTTGACATAGACATTTGACATGGATATTTGACATAGACATTTGACATGGATATTTGACATAGACATTTGACATGGATATTTGACATAGACATTTGACATGGATATTTGACATAGACATTTTGACATGATTTACATCTTGACATGAACATTTTACATTGTTTGGTTTGGTTTGATTAAGTGATTAAGTAACGATGCGTGTGTAATATGATACAAGCATGGTGGATACGCCGCTGGTACTTCCTATATATAAGTGTTTGTATGGTATTACATGTCGTAACGTTATTTGAATCATTTCAGTTTGAGACATAGAACATTTCATACAAATAACATACTTTTCACAAGACATCGATTTATAAACAACTTATTTTATGCAAACATATTTTACTTGGTTATTCATTTAACCTTACATTTATTTATACTTATCATCTGATCTTTTCGTTTTTCAAATGATTTAAAAGACAAAGCAAATAACAAGGTTCATGACTAAACATTTTCTCAAACATAAGTCATGAATCTTATTTTCACAAAACCTATGTATCTCACAGGCATTTTTATGCTGACGTACCTATTTTCACATGTGTTTTTCAGGAGCTGTTGCATAAGATGATCAAGATACACATAGACAGACTTGGGCTTTAGTGACAATAAAAGATGCAAGACTAGTTAATTATGTTGTATTTCTTTGTTTGTTAAGGCATTGTAACACTTTTAATCAATAAAACGAAACTTCAATTGCCATGGATTTGAAACGATTAATTCTGTTACAACACTCCCCGATGTTTCCGCCACGTTTTGTATGTTCTACGTGGTCGGGGTGTGACAGAAAAGATGGTATCAGAGCCCATGGTTATAGGGAATTAGGTTATTAGTAATACTTTGACCTAGTCTATAACCTTTCTAGGACCCTAACGCGAGTTTACTTGCGTTTAGTCATAAAACAATACCGTCACCTATCCTTAGGCGACAACCACAACAAGAACATAAATTTCAAAACCGCTTTGAAAACTAATCATCTGTTCTAGGATGATCGATTACTAGGTTTTGAACCCTCTATTGTAAGGTTTTGAACTCTCTATTATATGGTTTTGAACCCCTTTGAGTTTTCAAAATCTCGTCAAGGTTTTGGGTTTTAAATAATGTGAACACATGCAAACTGGAAGGGTGAATGCCTGTATTCTGGGTTTTCTAGTCTAGGCAAGCACTTCGTATACATCTCATCAGACGCGAGACCAGTTGTGCTTACCTGGGAATTCTTGGGATGAGTGTTCACTTATAGGCGAGCATGTCTTCGCGATACATTATTTTTGATCCATTTACTTTGATTTGTCACCATCTCATTTGTTTGCCTTAGGTAACAAACAAATGATCACAATTTTCATTCGTTACCATTCGGTATTGATTTTCCAATAACCTTTCACTCGTTTCTTCCTCTGTCTTTCATTTTCTTCAAGAATGTCTCTTCATCACGATGACGCCCAGATATCCAAGCAGACTGAAAAATTCGCTCAGCGAATAGGCGAAGTAGTCCTGAAGACTGTTGAATTAGCTACTGCCATGTATCGTCTCCAGGATGAAGCCACTCAAGAGTCACCAAGACAGGCAGGACCTAGTCAGGTGACAGCACCACCAGCCAAGAAACCAATTGAGGAATCAAAGACCATGGATGAACGATCCCCTAAGAAGTCAAAGAAGCGAAAGGCTTCTCAGAACTTCGCCATGGTCGCTCACAATGGTAAAGCTGTCCCCAACCAACCAGCTCAACCCCCTGCTAGGAAGCCATACAATGGAACTGCACCCTTGTGCAACCAATGTAGCCTTCATCATCAGGCTAGTGTGAAGTGCCGCAAATGCCATATTTGTGGACTTATAGGTCATACAGCAAGGGTTTGCCCAACTGCAGCTGTACCAAATCAAGCTGGCGACACTCCTGCTCAAGCTCGTTTCTCACGAGGGCCTTGCTACAACTGTGGCGAGATGGGCCATTTCCAAAGAGATTGCCCAAAGCTTGCTAATGCAAATTTGACCCACGGATGAGCAGTTGGCTGAGTAGAAGATGTTGCTGTCTTATGCTTTTGTTTCTCCTATTTCTTGTAATGTGAAACAATCTGTTTTGTTTATAAATAAAAGTTGTTGTTCACAATTCTGATATACAAGTATAGTTACATGTGTGTATGATTTTCCTATGATACCTGCATTAAGGAACTATGTTCCTTACAAACTACTCTTGTGATTCTCCCTTTCAAGTGATCGCTCATAATTTCCTTCAAAAATTTTAAGTACTCGTTTCATTCTAAGAAACAAAGTACAGAAAATAAAGTGACATTATGAGTGATCATGCTTCTGCACATTTGTACCTTTGAAATCCTTGGTTAAATAACTAAGGGTATTTTCAAATCTCATACCCATTACGTTTTTATTTTTCAACATACACAGTACAAGTATTTCAACACAATTTTCATGATCTCAAAACATTTCATATAGTTTGAAAACAATTTTTCTAGAAACATTGTCTATGTTATTTCAAAAAACATTGGCCATGTTATCAAAACCAACCTTTCTAATTTCAAAATATTTTATATAGTCTGAAGACAATATTAACACAATACATTTTCTGATCAAGTGCATGATTTCGAAAAGCATCATTCATGTCTTTCAAAAACCTTATACATAATTTCAAAATTCATCTCGCATGATTTTAAAACATTTTTATAAATATACCTATATAATACACCTACTTTATGATTTCCAAAAAGTATTATATATAAGGTTTCAAAAACGTTAAACACAGTTTTCTTAAAAGAACCCCATGCATAGTTTTCAAAAATATATTTTCCTCATACAGTGACTTAACCTTCAAATTCTGCTTCATATGTCGCCTTGACATATCTAGCATCTCAACTTCATTAGCATTTTACATCATGTTTTGACCTAAGCACATCCAGTGCAAGGTTTCAAAACATCTTCAACTTCTAAAATCCATATGGGATCTTTTTATCTTCATATTTAGACCCTTGTGGATGATCATCATTCAAATCAGAGTCCTTAATTGGATTCCGTATGTACCTTAATTCGAACATTTCGGGTTCTAGTAATCGAAATCGAATTTTCTTTTTGAATCTTTCTATCTTTATAGTTAGATTCTTGATAATGTTTAAAGTGCCAAATGAAATCCACGAGATGGATTCCTAGTGTGCTTTAAATACATGTGCTCTGTTAGCAGAACAAACTTCTAGTTAAACAATTTTGTGGTTATGTGATATGTGTTTATTCATCTTATGTTTTCTTTTATGCATTTTTTTTGTGTTTTAATACTCTGGATATTCGTTATCCAAATTCTCGCAGAATCTTTCATATCTTCATATGAGGGATTCGTAGCAGGATATTCAAAAGGTACTACCTTAAATCCTTAACGGGCTTCTATGTAATAGTTAAGACCCTTGGATTATATAGTACCACTCCATGTTTTATAGGAGACCCTTAAGTGGTCTAGTCAAAAAGATTGATTCATAATTTGGTTAAAAGACAACATCTAGTGATGTAGCTGGACAGACTCCTTGATAGTCTATTTAGATCATTTATTGATTTAGTCAAAAGGACTCTATGGCGGTCTAGTCACACTCATCACAGGATTGTTCATTTGGTTTTCCCCCTACACATTATAAAATAGACTGTGTGAACTGTGCAAGGAATTGTCTGATTATGGACGCGTACATAATTATGAAATTTAGTGCACAGAAACCTAGTAAGGTTTATTATGTGTAAGAACCGATAGTGACAACAATAACAAAATGATAACGATGTAATGGAGGCATGGTGGACGCACCAATGACGCTTCATATACTTGTATATAAGTGTCCCTCTTACATTGAAAGCATAATGTTATTAAGGTTACTAGAAGTTCAGAACCTTAACCAATGTTGTTCGATCTTTTCAACTTCATGTTTTCAAGCTCTCTTAAGTTTCCTCTAAATAAATTTCGGGACGAAATTTCCTAAAGTAGGGGAGACTGTAACACCTGTGCCTCCACGGCCATCAAACAAATACCAAACCAATGAAATATTGTATTTCATACTTGGGATTTGTAAAAATATGTGTATCATTTGCACATATCAATTTCTGTTCAATTTCAAACTCTAAATCGCTTTCTGGAAGGTTATACGCGCACTGATGCGTAAATATAACCAGTTTAATGCAACGAACACTCCGGAATAGTGAAATAGGCTTAACATACCTTAAATAATCTTTACATAACTTAGAAATAAGTTTTGAAGGCTCTGGTATGGCAAAATCAAGTTAAATCGCTTACAGGGACTAAAGTTGACAAACTGCGAAAGTATGCCAATTTGAACTGTAACAGACATTCCGGAACATGACCATAAGTTAAACATACCATAAATATCCTTTACATAGCTTAGAAATAGGCTTTGAGGGGTTCGGTGTGCTAAAATAAACTTTTGGGTCATCCAGGGACTAAAAGTGTCAAAAAGTGCACAAGTTTGCATTTTCGAGCATAACCTACGTTCTGAATACATCCGGACATCCAAAAATTTATGTAAGCACTAAAATATTTTATTTTAGTGTTCGCCATAAGAAAAATCCATTCGTCACGTCTTTTGGTTCGTTTTTCGCGCTTATGCGCATTCCGTCGTAATTAAGCGAACATCGCGTTCGTACGGCCAAACGAACCGACATCCGAGATATTTTTGAACATGTTTTAAGTTCCCTATACTTTAACTTCATTTTAGAGCTTTGAAATGGGGTTAACGGGCCTTAAACGTGTCGAAAATGGGCTGATTGCAATACAGGGACCAAAAGTGTAATTCTGCCAAACTAGGGCCTAGCGGTGCGCTACACTTTTAGCGTAGCGGTGCGCTAGGGGTCTGCAGACCAGATGCAGAGTACTTAACAGCCTGTTTTCAGCAGATTAACCCACAACCACAAGTTCCCAATTGTCTAGTCATCTGATAAGGATGGATTTCTAGCCACCATAAGGTTCCGACAAGTGTACGGGTTGGATTCATGGCACGTTTTCCATGAAACGATCCTAACGGTTCGGGTATTCCTATAAATACCCCATCACCCCCAACCTCATTACTTACAAGAATTCTGATTTGAGAACCTCTAAGTTGAAACCATTGTTTCATACCTGAGATTCTTGAATCGGGATTAGCATTCGGGGACCCTTCGTAAGTATTCTTTCGTTCTTTTCCTTATTTTTACTGCTTTTCGAGTCAGAAAGTCAAACTTTGTTTGACTTTCAGCGTTGACCAGTAATGGTCAATGCGAAGTTCGTTTGAACTTCGCAACGTGAGTGTAATCACGTTGGTTATAGTCCCTTGGGACTATGCCCACTGATTACCACGTTGTCTAGGGTCGTAGGGTAGGCGATCTAATAAATCGCCTATACCTTCGAACCCGACCCAGTTTGGTCGATCATTAGGATCCGACCAAATACATTAGGTGACCATAGTAGGTAGGGAATAACCTTCCGAGGTTATACCCTATGGTCACATCGTTTGAGTAGTTGTATGATAGGTAGTTTATATGCCTTAGGTAAATTACCAGAATACCCTTTTCATGTATAATTGGTAATTAAGCATATGTAACCTAAACCTTTGTCACATAACTGATTATGTAACATGTTTAGGCATATAACACTTGTCATAGGACTAGTTAGGCGGTCCGAACGCGTTTCACGCGAACGACGCGTTAAAGTAGCATAAGCTACCTAAACGGGTCGTAAACAATTATACTAGGTTTCATTTAGTATGTAGGCTTTGTAAAACCAAATGACACGAGTCTCTACACTCGTTTGGTTTACAAACCCTAATGCTACCCAATCTTCCGATCTAGGTCCGGTTAATTAACATAGTTACCTATATTAGGTGCCGTTTGATTCCGTGATCTCTAGCTTTGCTTGGTGGTTATTCTAGGACTTCTGAGCAATCTCAAGTGAGTACATAGACCCCTCTTTTACTGTTTTCCAAACTGTTTTGGGGTGGAACACATGTGCCTACTTGTTACTTTCGTGCTTTCTTGTTTTCACATCATATACATGCTATGTTCGTTAGTACATTATAGTACATGATTTCATGACATTTCATGCTAGGTGTGCCCATTATGTGCATTACTTAGTACATCGTTTTACATGACATTTCACGCTATGTATGTTCATTTGATTACATACTTAGTGCATTGTTTTCACATGCTTACATTTTGGTATGACATTTGGTTTGTTTACATGGGACAATACATTCATTAACACCGATCATGCCGTTCGTTAGTAGGTAGTGGTACCATAGGAATTGACAACTCCCGTTCCGGACGTCCCAGGGAAAGGGGATGAAAGGAATGACCGAATTCGTTGATATAAGACAGATAGACCTTTAATTTGTTTAAAGGGTTTATCACCACAGTCGCAAGGCTTGGATGTATGCATTTTCACAATACCGCATAAATGTTCATATTAAATATTTGCATGCATTTACACAAAGCATAGCTTTGATTTAAACCAAGTTTTACTTCAATACTTTGTTTTTGTGCATATGGTTTAGTTGAGACATTTCACTTGCCATACATGACATTTTGACATAGACATTTGACATGGATATTTGACATAGACATTTGACATGGATATTTGACATAGACATTTGACATGGATATTTGACATAGACATTTGACATGGATATTTGACATAGACATTTGACATGGATATTTGACATAGACATTTTGACATGATTTACATCTTGACATGAACATTTTACATTGTTTGGTTTGGTTTGATTAAGTGATTAAGTAACGATGCGTGTGTAATATGATACAAGCATGGTGGATACGCCGCTGGTACTTCCTATATATAAGTGTTTGTATGGTATTACATGTCGTAACGTTATTTGAATCATTTCAGTTTGAGACATAGAACATTTCATACAAATAACATACTTTTCACAAGACATCGATTTATAAACAACTTATTTTATGCAAACATATTTTACTTGGTTATTCATTTAACCTTACATTTATTTATACTTATCATCTGATCTTATCGTTTTTCAAATGATTTAAAAGACAAAGCAAATAACAAGGTTCATGACTAAACATTTTCTCAAACATAAGTCATGAATCTTATTTTCACAAAACCTATGTATCTCACAGGCATTTTTATGCTGACGTACCTATTTTCACATGTGTTTTTCAGGAGCTGTTGCATAAGATGATCAAGATACACATAGACAGACTTGGGCTTTAGTGACAATAAAAGATGCAAGACTAGTTAATTATGTTGTATTTCTTTGTTTGTTAAGGCATTGTAACACTTTTAATCAATAAAACGAAACTTCAATTGCCATGGATTTGAAACGATTAATTCTGTTACAACACTCCCCGATGTTTCCGCCACGTTTTGTATGTTCTACGTGGTCGGGGTGTGACAAAAGTGTGAACAAAAGTCCTTGTGAATAGTCGGATCTCTTTGGATAGTCAATGTCTAATAGCCGCAGACGATCTATTTCTTGATTTTATGTGTTACGATTCTGAGCCCGCAACTGCAGACTCTGATGATTCGTCGATTTTATGTGTTTGTATGTGTGTCTACTTGTTTATGTGTTTAATTTTGGAGAATTATTCGATTTTTGCTCTCACTTCGATCGACACGCACGACCCACATTGCTTATCTATCTCAAAACGCTGACAAATCGCTATCACATGAGGAACGACTTTACGCCATATTATTTGCTATACTATTATATGCTTACACTATACTACTCGATAAGTTATTCGCGACCGCTCTTCTCGAACGCTCACGGACTTTGAATGATAGGTTTCTGTATTCTGACTGTATCTTGTGATTACAGAGCGTATGTGTTTCTGTGCCCTACATGCTTATGTGCTTCTGTGCTTATGTGAATCTATGATTATGTGCCTACGTGCTTACGTGATTGTACGTGTTCCTGAGCTTTAGTAACATTAGGATTGCGAGGTGAGATTCAATTATACTGTGTTGAGTCCTGTGATGATGTCTGTTGCAGACAATGTCGTCATCTTGATCTCGCGCTACCCGTGATGCTCACCAAAAGCAAGCAGACAAACGCCTCGCTGCCATGATCACTAAGCAAATGGCAAAGGTTGTACCCCAAGTCGTCAGCGAGCTATATGAGAACATGAATAAATCATCTGGGGAATCCCGAACTGAGACTCCCAAAGCCGCTTTCAGCTTCAAACAGTTTAAGGCATGTGGACCATAAGAGTTCACCGGCGAAGAAGGCCCTACGGCTTTGTTTCAATGGTTCGACTCGATCGAAGTCACTCCGCGACAGAGCGGATGTACTGATAATCTCCGCACACTGAACGCGATCGGCGTCTTCCAGTCCCGCGCTCTAGACTGGTGGACGACCGAAAGGAACAAGCACGGAAATGATGCAGCTTACGGTCTGTCATGGGACGAGTTGAAGAACGTTATGCTCGAAGAGTTCTGCCCTCCCCATGAGCGCCAGAAGCTGGAGGACGAGTTCTGGCACATTAAGAAGAAAGAAGGTGACAACGTTGCCCTGACTGCTCGCTTCAAACAGCTCAGCATCATCTGTCCCGATCAAGTGAAGTCGCCCGACATGGCGATCAAGAAGTACATTCGAGCTCTACCCGACTGTGTTGCGGATTTTGTGCATGCCGCAAAGACAGCAACGATCGAAGAAACCTACTTGCTTGCCGCTGAAATCAACGACAAGCGGGTGAAAGCTGGTTTCTGGGATAAAACATCAAAGAACCTGCACCAAGTCACCACCGCACCAACCGCTGAAACCGCCGCCGCTCAATCGTCAAAGTCCTCATGCCGTAAGAAGAAGAACAACAACAGTAGCTCCAGCAACAAGAACTGTGATGTCACCACCACTGCTGCTCCACTTCAAGCCGTACCGGCTCAGCAGCAGTCTCACCACCGACCAGCACCAGGGACCTATGCACCACCTGCAAAGCATGCATACACAGGCCCTCACCCTGCATGCCCAACCTGCTCTTATCATCACCCGGTGGGTCTCGCCTGCCATTTTTGCGCACACTGCAATATGTACAGCGACTTCACTGTTAATTGTCGTACTGGTCCTCGTCAAGCACCAGCTCAAGCCACTGCTCATCAAGCTCTGCTCCCAACCCCACAAGGCTAACAAGCGGCTCAGGCACCCGCGGTCAACGCCCGAGTCTGCTTCGCATGTGGTGATCCCAACCACTCTGCAAACATGTGCCCGAACAGGGTTGTGAAACAAGAGCCCCAGCAGCAGCCTCAACAGCAGCAACAGTCTCAGCAGCAGCAACAAGTCGCACGCGCCAGAACTTTCAACATCAATGTGCGCCAAGCCCAGGCTGACAACAACGTGGTTAATGGTACGTTCATTGTGAATGGTATTTATGCTTCATGTTTGTTTGATACTGGAGCCGATAACTGCTTTGTGTCGTTTGAATTCGAGAAACTTCTTAGTCGTAAGCGCTCCCATCTCTCCTCGACGTTCGATGTTGAAGTCGCCACTGGAAGAACTATCGCCGTTAATTCTGTCCTTTGTGATTGTACTCTTGAGCTGAACAATCACATCTTCCCAATTGACCTTATTTCGATGCAACTCGGAAGTTTTGACATCATAGTAGGCATGGACTTTCTTCGCGAAAACCATGCTGAAGTTGTGTGCTTCGATCAGATGATTCGATTCTTGCTCGCGAATGGTGATTTATTGTGTGTTTATGGTGAAACTGCTTCGAAGGGTCTCAAGCTCATGTCATGTGTCCAAGCTAGCAAGTATCTCCGCAAGGAATACAGAGCTTTCTTGGCTAACATTGTAGTAGCGGAGAAGGAAAAGAAAGGAAAGACAGAAGTGAAAGACGTTCCTGTGGTTCGTGAATTTCCTAATGTGTTTCCTGACGATATTCCCGGCCTTTCGCCAAGTCATGATATTGACTTTCGTATCGACCTCATTCCTGGAGCCAACCCTGTTGCCAAAGCTCCTTACCTACTCGCACCATCCGAAATGCGTGAACTCTCGAGTCAGCTTCAGGAATTACTTGAGAAAGGCTTCATTCGCCCGAGCACCTCTCCTTGGGGCGCACCAGTCCTCTTCGTCAAAAAGAAGGATGGGTCGTTCAGGAAGTGCATCGACTATCGGGAATTGAATAAGTTAACTATTAAGAACCGCTACCCCCTGCCTCGCATCGACGATTTGTTTGATCAGCTACAAGGTGCTACGTGTTTCTCGAAGATCGACCTATGCTCAGGCTATCACCAGTTACGCATTCAAGAGGAGGATATACCCAAAACCGCGTTCCGCACTCGATATGGCCATTATGAATTCGTTGTTATGCCTTTCGGTTTAACCAACGCACCCGCGGTTTTCATGGATCTAATGAATCGCGTGTGTAAACCATATCACGACCGTTTCGTCATCGTGTTCATCGACGATGTCTTGATCTATTCCAAGTTGAAAGCCGAACACGCGCAACATCTACGTTTGGTTCTCGAGCTACTCCAGGGGAATCGACTCTATTCCAAGTTCTCCAAGTGTGAATTTTGGCTGGAGGAGGTTCAGTTTCTGGGTCACATTGTAAATAGTCAAGGTATTCACGTCGATCCGGCGAAAATTGAAGCAGTTAAGAGTTGGATTACACCTAAGAACCCGTTTAAAGTACGTTCTTTCGTCGGATTGGCGGGCCATTATCGACGATTTATCGAAGGATTCTCAATGATCGCAGTGCCGCTTACCGCTCTTACGCATAAAGACAAGCCTTTTGTTTGGGGAACCGAACAAGAGTCTGCTGTCCAAACCCTGAAGCACATGCTTTGCAATGCTCCTGTTCTCATATTGCCCGACGGAAATGACGACTTTATTGTCTATTGTGATGCCTCGAACCTTGGTCTTGGCTGCGTTCTCATGCAACGGGACAAGGTCATTGCTTACGCATCTCGACAGCTCAAAATCCACGAAAAGAACTATACAACCCGTTATCTCGAGCTAGGCGCAGTTATTTTTGCGTTAAAGATTTGGCAACACTACCTGTATGGTACAAAGTGTACGATCTTCACCGATCATAGGAGCCTACAACACATCTTTGACCAGAAGGAACTTAATATGCGCCAACGCCGATGGGTAGAACTTCCCAATGATTATGACTGTGAGATTCGTTATCACCCAGGAAAAGCAAATGTCGTTGCCGACGCTCTCAGCAGACGGAGCTACCTGCTTAGCATTCGTGATACCCGAGCCCAATACGATCTCGAAACCCTCGTCCGCGAAGCCCAACATGCCTGTTTTAATGAACGCACTTTGAAGAAGGAAAGAATCTACCACGATGGAGCCCAGCTTGTGAATAAGTCGAATGGGATATTCCACTACCTGGACCGAATTTGGATCCCTACGAGGACCAATTTATGACAGATATTGATGGACGAAGCCCACAAATCCCGGTATTCTATTCATCCCGGTGCCGATAAAATGTACCAGGACCTTCTCTACAAGTACTGGTGGTCGGGCATGAAAAGGGATATTGCTCTCTACGTTGGAAAGTGTCTGACTTGTGCAAAGGTCAAGGCCGAACAACAAAGACCCTCTGGCTTACTCGAACAACCGCCGATCCCTATGTGGAAGTGGGAAAGTGTTAGGATCGGTTTTGACTCCGTTTCGATTGCGTAACGAACGTGTAACGTGCGGAATCCGTACACATACGTGACCGAACACACGTGACGTAATATAAACGTGATTCTTTGATTGATTTGATAACGTACAACACCTGAATCACTTGGAATGAGCTTTCTCTCTCTAGACTCTCTCTCTAGATCTCAAGCTCTCCAAAACACAAATGTAGCCAAAGTCTCCAAAAGTTTCTAAAACTAACCCTTAGGTTCCTATTTATAGGCAAAGGATATAAGGAGACTCTCCTTATTTACAATTATGCCACCTTGCCTTTTAGTAACTAGATATTACAATATAAGGCTAGATTTAAACTGTTTCAGCTACAGTCTTGAGATGACGGAGGCGATAGACATACTGCACTAACAGACTCCCCCTTGGATATTGCCGCAGTCAATCTCAAACATTTAGTCAGACTCGTAGCTTCTTTTCTTTCTCTCTCTCTAGGTCGAATAGAATCCCCGTGGATCTGTCTTCAGCTTCTTCCTTTCAGTAGACTCTTCAGGCTCCCCCTGTCGTCAAGCTTCCGTGCTTTGGGATTGACACCTGGCTTTTCGGTTACAAGCTCCTCTGGGAACGTTACGTGGCTCATTGAATGCACGCTCCCCCTTTCGTTGAGCTCGTCTTCAGACTCCCCCTTAGACTCGGCTATCGGGATCGTAATCTGGAATACCATCTGCAAATCTCATACATTCATAAGTAAAACATTTTACAGTGAAAACATTTTCAGTTGTCCAGGTATCGTAACCTGGCTCTATTAAACTTTCTAAATCAAGATCCAGGGACTAAGATATAATAATATGAAATATATCCAGGATTACTTGATACTCTCCCCCTATCAACAATCTTCAAATATTTAGCAGATTTTAAGAATCCAACATCGAAAACTGGCTCTATTATAGATTTTAACAATATAAGCATCCAACTCCCTCACAGTTAATCATCCAAGTCCAAATTAATGACCTTGGAGATATCACAAACTGTTTTTGATTATAAAACTTCAAGTTTCAAATTAATGAACTTGTTTATTTTCAGAAACACGATCAGCATACTTAGATTTTGAAACTCAGCATCCAGACATTAGTTGTCGAAAATAAAACAGAAATCAAAATCTTTTTGAATTTTCTGAAATATAAAGCAGTAAAGAAATATTTACAAACAATATTTTTGTTTGAGTTTGCGTCAAAGGATCATATCAGTTTCTGACAAGTCACAAGTACCGTTGAGCTTATTTACACATTAAAAATTAAACAATTCACTTAGATTGTCGATATACTGATCCACTTAAATTTTCATACAAATTTCAACTGATTCAGGATACGAATTAAATGTTTTAAGAACTTAAACTCATTCATGTGTCCCACCTCTTGAATATACTCCCGTATCCAAATCCCAATATTCAGTCTTACAGGTGAGTATACCTAGATGATTTTTGTAAGGGGAATAAATTATAGTACGAAACCGTGAGAGCTCAGGTCAGAACTTCCGTTCAGCAGAGAGATGACGGCTCGACTTTTGGTGTGTCCCCTTTAGAGGATCTTTTGTATTACAACAGCAATGACTATCAATTTTATTGTTTCATCAATTTGCTGAGGGCGGCACTATATTTCAAGCAATGCAGAAAGTATTCTCCGGGGACTAGGCCATTGCTTCCGCAAAATCAGAAGTCCTAGGATAATACCCCAGATATCACTATGTATAAACACCTAGTATCTCAGAAAGAGGGGTCCTTCAAACGAGATTTCAGGGGTTACCTATATATCCAAGTAGTGTTCCCCACGAAATAAGCAAGTTTGAATTTAGGTTTATATCCCGAAAAAGTTTACTAAATGTATAAAAATCTACCGACACATCCACGGTGAGATCGTTTAACACATTTTGACTTTCCAATTCTTTAGCGTACTGTAACTTTCTACTGATGTACTATCATTTCCTCTTTTTACACAAAAACTCATTTTCATTTTTTTATGTTTTTGTCTTTTTGCCAATAGGTTTTTATCATGTTTTTGTCATTTTCAAATTTTCTAATGTTTTTGGATTTTCTGACAATATTACTCCCCCTAAAATGCAAAACCATTTAAAGAAAATTTGACAAACCAACACTGATAGCTTTGTCTCGCCATCCATTTTCTGCTTCACATGCACTGATTTGCAGAAAAATATAACGTACCCCCATGATTTACAACCCATTGATTTTCGACAGTTTGAAAACCGTTTTTCAATCTTGTGAAAGTAATCATGTTTGTTCAGCCGTGAGGGTTTCGGCGTATTAAATCAATCATATTTTTTATATTTTTGAATTTTTGACAAAATTTTAAAACAAACATATTTTTGATTTTTCAAGATTTTGACAAAAAAAAACATATTTTTGGTTTTTAAATTTTCAATTTTTAGGGTTTTGAAATATTGTTTATTTATATACAGAAAACAAGCAAACTCCCTGTTTCAACCAAGCCAGGGTTCAGCAGCCTTCTCATCTCGTGCCAGGCTGCTTCGACACTCCTCTTGTTGACATCCAGAATTCTTCAGAAGCACCTGTACATTCAAAATATTCAATTACTTGAACAATTTAGCCCATGTCTGTTTGACCTTAGGCATTTCAACACAATATGCATCAGTTAACTTCGGAAAATCTTTGTCATTTTGCACAAAGACTTTTTCAATTTTAACTTCAACTTTTTCATCATTTACCGAAGTCATTTGTTTCTTAACTGTCCATGTTTGACCTTTTGGAGTCCCTCTTTAATAAAAATGTGACTCCTTTTGAACATTTTGATTTTGAACAACAACTTTTGGTTTCCAAAACTGATTTGGTTTTGTTATATCAACAGTGTTTTTCCAACTTTGTGTTGTTCTTAATTTTGGTGTCACTGGTTTCCATGTTTGTTGTGAGTCAACCTTTGACATTTTCGGCTTCCAAGTTTGCTTTGAATCAAACTTGGTTGACTTCTGAATCACAACTTCAGATTTCTGTTTCTCAACATTTTCAGACTTCTTTTTGTCAACATCCACAGGTTTCAGGTTTGGACACTTTCGTGCAAGATGTCCAGTTTGATCACATTTGAAACATGTTCTCTTGGACACATCCTTGACCTGTGGTTGTTGCGTTTTCTTTTGAGCACATAACTCTTCATTAGACTGTCGTATAATTTGGAGTTCTTTCTCTTCTTCTAAATTTATTCCTTGAACAAAATTCAATTTTGTCTGAAAATTTGATGTTTCATTTTTCTTCCAGTTCTGTTTCTTTTTATAACCCAACCCAGCCTTCATGTTTTTCTTCTCGTAACCAGGTTTGTTATAAATAGTTTTGTGACCTTTTCCAGCGAACTTTGGAATTTCAGATTTATCAATCTCAACCATTTTGAAAACTTTATCAACCTTTTCTGATATCACATTCTGAATCGGGAAAACAACATCTAAGAATAATTTGTCCGATCCAATCATGGTATAAACCAGTCCTTTTGAATCATCACTCAAATTTTTCTCGGATTTTGTGTTTTTCAGATATCCATCATGAAAATTACCTTCATTTTCATCCTGTGATTCAGACTTACCTGTATCACCCGACTCTTCTTTCAACACACTTTCAACGACTTTACCTACCACCTCTGAATCATGAGAATCATCATATTTGGAATAGGTTATATCAATGTTGTCTGACAATTGATCTACCATGTTGAAAGCTTTTTCGACCTTTTCATCATCATAAAATGCAAATTTTCCCGGTGGTGGAACTTGATGAAACTCTGAGCCAATGCCTTTCTTGTTTTGCTCAGACTCACCATCTCCCGGTTTTATATTGAAAATTCTTTCAAGCACATATGACGACACGTGATAACTTTTTAACTTGTTGTTATCCTGTTCTAACTCAGCAATCTGACGCTTTAGCTTAGCAACATCCTCAATGTAAGAATTTACAACATCTTGTTTTATTTCAAACATTCGCTTAAGCTCTTTAGTTGTTTCAGATAAGTAATTCATTCTTGATTGAGCAAATTTCATTTCATCCTTCACTTTTTCATATGATTCTTTTGTAATGTGATATGCCAATTTTATTGAATCATATTCTTTCTTCATTTCTTGACAAACAATTTCTTTTTGGTCACATTCTTCTGTCTTTTTCAAAACATTTTCTTTCAAAACTTCATTTTCTTTTTCTGCCTTTTTACATTTTTCCAAAAGTTTTTCCTCGTTATCTTTCAAAACTTTTTATTTTTCAAACATTTCTTTGTATTTATTTTTGAAAATATTTTCAATTTTTATGAATTGTTTTGTCTTTTTCAGTACAAGCACTACACGTTTCCATGCATTTCTTGCATTGTTCAACAGTTTTGATTTTAATTTCAGAGTCAGACTTTACCTCAGTGATTGGCACTTCGGTGTTAGCTGCAGCTTCTGTCTGCTTCTGATCAGTATCTTTCTGCTTTTCTTCAACACCAATTTCATCACCAACTAAATTCTCATTTTTCACTTCTTCTTCTTCGTCTTTCTTCTCAGTTCCTTCATCTTGCTGTTCTTCAGTAACAGCTTCTTTCACAACCTCTTCATTCACTTCCACAGATACCTTCACATCTTCTTTAGCAACCTTCTTCAATTCTTCAACCATACTCTCAACATTCTTCTCCATTCTCTCTTCATCTGTCTTCTTTAAACTCGATATCATTACTTCTCTTATGAGTTTTTCCAGCTTTTCCTCATAATTTTTGTCTTTTACAGCATTTGAATAAAATTCACCGACCCGAGGAATTACTAGAAGAACATCATCAAAAACTATGTCCTTCTTGGAAACAACAGGTTCACCATATCTGTTGATATAACACTCTCGTTTCTAATCCCATCTTTTGTATCTGACAGCTTCATCATATTCTCTTTGCATATCATTCATTCTGTTCGCAGCCATTCTTATTTCTCTGTCTGTTTTCTCACTCAGAATTTCTTCTCTCGTTTTCACTTTGATTTCAGCCATGATTTTATTTCCTTGAATCACCTAAATCAAACAGACAAACACAATGAGTTTAATCAATATCAAAAAAATGAATCGGACGAGTATCCGATCGAGTAAGTCAACACAAGTCAACAGTGAAAATAATCGCGTGACAACGCTGTCCGTTCAGGTGAGATTGCTGTCCGACCGGATAGCGTATTGACTCTTTGACTTTATCAATGAATTATAATCTCACTTGCAAACTGACAATTTATTAACCCTTCACGTGAGAATCTGATTTCAACAATTAAAGTGTCCGACAACTTATCAACTACACATGCAATGAAATGATATTTGTAAACAATGACTAAATTCACGTGAGTTATTAATGAATCTGACAATTCATGTGTAACAATGATACCACATATCACATCTATTAAATTCAACTCACATTCAAAATGGCCTTTCAATCGGTGGGTCTGACATACACTTACATGTTCACATGCAAATGTTCAAGTGAATCTATCTATTCTATAGAATCTCGAGACCACTGTTGTAGTTTATTAATGATGTCTGAGAAATGTTGATTACTAAATGAAGTTCACATGCAAGACTTTAAATGAATGTGACAAAGTGGCACTGTCGGATCAGATGCAATGACGCGGATTGCTATCCGTGCGGATGGGTCGCTATGACACGGATTGCTGTCCGTGCGGGTGGGTTGCTATGACACGGATTGCTGTCCGTGCGAGTGGGTTGCTATGACACGGAATGCTGTCCGTGCGGGTGGACTTCTATGTTATCCGCACAGGTGGGAAATGATGCTATCCGCACAGGTGGGTGATCTGTAACAGTCAACAAAGTCAAACTTTTATTGAGATGTTATGCAACGAATGGTCATCCGCGCGGATTGCCATCCGGGCGGTGAACTTCAAAAACAATAACAGCAACAACAGTAAGCATTTTGTTCAACTTTTTCGAACCAAAAATTCTAGATATCTCCCAAATTACTTTGAATTAAGATCTGAAATTTTATAGGCTTATAGATCATGTATTTTCGCACAACATATCAAAATTTTAGCAATTTTCGACCGTAAAAACCTGTGTAATTTGACGATTTTCAGTTAAAAACGTGAATAGATGAAAAGATGAAGAATTTTGACAAATCTGAATGAATTTGACTCCGAATATGCTGAAATCGAGTGCGTAATTGTGTGTTTGATCCATGCAATCGAGCTCCTGCTCTGATACCACTTGTAAGGATCAGTTTTGACTCCGTTTCGATTGCGTAACGAACGTGTAACGTGCGGAATCCGTACACGTACGTGACCGAACACTCGTGACGTAATATAAACGTGATTCTTTGATTGATTTGATAACGTACAACACCTGAATCACTTGGAATGAGCTTTCTCCCTCTAGACTCTCTCTCTAGATCTCAAGCTCTCTAAAACAAAAATGTAGCCAAAGTCTCCAAAAGTTTCTAAAACTAACCCTTAGGTTCCTATTTATAGGCAAAGGATATAAGGAGACTCTCCTTATTTACAATTATGCCACCTTGCCTTTTAGTAACTAGATATTACAATATAAGGCTAGATTTAAACTGTTTCAGCTACAGTCTTGAGATGACGGAGGCGATAGACATACTGCACTAACAGAAAGTATAGCCATGGACTTCATAACAAAGCTTCCGCACACGTCATCAGGTCACGACTGCATCTGGATTGTTGTTGACCGTTTGACCAAATCAGCTCACTTTTTGCCAATGCGGGAAGACTACAAGGTAGAACGATTAGCCCGAATCTACACCAATGAGATCATTTGTAGACATGGGACGCCTCGCGACATCATCTCTGAACGTGATGCTCGGTTTACTTCGTGACTGTGGGAAACGTTTCAAGCGGATCTCGGTACTACGCTTAATCTGAGTACTGCATTCCACCCTCAAATCGACGGTCAGACTGAAAGAACGATCCGTACTCTTGAAGACATGCTCCGTTTATGTGTATTAGATTTCAGTGGTAATTGGGATGCATACCTACCGTTAGTCGAATTCTCGTACAACAACAGCTATCATACCAGCATACAAATGGCACCATTCGAGGCTTTATACGGAAGAAAATGTCGAGTGCCTATTGTATGGCACGAGATCGGTCACTCACAACTAACCGGTCCTGAGCTATTGCAAGAAACGACTGACAAAGTCGTCCAGATTCGAGACAACTTGTTGAAAGCTCGAAGTCGACAGAAAAGTTACGCCGATAGACGATGCAAGCCCCTTGAATTTGATGTTGGCGACTACGTACTCCTAAAGGTATCACCTTGGGAGGGTGTAGTCAGATTCGGCAAGAAAGGGAAACTAGCGCCTCGATATGTTGGACCTTTTAAGATTCTGGAAAGGATCAGAAAAGTCGCCTACAGACTCGAACTACCGGAGGAACTTAGTAACGTCCACCCGACTTTCCATGTGTCAAACCTCCGAAAGTGCCTGGCTGAGCATGACTTAATTGTGCCTCTCGATGACCTCCAAGTAAACGAAACACTACACTTTGTGGAGAAGCCTGTCGAAATCATGGATCGCCAAACCAAGCAGCTCAGTCGCTCGCGCATTCCTATTGTGAAAGTCCGATGGGAAGGCAAACGAGGCGCAGAGTTCACTTGGGAACTCGAAAGCGACATGAAGGCGAAGTACCCGCAGTTATTTGTTACGGCTTCAGCCTAATTTCGGGACGAAATTCCCTCAACTAAGGGAGGCTGTAACACCCCGTGTTTCGGAAGTCAAAGTCAAGATTGAAGTCAAAGGAAGAAAAGATTGCTAATTGCGATCTGTCTCCCCTTGCTCAATTCCTATTTTGACTTGTTTGACTTGTAATTAGTCTATTTTATTTTCGCTTTAGTTGTATTATATGGAGTATCTATTAATAATCGCATAGTAATCGCTATTTATCGCTTGATTAATCGCTTTATCGCAATCGCAACTCAAATTACGCATTTTGGTTATTGTTATACGTGTGTGTGTGTGTGCCTTATGTGTTGCTTGTGCATGTTTATTTATGTTATGTGTGGAAATCAATCAAAACGCAATTGAGACTCAATCGCAATCGAATCGCAAACGCTAAACGAATACGAAGTAAGGATGCTTGTATGTTGATATAGTAGTTAGGATTAAAAGTAATTTGACTAGGAAACTCTATCGCTTCGAAACGCTCGTAAACGAAATCGAAACGGCAAAACTCGTCGCATCGAACACTAAAACAAGGTGACTGATCGACCAGCCGATAGATCGAGCAGCCGCTCGATCGGACAGCTGTTCTATCGGACTGCCTAACCGATCGACCAGCCCCTATCCATTCCTTTCCACTTTGGGTAACCCTATAAATACTCCTTGTCACCATCATACTTTCCACTTTTGGCAACTGACGTCCGACCAGCGCTCTCACCTTGCTTTTTCTCCGATTTCTCGTAATTCTGGTATGATCTCGTCCTAAATCTTGTACTTCCTTAATCTACACGCACTCCTACACCTTTATATCTTTTGAATCTTAACTTTTGACCGTGAAATCATCAAGATTCATGGTGTTCTAGGATCACGTCATCATGTGTTCTTGAAGAACTTCATGTTTTGGCCTCAATCCACCAAGAACAACTTAGATCTAACCGATTTCCACATAAACAAACAAGGATCTTTCATAGATCTAAACATATTCACTACAAAAAGGATTGAAAGATGGTTTTCCAAATTCTTTCAACTCTTTTACACTCAATGCAAGCAAAACCGATAGAATCGGAGCTCGTGCCGCCATACTACTCGTTCTTGTAGTTGTGTTGGTTCAAGATTTGGATTCTATCCATGAGACTACCGATTTCGGGTTAAACATGGAACACCGTCTCGAACCGTTAACTGACCGAATTTGGGTGATTCCTGTCCGATCAGGGGTATCAAGTATTGACAAGGTTTCTGTTGCTTAACACGATATCAACACATCTTGATAAAACGACAAATAATCCAAACAACCAAGTGTAAGACGAACAGGTCAACTAGGATGGAGTGTCGTCCGATCGGACTGCTGTCCGATTGAACAGCCAATCCGAACAACTGGCCAATCCGAACTACTTGCACCTTCGTCCCACACTTAACCTTTATTTTTAAACCTCGAAGGATGAACATTGAACTAAGTGTTGACCGATCGGATTACCATCCGAACGGGCTGCAACTTGTCCATGTAATGATCAGACTTTAACACTTAAATAATTCTCAACATGTTCAATGCACAAGGGATGCCACCCGATCGAACCACCGTCCGATCAAGTGACAACCTGCTGTGAACTTGTTCTCACTAAAGTGTCCAACCAATCGGGTTGTCGTCCGATCGAACGACCATCCGATCGACCGACCTGAGAGGTAGAGATACTTTTACGTTTTCAAAATGCTACAACGAAAACTTCAAAAGTCAAACCATCATACACAAACACATCCTTCTCAAAGGAAGAAACAATCCACTCGAAAGGTCACCCGACCGGATGACCAACCGAGCGGACTGTCGACCGAACGACCGGCCGTCTGATCGGACTACCATCCGATCGAACTGCTAATCGACCCAACCTTCACTTGTTCCATTTTACGCGTCGCTTATCGTTACGCTATCAATCTGTTCAGGCTAACCCTACTCTCTAGCGCTCCCTTCAATCCATCAACCGCTGTGAGTATACTCGATCCCTTTTTGCTTTACGCACTTTTGGGTGTTACATACATTACTTATACAAAATCACATCGAACACACTACGCAATACTTTAAACGCTTACCGTTATCGCATATATACGTGACTAAATGAATGCTTGTTTGTTATGTTTACACATGGAATGCTGTCTACCTGCCTTAGCAACGGTAGTACTATTAGTTTGGACTCAGCACCCGTTCACTCGGGGGTTGTTAAGGACAATTACCAACATGGCTCACAGTGGTGAGTATGTATCGCGAACTGCCTTGGGCAGTCAACCCGCAGTCATTGGTATCGATAGGTTCGTGTCGATAACTAACATGCCTCATTTCACTTTGTGTACGTGCTAGTTATGCGTAACGCTTTCGAACTCTATATTCTATTATCAAACTTGTATGCTCACCTTTACACTATGTGTATTGACTTTTAATTTAACGTATGTGACAGGTGCTTAGGATGCTTATTTGCTTTCTTTGCTGTGAAATCGAGGCTAGGAAAGACCTATGTCAACAATAAACAATTGTTTGTAAAAAAAATTTGAGTTGTCGGAACAGAACAATTTGACAAGATCTTTTCTGTGATAATTGTATTATCATTTATGACATGGTATGGGACGTGTTGCTTTAAATATATGGTAAATATAGTTGTTATGGAAACTTCTGGACAATCTGTTTCGCTCAGTGCCACGCCCCGATGTTTCCGCCATCGGTTGGGGTCTGACAAATAAGTCGGGAAATTCAAATAACCCGTTTTAATTCGTATTGCTTGACTGAAACATTGGGGGTTAATGCGACCGTGTCCTGGATATCCTTGACTCATTAATTGCAAAATGGCCACGACCTAAGCACGGGGTGTAGGCATACACCTGAAAGATGCAATATGGTTTATTAAATAATTTTATACCCAATATGGGTTTCCCAATAAGGGAATAAGTGATGTGTCGGTTAATCATGAACCGGCATAGTACCGGGCCCCGCATGTAGAGCAAGTTATGTAAAACTGATAACATGAGATATAGTTTGTCCCAAGTATAAAAGATTTTAGTGCCTTGTGCACTTAAACCAATTTTCATAAACATTTTCAAATGTGTCGGTTGATTGTATTTACCAGTGAAAACTGACGTATTTTCAAAAGTCTAAGTGACAGGTACAAATACGTAAATAGGCTGGAAGCTGCTCGGAATTGTTAGACGAGGAATTTGCAACTCCTTCGCATAAGCCATTAGTCTGATAAACTCCCTTTTGTTTTAATGATCCGCCTGTGGATTATTACAAACTTGTCTGTACTAAATACTTTGATATATTTTTGACATTTGTGTTTGTAATAATATTTTATATTCCAAGACTTCCGCTCTGCTATTCCGTCTATGTTTGACTATGACGATACCAATCTTACGTCACGATACTCCCCACCGGGCCCACAGGGCTGAGCTGTAAATATCGGGGTGTGACAGGTTGGTATCAGAGCCAACGTTTGAGTGAATTAAACACTAGCCTTTTTGTGTTTAATCTCAAATGACACAGTAGAATATTCCTTAGACATTCTGAGTCTAGACTTAACATAGGAATGCTCTCATCCCTATTAAGTAAACATTGTTTTCGATTCTATGTGTTTGAGTATGACACCATCCAAAGAAGCCTTTGATGGAAATTCTCCACATCCGAAGCCTATAAATGTCAAGCTTCGTACCACGGCTAGGATAAGCGTGCAACCAGTTGGAGGAAAGACCTTTATGGACCTATTCCCAAAATCAAACCTATTTAATCTCTTAACCAGACTTCGGAGTCAATACCAGAAGGTCCCTGAGGCTCCCATATTGAAGATGATACATGTGGATGCCATTAATCCTTAATTCCTATTTTCAAGTTTTGAAATTTCAAGACTTGGACTATACCAGTCAAAACCCAATCCGTGATCCTTTTCATTTCTTTAACCATTGAATCCTTGGATTCTATTTCTACAACGGATTCTGATTTGAAATGTTTACTCTATTCACTAAGATCTTCAGAGTCACTACTGCGTACGATAAATAAAGAAGAAGAAACAATCAGAATAAAGCAAGGAAGACATTAGAAAACCCTTCTTCCAACATATTTCAATTTTTCCCTTTAAGTCCCTGTATGGGCATTTGATTATTAAAGTCCTATGTGGACATATTATTTCATCATAGTCCTTGTAGACTTACCCCTTCTAATAAGACTTTGTATATACGTATGTTTATCATAGTCCCTTCGAGGACATTATATTTCAAAATAGTCCCTTCGTGGACATTATATTACAATAAAATCCCTTAGTGGACGTCATATTTCTATATAGTTCTTTCGTGGACAACATACTTCAAAATAGTCATTCATGGACTTTATACTCCATTATAGTCCTTACATGGACGTATTATTTCAATAAAATCTTTTTGTAAACATGTTATTTAAAAAAAACACTTTTGTAGACATATTATGTCATCAAAGTCCCCAGGAGAATATAATAATTCATCATAGTTCTCTCGAGGACATATGGTTTCACTATAGTCCTGGTGTTGACATATCTTATAGTCTCTATATGGACTTATATTTTCCTTTCAGTTCCCACGTGGACTAGTATTGCTTCAAAGTCCCTATTAGGACCTATCTTTTCTGTATAGTCCCTATGCAGAAGTTGGTTTATTATAATTCCCTAATGAACATATTTTTAATTTAAATCCTTGTGAGGACATCTGTTCAGCAAGGTCCCATTTGTGGACATGACATTTTAATATAGTCCTTTTTATGGATATGTTATTTCTAAATAGTCCCTCCGCGGACACGACATTTCATTATAATCCCTTCATGGGCAAATTGTTTTAATATAGTCCCTATACGGACTTATGATATTTTTATAGTCCCCATACGGACTTATAATTTCCTTTTAAGTCCTCTGTGGACAAATATAATACTAAAAATCCTGATTAAGGCACTGTTATAAATTTTCTAATGATTTATGGGAAACTTTGAAAATTTTATATAGGTATTCATTTCGTCCTTTATCAAACAATAGTATCAATTTTATTCGAACTTTATCGATCTGCTAAATAATTTCAAAAGATCTTCTTAATGGTATAACCTAGCCAATATGTCAATACAGACATGCTATGATGGTAAAACCCTCTTAAGACAATTAATCCTTGTTAACATCTAAGAACATGTTAACACTCCTAGCAGTGTGACTTGAGAAACCACACCAACCGTCAAGGTATTTGGACTATGTCCAAGCCTTAAAGCCTATATGATCGAATTAGATCATGGCAAGTATCATCAATGCGATGATCAATATATAAACATCTGTTAGTAATGAAGTGCCTACAGGCTAAACTTGTTGTCCAATAAGACAACGACAGTTGTGGTCTATGACCCCCTGCATGAAGCTATTGGACTATGTCCAAGCATAATAGTCTATATGATCAATGCGTTCATGACTAATATCATCTGATACGATGATCATATTATTTAACATCTTTAATGATGTTTTGCCTACGGGCTATATCATATTGTCCATTTGAGACATTGACATTGTGATCTTTATGATCCCCTGTCCAAGGTAATGAGCTATGCTCAAGCCTAATAGTATATATATGATCAATGCAATCATGACTAATATCATCTGATACGATGATCAAATTATTTAACATCCTTTAGTGATGTTTCGCCTACGGGCTAAATACTATATTGTCCATTAGTGACATTGACAATTGTGACCATTATGGTTATTGTCCAACGTGATGGGAAATGCCCAAGCTTTATACTATATAAGATCGATAAGATCTTGACAGATATCTTAAATTACGATAATTATAAGTATATATAAACATCCATTAGCGATGTCCATTGATTGGCCTATGTGCCAAAATGAATCGCCTTTTAAAACGAAGACAGTTATAGTCTATAACTCTCTGTCCAAAGGTGAAGAACTATGTTCAAGCCTTAAAGCCCCTGATCTAAGAAGATTGCGGTTTATAAACTAATGTCCTTTGCGACAAGGCTTTTATGCCATATGATTACTTATGTCCTTCATGACTAGGCTTTATAACATATCGTTTTACGTCCCTGTGACGGGCCTCTGTGCCATATATATATACTAAAGTCCTTTAAGGCTAGCCTTCGAGCTACTCATAATCGTCTATATGACAAAGACAGTTGTGACATTGTGATCCCCTGTCAAAAAGGCAATGGACTTGGTCCAACCCTTAAATGCCATTAATGGTCCCTTTTGAGACCTAGGCCAAATATAATTAATATCTTTTTTAGTAAAATACTATAAGGAAGTTAAAACCTAATAGTCGATATGGTTTAATGATACCATAGTTTGATAATCATCAAATACGATGATTCACTATTATTTTGCAACTGAGCAATTGTTATTATTGGTGTTTAGTACCAAAGCTTCAAAATGGTGGATTCTGATGAAGCATACAACAGTACTGCAAATAGAAACAATGATGCAAATGTAAATGTTAATGGCGATGATCTTCAGGCCATGATTGATGCAGCGGTTAATAAAGCTGTAGGTAAAGTTCTTGAAAACAATAAGGAGTCAAGTGATACTCGCTCAAGGTCCCATACAAAATCAAATACATCAGCTCGCAAGGAGAGCTCCGTCCACTCTTCAAATGCAAAGAGCGAACCTTAGAAGTTAGTGCTCCATGATAAGCCTCGTTCAACTAAAGACGGGTGCACATACAAATACTTCGTCTCATGCCAACCCAGGGATTTCAATGGGGAAAAAGCGACGATCGATGCCATGAAATGGCTTGATGAAATGGAAACTGTTGTGGACATCAGCAATTGTGCTGATAAGGATGTAGTGAAATTCGTTTCACAATCTTTCAAAGGCGAGGCCCTCGCATGGTGGAAGTCCTTGGTACAGTCCACGGGGAAAATTTCCCTATACAATATGGGATGGTCCAAGTTTGTGGATCTTATCAGAGAAAACTACTGTCCACAACACGAATTGGAAAAAGTGGAGACAGATTTTCTGATTCTCACAATGAAAAACCTAGATTGTCAACAATATGTTACCGACTTCAACTCCCTATCTAGATTGGTACCCTATTTACTTACCCCTGAACCTAAACGCATTGCACGTTTCATCGGTGGTTTGGCACCGGATGTAAAAGGGAATGTTAAGGCTTCAAGGCCGACCACATTTAGATCAACTGTGGATCTATCCTTGTCTCTCACTCTGGATATAGTGAGACAAAAGTCGGTCAAGACTAGGACTAATGAGAAAAGACAGAGGGAGGAGGATAACTCCCAGAATCCTAATAAAAAGGGCAAATCCGAGTTAGAAAGGAACCAACAAGATTCCAATAAAAAGCCTACATGCAAAACCTGCAAAAGAAGACACTGGGGACAGTGTCGATCAAACCAAAAGTTAAAACAATGTGGCATCTGTAAAAGAACTGGTCACCAGTCCCACGAATGTAGGGACATAAAGAATGCAGTCTGTTTCAGCTGTGGCGAGAAGGCCACATCAGTACTAATTGCCCTAAAGCTGCCAAAGAAGGTACAGCTAAGCCTTGAGAGGCTAAGAAAGGAAACTCCTGAACCACCGGATGAATGCCAGAGACAGTACATATCAATAATAGCATCAGGTACATTCCTTATCATTTATCAATAATGTTTTTGCTAAGTGACTTGTTTTAATTTAGGGAATAATAAGTCTTAGATAGACAATAAGCTTAGCAAACTTTTGATTATACTCATAAGAACTCCAGATATTAAGTATAAGGTAGAACTTACCAATGAAAACTATAAAGACCGTTTCTTCCATTGTCGACGATGATCTTTTCGTAAGAATCTAGAGTACTCTTTTCCCAGATAGAATACGACAATATATGTTATTTTATTATTATCTCATTGATTTCTATCAACTGCGAATGCCAAACTATGTTTGATAAAGGTGCCATATGAGGATTGGCGTATCCTAATGTGTTCCATAGATTGCTTCCATGCCTGATCAGTATGGAGGTTTAATGCGTGGAACCACTAAGATTTTTCCAATGGTCATATTGTGCCAAAGTCAGCTAGTGGTATTCAAGAAAGATATCCATTATAGAAATGCATTAGTAGGTGTTTCTTCTTAAGGCATACTTGTACTCATGAAAATGTGTCATTTATATAGCACAGATATCGATAGATGAACTGACGCCGGAGATTCAGAATATCTCTGTCATCCCTATGAATCTCGATTGTCCTCTTCATAGAACTACCCTGTTTACCTCTTGAAAAGCAAGTAGAGTTAAGATTAATATCCCACTTAGGGCTGAATCAATTGAAAAATCTCCATATCGGTTGATAACGACATTAATGGTAGGATTGAAACCCCAATCCAATGAGTTTTAAGAATAAAGGTTCGTAAGGCCTGGCTCACCATTCTAAGAGCTCTGGTGTTTTTACTTATGAAAGACGGTTCAATGTGCTTATGCATTGATTACCGCGACCCTATTTAGGCAACAATTAAGAATCGCCAGTAGCTGCCCAGGATCGTCGATTCGTTAGACTTACCGTAAGGTTAGCTATTCTTTAAAGATTGGATTAAGCAGTAGTTGGAATGACTATCTCGCCTTAAATAAGCTTTTCTATAGCTAATAGTTGTTATATAAGTATCAAGGCTGCTATTTATAGAGGCCTTGTATAGGAAGAATGTCAAACGTCCGTTGTTGGATAGAAGTTTGGTAAGTCCAAATTATCAGGACCTAAAGTTACCCTGGAGGCAAAGGATAGGATCATACGAATCTATGATCGTCTGAAAGCTGCCAATAATCAGCAGAAAATCAATATTGATGAGAGTCGCAAACCTCTTAAGTTCTCAATAAAGAGCAAGATTCAACAAAAAGTACCACCCTAGAAAGGTGTGTTGCATTTTGATGTAACGGGCAAGTTAAGCTCTAATTATATAGGACCATTCAAGAAAATCAAATACGTCAATATCAATAGCCTATAAGCTAAAAACTTATCTAAGGAACTTGGTGGAGTTCACAATGTGTTCCACACTTGTGAATTAAGGATATGTCTAGCCGATAAATCGATAGCATTATCGCATAATGATGTACAGATTAATGAAAACTTATGGTTTGTTGAGAAACCAATATCGATTAAGGATCGACAGGTTAAGAAACTCCGAAAGAAAGCATGTACCTATTGTATAGGTCAACTGGGATGCCGTAGAGGCCCTAATATGCTATAGAGGTTAAGCCCATTATACGTCAGAAAGTTCTTCCATCTTTTGAACGAATCTCGAGGTCGAGATTTCTTTTAAGGGGGTGAGGATGTAACACCTCATAAAAATCGTGCCCAACGATGTGTTGACACGTGTACTAAACCCTAATGAACTCAAACGTTAACTATTAGGGACTAATTTTGCGAAAAATCAAAACTTTGAATGTGGAAGGACTGAAAGTATTAACATGCTTAAACTAAGCCTCTGAATAACAACACACGGTATTCATAATTATATTTGAGCCACTTGTTGATTGAAAGGAACCGTTTACGTAATTAATTAAAAGTTTGCGCGACGAAGGGTTAAAAGCGTCAACATGTTTAATTATACCTCTGAGTGACCTTTTAACAAACCTGGAGTGTTATAATATCTGATTGTATTCTGGGGAATACATAATATTGGCCATATAGGGCTTTAATGCCGATAAATGATAATACGCACTAGTTTGTGCGTTAAAAGGGTTAAAAGTGTCAACATGTTAATTCTTACCTCTGAGTGACCTTTTAATGAACCTGAAGCATTGTGATGTTTGATAATACTCACGGGAATGCCTAATATTGGCCGTTTAAGGCTTTGATGCAATTAACGATAATACGCACACGTTTGAGCGTTAAAAGGTCTAAAAGCGTCAACGTGTAAATCTACATCTTTGAGAGACCTTTTGAACGAACCGGTAACTCCGTGATGCTCGGTCATACTCCCGGGTGTGCCTAATATTGGTCACAATGGGTATATATTATTATTATTATTATTATTATTATTATTATTCATTACTTAAAACCTACGCATAACTAAAACCATTTGATGAATCTATGGACTTGTTAATGGTTTTAAAAACCTAGTATTACACTTGTAATCATCTCATGATTTCCCTAAACACATGGCATGATCTTATCCTTTCTCAAAAACTTTATAAAGGCCTTGAAATTTCATTTTCAAAGTGCACCATTCATTCTTTCTTCATATCTTCTCATCTTGAAGGATCCTAAGAAATTGGGAACCACCTTTGAGTTTTCTTCAATCCATAGGACCACTTGTAAGTGTTCCTTTCATAATTAGTTCTTTTATTTGGCTTAATAAGCCGAAAAATCAAGCGTTTACGATAAACGCTTTGACTTCTAGTTAGATCGTAAACGGTCAAGCCATTGTTCGCAACGAACATGGCTACGTGATTTTAATTAGGTAGGGGTTAAACCCTCAAAAGGGCACCTCCTAAGAATCACGTTTGCTTGGTCAATTGACTGGTCAACGTAATATTGTTTTAAAAAGTCAACGGGGCAGTTTTCGAATTAATTGCGATATATGTTTAGAAGTATTCTAAAATACGTTTTATCATTTAAACAACTTGGTAATAATTATTAGAACATGTGTAAACATGTTCGGCTCGTCAATTCCAGCTTTGGGTCGGTTCGCAACCGAAAGTCGCGAAGTTTGACTTCTGCGTTGACTTTCGATTATGAACCGAATTAGAGTAGTTTGCTACTGATTTTAGGTTCCGTTAGGATCATATTATTATGTAGCATAACTCTATAAGGTTATATTACATAATCGTATTAGAAATCTGAATTTTATGCAAGTTCCATTAATATGCAGTAATTTGACTGTTATGCCCTTTTTTTGCAAAAATAAGGTTTTAGACACCAATAAGCATTCAAATAACTTAGGTACTGATATGTTAACATTTTTAACATATATCTATGTTACGAACCTGATCATAAATTGAGTTTGCATATAATATCGTAAATTGTGCTTTAAATTGACTAAAATGCCCTTTAGGCGCATATATCGGTTTTAAGCATAATTTTTCATAACAAAATCATTGCCTACTGATGTAATATCATAATTAGGATAATTTGGGATGTCCATTCAGTTTACAAACTGAGTTTTCGCATACGTTATTGAATATGTCCTTAAATGACGATAATGCCCTTTTTGCACCTAAAATGATTTAAAAGCATGATTTTCAAACAAAACCTTTTATTTACTGATATGTTATATTAATTAAATATTAATTAACATATTTTGGTCATATAAATCTGATCATAACATCAGTTTTCGTAAAAGATCGCAAATATCGTCATTTAGCGACTTTAACGCCGTTTCGAAGCGTAGTATGGTGTTAAACCATAACTACCAATCAAGACTTGTTACCTACTGATTTTATAAATCATTTTAAATATTTTTACAGTAGGTATATGGTATAGACCCAGATTCCAAATTAGCCTTCAAAACTATGTGTGAAATTACCAAAATGCCCCAACGGAGCATAGTATGGTTTTAAACTATAAAACACACATATGTTTGATATCCTACTGATATTATATCATAAATAAAGTATTTTCAAAGAATTTTTATGGTCGTAACATCAATTTGTACACAAGTTTCTTTTATACATCGTAAAATGACCAAAACGCCCTTATGAGGCATAGTTTGATTTTAAATCCTTAATGGGCATACAAGTTGATATCCTACTGATATTATAACTTGTTTAAAGTATATTGGCATATGGAACTTGTTGATGACTTATCCGGTTACTCGTTATCGCTTATACGCATACGGTTAGGCTTACGTAACTAGTTTCCGTAAGTCTACCGAAACGAGTTAAACCTTATCATTTTTACTTCAAAATCTAGAATGTATTTAGTTTACCCATATTATGCAAGTCTTCATACTTTTTGGGTCTAAATTACATTCTATTCCGGTCATCGCTTAATCTAGCGTATCATACCGTTTTTAATACTTTAAGCTAGCCGATTTAAGTCTATGACTTAAATAAGACCCGTTAGCATTCTAATTGACTATTTATACCATCATTCCAGAAAAGAGCCCTCCGGTAAATTGTACCTACGCTTACTTAATTGAATACGACTGAGTTATTATAAATCTTGCAATTTAAGACAGGAGCTAGCTCAGGTAAATACTCTTAACCTATTTTCCCTTATACGGGCTTGGGATACGGTAATATAATTACTGCATGGTCGGGTATGGGATTCGAAGACTAATAAGTCAGGAAATTCAAATAACCCGTTTTAATTCGTATTGCTTGACTGAAACATTGGGGGTTAATGCGACCGTATCCTGGATATCCTTGACTCATTAATTGCAAATGCCCACGACCTAAGCACGGGGTGTAGGCATACACCCGACAGATGCAATATGGTTTATTAAATAATTTTATACCCAATATGGGTTTCCCAATAAGGGAATAAGTGGTGTGTCGGTTAATCATGAACCGGCATAGTACCGGGCCCCGTATGTAGAGCAAGTTATGTAAAACTGATAACATGAGATATAGTTTGTCCCAAGTATAAAAGATTTTCGTGCCTTGTGCACTTAAACCAATTTTCATAAACATTTTCAAATGTGTCGGCTGATTGTATTTACCAGTGAAAACTGACGTATTTTCAAAAGTCTAAGTGACAGGTACAAATACGTAAATAGGCTGGAAGCTGCTCGGAATTGTTAGACGAGGAATTTGCAACTCCTTCGCATAAGCCATTAGTCTGATAAACTCCCTTTTATTTTAATGATCCGCCTGTGGATTATTACAAACTTGTCTGTACTAAATACTTTGATATATTTTAGACATTTGTGCTTGTAATAATATTTTATATTCCAAGACTTCCGCTGTGCTATTCCGTGTATGTTTGACTATGACGATACCAATCTTACGTCACGATACTCCCCACCGGGCCCACAGGGCTGAGCTGTAAATATCGGGGTGTGACACGTGTGATGCGAAGCACGTTAGTTATCGACATGATCCTATCGATACCAATGACTGCGGGTTGACTGCCCAAGGCAGTTCGTAATACACATTCACCACTGTGAACCATGTAATTAATTATCCTTAACAACCCCTGAGTGAACAGGTGCTGAGTCCAAACAAATAGTACTATCGTTGCTAAGGCAGGTAGACAGCAATCTATGTGTAAACATAACAAACAAGCATTCATCGAGTCACGTATAACATACAGTAGCGGTTAGCGTTAAAGTATTTCGTAGTGTGTTTGATGTGATTTAGAATAAGTAACGTATGTAACACCCAAAAGTGCGCAAAGCAAAAAGGGTTCGAGTATACTCACAGCGATGGAATTATGGATTGAAGGGAGCGCTTAGAGAGGAGTTAGCCTGAACAGTTAACGATAACATAAACGATAAGCGGCGCGTGAAACGATACAAGTATACCAAGGATCGGATTGTAATCCGATCGGATGGCAATCCGATCGGACGGCAATCCAATCGGACGGCCAGTCGATCGGGTGATAATTCGTTCGGATGCTCATCCGATCGGATGGCCATTCGATTGGATTGTCACTTCGCTTGGTGAGGATGTGTTTGTGTATGATGGTTTGACTTTTGAAGTTTTCGTTGTAGCATTTTGAAAATAGAGAAGTATCTCTACCCTTCAGGTCGGTCGATCGAACGGTCGTTCGATCGGGCAGCAATCCGATTGGCGAGACTTCTCAGAGTGAGAACAAGTTCACAGCAGGACGGTCACTCGATCGGATGACTGACCGATCGGGTGGCAATCCGTACGTACTGAACATGTTGAAAATTGTTAAGCGTTGAAGTCCAAAACATCACATGGTCGGATGGTCGTTCGATCGGGTGGCAACCCGATCGGGCGGCAATCCGTTCGACGTTCCAAACCTTGAAAAGATGAGTTAACAGTTTAAGTGTGGGACCCAGGTGCAAGCCTATCGGGTGGCTATCCGATCGAGTGGCAATCCGATCGGATGGCTGTCCGATCGGATGACAATCCGTCCCAGACGACCTGATTGTCCTTACACTTGGTTGTTTTGTTAGTTGCGTTTTCTCAAGACTGTACAATAACATGTCAAACAACAGAAAACTCGTCAAGACTTAGTGACCCGATCGGATAGGAACCACCCTAGTCCGACCAGTTAACAGTTCGAGACGGTGTTTCATGTTTAACCCGAAATCAGTAATCTCCTGGATAGAATTCAGATCTGGAACTAACACACCACTATGAATGAGTGGGAGGTCAGAGCAAGGTCCGAATCTATCGGTTTTGAGTGCATTGAGTGTAAAAGAGTTGAAAAAAAGTTAGCAAAACCGTCTTTCAATCCTTTTTACCATAAATATGTTCAGATCTATGAAAGATCTTTGTTCATTCATGTGGAGATCGTTCAGATCTAAGTTGTTCTTGGTGGATTGAAGCCAAAACATGAAGTTCATAAGAACCCCATGATGACATCATCCTAGAACACCTCAAATCCACATATTTCTCGGTTAAAAGTTGAGATTCAAAAGATAGAATGGTGTAGGAGTGCGTGTAGATCAAGAAAGTACAAGATTTCGGTTGAAAACTTACAAGAATCGGAAGAAATCAAGAGAAATGAAGGCTGGGGCGAGCTGGTCGAGTGAGAGCTGTCAACATCAAGTGATGTGACATATGAGGGTATTAATAGGGTTTCCATAAAAGGAAAGTGGGATAAGTGGCTGGTCGATCGGGTGGCAGTCCGATCAGGTGGCAGCCCGATCGGGTGGCAACTCGATCGGATGACATCTCGATCGGATGACAACCCGATCGGATGGCAATCCGATCAGATGGCCACCCTATCGGTTGGCCACTCGATTCAAGTGCTTGGCGCGATAAGTTTAGTCGTTTCGATTCGCGTGTAATGCGTTGCGATGCGATTCGAGAGAACGATGCGATAGAATTACCCATTAAATTACTTTTAATCCCAACTACTATATCTAACATACAATCATCCTAATTAACTTGCGATTAGCGTCTGTGATTCGATTGCGATAGCGTTGCGATTGCGTTTCGATTGATTACCACAAACATAATATAAGTAAACATGCACAAGTAACACATAAGTAGCACACACATGTAAAACAATATCCAAATACGTAATTTGATTTGCGAGTGCGATTAAGTCGATTAGCGATTAATATGCGATTAAACCTCGATTATTAACAAGTACTCCAAATAATACAGCTAATGCAATAAAGTAATAAGATTATCTACAAGTCAAAGAAGTCAAAACAGGAGTTGACCAAGGAGAGACAGATCACAATTAGCAATCTTTTCTTCCTTTGACTTCAATCTTGACTTTGACTTTGACTTTCGAAACACGGGGTGTTACAAAACATCCAAGAATTCAAAAAATATCGAGTAATTGACAATAGCAGCTAAGAAGTTGACTGCAAATTCAATGCAGACGGTTTCTTTCTCTATATGAATGTATCTGTGGGAGCATCATGCAGCCGTTGTATATTATATATTTTAGGGATTCAAGCCCAAATCACTACTGAGCTATGGTCTAGTCTTTTTTAAGTAGCACTTTAGTTCGGTCCATAGGTCCAAGTCGGGTTTCACAATTAAAAGAACCGAGAACCGACCCGACCCGATTTTATATGAAAAATTGGAACAAAATCTAAATACCTAGGTACTTTGGTTGGGTCGGATTGAGTATATTTTCTGTTCGGTTCTCGTTTATTTTCGGCCCGGACCTAAACTTGCTCACCCCTACTCAGAGGCATAGTTTCTCATGGATCGTGTATTCGTCAATTTGATTGCATTGATCTTCATGCTTATTTTGATGCTGATTAGGTTGGTTGCCCTGATGATTGTCAATTGACTACTAGATATTGTGTTTTTCTTGGGCCCAACCTCATCAGTTGGAGGTCCAAAAAACAACATTCCGTTGCGTGTTCTGGCATCGAGCTAAGTCTTGTGCTTTAGCTCACACTGCTGCTGAGATCCACTGGATTATGTCAATATTGAGTGAGCTTCATATTTCTTCATCTTGTCCACCTACTCTTTGGTGTGACTACATTGGTGCTACTTATCTTACAGTCAACCATGCGTCTCATCAACGCACAAAACACTTAAAGATTGACATACACTTTATTCATAATATTGTTTTAGCTCAAACTTTATGTGTTCGCTTCACTTCAGCTTGCGGATCTTCTAACCAAAGGGTCGTCTTCATGTCGATTTGACATCCTACAATCCAAGCTTCACGTTGTCGTGCCCCATTCAGCTTGAGGGGGCATATTAGTGTGTATATAGCTTTATGTATTGTATCTTATAGTTATTTGAGTTGTTCGATCATTGTTTCTGTTTCATCATATGAGTTTAGAGAGTTTATCATGATATTCATCTTTAATAAACATTAAACTTTTATAAATAACATTAATTATATTCGTCACTAGAAAATTATTTGGATGAAAATCCAATGCTTTATTTCAAAAGTGTGTCTTTTTGGTAAAAAAAATTACATTGATTAAAGCCTACCCAAAAATATAATATTTTGAGCCTGTTGAGCAAATTGAGCAAGAGTGACCTATATAACTCTTTCAGAGGTGTTTTGCAACATATGAATTGGTTTGGAAGTCGTGAAACAATGCAAAAGATGTAATTGAAGCTCAAAACCACTATAAAGAAGTTGAACAATGAGCAAACATTGATTTGACTAACAAATTTGAATTTATCATAACGTATATGGATCATAAATTGGTTAAATGACCACTTAACAAGATTTGTGCCCATGGAAGATCAACACCTGGGAAATGAATAGTGGTGTTGGATTTTTTTTTTTTTTTACATATAAACTGCAATATCATTCTACACGAAAAGGGCAATTACAAAGCAATGGCAGGTAGTCGGGCAACAAGTTGCGCCGCCACCCCCTTTTGAATAGAAAACCCAATTCTACTAAATACATAGTTTGAAACCTTTAGCGACGAAGAATTACTATTAACGACTTTTTGAACCCGATTCAAAAGTCGCACAGCGTCAGGAGCGAGACCACCAAAGGTATCAAACGCAAACGGGACAAACACATGTTGATTCTCTAGGCAGGCTTTCTCATGTTTTGCCACTTTACTCGCCTCTGCCTTGAGCACCGCTTGCCCAACGGCAAAGCCCTTGTCCTTGAGCCCGACAAGGGGGGAGACTCCAGTTAGATCTACACAAGCGTGTTTCCCCCCTTCCCATCCAAACACAAGGATGTCCGCCGGACGTAAAGTGGACCTCCCCTCTAAGGGGTCAGTCAGGAAATTTACTGGAGCCTCCTTTTTGGCAGAGATCCCGGCCCGCTTAAGAACATCACATAACACATCTCTCACCCAATCATGCTGATATTTAAACCCTGGTAGCTCTTTACAGTGGATCGCGTGCTCGCCGAAAGAGTCCAAACACGCTTTGCGGCATACCGGACATGGCTCGTCAACTGGGAACAAAGGAATCATCAGTCGGTATCTAAGGGTAGCACGGTATTCCACAGCCGACATGTGTTGCCCCAAGCCTTCAATAGGTGCGACAGACAGAAAATCCTGAGCATGTGGGGCACGTAGACATTCAAACACAGCTCTTTGCCGAGGGGATAAAACAAACTTCTCTTCAAACCTCTTGACAATTTCGCCATATAAGGCATTCGCCAGAATTTTCTGGGATTTAGGAGGGGCGGTGTCTTTAATGTAGAAACCGCCAATATCAAGGTCGGGAAGAGAACTATGCAAACGGTCCAACGCACTCCTGTAATCGGAGTCTAAAACATCCCCACCACATTCTCGGAGTATGTGGTCTTGTAAACCCCAAGATTGGGCCCTTGAAGCCACGAAAGCATATGAAGAGGCATCCTCGGCCGTACAAATCCCTAAACCTCCGAACCGGGTCGGGAGAGAAGCCAACCTCCACTGGAGATCTCCAAAAAAGGCACCCCCACAAACAACAATATCCTCTAATGCTCCCCGGAGGCCTTCATCAAAAACAGAGACAGCTCCCCCGACCAAAGAAGGTTGATGTCACACCCCGACCACGTGAGACAACGTAACGTGGCGGAAACGTCGGGGAGTGTTGTATCAGAATTAATTGTTTCAAATCCATGGCAATTGAAGTTTCATTTTATTAATCAAACATGAAAGTTTACATTGTTTTAAACAAGAACCAAAGAGTACATAACATAAATTAACTAGTTCTTGTCTCGTTTTAAGTCACTAAGGCACAAGTCCGCCTAAGTATGTCTTGATAAGTCCTATGCATCATCTCCTGAAAACACATGTGAAAATAGGTACGTCAGCATAAAAATGCCTGTGAGATACATAGGTTTTAAGAAAATAGGATTCATGACTTATGTTTGAGAAAATGTTTAGTCATGAACCTTGTAATCATTTGAAAAACGATAAGATCAGATGATATGTATAAATAAAAGAATAATGTATGGTTAAATGAATAACCATGTAAGATGAGTTTGTATAAGATAAGTTGTTTGTAAATCAATGTCTTGTGAAAAGTATGTTATTTGTATAAAATGTTATTTGTCTCAAACTGACATGATTCAAATAACGCTACGATATGTAATACCATACAAACACTTATATATAGGAAGTACCGGTGGCGTATCCACCATGCTTGTATCATATTACACACGCCTCGTTACTTAATCACTTACTCAAACCAAACTACCAAAGTAAAATGTTCATGTCTAATGTAAATCATGTAATGTGTATCCAAAATGTAAGCATGTGATGAATAACAAATGTACTAAGTATGCAACAAAAGACATACATAGCATAAAGTGTAATGTATAACAATGTACTAAGTACGCACACAATGGGTACACATAGCATAAAATGTAATGTAAAACAATGTACTAAGTACGCACACAATGGGCATACATAGCATGTAATGTAATGTGAAACAATGTACTAAGTATGCACACAATGGACATACATAGCATGAAATGTAATGTAAAATGATGTACTAAGTACGCACACAATGGGCATACATAGCATGTAATGTAATGTGAAACAATGTACTAAGTATGCACACAATGGACATACATAGCAGGAAATGTAATGTAAAATGATGTACTAAGTACGCACACAATGGGCATACATAGCATAAAATGTAATTTAAAATGATGTACTAAGTACGCACACAATGGGCATACATAGCATAAAATGTAATGTAAAACAATGTACTAATAGTGTACTAATGAACATAGCACGTATATGATTTGAAAACATGGAAAGCACGAAAGTAACAAGTAGGCACATGTGTTCCACCCCAAAATGTTTGGAAAACAGTAAAAGAGGGGTCTATGTACTCACTTGAGATTGCTCAGAAGTCCTAAGATAACCACCAAGCAATGCTAGAGATCACGGATATCAAACGGCACCTAATATAGGTAACTATGTTAATATACCGGACCTAAATCGGAGGATCGGATAGAATGAGGGCTCGTAAACCAAATGAGTATGGGAACTCATGTAGTATGGTTTAACAAAGCCTACATACTAAATGAAACCTAACCTAAGTGCTTATGACCCATTACGACCCGTTTAGGTAGCTTATGCTACTTTAACGCGTCGTTCGCGTAAAACGCGTTCGGACCGCCTAACTAGTCCTATGACAAGTAAAATATGCCTTAACATGTCTAATATTGTTACCAAATCAGTTTAGATACCAAAAGTTATGTTACATATGCTTAAAATGAATTTTGGCGTAAAAAGGGCATTTTGGTAATTTACCTAAGGCATATAAACTACCTATCATACAACTGCTTAAACGAAGCGACCATAAGGTATAACCTCGGAAGGTTATTCCCTATATACTATGGTCACCTAATGTGTTTGGTCGGATCCTAATGATCGACCAAACGGGTCGGGTTCGAAAGTATAAGCGATTGTTTAGATCGCTTACCTTACGACCCTATACAAGCACTAAACTAAAAGTGACGAGCTAAGCATGTTAAAACATGCTTAACTAAGTTTAGAAAACAAGTTTGGTATCAAAACAAACGGTTTTGATACCTAAGAGTAGTTTGGTCACAAAACACGCAAGAATGCGCATTTTGGCCGAAACTACGGCTCGTCACTGAGCCTAGATAACGTGGTAATCAGTAGGTATAGTCACTAGGGACTATAACCATCGTGATTACAATCACGTTGCGAAGTTCAAACGAACTTCGCATTGACCATAAACTGGTCAATGCAGAAAGTCAAACAAAGTTTGACTTTCGGACTCGAAAAGCAATAAAAGAACGAAGGAACACTTACAAAGGGTCCCCGAATGCTTATCTTGATTCAAGTAGCTCAGGTATGAAACAAAGGTTCAAACTTAGAGCTTCTCAAATCAGATTCTTGTGAGGAATGAGTGAAAATGTGATGGGTATTTATAGATTTCGGTTCACCGTTAGGATCGTTTCTTGGAGAAGAGGGAATGATCTAGCCCGTACACTTGTCGGAATGTTGTGGTAACTGATTTTGGCCACCACAAGAGATTAACATGTGGCACTTGGCCTTTGGGAAGTGTTTAAGGGCAGTTTACAGCTGAGAAAAATGTTTTGCTGCATCTGGCCCCTGCTTACGAACCTCAACATTATCAGTGTTGAGGTCCGTAAGGACCTTGCAGACCTGAATCTTTCAAAAATGGCAGAACAGGCCCCTGTGCACGTATCGTCGTGTTTTGGCACTTCTAACACCCGTCAAACCCAATTTCAAGCTCCACAATGATGTTAAAGTATAGGGAACTTAAAATGTGCTCAAAAATATCTTGGATGTCGGTTCGTTTGGTCGTACGGTTGCGATGTTCGGTTAATTACGACGGAATGCGCATAAGCGCGAAAAACGATCCAAATGGCGTGACGAATGGATTTTTCTCATGCCAAACACTAAAATAAAATATTTTAGTGCTTACATAAATTTTTGGATGTCCGGATGTATTCAGAACGTAAGTTATGCGCGAAAATGCAAACTTGTGCACTTTTTGACACTTTTAGTCCCTGAATGACCCAAAAGTTTATTTTAGCATACCGAACCCCTCAAAGCCTATTTCTAAGCTATGTAAAGGATATTTATGGTATGTTTAACTTATGGTCATGTTCCGGAATGTCTGTTACAGTTCAAATTGGCATACTTTCACAGTTTGTCAAATTTAGTCCCTGTAAGCAAATTAACTTGATTTCGTCATACCGAACCTTCCAAAACTTATTTCTAAGTTATGTAAAGGTTATTTAAGGTATGTTAAGCCTATGTAACTATTCCGGAGTGTTTGTTGCATTAAACTGGTTATATTTACGCATCAGTGCGCGTATAACCTTCCAGAGGGCGATTTAAAGCTTGAAATCGAACAAGAGTTTATATGTGCAAACGATACACATATTTTTACAAATCCCTAGTATGAAATACAATATTTCATTGGTTTGGCATTTGTTTGATGGTTGAAGTGACACAGGTGTCACAGTTGACACGTTCGAAGTCCAAACAGTAATTTAGCAACACCCATACAAGAACGAAGTAAGAGGAGCTCGCTCTGAGGGTCCCGTAGGCGTTTAAGGCACCTCATCAGCTCGACTGCACAGTTCGCTCTTTTAAGAGCCATACTACTAATAAACTCTGCATCACGACTAACGGCACCCCCAAGGAGTTTCACACCCAGCACCGGTCTCCCAATCCCACGAGGGAATAAGCCTTTCTGAACCTTTACACCATTGCAGGTTGGCCAGAAAACTTCAGTCTTCTTTATATTAAGTTGAAGCCCTAAGGAAGGACCCTCCGCTCTGATGATGTCTAAAGCATTAGCCACTTGGGTGGCATCTCCAATAAGCGTTCTGTCATCTAGGTACCAGGCGTGAAATAAAAGTTTGCAGTGATCCCTTATTCGGTGAACAAGGGGTGGAGAACAAGGGCAAAAAGGAGTGGCCCCAAGGGGTCCCCCTGCTGAACGCCAGTAGTAGACCAAATATACTCATCCCCCACATATAATCTAGCTGGTTGACCATATAAAAAATCTACCCACGTAGAAATAGAAGGACACCTTTTCCTTACCTCGTACAGTAGGGCTGTCCTATCAACCAAATTAAAAGCGTTCGAAAAATCAACAGTAAGCATAGCAAGAGACCCATCTTGGTGGTACTCATTAAGGAACCTGTTCGCACTATGAAGAACGACCTCTGCCCCACATGGAATCCCTACCCCAAACTGGAAATCGCCAAGGTATTTGGCCATCTCCTTCCCAACACCTTTCATGGCCACCTTGGAGATCACCCTCCTCCAAATCGACCCAACAGCGATAGGCCTAATCCCATTATTCGGTTTGAGAAGAGGTGTAAGAGGAGCAGAAGCAACAAACTCCACCAGACTCCTCGGGCACCTCCCCCCCAAACACAAATTAACCATAGCTGAAGTAGCCCTAAGCAAACTATCAGCAATCACAGACCCCTCCCCATAAAAAGCATCTAAAAGGTGTTGGATTTTTTTTTTTGGTTTTTTTTATACTATTTTATTTCACAATGTTTGTACATAAAACTATGTCTAACAAGCTATACACCAAGATGTTGATATAGATATAAACGTGGTTTCAAAGTCCAAAGTTCTAGATTGGATCCGAATGATCAATTTGGAAGTCAATCACTATGTTGTAGCCGTTCTCTTTCGAAGATGGTCGGCCATATCTGAAGATTTGCAAAGAGTGGGATGTTTAAGAGGTCTAGAATGAAAGAAAGACCGGCAAGTCTTATACGTAGTTCGTGTCACGCATTTGGTGATTTTCCGAATTACCGGTACGCGTTTAAACATTTTAAGCGAATCGTTGTCAGCTAAACAATCTGCACTTGATTCGTTCATGTATATTACTTGAATATTGATTTATGTGCTGTAACGGAAGGGATTTAGGTCTCTGAACGTGAGATTTATGCAAGCGAAGACAATACATAGTGGTTCAAATGCGTATGTAAGTGACACCATGCAACAATATCATAAATTCGCAAATTTAATAATAATAAATGTTTTTAGATAACTATTTGTCTTTAAAAATGTATATTTAATAATATGATAATTTTCAGATCGTGAAAATGAAAAAAAAAAAAAAAACCCGCGATCAAATCGACTTATGCGATCTAAACACACAACGCTAGTGCGCGGCATTTAATCATTTCTCAACAAAATATTATTATTTATTTTGAGTATAAAAATAATTATTTTAGTTTTTAAATAATTTAGTATGCAATTCACTAGCGAAAACAGAGTTCTGGTACGAGAACAGACAAAAACGGAGCAGTGTACGCAATAATGGGCATGGAGCCACTCCATGAGCCTACAATAAGCCCATGACCCACTTATAAATACCCTTACCCACCCATTTCTTCCTCATTCTCACCCCCTCTCTCTAAACTTTCACTTTCTCTCTACTCACACACTTTCTCTCTAAGAACTCCATCAACCGGGGGGGGGGGGGGGGGGGGGGCAGAGTCGTGCCTATCTAGATCAGGCCTTTGAGAGCCTCTGTACAAGTTTTTGGATCAATCCATTTTCTGGTGAAACTTTAGTAAGATCTTTCGTTAAGATTCGCCTTGTTTTTGCTTTTCAATCTTGTTTTTAAGCAATGTTGTTCACAAAAACTTTTGAGGTTTTTCATCAAATCAACTAAAACAAGTATAAACATGGTTTAAATGGATGATTTTGGTGATATGGAAGTGTGTGTGTGAGTCGTGGGTTGTGTGTGTATGTGTTTATTGTTTGCTAATGTTGTAGTTTTATGTTAGATTCTAACATGCAAGTAAGGATTAGTTGATGGTTGGTTTTTAATCCGATTTAAAAAAATATTTTCACTTAAAAATACTTCATGATATGTGAGAGTCGTGCCTATCTAGATCAGGCCTTTGAGAGCCTCTGTACAAGTTTTTGGATCAATCCATTTTCTGGTGAAACTTTAGTAAGATCTTTCGTAAAGATTCGCCTTGTTTTTGCTTTTCAATCTTGTTTTTAAGCAATGTTGTTCACAAAAACTTTTGAGGTTTTTCATCAAATCAACTAAAACAAGTATAAACATGGTTTAAATGGATGATTTTGGTGATATGGAAGTGTGTGTGTGAGTCGTGGGTTGTGTGTGTATGTGTTTATTGTTTGCTAATGTTGTAGTTTTATGTTAGATTCTAACATGCAAGTAAGGATTAGTTGATGGTTGGTTTTTAATCCGATTTAAAAAAATATTTTCACTTAAAAATACTTCATGATATGTGAAAGTCTTGCATGCTTGGAAGCTTTGGTAGTTTTATTTGGTGCCCTAGAAGTGTGCCAGTTAGGGATGAGATTGGTACAGTACCAGTACCTGTACGTATACCGGTATCGAAAATACCAGTATCGAATTTGAACAAAACTAGGTACGAAATACTGTACGGAATATATTGGTATGGTACGGGTACAGGTATTTCGGTACGGTACCCACTTTGTTTTTATATTAGTTTTTAAGCACTTGTCCAGGTACTATACATGTAAAATCGGCATGAATACCAATATGGTACAATCACCCAATAGGTAAAATAAACAAGAGTACCATAAATACCATAATATGAAATAAAACATAATATAAAAAAAAACTTTTAAAGTTTCGTATAAACTTCGATGTGTAAGACCATAAAATTGAGTAGGTTTACGCTTGTCTTTATCAAACACACTTATAGATTATTGGACTTAGTTTTCTAATGGGCTTGGGTTAGGCTATGTGGTCCGATTTATATGTGGACCCTATATAATGTTATGTTTAGTTCATTATTAGGGTTAAGCGTTAAGCATTAGAGTTGGTTGTATGGTATTTGCTCCTTGAACGAATTGTACTAGACAAGCACTTAGCTTGTGTACAATTCTTAATATACAACCTGTTTTCTAGTTCTTGACACTTTCAATTATTTTTCGCATCTTTGATTATGTTTATGGTATCCTACGAAGATCTCTGGACTTACAAGTGGTATCAGAGCCTTCAGAACCTGTTTCTAGGCTTGGTTAGATATCAAACATTCAAGTTTTTCGGTATTTTTGGGTTGGTGTTCTTCGTATTCTTCATTGTGTTCTTAAAAATTTTATTGAAAACTCCAATATTTTGGTGTTTGATTATTTTAAAAAGGTGTTAAAAGGATTAAATATTTTTTAAATTGCTCCAATATTTTGGTGTTTGATTATTTTAAAAAGGTGTTAAAAGGATTAAATATTTTTTAAATTGATTTGGTGATATCTTCTGTTTTTGAAAAGATTTTAAATTAACAAACTTCCCAAGTTTCGAAAGTTTCATGGTTTTCAAATACAAAAATTAATTGTTATTATTATTAGGAATAATGGATTTTAATAATCCAAACTATTAGTCGTTGGCCATCTCAACTTAAAAAATAACCAGTAGTGGTCCCACATTTTCACATGTAGTAAACTAATGGAATTTTACTAAAAACAACTTAATTTCTTTTGGTCCCCTTATCCATTTCGGTTTAGTAAAGGTCCATTGGTTTACAATATACGAAAAGATGGGACCATCACTGGTTATTTTTTAAGTTGAGACCATTACCTGCCAACGGCTAATAGTTAGAATTATTAAAATCCATTATTCCTTATTATTATTGTTAAAGTTTATTATTAATAATAATAATTATTAAAAGTTTTTGAAATATCATCATTTCCGAATTACCCATTATTCGAAACATCACATTCAAACATTATTCGAAATACAATACACCCATCTGAAACATCATCATTCATCGATACATCATCTTACATCCGAATTACACGTCACCATCCACCATCTTTTTATCACATACATATTCGAAACACCTTTAAGGATTTAAAATCAACTTCATAGCACCATTTCTGAAACATCCTCTATTCGAAACACCTTTAAGGATTTCGAAAAAATCAACTTCATCATCGTCAGTCTTTTGAAACACCTTCATATTCGAAACACCATTTCACAACATCATCTTCAATAGTCCAGCTCTGATACCACTTGTAAGTCCCAAATTCTTGGACCAAACAATGATATCAAACAATTACCAAGGATGGGTGGAATCCAAGCTTGGTGAGATTCAAGAAAATCGAAGAACAAGTAACACAAAGAACAATACTGAGAATACTTTAACACCTTGCACACGATTCTATTACTTGATAAGCAAAACCGTCTGTTACAAGATGAACAAACCAAACTCGCAGCCTCTCTCTGTCTAGGGTTTCTCTCTAAAGTGTTCAACCTGTTTATGAGACATAAATCAGTTTATATATCCTAGACTAGTCCACTTCCCTACATGGACTCCCCTTGGGCTTGCCTGGCCCACATAGCCTTAGGCAAGACCCAATGACCTTTTAAAGATCCAAAACTTAATATAAACTAACTCGGTAAGGCCCAGTTCGCTACCATAGCCTGTTGCGTATATTTGATGCGTCAGTATCACACTTCTAGGGCCTAACAAATTCTTAATATTGTGTGGCAGTGGAGTAAATACCATTTCAATCAGAGGTTGGTTCTTAAAACTGATTCCCTTATTTTTACATGTACAGGCAAGTTGATTAAGAAAACGCGTGACTGCATCTTCTCTTTGACATGAAAAATTGACAACGACCCAATAATCTATAGTGCCTCCATTGATCATTTTCACGTCAGTCATATTCCATTGACCACCACCGGAATTACTTTTGTAGAACCATGATATTGGAGATGTGGCGACGGAAGAACGCGCGCCTCAATAGAAGTGAGTTTTTCTTTCACTTGCATGCCAAACTTTCTGCTGACATGTTCATTCCTATTGTAGTTGTTACCACGTAAAGCCACCATAATAGAGGCCTCTTTATCCATTGGGCAATAACAAGTGGCCTTTAGAAAGTTTTCAACTTGCCTATCATTGAGCCTCGATCTCTATCTTTGACCAAGAGGAAGCCAACAAATCTCTGTTAGCAAATATGTGGGCCTGGCTTTTGTGCCAGCTTGAATTGCGGGAAACGAAGGATAACGAAGATTAACTCCGTATGTAACACAGAAGTACTGAACAACAGTGATAACAGCTTCGTTTTCATCAGGAAAGGTTAGCTGGTCAATTGGTCGGATAGTTAGTCCATGAACATTGTATCGCCTCATGTAATCTGGGCGTTTGACCTCCACTCTAACACCTTTAAGAGATCTGTTCACCTTGATACGGTCTTTATCTGTTAGTGGTCCGACGTTTGACCTCCACTCTAATACTAAGAGCTTGAAGAATTTCTGTAGGACTATCTCGTTGTCTGCCACACAAGAACTCCCTCAGGCAGTGAAGATCTTTTTTGACAACGAACTTAATCGTAACACTGAAAACACATTCCTGCCCATTCAGCTCAAGGATTTTGACAGTGAACTTTTTCGACACAAAAGGCAATGGACCTGCAACAAACACACTTTGTCCATCATAAGCGAACAACAATTTCCCCAAGGGCGAAGCCCTATATAAAGAGCTGAGAATTTTCATGATTTCTCTACATATGGTCTTTGATTTAACCTCGGGAGAAACTGTAACATCATACTGGTGACGATCCGTATGACCTAGTTTCATAAGAAAATGATTTGCCTTAATAACACACTTCATCCCTATAGTTCCATAACTGTTCCTAACCTGTGCACGTATCATCTTCGACGATGGCACTAAGACTGACGGAACAAGATGAAACGGTTTTTGAGGAGATGAAACGAACGGTGATAGATGAACTCCGTCGCTGCCTCGGCCACAGCCAGGTGGAGGATCGCCATGTCCACAACCTCTTTGTAGGTTATTTGGACTTAGTTTTCTAGTGGGCTTGGGTTAGGCCATTTAGGCCGATTTATATGTGGACCCTATATAATTTTATGTTTAGTTCATTATTAGGGTTAAGCATTAGAATGGTTGTTGGTTGTATGGTATTTGCTCCTTGAACGAATTATACTAGACAAGCACTTAGCTTGTGTGCAATCTTAATATATAATCGGTTTTCTTGTTCTTGACACTTTCAATATTTTCCGCATCTTTGATTGTGTTTGTGGTATCCTACGAATATCTCTGGACTTACACGATGCCAGTACCTTTTTTTTTTACCCGTACCAATACTGAAAGTACCGAATACCAAAATCAATAAAGTTAGGTACCAATACATGTACCGAGTACCTAAAATCGGTACGGGTACGTGTACGGTACGAGTACGGGTATTTGGGAAAATACCCATCCCTAGTGGCTAGATATGAGCATACATGTACAAGATGACTGTGAATATGAATATGTGAAGATAATATGACTTTATTTTATAAGTTATAAGCATGTCTAATTGTGACAGAATATCATGATGATTGGGGAATACTTGGATATGTGTTTGATGCTTAAAAGGTGTACAATGGTAGATCTTTATAAGCAATAGGATGATTATTATGGATCTAGAAATATGAGTATATAAGGATGTTATTTTATTTATAAAATATAGATTATTAAGTGTTGATTCAATCTTGGTGTTCGGATGTGTTTATATTGATGTCTTATGCTTAAAAAGTCGTTAAAACTGTAGTTTCGGTATCGAAAACATGTTTGTTATGAAACTAATTTTGGGTAAAAAGTTTAGACATATTTTATGTATACAATACAAGTCCTAATGTGTACATAATGTTCATGACATCAATGTGTGTTTGTATGAGGTGCATGTCACATAAAATGCTACTTATATGCGTGAAAATTGTCATGCTTAGGTGATTTTATAACTAAATGGCATGAGGTTATTTTTGTAACCCTTGTGCAAAAGTCTGAACTTTCAAAAACTTTTTCTTTTGGAAGTATTTCGTTAACTGATACTTAAACGTAATCAGATTAACGTGACGTACACACCGGGATAAGGACATAAGCTACACATAGCCTAAATACCCTTTACATAACTTAGATATAAGTTTTGAAGGGTTAAGTATGACAAAAACATGTTTACACAAGTCAAGGGTCCATTTTTGACAAACTGCAAAAGTCTGTCCAAACCCCTAGCTTACGAACCATGTGTACAAATTCGAACATTTTCATATTCAATAAAATCTTGTATTTTATTGGTAAGAAGGAAAAATTTCAATCGTTGCACAATTTCGGTCATTTTTATGTTCGATAAAGTGTTGTACGTTATTTGCAAAATGTGTAACCGTACAACTGAACAAACCGACACCACGACATTTCCAGACAAAATCCAAGTGACATATGATTTAACACCTTTATATAACCTAAATGTTAAGTTAAAAAGGGTTAAAAGTGACAAAACGCGACAATATAAGTTCAGGGGCCAAATATGCCAAAAAGCAAAACTTGGCCACTCTTTGCGGACCGTACGCCCACACCCCTTATGGTTCGTAAGGGGTGCCCAACACAGAATCAGTTGGCGGCCATTTGTTTCTTTGCTTGATCCCCAAGTTAACGAAAATTCCTGGTTTGTTCCATGTTTTGACAAGTGTTATGAACTCTCATGATCATTGACACCTCATGGGGCACTTGGCATGATCCTAGAGCATCATAAACACTATAAATAACAACCAAAATCCACCAAATTCTTTGCTCATTCCTCATTTTCTTCTCCTATCTCTTTGGAGCTTGCTTCCATCTTTTGGAGGCCTCCTAACTGAGTTGTTATAGTGTTCTTCAACACAAGTAAGTACTCTTCCTAGTCTATTTCATTTATTTTAGCTATTTTGAGCTAAAAGTCAAACAGTTTGACTTTCTATTTGACTTTCGGTTCTGACCATTTTTGTTCAAGTCAAAGTTCAATTGAACTTTGCAACGTGATCGTAATCACGAAGGTTATAATCCCTTGCGATTGCACCTTCTGATTACCACATTTACTAGGCAAAGTGTCGAGTCAAAGTTTTGGTCAAAGATGCGCATAAGTGCATTTTATGACGAAACTATTTTCGGGTATTAAAACTCTAAGTTTTGACACCAAATCAGTTTTTATAACATAATTCGACATGTTTCAACATGTCTAACTCGTCATTTCTAGTTTAGTGCTTTATTAGGGTCGTAAGTCGAGCGATTTTGACCACCGCTTTGACTTTCGAATCCGACCCGTTTGGTCGATCTTTGGATTCGACCAAACGCATTTATAGGACCATAGTTGTATAGGAATAACCCTATGAGGTTATATCTTATGGTCTTATGGTTTGGTTAGTTTTATGATAAGTCGCTTTTATGTTCTTTAAAAATGACCACCCCGCCCTTTTTGCGCATAAGCTGATTTTAAGCATATGTAACCAAAGTTTTAACATCTAAATTGATGTTACAGCATTATCAAACATGTTTTGTCATATAAGACTTATCATAGGACATATTTAACCATCCGATCATATAATTACGCTAATGACATGTTAAAGTAGCGCGTAAACTACCTTTACGAGTCATAACGGGTCAAAAGCTCTTAGGATCACTTTCAAATTAGAATGTTGCATTTATTAAACCATTTCACATGAGTTCCAACACTCATTTGCTTTATAAGACTTCATTCTATCAAATCCTATTATTAAAGTCCCGACACATTAACGTAAGTTATCCAATTTAGGACGCACTTGAATTCTTGATCCTTTAACCTTTGTTTGATCATTTGAACAAGATTTATACGCAATCCCAAGTGAGTACATAGTCCCCTCTTTTACATTTTCAAATGTTTTGGGGTGATTAATATGTGTCTATCACTACTTTCTTGATTTCATGACATAATACATGTTTTGTTTATCTAGTACATATAATACATGATTTCAAAGACATTTTCTTCGTATGTTGATCTAGCATACTTAGTACATGGTTTTCAAAGACATTTTGCTTCGTATGTTGATCTAGCATACCTAGTACACGGTTTTCAAGAACATTTTTCTTCGTATGTTGACCTAGCATACCTAGTACATGGTTTTCAAAGACACTTTGCTTCGTATCTTGACCTAGCATACCTACTACATGATTTCAAAACATTTTCACACATGCTTACTGTAACAACACTCAAAAACACATTACAAGGAACCTTAATTGAGACCCCAAACATGTACGACGCGACCCGAAACGAAAATCAGGATTTGGGGTTTGGGGGGGGGGGGGGTCATGGGGGGTACCCCTAAACCTTTCGCGACACGCGAAAGGCACTAATACGTGTCAAAACCAGAAGATCTCGACACCACAGGGCTAGAAACACACCTCGGATCCTGTCGCGACTATCGGGAGCGTTCAATTTTGGGTATATAAAGCCTGGCCTGGGACTTGATCTCCTGCACCATTTCGAAATTTATGTTCTTCTATATCTCCGTTTCTTTCTAGTAGTACACCCCTAAAAAGTGAAGCTCTGCCTCATTGTAAGTATTATAACCCTCGATCACGTATTTGTTATCCTACCCGATTGATCTAGGGCTCCGTAACGCATGTCAAGGCTCTGTCTGACTCAGTTCATTGGAGTTCTGTCTCGTGTTGTAAGGCTAATGTGATTTGGGTTATCTTACTAACACGTGTGCATTGTTTGTTTTTAATAGAAAATAATCAGGAAATCAACAGGAAGCTGTAGAAATACATAAGTTTACAATGTGAGTCATTCTCTTTTACTACCAAACTGTTTTACCAAAATCTCAAATGTTTTAAGTTATACTTACAATGATTGAGTCTATGTGTTTAACAATTGTTACCGGTATATGGGGTTTTGTATACACTACTTGTAATCCAATACTATTGGACGACGAGTTAGCCAATGAGTAACATGACCACAGTCATGGAACTGTGGAATCAATGAATATGAAAAATACCGAATGAGTATATTGGTAGATATAAACATTGTAATCGCTCTCAATACTGTAAAGTTATAAAAAATTCTTTTGATTAAACTGGGATGCACTCGCCAGTATTTCTTGCTGATAAAATCTTTTTAAAACACGTTTCAGGTAACTTAATGTGAAGTTAATAGGAACCAGCAGGGGAGCACTGAAAGCTTAAAGAAATGGCTATAAAAGTTACCTAAATAAAAAGGAGTTTATGTTTTCAATAAGTAGGGGTTATCCATATAAATGTATTGTGAATGAAACTTGGGTTTATCCCATTTATTTATTTATTATAATAGTTGGTGTTTTGAAACTCTGATAATATTTTCTAACTACGGTCCTGATGTCTCATTTCCGCTGCCAAATTAATAAACACCGATACCACCTGACTGTTGGCTCGCGGCGCCCGCTCCCGGGGTAGGGGTCGGGGGCTGCGACACTTACATTGTTCAAGACATATTGGTGCGTTGAATATACAATGATACATTCATTAACATTAATCCCAACGACCGGTAGTAGGTTATGGTACCAAGGGATTGACAACCCCATTCCCGCTTCCTAGCCTTGTTTGGAAGTAACCATTAGGAATGAGAAAATCCGATGAGCAATAAATAAGCCTTTGTCCTTATAAAGGTTTATCCGACAGTCAACAAGGCTTGGATGTATTCGCCAACAATCCACATATATGTTTACACAATAAAAGCAATGGTTTATAAAACAAAACCTTTGATTAAACAAGACTTTTGTTCATTCAAAAACATTGTTTTATACAAGACATTTTGGTTATACAAGACATTATTTCCTATGGTTTAAGCAAAGACCTTTTGTTTACCATACAAGACATTTGTTTATGCAAGATATTGTTTTATACAAGATATGACACATTTTATATAAGACATGACATATTTTATACAAGACATGACATATCCTGGTTTTTACAAAAACATTGGTTTATACAAAACATTTTATTTGGTTATTAAGTTAACCATGCATCATTTCTTTTAAATCAAATGATTTTCATAAAGAAATACTTTCATTAAAGATTCATGGCTACTTTTGAAATAGTTAAACATTTCTTTTAACATTCAAAGCCATGAGTCTTCATCACAAAACCTATGCTACTCACATGCATTTTTATGCTGACTTTTTATTTTCACATATGTTTCAAAAGCTAATGTTTGACTTTGAGCATCACATGCATTTTTATGCTGACGTTTTATTTTCACATATGTTTCAGAAGCTAATGTTTAACTTTGAGCATGCTACATATAGGGCGGACTTGGGCCTTAGCTTACCTTAAAACCTGCAATAGGGGTGTACACGGTTCGATTCGGTTTTTAGGCAAAACTAAAACCGAAACCGAAATGTCGGTTTTTGTTTTTTTAAAACCGTTCGCTTTCGGTTTTATTGGTTTTTATGTCGGTTCGGTTAGGTTTTTCGGTTATTTCGGTATTTTGGAACAAAATTATGTAAGATTCAGAAAATAAAAAATATAATTTAAAATATGAGAATCGTTTTTATATGTTTACATTTAAGATATAATAGTTACCTCCATAATTAATATTGTTTACATAAATCTTACATTCTAATCTATTTTTATGTTTCTCCAAAGTTTTTATTAAGACATTTTTTTATAATAATTTAAAGATCATTTAATTTTTATATTAATATTTGTTATTTCTTGTAGGTAATAAATAACTCATTTCAATTATAAATAAACATATAATGTTTTTATTATAAAGACTTAACATTCAAGAATAAAATTAATAATATCTACTAGCACTGGGTTAAACATTTAAACAACTTAAACTTAAACTTAAACATAAAAATATATGTATTGTAACTTATCGGTTCGGTTCATTTTTTTCGGTAATTGAAAATTGTTATCAGAAAACCGAACCGAAATTTTTGGTTATTAAAAATCCGAAAACCGAACCGTCGGTTGTTGTTTCGGTTCGGTTTTGTCGGTTATTTTTCGGTTTGGTTATTTCAGTTTTTTGCTCACCCCTAACCTGCAATACAATTGTTGTATATTAATTGTATTTTCCAAGACAATGTAAACAATTAACTAAATAAGACAAAACTTTATGTGCCATATGTTGTGAAATAATTTGTAACGTGACTCCCCAATGTTTCCGTCGCGTGTTATTGTATATTACGTGATTGGGGTGTTACAGTTTTGATGATTGAAATATACTTTAAGTAGGTTAGTTTGATGTTATGCGATGTATTATAGGCTTGCATGATTAAAAACAGGGAGTTTGATCTATAAAATATAGTTGTTTCGCCTGAAAATGCCTCTCAGTGTTAATATTGAAATTTAGGTGTTTGGATATGTCAAAGTTGAAAATCTATGATTCAAATGATTATTTTGTATGTTAAAAGCTTAAGACTTGCTATTTGGATATAAGATTATGATTTTTTTTCAAAACTATGTTTTGTTAAGTTATAATGTGTTTTTTTTTATCGAAAACCTTGTTATGTAGTGTTTTCTATGAAAAACAAGTCTTAAATGTTTTGTATATTATATGGAAATTTTTGCATACTTTGACATGATTGGTGAATAATGTGGAAATGTGATTTAGAATTTATTTTACGTGTGTGTATATATAGATATATAGATATATAGTAACTATGTATGTGTGTGCTTAATTTTATACTTATGGTGCTAAATAACTTTAACAAATATGTGATCCGCCACTTATGAATATGAAAACTTAACCACTTGTCATAGTCACCAACGGGTCGTCTGAGTTAATGGTTTTATTAAACAAAACATTTTCGTAACTCTAGTAGGTTGGGTGAACAACTTGCGTGGTAGGCTAGTAGTTCGGTTATTAAAATGTCCTTCGCGTTTAGGGTACTATGAGATCGACTCTTTTAGGTTGGATGTTATTGTGCTAACTTTTCCACTACGCATCTTAAGATGAGTTTTCACAAAACCCTTTTAATATACATTTTACATTTCTAGGAAGAAACATGCTTTATTTTAAGTTGACATGATTAATAGATAACAATTATATGCGACTTATGTTGGCCTTGGGTACGGGCATTTGTTTATATTCATGTGGATTTCATGGAGGTTCCCACCACCATAGACAGTAGCCTCTTGGAGGGGACATATTATATTGATAGATCTATCGGGTTTGACAACCCACTCTCGTAACCAGTCACACTTGTTAAGAAAAGACGAGGGAATATATTTCGAAAGGAAATGTCAGGAAAATGTTATGTTTTTTTTTTTGATTATGGGCTCTTGGTTGCAAGCATCATGTTGTATTCCTAGCTAGTTTACAATGGCCTACATGTTTCTCTAGGGTTATTATGTCTTTTAAAAGGAAATTTTTATTTTTCTTATTGTTGATACCTGTGAACTCACCAACCTTGTGTTGACACTTTTGAGCAAGTTTTCTGAGGTTTAATTTGGCAATGACACAATTGGAATATGTAGAACCTTGGATGGGAAACCCTAGAAGGCACTTAGTTTGTAAAGCATTCAACTTTAGTAAAAGTCTGGGAAATATATTTTCTACAGCTTTTCATTGGTACCAACAGGTCACGACCAGCCCGGGTTGGTGGGGTGTGACAACAACCATATCTCTGACTACCTTTCCCTCCATTAACCTGAAGCGCGAGCCGCCATGGCTTCTCTGCGCATCCATGATACGCTCTTTAGACCACGCTTCATTGTATGGCAGTCTGACTACAATCTTCTCAACTAGTTGGGTCTTGTCTTCGACTTTCAGGACTCAAATGTGTGTAACCAGCGAGTACACCTTGGTCTCCAGCTTGCTAACGCATACATGAGTCTCCAGCGCTGAATGATATCAATACCCTAGAACCCTCCATTTTTACTTGTTTTTTATGGAAACTTTTTAGAAGATAACTTCCATGAACCATGGGAGATTCTCTTTGTTGGTCCGCATATATAAGGTTTATACCTGAATGCGCCTACTACATATTTCGTTACATGGCCACAGAGTTAAATAAAATAGTAGAGGATCAAGTTGTTGAGGAAACTAGCATGCCTTTTCTACCCTCAACATCAGGAGGGAAAAATGCATTCCTAAATTGTATTGTGTACCCAATTTATCAAATTATTAAAGTGAGGTAGATAACAACACTCATGCTACACTGTACACCAACTCGTGAAATTACGATTACATTAACGATTTCTTTTGGAGCGCAAGGTGTTTCGATGAGCTCCAGTGGCCAATCGGTACCAAAGCAACTTTTTCACCACTGCAATTAACCGAAAAAGAGTTGGTAAAACAGGATTTGTAGAGCACAGATCATTTTTAGATATGTTTAGAAGCTTTGATAAGAATTGAATCATGCTAATTTTGTTCCTACATGCTGCAATAATCGCATCCTGCAAGGAACAAACCTACTACTTGGTTACTTGTGCCTCCTGTACCATTTATTTACCTTAATTAGCTTAAGCTAGATGGGTCCGCATATAGTCATTAGTAAATTAATATGTATGCATGACATTATTGTTAATTTACAAGTTTCTATCCTAGGGTTAATGTATCGTTTCGTTTGTTTATGTTCAATACGGATGGTATTATATGCATGATTGATCCGTTGATTCATATACATGATACGTACACAAGTATCCGTCTATTATCAACTTAATTGTTCCATGCACATTTACAACATTTCTATTTGTTTAGTTATTGATCAAATACTTGGTTTATTGTGGATCCTCCCATATAAAGGACACCTTACTTTGTACTATTCGTTTTTACCTAATGCATGATACACTTACCTTGTTAAATATTGATAAGTGCACAAGCTAGAGTTTCATTTAACACTTTTATTGAAATCTCATTTATATACATATAGTACATAATGAGGGACGGTTAGAGATCTCGTAAAAAATTTAATGGTATGTGTTACGTGTCAATAAGTGAGGGGGGTTAATTGTAATTGTCAAGTAGTTTAGAGGGTCATTGTGAATAATCCAACTGTACTTAAACAATCAGTCATTGATTGAGTAGGGTATCGATGAATTTGAGAATATTTCTTCCTCTCTTGTGTTCTTCCATCTCTTGTAATCAATGTCTATTTTGATACGTAACATTGGTATCAGAGCAGTTCTTTCCTCAGGGCGTGCTCAGTTTCTATCAATAATCCCCTGCAGTGATTCTTAACAAGTGATTCTAATCAAGAATTGAAGCAACCAATCAAGAACATCAACAATTAGTGGGCAATTGGAATTAAGCAGTGGATATTGTTGTTACAATTCCATAGTTTAATCAATTCAACAATTAGGGCAACAACAATATTCAAGATTCACAAAGGCATCACACGAACCATGGAAAGTGCTATGGACAAGATTATAACACTAAGACAAGAAGGTACTGTTAACGAATATTGTGAGGAATTCGAATTTTTGTTTGATCATGCTAAAAATTCTGAAGAAATTCGCGAATACTATGCTATATACCTCTTTATAGACGTTCTTGAACCAACAAGGAATTCGTATAGATCCTAGCAAGCTTGAGGCAATTAAAACTTGGCATGCGCCTAGGTCACCGAAAGAAATTCACTAATTTTTGGGGTTGGCCGGATATTACCGCCGCTTCATCAAGAACTTTCTAGTATTGCACAACCTCGAACCTCCCTAACACAAAATATCAGAAATTTTAGTGGAAAAAAAAAGGAGCAGCTTTTTAGCTATTGAAATAGAAGTTGTGCGAAGCACCAATTCTAACTATTCCTGATGGAACCTATGACTTTGTAGTCTACTGTGACACACCCCATAAAGGTTTGGGGTGTGGGCTGATGCAAAGAAACAAAGTTATTGCTTATGCTTCCTGACAATTAAAGATACAAGAAAAGAATTATACGATCCATGATTTGGAACTGGGAGCAGTAATTTTGGCACTTCAAATATGGTGGCGTTATTTGTACAGAACAAAGTACCCGATCTACACAGACCACAAGAGTTTGCAACACATATTTGATCAAAAGATATTAAACATGAGGTAAAGGATATGGGTGGAGTCGTTAAATGACTAAGATTGTGAAATTAGGTACCACCTGGGGAAGGCTAACGTGGTAGCTGACGCACTAAGTAAAAAAGAACAGGTGAAACCGCTTAGAGTGCGAGCACTTGAAATGATTGTTCAAACTAGTCTCAAAGAACAATTTTGTGTCGCTCAAGAGGAAGCCTTGAGGGAAGACCAAGTGGAGAATGAGGACTTACACTGGAATGAGAAGAACTTCAAAATGAAAGCAGACGAAGTGTTGTATCACCCTCAAACTGACGGTTAATTCGATGAACTCTTCAAACATTGGAAGATTTACTTCACGCATGTGTGTTGGATTTTAGAGGAAGTTGGGATCAGCATCTCCCACTTATTGAATTTTCGTACAACAACAACTATCATAGTAGCATACATGAAGCACCGTTTGAAGCGTTATACGGGCGGAAGTGCAGATCGCCACTTTGTTGGGCTGAAGTCGGTAACAACCAACTCACAAGATCTGAATTGATTCGAAAGAAAATAAATAAGATTCACAAGATCAGAAACAGGCTAAAAGCTGCACGAGATCGACAGAAGACTTATGTTGATATCCGCAGGAAATCATTGTTCTTTGAAGTTGGCGACAAGGTGTTTCTAAAAGTGTCGCTGTGGAAAGTGTGATAAGATTTGGTAAGGCGGGAAAATTAGCTCCAACATACATTAGACCTTATGAGGTTATCTCTATGGTCGGTCCTGTAGCTTACCAGTTGAAGTTACCTCCTAAACTAAGTACCATCCATGATGTCTTTCATGTGTCAAACTTGAAGAAATGACATACTGACGCGGCTGGTATAGTACCCTTGGAAGACGTGCATGTAAACGACAGACTCCACTTTGTGGAAGAGCCTGTTGAGATAGTGGATGGGAAAACGAAACAATTACGCCACAACAAAATCTCGTTCTTTAAAGTTTGGTGGAACTCAAAACGAGGACCGAAGTATACCTGGGAATGGAAGGATGAATTACGTAAGAAATATCCCCACCTATTCCTCCAAAAGAAAGCTGTTGATGCATTGAATTTCAAGGATGAAATTTCTTAACCGGGGGAGGCTGTGACATCTGTGGTAAAACTAGGTAAACCCTAATTGATAAGCACAGCTTACATGACTAACAGAACAACACTAATCATGCCTTGGATGAATACAATGGCATGTAATAGTTAACATATGAACGTTAGTAATTAACAGGGTGATATTGGGGCCTTAGAATTCCAAAAACCAATTAAACAGAAGGATTTCCAGTTAACAGTACACTATCAATTTAAACATGACCGGAAGTGCTGAAAGCGATTCTATGGGTATAAAATTACTTAAACATGATACATAGACAATAAAATAAGGATTTTGTGGCGTTTCCGGTTAGCGGAACGTTTTCGATTTTAACGCATACTGTAGCATCTAAACATGCATTGGATCATCCGTCAAGCCTAAAAACACTTATAAAACATTAATATAATATATTTTAAGAAAATACATTAAAGCATTCTGGTTTATGTTAAATTTGGTTCATTTTCTTGTACAAAAAACTGCGTGAAACACGCCTCGTTTTGTAACCATTTACCGAACTGGGGGAATGATGTGTGTAAAATACAACATATAAATTACATAAAATAAGGCATAAAACTAACCCTTTTTAGTACTAATGTTGAAAAAAGTGTGTTTTTGTCTTCCTTTTGAATTTACAGGGTCAAATGAGCTTAAACGAACAAAAGGAACAAATATACAGCCAAAACCAATATAAATACAAAGAAAAGGAAGAAACGTGGCATGCCCGACCCCTCAACAACAACTCCCCTCAACAACAACTCCCAAAGCAAAAACAAGAAGAAAGCTGAGCATGGGGTTGTGCCCAGCTGAGCATGGGGCTGTGCCCAGCTCAGCACGGGGCGTGCCCAGCTCAACACGGGGCCGTGTCCAGGATGGTCAGCCCTGGCACAAAAGACAAACCTGTAGAAGCTTCTATTGCACACCACGGGGCCGTGCCCAGCGGACACGGGGCCGTGGTCAACGCAAAGATACGCAGAATCTTGCCAAATCTGATAGTACAGATATGCTTCTGCACACGGGGCCGTGCCCAGCGGACACGGGGGCGTGGTTAACAAATGCGGACAAGAGCAATTAATGAAGAAAGAAAAAAGGGTGGACACGGGGCCGTGTCCAGGCTTCTCTTCAGCCTATAAATAGGAGTGCTTGGCTCAAGTTCAAACCATCCCTTGGCACACCACCTCTCTCACACTTCACCCACCACCCACCACCACCATAACACCATCATCCACCACCATCATCCATTGTCCATCATAGAGTGTGTGAGTCGTCTCGGGATCCAAGATTGATCGTAAGAGTTCTTGACAATCAAGGCCATGTTTGCCTAAGTCTCTTACATCACTTGGTGAAGACAAAGTGTCTAGTGTAATACTTTTTATTTTTAATCTTTTCGCACTTTTTACTTGGTTTTGTATTAATGACTTTAATAACTAGTTTCTTATGTTGAAGGTGATCTTTCCTTATCGTTTGTCCGTGGTGTCTTGGCATTATTTTACTGTCTATATAAAATAAAAGATTTTCACCATTCATATCTCCACGGTCTATATGGAGGTATGTTGGCTACCTGGTCGGGGGTTAAGGGAACGGTTTGGTAAAGGTCTTGCCATTGTTCAGCGTTTAGAGGTCCAGCTATGGACCTGGGTCAAATTTAGTAGGACCCCCTTCAATACTTAACGGTATTGGATGGCGGGGGTCCAAACTCTTTGATCCCCTCATAAGTTAACTACTATTAATACTATAACCCGGCTATTTAGGACTGTATCCCTGCTGACTCAGACTACTTAGTCGAGGGTAACGTCACCTCCAAAAGAGGGGCCTACCATAATTTGCATTAATAACTTAATTAATTATCTTCCAATAATCCACCCTTTTAGGATTGTATCCTTGCTGACTCAAACTACTGGGGTGAGGGTAACGTCACCTTCAAAAGAGGGGCCTACTACAATAACTAAGATAATCTCTTAATAAGTGCAAAAGTGCGGAAATAATCAAAGGTTACACTAGATACGAGTCGGAACCAAGTGATTCATCTTGTCTATCTGTTTTTACTTTTATTTTTATTTTCAGCATTTTAGTTAGTTTTTATTTTTCTTAGTTAAAACATTTTTCTAACTTTTTGATTTGATTAGACGTTGAGGATAAACCGGTACTAAAAGCTCTTGTGTCCTTGGACGACCTCGGTATCTTACCAACACTATACTACGCTCACGATGGGTGCACTTGCCCATATGTGTGTCTAGTGTTAGTAAATATCGTGTTTTATAAATTTAAAACTTGACTAAAAAGTGTTAAAGGGGCTTAAAATATACACCTAATAAATATAACACTCGACAACACATCAAGTTTTTGGCGCCGTTGCCGGGGAACACAAGGATTTTAAGAAAGCTTAAACACGGGGCCGTGTTCATTGAACACGGGGCCGTGCTGCAGATTTTTCATAAACACCCAGTAACAGAAGCTTGAACACGGGCCGTGCTCACTGAACACGGGCCGTGCTCACTGAACACGCCCCGTGCTCAACGAAATCAGTAAATTTAATTAAAACGCCCAGATACAGATCCTGAACACGGGGCCGTGTCCAGCCTCTGTTTCTGTTTTTATTTTTGTTTTCTGATCTCGAGACTTGGTTGTGGTCTGCTGAGTGATTCTTATGGATCAATACTCAGGAGGTTACAACTACACCTATGAGGAGGATGATTATAGGGGTAATTATTGCACTAATTGTCGTAACAAATGCTCGGTTCAAAATAATCACTCATATCAACCATCCAATTCATACACCTACTATGAGGAACCCAGGTACGAGCCATCAACTTCATACACATCATATGAAGACCAAAGGTATGAACCTCCTCCCTCATACTCATATTTTAATGAACCAAGGTATGAGCCTTCATACTCGTACTTTGAGGAACCAAGATATGAGCCACCACCTTCGTATGCTTATTATGAGGAACCATGGCATGAACAACCCACCTCATATGAGTATTATGAAGAACAAAATTACGAACCTTATCCATCATATGCTTACAATGAAGAACAATGGTGCGAAGCATCTACTTCACATGAGTATTATGGGGAACAAAGGATCGAACAACCGGATTCAAGCTTTGAAAATTCTGATTCTTTTTCTATAACCGAAGTGACCGATAGGATATTAGAACACATTAGAGTTATCGATCGCTGTATAAAAGAATCTCGCACAAGGGAAGAGGAGTCCCGCGCAAGAGAAGAATTAAAAAGGGAAGAGATAACCAAAAGTTTAAAAATGGAAGAACAACTAAGTGAAAAACCGACACATGAGTTATACAACGAAAAAGGTGAGTCCGACAAAGTTAAAATTCAAGAAGAGTCTAATTTTGAAGAAATTAATCTCTTGTCTCCTTCTTTTGAAAACCATTGTTTAGTACCTACTCATGCTAAGTTTTTAAAAGAGTTAAATACTAACACTAAAATTGACGAAACAGTAAGTGTTAAGTTAACTAATGATCAAACTTCGCTAATAAAAGAAGACCCATTTGAAATTAACATTACACCGGTTCCATGTTTCTTTCAAAATTCGTTTATTAGTAATGTCACAATAGATAAAGATCTTTGTATTAACATAATGCCTAACTACATTTTCGAAAAATTAAGTATTAGTGATTTTTCTCCACTTCAAATACCCATTTTTCTATCTAATCGGAAAATAATAAAATCAATCGGTGTAGTTGAGGATGTCTTGGTTCAAACAAATCAAATGGTAATCCCAACCGACTTTGTCATCCTTGATGACGCTCCTCTAGTGTTGGGACGACCCTTTGTAAAAACTCACGAAGCTTTGAAAACCGGAAGTTCAACAATCTACCTCTTCAATTAGGGGCATTTAAAAAGAGTGTCGATCTTGAGCGTTCAATGAAATATCCATTCGGCAATAATGACCCCCAAATTGAAGATGAGCCAGAACCACCCGATAAGGTGGGTCTAGCCAAGGACCCTTATAAACGTGGCGCACCACGGAGGCATTCCGCGGAACTATCCGTAGTTTAGTTTAGAATAACCTTTATGTTTTCTAGTTTAGTTTTTAATTTTCAGGAATAAAACACACTCGGGATGGTGAAGGATGATAAGGGAAGCTTGAACCAACACCCCATACACAAAAACAGAGCATCCCGACGATTTTTCTTCATTACAGCAAGTTCAGCACGGGGCCATGCTCACCCCAACACGCCCCGTGCCCAAGGTTCTGTAGAAAATGCCCAGTTCAGGTACCTGGACACGGGGCCGTGCTCACTGGACACGCCCCCGTGCCCAGCCTTCTGTTTACTTTTGGTACTGGCAGTCTGGACACTGGGTCGTGCTCAGCCAACACCACCCCGTGTTCAGCTACGCAGTACCATAAAATCTTGTTTTTAACCCACTTTTACACATTTTAATCAACCGAAAAACTTATTTTTGGGACACATTGAGGACAATGTGTAATTTAAGTGTGTGGGGGGGGGGGGGGGATGCTAAAACCTTGAATCTTGCAAGTCCTAAATACAAGCCTTACACAAAACTCTATTGGAACCGCTAATCACCCCAAATTTTTTCAAAATTTTTTCATTTTTTTACTTGTCTAAGTTTAACTCGGGAATTTCAAGTTCTAAAGAGGTTATATTTTTACGAATTTACAACCGATAGCGTCGTGATAAAAAGAACCAACATAAGAGAATTATGAAAAGGCATGGCAAACTTAGTTAAAATTTGATTATATATACTTGATCACATAAAAAACCCATTCCCACAAAAGTGAGTTTTGAGCCATTATTGAGCATACAAATACATATCATTAGACTAAATGCTCATTTTTCGTTTCTTGTGTGAATAGCCGCTTGGTTCTTACGACTCTAGAACTTGCCATGACGATACATTCCCGGTCCTTACCAACTTAAACCAAAGTAAGTAAATGATGGAGGCATTAGGACTAACCCTTTTTATTTCTACACCATTATTATTTTTTTACCACCTACCCAAAATCCCCCTAGTTAGCCCCTTTGAGCCTAAACCTTTTCATTTCATAACCCAAACCAAACACCCTTTTACCCACCAAAACCTTTTTCATTTTTAACCCTTTGTTTTAGTAACAAGTTCGGTTTTTCGTATGACTTTTCAAAAAAAAAAATGATGATGATGATAAAGGAAAAGGGAAATAAACAAACAAGTTTATCAAAAATAACTTTGTTTGAATAGTGGCTTCATCAAATTTCAAAAAAAAAAAAAAAAGTCTTACGAAAACCGACGCTTTTTACGCCTTTCGCCCTTTTACTAACCACTAACCCAACCACCTACCTTTAGCCCAAGCCTAACCCTTCACCCCAAAAGTCCTCTTGATATTTACAAAGGTGTATAGTTAAAAATGAGGAGGATTGATTGCTTGGCAAGCTTATGGTAGGAGTAAGTTTCATGCCGCTCTCGAGTGATTCACTAAAATACATCTTCGGCCGAGTGTTGAGTGATCCCCCGTGAGGTATGTGAACTTGTATATAAATGAAATTTTAAAAAGGCATGTTATGCCCTAATAAGTAATTTATCTTAGGAAAAGTTTAAAATAAATCATGACGAATAGGATTGTAAATAAATAAAAATAAAACTAAATAAAGAATCTTGGAAATCCCGACACTCTATGACAAGCCCAAAAACCTTCTCTTCTACCAATTCCATTTGGGAGTGTAAAGCCACATTATAAAGAGTTTTGCTTGAGGACAAGCAAAGATTCAAGTGTGGGGGTATTTGATGTGTGTAAAGTACAACATATAAATTACATCAAATAAGGCATAAAACTAACCCTTTTTTAGTACTAATGTTGGAAAAAGTGTGTTTTTGTCTTCCTTTTGAATTTACAGGGTCAAATGAGCTTAAACGAACAAAAGGAACAAATATACAGCCAAAACCAACAAAAATACAAAGAAAAGGAAGAAACGTGGCATGCCCGACCCCTCAACAACAACTCCCAAAGCAAAAACAAGAAGAAAGCTGAGCATGGGATTGTGCCCAGCTGAGCATGGGGCTGTGCGCAGCTCAGCACGGGGCGTGCCCAGCTCAGCACGGGGCGTGCCCAGCTCAACACGGGGCCGTGTCCAGGATGGTCAGCCCTGGCACAAAAGACAAACCTGTAGAAGCTTCTATTGCCCACCACGGGGCCGTGCCCAGCGGACACGGGGCCGTGGTCAACGCAAAGATACGCTGAATCTTGCCAAATCTGATAGTACAGATATGCTTCTACACACGGGGCCGTGCCCAGCGGACACGGGGGCGTGGTCAACAAATGCGGACAAGTGCAATTAATGAAGAAAGAGAAAAGGGTGGACACGGGGCCGTGTCCAGGCTTCTGTTCAGCCTATAAATAGGAGTGCTTGGCTCAAGTTCAAACCATCCCTTGGCACACCACCTCTTTCACACTTCACCCACCACCACCATAACACCATCATCCACCACCATCATCCATTGTCCATCATAGAGTGTGTGAGTCGTCTCGGGATCCAAGATTGATCGTAAGAGTTCTTGACAATCAAGGCCATGTTTTCCTAAGTCTCTTACATCACTTGGTGAAGACAAAGTGTCTAGTGTAATACTTTTTATTTTTAATCTTTTCGCACTTTTTACTTGGTTTTGTATTAATGACTTTAATAACTAGTTTCTTATGTTGAAGGTGATCTTTCCTTATCGTTTGTCCATGGTGTCTTGGCATTATTTTACTGTCTATATAAAATAAAAGATTTTCACCATTCATATCTCCACGGTCTATATGGAGGTATGTTGGCTACCTGGTCGGGGGTTAAGGGAACGGTTTGGTAAAGGTCTTGCCATTGTTCAGCGTTTAGAGGTCCTGCAATGGACCTGGGTCAAATTTAGTAGGACCCCTTCAATACTTAACGGTATTGGATGGCGGGGGTCCAAACTCTTTGATCCCCTCATAAGTTAACTACTATTAATACTATAACCCGGCTATTTAGGACTGTATCCCTGCTGACCCAGACTACTTAGTCGAGGGTAACGTCACCTCCAAAAGAGGGGCCTACCATAATTTGCATTAATAACTTAATTAATTATCTTCCAATAATCCACCATTTTAGGATTGTATCCTTGCTGACTCAAACTACTGGGGTGAGGGTAACGTCACCTTCAAAAGAGGGGCCTACTACAATAACTAAGATAATCTCTTAATAAGTGCAAAAGTGCGGAAATAATCAAAGGTTACACTAGATACGAGTCGGAACCAAGTGATTCATCTTGTCTATCTGTTTTTACTTTTATTTTTATTTTCAGCATTTTAGTTAGTTTTTATTTTTCTTAGTTAAAACATTTTTCTAACTTTTTGATTTGATTAGACGTTGAGGATAAACCGGTACTAAAAGCTCTTGTGTCCTTGGACGACCTCGGTATCTTACCAACACTATACTACGCTCACGATGGGTGCACTTGCCCATATGTGTGTCTAGTGTTAGTAAATATCGTGTTTTATAAATTTAAAACTTGACTAAAAAGTGTTAAAGGAGCTTAAAATATACACCTAATAAATATAACACTCGACAACGCATCAGGGAACGTTTAAAACCTTATCACTAACCTAATCCTAAATATCTAGAATCCATATCTTGTTTTACGGAAATTATCAAAATCATAAAGTCAAAGGGGGCCCTTGTCGCCCCCCTTTGGAGTCCGATCGGCCCAAGGCACACACAAACACACCCATACACTTTCCTAACTTATTAAAAACCAAGCCAAACCTTTTCTCAGTTCAGTTCATTTCATCCCAGACCACTATTGTTCTAAGATAATTTTAGCAAAAACCCAAGGTATTTTAGGCCTTTTAATAGTGTTTTGATACTATTTTTCATGAACTAGTATGACGAATAAAAATAATTGGTTTTTAATCCATCCATAGCCTTACTTTTTGTACTTGAGGGTTGTTTAAAGATATAATTCTTGTAATTTGATGGTTCATGAGGTTTCGAGGTGGAAAACTTCAGAATCTGGATAAAAAACGCGAATAATTCCGGAAGAAACGCATAATTAACCACCTAACCGAAAAAGACTATTAACAAGGCTTATTAATGATGTTGGATACATGTTTGCGTTGTATATGTTCTGTAGGTACTATACTCAGCATTACAAAGGTTTTGAAAGCTTAAAAATGGCTTGAGGGATCGAGAATCGAAAGGTATACAGTCGAAAACCGAATTTAGGGCCTTTAGAATTTTCGTTGAACGTATCTTTTGGTGTGGGTCATGTTAGAAGTTGAAATATTCAGGCTGATAATCTATAATGAAATAAAGGCTCTGCTAAATTTGATAATTTTTCGATAATATGAGAATTTCTAGTGAATTCATTGGTATTTAATGGCTTTAATTCGGAAAAATATCAACTGGATTCAATAAGTCATCAAATATTGAAGCAAGGTTATATTTGGAATAAGAATGATCCACAAAAAATTTGGTGTTCATTTGTTAACCCTCGCCATGGTTTTAAAAATCACATTTTATCAAAATTTCGGCAGCTGAAAATCTTTTTTCGGAAGCTCGGTTAAATCGAAAACTTTTACAGGGAGTTTCTAGGAATATTGTGACACCTCATTAAAAATTTTAGGATTCTCAGAAGTCGGATGGTATTAATCGCTAGTTTATTGGTTAAACAGATGTTTAAAACAAAATTATTAAGCATAATAAATAAATTTAATATTTTCAAAAAATAATATTCTGAAATATATATATTAATAAAGCCTTCTATAAAACTTCCCAAAATTTTATTGAATTTGGATAATTAGTTATAAAAATAATGCTGTAAAATATATTATTTTAACAAAATTCAGCAATTTAATCGTTTACTGAACCTTTCAGAACTTGTAAATTATTCGATGACTCATTGGGGATAACTAGAAAGTCGGGAGTAATTCCGAATTTTTCTGTGGTAATCTGGGTAATTGAGGTGTATTACATGCTAGTTTGGGGAATCCACAAATTATAAAAACTGGAACTGCTATTTGAGCGATCCGGGCCCTCTAGCGCCCGAACTTTTTTTTATAAATCAAATCATTTATATCACAAAATAAACTGTGACATTATATGTGATCATTCCATTACCCTAACACTTAAAACAAACATCCGTGACCAACACGCAAAACGATGCACAAAGGCCAAACTTGAATTTGACACTAGGAGATTACTCATCGACATCTAATGAGGCTATTAGCCCAATCTCGGATAAATCTTCACATCCGAACTTAGTACATAGCGATTACTGATCCGAACACTGTTTTCGGTAATTAACCGTAAACTATTGAGGATTGGATTAGTGATACGATCATACTGTGTAAGTCCAGAGATCTTCAATCGGATATCACAACCACAATTCTAAGTGCGGAAAACTAAAGAAAGTGTAGAAAAAGAAGATGAAGTAGATTGTATTAATATATTTGCACAAAAACTCTAGGTTTTTCTGGTACAAAGTCTCGATTAAGAACAGTAACAATAAACAACTATCTAATCTTTTTCTCTAATGCCTCACTCTGAAGTCTAACCCTAATAATGAACTAAACTAATCATTATATAGGGTCCACATATAACTCGGCCCACATGGCCTAACCCAAGCCCACTAGAAAACTAAGTCTAATACTTATAATACTTATAAGTGTGCTTGATAAAGACAAGCGTAAACCTACTCAATTTTATAGCCTTACAATATCCCCTAGGTTTATGCTGTCTTTATCAAACTGCAGTCTTTATCATGTCTCTGTGGGAAGATACTTCATTTCTTCATCTTCAAACTTGGGTCTTTTGTTCGTCTTGAACATTGTCAGATTTTGCTTGAACATCTTGTTTAAAAAGAATACGAGACGAGGATTCTCGTCAGCTCTTTTCTTACAGTGTTTCTCTTTCAAGCAGGTTCACAGGTACTTCTTTGAAGGTACTATCATTGTCAGACGATGATTCGTATTTGGATCTTCTGACTCAGGTACATCTTGTTGTTATGATGCTTCATGCTTTGTCAGCAGCTAACAACATCTCATTCTTCATTAATCCCTGTTTCTTGATTGAAATCAAGTTTTGCACATGATCAGAAATTCATAAGCAAAGATTTCTATGCAACAGAGGAAAGTACCACATGAACACTTGCTACATCCAAGTACTTGTACTCGGATTTCACAATTCAAATTTCTTTCAATTTTTGATGATCAATCAAATCTTCAAGAACAGTTAATTTTTTTATAAAACAAATAAACACTCTATTTTTGCATTTTCTATTTTTTTATTTTTTTAAATATAAGAATATAAACAGAAACACAAATAAACTAATATACAATTACAACTGCAATGGGATCAAAATCGTTCTCAGGCAGACCAAGGAACATTTTTCGATACGAACTTATTCAAACTGGTCTAAGCGATTGCCAATATGTTTGTCCATCTAAACTCAATGCTTAACTTTCAATTTTTCAACTTTGTGATATTTTTAAGGAAATGTTATACTATAATACCCGTGTGTCCCATTCCATGACATACCCCCACGATCAAGGTAAGCACAAGGATTCATCATAGCAGGTATGTATATCGAGTTCGTCCTAGAATTTTACAACATCAGACCATTGGTGACAGGTCAGTACTTTCGTACAACAGAGCTACCAATGTTTGTGTCCGACGAGGGTTAGGCAAATAACTTTTTGGTACAATTTTTGCTTTAAAAGCACAAAGAATTCTCTCATTTTGAGATTATCTTCCTTTAAGGTTTTTGGCCTCTTTTTAACTCTTTTAAGATATCCTGACTGTGCCTAGGTCTGCATATAATTTGGATGAAATAGAAGGACAACCATGATATCCCCGGATGACTCAATAGTATAAAGACCCGAAACCTCAGACGTTGGCTATCTATCAACGCAAGATTTAAGACCATAAGATCATATGCCAATGGTATGTTACCCACATGATACATAGTTTGTTATGTTTGTATCCCTTAGTATCTTTTATCACTTTGGGTGTCAAGCCTATCGACATATCACATTAGATCCTAGTCTTTTCAGCTATAGCACCTTACATGTGTTGGTCAAACCCTTTAACACAAACATTTATTTCATTTCCCATATATGCACAAACTCTTTTTGTCTTTTTCTCTTTTTCTTAATGTTTTTTCTCTCTCTATCCCCCTAAATTTGTGCGTAAATCTTATGTGCAAATTTACCTTATAAAGAAAATGTATGTACAAAAAGAAATACGAAAGAAAATGAAAATATTTTTTTTTGTTTTGCTTAACCATTCCGTCATCAGATTTAAGACTAATCAGTATCAAGATTAGAACACGAAATTTAAATTGTACCTTTTCGCTTTTATTATCTTACCTCCCTTATCTCCTCCAAAGGAAACATATCAATGGTAAAGGAATAGAACTTTTTGCAACATCGAGATGTTTCCTGTTGTGTCTCTGGAACAACCGTTATCAACATTCCAAGGATTATAAACAGCTCCTCCTTGGTTGTCCCTGAAAAATAAGGAGATCAGTAAGACATTGGTACCCAGGCCATCGTGGTCCTGGGATTTCCTGAAGCATCAAAATAAGATACTTCCTATAAGCACATGTTCCCTTTTGTTTCAAGGATTGGTGATGTTGTTTCTTTATGTTTTGCTTTCCAAATTTTTTAGGCTTTTCTAATTTCTTAGGTGCCTTTGGCAAAACAGTTTGCTTTTCAACCTTGTTATTTTTCAATACTTGTTTAGGTTTCAAAGCTTGTTTTCTTTTACACACTCCAATCCCCATCAGATGGTTTAACCTTGAGATGCTTATTCATCATTGCCTTAGGCTTTTCAACCTTCATTGGATTAGAATAAGATCCATCCCTTTGTGTAACCTTCTGATTCTGTGACCGGGTATGCCACAGTTGTAGCATGTTTGCTTCTTTACATAAGGAGCACATCTCGATCCATTCGACCCAACAAATGATGAATTTGAGTTATAGGATCTGTTGGATGATTTGTTTGTAGCTTTTCCAAACTTTCTACCCTACTTCATATGTCCCTGTCTACAACAGTTTTTTTCTCTAAAAATTGTTTTAGATTTTGCAATTTCATTTGAAACTGTTGGTTTTGGAGGCACATATTTATTTGACGGGCCTCTCAAAGCTGGCTCAGAAGCAGCCTTTTTCACATATGGATGAGCATGAACAGACAAATTGGATGTTTTCAAACGAACATCGGCAGTTTCTTGGCAAACAATATCATCCCCCTCAACCCAATCCTCTACCTTTACCTCATCTACACACGAAGTAGAAGCATCAGTATTGTTCACACATTTAAACTCAGGGACTATTAGCCTTACCACACTTGTACCAACAGTCTTGAACGATGCTTCCTCACATTCTTCTACATTTTTTGCTGGCCTTGTTGTATCAATTTCAAATGTTGTGGGCTCAGTCAATGTTTCACAGCTTTATTCAGCTGAACCACTTGAGTTGCATTCCTTTTGTAGTGGCTCTGCTGAATCCTCTATTGTTGATTTAGCTGTTCCAGAGGTCTCACAGCTGGATTCACTAGATTCAACTGATTCCAATTTCTCAGAATCAGCTGCTTTAGGTGATTCACATTTGGAGTCGGATGGTGCAGCTGGCTCAGTTGGTTCATTAGGGTTTAAAACCTGAAAGTGTTTATCAACCTCTGCATTTTTCTCAAAACTCAATGTCTCTGTTTGCTTAGAGACATCCTCTGATTTAACAAAAAACGTGTGCATATGCTGGTTCGGTTTTCTTTGTTTCATTCTTTTTAGGCTTTGAGATTTTTTAACTTTTGAGGTCTTGACTGGCCCAACTTTCATACCCTTAACCCCACCATAAACCATGTCAGGAATGTTAGCAATCTCCTCTTCAGTCATAGGAATAGTGGTGTAGGAATGATTGTATGGTGGAGGAATGCACACAAATCCCCAACCCTTATTCCTAGTTTTTTTCTTACTGAACTGTAACTGCTTATTTATCATGTTTTCAACTTTTTCACTAGAAACATCGAATTTTCGAAAATTAAAATTTGTATTTTCAAAAGTTGATTTTAATGAATCAAGTTCAGCAGTTAATTTTTCAGATTGCTCTTTAAAGTGGAGATGCCTACATTTCTCTTGACTCAAATCTTTATGCAACTGTCGGATATCACGTTTTTGTGCCTCCACAATATCCTTGTATCCATTGATTTTCTTTTTGATCTGATATAAATCAGATTTGGATAACTTCAGTTGCATAATTACAGAGTTGGCCTGTTCTTTGTAGCCACTTACCTTCTCTCTACATGCAATAGTACAACAAATATCATCAACACATACCTCAGTGGGAGCAGGAGTGAAGTCATGCATCTGAGCCATGAAAGGTTGATTCTGAGTGCCAGCACAGCAACCTAATTCTGAATTCAGTGATGAATCAGCAGATTTGATGATTGAACTCGATACACCAGATAATGGAGCAGCAAGAGTGGATGAGCAAACAGCAGCAGATGTGTTGCCTTTAGTCTTCTGCTTGTCAGCCTTATCATATGATTTGATGAGTGAGATCAGCTCACCTGACCTCATTTTATAACATTTGGTAGTCAACACGATCTGATTAACATTTCTAAACCAGCTACTCTTTGGCTGATCTGGAATACTTTTTAGAGCATCTAGAAGCTTCTTGTTACTCATATAAGTAAACACCACAATCTCTGCCTTCTTCATTTCAGAGAGCAGTTCAACAAACCGACCAATAAGTGCTTCTACAAATTCACCAGGAATATAACAGAAACCTTCAAGTTTCTCATCAAGCACTTCACTTTGAGAAGATAATTCTAAGTTGCTAGACCGTGATCCCCTAGAAATGTCTATTTTTTGTCCTAAAAATCACACGAATCCAACTGTGCAGTCGGTTTACTAAGATTGTTTGCAGATCAAATTCTACACTTAAATACGTTTAAAACCGAACAAGTCAGGTGGTTAAAGTTCCACCTTTGTGCACACTTGCATAATCTATCTGGGCCGCACACAATGAAGTCTCACACATCAATTTGGGCAGCACACAACTTTGTTTGGGCCGGACACTTATATATTTGGGCCGCACACTTCAATATAGAAACCGTACATAGGCTTGGGTCATGCACACAAGTTTGGGTCGTACACAACAATCTGGACCGAACACCTGGAAGCACACAACAATCTAGACCGCCCACTTAGGTCGTACAAAGGTTTGGCCGCACACAGCAATCTGGACCACACAACTGGTAATTAGGTGCCACACACAGTTAATTGGGCCTAGTCGCATACTAACAATCTGGGCCGCACACAAGTTGGTTCGCACACTAGGCGGCACACAAACAAGTTGTATAGAAGGCACACTCCAGGTCGTACACCTCAACTTTTAAACCCGTACACAGCTGATATCACCCTTTTTGATCCCATACACTAATTTTTTTGTAGAGAACTCAAAAAATAAATACCAAAAACTAAGGAATTGATTCGAATTTTTTTTATTATTTCCACCAATAGCTCCGAAAAATGTGCAAACACACATCAAAGACCTCCAAAACATATCAAAATGTGAACTTTTAAATTGTTCTTGATGTTTTTTGAATCTGCTTGTTCTTTCTTCTTGTTCTTCAAGTGATATCTTGAAACTGAGCCTTTGAATAGACTTCTTAGGCTCTTATACCAATTGTAAGTCCAGAGATCTTCAATCGGATGTCACAACCACAATCCTAAGTGTGGAAAACTAAAGAAAGTGTTGAACAAGAAGATGAAGTTGATTGCATTAATATATTTGCACACAAACTATAGGTTTGTCTGGTACAAAGTCTCGATTAAGAACACTAACAATCAACAACTCTCTAATCAGTTTATGTAATGTCTTACTCTGAAGTCTAACCCTAATAATGAACTAAACTAATTATTATATAGGATCCATATATAACTTGGCTCACATGGCCTAACCCAAGCCCACTAGAAAACTAAGTCTAATACTTATAATACTTATAAGTGTGTTTGATAAAGACAAGCGTAAACCTACTCAATTTTATAGCCTTACATAGTATGCTTACATACTTGAGCTACGCTATAAGGTAAGTTTCATTGCCCCTTTTTGTCCAAACTATTTTACTTGGGGTGAATTGCATGTTACATACGTACCTACTTGCACATGAAAACGTGATTTGATGTGAATTATCTGAGTTAGCACTAACTCTTGGAAAGTTCCCACAAACATGAGTGATTAACTATGTAAATAGTACTATTGGTTTGACAAACCCAATTGTGATGGCACGGATGGCTTAGGTTCTACTACAATTGCACATGTTCATGCACGTACGTTGAACACACTATGGGGTGTTAGCCATAGCTACTAGGTGCGGTGAAGTGGTGGATGTGGACCACTAGATCATGAATGAACAGTCGAGGCTTCACTTGTGAGCTTAGTATAATTACATCACATGTGCTAAATCCGATTTACGTCCGCTCTAACTGATACGAACTAAACCTGTGAAACTCACCAACTTTCATAGTTGACCTTTCAAAATTTTAACATGCTTTTTAGGTAATGCGAAAGAGGAATAAGAGATGAATGTGCTAGTTGATACAGTTTTGCTTTTCGGGTACTATTGCAGATAGACGCATACCTACTAAGGACGAGTTGCGTTTGGAGATGTGCCTATGAACTATACGTTAGTGTGCAAATGATCATGTAACAGAATGTTCTGTTAATGTATAATACAATATCTTTATGAACAATGTTCTTGTGCCATGTGTCTAATGCATCCCTTGTTTGCTTTCACTGCGAGTAGGGTGTGACAGAAACACAAGATTTTTAGACAAGGCAAGTCACAAAATATGATGGTTGGTTTGTCTTATGGGTCAAAAAGTTCTTTTAGAATTCCACGTATCCATAGTGCTTGACATCCCAAAAGACTCATGCACATATACTCGGCATCTACTAATCGCAGTGCTATAACCTTCAGCCTTTTAGATTACCAAGAGACGGAACTTGTACCTAAACTAAAGATGAAGCCTAAAGTGCTTCGGCTATCATCTAAATCTCCTCCATATATAATCACTATCTTCGTAGGCTACTGGACTTGCATTCTGCATCCTTTTATAATGAATTCCGTTCTGTCACACCCCGACCGCGTTAAAACAACGAAACCGCGGCGGAAACATCGGGGAGTGGAGTGGCAGAATTATTGTTTCACAACCATGGATTCAAAAAGTTTCGTTTTATTAAAATATTAACATTAAACATTGTCTTTGAAACCAAACAAACAAGATTACATATTGTCTATCATTGTTATTAAGTCACTAAGGCCTCGTCCAGTCCTAAGTGAGCATGCATCCTAGCAATCAACATCATTTAACAACACCTGAAACATATGTATAAACAAAGTCATCAAAGAAATGCTAGCGAGCACATAGGTTTTATGAGAGTGTCGGATTCATGGCTCGTTTACATGTTGAAATACCTCATTTAAAAACCTTGTTTTGAAAAGTGTATAGTATTGCAACATAATTAACCAACTCAAATTAAGTTGGTTATAGTTTATAAAATCTCGCAGCCATGATTCTTAACCCAAAATGTTTGTTTAAGTCGACCAAATTTATAAATTACCTCGTTAGAAAAACTCGTATGGATTATATTATTTAGAAAACATCGTTGTGTGACATCGTTTTAAAATCGTTTTCGCAAGTGAACTAAATAATGCCACGGAATGTAATATGATAGAAACACTTATATATAAGAAGTACCAGCGGCGTATCTACCATGCTTTTATCATGTTACACCCGTCCTATTATCTAATCATAACCCAAAACCAATTGTTTGTTCAAATCGTTTATCTCGTTAAAATCATTCCAATCGTTTAAATCGTCCCAAAATCGTTCTTGTTTTAATTGTGAAAACTACTTTTGGTCGTCTCGCTAATAACATCCAAACCTTCGTAACTCGACTATCACTAATCTCGCATTAACAAACCACCAAAGGGTAAATTAACAATCACAGATTCAGTCGTTACCTACGTAACCCCCCACACATAACCATGGGTGCAGTCTGATAACGGGATTTGTCAGATCCTATGGTACCATAACCTAATACTAGTCGGTTCGGCCAAAACTAATGAATGTTATTCGTTATGTAATTACGTCCTACAAGTTTGTTCACATTATCGAAATAGTTATTAGTTTTATATAAACCATATTGATCATTTTTGAAACCATCGTTAAGAACATCGAAATCATTTAACACATATGAATCACCCCAAAACAATTGAAAACAGTAAAATAGGGGAACTATGTACTCACTTGAGAATGCTTAGAAGTCTTGAATAACAGCCAAGCAAAGCTAGAGGGATCACGGAAATAAAACGACTCCTAATATAGGTAACTATGTTAATAAACCAGACCTAAATTGGAAGATCGGATAGGATGAGGTTTTTTAAACCAAATGAGTATTGGAACTCATATGATATGGTTTAACAAAGCTTACATACTAAATCGAAACCTATCCTAAGTGCTTTCGACCCGTCGCGACCCATTAAGGTAGCTTACGCTACTTTAACGCGTCGTGCGCGCAAATGCGCATTCGAGACGTCTAACTAGTCCTATAAAAAGTATTATATGTCTAAACATGTTACATAATTAGTTTAAGTGACAAAAGTTAAGTTACATATGCTTAGTTACCAATTATGCATAAAAAGGGCATTTTGGTCATTTACCTAAGGCATATAAACTACCTATCATACAACTAATTAAACTAAGTGACCATAAGGTATAACCTCGGAAGGTTATTCCCTATTCAACTATGGTCACTAAACATGCTTAGTCGAATCCTAATGATCGACCAAACGGGTCGGGTTCGAAAGTCTAAGCGGCTGTTAAGACCGCTTATCTTACGACCCTATACAAGCACTAGACTAAAAGTGACGAGTTAAACATGTTAAAACATGTTTAACTATGTTAGAAAACAAGTTTTGATATCAAAACAAACGGTTTTGATACCCAAGAATAGTTTGGTTGCAAAATACGCATAAATACGCATTTTGACCGAAACTATGACTCGTCACTACACCTAATCAATGTGGTAATCAGTAGGTGTAGTCACAAGGGACTATAACCATCGTGATTACGCTCACGTTGCAAAGTTCAAACAAACTTGCTTCCCTGCTAACCAATGATCATGTTCCATAAACCTCCTTGTACATCCTACTACACATGTGATATCAGGTCTAATGGATATTAAGTGCATTAAGCTGCAAACCAGACTCCTAAATGGTCATGCATCAACTTTTTATCCATTGTATATCTTTAACAGTTTTAGTCCCACCTCTAGAGGAGTTGAATATGGTGTTGCCTCATCCTTATGAAATCATTTCAGTATATATATCCTGAGCATATTTTTCTGTGACATCACACTTTCTTCTGAGTTTTGAACTCCATGAATTGCACAATGTGGGCAATCAAAATGGAAGCAATTGTGGATGCTCAAGGTCTTTGGGAGTCCATAGAACCACAATCGGGTATTGTAATTGATGAGAAGAAGAGTAAACTTGCAAGAGCCATCTTATTTCAGGCCATACCGAAGGAGGCTTTGCTGCAAGTTTTGAAGAAGAATAAGACAAAGAAAGTGTGGGAATCTTTAAAAAAGGGATACTTGGGAGCCTAAAGGGTGTAAAAGGCAAGGTTACACACCCATATAAGTGAATTTGTGGCGGATGAAGGGCGGAGAGTCCATAGATGAATACACCAAAAAGTTGTCATGCATGATTTCAGGGAAAATTAGTATTGGCAAAACTCTAGAAGATAGGTTGGTGGTTCGAAAACTCCTCGACACGGTTCTCAACAAGCACCTCCAATTATTTGCTTCAATAGAGCAATACTCAAATTTAGATACCATGCTTTTTGATGAGGCTATCGAACGATTGAAGGCCAACAAGGATCGCTTAAAGTCACGACAAGGAAACTCGCCAGGTGAGAATTCATTTGTTGCTCACAAAGAGTGAACATAGATCAGAGCAAAAAGTTTTCCCATAAAACTAACACATCAGGTGAGTGTGGTCGTGGTCGTGGTGTTTCGACAGAGAGAGCGGGACAAAGTAGTTCAAGAGGTTATGATGCAAATCATGGAAGGGGTGGATGCTGAGCTAGCGGTCTACACCATGATTCGGGGTACTCGAATAAGAGGACAATGGATAAGCAGAATGTAAAATGGTACTCCCATTTGAACTTCCCTTTCGTTTCAATTTTAAAGTTAAATGCCTAGTTACGTGAGCGAGCGTGTGTATATTTTTAATATATTTTAAGTACTTTTTACTCGTTTATCAAGCTTTAAATTTATAAAACACGATATAATCACTATCACCCTCTACAACACGCTTAGGGTAAGTGCACCCATCATTGGCGTAGCATAGTGATGGTAAGATACCGAGGTCGTCCAAGAACACAAGAGCTTTTAATACCGAAATACCGTCAACGTCTAATCTAACTGAATTTTGAGAAAAGATTTTGAATTAGTAAAATAAAAAAGAAATTAAATAAATAAAAGAAACAAATAGACAAGATAGAATCACTTGGTTCTGACTCATCTTTTATGTATCTTTGATGATTTCCGCACTTTGGATTTTTTTAGAGATTATCTTAGTTATAGTGACATGTCCCTCTTTTGGAGGCAACGCTACCCTCAGTCATATTGGTCTGAGTCAGCAAGGATACAGTCTCGTAAGGCTGAAATATTGAAAGATCATTAAGTAAGTTATTAATGCAAAATATGGCATGCCCCTCTTTTGGAGGCAACGCTACCCTCGACCATATTGGTCTGAGTCAGCAGGGATACAGTCCCGCAAGGCCGGTTTAAAGTTTTAATAGTAGTTTATTTATAAGGGATTCAAGTTGTTCTTACTTCCCCCGATTTGATGCTATCTGCCTCAAAGGAAGTCCTAATAAGATTGAATCAAGTCTTCGCAGGATCTATACATTGAACGAGGCAATAACTTTACCCAAACCACCCTTCTAACCCCTTTCCAGGCAGTTAGCGCACTTTATATAGACCATAATGCCACACCCCAACCGATGGCAGAAACATCGGGGCAGGAAGAACAAATAGCTCAAAGCATCATAACACTAATTGTGACAATATTGATTAATCAAAATTTCATAATAAATTCTAAATGTCAACAAATTCCAACATAGCCGAACATTGTATCAAACATCATCAAAATTGTTTATATTCTAAGATGAGTTTCTAAGTTCATCCTAGCTTGATTTCCTCGTTCACCTTGACTATCAACCTGCAACATGTATTAAAATAAAATCAACAAAAATGTTGGCGAGTATACAAGTTTAATACCTAGCATATATAGTTTAAAATGTGAATTTCTCATATCCAACATGAATAACATATTACAAGTTTCAACATGCTAAGCTAGCGTAATCAACATGTTAACCTAAGTTTCCAACGCAAAGTGCCTTTCCTACATCGTCGCAACGACAAGGAAGTAAAAGTATCAAACTTAACAATACCCCAAGTCTCAAGGGCGGTGCATTACTCCTATAGCGCTATAATTGTCAAGGTAGGCTAAACATAAGATTCAACGTTCACGTAGCATATAAGACTCACAAGTGTCACAAGTATCAGGTTTTCATGTTTAATAGTGGATAGAGTATGATTATAAACAAGTTTCAACTGTCGTGTGTTTATATAGAATACATGTTGCATCCCAAAGTGATTACAGCAAAAAAGGGATCGAGTATACTCACAGTGCGTGCTTAGAACCTAGACACAATCTGGTGGGATTGAAGGAAGTGCCGGATCAGCCTGCGTACGGGAACAAGGCATAAGTCCTCTAAGTGCTGATACGGTCGGAAACAGAGTGTCGTGTAGTGTAAAAACGAGCTAAGTGATCAACAGTCTATCCGAACGGATGGGGCTAATCCATCCGGGTGGATGGGTACCATCCGGATGGATGGTCACTCGGATGAATGGCCATTCGGACGAATAGTTTGTGGTTGTTTGCGAACCGTTAAAATTCTCGAAGTTTTTTATTCGAATTTTTTTAACAGTTGTGGCAACAAGATTAAACAACAGATATTATCAGGGTTATGTTATCTGGACAAATGGGTTCCATCCGGACGGATGGCCATTCAGGCGGATGGTCTGTGGTTGAAGTTTTTGTAAATTTTTTCTCAATCAACGGTTTTGGTTAACGGAGACAGACATGTTTGTTAGTGCATACATCTACCGTCTTCGTCTTATATCGAGTCTCGGACTGAAAGTTTGAAGAGTGCCTGAAAGTTTGAAGAGTGCCTGAAAGTTTGAAGATGGCCTGTCCGTTTGAAAGTGTCATGACCGTTTGAAGAGGTGACCGTTTGAAGGGTGGCATATCACCTTCAAACGGTCAGGGTCTCTCCTATAAATACCCTTCAAACTTTCATCATTTGTAACTTTCAAGAACTTTCCGGCCAGAGCAATGAAGTGCTGCCGAAGTGTTGTCAGGTTGTAAAACATTGTGAAATCAATATTACAATAGTTTTAAGCGTGAATCTAGCTGAATTGAACTCTACACGTTTGTTTCCGCCTTTCGTGTTGAGATAAACTCTTTTGAACGACTCGTTCGGGTCCCAAAACGATCCTACAAGTGGTATCAGAGCTCAGGAGGAAGAGTTCATACCAATTCAGCCGCTAATTCTGCTTTTCTACACCTTCTTTCAAAATTGAACAGTTTTTCACGGTTAAAATCGGCTAAAACTTTCACAATGTGTGCGTAATTGTGTTTTAACAAACCCTTGAGAATATCAGTTCAAAATTCGAAGTAAACGTGGTAAAAATGGCTTAAAAACTGGTGTCCGTTTGAACGAGCCCAGCACCTGTCTGTTTGAAATTGACCATGACCGTTTGAAATCTGCACGTTACCGTTTGAAACTGGACATGACCGTTTGAAACTGGTCTGACCGTTTGAAAGTTACACCTTACCGTTTGAAAAATGCACCTTACCGTTTGAAAATGCACATGACCGTTTGAAAATGTTGGGTTAACCGTTTGAAGCAAGCACCTTCCCGTTTGAAAAGTGTCTAACCGTTTGAAACTGTCCGTTTGAAAGCCACACTCCGTTTAAAACACGTTATCCGTTTGAAAGGGTCTGTTAAACAATTGCTTCGTCCAATCAGATTTTCTTGAATCATTTGAGGTGACGGTTTAAGTTGAAAAGGGTAATCAGTGTTGCACGTGATATTGCATGTTCAAATTTATCAGCCCAATGCATGTGTAAGAAAGCGGCCCAATCAGAATTGAACTTTGTGTTTTTAAATGTTGTCAACTAAGTGGATTTGTGTCAGGACCATGTGATCTGTTCTCGGTTCACTATACATTTTATGTGTGTCAAGGGAGTCATCGACTTAATCTGATCAAATTATTGTGTGTTGTCAGCCCAAGAAGTTCTTGGCCCAATTGTCATCAATTCATTTAAAGTTGTCGGCTATATGCGATCTGATAAATGACAAAATATTAAAAGGTTACATGTGAAAAGTTTGATCTGTTCAATATATTCGGTCCAATAGGTGTTAAAGGGATTGTTGGTTTTTGTTCAAGAATTGCATGTGGTATTAAATTTGTCGGCCATTTACTAGTGCATGTGATATATTATACTTTGAAAGTTGTTTCGATAAAGGATGGTCCAATGAGAGCATAAATCACCGGCCCATGTGAGTTAATCAAAAGCTGCGGCCTAATCATAATTTGTTTGGTGCATGTGATCTTTGTTTGATGAATAACAGGTCTCGGTCCAATACAAATATGTCAGACATTACTTGTTGCATGTGAAAATTGTTATCTATTGTTTCAACTCATGTGCTTTATCTGACAATTACAAGTATACGGTCCAATCATAGAATTTTGAAAGATAATACTGTCGGCTTCTTACATCAACAACAGTCATAATATTGATAAGCATACATATCTTTCTAAGCCCAGCCCAAGTCATTGTTTGCATTGCGACTCAATTGAAAAACCAACTCTCACAGTTTGATCTTTCAAAGACCCAGTTTGTTTGAACCTTGTCAGGTCACACAGTTTGGAGTTCAAAGTTTTCAAAGGGTCTGGTTGTTTGAATTTGATCCGGGTCATAGCAGTCCGCACAATGTGTCAACCTTCAGTCCGCTCAGAATAGTCATCAGTTCGAGTACCAGTTTGTTTCCGTTAATTGATAAGTCTTTAAACTGATTGTATTTTGTTTGTGTGTTGTCAGGTGATACAGGTGATTTACGAGGTTAACCAGTTCGTTTGAAAGATTGTTTAAGAAATTCTTCGATACCGAAACATGGATTCTGAGTTCTACAATGCATTTGCTTCAACCCCGGTTACTCCGACTACCATTGCTCAGAACATGAACGCAGAAAATGAAACCGGAACAATGCAAAAACCCCCGAAACTTATGGGAATTGAAGATTATCATGGATGGAAGAAACGTTTCGAGAATTGGGTTCAGGCAAATCATTTAAAAGCTTGGGAAAGCATTGAAACTGAATATGAGAGGCCAAAAAACTCAGTAGGAGTTGGTAAAATCATTTCAGAATTCACAGAGCAAGAGAGAGAAATTTATAAAGGAGAGAAAATGATGATCAATTTATTAGAACAAGCTGTTAAAGAGGATATATTTGTGTTGCTTCAACATGATGACAGCGCTCATTCTATCTGGGAAGCTCTTAAAAAGAAATTTGAAGGAAGTACAGAAATGCAACAAAGTAAAGCAGCTTTGCTGAAAAAGGAGTTTGAATTGTTTACTTGTATGCCTGGTGAGACAACAAAGACTCTCATTGAGAGATATTGTCATCTTGTACGCACCATGTCACAGTTGAAGATTACAAAAACTCCAGCAGAATGGGTAGAAAAGCTTGCTGATGCATTACCACAAAAAGAATGGGGTGCATATCTGATGATTCTAAAAAATTCTGGACAGTTTAGCAGATTATCAATTGCTCAGTTTATTGAAAAGCTGGAGGCACAGGATCTTGAACAGCAGAAAATTGCCAGAATGAACAGTTCATGTAATCAGCAAGATATCAAACTGTATTATAAAGGAAATGTTCAAACAGTTGAAGCAAGTCCAAAGATCCAAACTGCGTTTAGTGCAGGAAATCAATCTGGAACAGGCATTCAAAGTTCAGTTAACACTAGTGGATTTTCAAGTGTTAATCCTCCAAGTGTTCAAAGTGCGAGTGTTGGTAATAGCCATCTGATTCAGTGTAATGTGGCTTTACATCCTCAAAATGGACAAAATTATTCTGAAGAAGTTGTGAAAAGTCATATAGGATTACTGGTCACTGCATTAGAATCTTATGAAGGGTTGATTGCCGGAATAATTGGTAATCCGATGCTCACAAAGGAAGATTATGACCAGATCGATGCAGAGGAGTTGGAACTGATGGACATTAAATGGGCATTAGCTAGTGTTTTGAGGAAAGCAGAAAAATTTAGAATGATTACAGGAAGAAGTGATTTCTTGGATGCAAATCTTTCTAATTTAGGTTTTGATAAATCTAAAGTTGTCTGTTTTCGTTGCAGGGAGAAAGGTCATTTTAAAAGAGAGTGCAAGAATCAGGAACCAAGAGGAACAAAGGATTCTTTTGGAAAGGATGATTACTATAGAAAGTCTATATATCAACAAATCACTGTTCAACCACATCAACAAAAGGATCCACAAACAGCTCATGGAAAAATGATCGAAAATGCAAACAAGAAGGCTTACTATGGCATTATTGATCAAGATGATGAGAAAGTGGCTGAAGGTTTTAACTGGGACAAGTACATTCCAGATGATCCTAATGTTAAAGCTTTTATTGCTCAGATTGTGCAAAAGCCAGAGTTAGTGAAAGAATGGATGGCTGTGTTATCTGATGATGAGAAAAGTGAAGATGAAGAATCTGTTTCTTCTAAAAATAGTTCAACAGATACTAGTGATGATGATGAAGAAGTTAAACAAATAAACATTGGAAAATCTCATTTATCTTCTGGCAGATTTGAATTTTATTTTGCAGATAAATTGAAGAAACTCAAAGAGAGAAAAGCTGCAAAAGAATTGAAGAAAGTCAAAGTGATTGAGAAGATAGTGGAAGTGGAAAAGATAGTTGAAGTTGAAAAGATTGTGGAAGTCGAGAAGATTGTTGAAGTTACGAAACCATGTATCACATGTTTGGAATCTTGCAAACAGTGTGAAGCAAAAGACGAGAGGTTTAGTGAATCAGAAAAGATGAAAGAAAAGTTTTTGTTTGATGTGAAGAATTTGAAAGAATCCTACGATGTTTTGAACAGAACAGTGAATAGTTTGCAAACAACAAACACTGAAAGAGAAAAAGTGTTAAAAATGTTGAATGCAACAATGATGTCAAAGCAAAAAGAGATAAATTTCTACATTGAAGAATGTGTGAAATGGAAGCAAGAGTTGGATGGTGAAAAAGTTGAAAATGAAAGAATCAGACGTTTGTTGAAAAGTTATACATGTTCTGATTACTTAATTGACAGAATTTACCCTACTGTTGCAGGTTTTGAGGCATTTAAAGATGAACAACCAAAGAAGAAGAAGGATACTGGTAAGAAACCGTGTGTTAGATATAACAAGTGTCCGCCTCGAATTTGGGAAGGGTATTCGCCTAGAAAATCGAATGAGGAACAAGTCCAAAAGACAGTTAATCTAAAGTTAGAGTCCGAGTTAACCGATGTATTACCAGACAACATTGACATCACATTCACAGCGTCCGACACAGATCATGAGTCCGAATTAATAAAAAGAATGGTCGATCAGGTGTTGGATAAGGATGAGGAGTCGGAGTCAAAGTCCGAGTCTGAAAGTTTGTGTTTGTCGGTCGAGAGTTCGAGTTCGTCTGGAAAAAGTTCAAAATCGTCGGGAAAACGGGTTTATAGTAAAGAATTTTTGTTATCAAAATCTAATTTGAATGACGAAACATTTGAAGTTGTCTATACTTTGAGTGATTCTGACAAATTATATTTTGATAAAGAATTTCCAATAAGAAGTGTTCGTTTTGACATGATCAAAAAGGTTTTCAAAATGACAGAAATTAATATTTCCAAAATAAAAGATTTAAATCTTACTGGAAAACCTAAAAAATACACTTCAAGAGTTCAACAGCGTTTAAACAAGAAAAAGAATTACGGTTCCGGTCCTGGTTTTCAAAAGAAACCAAACCGTAACGGTAATTTCAAAAGGAAAGGTTTAGGTTTTATTCCACCAGGAAATTATAAAAATGAGAAAATTTATAAAAATACAAAATTTGTTTCAGGGTCAAGTTGTGAAGAAGAAGCAAAGAGCTTATTCTGGAAACAGTCAAACCAGGAGTTTCTTGCTGAAAAGATGAAGAATGGAGCTTATCAAAGGAAAGAAACAAGAACATGTTACAGATGCAATGAAGTTGGTCACATTGCATGGAACTGTCCTCAAGCAACAAAAACAAAACAGGGGGTCTCAGAAAAACTTAAAGAAGTAGTTGTTGACAAAGCTGAACCACAAACTGAAAGATTTAAAGTGTTTAAGAATTCAACATATGAGGTTGGTGAGTGTTCGAAAAGGTTTTACAAGAAGAGGGGAATCCTTGACAACCAAACTTGGGTTGTTAAGAAATCAGAGGTAAAATATGGCGATGAATCTGATTCCACAAAGTCAGAGGAGCCACAAGTTGTTAAAAAGGGTGAAAACTCAGTGCCTCTAATGGATGATGTTCATTTTTCACCATTGAGAGCTGAGAATTTTAAATCAAAGGTTGGAAAGGTTGAGATCTCGAATCAATTCTATTCTGATAAGAAAGAATTTGACGTCGAGAAAGCATTTAATGGGAATGTTAAGAATTTTTTTGGAAAAATGATCGATGGAAAAGTTAAAGGGGTAAAGGAGTTTTATGCTACAAAGAAAGCAACATACACCCCAACTAAAGAGGAGTTGGAATCACCCAAGGCTGGTTAGGCTTGGGTGGACATTTTCTTTCATTAAAAAAACCTGACTTGCTGGAGATCCCAAGTTTGTAATCGCGGATCAGGAATCGGCATTTTTCTTAGTAATTGATTGTGCAATTGAATCTTAAAATGTTTTAAATTTTTACAGGATAAGTGTGAATTGCCGGAGTTTCCAGGTTGGTTAGTGCGAAGCAGGAATCAGCATTTTGATTGCTAAAATGGTTTGTGTAGATGATTTATTCCTACATGAGATTAAATGTTTTGGATATACTTACAAGTGGTAAGAGGTTGATTCTGACAAAGTGATTACTCAAGGTCATTAGTTTGAACTTGATGTAATCCTCATACAAGTGATTGAATGGACAATATGATGAACCAAACCCCTAACCTACAAAGTGGTAAAATTAACAAAACTTATTTTCCGGAAAAATCATTTTGGTTAAAACAAACTTAAGTGTTTTGAAATCATAATGAGAAAATAGTTTTGTGAAAGGGGGAGTTCTGATTGTTTATGCCAAGTGGATGGCGATTTGAAGCGATTTGATATCAGTTGTCATTTACTTGTATAGTTTGTTTTCAAATTTCCGTTAATGTGTTTGCATTTTAGGGGGAGTAGAAATTTCAGAAAATCCAAAAACATTAGAAAATTTGAAAAAGACAAAAACATGATAAAATCAAAAATGAGTTTTAGTGTCAAAGAAGAGGAAATGATAGTACATCAGTAGACAGTTACAGTATGCTAAAGAAATGTAATGATTAAATAGCGTTAAACGGTCTCACTGATGATATGCCGATAGGTTTTTACACATTTAGTAAGCTTTTTCGGGATATAAACTTAAATTCAAACTTGCTTATTTTGTGGGGAACACTACTTGGATATATAGGTAACCCCTGAAATCTCGTTTGAAAGGTCCCTCTTTCTGAGATACTAGGTCTTTATGCTCAGTGATATCTGGGGTATTATCCCGGGACTTCTGATTTTGCGGAAGCAATGGCCTAGTCCCCGGAGAATACTTTATGCTTGCTTGAAAAATAGCGCCACCCTCAGCAAATTGATGAAACAATAAAATTGATAGTCATTGCTGTTGTAACAAAAGATCCTCTAAAGGGGATCCACCAAAAGTCAAAGCCTTTATCTCTCTGCGTATACGGAAGTATCGACCTGAGCTCTCACGGCCCTCGCAATTTAACCCCTGACAGATATCATCTGTGGTATACTCACCTGTAAGACTGAATATTGGGATCTTGATACGGGAGTATATTCAAGAGGTGGGACACATGAATGAGTTTAAGTCCTTAAGACACCTAACTCATATCCTGAATTAGTTGAAATTTGTGTGAAAATTTAAGTGGATCAGTATATTGGCAATCTAAGTGAATTGTTTAATTCTTAATGTGTAACTAAGCTCAACGGTACTTGTGACTTGTCATAAACTGATATGATCCTCTTACACAAACTCACAAAAATATAGTCTGTAAATATTTCTTTACTGCATTTCATTTCATTCAAAAATCCAAAAAGATTTTAGTGTGTTTTAGCATAAATTTTTGAAAAATTCAAAAAGATTTTCGACAACTGATGTTGGAGAGCTGATTTTCAAAATCCTAAGTGCTAAACATGATGAACAAATGGTTTGAGAGAATTTGTTTTGAAAAGAAAAATGATTAATTTTTGCAAATGGTTCATCAGAATTTATCATTGATAAATCATTCTGGTTTAATTTGAGAGAGAATTTGGATTGATAAATTTGTTAAATGTTAAATTTGTGAAATTTATTTCTGGGTTAAGAATGTGCAGGTGTAGCCAGGTTTCGATTTTGAACCTGAAGACAGAGTGCCAGGTTCCGATACCTGAGGACTATGTGATTTCAACAAGCCAGACTGCGATCCCAGCATATCGAAAGGGGGAGTCTGAAGACATTCGAGTAGAGATTGCTTGTGGGGAGTTTGTTGATGATGAAAAGAGAAGAGAGAAGATTTGAGGATTCTTACAGCGTCAGACACTTCAAAGAGCTCGAGAGGACTGATAAAGACTAAAGATGCGAAGACTCGACATTTAAGACTCGTCAACATCTGAGGGGGAGTCTGTTAGTGCATACATCTGTCGTCTTCGTCTTATATCGAGTCTCGGACTGAAAGTTTGAAGAGTGCCTGAAAGTTTGAAGAGTGCCTGAAAGTTTGAAGATGGCATGTCCGTTTGAAACTGTCATGACCGTTTGAAGAGGTGACCGTTTGAAGGGTGGCATGTCACCTTCAAACGGTCAGGGTCTCTCCTATAAATACCCTTCAAACTTTCATCATTTGTAACTTTCAAGAACTTTCCGGCCAGAGCAACGAAGTGCTGCCGAAGTGTTGTCAGGTTGTAAAACATTGTGAAATCAATATTACAACAGTTTTAAGCGTGAATCTAGCTGAATTGAACTCTACACGTTTGTTTCCGCCTTTCGTGTTGAGATAAACTCTTCTGAACGACTCGTTCGGGTCCCAAAACGATCCTACAATGTTGACGGACTCGAACAATGGAAAACACTAAGCCCAGTCCATTCGGGCGGATGGGCTTTACCCATTCGATCGGATATTCTGTTCTTGATGAAGTTTCATGCTCGACCCGTTAATCGGTCCAAATCTTTGGGGGAAAACAGTTTTCGAGCCGTCTTTCGACTATGGAAAGAGTCGAGAGTCTGACAGAGTCCTGATTTCTCCAATACTGTGTAAAACTAAAAAGGAGTTCAGAATTATGTTGTAAAATGTGAAAATCCATTAGATCTTGTATCAGAATTTGAAAATCCTTTAGATTTTGGATCAATCTCGGTTGATTGTTGCTCCACAACAGTTTGCCTAAGCAAAACGAGTGGAAACCATCTTCGAGATGTCCAAAACCAGTGGTTTTTGCGAAAAGTTAAAGTGTGAGTGTGTGTGTATGTGATTTTGATGAAAGAAGAATGGAGTAGAAGTGGAATCGAGGTGAAAATGGAAAGATTAAGGGAGAAATGCTTACAAAAGCCTTGAATCGTCGTCGAGAGCTTGAGAGCGAATGAGTAGAGGTGAAAGGTGAAAATGAATGCTCAAGTCCGCTATTTATAGGTGATGTTGACATGTCGATTCACTCGGATGGGTAGGTCCGGATGGCCAAGTCCGGATGGGTTAGGTCCGGATGGCCATGTCCGAATGGCTCCATCCGGATGGATAAGTTCCATCCGAGCGGATGGGATCTATCCGAGCGGACGGCCCATTCGGACCGTGGATTGTGTTTTGGTTAGATTTTCCAACTTTGATTTGTTTATGAGTGAGGTTAAGCGTTGCATTGTGTATTATTGTGAGTAACCATTACATATAGAGTATTATTACATCTAGGCATTCAAATAGCACAAGTTATTCCGTGTTTTGAGTTCGCGCTAAGTTAGTTTCTCGTTCATTAAGTATCAAGGCATAACAAAGAGTCAAGAATCTAGGATAAACATATCGTTCTCATGTAAGAAGCATCACATAGAGTAATAGTTTGCACATAGTTTAAAACAATTATGATTAAAACAATCTTATTTCCATTATGATCGGTCGTCTCGAGTGTACAAGTATAACTGGATAGGAAGTACGATAACACTTGCTTAGATAATAAAAGTATCAAAACGCTGGGCGTTATAGTCTCCCCTGCTTTAGGAGATTTCGTCCCCGAAATCTAAGGGGAAGACTGAACAAAGAGCTGTGGATACTTGGTTTTCATTTCACTCTCGAGTTCCCATGTGAATTCGGCACCACGCTTTCCTTCCCATCGAACCTTGACTACGGAAATTTTGCTGCGCCTTAGCCGCTTAGTACCTCGGTCCTTGATTTCGATCGGTTTTTCCACAAAGTAAAGAGTCTCGTTTATTTGCAAGTCTTCGATGGGAACTTGAAGTTCCTCATCTACTAAGCACTTCCTGAGATTAGAGACATGGAACGTTGGATGTACGTTGCTAAGCTCTTAAGGTAAATCGAGTCGGCAAGCCACCTTTGCAATCCTTTCGAGTATCTTGAAAGGACCCACATAGCGAGGGGCAAGCTTTCCCATTTTACCAAAATGTACCACTCCTTTCCAGGGGGATACTTTGAGTAGAACGTGGTCTCTAACATTGAATTCCAAAGGCTTGTGCCTTTTGTCAGCATATCTCTTTTGTCTCCTTCTAGCCTTGAGTAAGTTATCGCGGATTTGAAGAATCTTATCCGTCATCTCTTGGATGAACTCAGGGCCAGTAAGTTGCTTGTCACCAATCTCATGCCAACTGATGGGAGATCGGCACTTGCGACCGTATAAAGCTTCGAAAGGAGCCATCTGAATACTGGAATGGTAGCTGTTGTTGTACGAGAACTCGATCAATGGTAAATGTACATCCCAATTACCACCAAAGTTAATGACACAAGAACGGAGCATATCCTCTAGGGTTTGAATAGTACGTTCTGTCTGTCCATCCGTTTGGGGATGAAAGGTCGTACTAAGATTCAAATGAGAACCCATTGCGGATTGAAAGGTTTGCCAAAGGCGTGAAGTGAAACGACCATCGCGGTCAGAGATGATGCCAATGGGTATATTATGACGACATATGATTTCATCAGTGTAAACTCGAGCAAGTTTCTCCACTTTGAAATCCTCACAAATAGGAAGAAAGTGAGCTGATTTGGTCAAACGGTCGATGATCACCCATATGCTATCATGACCAGATGGTATACGAGGAAGTTTGGTTATGAAGTCCATAGTAATGCTATCCCATTTCCAAATAGGTATTTCGGGTTGTTCGAAGAGACCTGAAGGACGTTGATGCTCGGCCTTGACCTTCGAATAAGTGACACATTTGGAGACGCAAGGGGCGATGTCATTTTTCATACCAGGCCACCAATAGGACGTGCGCAAGTCATGGCACATCTTATCAGCACCGGGATGAATAGAGTATCGGGATTTGTGAGCCTCATTCATGATGAGCTCAGAAAGATTATCGCGATCTTGCACCCAGATGCGATCGAGATAGTATTGAAGTCCATCAGACTTTGTCACAAGTTGGTCTATAGAAGCGCCTCGTATTTCAACGATTAGACTACCTTCGTTGGTTGACTGGTATTGAGCTTCACGAATACAAGCATGAAGATTGCTAGTGATCTGACAACAACGGATGCTACTAACATGCGTTTTACAACTAGGAGCATCGGCCACGACATTCTCTTTGCCAGGATGGTAGCGAATCTCGCAGTCATAGTCGTTAAGCAACTCCACCCATCATCGCTGACGCATGTTCAGTTCCTTTTGGTTAAAGATGTGATGCAGGCTCTTATGGTCAGTGAAAACCACACACTTAGTACCATATAGGTAGTGTCGCCAAATCTTTAACGCAAAAACAACTGCGCCCAGCTCGAGATCGTGGGTAGTATAGTTTTTCTCATGTATTTTGAGTTGTCGAGAAGCATAAGCGATGACCTTGTCTCGCTGGGTGAGAACACAACCAAGACCACGGTTCGAGGCATCGCAATACACCACGAAATCATCATTCCCATCAGGGAGAGCAAGTACAGGAGCATTACAAAGCAGATTCTTAAGAGTTTGAAAAGATTCCTCTTGCTCAGGACCCCAAGCAAAAGGTTTCTCTTTTTGAGTTAACGAAGTGAGAGGAACAACGATTTTTGAAAAGTTCGAGATGAATCAATGGTAATAACCCGCCAATCCCAAAAAGGAACGAATCTCTGATGCAGACTTAGGCGTGATCCAATTCTTCACTGCTTTGATCTTTGAAGGGTCAACATGGATTCCTTGTTTGCTAACAACGTGCTCGAGAAATTTTGCTTCTTTGATCCAGAATTCGCACTTTGAAAACTTTGCGTATAGACGTTCACCACGTAATAGTTCCAATATGAGACGTAAATGGCGTTCATGATCAGCTTGGGTCTTAGAATAAATGAGAATATCATCAATAAAAACTATTACAAAATGATCCAAGTAAGGTTTACAAACACGATTCATCAGGTCCATGAACACAGCAGGTGCGTTGGTCAAACCAAAAGGCATAACCATGAACTCGTAGTGTCCATAACGGGTGCGAAATGCGGTTTGGGGGATGTCTTCTTCGAGAACATGAAGTTGATGATAACCAGATCGAAGGTCAACATTAGAGAAACAACTTGGGCCTTGTAGTTGGTCGAATAAATCGTCGATGCGAGGGAAAGGATAACGATTTTTGATGGTGAGTTTGTTAAGTTCACGGTAATCGATGCACATACGAAACGAACCATCCTTTTTCTTGATGAAAAGTATAGGAGCACCCCAAGGTGAGGTACTTGGACGTATGAAACCCTTGTCGAGGAGTTCTTGAAGTTGACTAGATAACTCTTGCATCTTAGAGGGTGCAAGTCGGTAGGGAGCCTTGGCAACAGGAATCGAATCAGGTATGAGATCGATATGAAAATCAATAGATCGAGGTGGAGAAAGACCAGGAAGATCTTCAGGAAAGACATCAGCAAAATCGCACACTACTGGAACATCACTAACGCTCTTTCCCTTGCCCTTTTCTTCTACTACGTGAGCTAAAAAGGCAAAGTACTGTTTACGTAAGCATTTATTCGCTTGAGTGCATGACATCAATTTCAGTCCTCTAGAAGGTCGGTCTCCATAGACGTGCAAAGTATCACCAGACGGGAGAGGTAAACTAATGTACTTCTCGTGACAAGCGATTTCAGCATGGTTCTTATGTAACCAATCCCTGCCCACTATGATATCGAAGCTACCCAGTTGAAAGGGTATAAGGTCAATAGTGAAAACGTGATCATTAAAAGTAAGGAGACAATCACGGAGGATAGAGTCGACTAAAATAGACTTACCATCGGCAATCTCGACTGAGAACGACTTAGGTAATTTAGAGTGTGCACAGTTTAACAAAGATTCAAATTCAACGGACACAAAGCTTTTTTCCGCACCAGTATCAAATAGGATCGAAGCGTAAAGATTATTTACGAGAAACGTACCATTAACAACGTCATTGTCGTTCTGAGCTTGCTTGGCATTGATGATGAATGTGCGTCCTCGTGGGGCTTGTTGCTGCGGCTGCTCTTGATTCAGTTGAGGGCATTGAGGACGGAGATGAGTGGTATCACCACACTTGTAGCAGGCTCATGCGTTGTTTGCTAGTTTTGGGGTTCTGGGGAGCTTCCTGAACTTGGTTGGTCTAGCGGCAGTAAGAAGCTGTGTGACCATAACGGTTACATGAAGTACAGTGGCGACAAGCTGAGTTGGCAGGGTGATGGTAATGGCAAGTGTCGCACTTGGGATGAACCCCAATGTATGGCTTCTTGGTGTTCTTAGGAGAAGCAGGGTTTGGATTCACAGCAGGTACAATCGCATTGCAGCCAGTGTTTTGAGACTTCCGTTTCTTGCCCTTGTTACCACTTGATTGCTGGGTGATTTAGTTGGCTGGTTTTGAGGAGGCAGGTCTGCCAAACTGCTTATCACGCACACGGTTGTTGTTCAGACTCACAGCAAGCCGGTAAACTTCTTCGATGGAGTCTAACTGTGCTGCTTCAATGGTGTCACGCATGCCAGAGGGTAGCCCATGAATGTACTTCATGATCATGTGTTTAGGAGTAGACACCAAATGAGGCACAATTATGCTGAGTTGCTTGAAATAGGTGGTATAAGCCAGATTGTCATCACCAACTTGTTTCAGATTCCAAAACTCGTCCTCGAACTTTTGCTGCTCGTGAGGAGGGCAAAATTCGAGCATCATCAGTTCCCTAACCTCAGCCCATGGTAAAGCATAAGCTTCATCATTAGAGCGGATGTTTCTCTCATTGGTCCACCATTCCAAAGCTCTACCTTGGATGACACCAGTAGCACTCCTAGTCATGAAATGCTCAGGGCACTCACTATTGATGAAAGTAACTTCAGTGCTGTCGAACCATTCCAGCATTGCAGTCACCCCATCGCTGCCCGTGAAAGGCTTAGGGTTGCAGGTGACACAGTGTTTGTAGTTGAAGCTCCCAGACTTAGGTTGGACCACTTTTGAATCAACAGAGGAGGGAGGAGTGTTTGAACCCTGAATTTTAGTGACAATCTTGGGAACAATACGTGCTATCTGATCGGCCATGAAAGACATCATCTTCTTCTGAGAGTTAGCCTTAGACTTCTTGTGAGAGTTGGAAAGTCGACTAGGTGACATCTAGAGATTCAAACAAAGAATAGATGAGACTTGATCATAATGTTTTGTCTAAAGAGATTGTTTTCATGAATGCATCACATAACATATAAGTTTCACATAGCATAACATAAGTTTTCACATAGTGTCACACAGATAACGAAAGCATCTTAAATTTAATTTGTTCACGAGAGATTATTATTGTTTTAGATTGCGAAGTTAGTGTACTTCATGCCTTCAAGCCGACAAAATGAAGTAACGTACATATGTAAAACACATTAAAACTGAGATAACATAAAAGAGAGGCTCATAAAACGTTGGATTGTTTTGGGTAGAGAAACGTCGACTATTCCAAAGTGAATCGAAGCCCTTTTTCGAATTAAGGAAACATGCTTTAGCCTAATAGACAAATACTCTCATCGATAATCGACTAACGATATTTTTCCTTCCAGTTACTACACGCCCTTAATCGATTGGAGAATTCGAAACTTTGGCGAAAATGAAAATCAAGGAGCGGGACTAGTTATCAAGATGCGAGTTTCACCTCTAACTTGGTAACATCGTACCCTAGTATGGTTGGTACTTATAAATAAGATAAGACCCACTAGAATATGATATGGAAATTTCCTTCAAGGTTTGGATATCACTCCTGACTTGAGGGTAAATTTCTTGCAAAATACAAAGTACAGCGGAGTGAAAGTCGTCATCAAACGTGGAAATCACCCCTATTTTGATGAGTCGTTTCGATTGTGATATAAGAGTGTCTTCAAACTTTCAAGTGTGTATTGTGTTAGCCTTAGGAAAGGCATGTATATTAAGAGACCAAGGAGAATACGTAGAAGCAATTAAGAGAGAATGCAAGTAGTTTTAAAGAGCACATAGCGAGAATGTTCCTAAATGTCACACCCCGATATTTACAGCTCAGCCCAATGGGCCCAGTGGGGAGTATCGTGACGTAAGATTGGTATTGTCATAGTCAAACATACACAGAATAGCACATCGGAAGTCTTGGAATATAAAATATTATTACAAACCCAATTGTCAGAAAATACTGAAATGATAATTACATACGAGCTTGTAATATTAAATCCACAGGCTGATCATTATAAAATGTACAAAATGAAGTTTAGCAGACTTTAGGGCATCCTAAGGATTTGCAAGATCCTTTATTGACACCAAGCAGCTCCCAGCCTATTTGCGTATAGTACCTGTCACTTAGTCTTTTGAAAAAACGTCAGTTTACACTGGTAAATACAATTAACTGACTCTTTTGAAAAGTGTTTATGAAAATTGGTTTAGGTGCACATGGCACGAAAATCTCTTTTATAACTTGGGACAATTACATTTATAATCTTGTATACAGATTTACATGTTTGTCATACATTTAGGGCCCGGTATAGAAGCCGAGACATGATTATCCGACACACCATTTATCCCTTTTCGGGAAACCCACAAAGGAGTTTATCAAAATTTATATCTTATTCCTTTTTTGGGGAATAGTAAACCATATCGCATCTGACAGGTATAGGGCTACACTCCGTGCTTAGGTCGTGGCCATTTGCAATTAAATGAGCCGAGGATATCCAGGACACGGTCGCATTAACCCCCAATGTTTATGTTATCAAACAACACAGATTAAAACGGGTTATGTACTTTATTATTCAAAATCCGATTAAATGATTCCATACCTGACCAAGCGGTAATATTTTACCATATCCCAAGCCCGTATAAGGGAAAATAAGTTAAAAGTATTTACCTGAGCTACTACTTGATTCACAGCAAAATTTATATAACTCAGCCGTATCCAATCTAACTACATGTAGATAGCTTTTACCGGGAGGCTCTAGTCTGGAATGATGGTAATATATAACCAATTTAGAATGCTAACGGGTCTTATTTAGGTCATAGACCTAGACCGGCTAACTTAAATATTAGAAACGATATGATATGAGATTAAGCGATGACCGGAATGGAATGGAATGTAATTTAGACCCAACAAGTATGAAGACTTGTATAATATGGGTAAACTAAATACATTCTGGATTTTGAAATAAAATGATAAGGTTTAACTCGTTTCGGTAAACTTATGTAAACTAGTTACGTAAGTCTAACCGCACACGTATATGCGATAACTAGTAACCGGATAAGTCATGAAAAAGTTCCATACGCCAATATACTTTAAACAAGTTATAACATCAGTAGGATATCAACTTATATGCCCGTTAAGGTTTTAAAATCAAACTATGCCTCATAAGGGCGTTTTGGTCATTTTACGACGTATAAAAGAAACTTGTGTACAATCTGATGTTACGACCATAAAAATTATGTAAAAACATTTTATTTATGATATAATATCAGTTGGTTATCAAACATATGTGTGTTTTACAGTTTAAAACCAAACTATGCTCCGTAGGGGCATTTTGGTAATTTCACAAATAGTTTTTTGAAGGCTAATTTGGGAATCTGAGTTTACACCATATACCTACTGTAAAAATATCTAAAATGATTTATAAAATCAGTAGGTAACAAGTCTTGATTGGTAGTTATGGTTTAAAACCATACTACGCGCCGAAACGGCGTTAAAATCGTTAAATGACGATATGTGTGATGTTTAAGGAAAACTGATGTTATGATCAGGTTCATATGACCAAAATATGTTATTAAATATAACATACCAGTAAATAAAATGTTTTGTATGTAAAACATGCTTTTAAACCATTTTAGCTGCAAAAAGGGCATTATTGTCATTTAAGGACATAACTCGAGAACGTATTCGAAAAATCAGTTTGTAAACTGAATGGACATCCCAAATTATCCTAATTATGATATTAAATCAGTAGACAATGAGTTTGTTATGAAAAATTATGCTTAAAACCAATCTATGTGTCTAAAGGGCATTTTGGTCAATTTAAAGCATAAACTATGACATTTCACACAAACTCAATTTATAATCAGGTTCATAACATCGAAATATGTTAAAAATGTTAACATATCAGTACCTAAGTTGTTTGAAAGCTTATTGGTGTCTAAAACCTTGTTTTTGCTAAAAAGGCATAATAGTCAAAGTACGACATATTATCGGAACATGTGTAAAAACTCAGACTTCTAGTATGATCGTGTTATATAACCTTATAGGGTTATGCTACATTATATTATGATCATACAAGAACCTAAAATCAGTAATAAACTAATCTAATTCGGTTCATAATCGAAAGTCAATGCAGAAGTCAAACTTCACGACTTTCGGTTGCGAACCGACCCTAAGACTGGAATTGACGAGCCGAACATGTTTACACATGTTCTAATAATAATTACCAAGTTGTTTAAATAATAAAACGTATTTTAGAACACTTCTAAACTCATATCGTAATTATTTCAAAAACTTACCCGTTGACTTTTTAAAACAATATTACGTTTACTCGTCAATTGATCAAGCACACGTGATTCTTAGGAGGTGCCCTTTTGAGGGATTATCACATACCTAATTACGATCACGTGGCCATGTTCGTTGAGAACAATGGCTTGACCGTTTATGGTCTAACTAAAAGTCAATGCGTTTATCGTAAATGCTTGACTTTCGGGCTTTAAAAGCCAAATAAAAGAACTAGTCACGAAAGGAACACTTACAAGTGGTCCTAGGGGCTGAATAAAACTCAGAGGATGCTCCCAATTGCTCAGGAACTTCCAATAGAGAAGATATAAGGAAAACAAGAAGAGGTGCAAGTTCAAGACTGAAATTAAGCACCTATTTATACTTGTGGAGGTTTAATGTGATAATTCCAGGTGTTATGAACCCTTTGGAGATATTACAAGTGTCTAGGGACGTGTCATAAGAAGCCACATTGCCCATAGTTTCGAGTAGGTGGTTTACTTGGAGGCCACACAAAATTTTTGCTGCTGGGTGTTGGTGCATAATGTCTATAGCCTACGTCTTAAGTCTAGGTCATGTTTGTATAGGGTTTACAGGGGTTAAAAGTATAATTTTATGTATTTTGTAGTGATTTCGCTTGAAATGACATATGGTCATTTCAAACGAAATTAGAATTGTTAATTTCGCTTGAAATGACATGTGTCATTTCATGCGAAATCAGAAGCCTATAAATAGGCAAGTGTAGCTTCTCATTTGGCACGGAATTAGCTGTGGTGTAACGAAGTGCTGTCAAAATTTCACCGTGTAATCAAGTCTAAAATCAATGAGAAGCTTATTTTAAGTATCATACTCTGTTTCTACTCATTTCTACACTGATTCTAAGCTGTTTGTTTGTTTCCGCCTCTCAAACAATTGTGTATTGTATCTGATCGACTCATTTGGTAGTGAATACGATCCTACAAGTGGTATCAGAGCTCAGGATGAGTCAATACACTTGAATCATTGCTTTTTCTACTCATTTTTTGGACTTCTGGACAAATTCATGGACAAAATGGATTGATCTTTTGATATTGTGTGTAAAATACTGTTTTAACAAACCCTTGAAAGAATCAGACCTAAATTCAGACTAAAAGTGACAAAAATGGGCCTAACAGTTAATTTCTTTTGAACGAGCACCTAATTTCGTTTGAAAATTTGTGGTAATTTCACACGTAATTACTAATTTCGTTTGAATTTCAACTGATTTCGTTTGAATAAGTAATTCCATTTGAAATGGTACTTGATTTCGCTTGAAAGTGCTATTTCATTTGAGAAGTTGATTCCGTTTGAGAAGTGATTTCGTTTGAAAATCTAATTTCGTTTGAAAAAGCTGATTTCGCTTGAAAGTCTTATTTCGTGTAAAAGTCCATTTCGTTCGTGGTATTGTGTTTGAAAGTCTATTTCGTGTGTAGAAAGTGTTTTCACTTGAAAGTAACTAGTTTTCAAAACTTGAAAAATTTTCCGAAACTAGTTTCGTAAAATGGATAATCAAGAGTTTTACAACTTCTTTGCCGGTGGGGGAATGACGGCAGCACAAACACCAGCCAGTATCGTGCAAAATGTGAACATGGAAAATGAACTCGGCACTATGCAGAAACCACCGAAGTTGATGAACATTGATGAGTATGCTGGGTGGTCGGAAAGGTTTAAGACTTGGGTGCAAGCAAACCATTTCGAATGTTGGATGAAAATCGAATCTAAATATGCTCCTCCAAAGAATGGTTCGGGTTTAGATAAATCTATTGGAAGTTTGACTCCACAAGAACAAGAAGATTTCAAGGCTGAAAAGAAAATGATGAGCATTCTACAACAAGCCATCAAAGAGGATATCTTAGTTCTGCTACAACATCAGGGTGATTCACAATCCGTTTGGAATTCATTGAAAGTAAAGTTTCTTGGAAGCGTGTCTATGATAAAAAGCAAAACTGCTTTGATGAAGAAAGAGTTTGATATCTTTACGGGTATAAAGGGTGAAACAACAAAGTAGTTGATTGAAAGATATTGCCATCTGGTTGTTGAGATGAAGAGGTTGGGCATAACTAAAACGAATGAGGAATGGGTTGATAAATTGGCGGATGCATTGCCATATGATGAATGGGGCACTTATCTGTTGGTGTTGAAGAATAATTTGGAGTATGTGGGATTCAACCTTAGCACATTCATTGACAAGATTGAGTCACACGAGCTTGAGTTGACAAAGATTAGAAAGATGAAGTCTTCAAGGGTTCAACAAGATGTCTCATGGTATTACAAAGGAAGTACTCCAGCAACATCAAATCTAAGTCTAAAAGTGCAGACAACCTTTAGTGCAGATTCAACATCCGGAGTGTCATCTGTCACATCAAGCAACAATAGTTCACCATTTGCAAGTTTTGAGCCAAATCCAAAGGTTCAAAACTCACCTGATCAATCCTACACTCAAAGTTCGTCAGGATCAAACAGTCAACGTCAAGGTCCAGGAATTCTGTGCAACATAGCAGTGAACATAAAGAATGCTCAAGACTTTACTGAATCATCAGCGAAGCAGCACATAGCACTTCTTGCTTCGGTGCTTGAATCGTAGGAAAGCTTGGTTGCAGGTAGAATTGGGAACCCCGATATGACAAAGGAAGACTATGATCAGATCGATCCAGAGGAGTTAGAGTTGATCGATATCAAATGGGGAATGGTAAGCTTGGTGAGAAGAGCTCAACGTTTTATGGAAATTACTGGTCGGAACAGTCTTTCAGGACCAGATCAAAAGCTTGGGTTTGATAAATTAAAAGTCACATGTTTCAAATGTAAAGAGAAGGGACATTTCAAGCGGGAATGTCCAAACAAGGAGGTTAACAACCATCAAAACCCGTTCTCAAATGATTATTACAAACAAGCGATCTATCATAAGACAAGTCAACAACCATTCACCCAAAGACCTCAGATCGAAAACAAGCCGGGGAAGGCTCTCTTAGTCAATCAAGATGATGAGAAGGTTGCTGAAGGTTTTAGTTGGGATAAGTACATCCCTGGTAGTGAGGGTAGGGCAATGATGGTAGAGATTGTGGAACAACCGGAATGCGTTGTTGAGACAGAAGAAGTCAGTGAAGTTATGTCTGAAGAAAGTTTGGCAGAGCTGGAAGAAGTTGCTGCAGAAGTCTATTACTATCAGTCTGAACAGGAGATTATTGCTAGTTCTTTCAAATCAATAATGCCTCCTAATATGTTTGAATCTTTTGCAGGTTTCTTCAGTGAGCCAACCACTGGTCTTTGTCCAAGATATGATGTTGAACCAGATCTAGTTGAAGAGATAATAGACGTTTCAAAAGAAATGAATGAAGAGACTCTAAAAGAGATTGCTGAGAAAGCATTGATGGGCAAGCTTAAAGAGGTAGAAACAGAATCTGTCGAATCAAAGTCTGTCGAAACCGAGTCAGTTGAAAGTGTGTCTGTCGAAACGGTCAAAAAGGAGTCTGACGAGAAATCGAAAAATGAGGAGATCAAATCAGGAGACGAGTCTGAGTCAGAGTCTGATGGTTTTGGTAAAACAGATATTAATTGATCAAGAAGAAAATGTTACCGAAAAGGTTGATTCGATTCTTGAAATTCCATGCAAAAACTGTTCAAAACCATGCATGGATTGTCTTGAAAAAGACAAACAATTTCAAGAATTGAAGAAATTTACTGATGAAGTAAAATTTGATCTCAGTGAGATAAAAGAAGCATATGACACTTTGGCACGATCAATCAAGATGATTAAAACAGAAAGTTTTGAAAATGATAAAGCCACAAAATTGCTAAAATCTACTGTCATGGATAAACAGATGGAAATTAACATCCATCTAGACACAATTGCTTCTTTGAAAAGATAACTTGAGTTAATGAGAATTGAAACTGAGGGAATTGATAAGAAACTGATGAGTTATGATGCTTCATCATATGTTATTGATCAAATTGTTCCGAAACAACCTGATGCGAAACATGTCTTCAAAAGTGTTCCACCCCCAATGTGGAATCATTATACTCAAAAGTATCCAGATGGGGTGGAATCTGCATTGAATCTCAAGTTGAGAACCATTGAGAATGAGTTGCCTGAGAGCATTGATGTTACATTTTCTCCATCCGACACTGATAATGAGTCACAGGTGATCAAAACCGTTGTTGACCAAGTGTTAGATGAAGAAAGTGATAACTCGGAGTTTGATATTGTGAAAACTCATTTTGAAAACTCTATTTCTAATTCTGAAGAAGATGGTAACTTCTTAGACAAGTTCATACCAAAATCAGACAAAGTTGCGAATCATGATTCGATCATTGTGGTTTACACAATGACCGGAACTGACAAACTTTATTCTGATTTTGAGTATCCAATCCAGAACGCAAACATGCAAAATGTTGAAAAGGTGTTTAAAATTGTTGAGATTGACATTTCTGAGATTAACAACAACAAGTTTCTTTCAAAACCTAAAAAATCTTTTGTGAAACAACAACCGAACAACCCTGGGAAAAAGGATTGGGTGGGTAAGAATGGGTCTAACAAAAGAAATGGTAACAACTTTAAAAACAAAGGTATTGGTTTTGAAAAGAAGATAACTAAGAATGTCAAGCCAAAAGAAAAGATGAGTGATGTTTTTGTTGCTGGTCCTAGTGTTGATGCTGAAAAGGATTATATCTTCAGTCAAAAAGCCATTGATGATTTCAATGCAGCTAAGAAGTTGAGACAGGAGACCTACAGATCAACTTTTGTCGAATATGACAAAAGAATTTGTTACCGCTGTAATGAAATTGGTCATATGGCCAAGCAGTGTGTGAAAAAGATTGAGAAACCAGTTTTGCAAAAACCCAAACCTAAAACTCCAACTGATGTTAAGGGTAAAAAGCCAATGGTTTCCCCCGTTTGAATTTTGAAAAGAGGTGAATCTTTGAAGTCCGAAGAAAAGCCGAAATCAACCTATGAGATTGGTGAATCTTCGAAAACCCAAATGACTTTAAAGATTTATCCAAAGACGAAAATTTTTGAAAACCAATCATGGGTGGCAAAATCAAAACAGTCAGTTGAAGAAATGAAGATGGAAAATGGGTTGAAATCTGAACCAAAAGTTTCTGAAAAAGATGTTGAAAAACTGGAATTTGAACTAGACAAGTTGCTAGAGGAATTCCCACCAATTAAGGAGGGAGATTTAAAACGAAAAGCCAAACCTGTTGTTCCAAATGTCATCTTTAACATTCCGAAAGTTGATGTGTCATGTGATCTTGTGTTTGGTAGTGTTCCAAAGGTAAAGAAATCATGGGCTTCATTGTTTGAATGAATTTATGTGATGTATGCAGGGGCTGCCGAGGTCAATAATTTCAAAATGGATCATGGACAGCGGAGCTTCAAGGCATATGACTGGAATGCTAGCTTTACTCTACGACGTTAAATCAATCAACGGTGGTTATGTTGGATTTGCAGGAAATCAGGGTGGCAGGATAGTTGGTGAAGGAACTCTAACAAATGGATTTGTGTCGTTTGAAAAAGTGAACTACATAGTCGAACCTGAAAACAATCTGTTGAGCATATCACAGATCTGTGACAAGTCTTTTACAGTACACTTTACTAAAAATGAATGTTTAATCATAAAACCTGGTTTTAAATTCCTGAGGACATGGTGTTGATGCGAGCTCCACGAGAAAATGATTTGTATGTTCTCGATATGAGTGTCGCAACAACAACAGATCAACAGAAACAATGTTTTGTGACAAAAACGAAAGCGACTGAAAAAGAGTCAAGAATGTGGCATCGAAAGATGGGCCACATTCATGTCAGAAAAATAAATTTTCTTGTGCACAATGATCTCGTAGAAGGTGTAAATCTGAAAAACTTTCATTTGAATGATGATTGTGTAGAATGCAAGAAGGGAAAGCTAATAAAGAAGTCACACCCGCAGAAGCTACTGAATTCAATCAGAGTACCGCTCGAGAGACTCCATATGGATCTCTTTGGGCCAGTCAATGTGAAAAGCGTAAGCGGAGACTTGTACTGTCTTGTGGTCACTGACGACTTCACAAGATTTTCACGGGTAGTGTGTATGGAAAGTAAAGATCAAACTTTTGAGTCGTTGATGTTTTTATTCAAGAAGATGGAAACGCTGTACAAAGTGCCGATCAGAAGAATTCGGAGTGACAATGGAACGGAGTTTAAGAATAATCGGATGCTCGAGTTTTGCAATGAGAAAGGAATTCTTCATGAATTCAGTGCACCATACACTCCACAGCAAAATGGTGTAGCTGAAAGAAAGAATCGCACCTTGATTGAAACATCTCGAACGATGCTCGCCGATTCCAAGCTGCCGATATTTTTCTGGAGTGAAGCAGTTGCAGCAGCGTGCTATACATTGAATCGCGTTCTCACAGTGAAGAAATACAAGAAAACTTGTTTTGAACTTCTTCATCGTTATAAACTAAATTTGAAGTTTTTAGAACTGTTTGGATCGCCTTGTACTTTCATTGATCCAGATGGTAAGTTTGGTGCTAAAAGTAATGAGGGTTTCTTTGTAGTTTATGCGAGTCCACTGAAGAGGGTGTTCGTTCCGTGTCTGGGAAAGATAATTCAAGTTCAACATGTTGATTGTCAGAAGCATACTGCTCCACCACAACTTCCCGGACAAAGATTTCTGTTCGATTACGATAAACTCTGGGAGTCTTTCCAACTGCCGACTGAGCCAAGTGTCGAGGTACTCGTTTTACTATACCAACATCAACAATCTATGTCACAAGATCAGGTGCCAAGACCATTGGTAGTTTCTCAGCCCGACGTGGGTACAAGCGACCCTACAAGTGGTACAAACGATCACGAGGCTGGTCCAAGTGGAACGACACACGAACCCCCAGAGGAATCAGCTCCAACGTTTGATAATTCTGACGACTCAGAATCGGAAGATGGTCCGACTTTTGACGAGGAACCAAATGTTGCAACGACAGAAGCTGAGGATCACACCGGTGATCAAGATATTACGAACTTACAATCGGAAGTGAGCGTGCCTGACACTGCTATGCCAAGAACTTTGTCGTATCATCCTTCATAGCAGATTATTGGTGATCTTCAGAGCGGAGTAAAAATGCGGGATCAGATCAACAGAGCTCTTACATGTGTTTATACATCTGTTGCTCCTTTACAAGAAGAATTCTCACTTAAGTGTTTCATCTCGCAGGTTGAACCCAAGACGTATAAAGAAGCTTTAACTGAAGAAAGTTGGGTTAACGCTATGCAGGAAGAGCTACAGCAGTTTGAGAAGCTGGGAGTCTGGAGATTAGTAGATCTTACTGAAAATCAAAAGCTAATCAAAACAAAGTGGGTATTCAAATGCAAGAGGGATGATAGAGGAGTCATTGTTTGAAACAAAGCACGATTGGTAGTACAGGGATTAAGTCAGCAAGAAGGCATTGACTTTACAGAGGTGTATGCGCCTGTTGCTAGACTTGAGGCGATTAGGATCTTCCTGGCGTTCGCGTCTTGGAAAGGATTCAAAGTCTACCAATTAGATGTGAAATCAGCATTCCTGTATGGCAAAATCAAAGAAGAAGTGTATGTTGGACAACCGCCGGGTTTCACTGATCCACTACACAAAAACAAAGTCTATCTTCTGGATAAAGCGCTTTACGGACTTCACCAGGCCCCGAGAGCCTGGTATGAGACGCTTTCCCAACATCTGCTGGCCAACGGGTTCATCAGAGGGACGGTTGATAACACTCTGTTTACAAAAGAGGTTGTAGGACATCTTTTAATCGTGCAGATCTACGTTGATGACATCATCTTTGGTTCGACGAATGACGATTTGTGTAAAGATTTTGAGAATGTAATGAAAACAAAATTCGAGATGAGTTCGATGGGGGAGATGAAGTTCTTCCTAGGGCTACAGGTTGAGCAAATGCCCGAAGGAATCTTCATTCATCAAACTAAACACGTGAACAATGTTCTGGAAAAGTTTAACATGTCTGAATCTACTCCGACATCAACCCCCTTAGCTCAGAATCATGGGATTTACCCAGACGAGAGTGGAGAAAAGGTGGACGAGACGTATTACCGGTCGATAATTGGATCTTTGATGTATCTTACTGCTTCTCGCCCAGACATCATGTATCCGACGTGTTTATGCGCTCGATATCAGTCCAGCCCATGCCAGTCACACTTGACGATCGTGAAACGCATTTTACGGTATTTGAAAGGCTGCCCAAGCACCGGCTTGTGGTATCCTAAGTCTGGCGATTTCTCTCTCACAGGTTTTGCTGATTCGGATTTTGGTAGCTGCAAGCAAAATGCTAAGTCCACCACTGCAGGCTGTCAGTTCTTCGGAACTCATCTAGTCACTTGGCAGTGCAAGATACAAACCTCAGTAGCGCACTCTACGTGCGAGGCAGAATACGTTTCGGCCTCGAGCTGTTGTTCTCAGATCCTTTGGATCCAACAGCAGATGCGAGACTTTGGTTTGCAGTTCTTGGACACGCCTATATTTGTGGACAATGAAGCAGCGATTAACATAACGAAAAACCCGGTTCACCATTCTAAAACAAAACATATAGAAATTCGACATCATTTCATCCGTGATTGTCACGAGAAGAAATTGATTCGCATCGAACATATACACACCGATGAACAGAAAGCTGATTTTTACACCAAACCGTTTTATAAAAAGAGATTTAACTATCTTTTGAAATTAAATGGGATGAAAAATTTGTTTTCTGTGAGGGTAATTAAATGTGAAGCCGAGGAGGACGGCGATCTGATGTGATCCACGTTATGTTGTCAAGTTTTTGTACAGTTTATTTTATGCTTTTGATAAAACCAAAAACACAAAAATATGTCTTTGTTTTTAGGGGGAGAAGTTTGTAGAAAATCCAAAAACATGATAAAATTTCAAAATCCAAAAAACATTGAAAAACTGAAAATGAGTTTGTGTAAAAAGGGGAAATGATAGTACATCAGCTAGACAGATGCAGTACGCTAAAGAAATGTAATGTTTAAAATGTGTTAAGCAGTCTTGCTGATGATGTGCCGATAGGTTTTTACACATTTAGTAGATTTGTTTGGGATATAAACATAAAATCATTAATTGCTTTTACGTGGGGAACATCTCTCGGATATATGGGTAACCCCCGAAATCTTGTTTGAAAGGTCCCTCTTTCTGAGATATTAGGTCTTTATGCTTAGTGATATCTGGGGTATTATCTCGGGACTTCTGATTTTGCGGAAGCATTGGCCTAGTCCCCGGAGAATACTTTACGCTGCTTGAAATATAAGCCTCCCCTCAGCATAAAAAACGATGAAACATTGAAAAATGCTAATCATGTGCTGTTGTAAAAGAAGATCCCCAAAGGGGACCCACCTTAAGTCGAAGCCGTCATCTCTCTGATTTTGCGGAAGCAATAGCCTGAGCTCTCACGGCCCTCGCATCTTACCCCTTACAGATATCATCTAGGTATACTCACCTGTAAGTATGAATATTGGGATCTGGATACGGGAGTATATTCTGAGGTGGGACACACGTATAAGTTTAAGTCTTTAAAACACTAAATTCGTATCCTGAACAGATTGAACTTTGTGTGAAAATTTAAGAGGATCAGTATATCGACAATCAAAGCAAATTGTTTAATGCTGAGTATGTAATCAAAGCTTAATGGTGCTTGTATCTTGTCAAGAAGCTGATATGATCCCCTAACACGCTCACAAAAATATTGTGTGTATCGTTTATTGCTTATCTTAATCAAAAATCCAAAAAGATTTGCTTTTCATCTTATTTTCGACAACGAATGTTGGAGATCAGATGATCAAAGTATTATGTGATGATCATTTCTAGATCATGAGGGTTGGGTAAGCAGAAGATTGAGAAAAAGTGATTGGTAATTGCTTGAAAGTTCAAAAGTTCATTAACTTGAACTTAAATTGTTTCAGAAAGTCAGCAAACTTCATAATTTGGTCAGCCAAGGTCATTAACTTGGACTTGGCAGGCTAAACAGTTGACCATGGTCATTAACTTGGACTTGGTTAACTGGGTGTGTCGGTAAAATCTCGAAAAGTTAAAAATTTGAAAATTTTGATGTGATTACGCTTGAAAGAGTAATTCCGCTTGAAAAGGTAATTTCACTTGAAATGTGATTTCGCATGAAAACGTAATTCCTCTTGAACCGGAGATTTCGTTTGAAAAGACCTCAGTGCCAATTTCACACGAAATTAGCTGGTCTATAAATAGTGAGGGGATTCCGTTTGAACTTATCATTCTTGTTATTTCGCTTCAAACCACTGTCAAAGCGATTTCACGCGAAATCACAAAATCATTGATTTCTTGCCGTTATACTGCCAAATTTTTGGTCGTAATCTGATCTAAGTTTGGTTTGCACATCTTAGATCATGGGAATGGTGAGATATTATAGTGATTTGACCCAGATCTGACCTAATTTCGTTTGGTCGGCGATGAACATATCTGAAAACATAGATCTAGGGCTTGTTTGTTAAAAAAAATGAACGTTAATCATATATGTGTGGACGGAATAGGTTGTAGATCTGTCTTAGTGTTTTGATTGAACCAGGTCTGTTGTTTCCGCTTGAATGACGATGAACAGGATTTTTGGACTTAGATCTAGGTTAAATTTGTGGGTAAAATTGAAAATCAAACACACCTGTGTGCTCGGAATTTGATAAAGAACAAACCCAGTTGATTGATTTCATCATCAGAAAAGTTTTGAGAAATTTTGAGATATTTCGTTTGAAACATGGTATTCCGTTTCAAATGGTGATTCCGTTTCAACTGTGATTTTGTTCCAAACTGATATTTCGTTTTAAATTGTGATTCCGCATGAACTGTGATTCCGGTTGAAAATGTCATTTAGTTTCAAGCTGTAATTTCGCTTCAATCTGTTATTCCACATGAAATGTGTTTCCGTTTGAAATGTGAGATTTCGTTTGAATGTTGTTTTGATGAAAAATTTTCAATGTGTTTAATTTGAATGTATGTTGTTGTTTTCAGGCTTCAAATGTGATATTTGATCCATTACACAACAGTTGTTGTGTTTTTTATGAGGAAAAGATACCAAAGTTGACCGAATTCAAGAGCATTCTGGAGTTTATGAAGAGATTGCCGATTCAGAAAGCTTTGACGAATCAACATCTGGTTTTCAAATCACACATTGAACGATTTTGGAAGAATGCAACTTATGATGAGGAAAGTAAAACAATAAATTCGTTTGTTGAGCTGAATGGTGAAAACAAACCAATTATCATCTCAGAGGCGCTTGTACGAGAGGTGATAGATTTTCAAGATGATGAGAATTCTCCTACAAAATTCCCAGAAAGAATGGTAAAAGGTTGCATGTTGCGGATGGGTTATAATGGTGCACTGAACAGTGCTAACTACTTGAAATCAAAGTTTTCCAAGCCATACAAGTTTCTTATTCACTCAGTGTTGATTGCTCTAAGTCATAGAAAGGGAGGTTATAATGCAATGAGGGATTATTAAATGAACATGGTGACAGCTCTCGTATTAAACAAGAAGTATAATTTTTTGAAGATTGTGTTTCATTACATGGGAGAAAATATTACTTCAAAGAACAAGACTTGGGTGTATCCACGATTTGTTCAAATGTTGTTAGATCATGCTTATCCTGATCTTGAAAGAGATGAAAACAATGATTTACTGGTGTTATCTCACATGGATAATGAGTCTGTGAAACAATTGGCCAGATATCATCCAAACCATCCAGAGCCATCAACAAAAGCTGAATTCTTTGGTTTAATCAAAGATAAGAATTATCAAGATCCAGATCCAATCAATCATCAGAACTGGAGAAATGAGGAAGAAATGAAAGAGAAGAGTTATGCAGATGAATTTAAAACACTTGAAAGCTTCAAAGAAATTCGAAACGAGTGGTTTTTGAAAGAGAAAAAGAAGAGAAGCAGAAAAACAACTCCGAAAGTTCAAGTGGAGGAGAGCTCTTCATCACAACCTAAGAAGCGTCAAAAGAAGGTTGTTGAAACTATGCTTGTTGATGAATCAGAGGAGGAAGCTGAAGCTGAAGTTAATGTTGAAGGAGATGTTCGTTTATCTCCTGAGTCTGAAAAGTTGTTGAAATCTCTTACTGATTATAATGTTGAAACAAGGAAGATAGATGGTGATAATGGTGATGATCCAGATAACAGTTCTTCTAGTTCATCTGATGAAGATATTGATGAAACTGAGCGGACAGCAAGAATTAGAGCTGAGATTGAAAAAGAAAAGAAGCTCAAGAGAAAGAGGAAAGAAGATAAAGATGATGAGTTATACAATCCTTCTCCTGAGAATGTGATAGAATCTTAGACGCCTCCATCATCTGGTGGTAGGAAGAAAAAATCTGCAAGAAAGAGAGTTGTTACTCCGAAGGTTGCAAAAAGATTGAAACTGTTGTTAAAGAAGAAACCAATCCAGGAACCGAGTAAACAACCATCACCACCATCTGAACCTCAACATTAACCATCTCCAATTCATTCACCAATTCATCAATCTCCACCAAGAGAATCATCACCAATCCAATCACCACCACATCTTTCACCATAACATATTCATATTGCTACACCTTCACATGAACAACAACCTATTGTTACTTCACAGCAAATATTTCAAACCCCACCATCCACACAACCACCTGTCCAAACTACACCTGGTTCTTCTGGTTACAAGACTTTTCCACATGTTCCTGAGGGTATTACTCTTGAAGACATTGGAGATTTTAATTTTGCTACTGATGTGCAAGTTAAGAGCTTGGAAAAGAAAGTTGAAGAAGTAGTGGTTGAGAACAAGAGGTTGTTAGACCGTGAGAAGAAATTGGAAAAACGCGTTAAGTCTGTGGAAGCTGAAAATTTTTCGTTGCTAAAGAAAGTTGAAGCTGATCAGGCAGAGATTGATATTCTTAAAGTGAAAGTTGCTGAGTTAGAGGAAGAGAAAGCACGTAAAGATGAGCAGAACAAGTACTTTGAGTTAAAGAACAAAGAATTGGAAGCTGCTAAAGTAATGAAAGAATACGAGATATACATGATGAATAAAGTGTTAGAAAAATTGCTTGGAAAGTCAGTTGAGCAGAGATTTGAAGAGATTGAAGTTGAAGAGGTTAGAGCTCGACGTCAAGCTGAAATTGATGCTCAGATGAAAGATAAGGGTAAAGGTATTGAAGGTGTTTCTAAGAGGGCAATTGTTCTATCTACTGCTCCTGAATCACCAATTCCGAATCCTCGTCCTATTTCTGCTGTTTCTGCTATATTTGAAGAGGATGTGCTACTTGATGATGTTTTTAATAATGAGGAAGAGATCGAGGAGGATGATGATGAAGAGGATGTTGATGAAGACAAAGTAGATGATACAGATGATGTATTTTCTGCAAGCAGTCATAGTGATGATGATAATGATGACGACGATCATGGTACTTCTGGTATTAAAGTGTCTGAAGCATCTAATGAAGAGAATGTCGAATATTATCTTCATGATGATGTGAATGAAGAGCCTGAGGATGCTACAAGTGAGGGGGAGAACGTTGATGATGAGAACGTTGATAAAAGTGAAAAGTTAATTTTGCGTCTAGAGCCTGAAGTTGAGGAAGGAGAAATCAGACATACTTACACCATGGCTGATATTATTGAAATGACACGTATTGATGATCCTAACTTCAAGTTTGACTTTGAAGAAGAGTTGAATGCATTTGATATGAATCAACAACCAGAGTATCAGTACAAGTATGTTGAGGAAGCTGATAATTATGATCATGTTGAAGTTGAAGATTGCAGTGACGAAGAGAATGTGAATGTAACACCTCGAAAATTCACGTCCTATAATGTGTTGACACGTGTCATATGTCTGAACGTGTGAAAGAATGTTCTGAAAGGACTAAAGTTGACAAACATGAAAAGTATGAGTATATATGAGTTCTAAATGTCAACAGTGAATAAATATATTGTACATTAACCCTACATGATGCTCATACCTTCAAACGAATAAATCATGGATCATACGAAGCTAAATATGAAAGAAAGTGAGAGATTACAAACTATAGGGGTTAAATGTGTCAACATGTTTAAGTTATACCTCTGAGTGACCTTTTGACAAACCCGAAGCTTTGTAGCGGTTAATTATGCTCATTAAGATACACGATATAAATTTCATAAAGTTTCGTTATCGTATGAGCAAGTTGTGATCAAATTCGTATGTGAAGGGTTAAAGCATCAACGTTGAAAGTTATGACTTTTCGGGTAACAATAAAGTTAACCGAGGATTAAACAAAATGGGTATATGCCTTAAAGCCCCTAAACATCAATTGGGAGGGTTCAAAATGCAAGAAAATGAAGTCTAAACAAAGCTTGAAGAGCCAAGGATCAAAACACAAAAATCAAAAGTTGAAGATCTTGTCAGAATAGGCTTAGCGCGACGCGAGGCCCATGGGGGGGCTTAGCGTCACGCGAGGGGCTGTCTGCTCCGAAATCTTTGGGTTTTTGCCTGCCAATTGCATTCTAATCGACTCTTGAACGATTTTCCTCTTCTTGCTTGACCCCTAAGTGCCTCCTAGAACCTTAGGGACATGTGTTGATGATTCATGGTCCATGATAGCTTGAGTTGTCAACAATCTATGGTGATTGGAGCACTATATAAAGCCATGAAGTTGCAACTCATCCTTCACACCTTCTCTTGCACTTCCTGATCATTTCTGGAGCTCAAGACCCCTCTCAAGTGATCACAAATCATTCATAGGACTCTTGTAAGTTTGCTTAACCTTTCTTAATTAAGTTTAACTTAGTTATTTAGCTAAAAGTCAAACCATCGTAATTACGGTTTGACTTCGAGATTAATTTATAATGGCTCAGTCAAATCTCGAATTAAAAGTACCTTTAAGTAGGTAATTATGTGGGTAATAAACCCTCAAAAGGGTTCCCTCTGATTCCCACTCTAACTAGGTCAAATGTCGGGTCAAACTTGTTAATAAAAAGTCAACAGGATACTTAAATTCTAATTTATGCATGATTAGCAATGTAGAACACGTACAACCTGTTTGATCATTAATACAACTTGGTAATTACTGTAAGAACATGTCTAAACATGTTCAACCCGAAAATTTCCTGTTTAGACCCGGTTCGGAACCGAAAGTCGCATAGTTTGACTTTTAATTTGACTTTCAGTTCTGACCCGTTATGGTATGTTTTAGAAATTCCTTAGAGCTTTATTTGGACCAGGTTACATGCTAGTATAACCCTCTGTGATTATACACCTCGGATCATTAGTTATCCAATTAATACGCATGATTCCGTTAATTGCCCATATGTTGACCATTAAGCCCTTTTCACCTTAAAACGTGATTTTTGAAAATGTAAAAGAGTAGAAACCTTAGTTACTGATATATAAACTTGCACCCAAAATTTGACATCAGTTCGAGGTGTAGATTGAGAGTTATGCTCATTAGCGTAATTAGAAGCTTATTTAGCGATTAAACGACATAATTAGCGTATAGCCTATTTAAACCTACTTTTTGGTATCAAACTTATTACCCACTGATGTAATATATTATTTTGGGATTTTTGAAGATTTTTAATTAATTTTAGGCTGAGCATAACTCATAGTCGTAGGCTTAATCCGGTAATTGTCGGTTTTGCCCTTACGGGCCATAAAATGAGTTTTACATATCTAAACGACTCCAAAACTTTTGCTACTGATCACATATGATAAATAAATTATTTTAAGCCTCCTGGAATAATAAAAATATCAGCTTTATGTATCGAACCCGGAAATGGCCTCTAATCGCCTTTTTTAAGCGTTCTTAACGCATAGTATGTACTAAAACTATTTTAAACATACAAGGGTTGATACCTACTGATATTTGAGGTAAATTATAATATTTTAACAGTAGACGAAAGTTGTTTAACTTAAACTTCAGTTTTGAGCTTTTCGGCTTATGTGAAATTACCAAAATGCCCCTACGGTGCATAGTTTGGTTATAATTAGTAAATTTCACATATATACTTTAACCTACTGATATAACTTTGCAAATTGATTATCTTTGCTGATTTCATCAGACTTGTAACTCAGGATATTACTTAAACTCTTTTGTCAGCTTATAAATGACCAAACTACCCCTACGGGGCATAGTTTTTGTTTAAATTCATTTCGGGCATAATAAATGATATCTTACTGATGTCACAACATATTTGGAGCATATTAACTTAGGAAACCTGTAAATGGCTCTCATTATTACCCGTTACGCTTATTACGCGTTCGGTGCGGTTTATGTAACTAGTTTACATAAATTAGCCGAAACGGGTCAAACCTTATCGGTTTTATCTCAAAATCCAGAATGTGTATAATATACCCATATTAAACAAGTCTTCATACTTGTCGGGTCTAAAACACATTCTATTCGGTCATCGCTTAATCGTGCGTACGAACCGTATCTTTGAAACTAACCGGTCTAAGCTTTAGCTTAATTAAAGACCCGTTAGGATTCTAATAGGTTATTATAAACCTTCGTTCCAGATTAGGAGTACCAGTAAAAGCTACTTGCATTTTGCTTATTGTGATTATTACATTGCTCAGGTAAATACTTTTAACTTATTTTCCCTATACGGGCTTAGGTTACGGTATATAGAATACCGCTTGATCGGGCATCAAATCTTCCATCGTTGGGTGGTTAATTGAATAATTTGATCGGCTCATTTAAACAGTCTTGTTTACTTAAAGCCTTTGGGGGGTTAATGACCATGTCCCGGATATCCTTGGCATCATTTTACGAAATGGCCACGACTTAAGCGCGGGGTGTAGGCGTACACCCGTCAGTGCACAAAAGAATAATGTGGTGTGTCTATTGATCTTTAACCCGGACACGATCCGGGCTACTGAACGCACAAGGAACATGTAATTCGTTCACAAGATTATATATTTAAATAATTCTCCCAAGTTAAATAAAATGTTTATGTCACGTGCATCCAAATCAATTTTCAATCATTTTTAAAATGAGTCAGTTGATTGTATTTACCAGTGTAAACTGACGTATTTTCCCAAAAAGATTAAATGCAGGTACTAAGCGTAATTGGCTGGGATTTCTCCTTAGCATCGATAGAAGTCTCGCAAGCTTAAGATGCCTACCGTCTGTTGAAATATTATTTGTTTTTGATCCTTCTGTGGACAACATTCAACTGTTGTGATACACGATATTACAATATTATTAAAGTTGAATTATATTTTTCATTTGCTTCCGCTGTGCATATTTATATTGTCTTGTTTGACTATTATGTTGCCAACCACGTCACGATACTCCCCCACCGGGCCCATCGGTGACACGTGGAAATCGGGGTGTGACAGGTTGGTATCAGAGCCAACATTGAGTGAATTAAACACTAGCCTTTTGTGTTTAATCTCAATGACACAATTGCACATTTCTAAACTTTCGAGTCTAGACATATGACATAGGACAAAATTCTATTTTGTTTTGTTTTGTCCTTTACTTTATTTTATATGTATTCTTGTGGTTATCTCATGTTATATTGACAGGATTGAAAATGCCGCCAAGATTCTTTAGAAGAAGAGGACGAGGCAAGGGGCCAATCACCGCCCCCAATGACAACGAAGCAGGACCTTCGCATGCGCGAGCTCCTTCTGCCACCGAGAGCGACGACCCTCGGCAAAACCGGAGGAACCTCTTCGAACCGGCTAGACGGTCGGTTTCGCACAGTTCAACACCTCCTGTTCATAACCCTTATGGACCACAGCCGGAGTATGAACCCAACAACCCTCAACCTTCCTACATACCGTTACAGCGATCCTTATCGCACCACTCTTTTGAAGACCCTACACCTGTCTTCAGGGGTCGGTTTAACCCGGCCAACTACATGCCAGAACCAGCGGGTTTTAACCCACTGGGGCCAGATGACCATTTCTCAGGTGATCACGCGGACGATATGGACGAGGACACAGACCCCGTTGAACCTGCCAGTGGTACATATATCCACCCGATAGAGATCTCTGACGGATCTTCTTTCCACGGATCACCCTACGGTGGTCCAGACAGCTTTCAAGCTATGTTTACCCAGCATGAATGGTATTATACACCTCCTCGCATTTCACCTCCTCAGCAGCAGCAGCAGCAATAGGATCCCTCTGAGGATCCAAGATTTGTGGCAGTCACGCCACCACCTCCACCGCCACCAGTTCAACCGGCACCTCCGCAACCGCCAAGGCGTAGGAGAACTAGAGCGCGTAAGTCTGCGCGAGTGGGAGACTTTCATTTTAGTTCTCCACGCCAATCGAGTGGCATCCATTACCCGCCACTTCAGGAGGACCCATAAATGGGTGGACCCTCACACCCAGTTGCACCGCAACCACCGCCTATGGGTTTTGATAACCTGATTCCGGCATACACGGGTTCCATGGCGTATAACCCATTTGAACAGCCAGTGCACACCAACTACAACTACGCAGAAGCCGACCCATACTTGGTAGCGGCTAACTATAACACCCAAGGACCGTATGGAGACCCATGGGGATTAGGGTACCCAACACATGGGTACCAAATACCTGCAAGACCTATCATCAGGCAACAATCGCAACCGCCACGGTTTTCCCCACCTGAAAGAGAAGAAATTCTGCAAAGGTTGGACCATGTAGAACGAGAATTTCACAGGGAACGAAGGGAGCGACAAACTTTCTTCCAAGGATTGACAAGCCTGATCAAAGGGAAGAGCAAGAAGGACCACTGAATCCTTCCAATTGTTGTTGAGCCCCTGCGTAGGCCAGTCTTGCTGTATAAACCCCTGCGAGGGTATGTATGTTTGTTTGTTTTGACCCCTGCGTGGGTCTATCTTTTTGTTAACCCCTGCGAGGGTATGTTATTTGTGTAAGTCCCTGCGTGGACTATTATGTTGTTAAGCCCCTGCGTGGGTATGTTTGTTATTAAGCCCCTGCGTGGGTAAGTCCTTGTTTAAACCCCTGCGTGGGTAAGTTTGTTTATTAAAAAGTCCCGTTTAGGGCGACGAGTAATCTATAATTAATTAATGGAATGTTATGTTTATAAATTTCATTTTTGTTATTATCTGCATAAATATATTATATGAAATAAATAAATCAAAATCATTCCTTTTTAATAAATAATCTGCCTACTTTAAATATTAATTAAGGATCTTAAAGGTGAAACCTAGCCTTCGGGTCAATTAAAAGACCGGGCCAAGATGGTAAGGCCTGTTAAAAAGATTCAAATCCTAGTTAACATCTGAAAACATGTTAACACTCCTGGCAGACGTGATTCGTTAAAATCACACACGTCATTTTTAAAGATCTTTCCACAGATTCCTAACCCGGCTTAATGATCTCTGAATCATGGGTTAGATCATCAATTAAGATGATCATATTTTTACCATACGTGGTAATATGGTGCCTACGGGCCCTGCTCATTTCCATATGAGCCAAAAGACAGTGGTAGCGATGACTCCCTGTCAGATAAAGGTAATGAACTAAGGTTCAAACCTTCATGCTTTGATTCTCTGAAATCATAGCTTATAATTTATAAATGTCCTTGTGACTAGGCCTGTTGTGCCATTATACCTTCATGTTTTGATTCTCAGAAATCATAGCTTATAATTTATAAATGTCCTTGTGACTAGGCCTGTTGTGCCATTATACCTTCATGTTTTGATTCTCTGAAATCATAACTTATAATTTAAAAATGTCCTTGTGACTAGGCCTTTTGTGCCACAAATAAAACTGTTATTGTTTTATAATTAGGATAAATTATAATAGAAATCCTAAATAAATACGATTAATAAATTAACCAAATATGGTCTCTGTTTACCATGGTTAATGAATTACCCTAAGGGGCAATTCCATAATAAACTCCCAAATAAACTATTGTCCTTGTTTTCTGTAATAGTTCAATTAAAATGGCTAACTCAGATGAAATTAATAGCCATCCAGTGGAGAATATAGATAACGCCCAGATTAATTTAACGGGTGCTGAATTGAAAGCGTTGGTAGACGACGAAGTTACAAAGGCATTGGAGCGGCAGTACGAAGAGTATAGTGGGACTCGGAGTAGGACCCTATCTACACCGCATACAAAGCCACCTTCCAAAAAGGATGAACCCAAGAAAGATGATGATAGACTCTCCTCAAACCACCACAGTGCTCCATCTCAACAGGTTGTATTAAACCAAGGACCCAGTAAAAAGGGATGCTCCTATAAATACTTTGTGTCTTGCAAACCCAGGGATTTTACTGGGGAAAAGGGAGCCATTGACTGCATGACGTGGTTAGACGAGATGGACACGGTTGTGAATATCAGCGGATGCGCTGAGAGGGATGTGGTCAAGTTTGTGTCACAATCATTTAAGGGTGAAGCTCTAGCCTGGTGGAGATCTCTGATTCAAGCCACCAGGAAAATCCCATTGTACAACATGTCATGGGATCAGTTTGTTGCCCTTATCAGGGAAAATTACTGCCCTCAGGATGAGGTGGAGAAGATAGAGTCTGATTTTCTATCATTGGTGATGACAAACCTTGACTGTTAAGTTTACCTCACGAGCTTCAACACGATGTCCCGGTTGGTTCCATATCTGGTAACCCCGGAACCAAAAAGAATAGCTCGTTTTATCGGTGGTTTAGCCCCGGAAATTAAGGCAAGCGTGAAGGCTTCTCGGCCAGCTACTTTTAGATCTGTAGCTGACATATCCTTGTCCCTCACTTTGGATGCGGTCAGGCAAAGATCGCTGAGGAATAAGGAGGCTGAGAAGAGAAAACGTGAAGATGATAGTTCACGGAGGTCGAACAAGAAGCACTGTAGGAACGGTGACAACAAGAAAGGATCTGAGTCAAGGAAAGATGGGCACCAGTCTGGTGAGAAGCCCAAATGCAAGATTTGCAAGAAACAGCACTTTGGAAAGTGCAGACTCGAGTCGAACTCGCAGACTCAGTCAAAAACCTATGCTTGTGGTATATGCAAGTCCAAGGACCACAAAACCTTGGATTGCGAAAAGCTGAAGGACGCAACTTGCTACAGTTGCAATGAAAAGGGGCACATTAAAACCAACTGCCCTAAATACGCCAAGAAGCCTGAAGAGGCCAAGAAGACCAATGCTAGGGTCTTCAGAATGGACGCAAAGGAAGCGGTTCTAGACGACAATGTGATTACAAGTACTTTCCTTGTAAATGATGTCTATGCAAGAGTACTTTTTGATTCAGGCGCTGATAAGTCTTTCGTAGATCATAAGTTTTGCAAATTGCTGAATTTACCTGTCAAAACCTTGAGTATAAGTTATGAGGTAGAGTTAGCAGATGGCACCATAGAAACCGTCTCCACTGTGTTAGATGGATGTGTGATATCCATTAAGAACCACTCTTTTCCTCTGTCTCTACTTCCCTTTAAATTGGCCGGTTTTGACATAGTTTTGGGTATGGACTGGTTATCTCATAACCAGGCCCAGATTGTCTGCAATAGAAAGCAAGTAGTAATAAAGACTTCGTCTGGTGAATCACTTACCATTCGGGGAGATACCCAGTATGGGCTGCCTGAGCAAGTGACTATGCTCAAGGCTTCAAAATGTTTAAAGAAGGGTTGTGTCATCTACATGGCACAAGTGATTGTTGATGAGCCTAAACCGAAGATAGAAGACATCCCCGTCATTTCTGAATACCCAGAAGTTTTTCCAGAAGAACTACCTGGTTTGCCACCAGATAGGCAAGTGGAATTCAGGATTGATATCATCCCCGGAGCAGCACCTGTTGCTAGAGCACCTTACAGGTTGGCGCCAATGGAAATGAAGGAATTAAGAACACAACTGGATGAATTGCTAGCTAAAGGTTTCATTAAACCTAGTTCGTCTCCTTGGGGAGCACCAGTCTTGTTTGTCAAGAAGAAGGATGGATCGATGCGTCTGTGCATCGATTATCGTGAGCTTAACAAGGTCACGATCAAGAACAGGTATCCTTTGCCCAGAATCGACGATTTGTTCGATCAGCTACAAGGGGCAAGTTATTTCTCGAAGATTGACTTAAGGTCAGGCTACCATCAACTGAAAGTTAGAGATGAAGACGTACAAAAAACTGCATTTAGGACTCGTTATGGTCATTACGAGTTCCTAGTGATGCCTTTTGGGCTCACTAATGCACCTGCCGCGTTCATGGATCTCATGAATCGCATTTGCAAGCCATACTTAGACAAATTCGTCATCGTTTTCATCGACGACATTCTGATCTACTCGAAGAACCAAGCTGACCATGAGAAACACCTTCGCTGTATTCTCAAACTTCTACATCATGAGAAACTCTACGCCAAATTTTCCAAGTGTGAGTTTTGGCTTCGAGAAGTCCAATTCCTTGGACATGTGGTGAGTGAGCATGGTATCCAAGTGGATCCCGCTAAGGTTGAAGCAGTTATGAACTGGCAAGAGCCAAAGACGCCTACAGAGATTCGTAGCTTCCTGGGATTGGCAGGATATTACAGGCGTTTCATTGAAATTTTTTCAAGGATTGCTGCACCCCTAACTTCCTTGACTAAGAAGAAAATAAAGTTCGTTTGGGGCCCTAAGCAGCAAGAGTCCTTTGATATCCTAAAGCAGAAGTTGAGCAACGCTTCTGTTTTGACATTGCCAGATGGAATAGAAGATTTTGTGGTTTACTGCGATGCATCGCACACTGGCATGGGGTGTGTGCTTATGCAGAAAGGCAAGGTTATTGCCTATGCATCACGACAGTTGAAGGTGCATGAAAAGAATTACACCACCCACGACTTGGAGTTGGGTGCCGTTGTATTCGCACTAAAACTGTGGAGGCATTATCTATATGGAATCAAATGTGTGATCTATTCTGATCACAAGAGCCTCCAGCACCTGTTTAATCAGAAGGATTTAAACATGAGGCAACGCCGTTGGATGGAGACTTTAAATGATTATGATTGTGAAATCAGATATCATCGCGGCAAGGCGAATGTAGTTGCTGATGCCTTGAGTCGTAAGGAAAGGGTGAAACCCATCCGAATCAATGCCAAGCGCATGGAGATAAAGAACAGTTTGACTGAAAGGTTATTAGCTGCACAGAAGGAAGCTGTGTTGGAAGCTAACTATCCTAATGAAAAGCTAGGAGTAACTGAGGAGCAGTTAACTCTTAGCAAGGACGGAATTCTAAGACTAAATGGACGAGTATGGGTTCCAATTTATGGAGGACTTTGAGATGTCATCCTCCAGGAAGCCCATAGTTCCAAATACTCCGTTCATCCTGGAGCGGATAAGATGTACCCGGATCTAAGGGCAAATTATTGGTGGATAGGCTTGAAGAAGTCTGTAGCCACCTATGTAGCTAAATGCTTGACATGTGCGCAAGTCAAAGCCGAGCATCAGAAACCGTCAGGTTTGCTACAACAGCCTGAACTTCCCACTTGGAAATGGGAAATGGTAACTATGGATTTTATCACCAAGTTACCTAAGACAAGGAAAGGAAATGATACAATATGGGTGATAGTTGATAGACTGACTAAGTCAGCACATTTCCTACCCATCAAGGAGACTTATAGCTCCGATATGTTAGCCCAATTATACGTCGATAAGATTGTAGCCTTAGATGGTATACCTGTGTCTATTATCTCCGACAGGGATACTAGATACACGTCACATTTTTGGAAAAGTTTCCAACAATCTTTGGGCACGCGTTTGAATTTTAGTATGGCTTACCATCCTCAGACAGACGGTCAGAGTGAGCGTACTATTCAAACGTTGGAAGACATGCTACGTGCATGTGCGATCGATTTGGGTAGTAGTTGCGATAAGAACCTACCGTTAATCGAATTCTCCTACAACAATAGCTACCATACCAGCATTAAGGCTGCGCCTTTCGAGGCATTATACGGTAGAAAGTGTAGAACGCCCGTTTGTTGGGCGGAAGTTGGAGATGTCCAATTATCAGGACCAGAGATAGTCTTTGAAACGACGGACAAGATTGTCCAGATTCGTGACCGTCTCAAAGCTGCCCGGGATAGGCAGAAGAGTTACGCAGATCCAAAGCGTAAAGCTTTTCACTTCGAAGTAGGTGACAAAGTGTTACTTAAAGTATCACCCTGGAAGGGGGTGATGCGGTTTGGTAAGAAAGGCAAGCTAAGCCCGAGATACATAGGACCTTTCGAGGTTATCGAACGTGTCGGGTCAGTTGCCTATAAGTTAAACTTACCGGAAGAGCTCAGTGGAATTCACAATGTGTTCCACATCTGCAATCTGAAGAAGTGTTTCGCTGATGAATCACTGGTCATACCACATACAGATGTGCATATAGACGAGAGCTTAAAATTTGTGGAAAAACCGTTGTCGATTGAAGATCGACAGGTTAAGAAGCTTCGAAGGAAGCATGTACCTATCGTAAAGGTCAAATGGGATGCCCGTAGAGGTCCCGAATACACGTGGGAGGTTGAGTCCACGATGAAAGAAAAGTACCCTTATTTATTTCAGTAAATCTCGGGTCGAGATTTATTTTAAGGGGGTGAGGATGTAACACCTCGAAAATTCACGTCCTATAATGTGTTGACACATGTCATATGTCTGAACGTGTGAAAGAATGTTCTGAAAGGACTAAAGTTGACAAACATGAAAAGTATGAGTATATACGAGTTCTAAATGTCAACAGTGAATAAATATATTGTACATTAACCCTACATGATGCTCATACCTTCAAACGAATAAATCATGGATCATACGAAGCTAAATATGAAAGAAAGTGAGAGATTACAAACTACAGGGGTTAAATGTGTCAACATGTTTAAGTTATACCTCTGAGTGACCTTTTGACAAACCCAAAGCTTTGTAACGGTTAATTATGCTCACTAGGATACACGATATAAATTTCATAAAGTTTCGTTATCGTATGAGCAAGTTGTGATCAAATTCGTATGTGAGGGGATAAAGCATCAACATTGAAAGTTATGACTTTTCGGGTAACAATAAAGTTAACCAAGGATTAAAAAAAATGGGTATATGCCTTGAAGCCCCTAAACGTCAATTGGGAGGGTTCAAAATGCAAGAAAATGAAGTCTAAACAAAGCTTGAAGAGCCAAGGATCAAAACACAAAAATCAAAAGTTGAAGATCTTGTCAGAATAGGCTTAGCGCGACGCGAGGCCCATGGGGGGGAGGGGCTTAGCGTCACGCGAGGGGCTGTCTACTCCGAAATCTTTGGGTTTTTGCCTGCCAATTGCATTCTAATCGACTCTTGAACGATTTTTGTGACAACCCTCAAAATTTCAGGTACCGTACAAATTAATTAATTTCGATTATATGCTTAATGACTGTGCTTGATTACAACTGACACCTTAAACTGCTTACTGAATTATATTACACACATACATGTGCATCACTTTACATACAGTCGCTCCATTTATTTCATACAGACTCTTAGTGACAAACCCGATGCACAAAGCACAGTTAGCACAGTGAGCGAATAACTCAGACACGTGCTGACAATGGCAGCACATAGACAGACACTATATTGAGGCCAGTATGAGCCAGGGACAAAGTACTACACTAGTATGGGTGTAGGGAAGTGAGGACCATGAGACTGTGTCATTAGGTGACAGATATAGTGCCGGGAAGTGCCTAAAACACACTTTAAACACAGAATTCTGCATTCTTTTATAAAATTCAGCATTGTATTATACCAGTAGAATACACAAATATGGCAGAGTGGTCCTGTGTACTTTCCTAAGTGCCAGGAATGACTTCGTTACAAAAAGATGCATAAAAGACGCTATACGGTACGATTTAACGCTTTAACGGAACGATACGTAACCGAGCAACCGGACATTACCCGGGACACCAAAATTTTGTCAGAAACATTATTTTATTATTCCTAAATAATCTTGGTCACAAAAATCCCCACACACTATAGAAACATGACATACACCCACCATTCTAGAAAATACCATTAACCTCCTAATTATTTCCCTATTAGTTACCAAAATTTTACAATTTACCCCCCCCCCCCAACCAAATTTTCAGCCAAATCTTTACCATATATTTTGTTGAGATTTTATTCCTTGTAATCTTCATTTGATTGACCAAGAATCTAATTAATGATGACAATAGGTATTAGGGTGCACATGGCTCCAAGGATTTTCATCATAACTTCAAAGATCACACTCCACCCTCACTCTCTCTCTCTCATTTTCGGCCACACTATAGCAGCCACAATCACCACCACTTTCACACCACCATCTTCCATTTACAAGTTTTCTTCAAGTGTAGAAGATGGATGCTAGAGACTTACAACTTGTGGAACTTCAAAAGGGACTTTGTTCTTGCTTTTTCATCATTTCTCATCATCTTCTCCACTAGAATCATCCCTAGCTTTAATCTAGTAGTAAGTTCCTTGCTTAAACTCTTGTTCATCTTGCTTCATGGTTAAGATAGGTAGTATGATGAAATTTACAAGAACACTAAAAGTTTAAAGAAGAAATATGAACAAGAAACATGCTGATTTACATTTTCAGCCAACTTCAACAGGCTGTAACTGGATCATTTTAAATCGAAAAACTGAACTTATGGAGTCTAAATTATGTATTTTTGAACAACCGAACAAATGGCACTAGAATCATAATTTTTCGAGGTCGTGTACTATTTTTAAAGAATTGTTTTAAGACAGTAGCTCAAGCTGAAAATTTCCTGCTGAAAAAGTGTGTCGTATTCAGAGTCAAAACTCGAAACCTGAGTAGAATCAGCTTATGGGATTTTTACAGTAGATGGTGACTATTGTTTCCGTGATCCTCCAACTGGAATTTCGTCGATCGGGCTTACGATTAATTTTTAGTGAATTTTTTCGTAAACTGCAATCAGAAAGTAACAAATCTGATTACAGTCGGGTAAATGAATTTCTATAAAATATTGGTAATGAACTGGACCCCGATATTTTTACACAATAAAATTTGGAATGTGTATGACATTCTGTAAAAATTTGGGAATTTTTGGAGAAGTTTAACTATTTTATTAAAATGCTCGAAAACAGTCCAGTTTTGATTAATAAAGCTGAAATGACATAAGTAGTGTATTGCATGCATGATTGTCGGGTTGGCTATGTGGGAACAATCTACGGAATATAGGTAAAAGAAAATGATATGCTATTAAGCATGGAAGCCTCCATTTACAAAGGATACCATGGCGAAATTTTCCGAAAATCCTAACACTTAGTAAATAATTTTCTGGACAAGTGTTTACTAGTATATTACAGACTATGTTTTTCAAGCATAAAACTCGCCATAATTTATATAACGAAATACAAAGTATTGGAGGTTGGTTTTATACAGGAACATGGTTAAAAATGTATTCTCTAAAGTGGGACTTAAAAAAAATATAATTCTAATACGAACAGACATATGTAAAATATCCTATCTTTGGGAAGGAAATATGAATGCACAAGCATGAGAAGTATTATTACTAAAATATTGAAGACACTTTAAAACGTAAGTCAAAGGCACTAATCAACACTAAGACAAGGCACGACCCGTTCGTCTAATAGACGTTAGACCATTGTAGGTAGTCGTGTTTGCTGAGGAGATTTGGGTTACGAGTACCGAAGACGCAATACTGTGAGTTCATGTCCCCCTTTTCTCTTAACAATTTTCAGTTTTACACCTCGGGGGTGAAATACATGTTACAGACATTTACAGACATTTATTTACATGGTATGGTTAGCTTAAGGAGGGTTTTTATTACGTGAACATGTGAGTGGTGGGTACAACACTTAAGGCCATCAATCCTCGTTGTAGGACAGAGGGACATTAGTGATAGATCTATTTGGGTGTAGCGAGCCCCACTCCTGAGTCCGCTGAGTGGACCATGAGATGACTAAGTGCCTGTAACACCCTTGTCATTATTTAATGGTTTTTGTAAAGTATACGACAAACAACATGTAATTATGACTACATATACTTTGTAAAAATACGGGTTTGTTTAAACTTTACAATTTTAAAATAATACAACATAACATAATTGAGTACGTCGTTTAAACATTTCAAAAGTTGTTTAGCAAACAGTTTACATCATAAACATTGTTTAAACCGAGTTGATTTATGCGGAAGCTTCAAGAGTATGTGTTCGGTCCTTCAAAAGTTGCTTGATCGTCACCCATAATCCTTGAGTACCTAAGACTGAAATGTTAACATAAACATTTATATTAGAATGCTTAGAAATGATACTTGATCGAAACTACGATCGAAATGAATTTGAAAATTTACAATTATATAAAATTTATAAACATTCAGGCCCTACCTTCACCGTAAGTTACGGTGGTCAATTTCCAATAATTGTCCACCGTAAACCAGTAGACTCACACCGTAAGCTCCTGACCTCTACCGTAACTTACGGTACTACCGTAACTTACGGTAGTCCCTGTAAATCCATCTTTTGGTTGCTTTGTTCATTATACTCAAGCCTAAATCTCGGATTTCGCTCTTTCTAACATACCAATACATTAGTTTCTCGAAATTCTAATATGTTACATATGAACCAATATCAAAGATCAATCAATCATATTCAAAATATCATGCATATCACGTTATATCAATTTACTAATGTGCAAGGTTCAAATTACGGGTTTCTTATGAATTCTTAACCCGTTTTACCTATCTACTCCTTTTGACCGGTGAAGGGAAGTTAAACACTTTTAACTATAAATCTATATATAAGCGTACCTGGCTCGGGTCAACATATTGACCCGTTTTAAGACCTTGTCTCTATAATATGCTAATTCATAGCCTCGCTAATTCATAAACCAATTACCCTGCGAGCATGAGACTCGACATACACTTATTAGTCCTTAATTGTCAAATGGTATAAATATTACCATTTGACCCGTTTGGTCTAGACTACCAAATATTTTGTGCTTAATATTAAATGGTGTTGTTTTAAACTTCAACTCTTTTTCGTCTACACATGACTAATTCGTCGTTTTACTCTTTTTATTCGTTTAGGCTTACCTTAATAAGTAGCCATTCAAAAACTCATTTTATATATATGTCATCTCGTGACCAATTACCATTTCGCCCATTTTACCATTAAACATGGTTTATCATTATTTTATATGTCCCGACCCGTTTCATTTCGTGTCGGAACCATATTTCAAATATAGCTTTTGTCGTATTTACAACCTATGAATAAACACATAACTTACAAAGGAGGGCGTAAGCTTTACTTACCTCGCATCCAAATTACGCTTTCCTTTTCGTACTTGCTCCGTTTGACCCGCTTCATTCCAAGCCTCCATCTAGCTTTTCAAGAGTCAAACTATCATCATAATTCACAAGGTGGTTAGATTAGTCATTATAACCACGACTATTCCACCTTACGTGTTTTCTATGTCAAAACTACTATTCGACTCCGTCCATGGTTAGTTTAACTCTTCAAAAGTTAACTACCCTTAATTATATGATGTGTGCATATAAGCTAAATCGACTTCATAATTAAAATTTGTATTACCCCACATCACACATAATTAGTCGAACTAGGAAATTACGCGTTTGATTCATAATTTCAACATATGAACATTGTGGGCATAATTTATAATATCAACAATCAAGTTTCGTATCACTGAAAATAGGCTGTTTTTGGTGACCTGTTTAACCTGTTTACAAGTCTTCAAAAATTATGATTTTTTTATGTGGCGTACCTCTCGGAGGGTTAGACCTTGTGTTAAAATTTCAAGATCTAACTCTTTACCAAAAACTTGTAAAAATTCATTTACTAAGCTGCAATCAGATTCGTCACTTCTGACTGCAGCTTACGGAGAAATTCATTTAAAATTCCTCGTTTATCCGATTGACGAAATTCCAATTGGCGATTCTTTTAATCACTTAAAACTTTCTACAGTAAGAATTTGAGATCATAACTCAATTCCTAAATTGAGTTATGACATTCGTAATTGGCTGCAAATTCTGCCAGAAAACGCAGCTTGAACCTTTGATACGGAAAATTCATAAAACGCTCAATTCTCGTCGAAAAAAATGCGATTCCAGTGGGGTTTTAAAGATATTTCCTGGAATTACATTTTAGACTCAAGAAACACATGTTTTTATCAGGTTTTGTCCAGGTTACAGCCGATACAAGTCGGCTGTAAATTCTGATCAAGAGCCGTTTGAATTCAGCTTTCAATTTAAGCAAGTTCTTGATATCATAACACCATTTTAGCAATCAAAAACCCTAACAACAATCACCTTCAATGGTGTTCATGGATTTTTTTACTAAAATTAGGCACGATTTCAACATATCTTGTCTAGGGTTTACTCCTAAACACTACAATGTTCCTATTTCATCCATATAACAAGCATGCATCAACAAATTTCGAATACCCTAAATTCATGAGAATTTCAAGTAGAGAATTAACATCAAATTTTACATACCTTACAACCCCCTTGCAATGGGGATCAGTAATCTATGCTCGATTTTCGTTTTGGACCATATTTGCACCTCCAATTTGAGAGTTTTAGTAAGGATTTTAGGGTTTGAAGAAACCCAGATCGCCTCCTGCTTCTTTGTACGACCAGACATCCCCAAATGGGGTGTTTGGTTTTTGTTTTAATTAAATTAGCAACATAAGTTTCGATTTTAACATCTTTGGCCCCTCCATTTTCCTTAGTTCATAATTTAAGTGTTTTAACCCACTCATAAGTCACTATCTAACTAGGTTAGAATTATTCCTAGTTAGCTTAGTAGGTTCGGGAAGTCGTAACCCGTTTTACTTTAAGTCCCGTTAAATCGGGCCTTTTATAAACTTAATTACTTAAAACTTTGATTCGTTTTTATTTAATATTAGGATTTCTTATTTAAATCCAAATATTTGCCGGGTTATTTTTACTAATAACGGTACGTTACCCGTCTTTTAGTATTAACAGAGTTTAATTACCAAGCCCGTTTTCGGGGTGTTACAAGTCTACCCCCCTTAAAGAGGTTTCGTCCTCGAAACCTTGCTTACATAGTTCATTGAGTTCTAAACTCAATGTGTTTGACCTGAGTAATCTCTTAAGCATTATTCATATTTTAACCAATTGTTAGTATTACCAGAAAAAATTTGGTAATATCTTTTTGGTTACAGAACCTCTACGTACCTCATACGACATATTGTAACTTGAAATAACGTAATTCCGTTATTTCTACTAGTTTAGTTAACTTAGCGATTTCCATCGCTTTTATATATTATCGAACTCTTGGTGAATCCGTTACCTTGACCCGTTTAAAGGTCTTTAGTGAAATATTTCACTTTTAGCAATAATTTCTTTTGTTTTCAGATTTATTTATTCGGTTCAGTTATACCGAATCCACCGCTTACAAGCAAACCAATTTTTTTATTGATTTGAATTACTGGCCTTAACTGGTCTTACTAACTAGACTTATTAGTCCCGTTACTTTTCACCGCTCGCTTGGTTATAACGTGATTTTACTTCACATTACATTTCCTAACCGTGATCGTGTCACATCGTGTTTAGTTTGTATCAACCTTTCATTTTCGAAAATATCACTTTTCGAATATATCGTCTTGCGCCTATCAGTGTCAAGACTTGTATCTTTCATGCTTACTATTTAAATTCCTATCAGCATTTATGTTTGTAAAAACGCTATTTCTTACTAAAACCGAAGTTTTAGTTTTAGGATCTTCTCTTTAACTTTTGTCAATTATCCATACCAGGATATTGACAGTCCATAATTTATTCTTTTACAGTCTTAGTTTTATGCGGGGATTCTCAACCGATTCCCTCGCTTTATCTAATTAACCCGTAGGTTTTTATCACTTAGCCTTATGGGCTATTTTGATTAGACTTTCACCTCTTTAGGGCGAAGTCCTTATAACTTCTTTCTAATCATGACCCGTGGGTCGTTTTAGTCCCGTAGATCTTTCATTTGTTTATAACCCTAAAGGTTATGTTGATCCCGTAGATCACTCCTTACTCATGTCATTCTTAAAATACATGTTTGGTGTCAAGGCACCCTGTTTTTGTTCGAAGAATTATTTGGTTTCAAGCTTAGGTCCCGTTAACCTTAATTGTAGTTTCATGGCTATAATTGTTTTCTTTCGGACGATTTTCCGATTTTATGACTTCTCACGTCATTTATGCGTCAGTTCTTCTTATGCTTACTGTTATTTGATTTGCATATATTCTTATTTGGTTATATCCCATTACCGGGCTCATTATTCTCTTGCATTTAACGCTACCTTTATCTGGCTAGCGCTCACTTGTGCCATTCGGCGTTATATTGTATTCAACCTGTTTGACCTATTATTGTGAAATCCATCACTTATAAACAATCAACTTTATTCTTTATTCAACCCATTCGACTTCGAATAGTTGAACATATTTACTCACAATTTCTATATACGAGATTTTATAGTCATAACTCGTAATCCGAGTCTTTTGACTTTAAATTCGTGTTCCCGTTTCTCGGTTTACGCATGTGTTTAAATCCTTACCCATCAACCGGGTACTTTACCGAAGTCATTATTAGTGCAAGCATTCCGGTATACATTAAGATTTCGTTTTAATTTGTTTGGTTGTCTTAGCGAAATCCATCGCTTTTATTTAACCAAACCTTTATTCTTTATTTGACCATCCTTGACAGTCTTATAAACTATGAATGATGATTATCATCATCATTATTTCTTTACTACGACCAAATTCAACGACTTTGATCGTTTTTCTCATGTGGGCAATACCTTTGTTTCTATGACCCCGCGGGTCATTTATACTTTGGTTTTACAATGCCCTTTTTGTCTACCATGGTTGTTTCGTCCAAAATGACTTATGTCACGAATTTCCTTGGGTCTTTTGTTTCTATGTGCGCCATACATCGTTTTTATGGTTCCCGCGAAAACCATTTATACGAGTATGCCCATAAGATTTCTTGACCCTAAGGATCCTTTAAATTTTCATTCATCTTGACCTTACTACATCGGACATAACTGCGCTCATTATAAGAAGCTCATGCTATCATGTGTTCACTACTTACTTGGCCAGAGTAAGCGATCAACACATGGTACGCGTGACCTTATTATAATTACCACATCACGTCCCATGTAAGTAACTCCTCAAATTATCTCCATATTTATGATTTCATTTGGTAAAACTTTATTTAATTGTTAGTTAACAATTATTAGTTTTAGTCGTTTATCCTTGAACATTTAAAATGTCCCTTTTTATAAACATTTATTCACATTCGTTGATGTGATCATTACTTTTCTCAATAGGATTTATATTGAGAATACTTACTTGGATGATCACTCTCGTCCAAGTTTCTATATAAACTGAATTCTGTTATTGTCTTGTTATTCACAATTTGTGAATAATACATATTCTCTACTGAATTTCTCTTGGAAACGTCATCCTGGATAGGTAACCTATCCAGGTTTTCCAAGTTTCATATTCTATATGCAACTGTCATTCACTATGTATTTGTTGCATATTACTGTTTGTACTATAAGTTTAAAATGTGCACCTGGTAATGCTTGCCCCAACGGGCATTCCTTGCCATTACTTATTTGCGATCGTTACGCGATTTAGGTCCTTGATGAGTATGCTCTTCTTGTAACATCTCGGACCGTTCCATCATCATATCCGCAATTTGTTAAACTCTCGCTATCTTCAGATGCGAGTGTCCGTCAATTAAAACATTTACAAGAATTAGTAATATCAACTTCAATAATCGCCCGTATTATAATACAAGGCTTTTCTACTATACGCGTCAACGCGAGCAATTTTGTCAACTATATTTATCATTTAATTTGAGGTAACGTGTATCACACGATAACCCTATGTGTTGTTCACAACATTTCACCACATAACAAACCATTAATATACATGTACTTACCGGATTTGCGATCAAGCCTCGAACCGAACACAATTTACTCTTTAACCATGAGCTCTGATTACCAACTTGTAACACCCTTGTCATTATTTAATGGTTTTTGTAAAGTATACGACAAACAACATGTAATTATGACTACATATACTTTGTAAAAATACGGGTTTGTTTAAACTTTACAATTTTAAAATAATACAACATAACATAATTGAGTACGTCGTTTAAACATTTCAAAAGTTGTTTAGCAAACAGTTTACATCATAAACATTGTTTAAACCGAGTTGATTTATGCGGAAGCTTCAAGAGTATGTGTTCGGTCCTTCAAAAGTTGCTTGATCGTCACCCATAATCCTTGAGTACCTAAGACTGAAATGTTTACATAAACATTTATATTAGAATGCTTAGAAATGATACTTGATCGAAACTACGATCGAAATGAATTTGAAAATTCCGTAACTTACGGTTTCGCCGTAAGTTACGGTGGTCAATTTCCAATAATTGTCCACCGTAAACCAGTAGACTCACACCGTAAGCTCCTGACCTCTACCGTAACTTACGGTACTACCGTAACTTACGGTAGTCCCTGTAAATCCATCTTTTGGTTGCTTTGTTCATTATACTCAAGCCTAAATCTCGGATTTCGCTCTTTCTAACATACCAATACATTAGTTTCTCGAAATTCTAATATGTTACATATGAACCAATATCAAAGATCAATCAATCATATTCAAAATATCATGCATATCACGTTATATCAATTTACTAATGTGCAAGGTTCAAATTACGGGTTTCTTATGAATTCTTAACCCGTTTTACCTATCTACTCCTTTTGACCGGTGAAGGGAAGTTAAACACTTTTAACTATAAATCTATATATAAGCGTACCTGGCTCGGGTCAACATATTGACCCGTTTTAAGACCTTGTCTCTATAATATGCTAATTCATAGCCTCGCTAATTCATAAACCAATTACCCTGCGAGCATGAGACTCGACATACACTTATTAGTCCTTAATTGTCAAATGGTATAAATATTACCATTTGACCCGTTTGGTCTAGACTACCAAATATTTTGTGCTTAATATTAAATGGTGTTGTTTTAAACTTCAACTCTTTTTCGTCTACACATGACTAATTCGTCGTTTTACTCTTTTTATTCGTTTAGGCTTACCTTAATAAGTAGCCATTCAAAAACTCATTTTATATATATGTCATCTCGTGACCAATTACCATTTCGCCCATTTTACCATTAAACATGGTTTATCATTATTTTATATGTCCCGACCCGTTTCATTTCGTGTCGGAACCATATTTCAAATATAGCTTTTGTCGTATTTACAACCTATGAATAAACACATAACTTACAAAGGAGGGCGTAAGCTTTACTTACCTCGCATCCAAATTACGCTTTCCTTTTCGTACTTGCTCCGTTTGACCCGCTTCATTCCAAGCCTCCATCTAGCTTTTCAAGAGTCAAACTATCATCATAATTCACAAGGTGGTTAGATTAGTCATTATAACCACGACTATTCCACCTTACGTGTTTTCTATGTCAAAACTACTATTCGACTCCGTCCATGGTTAGTTTAACTCTTCAAAAGTTAACTACCCTTAATTATATGATGTGTGCATATAAGCTAAATCGACTTCATAATTAAAATTTGTATTACCCCACATCACACATAATTAGTCGAACTAAGAAATTACGCGTTTGATTCATAATTTCAACATATGAACATTGTGGGCATAATTTATAATATCAACAATCAAGTTTCGTATCACTGAAAATAGGCTGTTTTTGGTGACCTGTTTAACCTGTTTACAAGTCTTCAAAAATTATGATTTTTTATGTGGCGTACCTCTCGGAGGGTTAGACCTTGTGTTAAAATTTCAAGATCTAACTCTTTACCAAAAACTTGTAAAAATTCATTTACTAAGCTGCAATCAGATTCGTCACTTCTGACTGCAGCTTACGGAAAAATTCATTTAAAATTCCTCGTTTATCCGATTGACGAAATTCCAATTAGCGATTCTTTTAATCACTTAAAATTTTCTACAGTAAGAACTTGAGATCATAACTCAATTCCTAAATTGAGTTATGACATTCGTAATGGGCTGCAAATTCTGCCAGAAAACGCAGCTTGAACCTTTGATACGGAAAAATTCATAAAACGCTCAATTCTCGTCGAAAAAATGCGATTCCAGTGGGGTTTTAAAGATATTTCCTGGAATTACATTTTAGACTCAAGAAACACATGTTTTTATCACGTTTTGTCTAGGTTACAGCTGATACAAGTCGGCTGCAAATTCTGATCAAGAGCCGTTTGAATTCAGCTTTCAATTTAAGCAAGTTCTTAACATCATAACACCATTTTAGCAATCAAAAACCCTAACAACAATCACCTTCAATGGTGTTCATGGATTTTTTTTTTTTACTAAAATTAGGCACGATTTCAACATATCTTGTCTAGGGTTTACTCCTAAACACTACAATGTTCCTATTTCATCCATATAACAAGCATGCATCAACAAATTTCGAATACCCTAAATTAATGAGAATTTCAAGTAGAGAATTAACATCAAATTTTACATACCTTACAACCCCCTTGCAATGGGGATCAGTAATCTATGCTCGATTTTCGTTTTGGACCAGATTTGCACCTCCAATTTGAGAGTTTTAGTAAGGATTTTAGGGTTTGAAGAAACCCAGATCGCCTCCTGCTTCTTTGTACGACCAGACATCCCCAAATGGGGTGTTTGGTTTTTGTTTTAATTAAATTAGGAACATAAGTTTCGATTTTAACATCTTTGGCCCCTCCATTTTCCTTAGTTCATAATTTAAGTGTTTTAACCCACTCATAATTCACTATCTAACTAGGTTAGAATTATTCCTAGTTAGCTTAGTAGGTTCGGGAAGTCGTAACCCGTTTTACTTTAAGTCCCGTTAAATCGGGCCTTTTATAAACTTAATTACTTAAAACTTTGATTCGTTTTTATTTAATATTAGGATTTCTTATTTAAATCCAAATATTTACCGGGTTATTTTTACTAATAACGGTACGTTACCCGTCTTTTAGTATTAACAGAGTTTAATTACCAAGCCCGTTTTCGGGGTGTTACAGTGCCCGACGCACAAATCCGCTAGGTTTGAGTCTTCCTGCATCACTTCACACTTATCATTGGCTTTGCAACCCAATGGTGGTCTCTTTTTCCTTAATTGCTACATACCAGGGATTTTCTTACATACAGACATTTTTACAAAGGTTTATACCTACTCACTTACTCTTGAACTCGCTCAACGTTATGTTGACTTTTCAAATTACATGTATTTCAGGAAACTAACAGATCTGGCACGGTATGCACGTATTTTCAAGCTGCGTTTGAATAAAGAAGTCATCCAGGGTTTAGAAGGTGTAACCTCTTCCTGGACGGGTTATATATACCTAAACCTGGTTTTGTTTAAAGTCTTTTGCTAAGTCTTTATGAACTCAAATAAATCAAGTTAAGGTTTGTAAATTATTTTGTGATTGTTGAAAATGGGATTTTTCTAAACTTTATTAATGGATGAATGTCTCATGTTTTTATCATATAGCATTGTTATGATTGTTGCTATGGTATTAAGAAGTCACACCAAATAAACCACGCTTCCGCAAAAGTCAGGGTGTGACAGCTTGGTATCAGAGCCTCGATCATAGCGAACTAGGATTCCTTCTCGAGTCTAGACTATGATCATCAGGGCTCTCACGAAAACGTTTTCAAACATTTTTACATTGCATACACAAAACGTCCAGATCCAGGAAACAAACATTTTTACCAACAAAAGGCACAAATACACATTTCAAAATTTATGATTATAATTCAGTCTTAGAGACTGAGGGAGGATCAGTCTTAGAGACTGAGGGAGGATTGGTCTTAGAGACCAGGGAATTAGACTTAGAGACTGGGAGAAATTGAGTGACTGGGAGGCTTAGTCTGAGAGACTAGGAAGGATAGTAGGTTTCATGAAGAATAATGTGAATACATGACTACATGACAAATTATCTTGTTTGCATACATTGATTGTTAGTACTTACTATGGATATACATGTTATGACTATTATGTACCGGCACACGTGTCACACTATTTAGAAGGCGAGCTATCAAACATTGATAACCCTACGGCCACCGTCGCCGATAATGAGACTGCATCTGCGCCAGAGACATTTACGTCAGACACTGAGAGTGATCCTGACATGCTGACCAAGGATGAAGACGACTTCCAACCGTTCGCGCTGCCAGACTTTGGTGATGAATTACCTTTGCTGATGGCTTCTTTGACGAGAATCTTTCTGTCATTCTTGTTGCGGTCCACGACCATCTAATCATTTGGACACTTCAATGGCGAGCACATCATGGCCCCGATCCTCGACGCCGTACCTCTCGTGGTTATTTTCCCGAGGATCCGTCTATTTAATGAATTGTTTAATGGCGACATTAATCTGCTTGTTGATGATCCTCCTGCTGACGCCCAGGATGATGGAAGATTAGATGAGAACATGATTACTAATTTCACTTCTTGGCCCCTGTTAACAGGACACCCTCTGATTCTAGCGTATATTCGATTTCAGACCCCCTTGAGTCTGTGACATTTACAGCCTTATAGACGGCCGGGTCACATCTTTCTACTACTGACACGGACAACGACGCCATTATGACTGCTGCACTAACACCTGCTCGAGGCACCACACTGTTACCCGACCCAGGGCCTGCTCCTGAGTTAGCTTCTGCACCTTTTGGGACAACTTGATGTTGCACCTACTGATCCTGCACCCTTACTTGATCATGACCCTATTTCTTTTGACTTACCAGACAATGCATCCCTTATACCCGACCCAGAACTTGCACCTAATGACCTTCTTATCAGTTGAGACGTTTGCACCTGCACCTTCACCCGCTGATGTTGCTCTTGTGAAGACCGATGTCCATTACACCAACATGCCTATCGCTTTCTTTCAAGACATACCTGCACCCCGGAAGGGGACTCTAGGCCAGCACCCGCGTAACGATCCTTTTGCTACAGCAGCATTTTCTACGGTCTTACGGGCCACACCGTTTACTACTTTCACCTCTACAGCGCTGGACGAGCCGATTGGATGGTTCCTACAATACACTATGCTAATTTTAGACCCTTACCATCCCTCACATTATGGAGGCCACACATGAGATGAGTTGCTCCTGTAATACCAACTACAGTTTGAGGATATGAGTCGCAGAACGTTGGAGAGCTGACACCACATTTGGTAACTTCAAATGCCAAACATTACATAACTAAAAGCATGATTTAAGTATTTACATCACAAGACAGCATATTGTCTGAAAAGTTTATATAAGACACCACGTCCTCCACCCTATTTATTGCCAGCATACTTTGATCCTCCACATTTATCAAGGTTCCTTTTGCGCTCTCAACCGTTACTATTACACCGTTCCCAGGATTCTGATGCTCATTTCTTTACTATCGAGCGGCAGAGCAGATAATTACTTCAACGTGTACACAAGCTCAAGGAGGAAGTCCACGCACGTTAAACAATTTACTTTTCTTTCCTCCTCCTCAGACACTGGTATGGTGATTTCTGGATTATGCGGATTACATTGCTTTCAAGTAAAGACACTAATGATAAGCCGGGTTTGTGGAGACTTTTAAAGACCACTTCAGACTATGTGATTTTGATATACTAATACGTTTAATGGACAAGGGTAGGGTGACCCTGTGTCCCTATTGATGTGATACATTTTGGAAGGCAATACAATTGTGGTCAGGGAATAATGAGGGCCCAAATCATTATAAAACATGCGACAATACTTTATGGCCAATGACCAATGAAACTCCGTCACTATGTCTCCATTAAGCACGTTATGAATCTATATGTGTGTACAATAATTATAATGCTACGTGCTTGCTTACTATGCTCTCATTAAACAAAATTGCCAAATTTCTTGGTTATACTATGATTATACTATTGCTTGATTGGTGGGTATGATAACCTAATATGTGTGTGTACATACAACTATATGCACTCCCCGAACGAATGAGACCTGACCTGACCAACCTTCTTCTCAGAAGATGTCGATACAATGGAACGTCGATACCAACAACCCTCTGCCGACAACGGCAGAGACAGAACTGCAAGGGCGTATCTCGCAAGCCATCACACAACTCGAGGCCCTTCGCTCCAAACACGGCGGAGGTACCTCAGGAAATAACCCACCCAGCGGTTGCACCTACGAGCAGTTCTTGAACCACAAACCTCGAGAATTCGACGGCACTGGGGGTGCCTTAGCATTTGTGCGTTGGGTGGAGAAGATGAATTCTGTCTTACGATTGAGCAAATGCGCCCCAGAACATCAGGTTACGTACATAGCAGGGCTATTTGTAGATGGGGCTCTGTCATGGTGGAACCTTCAAATTCAGGCAATGGGCGAGGCCGCTGCGTATGCTATGACGTGGGACGAAGTGAAGGAACTAATGCGCAAAAGATATTGCTCTAGGGCGGAAGTCCAGAAGTTGGAAACCGAATTGTGGAACTTGAGAATGGAAGGTCCAAAGATAGCTGAATATGTGCAGAGATTTGGCGAGCTATCACAAGTTGCATCGCATTTGGTGGAACCAGAATCTAGGAAGATCGAACTTTTCATCAGGGGACTAGCACCACAGATTCTAAGCCTGGTAACAACATCTAAACCTTCCACGATCACCGAGGCTATCAACATAAGTATGGCGCTCACGGAAGAAGCAGTTAGACTAGGAAAATTTTCTAGTATGGAAGAGAAGGAGGAGACTCATGTAGAGTCATCTGGAGATAACAAGAGAAAGCTCGCAAATTTCAAGATGGTTACTCGAGGGAGTAGCAAGAAGAAGGCCAAAAAGGGAAAAGACTACATGGGTATCCTACCTAAGTGCGACAATTGTCTACGTTATCATGTCGGACGATGTAAATATGGAAGATTTGATAACTGTGGCAAGAGAGGACATCCCAAGGAAACTTATAGACAAGGTATTGAAGGTGGAAATAAAGGTCAAGATGATAGCAAGAATCACAGAGAAAACAACGACAACGACAACTATCAAGGAAGGACGAGTGACAAACAGAAACATGCACAAGGTTGTTTTAACTGTGGAAGCAAAAAGCATTTAAGAAAATACTGCCCTAAGAAGAATCAAGCACATGGATAAAAGCTCAGTAGCAGAGCTAAGGGAGCACACCAGGAATCCGAGCATGGATATCGGTACGTTCCATATTACTCAACGTTATGCATCTGTGCTGCTAAATACGGTTGCAAATTTTAGCCTCGCATCTCTAGAGTTCGAGAGTATACTTGGTTTAGTAACAAGTAAGTTAGATAAGCCGCACACGATAGTACTAGCTAACGGGAAGCTAGTGGGAGTCAACAAAGTAATTGGGATCGGCAAGATAGAACCCGAAGAGCGTAAGTTTACGCTAGATCTACTGCCAGTTGAGTTGGGAAGCTTTTACGAGGTAAGTGGGATGGGTTAGTCGTCGAGCGATCGAGCGGAGATCGATATCCGCACCCCGATGACGAACAAAGGAACGATCGTGACTCACAAAGCAGGATGCGCCTCTACAGATCACGGATTGCTCTAAGACACGAAAGTTGTTATGGAAAGGATGAGTTGTTTTCTTGGCTCATGTCGGGGACAAGGGAGTCGAAGAACCAAAACTCGAAGATATACCTGTGTTAAGGAATAACCTGAGAGTTCTCCCCGAAGACTTACCAGAACTATCTCCTCAACGACTAGTCGAATTTCGCATCAATTTGATTCCAGGCGCCGCGTCTGTGGTAAATGCACTCTAGAGACTTGCACCTTCTGAAATGCAAGGATTGACAGTGTAGTTTCAGTAGTGGATAGAGAAGGAAGATAACAGACCAAAATTGCCAATTTGGGATACCCCAGTTCTGCTCGGAAAGAAGAAGGAAGTGACTTTCAAATGAGCATCAACTACCAGGATCCGAACGAGCTATCCCACGAGAGTCGGTGGCTCTTGCTAAGGATTAACGAATTACTTATGTAACTAACGGTGAGGACCCAACTACTATTTCACGACGAATCGATGATCGAGTGTCGTTAGCTGTGAATTCAGGAAGGAAGTATACCGGGGAAGTTGTGGGACAATGACAGGTCGTGAACGGACACACGAATGGTGTGTCACACACGATGCACTAGACAGTGTTACACCAAATACGGAACCTTAAGGATCTAGAAAACATGTATTTAGGACCATTGGGAACCCAGGACCAAATTCACAAGGGTTGTTACTTAGGAACCACATCTGTTAACCTAAATAGACACCATTAACCTGACATATATGCCAGTTCCGTTGACCAAACAGAGAGTACTTGAATTTCTTTTACTTCTAGCGTGTAGATGTTTGCATCTCTACTCCCCCTAATGGTAGTTGCATCACGTTGATTTTCTTCGCTGAGAGCGAACACTCTTTTGCTTCCAATATTTGGTCGTTTCTCCATTTTAGCAAACGCTCATTATGTCATTACTTAAAATTCACATATTACGCATGCACCTTCTGCTACACGTGCGGTTTCATTTCAAGCGCTTCATTGAAGCTCGAATATTATGTTGCTAAACCTAATCACTGGGTTGTGATTCAAATGACTTACATTATTGTTATTGTTGACTCTTTTGTTACCAAGTCAACACACTTTCTTGAAACTGCTTTCGTTCAAGTTATGTTCATAGTTCATCATCGTAACCGTGCCGGGATTCCCTTGTTGATGCATACGTTTATTATCGGATTACGCCAGAACCAAGTTCAATTGCTCGAACTTATTCATTTCGCCTATTCAGTTTAAGACGTCATATGATGTATCAGGAGCGTCATATTCAAACATTTCTGCAAAGATTCTTTCATTACGAGTCGTAGTAGATTCGGTTGATCTACAACTCCACTAAATCGTTTGATTGACTTCGACACCTTGAGGTGATATTTTCACAGAATTGAAGATTGTGCTAATTGGGTTACTCACTTCATATATGGATTTAAATTATTTGCTCTAATCTGTCTAGTTTATCACAATTAAAGCAGTCTCAACATAGTTGTGTGTTAAGGCAATGGTACATATCTTCATTCCATAGCACAATGTACCTCTTAACAATTCTTTCATTGTCTATCGAATACCTTGCGGTATTTAATACTTTTTCACCTTCGATAAAAAACAGTGGCTCTTTGATATTTCATATTCAACTGGAAACTTTACGACATTGCGTAAATCAAATCTTCAGATTGTCTCGGTCCACATTCACTTGATTTCAGGCACGGTAAACTTATTCAGTCACCATTATTATTGAATCTCATCATTTCGACACCTTGTGGTGTCATTATCTTGTGCTAATCATAGTCAACTGTTTCACCCAAAACTACATATGCTTTTGTTGACTTGTCATTTGAACATTTCTGATGCAACTACGAATCAAGACCGTGATACACCAAATTCGCTTGTATTCCATTCGGTGTACCTTCAAAACATAAGAGTGCCAACACACTAAACTTTTCCGTTCATTTAGTCGGGAGATTTACAGAACACTTTACTACTACTTTTGAGTTATTGATTTTGAGTTCATATAGCGGATGCTACGGTTGTGAAAACTCGTTGGCATATTGTGACCGACTATATAAGTATCCTAATAGACAAGACTCCTCTTTTGTGGAACCCCTGTTAACTGGATTACACTAAACTATACGTCGATACGTCTTGTACCCTCGACACCAAATGCTAAAAGCACATACCTTTTAACTATTGGATTGTGATGTTATATATATATTCTTGGACTCACTTGATGTGAATAAGGTTTGAATTGGTTTGATGATTATCTACCTCGGTACTATTCATATACATACATGCATAACGAAACCCTAAGGAATTAAGGTAGTACAAATTTCGAGGACGAAATTTTCTTAACAGGGGGAGAATGTGACAACCATCAAAATTTCAGGTACCGTACAAATTAATTAATTTCGATTATATGCTTAATGACTGTGCTTGATTACAACTGACACCTTAAACTGCTTACTGATTTATATTACATACATACATGTGCATCACTTTACATACAGTCGCTCCATTTATTTCATACAGACTCTTAGTGACAAACCTGATGCACAAAGCACAGTTAGCACAGTGAGCGAATAACTCAGACACGTGCTGACAATGCCAGCACATAGACAGACACTATATTGAGGCCAGTATGAGCCAGGGACAAAGTACTACACTAGTATGGGTGTAGGGAAGTGAGGACCATGAGACTGTGTCATTAGGTGATAGATATAGTGCCGGGAAGTGCCTAAAACACACTTTAAATACAGAATTCTGCATTCTTTTATAAAATTCAGCATTGTATTATACTAGTAGAATACACAAATATGGCAGAGTGGTCCTGTGTACTTTCCTAAGTGCCAGGAATGATTTCGTTACAAAAAGATGCATAAAAGACGCTATACGGTATGATTTAACGCTTTAACGGAACGATACGTAACCGAGCAACCAGACATTACCCGGGACACCAAAATTTTGTCAGAAACATTATTTTATTATTCCTAAATAATCTTGGTCACAAAAATCCCCACACACTATAGAAACATGACATACACCCACCATTCTAGAAAATACCATTAACCTCCTAATTATTTACCTATTAGTTACCAAAATTTTACAATTTACCCCCCCCCCCAACCGAATTTTCAGCCAAATCTTTACCATATATTTTGTTGAGATTTTATTCCTTGTAATCTTCATTTGATTGGCCAAGAATCTAATTAATGATGACAATAGGTATTAGGGTGCACATGGCTCCAAGGATTTTCATCACAACTTCAAAGATCACACTCCACCCTCACTCTCTCTCTCTCATTTTCGGCCACACTATAGCAGCCACAATCACCACCACTTTCACACCACCATCTTCGATTTACAAGCTTCCTTCAAGTGTAGAAGATGGATGCTAGAGACTTACAACTTGTGGAACTTCAAAAGGGACTTTGTTCTTGCTTTTTCATCATTTCTCATCATCTTCTCCACTAGAATCATCCCTAGCTTTAAGCTAGTAGTAAGTTCCTTGCTTAAACTCTTGTTCATCTTGCTTCATGGTTAAGATAGGTAGTATGATGAAATTTACAAGAACACTAAAAGTTTAAACAAGAAATATGAACAAGAAACATGCTGATTTACATTTTCAGCCAACTTCAGCAGGCTGTAACTGGATCATTTTAAATCGAAAAACTGAACTTCTGGAGTCTAAATTATGTATTTTTGAACAATCGAACAAATGGCACTGGAGTCGTAATTTTTTGAGGTCGTTTACTATTTTTAAAGAATTGTTTTAAGACAGCAGCTCAAGCTGAAAATTTCCTGCTGAAAAAGTGTGTCGTATTCAGAGTCAAAACTCGAAACCTGAGTAGAATCAGCTCATGGGATTTTTACAGTAGATGGTCACTGTTGTTTCCATGATCCTCCAACTGGAATTTCATCAATCGGGCTTACGAATAATTTTTAGTGAATTTTTCCGTAAACTGCAATCAGAAAGTAACAAATCTGATTGCAGTCGGGTAAATGAATTTCTCTAAAATATTGGTAATGAACTGGACCCCGATATTTTTACACAATATAATTTGGAACGTATGTGACGTTCTGTAAAAATTTGGGAATTTTTGGAGAAGGTTAACTATTTTATTAAAATGCTCGAAAACAGTCCAGTTTTGATTAATAAAGCTGAAATGACATAAGTAGTGTATTGCATGCATGATTGTCGGGTTGGCTATGTGGGAACAATCTACAGAATATAGGTAATAGAAAATGATATGCTATTAAGCATGGACGCCTCCATTTACAAAGGAGACCATGGCGAAATTTTCCGAAAATCCTAACACTTAGTAAATAATTTTCTGGACAAGTGTTTACTAGTATATTACAGACTATGTTTTTCAAGCATAAAACTCCCCATAATTTTTATAACGAAATACAAAGTATTGGAGGTTGGTTTTATACAGGAACATGGTTAAAAATGTATTCTCTAAAGTGGGACTTAAAAAAAATATATAATTCCAATACGAACAGACATATGTAAAATATCCCATCTTTGGGAAGGAAATACGAATGCACAAGCATGAGAAGTATTATTACTAAAATATTGAAGACACTTTAAAACGTAACTCAAAGGCACTAATCAACACTAAGACAAGGCACGACCCGTTCGTCTAATAGACGTTAGACCATTGTAGGTAGTCGTGTTTGCTGAGGAGATTTGGGTTACGAGTACCGAAGACGCAATACTGTGAGTTCATGTCCCCCTTTTCTCTTAACAATTTTCAGTTTTACACCTCGGGGGTGAAATACATGTTACAGACATTTACAGGCATTTATTTACTTGGTATGGTTAGCTTAAGGAGGGTTTTTATTACGCGAACATGTGAGTGGTGGGCACAACACTTAAGGCCATTAATCCTCGTTGCAGGACCGGGGACATTAGTGATAGATCTATTTGGGTGTAGCGAGCCCCACTCCTGAGTCCGCTGAGTGGACCATGAGATGACTAAGTGCCCGACGCATAAATCCGCTAGGTTTGAGTCTTCCTGCATCACTTCACACTTATCATTGGCTTTGCAACCCAATGGTGGTCTCTTTTTCCTTAATTGCTACATACCAGGGATTTTCATACATACAGACATTTTTACAAAGGTTTATACCTACTCACTTACTCATGAACTCGCTCAACGTTATGTTGACTTTTCAAATTACATGTATTTCAGGAAACTAACGGATCTGGCACGGTATGCACGTATTTTCAAGCAGCATTTGAATAAAGAAGTCATCCAGGGTTTAGAAGGTGTATATACCTAAACCTGGTTTTGTTTAAAGTCTTTTGCTAAGTCTTTATGAACTCAAATAAATCAAGTTAAGGTTTGTAAATTATTTTGTGATTGTTGAAAATGGGATTTTTCTAAACTTTATTAATAGATGAATGTCTCATGTTTTTATCATATAGAATTGTTATGATTGTTGCTATGGTATTAAGAAGTCACACCAAATAAACCACGCTTCCGCAAAAGTCAGGGTGTGACAATTTTCCTCTTCTTGCTTGACCCCTAAGTGCCTCCTAGAACCTTAGGGACATGTGTTGATGATTCATGGTCCATGATAGCTTGAGTTGTCAACAATCTATGGTGATTGGAGCACTATATAAAGCCATGAAGTTGCAACTCATCCTTCACACCTTCTCTTGCACTTCCTGATCATTTCTGGAGCTCAAGACCCCTCTCAAGTGATCACAAATCGTTCATAGGACTCTTGTAAGTTTGCTTAACCTTTCTTAATTAAGTTTAACTTAGTTATTTAGCTAAAAGTCAAACCATCGTAATTACGGTTTGACTTCGAGATTAATTAATAATGGCTCAGTCAAATCTCGAATTAAAAGTACCTTTAAGTAGGTAATTATGTGGGTAATAAACCCTCAAAAGGGTTCCCTCTGATTCCCACTCTAACTAGGTCAAATGTCGGGTCAAACTTGTTAATAAAAAGTCAACAGGATACTTAAATTCTAATTTATGCATGATTAGCAATGTAGAACACATACAACCTGTTTGATCATTAATATAACTTGGCAATTAGTGTAAGAACATGTCTAAACATGTTCAACCCGACAATTTCCTATTTAGACCCGGTTCGGAACCGAAAGTCGCATAGTTTGACTTTTACTTTGACTTTCAGTTCTGACCCGTTATGGTATGTTTTAGAAATTCCTTAGAGCTTTATTTGGACCAGGTTACATGCTAGTATAACCCTCTGTGATTATACACCTCGGATCATTAGTTATCCAATTAATACGCATGATTCCGTTAATTGCCCATATGTTGACCATTATGCCCTTTTCACCTTAAAACGTGATTTTTGAAAATGTAAAAGAGTAGAAACCTTAGTTACTGATATATAAACTTGCACCCAAAATTTGACATCAGTTCGAGGTGTAGATTGAGAGTTATGCTCATTAGCGTAATTAGAAGCTTATTTAGCGATTAAACGACATAATTAGCGTATAGCCTATTTAAACCTACTTTTTGGTATCAAACTTATTACCCACTGATGTAATATATTATTTTGGGATTTTTGAAGATTTTTAATTAATTTTAGGCTGAGCATAACTCATAGTCGTAGGCTTAATCCGGTAATTGTCGGTTTTGCCCTTACGGGCCATAAAATGAGTTTTACATATCTAAACGACTCCAAACCTTTTGCTACTGATCACATATGATAAATAAATTATTTTAAGCCTCCTGGAATAATAAAAATATCAGCTTTATGTATCGAACCCGGAAATGGCCTCTAATCGCCTTTTTTAAGCGTTTTTAACGCATAGTATGTACTAAAACTATTTTAAACATACAAGGGTTGATACCTACTGATATTTGAGGTAAATTATAATATTTTAACAGTAGATGAAAGTTGTTTAACTCAGATTTCAGTTTTGAGCTTTTCGGCTTATGTGAAATTACCAAAATGCCCGTACGGTGCATAGTTTGGTTATAATTAGTAAATTTCACATATATACTTTAACCTACTGATATAACTTAGCAAATTGATTATCTTTGCTGATTTCATCAAACCTGTAACTCAGGATATTACTTAAACTCTTTTATCACCTTATAAATGACCAAACTACCCCTACGTGGCATAGTTTGTGTTTAAATTCATTTCGGGCATAATAAATGATATCTTACTGATGTCACAACATATTTGGAGCATATTAACTTAGGAAACCTGTAAATGGCTCTCATTATTACCCGTTACGCTTATTACGCGTTCGGTGCGGTTTATGTAACTAGTTTACATAAATTAGCCGAAACGGGTCAAACCTTATCGGTTTTTTCTCAAAATCCAGAATGTGTATAATATACCCATATTAAACAAGTCTTCATACTTGTCGGGTCTAAAACACATTCTATTCGGTCATCGCTTAATCGTGCATACGAACCGTATCTTTGAAACTAACCGGTCTAAGCTTTAGCTTAATTAAAGACCCGTTAGGATTCTAATTGGTTATTATAAACCTTCATTCCAGATTAGGAGTACCAGTAAAAGCTACTTGCATTTTGCTTATTGTGATTATTACATTGCTCAGGTAAATACTTTTAACTTATTTTCCCTATACGGGCTTGGGTTACGGTATGTAGAATACCGCTTGATCGGGCATCAAATCTTCCATCGTTGGGTGGTTAATTGAATAATTTGATCGGCTCGTTTAAATAGTCTTGTTTACTTAAAGCCTTTGGGGGGTTAATGACCATGTCCCGGATATCCTTGGCATCATTTTACGAAATGGCCACGACTTAAGCGCGGGGTGTAGGCGTACACCCGTCAGTGCACAAAAGAATAATGTGGTGTGTCTATTGATCTTTAACCCGGACATGATCCGGGCTACTGAACGCACAAGGAACATGTAATTCGTTCACAAGATTATATATTTAAATAATTCTCCCAAGTTAAATAAAATGTTTATGCCACGTGCGTCCAAAATCAATTTTCAATCATTTTTAAAACGAGTCAGTTGATTGTATTTACCAGTGTAAACTGACGTATTTTCCCAAAAAGATTAAATGCAGGTACTAAGCGTATTTGGCTGGGATTTCTCCTTAGCATCGATAGAAGTCTCGCAAGCTTAAGATGCCTACCGTCTGTTGAACTATTATTTGTTTTTGATCCTTCTGTGGACAACATTCAACTGTTGTGATACACGATATTACAATATTATTAAAGTTGAATTATATTTTTCATTTGCTTCCGCTGTGCACATTTATATTGTGTTGTTTGACTATTATGTTGCCAACCACGTCACGATACTTCCCCACCGGGCCCACCGGTGACACGTGGAAATCGGGGTGTGACAGTGAATGAAGATACATCAAACTTTCCAACATTGGTTGAATTTTTCAGTCAAGAAAATATTGATGAATTGAGACGGAAGGTTGAAGAATGTCGGAAAGATAAAAATTTTGATGGTACAATGAAAGATGCACATAAAGAAGAGAGGAAGAAATGGTTCAGAAAGAGTAATGAACGAAAGTTTAAAAGGCCTCTGAAGTTTTATAAAAGAGATAGGGATGTATCACTGGGTGACATCATCAGTCGGGGCTTTCTACCACAGGTCAATGCTTATGCTATTCGTCGAGAATATGGTGTTCGGTATTTTGCATTCACTCATTGACGTGTGCGTATATATACATAATTTTGCAATGAATTTACACACGATTGGGTTTTAAATTTATAAAAGTGATTATTACTTTTACATCAAAACACACACGAAAGAGGCAAGTGTACCCCGTCATATATGTAATAAAGTATCGGTAAGAACCAAGTATCGATCCAAGGAAATGGGCGGAGAAATAATACTAGACCTTTGTCACTAAACTATCGGTAAAAACATAGGTTTTGTTGATTTTAACTAAACTAAAGTAAGCATAACCAAATACATAATAAAAACATAATAGATAGTAGATAAAAAGCCTTGCTAAATACACAACCACAGCATGTCAACTAAGTCATTTTTGGCACTAGAAGCATTCGGTCAATATTCCAATTTAAGACAATTAGTATCCCTTTCGGGAATCCTAACATGACAATCATTCGGAAAGTTAAAACGATAAACACACTTTAACCACCTAAAATTGTTCTTTAACGTGCAATTGATAAATGTCTATGAAAATCTCTTAAAAATAAGTTAGTCAGCCGTTAGGATTATTCTAACCTCACTTAATCAAGGAAAGCGACACCGATAAACACAATGCAACCACCGAGACAAGCATAAACTAGATTAAATCACAACCAAGTTCATTTTATAAATCTTGTACAATAATTCACTAAGATAGCAATTTTGGCCTAAACTACTAACTAAGCTAACAAATCTTGACAAGAATTTATAACGACACCATCTAACCCGTTTAGGTCCTTACGTGACGGCAAGCTCTCTTGATTAACAATAATTACATTTTATTAAATCACTAACCATTTCTAGTATCATGATGCATACATTTAAACCAAGTTAAACTAGTTAACCAAATTCAAAGTTTACTAATACAAGATTAATTAAGCTTCATTTTTCAACTATCTTAACTAACCAAGCACCAATCATCCAACATAATTACTTATAATCAAGAATTCAATATCAATAACAAGGTTGCAAACTAATCATCAAAGATAATCATAGAAAATACTTCAAGTGTCATTACAAACAAAGTTTAACACACTAATGGCAATAATCTAGCAAGGGATTGTTTGTGTTTTTGCCCAAAGGCTACAATAATACATAAACAATAATCTAAGTACTTGAAAGATTAACAAAATCATGGAAAGATTAGAAAACCAAACCATAAACAAGTACTAGACTAAGGATCCGGGTAGTAATGGAGCTAAACGGGACAATGTGGCTTGATTCCGGGTGAAAGCTAATGCCTCCGGAGCCTGAAAATCGCCTGAGAAGCTCTCCAAAAATCCAGAATCTCGAACAGAAGGTTTCTGTTCTGTTTTTATACTTTTCGCCGTTGCACGGTCGTTCTCCATATGGAACGACTGTTCACTTTATTCAATTATTGGGGATGGGTCACCATACTGCATACGTCATCAGATCGTTGACCAGATTCGAAATGGCACGACCGTTCTTTGTGTGGAACGGTCGTTCAGTTCCGGGCTACTTGTTGCACGCCGAGTCGCACAGGTCGTTCATCACCGAGACTCTGTTGGTTCATCGGATATGCACGGTCGTTCCTCAGATGGAACGTCCGTTCTTCACCGAGCCGCCTTGTTTCCTAGAACGCCCAGTCGCACCTCTCGTTCATCACCAAGCTGATCAACTTTGTCGGAGATGCACGACCGTGCATCAGGTGGAACGGTCGTTCCACATGCCCAGTTCAGAATCCTTAACAGAATGTCCGCAGCTTCGTCGTTTTGTCCGGAAAGTCCTCGTTTTTGCTATCATCTTGTTTGGTATGCTGTTTTAGGCCTGTAAACATAAATGTAGATAAATAAGTACCCGAATGACGGTTTTACGGCCAAAAACGCATAAAATAGGGGTAAAACGGGGAACTAAAATATGTGTAAATTAACGAATATCAAATCTCCCCACACTTGAACCTTGCTTGTCCTCAAGCAAGCTAAACTAAAAAGCAATAAAAGACATAAACAAACAAGAACGATAATTTACACACTATTTTATTGAAAACTAATATAAACGGTTAGCCGGTTTGTCGAAAGACAGCATCAAAAGATTCAAACCCAACAAGCATATGCAATTAAAAAGCGACAACCAAAAAGCCGTGACAAAACATTTAATTGACTCACAAGTTAATCCTCACACAACTCACAATGTTCACACACACTCGGTTTTATTTATGAAACATACATAAAATGTGCATGCGTAAACACTCAACGCCTAGTCAATGAAATGTGCAATATCATAAACTTGTTATAAGATCTCGTCTCCGCCAACTAACATGCAAATAAGTGTAAATCAAGAGGTCTTTACGGGTTATAACATTAGGCTTGGGCGAAGGGTAAGGAAGTGGACATTTAAAGTGGCGAAAATGGTTAAAACTCGGTAGTAGCGTTTAACTAGCAATAAACAACACAACTTTACATACAAACGCCTTAAAAAGGCGACTAAAACGCAATCGAGCTTATCAACGAAATTTTTAACATTTAAGCATTCAAAATTGCTCGATTTCTATCAACTTCACCCTATTTTAGGGTGTTTTATTTTCAGTTTTTTTTTTTTATACTATACAATGAAATAAAAATAATAACAAGCTAGTTAAACTATTATTTTAACCGAGTTTCAACACTAAAAAGGTTTAAAAACATAAAAAGGCTAAATTTGGTTAAGTGGGCGATAATGTGGGTAAACAAAGGTGAACAGGAAGGCTCGACATGGTTAATCCTAAAGGGTAATATAAGGTGAACGGGAAGCACAACACAAAGAACAAGGTACACAACAAAGGGGTAATCTAAGTGCCTCTATCACGTTTACACAAATCCGCACGTTCATGGTCTTAACAAGCATACTAGTGACAAGTTCTAAATTGCACATAACATCCGGCTCACTCCTATATCCGTAATGAACAAATATATAACAATCTAGGCTCAAATATGCTCACGTAACGGAAGGAATGGGTAAAAGTGTGAAAACTATCATGTAAGTCTTTCTTTGTTTGTCACGCTTTCCGGTTTCCTTTTTCAAAAATATTTTGCTTTTTCAAAAATATTTTGCTTGTCGAGTTTTTATCAAGTCCGATGCTTTCTAAAACATAACCAACCGGTTTATTTACCAACATATATACAAAACACAAGTATTTTTAAATGATTTTTCTGATTTTCTGTTTTTTTTTTTATATAAGAGGACAAACAAAGCTAAGTTAACAAAGTTAACCCCCTCCCCACACTTGAACTTCGCATTGTCCCCAATGCGAGACCCGAGATATAGAGAAAAGGATAAAAAATACTCCCCTCAAGATGATGTTGGTGCCACGAGACTTCCAAAGCTGTATCTGGTACGTGCTCCGGTCCAAGATCCGATAGATAAAACCTGCGAGTATGTCATGTGCACCCAAAATATAACAGAAACAGAAAAATCACAAAACAACCATAATATACATAAGTACTAAAATCCAAACAAAATACAAAGGAAATTGTCTGAAAATACATATCCGGGGTGTTTTAAATAATAGTCAAAATAAACACCCAAATAAAAGCAAAGTACTGAAAGATAAAACACCACCAAATGCTATCACCACCGCCAACTACTCATCATCATCATCATCATCATCATGTCTCGTGCCAGATGGGCCCTGATCGCCATAGCCAGGGGGGTTCCACGGTGGGAACTCCGGCGGGTGCTGAAAATAGTCGGGGTATGCATGATGCATCTCCCCGAAAAGATAAGAAAACCCCGCAGACACCCCTGGTATAAAGTATCCTGGCGATGCTGAAGCTGGTCATGTGTGGCCCGAAGCTCTGCCTGACTGGCCCGAATCTCGTCCTGGCTAGCCCGGATCTGGTCCTGGCTAGATCTAATCTCGCTGAAGTAGGTACCATGCTGCTCCTGCGTCACACGCATATCCTGGAACTGCTGGTAGAAAGTGGGCCAATCCTCATGCTGATGAAATGCATGGTGCTGCGGCGAGTGTGGTGGTGTCGGTGGCTGGTGCTGCTCTCCCATCTCAACATCCTCCTCTTCCTCCTCATGTTCCTCCTCAGCTGGAGGTAACGGGTCCCAGACCTCGCCATTCAATCCCCTCAACCTATCTCCTCTATCAAGCTCAGCAATCACCCCCATGAACTTCAGAGACCGGATATCAACATGAACCCCCTCAGTAATCAAAGTGAGACCCCTAAGCACCCCCGGCGTCATATAGCGCTCATTGTACGCTATCTCGGTCACATACGAACCACCATGTATCTCACTGTTCGCATGTCGCCCCGAGGACTTGACAAAGTACTCAGCCATTCGTGCGGCTAGGTTGATTGGTGCTTTGTCAACCAACGCATAAAGAAAAAGCAAGTCAGGTGTTGGACAGTTACCTTGACTGTCCATGCGTCCGCATATCGAATGGCTGAATACATGGTGCATCACTCGCACCAGAGGGTCTCGGAGTCGCGAGGCTTTTGACATCCTCGGGTTGTAGGGGTCCCCAACGGCATTTTCTGCCAAGAATGCATCCCGCGCTGCATCATTAGGGAAGTTGAACTGATCGTTGAAGACGTCGGGATCATCCATGTCCTCCCGCGTATAAATCCCAAGCCTTCGTCCCAAACGACCAACCGACCATGTATGCCATCGCCTACATAACCTGAAGGTTACCAGCTCCCTGTAGCGGAAATCGGGCTGTGTATGTGCAACAGGCCTTTCATAGGCATACGATGCGAAGAATTCAATCGTCAACTCCCGGTACACGGGTCGGTTGCAACCGACCAAATTTGCAAGCGTGCGAGTCATCATTTCATCAAGTCGGTCATATTGATTGAGTTCCCGCATAACCTCCCAATCTAACCATCGGGGGACTCCAAACTGCCCCCGTCTCGCCCACAATGCATCGTGCTTCGGTATGCATAAAGCTTCTTTCTCAATGTTGGGGTCAAACTGTAGGAAGGGATGGTTCATCTGTAATGGGGAACATTGTTAGAAAGACAGAAACATGAGAGAAATGAGTTGAAAACAAGCGAGCAGCCAATTATGAAGAAACTGTCTAACTGTACTGGGCATATGGCACGGTCGTTCTTCGAGACGCACGGTCGTGCGTCACCGAGAACTAACAGGCCAAGCCAGATGATATCGTGAACAAGCCGGCGAGGCACGACCGTTCCACGCGAGGAACGACCGTGCGACTCCCTGTCTGCAGTTTTTCGACCCCTGCACTTAGAACAATCTGATCTTTGCAAAATTTCAACAAGTATTGGGCCAACAGGGGTCTGAAAGTCAACCGGGTGTTCACGATACTTCGATTTAACAAGGGTTAGGGTTTCGATTTGTTTATGAAGAGAACCCTAAAAATTTCCTTGAAGAATCGGAAGAAATCTACACTAGAAAGCAAGAAAACAAGAAATCTACAACTAGGAACGTACCGTGCGAAGAAGGGTGTTAGATCGTGCGAAAAATCGTGCGATATGGTGAAGAATCGCCCTGGAACGGTCTGCAGCGGCTAGGGTTCGCGAATGAGGGATTTTGCAGCAGATGAGGGTATATATAATGTGCAAAATGACAAAATTGCCCTCAGCCTGTGGCACGGTCGTTCCTGGTATGGAACGGTCGTGCGTTACCGACATCGTTCAAACCCAGCAGCTTCTTCTCGGAAATGCACCGAGGGTGCGATTCATCGTGCCGGCTTGCTCGGAATCGCACGGTCGTTCCTCGTGTGGAACGGTCGTGCATCAGCTGCAGATACATAATTTCTGCAGAAGCTATTTCCAGCAACCGTTTCGGCCGTTTTTCGCCGTTTTTTCGACACACCAACTGTTCTAACAATATTGCAATACAGAACCTTCGCCCGGTACGTATGGAAACTAAACAAACTAACGTAAACTACCTAACTAACCTAAATTACGCTAAAACTACAAAAATACAAAAAAGGACTATTTTACCCTTACAGCGCCAAAGACGCTCCTGCTGCATTTTTGTCGGCGAGTCAGCAGCGTAGACTCATGCTAAATTTTTTTTCGACGAGTCGATAGCAAGACTCAAAGCTAAAACTAGAAAAACTACTAAAAAGACTAAACTACCCCTAAAGCGCAAATTACGCTCTTGCTACATTTTTGATCCGCGAGTCTGTAGCGTAGACTCTCTCCTCCCCACACTTATGATGTGTGCGGGGTTTGGAGTTCAATCACCTCCACCGCCGATTCTATCGGCCCGGCAACGTACAACTTCAACCGATGACCATTTACCTTAAATGTAACGCCATCCGCGTTCTCTACTGCAACAGTACCATACGGAAATACTTCCTTAACCGTGTATGGTCCTGTCCAGCGTGAATGAAGCTTCCCAGGAAATAAGCGCAGCCTAGAATTGTACAGAAGAACGAGATCACCCGCTTGGAATTCTTTATGGTCCTTCAAGCGTTTGTCGTGAAGTTTCTTCGTGCGCTCTTTGTAGAGTACGGAGCTCTCATAGGCTTGATGCCGCAATTCTTCCAATTCATGAATTTGGAGAAACCGGGCTTCACCTCCGGTTTTTAGGTCCAAATTCGCGGTTTTCAAAGCCCACAAAGCCTTGTGCTCCAACTCAACCGGTAAATGGCATGCCTTTCCGTATACCAACCTAAAGGGGGTGGTCCCTATAGGGGTCTTATAAGCTGTACGGAATGCCCATAATGCCTCATCAAGCTTGTCCGACCACTCCTTGCGGTTCGCTCCAACAGACCGCTCAATGATGCGCTTAAGCCCACGGTTCGTGACCTCCACCTGCCCACTCGTTTGCGGATGATAGGGCGTGGACAAACGGTGATGCACACCGTATCGGGACAAAGCCTTTTCAAGATGTGTATTACAAAAATGAGTCCCTCGGTCACTAATGAGCGCTTTCGGAGCGTCAAATCGGGCGAACAAACTCTTAAGAAACCTCACAACTACTCTGGCGTCATTAGTGGGTAAGGCTTGCGCCTCCGCCCACTTTGATACATAGTCAACAGCCACGAGTATGTACTTGTTTCCACGTGAGGGGGGAATGGTCCCATGAAGTCTATCCCCCAAACATCAAAGACTTCACAAACTTGTATCCAGTTCTGAGGCATTTCGTCGCGTGCAGATATGTTCGTCGCCCTCTGACAAGCATCGCACGCTCTCACCCAACTCTGCGCATCACGGAAAATGGTCGGCCAGTAAAACCCGGAATCCAACACCTTCTTCGCGGTGAAGTTGGCTCCGTGGTGGCCTCCGGTAGGTCCCTCATGACACTGGCGCAGAATGTCGGTCGCCTCAGCCCCTGATACACATCTCCTAATCACCTGATCAGCACCCACCTTGAACAAGAAAGGGTCGTCCCATATGTAGTGCTTGAGATCCGAAAAGAATTTCCTCTTTTGCTGGTGAGTCAACCCTTTTATCAGAATCCCGCAAGCAAGATAGTTCGCAAGGTCGGCGAACCATGGCGACTCATCACATATCTCAACACCCATCAAAGATTCGTGTGGGAACTTGTCATTGATTGAATCCCAACGCGAATCCTCGATGTCTCCGTGCTCTAACCGAGACAGATGGTCGGCAGCTACATTCAAAGCACCCTTTTTATCTTGTATCTCAATATCAAACTCTTGCAGCAACAGGATCCATCTGATTAGACGCGGTTTAGCATCCTGTTTGCTGAAGAGGTATCTAATGGCTGCATGATCAGTATATACAACGGTTTTCGAAAGCACTAAATACGATCTAAATTTATCGAATGCGAAAACGACCGCCAATAGCTCTTTTTCAGTCGTGGTATAATGCTCCTGAGCGTCGTGAAGAGTTTTGCTCGCATAATAGATCGGATGGAAGTGTTTTTCCTTCTTTTGACCCAGAACGGCCCCTATAGCGTAATCACTCGCGTCGCACATGATTTCAAATGGCAGACTCCAGTCCGGTGCGACTAAAATAGGGGCCTCAATCAACTTCTGCTTGAGGAGGTCAAAAACCCTCAAGCAATCATCTCCAAACACGAACGGAGCATCTTTCTCTAACAAACGAGTCATGGGTCTGGCGATTTTTGAAAAATCTTTGATGAATCGCCGATAGAACCCGGCATGACCGAGAAAGCTCCGTATAGCACGAACAGAGGAAAATGGGGTCGAATAATCGAATTAAAGAAAATCAGGAAATCCCAATATTAATCCCTTGATCCTAGAAACAATGATTCGAATCCGGCCTCCACCGTAAGTTACGGTGGCCCCTGTTATAACATACCCCCACCGTAAGGCAGGAGGTAACTGCCGTAAAGAATTCAGCCCCCACCGTAACTTACGGTGCCCACCGTTAGTTACGGTGGCCCCTGTATCAGGCCCTTCCATTTTGCCGTTTTTGACACGAAAACTTTCGTATCTTTCAATCCGCTTGTCCTTTTGACCAACCGTTTCTTCCTACGTGATTGTCATTTGATCCTCCATCATATGGAGTTAAAATCCAACATCCTACATAATAGATTTTGAGACTTCTAAGCCTTCGACTCCTTGCTGTTTTACCGAATTTTAACCCGTTTATGCATTTTATCAAACAAACATATTTGTTTAATCCTTATTCCACATGCACCTCTTCAAATTAATGTTATCTACCATGTTAGGTTCTAATCACAGGTTTCTCACATAATTTAAATACGTTTTCGCTCGTATGCTTATTTTGACCCGTTAAGGGTATTTAAGCACTTTAGAACCTGAACTCGCTTTCGTACATTTCTAGCATCTTATTCCTACATTCCTTACCAAGTAATCTTCCACCACAACTATATGTGTGTTGGATTTAATGTGGATATCTATATGTTCCGAGTTTTACCCCTCGGATTATCATTTTACGGCAAAGACCTATATAAAGTCATTCGACCCAAGAATTTACATCTTTCACTATCTTTTCTGACTCTAAGCATTTATTTAATCATAAAATCGTTTCCGAACCCCTTTTAAGGGTCGTTCGTTCAAATTAGCCTATAAGGGCAATTTGGTCAATTTTCATCCTCCTTTTACTACAAGGAACTTTTAAATACTTGTTTGACCCAAATTCCGACCTTTTAACTATAACCTTGTTTATAAACCCATGTGCTTCTAAAACACCATAACCATAACTTAATTTATTCGGTTTACCTAAAAGATAACCGAATAGCTATACTTTAACCTTGTCTAACTCTTATAGAATCTCAAGTTCTACATGATGAGTTGAATCATTATACATACCTGGCTCGGATCAATATATTGACCCATTTCGATACCTTGCCTTAGTAGCTGTTAAGCAATAGCGATGTACGTATCCATTTGATATTTATTACTATTGACCTGTAGGTTCTTTCACTTAGCCTCGTAGGCTATTTCTTTAGATTTTCACCTTTTTACCTTTTTAAGGTGAAACCCTGACAATTCGTTTCTTTCTATCTGTGACCCTAAGGTCTTCTTGGTCCCGTAGACCTTATCACTACGTTTAATCCCGTAGGTTATGATGATCCGTAGATCATCTTTTATTCGTATTCATATTCAAATGTATATATACCTATATAGCTTCAAGGTATCCCTTGTTATGTTTGGAATCATTTGTTTTCACTTTTTGAACTTTAGTTGGTCTTGACCGTAGTCTAAGGCTTCATTTGTTTACTTTCGGACTAGCCTTCCGACTTATGACTTCTGACGTTGCTTACGCGTCAGTTTGTCCTACGCTCACCGTTTCCCCGATTTATAATTATATTTCTTTTAAACCCATTACATAGGTTCATTAATATTTCACACTTTTATTTATTCGATTCACGCTTACTTACATTAGCAAGCGTCATCATTTATTTAATTCTTTTGACTTGTTCGTATGAAATTCCTTTGCTTATGAATGAAAATTTTCATTCTTTATTCAACCCGTTCAATTTTAAAATAGTTGAATGTAATTTGTCAAATTTTCAATTTACAGCATCTTATCGTCTTTTAGTCATGACCCGAAACCCGAGTCTTTTGAGTTTCCATCCGCGTTCCCGTTTCTCAGTCTACGTATGTGTTCAAATCCTTACCCATCAATCGGGTATTTTACCGAAGTCGTTATTATTTCAACCCTCCCGGTATGCATTAAGACTTCGCTTCATTTTTATATTCCGACTTTGTCCTCAAGTTTGACGTTTTACAAAAACGACCCATTAAGAGACACATTTGCATTCTCCGGGTTCGAGTGTAAGTACACCCCCTCCCAATGCATATCTTAATCATTTTACATTAATCTTTGTCCCTTCACTCGGGCTCATTATCCTAATTTAATACGCTTCCGTCACCCGGCTGTGCGTTTACGTTTACTATCAAACATTTTATTTATTTGATTCCTTTGGGTACCATTCACCCCGCCCTTACTACATCGGACGTAAATGTGTCTGCTATAAGAATTCATGGTATCATATGTCACTACTTACTTGGCCAGAGTAACCAATTAACACATGACACACATGACCTTTTTATAGTTTTCACATCACGCCCTATGTAAGTAACGCCTATGTTTAGTTTTCTTGGAAATAATATCCTGGATAGGTATTCTATTCAGGTTTTCCAAGTATCTATTTTACATATGCAATAATCATTCTCTACATGTTTATTGCATATTGCTATTTGTGCGATTATATTTAAAAGCGTGCACCTGGTATGCTTGCCCCGACGGGCGTTCCTTGCCATTAACTTTGTTCGCGGTCGTTACACGATTTAGTCCTTGGTGAGCATGCTCCTCTTGTCATACTTCGGACCGTTCCTCGGTCATATCCGTAATTTGTTCAACCCTTGTCATCTTTAAATGTAAGTGTCCTTCAATTAAGACATTCACAAAAGTTAGTAATTTCAACATTAATAAATGTAAGTATTGTAACACAAGGCTTTTTACTGTACGTGATTTCGTTAACTATACTAATCATTTTCGTTGGTGTAACGTGTATTACACGATACCCTATGTGTTGTTCACAACACTTTAATCATACTAGACCATTAACATACTTGTACTTACCGGATTTGCAATCAAGCCTTGAACCGAACACCAATCTTTATCAAGAGCATAAGGTTTAAGTCCAAGCATAGTTTTCCCACCATACTTGAATCTCTTAAACCAAGGCTCTGATACCAACTTGTAACAACCATAATTTTATTTAGCGATTTCCGTAAATAATCACAAATTACTGAGTATTTATATTTAAACATTCATGTTCAAATACGGGTTTATTAAAACTTTTATAAACTTGGAAACAAAACAACATAATGTAATTTAATTCATCGTTTTAGAATAACGACGAAACAACTTGCGGAAGCTTCATTTAACGCGTGTTCGGTTCTTGCTCGACGCTTGATCTTCATCCGGGGCTCTCGACATTCACATGTGTTCAAAACCAACTTAAAAGTTAGTTTTGATAATTAAATAACTGGTATCATAAGGAAAATGGGGTCGAATAATCGAATTAAAGAAAATCAGGAAATCCCAATATTAATCCCTTGATCCTAGAAACAATGATTCGAATCTGGCCTCCACCGTAACTTACGGTGGGCACCGTAAGTTACGGTGGCCCCTGTTATAACATACCCCCACCGTAAGGCAGGAGGTGACTGCCGTAAAGAATTCAGCCCCCACCGTAACTTACGGTGCCCACCGTAAGTTACGGTGGCCCCTGTATCAGGCCCTTCCATTTTGCCGTTTTTGACACGAAAACTTTCGTATCTTTCAATCACCTTGTCCGTTTGACCTACCGTTTCTTCCTACGTGATTGTAATTTGATCCTCCATCATATGGAGTTAAAATCCAACATCCTACATAATAGATTTTGAGACTTCTAAGCCTTCGACTCCTTGCCATTTTACCGAATTTTACCCCGTTTATGCATTTTATCAAACAAACATATTTGTTTAATCCTTATTCCATATGCACCTCTTCAAATTAATGTTATCTACCATGTTAGGTTCTAATCACAGGTTTCTTACACAATTTAAATACGTTTTCGCTCGTATGCTTATTTTGACCCGTTAAGGGTATTTAAGCACTTTAGAACCTGAACTCGCTTTCATACATTTCTAGCATCTTATTCCTACATTCCTTACCAAGTAATCTTCCACCACAACTATATGTGTGCTGGATTTAATGGGGATATCTATATGTTCCGATTTTTACCCCTCGGATTATCATTTTACGGCAAAGACCTATATAAAGTCATTCGACCCAAGAATTTACATCTTTCGCTATCTTTTCTGACTCTAAGCATTTATTTAATCATAAAACTCGTTTCCGAACCCCTTTTAAGGGTCGTTCGTTCGAATTAGCCTATAAGGGCAATTTGGTCAATTTTCATCCTTCTTTTACTACAAGGAACTTTTAAATACTTGCTTGACCCAAAATCCGACCTTTTAACTATAACCTTGTTTATAAACCCATGTGCTTCTAAAACACCATAACCATAACTTAATTTATTCGGTTTACCTAAAGGATAACCGAATAGCTATACTTTAACCTTGTCTAACTCTTATAGAATCTCAAGTTCTACATGATGAGTTGAATCATTATACATACCTGGCTCGGATCAATATATTGACCCATTTCGATACCTTGCCTTAGTAGCCGTTAAGCAATAGCGATGTACGTATCCATTTGATATTTATTCCTATAAACATGTAACTCGACAAACCATTAATCGATATTGTCAAAGGGTGATAATTTCACCTTTTGACCCGTTTATTTACCTAGTGATCTTCGTCACTTCAACTAAATGTAAATTTCATGTATTTTTCTAATTTAAGGTCTACTAGCGAAAATACGAAATCAAGCATAACGTAACGAGATCGTAGTTACGTACCTTTTAAGCATCCTTTTCAAACGCGTATTTCCACCGGCTTGTCCACTTGATGATCCGGATTCCTTGCCTAAAGAGTTCAATTCATAATATGTTTAGAACCCTTTTTATAAGTCTTAACGCATAATTTGCCATATCCATCAAGCATGCGTTTTTGTCCGATTTTCAACATTTATCTTTCATTTAGGCATTTTAACGAACACCTAACGTGTATAATTTTACATCTTTAAAACCAAGTTCATAACTTGATATTTTGCCCAATATAACATACATATCGATTTCATTATGTCAAACATGCATACTAATCTCAAAATCATTTCATAGTAATCAAGTAACACCACTTTTGGTAGTCATGATTCTTGTGTTCATCTCAATTTTACAAAACCCATTTAACTTATCAATGGATCATCATGAATTTCATAGATTATCCAATAATCCAACATGTTATTGACTAGGGTTTACTCCTAGACATCATATTACTTCAAGATTCATCCATGCATGACATAATCAAGCTCAATTTCAGTTTCTTACAAATAACCTAGAATTTAAGATGGATCAAAACATCAAGATTTTACATACCTTATGACCCCTTCAACTAGGTGATCATTAATTTGTGCTTGAAAATCGATTTGGACTAGATTTAAACCCTCATTTTGTGGTTTTTATGAGAATTAGGGTTGGGTGAAGAACCCCCTTGTCGCCCCCTGCTTCTTGATCGACCAGACATCCCCAAAGTGGGTGTTTGGTGTGTTTTAAATTTTGTTTTATGTTATTAAGTTTCGAATTTAACAACATAGGCCCCTCAACTTTAGTTTGGTTTATAACTTGAGTATTTTGTTCTTTCACTTAATTAAAAGACTTGTACTAGGTTATTTATTTCCTAGTTATTCATCTTGTTCAAAGGCCGTTTTATTTTAAGTCCTATTAAATCTCGGGCCTTTTATATACCTTGCTTTCTCAAAGTATTTCTCATCCTTTTAATAAATTTTAGATTTATTTACTTAAATCCTAAAATTTACCGGGTAAGTTTTACAACTAACTGTATTTTACCCGTCCTTTAGTATTAACGTGATTTGATTACCAAACCCGTTTTTGGGGTGTTACAAGTCTACCCCCTTAAAGAGGTTTCGTCCCCGAAACCTTTCTTACGTACTTTACTAGTTTAGATCATCCGAACCTTAGCTTTGGTGATCACTTAAGCATTGCTCGCACATAATACTCCTACCAGGAAAGTATGATAATGTGCTTTTGGTTTCAAAGCGTATACGCCTTTTATGTGTATGGCCTCACAAGCCGATACTTTCATTTTGTATTTCTTATTCTTGTCATCTATTTGACCGAGTTGCCATCTGATCGCTCGGTCATATTTATTTTCATTATGTTTACTTCAAGTTAGTCTTATTTCAACAGGCGCTTTATATAAGTGATAAGTCGTAACACTATTCCGACTTTGAAGGGTTTTACCGGCCAGACTGATTAGTCGCCGTCATTATACTCCCCGTCATTAGGGTATATCTTATTGCCAACCCGGCCTTTTATGATCTCTTCGCTTTTAACCCATTCACTTAACTTAGCGAAACCCATCGCTTTTATACGAACTTTATCTCCCGTTATTATTTTACGCCGGAAGTTACAACTAGTTTCCTCGTCTTATACTATTAACCCATAGGTTCTTTCACTTAGCCTCGTAGGCTATTTCTTTAGATTTTCACCTTTTTACCTTTTTAAGGTGAAACCCTGACAATTCATTTCTTTCTATCTGTGACCCAAAGGTCTTCTTGGTCCCGTAGACCTTATCACTACGTTTAATCCCATAGGTTATGATGATCTGTAGATCATCTTTTATTCGTATTCATATTCAAATGTATATATACCTATATAGCTTCAAGGCATCCCTTGTTATGTTTGGAATCATTTGATTTCACTTTTTGAACTTTAGTTGGTCTTGACCGTAGTCTAAGGATTCATTCGTTTACTTTCGGACTAGCCTTCCGACTTATGACTTCTGACGTTGCTTACGCGTCAGTTTGTCCTACGCTCACCGTTTCCCCGATTTATAATTATATTTCTTTTAAACCCATTACATTGGTTCATTAATATTTCACACTTTTATTTATTCGATTCACGCTTACTTACATTAGCAAGCGTCATCATTTATTTAATTCTTTTGACTTATTCGTATGAAATTCCTTTGCTTATGAATGAAAATTTTCATTCTTTATTCAACCCGTTCAATTTTAAAATAGTTGAACGTAATTTGTCAAAATTTCAATTTACAGCATCTTATCGTCTTTTAGTCATGACCCGAAACTCGAGTCTTTTGAGTTTCCATCCGCGTTCCCGTTTCTCAGTCTACATATGTGTTCAAATCCTTACCCATCAACCGGGTATTTTACCGAAGTCGTTATTATTGCAACCCTCCCGGTATGCATTAAGACTTCGCTTCATTTTTATATTCCGACTTTGTCACACCCTGTCTTTTGCGGAAGCGTATGATGTGTGACTAGCTTGTTATCATTGCATTCAATCGTAATAAACAACTACATGATCAAAACGATGTTCATCCATTCATGAAAATTTGAGTATTACAAACACTTGTTATTTAAGTTTTCAAAACACGACCTTTGACAAGGTTACAATTCAACGAAAGTGGATGACATCTAAACTTGTAGTCTACTTCTAGTTACGACACTTGCGCCCAAGATCCATCCTGTCACCTGAAATACATGTAATTTTGGAAAACATCAACATAAAGTTGAGCGAGTTCATGCGTTTTTGTATTTCACATTTTTTTTATACTTTGTATGAAAACATAGTATGTGTCATGTATAATTCAAGTCTTTCTTGAGTACCCCACGTACTCAAGTATCATTCGAGTTTTCTTGTGTACCCCACGTTTTAAATGATTGTTTATACAAGGACATTAAGGCACGTGAGGACATAGGGAGCTTTAGTATATTCTCCTTCAAGGCATGTGAGGACATAGGGAGCATTAGTATTTTCTCCTTTAAGGCATGTGAGGACATAGGAAGCATTAGTATATTCTTCCTCTAACTATGTCGATTTCCCTCGACTGTGTCGATTAACCTCGACTGTGTCAATTTCCCTTGACTGTGTCGATTACCCTCGACTGTGTCGATTAACCTCGACTGCGTCGATTTCCCTCGACTGGGACACCGAAGCACTCAAGTGGTCACATAAGGACCATGAGTGGGGCTCGGCCGTACCCGTTAGATCTAACCCTCGTCCCTAATTAAGTATTAATGGCATCTCAATATCTAGTTTAAGCTCACATGATCTAGTATTTTCTAGGCTTTTCTTAAAGCTCATCATATTGCACTCACCACGAGTGCTTCTCGTATTCTCAAATCATATTGCACTCGGTTCTCGTTCTCACCAAGAGTGCTTCTTGTATTTTTACCCTTTGTAAAAATTATAATATTTGTAACATGTATTTCACCCCCGAGAGTTATAAAAACTGAAAACAGTTAAAGAAAAGGGGGAGCATGAACTCACTACTTTGCGTTCCTTGCGTCGTAAACTTCACCGGATTTGCTTAATTAACGTCGTAACCTATACGCGTTTTCTTAACGTTAGTCACTAGACTTGCGTCGCACAAGTACAGTCACTCTCTTTTGTGTATATATTCTTGTGTTAAAAATACTCTATATTTTTAACTACGTATCTTACTTATATTATTTTCTCTAAAATTAATATAAGTATCTCGTGTTTTGCACTTTGCACCCGAATTATGTATCTTGTATGTTGTATGTGTATTTTTATGTTTATACTTCTCATGAGTATTTAGTGTATTTTTAAGTTTTAATACACTAGCACGTATAACACATACTATACACACTTAGCACAAAAGTTGGTGATAAAATAATATGTATTTTTCTCTCAAAAATATACATATTTATATCCATTTTCATTCTTGAAGAAATCCTCTTTTCTTATCACCAAAAATTAGGGAAACCTTGGTAATACTCTTAAATACATTTTTAGGGAATTAAGTTTCTTAAAAACTTATATTTTCTAAGTGTCAAAATTTATAAAAATTTTGACAGAGTTTCCCCTAAAAATGGAGGTTTCCCATGTTTTCAAAACATGTGTTTATTTTCTTTTAAATCGTCAACAATCATCAACAACAATTATCAACAATAATCATCAACAACAATAATCATCAACAACAATCACTAATTTCTCCATTTCATGAACTTGAATATTTACAAAAATGTGTAGTAATTTACTAGCACATTTAGTAAGTCTTGTTATCTTTAAAAATAAGTTTAATTTCTTAAAAACTTTATTTTTAAAGAATATGAAGTTTCACAACTTCTAGTCGGTTTTTTACGGAAATTATTTCTTTGTTAAAACTTTTGTTACACAAGTGTCCACACACTTGTTTGTTCATAAAAAAAAAACACATCTACTTCATGAAAGATCCGGTTTTAAAACATGGTTTTGTCTTACAGATGGTCTTTCGAAAATACCACTTGTAGATCTTTAGATCTACTAGTTTAGAACTCCATTTCATAAGATAAATTGTTTTTATACAAGTTCATGTTTAATAGTAGTAGTGTTCATCATCTAGTCCTTTTTATACTTTAACATACACTAGCTCATGTTCTAAGAACATAACCTAGCCGGGTTAGATGACGATCCAAACTACTACTAGCATTAAACACACAAAATAATCATCACAAAACAAGTTTAACAAGTTTTACACAATTATCCATCTATTAACCATCATATTCATCACTTTAATAGACTTTTAGTTGGTGATTTAGTATGTTCTTGATTTTCAACCGACAAATCTCTTATTAACCTCTTTAAACAAGAACAAGAAGATGTTTAGAGGCACTTACTACTAGCACAAGGCTAGGGAAGTTCAAGAGGACAAATGAAGTGGATAAAAGCAAATGAAGAAGGTCCTTCAAGATCCGTTGCTTGCAACCTTCCTAATTAGGCCCGAGACACCTTAGTATCACCTTAGAATGCTTGATTTGGGACTTGAAATGGATGTTTGTGTGGGTGATATGGGAGCCGTGAGCAAGAGGGAGGATGAGGGGTGTTAGGAGCTTGAAGATGATAAGTGTTATTTGATCATGGTCTTGTGGTTAATTTATAAAAATCCTCCAACAAGTTTTAACCCTTTGGTTTAAATGTTTCTAAAAGCACAACATATCCAATAAACAATCAAAATAAAATCAAGTTGGTGGGTCCCTTGTCTAGGACCGGTTGGGGGGGGGGGGTGTGCTAGTTATGTTTCAACTAGATAATTAGTGATCTAGTTAGAGTTTTATGTAATTAGTTAGGAGTATATGTGTGTTAAATAATATATAGTGTGTTAGGGTGTTCGGGGACCCTAACTAGCTTAGAAAAATAAAAACAATGCTTCTAGCATTATTTTGGTGTTACGGATAATGTCCGGTTGTTCGGTTATATCCCGGTTCGTTAAAGTGCTAAATTGCACCTTTTAGTGTCTTTTAAGTGTCCTTTTATAACACTTTCAATTCCCAACACTCAGGGAAGTATTCTGGATGATAAATCATGATTTCTGCATGATATTCATATGTTTAAATGCTGAATTATTGCTGAATTATATAAATTCTGCACTTAAAGTGCGTTTCGGGGGCTTTTTAGTGCTTATTTTTGCTTTCGCAATGTCTATAAATTAAACCCTTATATGTACTCTTGGGTTTTAATGTACTTTTGTCGTCGGACCTACACCTAGGCCTCAATTCTAATGTCTGACTGCTTTCTGCAGTTCTGTTGACACGATGTGTCTTACCGGTGAGTTTACTAATATTTCTGACACAACGCTCTCGTTTATGCATAAAGCTATATTTTGTAGCACAAAATGTGCATGAATTCACTTGCATGGAATTCAGAAATTAATTTGTCTGGTAAACCAGATCATGTACAGTCATTAAAGCACAAATTACTGTTCATCTAGTGTACGGAATGTACGGAAAAGTGACGGTTGTCACAATCTCCCCCCGTTAAAAGAATTTCGTCCCGAAATTCAAGCGATGCCATCAGTCGCAGGGGAGTTGTGAAACCAATATGGTCACTTAGATTCATGATTTGTCTTCATGTTCCCAAGAAATCTCTGGGTCATGTCGTGAATTCTATCACACTCAAGTAGATCAATCATGTCTTAAACCAAGGCTCTGATACCAACTTGTAACAACCATAATTTTATTTAGCGATTTCCGTAAATAATCACAAATTACTGAGTATTTATATTTAAACATTCATGTTCAAATACGGGTTTATTAAAACTTTTATAAACTTGGAAACAAAACAACATAATGTAATTTAATTCATCGTTTTAGAATAACGACGAAACAACTTGCGGAAGCTTCATTTAACGCGTGTTCGGTTCTTGCTCGACGCTTGATCTTCATCCGGGGCTCTCGACATTCACCTATGTTCAAAACCAACTTAAAAGTTAGCTTTGATAATTAAATAACTGGTATCATAAGGAAAATGGGGTCGAATAATCGAATTAAAGAAAATCAGGAAATCCCAATATTAATTCCTTGATCCTAGAAACAATGATTCGAATCTGGCCTCCACCGTAAGTTACGGTGGGCACCGTAAGTTACGGTGGCCCCTGTTATAACATACCCCCACCGTAAGGCAGGAGGTAACTGCCGTAAAGAATTCAGCCCCCACCGTAACTTACGGTGCCCACCGTAAGTTACGGTGGCCCCTGTATCAGGCCCTTCCATTTTGCCGTTTTTGACACGAAAACTTTCGTATCTTTCAATCCGCTTGTCCGTTTGACCTACCGTTTCTTCCTACGTGATTGTAATTTGATCCTCCATCATATGGAGTTAAAATCCAACATCCTACATAATAAATTTCGAGACTTCTAAGCCTTCGACTCCTTGCCGTTTTATCGAATTTTAACCCGTTTATGCATTTTATCAAACAAACATATGTGTTTAATCCTTATTCCACATCCACATCCACCTCTTCAAATTAATGTTATCTACCTTGTTAGGTTCTAATCACAGGTTTCTTACACAATTTAAATACGTTTTCGCTCGTATGCTTATTTTGACCCGTTAAGGGTATTTAAGCACTTTAGAACCTGAACTCGCTTTCATACATTTCTAGCATCTTATTCCTACATTCCTTACCAAGTAATCTTCCACCACAACTATATGTGTGTTGGATTTAATGTGGATATCTATATGTTCCGAGTTTTACCCCTCGGATTATCATTTTACGGCAAAGACCTATATAAAGTCATTCGACCCAAGAATTTACATCTTTCGCTATCTTTTCTGACTCTAAGCATTTATTTAATCATAAAACTCGTTTCCGAACCCCTTTTAAGGGTCGTTCGTTCGAATTAGCCTATAAGGGCAATTTGGTCAATTTTCATCCTTCTTTTACTACAAGGAACTTTTAAATACTTGTTTGACCCAAAATCCGAACTTTTATCTATAACCTTGTTTATAAACCCATGTGCTTCTAAAACACCATAACCATAACTTAATTTATTCGGTTTACCTAAAAGATAACCGAATAGCTATACTCTAACCTTGTCTAACTCTTATAGAATCTCAAGTTCTACATGATGAGTTGAATCATTATACATACCTGGCTCGGATCAATATATTGACCCATTTCGATACCTTGCCTTAGTAGCCGTTAAGCAATAGCGATGTACGTATCCATTTGATATTTATTCCTATAAACATGTAACTCGACAAACCATTAATCGATATTGTCAAAGGGTGATAATTTCACCTTTTGACCCGTTTATTTACCTAGTGATCTTCGTCACTTCAACTAAATGTAAATTTCATGTATTTTGCTAATTTAAGGTCTACTAGCGAAAATACGAAATCAAGCATAACGTAACGAGATCGTAGTTACGTACCTTTTAAGCATCCTTTTCAAACGCGTATTTCCACCGGCTTGTCCACTTGATGATCCGGATTCCTTGCCTAAAGAGTTCAATTCATAATATGTTTAGAACCCTTTTTATAAGTCTTAACGCATAATTTGCCATATCCATCAAGCATGCGTTTTTGTCCGATTTTCAACATTTATCTTTCATTTAGGCATTTTAACGAACACCTAACGTGTATAATTTTACATCTTTAAAACCAAGTTCATAACTTGATATTTTGCCCAATATAACATACATATCGATTTCATTATGTCAAACATGCATACTAATCTCAAAATCATTTCATAGTAATCAAGTAACACCACTTTTGGTAGTCATGATTCTTGTGTTCATGTCAATTTTACAAAACCCATTTAACTTATCAATGGATCATCATGAATTTCATAGATTATCCAATAATCCAACATGTTATTGACTAGGGTTTACTCCTAGACATCATATTACTTCAAGATTCATCAATGCATGACAAAATCAAGCTCAATTTCAGTTTCTTACAAATAACCTAGAATTTAAAATGGATCAAAACATCAAGATTTTACATACCTTATGACCCCTTCAACTAGGTGATCATTAATTTGTGCTTGAAAATCGATTTGGACTTGATTTAAACCCTCAATTTGTGGTTTTTATGAGAATTAGGGTTGTGTGAAGAACCCCCTTGTCGCCCCCTGCTTCTTGATCGACCAGACATCCCCAAAGTGGGTGTTTGGTGTGTTTTAAATTTTGTTTTATGTTATTAAGTTTCAAATTTAACAACATAGGCCGCTCAACTTTAGTTTGGGTTATAACTTGAGTATTTTGTTCTTTCACTTAATTACAAGACTTGTACTAGGTTATTTATTTCCTAGTTATTCATCTTGTTCAAAACCCGTTTTATTTTAAGTCCTGTTAAATCTCGGGCCTTTTATATACCTTGATTTCTCAAAGTATTTCTCATCCTTTTAATAAATATTAGATTTATTTACTTAAATCCTAAAATTTACCGGGTAAGTTTTACAACTAACTGTATTTTACCCGTCCTTTAGTATTAACGTGATTTGATTACCAAACCCGTTTTCGGGGTGTTACAGAATTAGCTGTGGTGTAACGAAGTGCTGTCAAAATTTCACCGTGTAATCAAGTCTAAAATCAATGAGAAGCTTGTTTTAAGTATCATACTCTGTTTCTACTCATTTCTACACTGATTCTAAGCTGTTTGTTTTTTTCCGCCTCTCAAACAGTTGTGTATTGTCTCTGATCGACTCATTTGGTAGTGAATACGATCCTACACTGGGGACCTCTTACGGACCGTATGGGGTTTTCCTTTACGGTCCGTATGGACCTAGCAGGGGCAGACTTTCCATTTTTGGTAGATTTAGCCCCTAGACTTGTATTGTTAAGTTTTGGCACTTCTAACACCCGTTAACCCCATTTTTAAGCTCCATAAGGAAGTTAAAGTATACTTAACTTGAATTATGCTCAAAAATGTTATGGATGTCAGTTCGTTCGGTCGTACGGTCGCGTTTTTCGCTTAATTACGACGAACGTTCGAACGGACGCGAAAACAATCCAAATTACGCAACGAATGGTATTTTGCATTCCCGTCACTAAAATATATTATTTAATGATTACAAAAATTTTTGGATGTACGGATATGGTCAAAACGCAGAATATGCGCGAATATGCATAGTTTCGCAGTTTTGACGCTTTTAGTCCCTGTGATCAAATAAGCATATTTTCACACACCGAACCCTCTAAAACTTATTTCTAAGCTCTGTTAAGGGTATTTAGGGTATGTCTAGCTTATGACCTTGTTCCGAAGTGTACGGCGCTACGAGAACGGCAGACTTTCGTAGTTTGTCATAAATAGTCCTTGAGCTCGAATAATGCATATTTTGTTATGATTATCAAAAAAGCTCTCATTGGCCAACATTAGGCACACCCAAGAGTATGACCAAGTATCATAAAACTCACGGTTCGTTAAAAGGTCACTCAGAGGTAGGAATTATCATGTTGATGCTTTTAATCCTTCGTCGCGCAAACTTTTAAACGATTACACAACTTTTAAACAATTATGTAAACGGCTCCTCACGTCCAACAAGTGGCTCATATGAGAATACGGACACCGTATACGGTCACTCAGAGGCTTAGGTTCAGTATGTTGACACTTTCAGTCCTTCCACATTCAAAGTTTTTGATTTTTCACAAAATTAGTCCCTAATAGTCAACGTTTGACTTCATTAGGGTTTAGTACACGTGTCAACACATCATTGGACGTGATTTTACGAGGTGTTACATCCTGACCCCCTTAAAAGAAATCTCGATCTTGAGATTTTCTCAAAAAGATGGGAGCACTTTTTGTCGTATACTGGACTTAACCTTTACAGTATATCCGCGGCCTCAACGGCATCCTAGTTGACCTATACAATAGGTACATACTTTCTTTTCAGAGCTTCTTAACCTGCTGATCCTTAATCTACACTGGTTTCTCAACAGACTACAAGTTTTCATTTATCTGCACATCATTATGTGATAATGCTATCGACTTTATCGGCTAGACATATCCTTAAATCACAAGTGTGGAACACTTTGTAAATTCCACCAAGCTTCTTAGGTAAGTTTTAGCTTATAGGCTACTGATCTTGACGTATTCGATTTTTTTTTGAATGATCCTATATATCTAGAGCTTAACTTGCCCGCTACATTAAAATGCATCACACCTTTCTAGGGTGGTACTTTCTGTTGAACCTTGTTCCGTATTGAGAACTTAAGAGGTTTTCGACTCTCATCAACATTGATTTTTCTGTCGATTACTGGCAGCTTTCAGACGAATACGGATTTGTATGACCTTATTTGTTGTCTTCAAGACAATTTCAGGTCCTGAAAGTTGGGCTTTCCCAACATTTGCCTGATAAACGGGCGTTTACACTTCCTCCCATACAAGGTCTCTAAAGGAGCAGCCTCGATGCTTATATAATACTATTGGTTATAGGAGGACTTAATTAGGGTGAGATAGTCATTCCAACTATTACTTAAATCAATCTTAAAGAATAGCTACCCTTAGTTAGTTGAACAAATCGACGATCCTGGACAGCTGATAGTAATTCTCAGTCGTTACCTAGTTAGGGTTGCGGTAATCAATGGATAAGCGCATTGAACCGTCTTTCTTAAATAATAATATCAGAGCTCTCAGAATGATGCGCTAGGCTTTTACAAAACTTTCCCTCAAAGCTCATTTGATTGGGGTTTCAATCCATTCATTACCGTCGGTACTAACCGATATGGGGCTTTTACAATAGATGCAGCCCTAGGTGGGATGTTAATCCTAACTCCACTTGCCTCTCAGGAGGTAAAAAGGGTAGCCCTTCAGAGAAGACAATCAAGATAAATAGAGATGACAGAGATATTTTAACTCGCAGGCTTCAGTTCATCTATCGTCACATGTGCCATATAATTGACACATTTTCTTTATGAATGCATGGATGCCTTATGTAGTGACACTTAGTAGGACTTTCTATACTGGATATATTCTTTGAATACCATTAGCTGACTTTAGTACCATATGACCTTTGGGATATCTAAGTGGTTCCATGCGTTAAACCTTCATACTGATCAAGCATGGAAGCAATCTATGGGACACACTAGGATACGCCAATCCTCATATGGCGATTTTATCAAGCATAGTTTGGAATTCGCAGTTGATAGAAATCAATGAGATAATAAAATAAAATAACATATGTTTTCGCACTCTATCTGGAGAAAGAGTACTCTAGATTTTATGAATGAGGATTTTTCGACAAGAATAGAAGAAATGGTTCCTATGATTTTCGTTGGTAATTCTACCTTATACTTAATATCTAGAGTTCTTATGGGAATTTTTTTTAAAGTTTGCTAAGCTTATTATCTATGAAAAACTTATTAGTGCTTGAATCAAAACAGAACTCTTAGCAATAATATCATTGATTCACGATAAGGGATGTAACTGGTGTCATTATTGATATGAACTGCCTCTAGCATTCATCACGAGGGTTTAGGCGCTTCCATTCTTAGTCTCTCTATACTTAGATATACCTTCCTGGACAATTTTAGGGCAGTTAGTCCTGATGTGGCCTTTCTCGTCACAACCGAAACAGACTGCATTCTTTATGTTTCTACATTCATGGGACTGATGACCAATTCTTTTGCAGATGCCACATTGCTTTAGGCTTTGATCCTTTCGACACTGTCCCCAGTGCCTTTTGTCGCAGGTCTTGCATACAGGTTTTTTTTTTACTGGATTTTTGATAGTTCTCATTGAATCCAGACTTCCCCCTTTTCTTAGATTTCTGGGAGTTATCCTCCTCCCTTTCCCTTTTTTCCGGCAGTCTCAGTTTTGACTAATTTACTTCTTAACCCATCTAATGTGAGTGGCTGAGATAGATCCATAGTGGATTTAAAAGAAGCAGCCCTTGAAGCCTTAACATGCCCTTTTATCTCCAGTGCTAAACTACCAGTATGTTGTGTATTACGCTTTGATTCTGGGTTAGTTGAATAGGGTACTATCCTAGACAATGAATTGAAATCGGTAACATACCGCCGGCAGTCCAGATTTTTCATGGAAAGAGACAGAAAATCTGATTCCACTTTTTCCATTTCATGTCGCGAATAGTAGGTTTTTCTGATAAGGTCCATAACCTTGGACCATCCCATATTGTATAGGGGTATCTTTCCTGTGGACTTTATTAATGCCGTCCACTAGCTAAGGGCGTCGCCCTTGAATGACTGCGATACATACTTCACAGTGTCTTCCTTAGCACAACTGCTGATATTCACGATGGTTTCCATTTCGTCCAACCATTTCATGCAGTCAATGGCTCCTTTTTTCGCCATTGAAGTCTCTTGGCTTGCAAGAGACAAAGTACTCGTAAGTACATCCTCTAGAGGAACGGGGCTCCTCATTATATATCATCTTATTTGGTTCATTCTTCACATTCAAAGCATGAACAAATCTCTTCTCATGAGCAAAGGAGTGTAGTTGTAAATGGGATTTGGAGCAAGTAGCATCGGGCTCTTTGAACTTTTTCATGACCTTTCTCATAGCTTTTCCAACAGCTGCGTCAATCACAGCTTGGAGATTAACTCCATTAACATTGAGATTCACATTTGTTGCATCATTAGCATTTGTCGCATCATTAGTATCGCTACTGTTGTTTGTCTGATCTGAGTTTGCCATACTCGAAGCTTGGTACTAAACATCAAATTAAACAATTGCTTAGTTGCATTACAATAGCTAGTCATCATCCTGACAACCTAACATACATTAGCCATGGTATCATTAAACCATATAGGCTAATAGGTTATGAACATTCCTAATGAATGTTATTTGAATGTATATCAATTACATTTAGCCTAGGTCACAAAAGGACCATCAATGGCATTTAGGGTTTGGACCGAGTCCTTTACCTTTTTGACAGGGGATTAAGATGTCACAACTGTCTTTGTCATATAGACGATTTTAGATAGCTCGAAGGCTCGCCACAAGGAATTTTAAAATATGGAACATAAGTCCGTCATGAAGGACATATAAATGTAGTACATACGCTTGTCACGAAGGACATATAATGTGGCACATAGACTTGTCATGAAGGACATTAATAGTCATATGGCACGAAGGCCTTGTCACAAAGGACATATAAGATATGGCACAAGAGGCCACGTCACAAGGACATTTTAATATATAAGTCACAATCTTATTTGATCAGAGACTTTATGGTTTGAACATAGTTCTTCACCTTTAGGCAGATAGTCATAGACTACATTTGTCATTGCTTTGAAAGATGATTTATTTTGGCACGTATGAAAATCAATGGACATCACTAATGGATGTTTATATATATACATATAACTATCGTAATTGAGTATATTAGTCATGATCTTATCGATCTTATAGACTATATGGCTTGGGCATTGCCCATCACCTTGGATGGTGAACCGTAATGGTCACAATTGTGAATGTCACTAGTGGACAATATAATATATAGCCCGTAGGCGGAACATTACAAAAGGATGTTAAATAGTGTGATCATCGTATTGGATGATATTAGTCATGATCATATTGATCTTTTAGACTATGAGGCTTGGACATAGTCCAACATTTTTAGTAGGGCTGGCAATTGGGTACCTGTGAAGACACGATTAGACCTGTTTGACTGAAAAATACACCCTTTGACTTTTTTAATTTATAAAATAATTAAAATTACAATGTTAGGATCTATCATTTATTCATCTTTATATATAAAACATAAAACTGTTTAATAAACATGAGGTAGAAAGTAGTTAAACGAGTCGTAATCATGTTTGAAACTTATGTTGTGCGCGCCGTCAGAAACCTGTTAAACCTGTTAAGACACGATTTGCCAGCCTTAATTTTTAGACAGGGGGTCGTAGACCACAACTGTCGTTGTCTTATTGGACAACAAGTCTAGCCCGTAGGTACTTCATCACTAACGGATGCTTATATTTTGTTCATCACATCGATGATACTTGCCATGATCTAATTTGATCATATAGGCTTTAAGGCTTGGACGTAGTCCAAATACCTTGATGGCTGGTGTGGTTTCTCAAGTCATACTGCCAGGAGTGTTAACATGTTCTTGGATGTTAACAAATATTAATTATCTTAAAAGGGTTTTACCATCATAGCCTTGTCCGTATTGACATATTGGCAAGGTTATACCATTAAGAAGTTCTTTTGAAATTATTTAGCAGATCGATAAAGTTCGAATAAATTCGATACAAAATAAAGGACGAAATGAATACCTATAGAAAATTTTCAAAGCTTCCCATAAATCATTAGGAAGTTTACAACAGTGCCTCGATCAGGACATTTAGTATCTCATTTGTCCACAGATGACTAAAAGGAAAAAATATAAGTCCGTACAAGGACTATAAGATATTATAAGTTCATGTAGGGATTATATTGAAACAATTTGCCTACGAAGGGGCTATAAAGAAATGTCATGTCTACGAAGGGTCTATAATGAAATAACATGTCCACTAAGGGACTATAATGAAATCTTGTGTCCACGAAGGGACTTTTTCGAAATAGTTTATCAATAAAGGGATTTTAATGAAATAACGCGTCCATGAAAGGACTGTATTGAAATACCATGCCCACAAATGGGACTTTGCTGAACAGATGTCCTCAGGGACTATACAGAAGAATATAGGTCCTTATAGGAACTTTGAAGCAATACTAGTCCACGTGGGGATGGAAAGGAAAAACATAAGTCCATATAGGGACTATAAGATATGTCAACATTGGGACTATAGTGAAACGATATGTCCTCGAAAGGACTATGATGAATTATTATATTTTCCAGGAGACTTTAATGATATATCATGTCTACAAAAGAATTTTAATGAAATAACATGTCCATTAAGAACTATAATGGAGTATAAAGTCCACGAAAGGACTATTTTGAAGTATGATGTCCATGAAAGTACTATATGGAAATATAACATCCACGAAGGGACTATATTGTAATATAATGTTCATGAAGGGACTATATTGAGATATAATGTCCACGAAGGGACTACGATAGAAAAACTTCTATACAAGGTTTTATCAGAAGAGGTAGGTCAACTTAGGGACTATGATGAAATAATATGTCCATAAAGGACTACAGTAATCAAATGCCCATACAGGGACTTAAGGAAAAGAAATATAATGGAAGAAGGGTCTTCTAATGCTTTCCTTGCTTCATTCCGATGGTTTCTCTTCTTTGTTTACCATACGCAGTTAGTGACACTGAAGATCCCAATGAATATAGTAAACATTCCAATTCAGGATCTGTTTCTAGAAGTAGGATTCAAGGATTTAATGATTAGAAAATTTAAAGTTGGATCACGGGTTGAAATTTGACAAGCATCGCCCAAGTTCGGAATTCCAAAACTTGGAGATAAGAAATAGGGATCACTAGCATCCACTGGTATCATCTTCAATACGTGAGCCTCAGGGACCTACTGGTATGGACTCCATTCGTAAAGACTTCAAAATTTAAGCTGGGTTTGGTTTGGTTTTGAGAATAGGTTAAAAGTTTCAATAGGTTTGGTTTTGAAAATAGATCCATAAGGTCTTTCCTCCAAACCGGTCGCACGCTTATCCTAGGCATGGTACAAATGTTGACATTTCTTGACTTCGGAAGTGGAGAATTTCCATCAACAGCTTCTTTGCTTTGCGACATATTCAGCACATATAAAATCAAAAGCAATGTTTACTTAATAAGGATGAGAGCATTCCTATGTTAAGTCAAGACTCAGAAAGTCTAAAAAATATGCTATCATGTCATTTGAGATTAAACACTAAAGGCTAGTGTTTAATTCACTCAAACGTTGGCTCTGATACCAACATGTCACACCCCGATATTTACAACTCACCCCGGTGGGCCCAGTGGGGAGTATCGTGACGTAAGATTGGTATTGTCATAGTCAAACATACACCGAGTAGCACAACGAAAGTCTTGGAATATAAAATATTATTACAAACCCAATTGTCAGAAAATACCAAAATGATAATTACATACGAGCTTGTAATATTAAATCCACAGGCGGATCATTATAAAATGTACAAAATGAAGTTTAGTAGACTTTAGGGCATCCTAAGGATTTGCAAGATCCTTTATTGACACCAAGCAGCTCTCAGCCTATTGCGTATAGTACCTGTCACTTAATCTTTTGAAAATACGTCAGTTTACACTTGTAAATACAATTAACTGACTCTTTTGAAAAGTGTTTATGAAAATTGGTTTAGGTGCACATGGCACAAAAATCTCTTTTATAACTTGGGACAATTACATTTATAATCTTGTATACAGATTTACATGTTTGTCATACAATTAGGGCCCGGTATAGAAGCCGAGACATGATTATCCGACACACCACTTATCCCTTTTTGGGAAACCCACAAAGGAGTTTATCAGAATTTATATCTTATTCCCTTTTTGGGGAATAGTGAACCATATCGCATCTGACAGGTGTATGCCTACACCCCGTGCTTAGGTCGTGGCCATTTGCAATTAAATGAGCCGAGGATATCCAGGACACGGTCGCATTAACCCCCAATGTTTATGTTATCAAACAAAACGGATTAAAATGGGTTATGTAATTTATTAATCACAATCCGATTAAATGATTCCATACCCGACCAAGCGGTAATATTTTACCGTATCCCAAGCCCGTATAAGGGAAAATAAGTTAAAAGTATTTACCTGAGCTACTACTTGATTCACAGCAAAATTTATATAACTCAGCCGTATCCAATCTAACTAAATGCAGATAGCTTTTATCGGGAGGCCCTAGTCTGGAATGATGGTAATATATAACCAATTTAGAATGCTAACCGGTCTTATTTAGGTCATAGACCTAGACCGGCTAACTTAAAGTATTAGAAACGGTACGATACGCTAGATTAAGCGATGACCGGAATGGAATGGAATGTAATTTAGACCCAACAAGTATGAATACTTGTATAATATGGGTAAACTAAATCCATTCTAGATGTTGAAGTAAAAATGATAAGGTTTAACTCGTTTCGGTAAACTTATGTAAACTAATTACGTAAGTCTAACCGTACACGTATATGCGATTACTAGTAACCAGATAAGTCATGAACAAGTTTCATATTCCAATATACTTTAAACAAGTTATAACATCAGTAGGATATCAACTTGTATGCCCGTTAAGGTTTTAAAATCAAACTATGCCTCACAAGGGTGTTTTGGTCCTTTTACGACGTATAAAAGAAACTTGTGTACAATCTGATGTTACAACCGTAAACATTCTGTAAAAACATTTTATTTATGATATAATATCAGCAGGTTATCAAACATATGTGTGTTTTATAGTTTAAAACCAAACTATGCTCCGTAGGGGCATTTTGGTAATTTCACACATAGTTTTCTGAAGGCTAATTTGGGAATCTGAGTTTACACCAAATACCTACTGTAAAAATATTTAAAATGATTTATAAAATTAGTAGGTAACAAGTCTTGATTGGTAGTTATGGTTTAAAACCATACTACGCGCCGAAACGGCGTTAAAATCGTTAAATGACGATATGTGCGATGTTTAAGGAAAACTGATGTTATGATCAGGTTCATATGACCAAAATATGTTATTAAATATAACATATCAGTAAATAAAATGTTTTGTATGTAAAACATGCTTTTAAACCATTTTAGGTGCAAAAAGGGCATTTGTCACACCCCAACAGATGGCAGAAACATCGGGGTGAGGCACTGAGCGAAACAGATTGTTGAAGAGAATCCATAACAACTAAATTACCAGATATTTAACATTACGTCCCATACCATAACATATCAAAATAAAGCAGTTACTACAAACAAGTTGTTCTCAAAGACAAATCAGAGTTTCGACAACTCATAATTTGTTTATTTGTTTCTAGACTCCCCTAGCTAAATTCCATAGCAAGCAAGCATAGCAAAGCATCTTAAACACCTTTCACATATGTTAAAAATAGATCAATACACATAGTGAAAAGGTGAGCATACAAGTTTAGTAGTAGATAGTGAAAGCGGTTTATGCATAACCAGCATGTGACACGTAGAAATGTGAAGCTAGCAGGTTATCGACAATGAAATATGCACAGACATGACTGCGAGTTGTAGAATGCGCAACACATATCACCACTGTGACACGTGAAGTAAAACCCTTAACAACCCCTGTCCACGACAGGTGCTGAGTCCAAACTATAGTACTATCGTTGCTAAGGTGTCAGGCAACAATCATTGTGTAAACCTAACATACAAGCATTCATTGAGTAACACGTATAACATGCAATGACGGTTAGCGTATAAAAGTGTTTGCATTGTGTGTCGATTGGGATTTAGAAATAGGTAACGTATGTAACACCCAAAAATGCGTAAAGCAAAAAGGGTTCGAGTATACTCACAGTTCGTGTTTAAATGAATAAACACAAGCTTGGATTGAAGGGAGCGCTGGAGAGTTAGCCTGATCACAGTACAATAGTATAGGCAATGAACAGTGCGTTAAACGGTGTTGAGTGAAATGAGTGACAGATAGTGATCAGATCGGATGACCTTCCGGACGGATGGCCATTCGGTCGGAGGGTCGTCCGTTTGGGATGGATGTGTTTGTGTATGATGTGACTTTGAAGTTTTCGTTGTAGCATTTTAAAAAGAGAGAAGTATCTCTACCATTCAGGTCGTCCGGTCGAACGGTCACCCGGACGGATGGTCGTTCGCTTGGATGGCGATCCATCTGAGTGAGATAGTTCAATGATCCAAGTCTCCTGATAGAATAGTCATTCGATCGGATGGTCATCCAATCGGATGACTATTCGTCGGAAACTGATACTTTTAAAGTTTGCAAAATTTGGTTAGTGTTGAAGATCTTATGTCATCCGTTTGGATTGTCGTTCGATCGGATGGCAATCCGATCGGACGGAAATCTATTCAGCGACCTGCTCAATTGAAAACTTGTAAAAATTTGTTAAGTTTAGAAAGTTTTGCGGTTGAACCGAGACGGTATGACAACGTGTCAAACAACGGAAACCATCAAGTCCAAGTCGTCCGATCGGATGGGAATCACCCCGTTCGATCAGCAACTGTTCTTGATGAGATTTCATGTTCAACCCGTTAAGTCGGTCATCTCTTCGATAGTAATCCATTCTCAGACCGGCACATCACTAGATAATGAGTAGAAGGCCTGGAACAAGCTCAGATTCTATTGGTTTTATGTGAAAAGTTGAGAATGTTGAAGAAAAGTTTGAAACACTAGAATTAGGTTTAGATTTAGGTGAAATCAGTGTTTAAACATTGTAGAAATCTGTTTGATTCGAGTTGTTCTTGATGGAATGAAGTCATTCCTCGGAATTCATTCTAACCCGTGATGACGTCACCCTTGAACAGCCCGAAATCAAGTGATTTCGTGGTTAAAAGTTGAGAGGTGAAATCGATGAGAAAGTGTGTGTAGATGATGAAAGTACAAGATTTGCGATGAAAACTTTCAAGAATCGTGAGGAATCGAGAGAAAAGCGGTTGAGAAGGCGAAGGGTCGGAGGAGAGCTCTCACATCATGAACAGTGATGTGACAGGTGGGTATTTATAGGTCAAGAGGAGAGAAAGGCGGTGCAGGTTGTTGGGTCGGAGGGCCCTTCGATCGGATGGCTCAAATGAGTTAGTTTCCGACTTTTCCTTTCGTGCGTTGAGCGTTGCGATGCGTTTTAGTGAGTGTCGAATAAGCGATGCGATAGTTTTAAACAATAGTTACACAAATAACATAACTAACATACAACAACACAAGTAAACTTGCGTTTCCAGTTCGCGATGAGATTGCGTTGCGATAGAGTTGCGATTGCGTTTTCGATTAACACCTTTAACATAATTAAGCATGCACAAGTAATAAATAATAGCACACACACGTAAAACAATATCCAGAACATGCGATTCAAGGTGCGATGCGATAGCGATGAGATTAGCGTTAAGTAGATTAGCGTTTAACTGGGATTATTGCATTTACTCCACATAATACAACTAAAGTAGCATAAAATTAAAGTATCGATTAACGAGATTCGAAAGTACAAGTAATAATTAAGCAAGGAATGACAGATCGAATTTAGCAATCTTTTCTTCCTTTAACTTTGACTTTGACTTCTACTTTGACTTCAAGGAGGCGGGTTGTAATGTTTCGTCCCAACAAACCTTCACTATGGGAATGCGTGAGCGTCTGAGCTTCTTGGTTTCCCGATCAATGATCTCAACAGGCTTTTCCACGAAGTGTAATGTTTCGTCCACTTGTATGTAAATTCTGCTCGGCCAGACACTTTTTGATGTTCGAAACATGGAAAGTCGGGTGGTCGTTGCTAAGTTCCTCCGGTAGTTCGAGTCTATAGTCCACCTTGCCAATTATTTCCAGAATTTTAAAGGGTCCAACATATCAAGGTGCGAGCTTTCCTTTCTTGTCGAATCTGATCACCCCCTTCCAAGGTGATACCTTTAGGAGTACGTGATCGCCAACATCAAATTCAAGGGGCTTGCGGCGTCTATCAGCGTAACTTTTCTGACGACTCCGAGCTTTCAGCAGGTTGTCTCGAATTTGGAGGATATTGTCAGTCGTTTCTTGTAGCAGCTTAGGACCGGTAATTTGCGCATCTCCAACCTCGTGCAATACAATAGGCGGTTGACATTTTCTTCCATATAGTGCCTCAAATGGTGCCATTTGAATGCTAGAATGATAACTGTTATTGTACGAGAATTCGACCAAAGGCAAGTGCGCGTCCCAATTACCACGAAATCTATGACACACGAGCGAAGCATGTCTTCAAGAGTACGTATCATGCGTTCAGTCTAACCGTCGGTTTGGGGATGGAAAGCGGTACTTAGATTAAGAGTAGTACCGAGAGCAGATTGAAACGTTTCCCAAAGGCGCGAGGTAAACTGACCGTCGTGGTCAGAGATGATATCACGAGGTGTCCCATGTCGACAGATGATTTCGTCGGTGTAGATCCGTGCTAATCGTTCTACCTAAAGTCTTCTCATATTGGCAGAAAATGAGCAGATTTTGTAAGACGATCAACGATAACCCAGATGCTATCGTGACATGATGGTGTGCATGGAAGTTTCGTTATAAAGTCCATGGCTATACTCTTCCATTTCCACATAGGGATCTCGGGTTGCATGAGTAAGCCAGAGGGTCTCTGTTGCTCGGCCTAGAGTTTCGAACAAGTCAGACACTTCGAAACATAGATAGCGATATCCTTTTTCATTCCAGGCCACCAATACCGAAGACGAAGGTCATGGTACATCTTGTCAGCACCAGGATGAATGGAATATCGAGACTTGTGCGCTTCAGTCAACAGTATCTCCCGAAGGTTATTACGACTTGGAATCCAGATGCGATCGAGATAGTAATAGATACCGTTCGATTTGGTGACAAATTGAGATTCAGCACCACACTTCTTCATTTCCTCTCGCAAGGTATTCTCAATGAAGCAGTCGTGCTGAGCGTCACGAATTAAGGCTTCGAGGTCGTGCTGGGCGTGAGTATTACGAATGCTATGCAAATAGCTTCATCGACTTAGGGCATCGGCAACGACATTTGCTTTGCCAAGGTGGTAACGAATCTCACAGTCATAATCGTTAAGAAGTTCAACCCATCGGCGTTGGCGCATATTCAGTTCCTTTTGATTCAAGATATGTTGCAGGCTCTTATGGTCGGTGAAGACCGTACACTTGGTACCGTAAAGGTAGTGTCGCCAGATCTTTAATGAAAAAATAACTACACCAAGCTGGAGATCGTGGGTTGTATAGTTCTTCTCGTGGATCTTGAGCTGACGAGAGGCATACGTGATAACCTTGTCCCGTTGCATGAGAGCGCAACCGAGACCAAGGTTCGAGGCATCACAATAGACTACAAAGTCATCGTTTATGTCGGGTAATGCGAGTACAGGAGCATTGCAGAGCTTATGCTTCAGAGTTTGAAAGGCAGTCTCTTGTTTAGTTCCCCAAGCAATAAACTTGTCTTTATGCGTGAGGGAGGTAAGCGGCATGGCGATTTTAGAGAAATCTGTGATGAATCGGCGGTAATAACCCGCCAATCCGGGGAACGAACGAACTTCGGATGGGGATTTTGGTGCAACCCAACTCTTAACAGCTTCGATCTTCATGGGGTCGACATGTATACCTTGACTATTGACGATGTGACCTGGGAATTGAACCTCCTCCAGCCAAAATTCACACTTGGAGAACTTGGCATAGAGTCGATTCCCGTGGAGTAATTCGAGAACCAAACGAAGATGTTGCGCATGTTCAGCTTTCGATTTCGAATAGATCAGGATATCATCAATAAACACAATGACGAAACGGTCGAGAAAGGGTTTACACACGCGATTAATCAGATCCATGAAAACCCCGGGTGCGTTGGTTAAACCAAAAGGTATAACGACGAACTCGTAGTGGCCGTATTGGGTTCGAAAAGCAATTTTAGGTATATCTTCCTCCTGGATTCGTAACTTGTGATAGCCTGAGCGTAAATCGATCTTTGAGAAACACGTAGCACCTTGTAATTGGTCAAACAAATCATCGATTCGGGGCAGGGGATAGCGATACTTGATAGTCAGCTTATTCAATTCCCTGTAATCGATGCACATCCGGAACGATCCATCCTTCATTTTGATGAAAAGGACAGGTGCGCCCCAAGGAGAGGTGCTAGGGCGAATGAATCCTTTGTCAAGCAATTCTTGGAGTTGACTCGAGAGTTCGCGCATTTCAGACGGAGCAAGGCGATATGGAGTTTTAGCAACAGGATTGGCTCCAGGAATGAGGTCGATTCAGAAATCAATATCACGACTCGGGGGTAAACCAGGTAAATCATCAGGAAACACAGTAGGAAAATCACGAACCACAGGCACCTTATCCATTGCCTTCTTTTCCTTTTCCTCTGCTACTACGATGTGTGTAAAGAAAGCTTTGTATTCCTTTCGAAGATACTTGCTCGCTTGGATACACGACATGAGTTTGAGATTCTTCGATGCGACTTCGCCATAGATATAGAGTTGATCACCATTAGCGAGCGAGAAACGAATCATTTTATCCAAAACAAACTACTTCGGCATGATTTTTACGAAGAAAATCCATGCCTACTATGATATCAAAACACCAAGCTGCATCGGAATAAGATCGATATGGAAGACGTGATTGTTGAGTTCAAGCGTACAATCACGGAGAACATAATTAACAGTGACGGTTCTTCCAGTGGCAACTTCAACGTCGAACATCGTAGGGAGACTAGCGCGTTTACGGTTTAGGAGATTTTCGAATTCTAACGATACAAAATAGTTATCGGCCCCAGTATCAAACAAACACGAAGCATATATACCGTTGATGAGAAATGTACCATTAACCACGTTGTTGTCTGCTTGCGCCTGGTAGGCGTTGATGTTGAATGCATGTCCGTGGGCTGCTGGCTGCTGCTACTGCTGAGGCAGCTACTGTTGATGTTGTTGCGCTGGTGGCTGTTGTTATGGTTCTTGCTTCACTACTCTGTTTAGGCAGACATTTGCAAAGTGGTTGGGATCACCACATGCAAAGCAGGCTCTTACGTGAGCAGCGGGAGCAGGAGCTGCTTGTTGGCCCTGGGAGCAGGAAGAGGAGCTGGCAGTGCATGAGCTTGAACTTGAGCTTGACGGGGACCGGTATAGCAGTTAGTAGTAAAGTGGCCGAACAGGTTGCAGTGAACATAAAACCGGCATGCGATCCCAACAGGATGATGATAAGTACAAGTAGGGCAGAGCGGGTGTGTACCAGCATATGCACGCTTAGCCGGTGGTGCATTGGTCACTGGTGCAACTACTTAGCGGTTCTGGGGTTGCGGTTGAGTAGGGACGGCTTGGAGTGGAGCATCGGTTACTTCACAGTTCTTGCTGTTGTTGTTCTTGCGTTTGCGGCTGGAAGACTTGGAAGCTTGCGGTGCGACGGTTTCAGCAGTGGGAGCAGTGGTAACTTGATGGAAACTTTTGGTGGTATTCTTGAAGTAACCAGCCAAAACTCGCTTGTCATTAATCTTGGCAGCGAGCAAATAAGTCTCTTCGATGGTTGTTGTCTTCGCGGCTTGCACGAAGTCAGCAACGGAATCCGGTAAAGCACGGATGTATTTTTTAATCGTCATCTCAGGTGTTGCCACCTGGCTGGGACAAATGATACTCAGCTGGTTGAAGCGGGCATTTAGACCGGCATTATCGCCACCATCCTGCTTGATGTTCCAAAATTCGTTCTCCAGCTTCTGGAGCTCATGGGGTGGGCAGAAATCTTTCATCATCGATTCTTTCAACTCGTCCCAAGTAAGCCCATAGGCTGTGTCGTTCCCACGTTTGTTCCTTTCGGTGGTCCACCAATCCAGAGCCCTGGACTAGAAAACGCCTGTTGCGTTGACAGTACGAAGGTGATCGGGACATCCGCTCTGGCGTAGCGTGACTTCAATTGAGTCGAACCATTGAAACATAGCGCTTGGTCCGTCTTCGCCTGTGAAGTCTTTTGGGCCACAGGCCTTCAACTGCTTGAAGCTGAAAGTACCCTTTGCAGAGTTGGTCCTAGATTCCTCAGAGGACTTGCTAACATTTTCATTAAGCTCGCTGACAATTTGCGGAATGACCTTAGTAGGGGTGTAAGTGATGCGCAATGGCTCGAGAGCTACCCGGGATCGGATCGGTAAAAAGCTCGAACGAGTCAAGCTTTAACGAGTCCGAGCCCGATCTCGGGCCTAAAATATGACTCGTTTAGCTATCGAGCCCGAGCTTTGCATACAAAGATCGTTTAGGCTCGCGAGCCTAAACGAGCCTAAACATAATTTTATATCAATTATATATATATATATATATATATGTATATATATATATATATATATTATAACATTAGTGGACCGAGCTCGAGCCAAGCTTTGAATCGTTTAAGCTATATTGAAGCGAGCTCTAGCCGAGCTTGGAACTCATTTAAAATTGTTCTCAAATAATCTCGAGCTGAGCCGAGCCGGACTTGAGCTTTGGATTTTACTTACGAGCCAAGCTCGAGCTCAAAATTTTAGGCTCGAGCTCGAGCTTCACAAAAAAATCACGAGCCGAGCTCGAGTAGTGGAAGGCTCGAGCTCGGCCCGACTCGTTTACACCCATAGACCTTATCCATATGCTTTGCGACTAGAGAAGCGATACGCTTGTCAGCGTGATTTTGTCGTGCAGCGCGGGAAGTATGCAAACCGAATGATGACATTGTCTGCAACATACATCGCCATAGGATTCAACACTATATAATCGAATCTCACCTCACAACATACTACTACTAGATAACACTCAGGAACACATCTACACGTAGGCACATAATCAAGTAGGCACGTCAACCACATAGGCACGTAAACACGTAAGCACATAGACATGTAGAGCACAAAAGCACCTAATCAACTATATTTTGCATATATTCACCTACATATATTGCACATATTCACCTATCATTCAAGGTCGCGAAGCGCGTTCGAGAGTAACAACTACGAGTAGCGAGTAACATAGCGTGTAGTACAGCGTAAGCGAGCAACAAAGCATGCGATTTGTTAGCGTATTGTCGTGAGTCGTGTGTGTTTTGCAGAGCAGGAAGCGTTAAATCAAAACCATCAATATAGAGCACAACACTCTTTATCTCAAAACGCTAACAAACTAACACATATAAAAATCACAAATCACACATAAAATCGAAGAATCAGCGGCCTGCGAGCTCAGAATCGAAACACATAAACACATAAAATCAGCGATCGAAAATGGATTGTCTCGGGTGTTTAGACATCGACTACCCAAGGTGATTCGACTATTCTCAAGGACTCTGAGTACACGCTTTGGCCTAATAGACCGTGCTCTCTCACCGGCCTGCGGTGAATGGCACGCATCCTTTCGGTTATTTGCGTAATTCGAGTCATTGGAATCCATCGAGACTTTGGTGAGAGTTTTGTAAAACCAAAATAAAGAACGGAACAAGTCGTCAAGATTCGGGTTTCACCCCTAACTTAACAACTGAATTCCTGTTTGGGTGATAGAGTCACAGGATAGAGAGGGAGATTTGCGTTGAAGTATGGATTTCACTCCTGATTCAACGCAAATTCTCGTGTTTATAGTAAAATGCGCGTCGAACGAATGATTTAATCGAGAGTTTGCGGTTTTCACACCTTGTCTCGATCTAATCACTTGTTTATTTTCGAAAATTGTGTGTGTCGTGCTTGCCTTAGGGAAGGCAACGTGATAGTGCTTGTCCTTAGGAAGGGACGATAGTAGTACATTAGCGAGTTGAGAGAATAACAGAAGTAGGCTCGCGCGGAAACCCTACTGGGTTCACACAAGGCGGTCTACTATGGACTAGGTCGTTTCCAAGACATCTACCCGGACTAGGTCGAGTCTTGCCTAATTCCCTATAGTTATGGATCTGATACCAATCTGTCACACCCCAACCGATGGCGGAAACATCAGGGTGAGGCACTAAGCGAAACAGATTGTCCAAGAGAATCCATAACAACTAAATTACCAGATATTTAACGTTACGTCCCATACCATAACATATCAAAATAAAGCAGTTATTACAGACAAGTTATTCTCAAAGACAAATCATAGTATCGACAACTCATAAATTGTTTATTTATTTCTAGACTCCCCTAGCTCAATTCCATAGCAAGCAAGTATAGCACAACATCTTAAACACCTGTCACATACGTTAAAATAGGTCAATACACATAGTGTAAAGGTGAGCATACAAGTTTAGTAGTATAGTAGATAGCGAAAGCGGTTTACGCATAACCAGCATGTGAGACGTAGAAATGTGAAGCTAGCAGGTTATCGACAATGAAATATGCACAGACATGACTGCAAGTTGTAGAATGCGCAACACATATCACCACTGTGACACATGAAGTAAAACCCTTAACAACCCCTGTCCACGACAGGTGCTGAGTCCAAACAATAGTACTATTGTTGCTAAGGTGGCACGCAACAATCACTCTGTAAAAATAACATACAAGCATTCAACGAGTAACACGTATAACATGCAATGACAGTTAGCGTATAAGAGTGTTTGCGTTGTGTGTCGATTGTGATTTAGAAATAGGCAACGTATGTAACACCCAAAAGTGTGTAAAGCAAAAAGGGTTTGAGTATATTCACAGTTCGTGTTTAAATGAATAAACACAAGCTTGGATTGAAGGGAGCGCTGGAGAGTTAGCCAGGTCACAGTATGATAGTATAAGCGATGAACAGTGCGTTAAACGGTGTCGAGTGAACTGAGTGACGGATAGTGATCCAATCGGATGACCTTCTAGACAGATGGCCATTCGGTCGGAGGGTCGTCCGTTTGGGATGGATGTGTTTGTGTATGATGTGACTTTGAAGTTTTCGTTGTAGCATTTTAAAAAGAGAGAAGTATCTCTACCCTTCAGGTCGTCCAGTCGAACGGTCATCCGGACGGATGGTCGTTCGCTCGGATGGCGATCCGTTTGAGTGAGATAGTTCAATGATCCAAGTCTCCTGATAGAATAGTCATTCGATCGGATGGTCATCCGATCGGATGACTATTCGTTGGAAACTGATACTTTTGAAAGTTTGCAAAATTTGGTTAGTGTTGAAGATCTTATGTCATCCGTTCGGATTGTCGTTCGATCGGATGGCAATCCGATCGGACGGCAATCCGAACGGATGACATAAGATCTTCAACACTAACCAAATTTTGCAAACTTTCAAAAGGGCAATCCGTTCAGCGACTTGCTCGTTTGAAAACTTGTAAAAATTTGTTAAGTTTAGAAAGTTTTATGGTTGAACCAAGATGGTATGACAACATGTCAAACAACGGAAACCCCATCAAGTTCAAGTCCTCCGATCGGATGGGAATCACCCCGTCCGATCAGCAACTATTCTTGACAAGATTTCATATTCAACCCGTTAAGTCGGTCATCTCTTCGATAGTAATCCATTCTCAGACTGGCACATCACTAGATAATGAGTAGAAGGCCTGGAACGAGCTCAGATTCTATCGGTTTTATGTGAAAAGTTGAGAATGTTGAAGAAAAATTTTAAACACTAGAAGTATGTTTAGATTTAGGTGAAATCAGTGTTTAAACTTTGTAGAAATCTGTTAGATTCGAGTTGTTCTTGATGGAATGAAGTCATTCCCCGGAGATCATGCTAACCCGTGATGACGTCACCCTTGAACAGCTCGAAATCAAGTGATTTCATGGTTAAAAGTTGAGATTTGTGGGTGAAATCAATGAGAAAGTGTGTGTAGATGATGAAAGTATAAGATTTGAGATGAAAACTTACAAGAATCGCGATGAATCGAGAGAAAAGCGGCTAAGAAGGCGAAGGGTCGGAGGAGAGCTGTCACATCATGAACAGTGATATGACAGGTGGGTATTTATAGGTGAAGAGAAGAGAAAGGCGGTGCAGGTTGTTGTGTCGGAGGGCCCTTCGATCGGATGGCCATCTGATTGGATGGTCATCCGGACTGATGACCATTCGATCGAATGGTCCTTCGATCAGATGGCTCGAATGAGTTAGTTTATGACTTTTCGTTTCGTGCGTTGAGCGTTGCGAAGCGTTTAAGAGAGTGTCAAATAAGTGATGCGATAGTTTAAAACAATAGTTACACAAATAACATAACTAACATACAACAACATAAGTAAACTTGTGTTTCCAGTTCACGATGAGATTGCGTTGCGATTACGTTTGCGATTTACACCTTTAACATAATTGAGCATGCACAAGTAACACATAATAGCACACACACGTAAAACAATATCTAGAACATGTGATTCAAGTTGCGATGCGATTGCGATGAGATTAGCGTTAAGTAGATTAGCGTTTAACTGCGATTATTGCATTTACTCCACATAATACAACTAAAGTAACATAAAATTAAAGTATCAATTAACGAGATTCGAAAGTTCAAGTAATAATTAAGCAAGGAATGACAGATCAAATTTAGCAATCTTTTCTTCCTTTGACTTTGACTTGTACTTTGACTTCAAAGAGACGGGTTGTTACAGCATTATCGTCATTTAAGGACATAATTCGAGAACATATGCGAAAACTCAGTTTGTAAACTGAATGGACATCCCAAATTACCGAATTATGATATTACATCAGTAGACAATGAGTTTATTATGAAAAATTATGCTTAAAACCGATATATGCGTCTAAAGGGCATTTTGGTCAATTTAAAGCATAAATTACAACATTTCACATAAACTCAATTTATGATCAGGTTCGCAATATCAAAATATGTTAAACATGTTAACATATCAATACCTAAGTTGTTTTAAAGCTTATTGGTGTCTAAAACCTTGTTTTTTGCTAAAAAGGCATAATAGTCAAGGTACGGCATATTATCGGAACATGTGCAAAAACTCAGACTTCTAGTATGAACATGTAATATAACCTTATAGGGTTATGCTACATTATATTACGATCATAACGGAACCTAAAATCAGTAATAAACTAATCTAATTCGGTTCATAATCGAAAGTCAACGCAGAAGTCAAACTTCGAGACTTTCGATTACGAACCGACCCTAAGACTAGAATTGATGAGCCGAACATGTTTACACATGTTCTAATAATTATTACCAAGTTGTTTAAATAGAAAAAAATGTATTTTAGAACACTTATAAACTCATATCGCAATTATTTCAAAAACTGACCCGTTGACTTTTTAAAACAATATTACGTTGACTCGTCAATTGACCAAGCACACGTGATTCTTAGGAGGTGCCCTTTTGAGGGATTATCACCTACCTAATTACGATCACGTAGCCATGTTCATTGCGAACAATGGCTTGACCGTTTACGGTCTAACTAAAAGTCAAAGCGTTTATCGTAAACGCTTGACTTTTCGGCTTTAAAAGCCAAATAAAAGAACTAGTCACGAAAAGAACACTTACAAGTTGTCCTAGGGGCTGAATAAAACTCAGAGGATGCTCCCAATTGCTCAGGAACTTCCAATAGAGAAGATAGAAGGAAAACAAGAAGAGGTGCAAGTTCAAGAATGAAATCAAGTACCTATTTATACTTGTGGAGGTTTAATGTGATCACTCCAGGTGTTATGAACCCTATGGAGATCATTACAAGTGTCTAGGGACGTGCCATAAGCAGCCACATTGCCCATAGTTTCGAGTAGGAGGTTTAATTGGAGGCCACACAAAATTTTTGCTGCTGAGGACCCCTTAAAGACTTTATGGGGTTTTCTTTTATGGTCCGCATGGACCTGGCAGGGGCAGACTTTCCATTTTTGGCAGATTTAACCCCTGCACTTGTATTGTTTAGTTTTGGCACTTCAAACACCCGTTAACCCCATTTTTAAGCTCCATAAGGAAGTTAAAGTATACTTAACTTGAATTATGCTAAAAAAATGTTATGGATGTCAGTTCGTTCGGTCGTACGGTCGCGTTTTTTGCTTAATTACGACAAACGTTCGAACGGACGCGAAAACAATCCAAATTACGCAACGAATGGTATTTTTGCATTCCCATCACTAAAATATAATATTTTAATGATTAAAAAAATTTTTGGATGTACGGATATGGTCAGAACGCAGAATATACGCGAATATGCATACTTTCGCAGTTTTGACGCTTTTAGTCCCTGTGATCAAATAAGCATATTTTCACACACCAAACCCTCCAAAACTTATTTCTAAGCTATGTTAAGGGTATTTAGAGTATGTCTAGCTTATAACCTTGTTCCGGAGTGTACGGCGCTATGAGAATCCGTAGACTTTTGTAGTTTGTCGTAAATTGTCCTTGAGCTCGAATAATGCATATTTTGTTATGATTATCACAAAAGCTCTCATTGGCCAACATTAGGCACACCCAAGAGTATAACCAAGTATCATAAAACTCTTGGTTCGTTAAAAGGTCACTCAGAGGTAGTAATTAACATGTTGACGCTTTTAATCCTTTGTCGCGCAAACTTACAAACGATTACGCAACATTCAAACAATTATGTAAATGGCTCCACACGTCCAACAAGTGGCTCATATGAGAATACGGACATCGTTTACGGTCACTCAGATGCTTAGTGTCAGTATGTTGACACTTTCAATCCTTCCACATTCAAAGTTTTTGATTTTTCGCAAAATTAGTCCCTAATAGTCAACGTTTGACTTCATTACGGTTTTGTACACGTGTCAATACATCATTGGACGTGATTTTACTAGGTGTTACACTAAACTATAGACTAGGTAAAAGCATTCCTACTTTTCCTAATTCCCCATAGTTATGGCTCTGATACCAATCTGTCACACCCCAACTGATGGCGGAAACATCGGGGCGGGACGAACAAATCACTCAAAGCATCATAACACTAATTGTGACAATATAGATTAATCAAAATTTCATAATAAATTCTAAAATGTCAAAAAATTCCAACATAGCCGAACATTGTATCAAACATCATCAAAATTGTTTATATTCTAAGATGAGTTTATAGGTTCATCCTAGCATGTATTAAAATAAAATCAACAAAAATGTTGGCGAGTATACAAGTTTAATACATAGCATAAATAGTTTAAAATGTGAATTTCTCATATCCAACATGAATAACATATTACACGTTTCAACATGCTAAGCTAGTGTAATCAATATGTTAACCTAAGTTTCCAAAGCAAAGTTCCTTTCCTACATCGTCACAACGAAAAGGAGGTAAAAGTATCAAACTTAACAATACCCCAAGTCTCAAGGGCGGTGCGTTACTCCTATAGCGCTATAATTGTCAAGGTAGGCTAAACATAAGATTCAACGTTCACGTAGCATATAAGACTCACAAGTGTCACAAGTATCATATTTTCATGTTTAATAGTGGATAGAGTATGATTATAAACAAGTTTCAAGTGTCGTGTTTTTATATAGAATACATGTTGAATCCCAAAGTGTTTACAGCAAAAAGGGATCGAGTAGACTCACAGTGCGTGCTTAGAACCTAGACACAGTCTGGTTGGATTGAAGGGAGCGCGGGAGTAGCCTGCGTACGGGAACAGGGCATAAGTCCTCTAAGTGCTGATACGGTCAAAAACAGAGTGTCGTGTAGTGTAGAGTTTTGAGGTTTAGGGTTTTAGGATTAGAACTACAGAACGAGAGAGCGAGAGAAAGAGATTGAAACTGAGCAGATTGAAATGCCCAGGGACTGCTCAATTTATAGTTGAAATTCAAGGTCATCGCGTCACGCGACCGGCTCCACATTCCCATGTAGGTTTGCCACGTTTGGCATCTAGGAATCTGGACCCGTCGTGCTACGCGACGATCTTTGGGGATCTCATCGCGCCACGCGACGATGACCAAAACTTTTTTTCTTGTTTTTCGTGCTGGTTCTCGCCATACGTGTTCGGGGTTTGAATTGTGAATTGTTATGGGCCTTTTTTTAGGGTTGTTACATCCTCCCCACCTTGTTTTAAATCACGTTCTCAAGATTCACTGAAACAAGAATGGGTATTTCTGTCTCTTCTCTGATTCTAGTTCCCAAGTATATTCTTGTCGTCGTTTTGAATCCTACTTCATTTTGACCAGAACTAATCTCTTATGCTTTGGGATTCTCATATTCATCCTGTAAAGGTCTTTTAATGGGCTTAAATTTTCATTTACCTCTATATCTAAAGATTCATGAGCTAAGCATTTCCTTAAGTTGCATACATGAAATACATCATGTATACCAGTCATTTCTTCTGGTAACTTTTGCTGATAAACTACTGATCCAATTTTATTTAATGATTTTGAATGATTCAACAAACCTTGGACTTAACTTTCCTTTCTTGCCGAATCAGACTATTCCTTTTTCGCGGAGAGACTTTTAGTATCATCCTTTCTCTGATTTAAATTCTAACGGTTTGCCGATCCCATGGCTTGATAGTTGCTTTTCTCATATCTATGTCCAACATACTAGATGGTACTATCATCCATAAAGTGCTTTAAATGGGGCAACATTAGTACTTGTATGATAACTATTTGTTTATTGGAGAATTCTTATGAGTGGCAAGTGATCGTCCTAATTTTACCAATATCTATGAGTATCCTGACTAGGATATATTTTCTGGATATTTGGTAAGAATAATTGAAATATTACACTAAGATTGAAAAGTTGAAATTGCATTCAATTCGAGCAACACATAGCAAGATTTGCAAAAATGGACAACAATGGGTAAGGCAAAAAGAAGTTAGTTTGTTAACATAGCAAAAGATTGCGCTTTTGGTTTCATCTCAAACCGAGACCCATCCACCAAAAGCACAATTAGTTTTTAACCATATTTACTTAACAATTGAAGGCTTCGTCTTGAAACCCAAGATATCTCCACCTTTAATTGTTAAACTGTTCAAAATAAAACATACTAATTGATGACCAAGGGCTTCGTCCTGAAACTCAGGATCCCTCCACCTTTGGCCGTCACATTGTCTAAGTGCAGGAAAGCAAATTGTTTAACAGACAAGGAAAAGAAATTGCTCAACAACCACAACCATCAGAAATTAAAAAGTGGGCTCCGGCCTAGGCATGAATATCCATCATCGCCCACTTCGTTGCTTTCAAGGAGCAGCACCTTCTTCACCAGCAGCATCTCCTCCAGCACCCGCAACAGCATCACCGTCAGGATTCTTTTCAGCATCACCACCAGCATCAGCCACCTCCTCCGCTTCCTTGGAAGGCTCCTCACCCACAGGCTTAGCAGGATACTCGACAGGACTACCCCTGAGATCTTTCAATTTCGCCTCCCAAGTACTAACATTCCAGGAGTGGCATTCAAAGCCCAAGGCTTTGGCTTCATAAGCCATCTTTAGCCTGGCTTGAAGAAGAGAAATTACAACGGACCCTTTAAGGCCCTCTCAGTAGGTAGTCATATCCTACTCGAATTGAAGATGGGCGGCATCCAGGTTGGCTTGGGCATCTCCGTTGGCCTTGTTGATGGCGGATTTAGCTTCCTGAGTCACAGCTTTGAATTTGTCCTCATAGTGTTGTGACTTGGCGGCGGCTATCACTCCCTGATCAGTGATGGTTATCTCAGCTTTCCTCAGCTTCACTTCCAGCATCTTGTTCAGACCACAACTTTCTTCATAAAGGCTTGTCAGGCGTTCAAGACCCTACAAACCAAAGAAACAGGTATTAACGTATGTTGACATATATAACCAGCATATGGTGCAGGATGTAGGTTAAGGATATGTACCTGGTTAAGAAAGCTGGTCATAAAGCCACATGATTCGAGGAACCCATGGCTTTCATAAGGGAAGGTCTCAGATGATGCTGTAGAATCGGTTTCCTTTCTTTTACGGGAGCTTGAGGCACGTGGCTTGGTAGCAGGAGAGGGCTTAGGTACGGCTGCTGGTTTGGAACTTGGTACTGGCTTGGAGGTGGAAGTAAGTTTGCTAGGTTCCTTCTTCACCTGGACAGGAATAGGGTAGCTGTCCAACACGTCAAGATCAAAGACTTCTGGAACTTTGGCTGGTGCTACATAACAGGGAAAAAATCTAAATCTCTACTCTTATCTTTTATTTTTCTAATTAAATATATGGAAAATTGTGTAATCCTTACCAGACATATCTGATGAAGAGTAGTGGCTTGAACTTGGAAGATGCAATGTAAAGGTTCTGTCACAATCAGGCAACTGATAGACCCTGTTGATTCTTTCTTGGGATTCTTCAGTGGGAGGAGCCAACTCTTTAAAGTTTGCTGCATAAAAACATAAGGATGTTAGTGCGGGATATATCATCAGGATATGTTTTGGGATATCTTAAAGCCCTAAACCCTACCGGAGGTCAACCATTTCACCGGAAGGCTATCGCCTTCGGGAATGGAGTCCGACTAACAAAGAAAAATTTTTGTTGCCACCCATCCTCATTCTTTGATGCTTTGAGGATGAGGGGGTTGCTAGAGGTCGAGAAAAGCAAGAAACGACTATTGCCATGTGACCGGAGACGGTAAGTAATCGGAAGGTCTTCGATACAGAGATCGGGGACGTGAAGGGTTTTGATCTGGTTAAGCATGATGAGTACTCTCCAGACCATAGGCATTGTGTGGGCAAAACAGAGACCGGTGATTCAAAAAAACTGCATGATAAATTCTGGAAAGGGATATCGAAGGCCAAGGGAAAATGGGTATGATGAAAAACAAATCCACTCTTCAGAAGATACGTCTGAACGAATGCTCCGGTCAAACGGACGGATAACCGCCCTGTCGGAGAAAGCACCGGAGGTTATCAATGCGGCAATATCGGCGTTGTCGAAGGAGCATACCTCCTTCTCGGGGTGTTTGAGCAGGTTTTGATTAACAAAGGACGAGGTGGACTCGCCGGAATGTGATCGGGTTCTGGTGGCCATCGGAGGACTTGAGCAAAGAAAATTTTGGTAGATAAGGGAAGAGAAAGTACCTGAGAATTTTGAGGAAAATGGTTGTTTATTAACAATGAAATGGGAAGATATAGGGGCGAAGTAGATGGCCATCGAGTATTAAGCGCGTTGGAAGTTGCACAATGTCACTTCAATCGTCACTTCAATTTAACTGCCTCGATCTAAGAGATAAGATTTAAAATATATCCGTTGGAAATTAGTATCCCAACAGATATATTTTGGGGACAATTGTTATGGGTGGTTTTCCGCTCATATATCCTGGATTATATTCTAACTCTGTTACTTTAAATTGTGATCAGGATACCGGATCAGGATATTGGTAACATCCTGATGCAGTATCCTGGTAATGACTAATTGTTCGCGTGCATATTAGCAAAGAATGCTAGTAACGGTCGAGAAGACTGCTTCCCCTGAAGACTCGGACTTGGTGGTTGAGAAGAGAACGTTGAAGCCGCAAAGAAGGGGTCTCCAACGTTCCAAAGGGAATATTCGGGGCATCCCCCATTCTTAGGATAGTTAGTAGTTTCCTTTTGCTATATATAGGAATGATCGGATCAGATAGAACACACACAATTTTTACACACTTTTGCTTTCTACTAGCTGCAATCACTCACAAACACTTACACTTGTACTCGCATCACATTGTAACACTTAGTTGATCCGTATCATATCTTGCACTGTATCCTGACATTTGAAGTAATAAGAAGAACAAGGCAGCTGCGATTGTCAGCTCCTGAGGTTTTGTGCCGGTGATCTAGATTGATCAAGGGCTTTCCTCGTACATCTCGTGTCACCCTTTACTTTTTTTTCTCATTGTTTGATTGTAGATATAGCTCGATATCCTGAGCTATATCCTGAAAACTGTTTTTGTTAACAAGTTGATCAGCATATTTTCCACGAATACTTCTAGCACACTACCTCACTTAACTAATTTGATCACTTAATTACTTAGGTAATTTTTGACCAAAACACATTCCGTGGCTTAAGTCATGTCATGATGTTGTGCTTGGAAGATCAGGTCTCATCATCTTAATGTCTTATTTTTGAAGCATGCATTACTTCATCCTTCTCAGTGTATATATTAATGGTTAAGATAGCTTTAGTTCTTTGCAACCCATGTATTGTCGTAACAATTTCTTTATTACTAGTAATCTTAGTAAGATTACAGGTGAAGAAAGTCTTTGTAAGTGTATCTAGTCATAGGTTACTCTCATTTTTTCAAGAGTTCTTAATGAAAGTAGAATTACTCTCATTAGCGTAAGTTATAGTTATACGTTTTGTGCCTAGCACAACTTTTAGTTACAGGTTTCTTGCTAGCGTTGAAAATCTAAGGAAACGCATTGGAAATTCTTACACTTTTGATGGCGTCCCTAACTTAAAGGGTTCTCGTCGTTCATCTTGTCGCACGAGTTACGAGACGGATGATCAAATGGAATAGTGTTCGATATCAGAATTATAGAGGTATATGAGAGGTTCATGATAACGAATTCTAAAATTATCATTGACACACATGCTCGTGATTCATCCTAAATTGTCAATCATTATGGCCTTTGGATTTCCTTATATATGTATATACATACAATCATATGTTTCATATACAGTAATATACATAACATTCATAAGGTTAATGTATATAACAGGTTCATATTTCCAAAAACAGGTCAGACATCAGGTCATGGTATCGTTTTGGGAATTCTGTAACTATTTAACATAACATATACCCATCTTACCCGGTCTCGCCGGTGAGGCAACCCAAGCTTACCTGGACAAGCCGGAGAGTCTACCACACCATACCCAGTCTTGCTGGAGAGGTAATTATCATTGTATTTCTCATAACTAGAATTTTCTATAGTCATGATTTTAAAGGTGCATCTTTTATGAGGACTTTCATCAAGGAAGAAGGAAATTAGTATTCACATGTCGGATCATATTCCAAAACCAAGTAGTATCAATAAACAAGAAACAACAGTGGCCAAGTGTTACTACTTATTTATCGTACTTAAAATGTTCTAATCATCATCCTCATGGCATACCAATACCCATCACACTATACCTATGCAAGTAATTAGCTCATCGCAAAGCTTATATTAAGGCATCTTTCTTAGGTATTATCACAAAACCTATTTGCTTAAACCAGTGAACTATTTGCTTAAACCAATGACTCTGATACCACTTCTGTCACAACCCCCGACCACACCCAGGACGGGAGCCGTGAACAGTCAAGTGGTACCGGTGGTTATTTTGAAAATATTTCAGCGGAAATTTCATCAAGACCGTGAGTTAGGAAAAATATCAGAGTTTAGAAACATCGGCTTTTATTTATTTAAACGGATGGGGATAAAACACATGTTTTACAAAGGTAGCTTTAATAGGGGATAAACCCGAATACATAAAACAATGTTTATAAATTTAATTAATAATATAAGCCACTTATTTAAGACTTTTGTTGTCGTATCTCAACTCTTATTCAAATCTATGGTAATCACCTGAAACATGTTTAAAAATATTTTATCAGCAGGAAATACTAGTGAGTTCATTCAACTGTATGGAAAGACACCTTCTTATAATTACAGTATTAAGAGTTTTTACATTCGTTTATATCTTACTACTACCCAAAGGTATTTGTTACTCGGCAATTCCTGTGACTATGGTCATATAATTATTGATCATTCTCTCAACTAGTGAAGCTTATCAAGTAGTGTATACAAAACCCCATATACTGGCAGTAATTTCTTAGTAAGAATACAAAGACTTAATCACTGTAATATAAGTAACAATTGAAAACATTTAGAATTTTAAAAGCATTTAATAAAAGAGAATGACTCACCTTGTAGGTCTATAGTTCTTGATTTAACAAGCCTCCTGATTCTAAGCCTTCTGATAGTTAATTCTGAATCTTCTGGTAATTAGGCATCTATTTTGATAGTAAGTTTAAAGTTTTGAGCTTTCTGATAGTTAAACATTTAGTTTAACAGAGTAGAATACGTATTAGTGTAAAACTAATTCAAACCTAACGTATGGTCACGAGATCAGAACCATAATGTAAGTTAACAAAGTATAGCCTTATTCAGGCAGCACTTTGGAATTTGTCTTTTGGTTCTCTGGTCAATCGGACATAATATCATATGGGTGACTATTGGTTAGAACACCAATGTATAGAGAGAAGAAGAGAAGGAATGAGCAAGGAAAAGTGAATCCTAAGCTTCCTATTTATAGGTAAGAAATATGCATTTCTTTTCTAGGAAGTATCATATATACCATCCCTAGATAAGCCTTCCCTATATAAACATTCCCTAGATACTAGCTACCCATATACACCTTCCCCAGTTGTTATCTACCCACATATACCTTACTTATATATATCTTCCTTATATATACATTCCTTATATATGTCTTCCTTATATATATACCTTCCTTATATGTTATCTACCTTATATATATATCTATTTAGATGTTAAGTTATTAAACTTAGTTAATCGTTTTGTTGTTAAACTTAGTTGTTTAACTAATTAATTTACTTTAGATGTTTAACTAATTTACTTACTTAACCGATTACTTAATTAACTTACTTAACCGAGTAATTAATTAACTAACTTAGCTTAGTTGGCTGTTAAGTTTCATTTCCTATTAAATTTCCTTAGCTATTAAGTTTACTTAACCACTAAGCTTTCTTAACCGCTAGATTTTCTTAACCACTAAGTTTTCTTAACCGCTAAGTATACTTAACCGCTAAGTATACTTAACCGCTAAGTTTTCTGGTTTAGCACCCCCTTGGTTATAAGTTCTAATTTGTAGATATACCAAAATGTGATATGGATTAGCGTAAGAAACCAAATCAAACTTTTAACGACAATCACGAGATCAAAACCGAAATGTATAAAGTATCACCTTATTTCGGCGGAGCTTCAGCTTTTTGTTGCTAGGGTTTTAGATCAATCAGACAGGGTATCGTTTCAGCGATAAGGATTTTGTACACTTTCTACGGAGCAGAGTTTCAAGGTTTAGAGTTTTGGGATTAAAACGATAGAATAAGAGTGCGAGAGAAAGAGATCGAAACTGAGCAGATTGAAATGCACAGGGACTGCTCAATTTATAGTTGAAATTCAAGGTCGTCGTGTCTGGCAACCGGCTCCACATTCCCCCGTCGCTTCACACGACGGGGTATGTTAGTGCTTAGGTGGCATGAGTCACCCCTATAGGTTTACCACGTGGCATCCGGGGAATCTGGACCCGCTGCGCTACGCGACGATCCTTAGGGATCTCATCGCGTCACGTAACGATGACTAAATCTTGGGTTTTCTTGTTTTTTGTGCTGGTTCTCGTCGTACGTGTTCGGGGTTTCGATTATGAATTGTTATGGGCCCTTTTTAAGGGTTGTTACACTCAGACACTAAGACTGTAGATGAGATCAAATGATGGTAAAAGCACAACCTAGGTTTAGAATCCTATTTGTGAATCATGGTTTTCAAACGGTAATGGGAACTAATGGAACCGGGATCTATAATACTAAACTAGTAGGCAATCCTAGGGTATCCTCGACCCTTCTCAAGGATGTCAACTAAGAGATCCCTAAGACCACCCGTAGCGGGGCAGTATTTGGGCGTGAATTGCCTCAAAACCGCCCCAAAACACCCACACACCACCCCGGGGGCATTTCTCTTCAAAAATTTGGTTAGGGCGTGCAAACTTAAACGTCTGATGAAGATATTGTTGGCCAATCACAGGTAACCTTCTTTTTCTTTGGTCAATCACTTTTTTTGATGGTTTTTTTATTTATTTAATTCTTTACACCCCTTTTAACATAATGCCCCACAATGCCCACATCCCCACTATACCCGTTTTACAAAAATGCCCCATAATGCGGCATTGTTGACTGGAAAGCCACATGGCAGATAATGCCCAAGGAACACAAGCCATGATGAGTTCAACAAACATGTTTAGAAACAAGAGTTTAGCCGACAATCATCGTGAAAACAGAAACACAAGCCATGATGAGTTCAACAAACATGTTTAGAAACAAGGAACGAAGAAACCGAATAATTAAAACTCGATGATTCATGATCCTGTAGCTCCAAATCTTCAACTTTTGCCTCTTGATCTCCCAAAATTGTCCCTCCACAGCTCTATGTTTGTTCCTCCGCATAATATATGTTTTAGAATTTGTATTTACATTATAAGACATCGAATTTGGGCCTAAAACAATTTTCCTCGATCTACAAGCCTGTCGCGCGACGCGACAGGTATTATAATAACTTATCGCGTCACGTGACATGCATTAAAACACACGTTCCTTTTTTGCTTCCTCACGCCAGGCGACACTCTTCACCAATCCCTGTCGCGCAGCGGGACAGGGTAGATTTCTTGAACTTTCATCGTTTTAACTTCCCGATCCACTGCAACTCGTCTGGACGCTTGGTGTCTTTCATTTTAGCTCGTTTTCACTTCCTTATACCTCCGAAGCCCTGCAAAACATAAACGACTAAGTACGGTCGAAAACTGTATTTTGCAATACATCATTATAGATCCCTTAACACGTACCTCCACCATGTACAATGATCCTATCTTGTTTCCATGAGCAATGACTAGATTTCCGTTAATCACCTTCCAATTACCACCACCAAACTTATGCAATCCCTATTCATCCAATTTACTGACCAAAATAAGATTCGTCTTAAATCCCGGAATCACCCTGACGTTCTTCAACTTCCATGTGGTTTCCAATGGAGTTACGAGATTAAGATCACCCACACTCGTAACAACAAGAGTTTATACATTAGCAATTCATATCTTTCAAAGTTACCAACCTTCAGATTCACCATTCTATCTCCGTTGTGCATGGCATAACATGAAGAACCTGAATCCATAACCAAAGAGTCCAATCTACCTTCCATACTACAAACTAGTGCATCATCAATTTACTTAGTAGTGTTTTCCTCAGCAAATTTTCCTTTTTCTTGTTTGGACATTGACTCTTAACATGTCCAACTTCATTGCAGCACAAGCACGACACACCCTTCCGAGGTTTTACCCAACTCCCACTTCTTCTGATATTATCTCTTCCCTTACCAACATGAAATAACTCAGAAGATGATCCATTACTCGTGTTTTTCTGAAGAATGTCTTCACCTAGCACTAAATCTTGGATCCCTTTAAAAGTCAAACCACCAACCACCGTAGAACTAGTAACAGCTGTCACAAACCTAGACCAGCTATCAGGTAGAGAAGATAGCAGAATCAGAGCTTGAGTCTCATCATTAAACTTCATGACTACAGATGATAGCCTACACATAACCGAATCAACTTTATTTATGTGACTGGTGACTGAGCTTCCCTTGTGCATCCTATTCATGAACAATTCCCTCATCAAGAACACTTGATTACCGGCAGAAGGCTTATCGTACATATTTGACAGAGCTTTCATCGTCCCACGAACCGTGGTTTCCTTCGTAATATTAAATGCAACACTTCTCATCAAAGCCAATGTAATCACCGCTCTTGCCTTTTTATCCTTTGAGTTCGAAACTGCTTCAGCATCCTTTTCCCACTTATTCGGTTTTTCCTCCAAGACCACATCCAAATCTTTTTTACCTAACAATGCTACTATATGGGCAGTACACGGTCGGCGCCAGCGGCACAACAACAATCTGGACCTCTTAAACAGTTCTCTCCCTCTCTTGCGATTCAACACATTGTAATCGTATATTTAACCAAACTATAAGCTCTAGTACCACTTGTTAGGTATCGAATCAGAGTCGGCTCACGTAGAAACGAGCAATTACAAACACGCACACTAGCAGAAAATAAAGAACACGGGAATTTAGGTGGTTCAGTCAAGGGGACCTGCGTCTATGAGTTGCAACTAGGTATAACTTTTATTAGATGCTTGTAGAATACAATTACATAATCGGTTTACTTTATATAGAACAAGATTAGGGTTAACAGCTTAGTCAACAAGTTAACTAAGTGGGCCTAAAAACCTAATTAGGGTCATTAGCCCTAATTAGGGTCGGCTACCAAAGCCTACGTGTTTTGGTCAAAAATTACCGAAGCAATTAAGTGATCAAATTAGTTAAGTAAGGTAGTGTGCTAAGAACGTGTATCGGAAATATGCTGATTAAGTTGTTTGTAAAAACAGTTTTTAGGATACGGCTCAGGATATCGAGCTGTATCTACAATCAAAGAATGAGCAAAAATGTAAAGGGTGACACAAGTTGTACGAGGAAAGCCCTTGATTAATCTAGATCACCGGCATAAAACCTCGGGAGCTGACAATCACAACTGCCTTGTTCTTCTTATTGCTTCAAATATCAGGATACAGTGCAGGATATGATGCGGATCAACTAAGTGTTACAATGTGATTAAGTGTAAGTGTGTTGTGAGTGTTTGCAGCTAGAGAGAAAGAGTGTATGAGAGATTGTGTGTTCTAATCTGATCCGATCAATCCTTTTTATAGTAAAAGAAACTAACTAACTACCCTATTATTCCGGGATTTAACAAATATTCCTTATGTAAACGTTGTGGTCCACGTCTTCCGGCTTCAACGTCCATAATCTAACAGATTTGCCCGAGTCTTGTGGAGATGAAGTCCACTTGAACATTAGAGACTTGTTCCAATAATCTGCACGTGAGTTAATTAGTTACTACCAGGATATTGCATCAGGATGTTACCAATATCCTGATCTGGTATCCTGGTCACAACAAAAGAAACATATTCAGAATATTATTCAGGATATATGAGTAGAAAACCACCCATAACAATTGTCCCCAAAATATATCTGTTGGTATACTAATTCCAATGGATATATTTTAAAGCTTATTTCGTAAATCGAGGCAATTAAAGTGAAGTGACGATTGAGGTGACATTGTGCAACTTCCCATGCGATATTTACTCTTTGCCCCCTATATCCAGCCTCTATTTAGCCGACTTATTCTGCATTGTGATCATCACATTTCAAGCAATTTCTCAGGTATTTTCCTTCTCTTTTCCTCTTCTCTGTTTTTCTTTGCTTTAAATTTCTTGTTTCCTAGTCGAAACCTTTCATGGCTTCACGAACAAGATCGCGTTCAAATGAGCCAGCCCCAACCCTCGAAAGTCAAAACCTTCTTTGAGAACCGGAAAAGGAGATTTGCTCCTTCAACAACGCCGACATTTCCGCCTTGAAAGATTCTAGTGCCTTTCCTGCCGGAGTGATCATTCGTCCTTTTGATCGGGAGGTCTGATCAGATGCGATATCAAACGAGTGGGTGTGCTTTTTAGCTTATCCTTTCTCCTTGGGACTCCGGTATCCTTTTCCACCCTTTCTCTCCCGTTTTTTTGAACTTACTGGCCTCAGTTATGCTCAGACCATGCCAATGGTGTGGCGAGTTTTAATGGTGTTAAACCAAATTAAATCTCGTCATTTCCCTGATCTGTGCATCGAAGATCTCCCCATAGCATATCGATTGAGATCCCATGGTAATAGCTGCTTTCTTCTATTCTCCACCTCTAAGACCCCCCCCCCTAATCCTCAAGGCTACTAAGAATGAAGATCAGTGGCAACGAAAGTTCTTTTTCATAAAAAGGGATTCTATCGACAAGGGTTTTGACCTGCCAGTTAGATGGTTGACTTCGGGTAGGATTTAGGATTTTAGGAATATCCCCAAATATATCTTAAAACTATATCCTTTACTGACATTTTTATTTCTTTTGCAGCAAATTTCAGAGATCTAGCCCCTCCGAGCGCAGAATCGGAGCCCAGGATCAAAGAGATCTATCGACTTCCTGCTAGTGAAAGAACCTTCTCCCTATCTCTCATAAGCTTAAGTCAAAAATCAAGTTCAGAAATGTCTAGTAAGTATATGATTAGACTAATTACAGGATATGAGTGTTAAGAGTTAAATATTTTTCCCTTTTTTATAGTCCCGGTTGTCAATCTTGAAGGCTTCCAGCTCGATGAGCTGGATAGTTACTCCAGCCTTGTGCCTGTTAAGCAAGAAACCAATCCTAAGCCAACTGCCACGCCAAAGCCTACCGGTTCGAAAACTGCTACTGCACCCAAGGCTCCCCCAGCATCCATGACTCGAGCCTCCAGCTCCCGTAAAAGGAAGGAAACAGACTACCCTGCTACCCCCCACATGTTCCCATTCGAGAACTATGGGTTTACAGAGTCCAGCAAATTCATGACCGGCTTTCTTAACCAGGTTCATATCCTTGACCTACATCCTGCACCATATGCTGGTTATAAATGTCAATAAAGGTTAATACCTGTTTCCTTGTTTTGCATGGTCTTGAACGCCTAGTGTTCCTCTATGAAGACGCATATGGTCTAAACACGATGCTAGAGAGTAAGCTGAAAAAGGCTGAAGCCACCATTGCGAACCAAGCAGCGATTGCCACCGCCAAATCAAAGGACTATGAAGCCAAGTACAAGGCAATGACCCAAGAGCGCCAGTCTGCCATTCAGAAGATCACCCACGAGGCCCAGGCCAAGTCCGATGCTGCCCAAGTTCAACACGAGCAAGATATGGCTTCATATCGGGAAAGCCTCAAGAATTCTGTTGTCATCTCCCTCCTCCAGGCTAGACTAAAAATGGCCTATGAGGCTATGGATCTGGGCTTCGAATGTCCTTCATGGAACATCAAGGCTTGGGAGGTGAAGCTGAAAGATCTTGGTGGTAATCCCGTAGAGCCTCCTGTGAAGTCTGCTGTGGAGGAGTCTGCTATGGTGGTGGATGATGCTGGTGCTTTGAAGGATGCTGGAAAGGATGCTGGAGAGAATGTTGCCGATGAAGCCATGGTGGAAGAGGGTGCTGCCCCTTAAAAGCAGCGAAGTGGGCGATGATGGATATTTGTGCCTAGGCTGGAGCCCACTTTTTTAAGTTTGATGGTTGTGGTTTGTAATCCCTTAACAATTTACTTTTCCTGCACTCGAACAATTTACATTTCCTGCACTTAAAACAATATGATGGCCAAAGGTAGATGGGTCCTGAATTTCAGGATGAAGCCCTTGGTCATCAATCAATATGGTTTATTTTGAACAATATAACGGTTGGAGGCGGATGGGTCTCGGTTTGAGATGAAACCTTCAACCGTTATGTAAATATGGTTAGAAACTAATCGTGCTTTTGGTGGATGGATCTCAGTTTGAGATGAAACCAAAAGCACAACTTTTGCCATGTTAATAATATAACCTCCTTTTGACTTATCCATTGTTGTTTTTCAATTTTTGTTATGCATTGCTTAGTTTGAATTTCAATGTTCCAAACTTAGTGCAATTATTTCCTATGAAAATATCTTTGATCAGTATACTTGCAAATATCCTATAAAGACTCTCGTCAAATAGGGTTTTTGTAACTCAAACAATTCAGATAAAGTTTTCAAAGAAAAAGGACAGTTCATTTTTATTTTACAAAGTTTGTTTCGATAACACTTATTTGATTTGGACACAGTCTTAGTTTTTAATCCAAATATTCCAACCAAATATCCCGAAACATATTCTAAAAATACATTCTGACAATATATCCTGAGAACATATCCTAATCAGGACAATGATAATTTCAAAAATCTAAACGATTTAGATAAAGTTTATAAAGGAAAGATCATACCAGAAGTAGAGTGCAACCCTACTCTCAATCTTCAATCCTTTTACAATCTTTCCAACGAAGATGTCCCCAGTCTGGGACACTTAGTGTACCGGATCCAAGCTTGATTCTTCAAACTTTGCACAGTTTCTTCAGTAGGAATGTCCCCTGTGCATTATGTCTTTGAATACTCAGAAATTTTCGAGACATCAATTGCAACTGTTTGAATAATTTTTATATTACAGGGGATAAACCCTAAAATATACTGGAGATAAATCCTTAGTGTTCTAGGGATAAACCCATAAGTATTCTGGGGAAAATCCAAAACTTTCATGCGCTACAGGCGGGAGTGTATAAACTCCAAGACTTAGAAAGGTGAAAACCTTTAAACCTTAGAGAGTATGAAAATACCCTTTCGTGAGAGAGGGTGATCAATCCTCATATACCTTTAGGATGCAGGATATAGCCAACAATAATGAAATTATCAGCCACTTTTACATGGACTGGTCCCGCCATCTTGAACTATTCCTGGATAACTTGCGCTCCAGGCGGGGTGTTTAAACCCAATTCGGGAGAAAGGTGAATACCTTTAAACCTGTGAAGGGATCAGGATCCCTTAAACGTGAGAGAGGGGGCCAATCCTCTAGTCTTTCGAAGTATCCAGAGTGTGTATCCTGGAGCTATATCCCGAAGCATATACTGCAAAACAACTGTTAACTAAGGTGGGTGTTAGCCTGGCTAACACCCCTCCGATGCTTAAGTCAGTATTGGGTTCAAAAGAATAAATAATATCAAATATATTAAAAGAGATAGAATTCATACCATCCTGAGTTAGAAATTAAACTCTAAACTCACTTGAAATAGAGCTTTAGGTGTACAGCATTCCAGGATCTTGGTAGCATATCCCCTTCCATATTCTTGAGTCGGTATGCTCCTTTCCCAAATTCTGATTCAACCTCATAGGGTCCTTCCCACTTAGGAGCTAACTTTCCATCAGCAGAATTAGTAGTATTCTGAAAAGCCTTTCTTAATACCCAATCTCCAACCTAGAACCTTCTAGTCCTTATACTCTTGTTATATGCTCTGGATATCCTCTATTGATATGCTGCCATCCTCAGCTTTGCTGCATCTCTTATTTTATCAACAGTGTCCAATTCCTGACATAGGGCTTCAGGATTCTTCTCAGGATCCTTGAGACTGGATCTTGCTGTAGGTATCACCATTTCTGTCGGGAAGACTGCCTCTGCTCCAAATACTAAGGAGAATGGAGTTTGGCCAGTTGCACTTTTTACCGTCGTCCTATCAGCCCACAAAACAAAGGGTAATTCTTCTGCCCATCCTCCTTTCTTAGCTCCAAGTCTTTTCTTCAAATTGTTGACAATTATCTTGTTCGAGGATTCTGCTTGTCCATTTGCTTGAGGATGTACCGGCGTAGACGTGATCATTTTGATTCCCCAACTCTTGCAAAAGTCAGTAGTCCTTTTACTTATAAATTGAGAACCATTGTCACAAATTATCTCAACTGGTACCCCAAATCTGGTCAAGATGTTCCTTTTTATGAAGGATACTACTTCTTGGTCTCTAACTTGAACAAATGCTTCAGCTTCAACCCATTTAGAGAAATAATCAGTCATTGCGAGCATAAAGACTTTTCCTCCTGGAGCCTTAGGCAATTTTCCTACTATATCCATTCCTCACTTCATGAATGGCCAAGGGGAGGCAATAGGATACAGTGGTTCAGCAGGCTGATGTAATATATTACTGTGCCTTTGACATGCATCACATCTTTGAGCATATTCTGTAGCATCTTTCCTCAACGTTGACCAATAGTATCCTGTCCTTAATACCTTTGAGAATAACGACCTACCCCCAGCATGGTTACCACAATCTCCTTCGTGTATATCCTGAAGTACTTCTTTAGTTTCGGGATCCTCCAAACATCTCAGATATGGTCCTGCTAGAGATTTCTTATACAAAACATCATTTATAATAGTGAATCGCGATACCTTCATCCTAATGGCCTTAGGACTCTCATCCTTCGGGATGTGTCCTTCCTTAAGATATCTTATCATTGGAGCCATCCACGACTTAGGATTAGGGCTGTAAACGAACCGAACGAACACGAACAACGTGTTCGTTCATTAAGGAAATTAGCATGTTCGCGAAATGTTCACGAATGCATACCGAACATAAGTTTAAGTTCGTGTTCGTTCGTTAAGGAAATTCAGTTGTTCACAAACAGTTCTTGAACACTGGTCTCGTACACAAACGAACACAAGCAAATAAAAACGAAAGCAAACGAACATTTAACTTGAAAACAAAAAAAAAACAAAAACATTGTTGTTTTGGTCAAAAAATCTGATGAGGATAATGCAACCAAACTCTTTGTTACGGGGTATGATGCTTTAAATGTAGAACAATGATAAAGATCACTTCAAGGTAAATTGCACAAACGACACAAGGATTTATACGGGGAAAAAGCCCTTGATCAAGAGTTAATCTCCGGCACAAAAAACCCCGGGTGATGGAAACTACCGATCACCAAGCTCAAATAAATCAATAAATGTTTACAACTTTGGATAGTAACGAGCTAGGTACAAGGATCACTATTGTGAGATGTGTAAAAGTGAGTGAAAACTAATAAGTGTTCGTCGAGAGCTTCAAGAATGCGATTGTATGAGAGTGTGTGTAGCTGAAAATGGCTAAGTGTTCTAATTCTAGTTCGTCACCCCTTTAAAAATAGAAGTTAACTACACTAACAAACTATCCGACTTTTGTGCCAAGCTCCCACGTTCTCCACAACGTCCATTTCCAGTCAAACGTGTGCGAAATACCCGTGGATTATTCCATAGTAACGTTGCCAAGACCAAGTCAAGCTTGTAACTCCTGCGAAGTAATACAAAACACAAACAAACAATCGTCAGTATAAGGATCCTTAAAGTGATCCATGATCCTGATCCTGAAGCTCTTCTGAGGATCACTATCTGTCACAGAAGTAAGGATCATTAATTAGGATAACGAATAAGGATCACTAATTGTTAAAAAATCCTCCCCTAACAATTGTTATCCTTAAAAATTGGATATAACTAGATAAATACAACCATCGAATGCTAAATCAAAACACAAGAAGTCTACTACACCACCAAACGATGAATCAAGTTTAACTAACATACACATAATTATCCCCAAAAATGTTTTAGAATGTCCAAATTTTAGCTAACAAAAAAACAAATAGGGTTTCAATTTTTCAATATGTTTAGATAAATGGTTTATTATTTATTAGGTTTTTGATATAATCAAACGAACATGAACGAACTTAACCGAACATATTATCGAACGTTCACGAACGTAGTTGAACGAACGAGACCTATGTTCGTGTTCATTCGCTAAGCTAATCGAACGAAATTTTTTGTTCGTGTTCGTTCATTAAGCTAATCGAACGAACATAAACGAACTTCCTGCCGAACGGTTCACGAACCGTTCGCTGAACGTTCGGTTTGTTTACAGCCCTTCTTAGGATCCTCCTCGGGATACTCATCATCAGGATCCTGGATACTTACTACTTCCTTATCCTGAGATTTGAGAAGATCCGTCGCAGGATACAGGATATGTAATATTGGAATTTGGGTTCCCTCCGGTATCCTGATTGACGACCCTAGATTTGCCAAGGCATCCGCTTCAGCATTATTCTCTCTTGGTACCTGTTCAAGTGTAAAAACATCGAAATATCCTGCTAATGTTTTGAGAATTTTGAGATATTCGATTAACTTCTCACCTTTAACTGCATAGGTTCCATTAAAATGATTAGTAATTAACAAGGAATCAACAAATACTTGTAAACTTTTAATACTCATATTCTTGGCCAATTCTAATCCTGCAATCAAGGCTTCATATTCTGCTTCATTATTAGTAGCAGGAAATTCACACCTAATAGCCTGGGGTAATATGTCCCCCTGTGGCAATTTTAGTAGTATACCCAATCCTACACCTCTAACATTAGATGCACCATCAGTATATAATGTCCAGGATTATGAGGTTTCTCCTAGTTGTTGTACTTCTAGGTCTACTTCATTTTGAATATCACTACTGAAATCAGCCAGAAAGTCCGCTAGAGCCTGAGACTTTATAGCATTTCTAGGTTCGTATACTAGATCAAAGGCACTTAATTTCACTGACCACTTAGCCATCCTACCCGACATCTCAGGTTTCCTAAGCACATTCTTAACATGATAATTAGTTTTAACATGAATCCTATGTGTTTCAAAATAATGTCTAAGTTTGGTTGATGCCATAACTAAGGCTAATATTAATTTTTCTAAATGAGAATATCTAGTTTCAGCATCTAATAAGCTTTTGCTAACATAATAGACAGGATATTGCTGACCTTCGTGATCCTTTACAAGAACAACACTTACAGCATTTCCTGACACTGCGAGAGACAGGGATAACGGTTCACCATCCTCAGGCCTCATTAATAGAGGTGCAGTTGAAAGATACTGCTTCAAATCCTGCAAGGCTGCTTCATGCTTCTCTCCCCATTCGAATTTCTTATTCTTCTTTAGGATATCATAGAATTCCTTGCATTTTTCCGAGGATCTTGATATAAACCTGTTTAATGCTGCTACTTGCCCTGTTAATCTTTGAATATCTTTCATATTTGAAGGTGACTTGATGTCCAAGATAGTTTTAATCTGCTCCGGGCTTGCTTCTATGCCCCTTTTGGTTACCATGTATCCTAGAAACTTTCCTGGTCCTACTCCAAAATGGCATTTGGCTGGATTTAGTTTCATGTTGTATTGGTCCAGGATATCGAATGCTCCCTTAATAACCTGGAGGTGATCCTCAGCTTTTTTGGATTTTACTACCATGTCATTGATGTACACCTCCATGGTGTCCCCCAGCTTGTCTTTAAACATCATGTTCACCAATCTTTGGTATGTTGCACCTGCATTTTTTAAACCAAAAGGCATAGCAGTATAATAATAAATACCTGTTGGTGTCATGAAAGCAGTATCCTCCTAGTCTGAAGGTTCCATTTGGATCTGCTGGAATCCTGAGGATGCATCCATGAAGGTTAACATCTCATGGTCGGCAGTAGCATCCACCATTGAATCAATATGAGGTAGAGGAAATGGGTCTTTGGGAGATGCTTTGCTTAAGTCTGTGCAATCTACACAAACTCTCCATTTCCCGTTTTTCTTTTGCACCACAACTACATTTGCTAACCATTTGGGAAATTTCACTTACCTAATCATCTTGCTCTTTAATAATCTTTCAACTTCTTCCTGAATGATAATGTTCCGTTCTGGAGCAAACTTCCTTCGTTTCTGTTGGACAGGCTTGAAAGACCTGTCAATTCCGAGTTTGTGAGTTATAATATCCTTGGAAATACCTGTCATATCCTCGTGTTTCCACGCGAATGTTGACATCCTGCATTTCAAAAAGTTAGTCAATTGATTTTCAATATCCTGAGGGATATTGGTTCCTACGAGCACCGAGATATCTAGATTATCCTGATCCATGATAATTTTCTTTACATCCTGCTCGAAAGCCTCCATGATATCCTGGGCTCGCATCTTTAATTGCTATGCTGCATTAGGCTTGGTTGAGGATTTCATCGAGGATGAGTAACACTCCTTTGCCTCATGTTGATCACTATCCACCTTGACTACCCCCCAAGGAGTAGGCACAACTTTCATATCATGGATCCACGGCCTACCCAATACAATATTATAGCAGGATAAGGAGTCCATCACACAAAAGCATTGCATTGAGTTGACCCCTTCAACATTCACAGGCAACTTTATTTCTCCCACAGTATTCCTGGCTTCTCCACTGAACCCAACAAGCACAGTGGATTTCGAAGTAGTATCCATCGGGGATACATTCATCCTCTTCAATGTCTCCAGCTGAATTATGTTGACGGAGCTGCCGTTATCCACCAGTATCCTGCGCACAAAATGGTTAGCAACATATAAAGTTATGACCAAAGCATCATGGTGAGGATCCTGGACAGTATCCATGTCATCACTATCGAACGTGGTCACCTTATCACTCGTGAGGGTTGACATCCTGGTTGGCTTATCTCCCATCTCTGCCTTAGCCTCCTTTGCATGCCTTTTGCCCCAGAATATGATATCCCGCAAATGTCGGATCCTCCTGAAATGAAGTTAATTATCTTGGCATCCGCAGGAGGTGATACTGCTAGTTCAGGATCCTTCTCAGTATCCTAACCCTTATTCTTCTTTCTTCCCAGGAGGTCCTTCAGATATCCTTTGCTCAAGAGATAGCTTATTTCTTTCCTCAGAGCAATGCAATCCTCAGTAACATGTCCAAAATCCTCATGGAAGGCACACCATTTGGACTTATCCTTCCAATCAACTTTTTGTTGATTCTTCCGGGGCCACCTAGCCTTGTCTCCTAAACCCTGCATAGCATACATCAGTTCAGGTATATTTACAGAAAAAACAATATTCTGACAACTCAGGACACTCCTCAGGATCCTCGTCTTCAACAACATTCACTTTCTTGTTGTCATTCCTGCCATATGGCTTAGAGCAATATGGTTTATACGAGGATTCTGATTTCCTGTTGGTTGACTCATAGGTTGTGGATGAATTCATCCTTTCTTGCATCTTTTTGTCATCTTCCAGTCGAATATATCTTAAAGCCCTGTTCCGAGCTTCGTCCAGATTCCTGCAGGGATTCATTACAAGATCCTGGTAAAATTGAGAATCTTTTTGCAATCCCATCTTGAAAGCCTGCACAGTTGTTGCAACATCAAGATGCGGGATATCTAAGGATTCCGGCTAAACTTGTTCACATAATCTCTCAAGGATTCTTGAGGTCCTTGAGTTATCCTGTAGAGATCACTGGTTAGTTTCAAAGCTTTGCTTGCAAGAAAATTGACTATTAAATAAATTCACTAGATGAGCAAATGATGTAATTGAGTGAGGAGGAATGTTTAAGAGCCATTTTAAGGCTGATCCTGTTAAGGTAAAACCAAAACCCTTGCAGAGGCAAGCTTCCTTGAGATCTGGGGGAATAGGATTAATTTCCATCATTTCCCTATATTGAGCAATATGCTCTTCAGGATCCGTAGTTCCGTCATAGAACTTCATGTTGGGGGTTTGAAATCTTTTTGGGATTTCAGCATCACAAATAGGATATGCAAACCGGGATATCCTGTGGCTGTCTTGGGACACTTCTGGAATTGGCTGGACCACCCCAGGTACACTTGATATCATGTCCTTCAATTTCTGAAGATCCCTAGAAAATGCTGATGTCAAACCTGCATCCTGCAAAGATCCAATACCAATAGTAGCAAGAGTATTATTATTATTATTTGACACGTTACCAGTCTGAGGATTCTGGCCATATCCTGAAGCATATCCCGAACTTCTCACAGTTGACACCCTGACCGAAGAAGGTATCTCAGGAATATGATTCTGAGAATGGCTAGGCACAATATTCCCCCTGTTATCATCAGTAAACACTGCATAACTGAAGTTCAAAGCTCTGGGTTACAAGGGGGTGATAGTATCCTCAGCGGGCCTGCTTGAGCTGGATTTCAAGAGTTGTATCTCTCTTATCAGCATTTGGTTGGTCTCCTGCTGTTGCCTCATCTGTTCCTGTACACTACCAAACAAAGTTAGAATTTCTTCATTAGAGGCCAAAACAGGAGCGGATCCCTGAATGTTGCGAGCGGGGATGACATCCTGAGGCAGTGAAGAGGCTTGCGTCCTCGGAGGAGGTGGTGGAAGCACCGAACCAACTGTTGTAGAGGTTGTAGCAGACACGGTGGAAGAGCTCATGTTTGATCTCGAGGCCATTGAAAATAGTGTAGCAAAAAGTTTTAAAAATAGAAAACCAAGTAATGATTTTGCAAAAGCTTTTAGTAGAAATAGCACCACTTGCCCCACGGTGGGCACCAAATTGTTTTGGTCAAAAATTACCGAAGAAATTAAGTGATCAAATTAGTTAAGTGAGGTAGTGTGCTAAGAACGTGTATCGGAAATATGCTGATTAAGTTGTTTGTAAAAACAGTTTTCAGCATACGGCTCAGGATATCGAGCTGTGTCTACAATCAAACAATGAGCAAAAATGTAAAGGGTGACACAAGTTGTACGAGGAAAGCCCTTGATCAATCTAGATCGTCGGCATAAAACCTCGGGAGCTGACAATCGCAGCTGCCTTGTTCTTCTTATTGCTTCAAATATCAGGATACAGTGCAGGATATGATGCGGATCAACTAAGTGTTACAATGCGATTAAGTGTAAGTGTGTTGTGAGTGTTTGCAGCTAGAGAGAAAGAATGTACGAGAGATTGTGTGTTCTAATCTGATCCGATCAATCCTTTTTATAGTAAAAGAAACTAACTAACTACCCTATTATTCCGGGATTTAACGAATATTCCTTATGTGAACGTTGTAGTCCACGTCTTCCGGCTTTAACGTCCATAATCTAACAGATTTGCCCGAGTCTTGTGGAGATGAAGTTCACTTGAACGTTAGAGATTTGTTCCAATAATCTGCACGTGAGTTAATTAGTTACTACCAGGATATTGCCTCAGGATGTTACCAATATCCTGATCCGGTATCCTGGTCACAACAAAAGAAACATATTCAGAATATTATTCAGGATATATGAGTAGAAAACCACCCATAACACTACGAACCCAACATTCTCTTCTCGTGATTTTGGTTTTGGTGGCTGTGGGTTAAGTGAGTTTGGGAAATGTTATTAAAGCAAAAATTATGCATAACATTTAAATTTGTTGTACTCAAAGGGACATCGTAATGGTTAAAGTGTGTGTCTCACAATCAAAAGGTTAAGAGATTAAATCATCAAAAATGTAATGATATATTTATCTTAGAAAAATTATAATTGTTGTTGAATAGAACAAACTTTAAGAGGCATGCAAAAGACTTATCTACCATACATAGCTTGATAGCCCATGCATAGCGCATTGGCCAGTCCAGCTAGTTCTTCGTATTGTTCATGGTCATAAATTTGTTTGGTGTGTAAATTTAGATGTTCAGCATAATGATATTAACTTTTATGATCATGTATAACATATTAATCACTTATTTATTATTTAAAAAGTTATATGATAAAAAGTTAAAAAAAAATCAATCCACACATTGCCATCTCATCTTATCAACCCCTACATTACCGGTACGCTACTCGAATACTTGCTTGCTTGCGTATATATTTTACCTTTCTATGAGATTTTTGTGATGCTAAAAATCATACACAAAATATGGATCCAAACAACACCTTTGCGCAGTAATTTTAGTAATTTTAGTAATTTTAGCGTATACATTTTACTTTTCTATGGGATTTTTGTGATATCAAAAATCATATACACAAAATATGGATCCAAACAACACCTTTTCTTAAAACATGCATATATTTAAAACACATATAGGACACGTCTATAAGACTATACATGCCTATATAATATATTTAATCTCTACATTACGTAAATGTCAAAACCTTCCATTACGTCTTACAGTCAATAGAACAAACTATAAAATCTACTAATAGAATAAACTATAGTCAAACCTGAGTTCTCACTTGGTACCCAACATACATAAAAATTTTAAAATAGATTGTTAGGTGTGCGCCTTGGCCTTGTGGATGTGACCAATAACTTCGTTGACCAAAAGGGTTCGATTAATTTTGATTGATCTAGAAACATCATTTTTTTCCTTTTATATACATAGATAAAATATATGTTTTCTTTTAACTTCTCCTTTACAACTTTTTTGAGCCAATAAATCTATACTATCTATTAAAGGAGGTTAGATGCTGACGTAATTACGTGTCAACCATTCAGCTATGCCACATAGTCCAAGGTGATGTCATAAATCCGATTTTTATTAAGATAAATTACTGATTTTTTAGGAGGGAATTTCAAAATCAAATTCAAAATTCAAATGGTAATGAAAATCATCCTCTCTCTCTCAATCAAATATAGTTCAGCCTTCAAATTTCAAAATCATTTTCAAAATTCAAAACATAGTCATCTTCACACCTCTCTCTCTCTTTTCAACTCAGAAGAACATCGAACAAAACCAGAATGTGATGCAACTTCGATTCAGCAACCGACAGATCTTCTTTCATTCGCAGGGAAGGTAAGGTTCACTCAGCCAGCAGCTAACCTTCGATTCAGCAACTTCGATTAGCCCCCATTTCTTCTCTATTACATTTGAAATCTAATCTCCATTGCTAATTTCTTCTCTTCATAGAGGGACGTTGATTCTCAGGATCAAAAAATGGTTTCAGTCAAAAAATGGTACACTTTTTCTCATCTTTAAGTGTTTATCTACTGCATCTTAATCCTATTGTTAATCGATTAGACTTCTTTTGGTTTTGATTTCTGTTTCATTTTATATGTTTGATCGGTTGCTTGCTTACTTATGGGGATTTTGAATAGTTTTGATTATTATTTGATTATTGCTATCATTCTTGGTGTGGTTTTATGTTACAGATCTGAAAACTAGGACAAAATGCCCTAGCCGCCCCTTCAGCTATGACGGCTAGGGTTTGCTTCAGAATCCATGGTGTTTAGGTATCCCCAAATTATTGTTTGTTATTTTGATTTTTTATTGTTTGCAAATAATGTATTTGTTGGTTTGTGATCTTATAACCGGTACCCAAAGGATAAAGATTGAAAATTTATGTGTATTGTTTGATAATTGAGGTGGGTTTGTTCTCTAATTTCATAAATGTAAGTTTTCTTCATGATTCGTGCTTTATAACTGCAAAATCTTTATTTAAAATTCGTTTGTTCATCAATTAGGGTTTTTCAAAACCTGGATATGATCATGCTTTTCCATAGATGTTCCAATACTGTTTCCAAGGTTAGTATATGTTCATCTCTCTTCTATAAATGTTTTTGAGTATTTTTTTTAATCAACTAAATGGGTTTTGGGTATTGTTTCCTTGAAAGCTTTGAAATTGATGTGGAATTTATTACAGATACGGTATTAATGGCCAAAACTGAATATGAGTATCACATAATTCTGATTTTTTTTTGGGTATGGATTTTGAGTTTTATACCTTTTCAATATGCTTTCACATATCTGTAAGTGCCTGATCCTTATCAGTTTAATAGAAAAGTTGTTTTTGTTTATATGTTGAGTTTCAATAAGAATTTGTTTGGGTGATTCTGAATTGATGCAACCTTTGGCCATGATCTTTATTAAGTATGTTGTTAAACGTGAGGTATGGAGGGCGTCTATTGTTGAAACCTGATCCATCTAATATGTGCTGGGCTCTTTAAAATTGGTATCTACTTACATATAGAAAGTTTACAAACATACACTTTACTCCATGCTGGCCACCAGTACCTACTTGTGGGATGAAATATTAGAATATTTTTTTATTACAATATTAACTAACCTTTTATTCTTAAATTACGTATATGAACATAGTTAAAATATTAGATAAGATGCCCATTAATTTAGAAAGTTGAAAAAATTTGTGTGCCAACCCACTTGATCTGACCCGTTTAGCCGATTCTACTTTTTTACTATACAGTTTCTTTCTATCCTTAACTTTATCAAAGCTAAATTGTGAGGTTTTGGTGATTAGTACTTATTTAGCGTTTGTTTTCGAGTTTGTTAACCTCAAATTTTATAATGGAAGTAAACCTTAATTGTGGTAGCTGTAAAGTTATCTCTTATGTTCGCCTCATCTGTGTCTTTTTTAGAATCCACCATTCAAAATTCATACCATTTGAGTTGTAAATTTGAGCACATTCATTCATTTGATTTCATTGCATTCCTCATTTCTGTTGTGGGTCCCGTTTGTGAGGATTTCCGTATTTAGAATCTTGAACCGCGTCGATAAATCAAATGTATGGATTAGAGTTTGAATTGATTTGTTCACCATACTCAATTCTTACCCCTTTGTGGCTTTCAGCTTTTCAAGCTAGGTGCATTCCAATCACTTTGCGTATCAGAAGGTTCCAAGGTTCCGAAACCGTCAAAGAGGTATGCCAATGTGAAGAACTTGTATGCTTAAATTTAATTTATTTTCTAAAAATGGATATTTTCTACTACTTAAGAAGTTATGAACGCATTTTGATTCGATTTTCATATATATAAAGTACCTAATAACCTATATATGTTTCTATATATATAATAAACCATATAGCATTTTGAGCAATATTGTGGATGTGAGCTCATATGATGAACTGAAAGAGGCAATATCACAAGGAAAATGGGCCAGGGGTCCATGGGTCGGAAGGTATGTTGTTAGCTTTCATACTACAGTTGTTGAGAAAGAAGTTAAACGAGCCTAAGAACGAGCCAACGAGCCGAGCCATGAGCCGAGCTCGGCTAAGTTACAAAATGAGCCCGCTCGGCTCAGGTCGTTTCAAATTGAGTTTTTTAGCTAGATTTTTTCGAGCTTTAGTCGAGCGGGCTACGAGCCGCAAGCTTCATGAACAGGCCATCTGACCTTTTTGTTATGGTTTAAGTGTTTACATTTCAGGTTTTTTCGGTTTACGATTTGATGATATGTTTTCAAAACCGTCTTCTAGAGACAGATTGCTGTATTTATCTACTGTTGACGTTTATGCTTAGCTATTATGTTTAAAAAGTTATTGTTCTTTTGTTATTTTTGATATAATGGGTTGGCTGAAAATGTTGATTAAGTAAAGGAGGACTAAACTTATTGATGGTTTTCTTTGTTTGGCAGAACTAAACTTGATCATGGTTTTCTTTCTGGTGCATATTTTATCCCAACTATGCAGGTATGCTAATGATAGTAATTTAGGTTTCTTTTTGCATTTCTTTCTCATCTTCAAGTGTGGTAAGTCTGACTAATTTCCATGTGTTCTCATCTATTGATTAAACTTGAGCTCATTATAAATTAAAATTCAGGTCTGGTCCGTGAGCTCTTTAGATGAGTGAAAAGAATGGGTTAGACTTTAGAGAGAGACGTTTGTGGTGGAAGTTGAGTCATTGAAGAAGGAATCGACGAGTTGGACGAGTTTGATGAGTGAAAAGAATGTTGTGATTAGAACGTTGAAGTCGGAATTAAAAGTGTTGAGAGGTGATTACAATCAACTGCAACAAAGGTTGTTGGTTATTGAGTTGGAGAGAGATAACTTACAGAAAGAAGTTTCGAGATTAGATCAAGAAAATCGAAAATTGGCCAAGGTAAATATATACATACAGGTTTAATGTATAAGTCTTTAGAATTCTATAAAAAACAATACCTTTAGAGCCTAAATGGGTCAGGAAAAAAGGTTTACTTACCGCGTGATTAATCTTCGATATGCAGGAAAGTAAAACAACATTTAGTGCCGCGACTAGCAAGCATGATGAAAGCAGATTTAAACTGGAATCAGGAAAAAGGTATGCACAATTAACTTAAATCCATTTCATATATCAGTTATATTTGTTTAGTTCTTAGGTATCCGTCTTTTTAGCATTAGGTTTAGTTACCGGATGAATGAGGGTATGGATTTGGTTTTGTGATTTTTTGGATTATATAATTAGCTTATATTTGAAAAAGGCTTAGGTTTATGTTGATTAATTTTAGTTTTGAAACAAGTTGTATGCTTTTGTAACAATTATGTTTTTTTAGGTGGGAGTGAGAGCTCAAAGCAAAACAGGAGTGAGTCGAAAGACGATGTTGAAACTCGGAATGAAACTGGTTCTTGGTGTTAGTCGGGTTACCATCAAAAGAGCAAAAAATGTAAGATATATATTGTTACTCATCGTGTGTGCTTAATTTGTTATCGTTACTTCTAATTCATGATGGAGTTGTTTCGATTCCAGCAAGTGAAGATTAGAAAACGATTCTGATTATGTTCCGATTCCAGCCCGAGAAGATCAGAAAACGACTCTGATGCTTTATTTTCCATTTCGGCCGCGGTGTTGCGGAATTTATCAGATAATTTGTATGTATTTTTTTAGGTGGGAGTGAGAGCTCAAAGCAAAGCAGGAGTGAGAAGAAGAGTCGAAAGACGGTGTTGAAACTCGGAATGAAACCGGTTCTTAGTGTTAGTTGGGTTACCATCAAAAGAGCAAAAAATGTAAGATATATATTGTTACTCATCGTGTAACTAAATGCAAATAATTTAAATGATATATTATAATCTGGTTTTTAGTATTTGATTTCGATCGTTATTAAACATACCCGTGTGTTCACACGGGTGTTAAAACTAGTTAAAAGTTATAAGTCAATAAGTTAAAAATTATTTCAAAATAAGCTAACCCAAACACCTCTAAAAAAGTAATATATATATATATGGTAAGGTTCATGCGAGAACCACCCTTATTGCGAGAATCGCGAGAACCAATGTGAACACAAAATAAAATCTAAAAAAAATCAAAAAAACACTCAAAAACTTTTTTTATATTTTTCTTGAAAAAATCGCTATATTTCGTTACCATAAAAAAAACTTTTTTTTTCGAGTAACAGTTATCCATGCAAATGTGCATATGTATCATTACTTCGACAAATTCGGTAATACATTATCAGGAATAGACAATTGCACTTTAATTTACAATACCATTCGTAATACACTACTTTTACATTACCAATATTCAAAATGCACATGTGCATCATTAGGTATAAACATGATATAACGTGTTTTGGTACAAAAAGTTTGTGATTTTGAATGGAGAAGTCGGCCCATATACATGTTTTTTGGTTATTTATATCTAGTGGTTGATGGTTTGGTTATAGTTGTCAATTTATGATGTAATATGTTGATTGTATGGTATAAATGGTGTTTACATACATGTAATAAAGTGAAAATATTGGTAATGGCATTGTATTATGGATGGTAGGAGGTAATGGTATTGTATTATGGATGGTATGATGTAATGGTAGTGTATTATGGATGGTATGATAGATGAAAGGGAAAGTGTATTCAAAGTAGTATACCAAAACACCTTATTTCATGTTGATACATATAGATGCATATGTGCATTTATAATATTGGTAATGTAAAAAGTATTGTATTACACATGTTAGTGTAAATGAAAGTGCAATTGTCTAATAGTTGTAATGAATTACGGAATTTGTCAAAGAAATAACAAAAATGCACATGTGCATGTTTGTGTATTATGGATGGAATGATAGATGAAAGAGAAAGTAGTGTACCAAAACACCTTATTTCATGTTGATAAATGCACATGTGCATTTCTAATATTGTTACCGTAAAAAGTAGTGTATTACACGTGGTAGTATAAATGAAAGTGCAATTGTCTAATATTTGTAATGAATTACGGAATTTGTCAAAGAAATGATACAAATGCACATGTGCATGGATAACTGTGACTCGATTTTTTTTTTTTGAAATTTTTTTTATTTTTTTATTGTAAACAAAATATAGCGATTTTTACAAAAAAAAAAATTTGGGTGTTTTTTAGATTTTTTTAGGTATTACTGTTTGTGTTCACACTGGTTCTCGCGGTTCTCGCAATAAGTGGTGGTTCCTAACGGATCTTTGTCCTATATATATAGGGGAAGGTTCAAATGAAAACCACTAGTTATTGTGAAAACTCAAAAACTAATTAAAAAAGCCAAAAAAAATACCAATTTTTTTTTTGCATACCAATTTTCGCAACTTTATATATATAAAAAAAATTCAAAAAAAAATTTCTTTTTTTTTACACATGTGTATGTGTACTACACATATGTATTATTACACATGTGTACTACAAAAAAAAATTTCAAAAAAAAAATTATGTATAAAAATCTGCGATTTTTATAAAAAAAAATTGAAAAAAAAAATTTGGTGTGTTTTTTAGACTTTTTTTAGTTAGTTTTCGAGTTTTCACAATAAAAGTGGCTTTAGTTATTGTGAAAACTCGAAAACTAATTAAAAAAGCCAAAAAAACATACCAATCTTTTTTTTTTTTGCATACCAATTTTCGCAACTTTACATCTATAAAAAAATTTCAAAAAATATTTTTTTTTTTTTGTAATACACATGTGTACTACACATTACACATATGTACTACAAATTTTTTTTAATTTATGTATAAAAACCTGCGATTTTTATAAAAAAATTGAAAAAAAATTTGGTGTGTTTTTTAGACTTTTGTTAGTTAGTTTTCGAGTTTTCACAATAAAAGTGGTTTTCATTTGAACCAAAACCACTTTTATTGTGAAAACTCGAAAACTAACTAAAAAAAGTCTAAAAAACACACCAAAAAAAATTTTCAATTTTTTTATAAAAATCGCAGGTTTTTATACATAAAAAACAATTTAAAAAAATTGTAGTACACATGTGTAATAATACACATGTGTACTACAAAAAAAAATTGAAATTTTTTTTATATATCTAAAGTTGCGAAAATTTGTATGCAAAAAAAATGGTATGTTTTTTTGGCTTTTTTAATTAGTTTTTGAGTTTTCACAATAACTAGTGGTTTTTATTTGAACCTTCCCCTATATATATATATATATATATATATATAAATGAAAACCACTTTTATTGTGAAAACTCGAAAACTAACTAAAAAAAGTCTAAAAAACACACCAAAAAAAATTTTCAATTTTTTTATAAAAATCGCAGGTTTTTATACATAAAAAACAATTTAAAAAAAATTGTAGTACACATGTGTAATAATACACATGTGTACTACAAAAAAAATTGAAATTTTTTTTATATATCTAAAGTTGCGAAAATTTGTATGCAAAAAAAATGGTATGTTTTTTTGGCTTTTTTAATTAGTTTTCGAGTTTTCACAATAATTAGTGGTGTTTATTTGAACCTTCCCCTATATATATATATATATAAGTATCTTGAGAAAACCCTTACAAATGAGAAAACCTAGGAAACTCTAACCTCTAGATTTTTTTTTTTTTGAAAAAATTTACACATGTGATATACATGTTTTTAAGGGTTTTGGGCAAAAAAAATCAAAAAAAACGCCAAGTGGATATTTTTTTTAAAAAATAAACAAGTTCCTGGGTAACATATGTCAGATGAATGTAACATATGTTACACCAAAACTTGTTTATTTTTTTAAATATCCACTCGACGCTTTTTTTGATTTTTTTTTCGCAAAAACCTTAAAAACATGTATATTACACGTGTAAATTTTTTCAAAAAAAAAAAAACGGGAACTTTGAATTTCCTGGTTTTTCTCACCACAAGTGGGTTTTCTATACATTCTTCCCCTATATACACTAATTACATTTTATTCCTCTTATATTAATTACACTTTAATTTCCCCATCTTTAACCAGATTATATATAATTAATTAGTATATACATTTTATCCTCTTATAAAAAAACTAACTACCCTCATGATTTTTAAACACCTATAACTTCTTCATACGTTAATGTATTTTTTTAAAAACTACATAAAAAAAATAAGCCTTTATTCTCTATAATTTGAATATATTATTAACTATAGCTTTTTTCATATAAAGTTTTTTAAAGTGTTACGTGATTAACAGTATCCAAGAGTGAGTAATAACTGAACCGTTAACCAAAAACAGATGAAATCGTACTGAAATTAACCAAAAACTGAATTAACTGAAAACCAATTAGTCTGAAACCGAATGAACCAAAAACCGGTTATTAGTTTTTTGTAGACTTGTTTAACCAAAATTAACCGAATTGATTATTCATATTTTTATATATTTCTAGCTTTTATGCCTCCAGCTCATGTATTTCACATTTTATACCTCCATTTCATGTTTTTATGTTTCCGTTCATGTATTTACAACTCAATTTCATGTATTTATAAGCAAAAGTTTTAGCTCAGGTTTGGTTTTGGCTATTAACTAAAATTAAACGAACCGATAAACAACCGTCAATCTCACCGAATAAACCGAACTGATTAACACAAAATCGATTGGTTAATAAAATAGACTAAACGATGACTTTGATTTAGGATAATAACTGAAACTGACCTAACCATGCACACCATAGTAAAATGGATTAAACCATGACTTCGCTTATGACATATTTCTACCACGATAATGCTACAATAAATATTATACGAATAAGAAAACTAACAGAAATGAGTACCGCAATGCAACGCATCATTCTCGTCGCATTGCGCGGGCACCCTGCTAGTAATATAATAGGAGTAAGGTTCCTTAACAAATGAGTCTAAACATAAGAAATGAGGGTGAGAATTTTTCTTTTTTTCAAAATTTTTTTCTCATCTTGTCAAGCACGTATTTTAGTAGGGATGAGCACGGTATCCGTTCGGTACCGAAAAACTGAAAAAGTTGGTACCGGTACTTACCGGTGTTTTACCCGTAAATACCGATACCGAAAAATGAAAAAAAGTGAGTACCAGTACCGTACCGATTCGGTACTAGTACCCGGTACCAAATGCTCATCCCTATATTTTAGCCTGGGAATCTTAAAATATCGTGTAGAGTAAATACATAATTATTATACTAGAGTAAATACGCGAATTATTATTATTATTATTATTATTTGTAGATGGAAAAAAATCTATACTATATAATAAAAGAAACCTGATTTGGGACACATGTCATTCAATGAAGGTATCAATAATTTATTGATAAATTTTAAATTAAAAAGATTTAAATATTATATTAGAATTTTATTTTGATTGTAAATCTAAAGTCTAAAATGTGTTTTAAATCTAATCTATAATTTATGGATTTAATTTTGATTTGAAATTATTAAACAAAAACCTATAAAATTAGTAACCATTTAATCAATTTAATCCACGTCATATTAAAAAAAGAAATGGCTCTATGTTATCCCTAATGAAATAAGATATAACCCGTGATATGAAAATGAATCATAGAGACTTTTCATTTTTTTTTTTGAAAGGTGACTTTCATGTACTGGACCTTAATGGTCACCGGGTTCATGTCAAAGACAATCCCCCGTCAGCCCCGCACTCCCGTCGCGATGTTCGATTGGGCCCCGGCCGTCGCGCAAGCTGACTTTCGCCCGGAAACCATACTGCCCCCACACGAGAGACTCGCTGGGGTAACAGCTGGGTAAAACCGGGTTGCCCTCAAGACCGCACCATGCCTCGGTAGGATACGGTCTATCATTGGGACGTCCCCCCCCCTAAGACCACAAGTGGGAGTCAAACCGGTGACCTCCCAAAGGAGGGCCGGCCGACTTAACCCAAGTGGGAATACCCACTGGGCCACGAGGAGGGGATCATAGAGACTTTTCATATCACTAATGTATTCCATGTTTACATTAATTAAATTATATACTAATCCATTAAATAATTTACGTAACCTAATTTACATAAGTGTAATTTTTATATTTTTTATTAGGTTATAATCAATGAATCACGTACATTAAATTATATTAACAGTTTTATTATCCTAATAAAATTATATTATAACAATATTTAATTAACTATACATAAATAAGATTTATATTATTCAATTTATAAAAGAAACAATGAATCACGTACAAGATACATCTTATTATAATTATATTAATTTTTTTATATTGTTATTAAATATAATTATATTACAAATAATTACATATATACACGCGTTGATAAAAAAATATTATTAATATTTATACACGGGGTACAAGATGAGGTCTTATCTAAATTATAAAGTTTTATCTAAATTATTGGCATAAACTTACCTTCAAATCATAAAGTCTTATCTAAACTAAAAAGCATTGTTTCACTTTTTTTTTTTTTTTAAAGAAAGCATTGTTTCACTTAACATAGATAAACATGCATATTATTTATTGTTTTAGATTTATTCAACTCGTATAATATACGGAGTTTTTTTTTAAATATAACTTTTTTTTTATTATTTAGTATATAAAATTACATTTCTTCCACCCGTGAATATACAGTTTTTTTTTAAATAGAAGTTTTTTGTTGTTTGGTATATAAGATTACATTTATTCAAACCGCACAATAAACGAGGTTCTTAAATATAACTTTTTCATTATTTAATATATAAAATTGTACTTACTCAACACGTGTAATAAATAAGGTTTTTAAAAATATATTATTTTTCTATTTAGTATATAAAATTACATTTATTCAACCCGTGTAATACACAGGGTTCTAACCTAGTTAAATATATATATGTATTCCTTACTTCCTATGTTAAGACATATTTATATTCTAAAACCTATTTGTATTTAATCTTTAAATAATATAATAGTTTAAATTAAAATCTCCTCCGTGTTAATCACGAGTGACATTGTGGATTGTGGAAATAATTCTTTTAAGGAATACTAGAATTTTCACCCATGTCGCACGTTGCGGCGGCAACATTGCGTTTGTGACTTTGTTGCACGCGTAACGATGATAACATTATCGTGTGGTGCTCGCACATGACGTTGCATGTTTTTTACTTTGTTACACACGTTACGTTCTTGACATTGACATTGACATCATTAAACATAAATAATAAAAAAAGAGTATAATGTCTTGGACGTTGCGGTGTAAAGTTTTAAAAGTAATTTAGATAGCGGTTTGAAGACGTAAAAGTAATTTAAACATTAACGTGGTTAGGCATAGGTAATAAAAGTATAATGTGTTACACATTACGATGTAAAGTTGTAAAAGTAATTTAACTAAAATGAGATGTCAAGTTATTAAGTAGAAAATGTTGACGGGTCAAATTTATCCATTACCAAAAGTTAGAATTGAATGTGCAATTTACTTAAAGATGAGGTTAATAGCATTTCATATCAAAAGTTTGAGGGTGTGACCCGCACGTTGTGGCATGTGTGAACTCGATCTTTTCTTGTGTGCACGTATAGTAAAGGAAATAGAAAACTAAAAACAATATACATGCCTATAACGTGTTTATTTTATTTTCGATAGATTGTTAAAGGAGAAAACCATTTTTAAACATTATTACAAAATGTTCAATTAAAGTTAAATATAAATAAAAGAAAACAAAAGAAAGAGTGTGAATATATATTATAGGAATTTATGGAAATAAAATTTAACAGTAGTATTTACACTAAAAAAAAGGAACAAAAATTCCAGTTGAAGGGTAAGAAATAAAAAAGAATGGCATTAGGTGTTCAATTGAAATTCGAACTCAGGTTGAAACGCTGCATTGTGTGTGCCTTAGCCACTGATCCATCCTTTTCGTTACGTACATCATACCTTTCTTCCTTAATATAAACAAACAATATAAGGAAAGTAAAACTTGGCAAGATTTGATTGGGGAAGAAGGTCATCGACCTTTTATTATAAGAGTATATAAATGTACAGGGAAAGATATATACAAGATGTTATGTATTGCGTGAAGACGTAAATAAAATGAATTTTTTGTTCTGATTTTTTAATTGATGTATAACGAGTTATACATTACCCTAAAGACTTAAAGTAGAAAGTCGGTGGCAACAGCCACCGACACCCCACCTCAAAAATATAATTTTGTCCTTTACAACCTTTTGGGCTCTTTCTAGCAGATTACTAAAGGAAGAGATAAGTGGGCTCAAAGGCAGAACTGGGCTGTGTCATGAAATCATCTTTGGGCCTGCCCCAGCATATCGTTAATGGGCCAAAATCACAGTTTCCATACGGTGAAACACAACAAAAATTGGCGGTGGCATGATGATGTAATTTATGGAATTCATTAAGGCTATTCTTGTACTTTTTGCGGCTCCAAGCCTCCTACTATGATTCCTCCAACTTTTCATTTTATTTTTTTAACTGCAAGGAACGATGTGCCAACCATCGTGACACCGGGCGTTGTGGCCAATGCCGACTACTCGACCGTCGCCAGCCCCTTGGCTCTCCCAGATGCGCGAAAGTCTATCTTAAAGTACAAATTCGGTGGCCTTTGCCACCGACAATTTACACTTTAACCCTTCTACTTTGCATTGATTATTTGCCTCGTTACATCCTCCATTTTTTTAATTTCTCTCACCCCCCTCAACTTGACAAATCTCACTTTTAGCTAAGCTTCACCCCTTTCTTCATCACCAACTGATCTGAACTTGCTATGTCGCCGACCATACTTCCGGCTTTGCTTACTACCTTACTTCACCGCCACAACCTTTACTTTTATATAGAGAAAAAACACGTCGTCTCAATCTTCAAAAAGACTATAGGCTCCACCATCATCAACGCCCTGAAGATGAAGGCTCCATCGTCATCTGAATTATGTTGCTTGCCATGGTTTTCCAATCTATGATGAAAACCCCGAATTTTTTTGGGGTTTTTCGATTTGAGTTTTGCGGTGAGGTGGGCTTAACAAATGACGTGGAAAAGCTTAAAAACAATAAAATTTTACCTACAAACAACATCTCTAACATAACGGGCGGCCTGATGGAGGAGATGTGGTGTTAGAAACCAAATGACGACACCGTTGGAGGACGCCGTTGCATCTGCTTTTCCGACTGAAACAAAGGAGTGAAATTGTAAAGCTTCCTGCCTTCCATAGTTTTCCAAATGTCCGGCCCCACAATCCACTATTTATGTTTAATCAAGTTTTATATATCGACTGTTGCATATATATGTTTGTTTTTTAATTTCTAAAAAACTCTTATTTTAACATATGTGTGATATACAATCTTTTATTAAAAATGACATAAAAATACGGTGCTGTTATTACTAGCTCATTTGGATGGCGATCCATGTCGTTTCTCGCGTTTCTTGGCCTCGGCGATGTTCCTTCGCTTTCAACGCCGTCGATGTTGTTTTCGTCTTCCTCAACGCTTTCGGGTCGTAGATTCATGTCGTTTCCGGTGTTCATCTCTTTGTTTGTTTTTTTTTATTTACCATTTGGTGTTTGGTCATCTGAGATTTGATTTTGATGTCCTTTGTTTTTCTCGGTAGGTCGATGATGATTCGTCTGAGATCTAAGTCCGATGTTTATGCTATTTGTTTGCTTGATGATGGTGGTTCCGTGCTGTAAACAAACGAACATTTCTTTCTGTTGTTTATGTTACAGAGTTAATTTTAAACTCGATGATAGTGACCATAGGTTCATATGAGAGGTTTTTGACGATCTTTTATCTGAGGGTTACATTTGTAAACTGTAATTTTTTATGCTGGGGAAGAAAGTTCATTGCAAACTCAATGATGATGACTTTAGGTCCATCTGAGAGTTGTATCGCTATGTCATCTGTTAATGGTGAATAAAAATGAATGCAAAGTCGATGACGTTGACCATGAGTTATCAAAGGTTGTTTGGATCAGTCATCTCATGCTTGGTTTTACCCCTTACTGTCGTTTCCTATTTTACCTATACGACTTCTTCCCTATATCATCCACGCCACTTTTGCAAGATTCGTTATTAATCCGATCAAAAAGGCTGTCATGAAGTCATAAAAATGTATCTAATTCGTTGTTATGGTGTGGCAACCGGGATGTTAAACATTTACGGTTTGCAATGTTAGCCGACTCTGAGCCTTAAAAGTAAAAAAAAAAAACGATTTCTTAATCAAGTCAAATGTAAAGAGGTTGTGGTTCCTTTGGTCTGTGATTTAGGAGAATACAGTGTTATTTGGTTTGATCTGTGATATGTGTTTTGATGAATTTCCAGGATTTTAAGTTTGTTTTTGCAAAGAAAAATGACAGTAGTGTTGCGTAAAACCAAGCAAGATTTGTCTATGGTTTTGAAGAATTAAAAATATTGGAAAGTTTTAAAAGCTTGGTCGATGAATTTTTTTGGCTAAATAAGATGAAGTGTTGTTATCATTGCTTCATTAATACGTGTATTGATCATAATATTTGATATATTATACTTAAATAAATAACCAAATATGATTTTAAAAATTACAACAATATGAATTGCTTAGTTGTGTATTAAATAAATTACGAACTAATTAGAGAGTTAATCTATAAAGTGGAGTTATTAAATAATATGCATTTTACATTTTTACCTTGGGTCCTGAGATGTAAGTGTGTGCGTATGCCACACAATGCACGTGATCATGCGACGAACCCGCGGCGCAACGCCCGCGGGTAAATTTACTAGTTATAGGTAAACATTAAAAATTTATAATATATAAATAAATTAGTGTGGTGATATCTTACTTATACATAATTTACGCATGTATATATAAGAAGCACAAAACTTAGAAAATATGCATCATCAATAACGTAAATATGATGATAAATACACTTTTTGGTTCAGCATTATAAGGTATAAATTATATTAAGAAATAAAAGGAGTTTATCTGAACTCATAATGTATGAGGAATGGGTGTTTTAACATATTTAAAAGAGTAAATTGCCATTTTAGTTCTTGAGTTTTTGTTAAAATTGTCATTTTAGTACAAATATTTTTTTTTTCTTCTCTGGGTCCCTGATTTTTCTTTTTTCTTGCCATTTTGATCACAATGCCTAACTTAGTCTAAAAACCAGGTTATAATCAGGGGTATTTTTGGCATTAAATTATTATGAGGTTTATAAATTATGTTGTAAACTACCCTTGGTTATCACTACATAACAGTTATGCCAAAAATACCCCTGGTTATCACAAGATTTTTAGACTGAGTTAGGCAGTGTGATCAAAATAGCAAGAAAATGGAAAAGTCATGGACCCAGAGGAGAAAAAAAACTATTTGGACTAACATGGCAAGTTAGACCAAACCTCAGGAACTAAAATAGCAATTTATTCTATTCAAAAGTTAAAGAGTTTTTTTTTTGTTTAGTGAATAATGTATAACCCTAAGATCATACGGTGTGGCGTGGAATAACGGCGTTGTGGGATCTCCACGCCGGGCACACCGGCCCGCGAACGACGTGGAGGGCAGCGTTGTGTGTTGAGACTTGGGCGACAAATTTTCCACTACCGTGGATTGAAAAAGGTTGATGAGGTGGCGGGTTGTTATTGGTGTGGCTTATAGCCGTTGGACCCCAAACGACTAGTTTAAAAAAATTACTTTTCAAAAAAAAAAAATCTATATAACACCCATTCTATCATTTTTTTTACCTTCAAGATCTCTTAACTTTCATCTCATTTCTCAAAAAACTCTCTCAACTTTCATCTCATTTATCTCTTCAAATGGCGGTGAATGCATGAACCGAAGAAGATAACATTGCGTTGTGTGAGTCTTGGAGCGCAGCACGCAGCGACAAAGCGGTGAATCCATACATTGGTCCGTTTTGGGAACGAGTTTCTGAACAGTTTTGTATGCGTAGGGGTGAGGTCTTCCGAACCATAGAAGCTCTTTGTGGACGATCTAGGCTTATTCGTACGAGTAGTTTGAGTTTTAAGAGGCTTGTCAACGCTATAGGAAACGATGATGGTTAGCTCACCGAAGATGACATCATCCAAGTCGCTCTCGTCAACTACAAGCACACGTACAGGCGTGACTTCAAACATGTCGCGGCGGGGCATATAATAAGATTTTTGGGTTAATTATGTTTAGGTTAACGTAACATTTTAATGAAGTAATGTTTTACTTTTTAAGTTTATGTAATGTTTATATTTTTTGATGTAATGGTTTTTTATTAGTGTTATTTGTTTAATTATTATTAATTGGTTTTTTAATTTAATGCTTTTATATAACTTTAAAATATAAAATAATAATAATAATAATAATAATAATAATAATAATAATAATAATAATTGTGTGTCACGTGTCGAATAACGCCACTCTTTCAAGCCCCATCTCACTTCTCCCTTTTTTGCACCACGTCATGTTAGGATCTGAGTTTCTTTTGATTGTGTTTGTTTAATAAGAATGAAGATGAAATAGAGATGTATTGTAGCGGAATTAAATGAAATAAACTTTCAACACACAATCAATGGAAGAATAAATTTCAGCAAACATGTTTGACATATAATCGAATGATTGTATTTATTACAATAATCAACTATAATGCATGCATGCACATAATCTCCCCCTCAGCCTGAGCTCACTTGATTGTTCGTACAGAATGACTTGGTGAAGAAGAGCTAATAGAACAGTACAGGCTACTGTTCTATTTATAGTACAGAACAACCACTCAGCATCTTTGGGTGACGTCACCATGAAAGTGACATCTAACCTCCTAACTACCTACAACCACTGATCAATACAAACACTGATGACTAAACAACTGATTACACATAATACAAAGCATAAACTAAACTTCTGATTCTTCATTCCACTGTTATAGCTCCAGCAGTGCTTTGGGTCTTCAGCAGTACTTGAGGCATATAAGTAGATTGAGCATCAGTGCTTTATCTTCAACAGTCTTTAGTTCAATCAGCAGTTGTGAAGAGCAGTACTTGAGACCATCAGATGTTAGGGCCACTGTCAAGGGGAAAGATCTGTTACAAACAACTGCTTATGATGAATCCACTGATCTGAACCAGTTTTGGCTTTATCAACTGTTCCTTTGTAGGGTTCAATCCCAACAATCTCCCCCTGGAACAGATGATGCCAAAACACTTCATTATTCTGGATCTTTATTGCCTTATCAAGAGTTCCCTAACTTGCCCTTTGAATTGTAATTCAAAGGTCATGGAATCCTCATCATCTTCATCCCTGCACAGTGGAAGCTCAAGGAGATCTTGTAAATCTTCTACACTCAGGCCAAGTGCATTTTCCCTTGATATATGCTTCACTTCACCACTGGACTTGAGCAGAGTCAATACGTGGGTCTTTTGATCAGACTTCCACTTTAGTATCTTTGAGTCCAGTGGGTTTCTTGGGAGAGTTTTTTTTTAGATGAGTTGGGAGAAGGAGGCCTGGTTATGACAACTTTGGCAGGGTCTTGAGATTTTGCAAAGTCTGGATTTTCTGCCAACATTGTCTGAAGAACCATCTTCATAATGTATTCTTTTTGAGCCTTGTCTTCTTTTGTTTCTGCATCCATCTGCTTTTGCTTCCTTCTTTGATAAAGGATAGCAGCAGGTGGAGCAGTGGATCTTCTAATTGGCAAGGTCTGTTTGCCTGGAACCACTGCTTCTGGATAATCTGGATTTTTGGGAGCAGTGGGATCTTTCTTCCTTAATTCTTCCAACCTTTTGTAGGTAACTAACACTTTCACCTATGTCCACCTTGTAACCTGATTCCTTGACCCATAGTCTGCAGCTATAAGCTCTTCTTTCATTCTTTTCAGCTTCAAAGCCCTTTCTGGTACATTCTTTTTGTAATTGGACAAGACTGGAGGAGTTTGCTTTACATTGTCTTCAAGCATCTTTTGAATTCTTGTTATCTCCTCTTTAAGTTCACTAATGGTCCATTCTTTGTACTGATACTTTTCTGCCCTATATTTCTTGTATGCCATGATGTGCTCAATGTAGTCTTGTTTCAAGCTTTCATCATCCTTTTCTGATAATTTCTGAAAAAGGTCTTTTGAGAACTGCTCCAAAGTTCTGACTTTGGTGAGCAGATATTGCAAATTCCTCTGAATGTCTTTGTCAGACTTTCTCTTTATGTCTCTTTGTGATATATCCTCTGCTTGTTTGGCCTTTAATTGAAGATACTCTTCTATGTTTCTTGGCAAAGGATAACCTTGAAGAGATGGGAGTTTCCTCTTTTCAGGATCCTCTTCAGAGTAGAAGGATTTGATCTCCTCCCTGATTGCTGGAAGGTCTAAAGGATATTGTACTCCCAAAGGGACTAAGGCAGTGTTTGGATCAAGGGCTTGAACTGAAGAGATTGGAACAGGGTTTGGAATAGTGGCTAGAATCAGAGGTTGTGAAGATGTTGGAAGTGGAGAAGTGTCATCTTCAAGTGCAATATTTGTTACCCTTCTCCTTTTGTGCTTTGGAGAGGTTGGTGGTGTATTTGTAGGTTGAGTGGTGGTGTTTGAAGTGATGGGTGACTGACTAACAACTGTTGAAACAACTGGTGTTTCAACCACTGTTGTCACTACAACTGTTGATGTATCAACTGTTGTCTTCTGCTTTTTGGCATGTGGTTTTTGTGATGATGGTGTTGTTTTTGGTATGGCAGTGGATTGGGTGTTAGTTGATGAAGTGGTGAGGGCAGTGGTTGAAATAACATCTGTTGGTTTGGAGGTTTGATGTGAGGAACTTTTGGGGATTTTAGGAGGTGGTTAAGAGGTTTTGGGAGGTGTGGTTTTGGGTTGGCTAACCTTTCTGGTAGTCTTTCTTCTGTTTGAAGTACCTTGTGCCTCCTTAGCCATAAAAACTTTCTTTTCCTCTTCAAATATTTTATCTCCCTTTGTTTCCATTTTCTCTTTTAACTTTGCTTTTTCTTCAGCAAAAACATTTAGAGTCACATCAACCTTGTTTGATCCATCTGGCTTTGGAATTTCTACCACAAGTTTAGACATTGGATCTGGTGGCAGATATAGACCTTCTTTTCCCTTTTTACCTTTCTCCCCCTTTTTGGCATCATCAGGGTTTTCAACACAAATGATGGTAGGAGGAGAAGTGCCAATGGTTTGAAGCAAATAGGCTTTTATGGCCTTGATATCTGCTTGAGTATCTTTATACCTAGCTTCCATCATATTTCTGAACATTTGAAGTTGAATCTCATGTTGGTGATCAGCACACTGTCTCTGTTGATGAAGCATAGGTTGAAATAATTGCCATAGCTCAGTGGAGGATGGAGCAGATGTTACAGCAGTGGATGTATCCTTTTGAGATTGTAACAACTGTTGCAGCATATTTTTTATATCTCCAACAGATGTTTCAATTTATCTACTCTCTCCGTCAATTCCTTGTATTTTAAACCATTACCCAAATGAATGGGATCATCTGATTTCCCACTAGCAGTGGTTGTATAAGTAGTTGACTTAGGGAAAGTTTCCCAAAAATCATCCACTGATGCCCCTTGTTCTTGGTACTGGGACTTCTTTTCGCAGCAGTGGTTACCTTTGTAAACACACCAGTGGGTAATGGAAACACACTAGTGGTCACCTTGGTTCCCAAAGAGTAAATTGCCTTCAAGGGAGTCTTACTAATGAAACTATTGTCCAGGTGTAAATTCCGCCTTTAATACCCCGTAAAAGCGATTGATCTTCATTCTTTCAGTCTTCACAAAATCCCCACAGAACTTCATCTTATCCATGAAAGTATTTGATATCTCATTTATTGACTCGTTTCTCCGTCGAAGGCGTAAGAAATCCTCCTGAATCTTATCAATAGCCGACTGAGGGCAATGGTATCTCATAAAGGGTTCCTTAAATTCTTGCCAAGTCATCATTTGGAGTCTATCCTCCCCTATTTCCTTGCTATGCGCATCCCACCAATCTTTCGCCTGGAGAGTGAGTTGGCCAGTAGCAAACATCAACTGATCTTCTTTATCGCACCGACTTCGTATAAATATCGCTTCTATATTTGAAATCCATCTTTGGCATGCGATCGGGTCAATTTTTCCATCATACGTTGCGGGATTGCACGCCATGAAGTCTTTATACGTAGACCGTCGTTCTTTGCTTTTGCTTTTAGATCCCTCAATCAATTCTTTCAACTCTTCAATTTTGCTAGTCATCATAGCATCCACAACTCCCAACACTCGACTTTCTACTTCTTGAGCTAATCGTGGAAGATTCGCTTGCATAACCCCTTCCGCCACTTCTGTGACCTTGTTGGTAAATGCTTCTTGACGAACAGTATCATCATCATCATTAACGTTGCTTGCATCAGCCATCTACACCATGTCGAGTTTACATTTAATACGGATCATAAGCTTTCAACCTATAATAGTTCATTAGTCCGTATTACTTATTCACATTCTTACATTTCGAGCTTAATTTCATACATTCGTAACGCTTAATGGTTTTATACCATTGACATTATCTATTTAATCCTTACATACTTAATTTGTCTCATAATGACTCGACAAAACCATAATTCAGACTCCCGGGAAGTACCGTTAAATAAAATTTGGAAAATCTTAAAATTTTTGTGGGCTGAATTACACAAGCCGTCGGCGACGGCTTACTAACCCGTCGGCGACGGGCTTCTTAAAATGGCGTCGGCCATATAACCCCGTAGACAGGAGGTTAAGGCGTCAGCTAGTGGGGTGGCGTCGGCGATGGGAGGATAACCCGTCGGCGACGGCCCTTCGTTGTGCAGAAACGCTGCAGATTGGTTTCGGGCGCTTTTGTTCGTTTCTTTCTAGTCCGTTTCGGCTCTACAACACCTGAAACTTCTCATTTAACCTCCCCACATATTTAACTTATTATTTTCGTCATACACAATTTGTTTATAACTTAAACGTTACCTCATTGGCAATCTTGGAGCGAGCACACTTTCGAACGAGCCATCAGTTGAGTTTAAGCACCACTATTCGTGCTCGAATCCCTCAACCTAGGCTCTGATACCAACTTGTAAGGACCGTTTTTCTTCTTATTAAATTAACTTACAAAGGTAATTAAAAGACTTCAAAATAACAACATTAATACATGCTTTTGACAAAAATTGGGCATGACCCGTCCGTAAAACGGATATACCCCTGTTTTAAACAAAAGTAAGACAAATACCATTCTACAATTCGTTCAACAAGACACTACTAAAAACCTAGACATCAAGTGTTAAAATGTATGTCTACTAACAAGTTGTACAAAATAGAAGTTTTGACCCAAAACATTAGTGCAACTAGCGGAAGCGCTTGATATGACATATCATGAACATGTGCTCGCTCCAATTCTCCAAGTCGCCTAAATTGAGGATTTACCTACATTAAACAACAAAGCTTTAAATAGTTAGTCATTATACTTATTACGCTTACAATAGCATCGTTTTAGTTCCATTCGTTTATGTACTTTCATTCCTCTTACGCATACGACTACCCAATTAAATGGGTATGGCATATACTCTCATAATGAGATTCAAACATACACTTACGACCCGGTAACATCGGGTTGATTGCTTTCAACATAAATCCTTCGTTGTATCCGTTAAGCGGATTGAACTTCATACATTCGTTATTGCATTCATGACCACCCGTTCTAAACGGATGGTACCTTATTCTTACTCGACTTGTTCAATTCAAACCGGTTGACTTGCATAGCTTGTCATAACCTTCGTTAGCATAATCAAATCCACAAGGGATTTGCTATCCACTTACTATTCACCATATTCATTATAACTAGGATTGTTCATCATAATTATTAACAAAATTTAAGTAAGGTTTTGTATGCAACGGAACATACCTCGGTCTTGCGTGCCTTCCGTTTTCCTAGTGCTCGTACCTTCTTCCTTCACGCCTACATTACAACATTCATTCATTCATTCATTTAGTCTATTTACTTCATTCTACCATTTTCCATGTTACACATACATTCATCCCTTAAGCATTTCATCAAACACTTGGTAGGCATCATAATTAAGGTATAAGGTACAAGTCTTTAAAGCATAATTTTACTAGTTCATCATCATCCAACATTCACATCTATTCTAATTTGCATAACTACTTCCTCCTACATCAATTTATCTAGCATTCAAGTATTACAAACAAGATCATATATCAAGATAACATACAATCATCATCATTATGACCTTCCTAATCATAACACAGTTTTACAAAGTGGGTTTTCACTACAACCTCACATGCAACCAAAAATCAAACATGATTCTTGTTCTAGAAAGCAATTCTAACTCAGATTTCCCATTTTAGATACAAGAAATCGAGATTGGGTTTAACCCCTCATTCTAAAATTCATATTTTCAGAAATTAAACTTACCACTTCACTATGTATGTGTAGATAATCGAAACACTTGAGACATGCAACAGATTAGACTTGAATTCCTTGATCAATTGAGTGAATTAGCAAGAGCAAGGGTTTTCACCCTACTTCTCCTGTTCGATCGACCCCAGACACGCACAAGAGTGTGTTTTTGGGTTTCTACATTATAAATCCCTAATTAATATAACTTTACACATTACCCCCTTCCAAGTTTAATAAGTATCTAATTTAAGCCTTTTTTCCAACATTTAACTTATATCTTATCATAACCCATCAATTGAGTTAGTCTTTTGTTCACTTTCATTTATTTTAATATTAACTGATTTATGGGGCGTTACAAGTCTACCCCCCTTAAAAGAGGTTTCGTCCCCGAAACCTGGGCACATAACAAATTTAAACGTACTCATACCAAAAAGAAAAGGATAGTGCTTCCTCATTTCATCTTCAGCCTCCCATGTGAGTTCTGATCCCTTTCGGTGTTGCCATTGAACCAACACTTGTCTAACAGCTTTGTTGCGGAGATTCTTCACCTTGACGTCTTTAATGGCTATTGGTCTTTCGACATAATTCAACCCCTCTTTCAACTCGATGTCATCAAGAGGTACTAATGCTGTTTCATCCGCAAGACACTTCCTCAATTGTGACACGTGGAAGGTATTGTGAATCCCGTCTAGAGTAGACGGTAATTGTAATCGATATGCAACCCTTCCAACTCGAGCCAAGATTTTGAACGGTCCAAAATATCGAGGACCTAATTTGCCCCGTTTGCGAAAACGGATTATACCCTTCCATGGGGACACTTTCAGTAGAACGTAATCTCCGGCTTGAAATTCAATAGGACGCCTCTTCTTGTTTGCATAAGCTTTTTGCCGATCCTGGGCTGCTTTCAGTCGAGCTCTTACCAATTTTATCTTTTCATTTGTTACTGCTATTAAATCACTTGGCGCAAGCTCTCTTTGCCCCACTTCACCCCAACATACGGGAGTTCTACATTTTCTCCCGTATAGTAATTCATAAGGAGCCATTTGGATGCCACTATGGTAACTATTATTATAAGAGAATTCCACTAGGGGTAGATGGTCATCCCAATTTCCCCCAAAGTCTAAGGCACACGCTCTCAACATATCGACAAGTGTTTGAATGGTTCTTTCTGAGTGACCGTCAGTCTGAGGGTGGTAGGCGGTGCTTATGTGTAGCTTCGTGACCACACTCTCGTGAAACTTTTGCCAATAACGAGAGGTGAATCTAGTATCCCGATCCGAGACGATTGACACGGGCACTCCGTGTCGAGATATGATCTCATTCATATATATTTCTGCCATTTTCTCGGAAGAGTAAGCCTCTTTGATGGGTAGAAAATGAGCGCTTTTCGTAAGTCGATCTACTTTACCCATATTGTATCATGCCCCTTTTTCATTCTAGGAAGCTTGGTTACCAAATCCATCGTTAGTTCCTCCCATTTCCATACCGGAATCTCTAAAGGTTGCAACTCCCCGTATGGTTTTTGATGCTCTGCTTTCACTTGGGAACATGTTAAGCATTTCGCGACATACTTAACAATATCACGTTTCATGCCCGGCCACCAATAATTGGTCTTTAAGTCCCGATACATCTTTGTAGCCCCGGGGTGAACCAAATACCGTGACTTATGAGCTTTTTCAAGTAACGCAGTTTTGACTTCACAGAAACGAGGTATCCAAATTCGGCCGAATCTCGTCTTGAGTCCGGTCGAATTTTCTTCTAGCTTATCGACCACACCTTTTAATCTTTCTTTCTTTAAATCTTCCGCTCCAAGCGCCTTTATTTGGGAATCTCTTATCATATCAAACAAACGTGGTGTAACAATCATCTTCATGGATTTTACTTGGATGGGAGGTGGTTACTCTTTTCGGCTTAACGCATCGGCCACCACATTCGCCTTTCTCGGGTGGTAAAGTATATCGCAATCGTAGTCTTTGATAAGTTCTAACCATCTCCGTTGCCTCATGTTTAAGTCTTTCTGCTCGAAGAAATATTTGAGGCTTTTGTGATCCAAGTAGATTGTACATTTTGCACCGTAGAGATAATGCCTCCATATCTTTAAGGCGAAAACTACTGCCGCCAACTCTAAGTCGTGAGTCGGGTAGTTTCCTTCATGCGGTTTAAGTTGTCTTGATGCATACGCGATAACCTTTCCCCTTTGCATTAAAACACATCCTAAACCCTGATGTGAAGTATCTGAATAAACAACCAAATCTTCCGTTCCATCTGGGAGTGTTAATACCGGAGAACTAGACAACTTTTCTTTTAACACGTGAAAGGCATCTTCTTGATCTTTGCCCCACACAAACCTCTCCTTCTTCCTCGTCAACTTCGTTAAGGGTAACGCTATTTTTGAAAAGTCTTGTATAAACCTCCTGTAATAGCCAGCAAGGCCTAGAAAGCTCCTTACTTCAGTTGGAGTTTTTGGGGAAACCCACTTCATTACTGCCTCAATCTTCGACGGATCAACCAAGACACCTTTCGAGTTTATCACGTGGCCGAGAAACTGCACCTCTCTGAGCCAAAAGGTGCATTTTGAGAATTTTGCGTAAAGTTTTTCCTTACGGAGAACTTCAAGTACTTTACGCAAGTGTCTCGCATGTTCAGTCTTGCTTCGCGAGTAGACTAGAATATCATCTATGAACACGATCACAGATTTATCTAACATGGGTCGGCATACCCGGTTCATAAGATCCATAAATGCTGTTGGAGCGTTCGTTAACCCAAAGGACATAACTAGGAACTCGTAATGTCCATATCGGGTTCTAAATGCGGTCTTTGCAATATCTTCTTCTCGTACCTTGACTTGATGATACCCCGAACGTAAGTCTATCTTTGAGAACCAACTCGCCCCTTGTAACTGATCAAAAAGATAGTCAATTCGAGGTAAAGGGTAGCGGTTCTTCACGGTCAGCTTATTTAATTCTCTGTAGTCGATGCACATGCGCATCGACCCGTCTTTCTTCTTAACAAATAAGACAGGCGCTCCCCAAGGTGACACACTCGGACGTATAAAGCCCTTATCTAGCAAATCTTGTAATTGTGTCATTAACTCCCGCATCTCGGTGGGAGCCTGTTTATAGGGAGCCTTCGTAACCGGCTTCGCACCCGGATTCAATTCGATGCGAAACTCTATTTCTCTTTCGGGAGGAAGTCCCGGCAATTCCTCCAGAAATACATCCGAAAATTCATTCACGATCTCCACGTCTTCAAGCTTTGGGAAACCTTGTTGAGCATCTACCACGTAAGCTAGGTATGCCTTACTCCCGTTAAGTGTATACTTAACGGCTTGAACGAGGGTACAAAGTTTCGCTTCCACCATTCTCTCGCCTTGTATAGTTAATCGTTTTCCACTTGGGGTCTGGACATGTATTGTTTTAGTTTCACAATTAATTTCCGCTTGGTGTCGGGTCATCCAATCCATACCCACTATCATTTTGAATTCTCCCAAAACCATAGGTATGAGGTCGATATCGAATTCTTCATCTTCTATAGTGAATTTGCAATTTCTACAAATCTCGTTTAACATATATGTCTTACTATCGGCTATTTCTACTTCTAAAGGCATCGGCATTCGTTCAATCTTAAACGAAGGATGTTGTACGATTTCATTTGAAATAAACGACATAGTGGCTCCGGTATCAAACAAAACACGAACCGGCATAGAATTTAATAAGAAGATACCTGAAACAACATTCGGATGAACCTTAGCCTCCTCGGATGTGATTTGGAACATCCTTCCTTTAGCCCTTGAACCCTCTTACTTCTTGTCTTCCTTTTTCGACTCTTGCTGAAGCTTTGGGCATTCCGATTTAACGTGCCCCTTTTCGAAACAATTGAAACAAGTCTTCGGACTATTTGGACATTGATAAGACGAATGTCCTTCCTTACCACATTTGTAGCACCCCTTCTTGCCTAACAAACACTCTCCAGTATGAAGTTTTCCACAAGTCTTGCAAGGAGTAATACCACCCTTCGACTTATCTTTCTTTCCTTGCTCTTGATACTTCCCCTTTTTAAATGGACTCGAATTTGTACCCTTTTCACTTGATCTCTTTTCACCACGTTCCTCTTGTCTCTTAATTTCAATTTCTCTATCCCGTGCCAGATTGATAAGCTCATCAAGGGTCTCACATTTCGAGGGAGTGATAAACTCCCTAAATTCCGCCTTTAATACCCCATAAAAGCGATTGATCTTCATTCTTTCAGTCTTCACAAAATCCCCACAGAACTTCATCTTATCCATGAAAGTATTTGATATCTCATTTATTGACTCGTTTCTCTGTCGGAGGCGCAAGAAATCCTCCTGAATCTTATCAATAGCCGACTGAGGGGAATGGTATCTCATAAAGGGCTCCTTAAATTCTTGCCAAGTCATCATTTGGAGTCTATCCTCCCCTATTTCCTTGCTATGCACATCCCACCAATCTTTCGCCTGGAGAGTGAGTTGGCCAGTAGCAAACATCAACTGATCTTCTTTATCGCACCGACTTCGTATAAATACCGCTTCTATATTTGAAATCCGTCTTTGGCATCCGATCGGGTCAATTTTTCCATCATACGTTGCGGGATTGCACGCCATGAAGTCTTTATACGTGCACCGTCGTTCTTTGCTTTTGCTTTTAGATCCCTCAATCAATTCTTTCAACTCTTCGATTTTGCTAGTCATCATAGCATCCACAACTCCCAACACTCGACTTTCTACTTCTTGAGCTAATCGTGGAAGATTCGCTTGCATAACCCCTTCCGCCACTTCTGTGACCTTGTTGGTAAATGTTTCTTGACGAACAATATCATCATCATCATTAACGTTGCTTGCATCAGCCATCTACACCATGTCGAGTTTACATTTAATACAGATCATAAGCTTTCAACATATTATAGTTCATTAGTCCGTATTACTTATTCACATTCTTACATTTCGAGCTTAATTTCATACATTCGTCGTTTATTTCATACCCTTGTGTACATTCCATTCAACGCTTAATGGTTTTATACCATTGACATTATCTATTTAATCCTTACATACTTAATTTGTCTCATAATGACTCGACAAAACCGTAATTCAGACTCCCGGGAAGTACCGTTAAATAAAATTTGGAAAATCTTAAAATTTTTGTGGGCTGAATTACAAAAGCCGTCGGCGACGGCTTACTAACCCGTCGGCGACGGGCTTCTTAAAATGGTGTCGGCCATATACCCCCATAGACAGGAGGTTAAGGCGTCGGCTAGTGGGGTGGCGTCGGCGACGGGAGGGTAACCCGTCGGCGACGGCCCTTCGTTGTGCAGAAACGCTGCAGATTGGTTTCGGGCGCTTTTGTTCGTTTCTTTCTAGTCCGTTTCGGCTCTACAACACCTGAAACTTCTCATTTAACCTCCCCACATATTTAACTTATTATTTTCTTCATACACATAATAAACACACTTACAATTTGTTTATAACTTAAACGTTACCTCATTAGCGATCTTGGAGCGAGCACACTTTCGAACGAGCCATCGGTTGAGTTCAAGCACCACTATTCGTGCTCGAATCCCCCAACCTAGGCTCTGATACCAACTTGTAAGGACCGTTTTTCTTCTTATTAAATTAACTTACAAAGGTAATTAAAAGACTTCAAAATAACAACATTAATACATGCTTTTGACAAAAATTGGGCATGACCCGTCCGTAAAACGGATATACCCCTGTTTTAAACAAAAGTAAGACAAATACCATTCTACAATTCGTTCAACAAGACACTACTAAAAACCTAGACATCAAGTGTTAAAATGTAAGTCTACTAACAAGTTGTACAAAATAGAGGTTTTGACCCAAAACATTAGTGCAACTAGCGGAAGCGCTTGATATGACATATCATGAACATGTGCTCGCTCCAATTCTCCAAGTCGCCTAAATTAAGGATTTACCTACATTCAACAACAAAGCTTTATAAAGTTAGTCATTATACTTATTACGCTTACAATAGCATCGTTTTAGTTCCATTCGTTTATGTACTTTCATTCCTCTTACGCATACGACTACCCAATTAAATGGGTATGGCATATACTCTCATAATGAGATTCAAACATACACTTACGACCCGGTAACATTGGGTTGATTGCTTTCAACATAAATCCTTCGTTGTATCCGTTAAACGGATTGAACTTCATACATTCGTTATTGCATTCATGACCACCCGTTCTAAACGGATGGTACCTTATTCTTACTCGACTTGTTCAATTCAAACCGGTCGACTTGCATAGCTTGCCATAACCTTCGTTAGCATAATCAAATCCACAAGGGATTTGCTATCCACTTACTATTCACCATATTCATTATAACTAGGATTGTTCATCATAATTATTAACAAAATTTAAGTAAGGTTTTGTATGCAATGGAACATACCTTGGTCTTGCGTGCCTTCCGTTTTCCTAGTGCTCGTACCTTCTTCCTTCACGCCTACATTACAACATTCATTCATTCATTTAGTCTATTTACTTCATTCTACCATTTTCCATGTTACACATACATTCATCCCTTAAGCATTTCATCAAACACTTGGTAGGCATCATAATTAAGGTATAAGGTACAAGTCTTTAAAGCATAATTTTACTAGTTCGTCATCATCCAACATTCACATCTATTCTAATTTGCATAACTACTTCCTCCTACATCAATTTATCTAGCATTCAAGTATTACAAACAAGATCATATATCAAGATAACATACAATCATCATTATTATGACCTTCCTAATCATAACACAATTTTACAAAGTGGGTTTTCACTACAACCTCACATGCAACCAAAAATCAAACATGATTCTTGTTCTAGAAAGCAATTCTAACTCAGATTTCCCACTTTAGATACAAGAAATCGAGATTGGGTTTAACCCCTCATTCTAAAATTCATATTTTCAGAAATTAAACTTACCACTTCACTATGTATGTGTAGATAATCGAAACACTTGAGACATGCAACAGATTAGACTTGAATTCCTTGATCAATTGAGTGAATTAGCAAGAGCAAGGGTTTTCACCCTGCTTCTCCTGTTCGATCGACCCCAGACACGCACAAGAGTGTGTGTTTTTGGGTTTCTACATTATAAATCCCTAATTAAAATAACTTTACACATTACCCCCTTCCAAGTTTAATAAGTATCTAATTCAAGCCTTTTTCCAACATTTAACTTATATCTTATCATAACCCATCAATTAAGTTAGTCTTTTGTTCACTTTCATTTATTTTAATATTAACTGATTTATGGGGCGTTACATTTTTCTTCCATCTGCTATGAGGAAGTAGCAGCAGTGGTTATTGGTGACTTTTGTGTTGTCACAGGAGTTACTTCTGGGATCTCATCTTCCAGAAGATCCTTTTTGGAGGGTTTGGGGGGCTTTTTGGTAATTTTCTTTTTGGGTTGTTTGGTGATTTTTGGTGTGGGTTTCACAGCAGTGGTTGTGCTGCTGTGATCACCAGGAACAGTGGGCTCAACAGCAGGAGCCTGAGGAGCAGTGGTTGTCTCAGCTAAATTCTGCTCAGGTTCCTTTGTTTGTGTTTTGGAAGGTTTTGACAGCCTTGTGAAAGTTTCAAAAGATAGGCTGTTTATTTGAAAAGGATTTCCTTGGATGACCACATGTGCACTATCCTTTGGAATTTTCTTTTGTAAATAAAAACTTAAAAACCTTGGAAACAATAAGAATGGTTTTTTCTTTTCTTTGATATTATTAACATTTTTGACCATGTCATTGAAAATCTCCTGGGAGTAGTTAAAATCAACTTCAGCCATTATAGCATAACCCATGTATTGGATTTTCAATGGTATTTCATTAAAAGTTGTTGTTTTATTTGACACACACATGAGGAGGTATGGAATAAAAATATCATGGGAGGTGGAAAACTCCCTTTTTGCAAAGTATCTTTTTTCATTTGTTCTTCATACCCCCTCACACTTAAATCAGCTTGATATTCTTCCTTTGGGAAAGAACTTTTACCTGTATGATCATTGATTTCAAAAACCTCAGAAATGGTTTTTGGTGTGACAGCAACCTGAATTCCTCCTACGGTTGAAGTAATAGCCCAGGGCTTTTTGTCCTGAACTTCAACTTGTGCATGTTTCCAGAAATCACGTAGGGTATCAAGGTAAATTGGTGGGTTACAAGTCAACAAAGTTTTGTACTTTGAAGATGAGAGAGTGTCAATAATGGAGTGAAAGGTTGTGTTTTGACTTGTTTTCTCAATTGTACACAGGTAGTTATGAGGGGTTTTTAGTGAAAGAGCCATGGCGATTTGAAGGTAGTTGCGAGACGAAGAAGAAGATGAGTGATTTGAAGATTTTTTGATGAAAACTGCTTTTGAAAAGAATTTTGAATTCGATTCGACAGTGAAAACCCTGTTTGGGGTTTTGATCAGGGTTTTATAAATTGAAAAAGTGAATGATGACGTGGCAGCGGTTACAAAGATCTGACGGCTAAGTACTGTCCACGTGACAACCTCTGATGAATAATGGAAGACAGTTGTTTAGGAAACCACTGATGAGCAATATCAGTGGTTTACAGTGGTGAAAATGAGAACAGTGGCTGACTTTTAACTATCAGTGGATAGCCATCAGTGGGTTAAAATTTTGATGTTTGATCAACAGTGATTAATAAGGAAATGAAGGAATAGAGGTTGCCTTTCAGCAGTAGAAAATATCAACAGAACAGATGTTTGAACCAAAACAGTGGTTATGACAGACTTTTAAGGATTAATGAAAATTTTCATTTTTAGCTATTTTTTAAGGATGAATTTTTTATTTTCTAAAAACATTTGAATGCTTTTATTCATAGAAAAACAGGATTTTTCCTGTTATTCCATGTTCAGCATGCCTATCCTAGAGATCAAGCTTTCAAAGGTGGATGTGTCTAAAGCTTTTTGTTGGCATTGAACCCTACAAAGGAACAGTTGATTAAAGCCAAAACTGGATCAGATCAGTGGATTCACAATAAGCAGTTCTTTGCATCATTCTTTCCCTTTGAATGTGGCCTAACATCTGATGTCCTCTAAGTACTGCCCTTCTACAACAACTGCTGATCTACATCAACTGCTGATCATCCAAAGACTGTTGAAGACTAAACACTGATGCTCAATCTGCTGCTATAGTTCAAGTACTGTTGAAGAATGAAGAAGCAGCAGTTAGACAAGTATTTGTATTTATTTATTGTAATCAGTTGTTAGATAGCAGTGTTTGTAATAGTCAGTGGTTAGAGGTTGTTAGGAGGTTAGATGTCACTTTCATGGTGACGTCAGCAAAGATGCCACAGTGGTTTGTTCTGTACTATAAATAGAACAGTACCCTGTACTGTTCTATTAGCTCAATTCATCTCAAAGTCATTCTGTACGAATATTCACCGTGAGCTCAGGCTGAGGGGGAGATTGTATGCATGCATGCATTGTAATTGAAGATTATAATAAATATAATCATTCGATTTCATGTTAAACATGTTTGTTGAAAACAATTCTCTCTTTGATTGTGTGTTGAAAGTTTGTTCCATTTAAATTCCGCTGCACTTAACCTTATTTCATCTTCATTATTATCAAACAAGCACAATCATAAGAAACTCAGATCCTAACAATTGGTATCAGAGCTTGGACAGTCAAATTTGATCTAACAATCATTTTGACGTAAAAGTTCAGCTCAATTTAGTTCATACTTTCAATTGTTCGTTTCGTTGAAAAAACAGAGTAAGGTTTAATCACGAGCAAAGTTGATTAATCAGTGCCTGTAAAACAACCAGAATGATGTCACAATCACAGGATATCAATAATAACATTGGTTCTCTCTTCAAACCACCTATGTTGAAGAGAAATGAATACAACATCTGGGAGCGAAGGATGGGTCACATTCTAGCTCAACAGAATACCGGATGTTGGAAGTCGGTTATCTTTGGACCACATGTTCCAATGGTGCCGAGTGCTGAGGATCTAAAGGTCATGGTTCCTAAGAAAATAGAAAACTATATTGAACAGGTGTTTCAGAAAATTGAACTGGATGCCAAGGCATTTAGTATCGTTGCATTTGCACTACAAAATGAGATCTATGCTAGAGTGTTACACTGTAACAGTGCCAAGGAATTATGGGATGCACTTAAGGAACAGTTTGGTGGAACTGAAGAAGTAATTGAAAATAACAGGGAAATTTTGAACCAACAGTATGAAACCTTTTGTCCCATTAAGGGTGAAACATTAACACAGCAGTTTGAGCGATTTAGTTGTCTCATAAGTGAACTTAAGCTTGTTAAAACTGAATTTCCTAAATCAACTGTAAACAGCAGATTTTTAAGGTCACTTCTTGAAAAATGGGACACAATTGCTTTTGTAACCAGAAACTCTGTTGAGTTCAAAGATCTAACCCTAACCCAACATCATGGTAGACTCCTGACCTATGAAAGGGAGTTGAACCAGAAAAAGAAGTTACAAAAGTCTGGAAAAAGTTGCAGATGATTATTCATTTGGCAGCACAGCACTTTTGGGACAGGAAGAATTTGGTAGTAGTAAGGATCAGAGTTATGATCATTATATTAACATAACTGCTGGTGGAGCCTTTAATAACTCTGATTCTTACTCAAACAACTATGCTTTCACAGCTAGTAGTGAAAACCAGAATTCTGATAATCTGTGCTTTGAACTCAATGATCTGCAGCATTTTGATCCAACTGACTTAGAGGAAATGGACATTTTGCACCAACTTGCACTGCTGAGTGTTAGAACCAGCAAGTTTTACAAAAGGACAGGGAGAAAATTTTCGGGGTTACATGGGAACTTAAAAGTAGGGCTGGATAAGTCAAAAATAAAATGCTATAAGTGTAATAGGTTAGGTCATTTTGCTAGAGAGTGCAGGAGTCAAACCAATAGACCAATTATTACACATCCTGGCTCAAACCCTAGACCACAAAATAACCAAAACACTGTGCATTATGCCTAATATGCCCCTGCTGCTCATGTAAACACTGCTCACTATGCATACCCTGCAACTCCTGTTCCTGTGCACTATGTTCAAACCACTATTCCTCAGATACAGTATGTCCGGGCCCCTGCTCCTCAGGTTCAGGTGCAAAAAGTTGCACCTCAACAAGCTGCACCAGCAGTGGTTCAACCAGATCAGCAAAGCTTTTTCACCCAAGGCCTTGTTGACTGGAGTAGCTTGCCTGAAGAGTTAGGAGATGAAAACTTTGCACTTTATGCTCAAAATAATGTTTCTAGTGGTGATGTTTGTTTTGTAGCATTGGAGTCTATACCAGAAGGGCTGAAAACTGAAGAAGGACAGTCAAGTGATGAAACAGTGGATACAATTGCTGAAGCAGTGGTTACTGTTGTTGCTGATGAAATACTGCTGGGAGAAAATTCAGAACCCCTGTTGAAACCACTGTCTGACCCCTGGTCTAAAGAAGAAGAAGAGAAGAAGAAACAAGGTGAAAAAGAAGAGAAAGTTCAAGAAGAAAGTTATCATACTTGTGATTGTGCCATTATGGCTGCAACTAAGGTATCACCCTAGGTTCTTAAAAACCTTTGTTCAGACAAATGCATCATAGCATTTGCAAACATTAAGGAGGTGAATGAAAACCTTAGAAATAGGTTATTATCTGGTGAAATACAATTTGAAAAGTCTTTAAAAGAACTGAAAATCAAATTGGCTGAAAAAGAAAATGAAATTTGCAGCATCAAACAAGAGCATAGCATAACCAAGGACCAACTCCAGACAATGATAGAAAAATATCAAGCCTGCAAAAAGGAGTTGGAAACCACCCAAATCACTTGTGAAAAATGGGTGGAATCCTGCAAAGGTTATGAGATTATACTTGAAAACAGCTTGAAAGCAATGTAAAATTTGGCATAGGGTTTAGAAAAAATGACCAAGTTGAAAACATTGCTGCAAATCAAACTGGTTCTGTTGAAATCATACCCACAAACAAGAATGGCCAAGAAGTTAAAATAACTGATAAACTTGGTAACAAAATCACTTTGGAAAGATTTGTGGGGTCCTCAACTTTTGAGGAGATTGAGAAATACCAATTCAAACCCACATGGTCTGATGAGTGTGACATTCTTGAAAATTTCAAACCCATGGACTTCACAACTGTGGATGGTGTTAAAGCTCCTAAGGCCAAGGTCATTCCTCTTAAGGACATCCCAACAGTGGTTCAAAACTCTATTGCAAAGGAGTCTGCAAAGAAGAAAGGAAAAGAAAAGGTTCAGAACTTGTTTTGTGATTTCTGTGAGAAGAAAAATCATTTGACCAAAGATTGTTTTCATCTAAAAGCATATGATATCAACAAAACAAGTATCATTGTGCCTTCTCAGAGCTGCACCATCTGTGGTAAAACAAACCACCTTACTCAGGAATGTGTGTATCTCAAATCCTTTGATGTAAAAAAAGAATGAATACACTTCAAAAACATCCATGAGTTCATGAAAACCACAAGTCTAGAAACAACCACTGTTTGTGCCAGTTCAAACAGGTGTTACAAAACAGCTGAACTAAACCTCTGTTAAAAGAGAGGTTCAGGTGACTGATGCACCCCCTGCTAACCAATACCAAAGTGGTAAAGGTCAACCACCTTATCCTAGGGTCCCACGTGTTTATGAAGCCTACAAAAGGCCTTCTAAACCAAAAGTGAACAGGCATCCCTATGGATATCAAGAATTGATTGGAAATGGCTCCCAACAGTGGTTAGAGAAACAAGTTTCAAAAATTGCTCAATCCCCTTATCTAACCACTGTCCATCTTCCTAACCTTAACATAGACACTGTTGAGACCCCATCCAAAGCCTTATTGGCTTTGGAGACCCTCCTAAACTAATTATTTCCTTGATGTGCAGGGAGCTTCTGCATGCTTAGATAGTCTTTGGTATGTAGATAGTGGAGGCACCAGGCACATGACTGGATGTAGAGCCCTACTCAAAGAATTCAAAACTCATGGAGGGGGTGATATATCTTTTGGTAATAATAGTAAAGGGAAGGTGATGGGATCTGGTACAGTACAGTCTGGAAATGTTAAGTTTGAAAATGTCAATCTGATAGACAATCAAAAATTCAACCTCCTTAGTGTCTCTCAAATGAGTGACAAAGGTTGTGGTTCATTTTTTACTAAGGAGTGTTGTAGGATTGTTGGACCAGAAATGGTTGAAAAGATTGAAGAAATAATAAAAAATGGAAAACCTTAACTTGTTGCTCAAAGAAGTGGCAATGTTTATGTAGTTGATTTGTCAAAAGAGAGCCCGGGACTGATGCCTGTCTGTTCTCAGCTGCCTCTAACAAAGAGACAGAACTTTGGCACAGGAGATTGGGGCACACAAATCTCAAGACAATCACTGCTTTGTCAAAACAGGGGTTATTAAGAGGTCTTCCTCAAAAACTGTTCACCTGTCCTGAGCATTGTGTTTCCTACTTAAAAGGAAAACAACATAAAAGCTCATTTAAGTCCATTGAAGAGTCCAAAACAACCAAGTGCTTGCAAATGCTTCACATGGATCTGTTTGGCCCAGTTAAAGTCATGAGTCTTAGAAAGAAAAGATATTGTTTGGTAATTGTAGATGACTTTTCTAGGTTTACATGGACTTATTTCTTACATTCCAAAGATGAGACTGCAGGCATTCTACAAGACTTTGTCACACAGGTTGAAAAGCAGTTTGACTTGCCAATAAAAATCTTCAAGAGTGACAATGGCATAGAATTCAAAAATAGGGAGTTGGATGAGTTCTGTGTGTCAAAAGGAATTGTAAGGCAGTACAACATTCCAAGAACACCAGAACAAAATGGGGTAGTTGAAAGAAAGAACAGAACTTTGATTGAGGCTGTCAGGACCATGCTTGGTGATTCAGGTTTGCCATTAACCTTCTGGGCAGAGGCTGTAAACACTGCCTGCTATGTCCAGAACAGAGTTTTAATAAACCCCAGGCATCAAAAGACTGCCTATGAAATTCTGTATAAAATCAAACCACTGATCTCATATTTCAAAGTTTTTGGTTGCCCATGCTTCATTTTAAACTTAAAAGATTCTATCTCAAAGTTTGTAGCTAAAATTGATTGTGGTTATCATTTGGGATACTCAACCACTGCTAAGGCCTACAAAGTGTTCAACACTAGGACTAAGACAGTGGAAGAGACTTTGAATGTGAAGTTCAATGAACTCTCTTCAATGAAAATCCCTGCAAATCCTGCAGAATTATTTGATCTTGATAAATTTACTTTTGAAAATGTTTCTGTCAAGACTAACAGTGCAGGTCCATCTCAAAATCTTCCATCAGACTATGGATATGAAGTCATCATTCCACAACAAAAGTCTGCATTAATTGGTAGAGCAGCAGATGTTCAAAACAGCTGTCAAAACTCAACCACTACTACATCAACAGTTGTTAACCAAAGTAGCCCCTTAATCCCTGCTTCCACATCCTCAAGCACTGTTGATAAAAATCCTCAAACAGTGGATAAAAATCAGCTTGTTTCCACACCACTTCCTCTTATTCCTCCACCTCCATTTCAAGACCCTGTTGGATCATCAAAGTCACCAACAGTGGTTAGCTCAGATGATTCACATCTGCAGCCCTCACCTTTAAATGCCATTGTTCCATACAAAGGAGATTTAATCTTCTTGAAGTCTCATCCACCTAACCAAATCATTGGCAACATCAGTGAAGGGGTGCTCACAAGAAGTTAATCCCAAAACATTTGTCTTTTTGCTGGTTTTCTATCACTCCATCAGCCAGTCAAGTACCAAGAGGCACTAAAAGACAACAGCTGGGGAGAGGCCATGCAAGAGGAGCTCCAACAGTTTAGAAGACAACAAGTATGGGAGCTTGTACCACTGCCAGAGGGTGTGAGTCCTGTTGGCACAAAGTGGGTCTTTAAAAATAAAACTGATGAAAGGGGTATTTTTGTCAAGAATAAAGCAAGGCTAGTGGTTCAAGGATTCAGACAGGAAGAGGGCATTAATTATGATGAAACTTTTGCCCTTGTTGCAAGATTGGAAGCTATCAGATTATTCTTGGCCTTTGCTGTCAACCACAATATAAAGGTGTATCAAATGGACATTAAATGTGCATTCCTCTATGGTAAAATTCAAGAGGAGGTATATGTTTGTCAACCTCCAGATTTTGAGGACCCATTTAATCCAAATCATGTCTACAAGCTAAATAAAGCTTTGTATGGCTTGAAACAAGCACCTAGAGCCTGGTATGAAACTCTTTCCACTTTTCTTCTTTCCATTGGTTTCACAAGAGGTAAAATTGATAAAACATTGTTTTTAAAATGGAGAGGGAAAGACTTGATGATTGTCCAGATTTATGTGGATGACATCATTTTTGGAAGCACATGTTCTAAAATGTGTGAAGAATTCAGAAAACTCATGACAGCTGAGTTTGAGATGAGTGCACTGGGTGAACTCCAGTGCTTTCTTGGTCTCCAAGTAAGGCAACTGCAAAATGGTACTTTCATCCATCAAGGCAAATATGCCAAAGAACTTTTAAAGAAATTTGAGATGGATGATTGCAAACCATGTAGTACACCCATAGCAACCACAAAAATAGTCATGTCTGATGAAAAGGATGATTTGGTTGATCAAACTCTTTATAGAAGCATGATTGGGTCTTTATTATACCTAACTGCATCTAGGCCAGACATCATGTTTGCAACATGTGTTTGTGCAAGATCCCAATCAGCCCCAGAAAGTCAAACCTTATTGCTGTAAAAAGGATATTCAGATACCTAAAAGGTGCTCCCACACTTGGTATCTGGTATCCAGCTGATGGAAATATCAAGCTTTTAGGTTTCTCAGATAATGACTTTGCTGGATGTAATAAAACAAGGAAGTCCACTTTAGGAGGGTGCCAATTTCTAGGCAGTTGCTTAGTGTCTTGGCAAAGCAAAAAGCAAGCAGTTGTTTCAACATCCACTACTGAGGCAGAATATATAGTTGCTGCAAGCTGTACAGCCCAACTGTTATGGCTTCAAAATCAATTGCTAGATTTTGGTATCACTGCCTTAAAGACACCTCTCATGTTGGACAGTCAGGCAGCAGAAAATATCATCAAAAATCCGGTTTCCCATTTAACCACCAAGCACATTGATATCAGACATCACTTTGTGAGGGATTGCTATGAAAAAAGTTTGATTTCTCTGCACCATGTTCCAACTAAAGATCAGCTGGCAGATGTGCTAACAAAAGCATTAGACACATCCACCTTTGAAAGCTTAATCTCTAGGATTGGCATGTTGAACATGGAATAACAGGAAAAATCCTGTTTTTCTATGAATAAAATCATTAAAATGTTTTCAGAAAATCAAAATCTCATCCTTAAAAATAGCTAAAAATGAAAATTTTCATTAATCCTTAAAAGTCTGCCATAACCACTGTTTTGGTTCAAACATCTGTTCTGTTGTTATTGTCCACTACTGAAAGTCAACCTCTGTTCATTCATTAACCTTGTTTATCACTGTTGTCCAAAATCAGATGGCTATCCACTGATAGCTTAAAGTCATCCACTGTTTCATTTTCACCACTATAAACCACTGATAATTGATCCATCAGTGGTTTCCTAAACAACTGTCTTCCATTACTCATCAGAAGTTGGCACGTGGACAGTACTTAGCCGTCAGATCTTTTGTAACTGCTGCCACGTCAGCATTCACTTTTCCACCTTATAAAACCCTGAACAAAACCCCAAACAGGGTTTTCACTGTCGAATCGAATTCAAAATTCCTTTCTCAAAGCAGTTACCATCAATTTCTCTCATATCATTCATCGTCTTCCTCCTCTCGCAATCACACTCAAATCACCATGGCTCTCCTATTCAAAACCCCTCATAACTACCAGTGCATACTTGAAAAACCAACTCACAGTACAACCTTCAACTCTGTCATTGATGCTCTTTCATCCTCAAAGTACAAAACTTTGTTGACTTGTAATGCTTCCATCTACCTGGATACCCAAAGAGAATTCTGGAAAAATGCTAAACTTGATGTTAAGGACAAAAAGCCCTTAGCTATAGATTCATCCATAAGGGGTATTCCAGTTACCATCACACCTCAAACTATTTCAAAGGTCTTTGAAATCAATGATCTTACAGGTAAAAGCTCTTTTCCAAAAACAGAGTACCAAACTGATTTTCTTGAGAGAGGGTATGAAGAGGAAATGAAAAAATATACTTTACAAAAGGGCAGTTTTCCACCTGCCATGAGGTTTTTATTCCATACCCTCCTCATGTGTGTGTCAAATAAAACTACTGCTTTCAATGAGATACCATTGAAAATTCAATATCTGGGCTATGCTATAATGAATGAAGAAAATTTTAACTACTCCCAGGAAATTTTCAATGACATGGTCAAAAATATTAATAATATTAAAGATAATAAGAAACCATTTCTTTTGTTTCCAAGGTTTTTAAGTTTTTATTTACAAAAGAAATTTTCCAAGGAAAATGCACATGTGCTAATTCAAGGAAATCCTATTCAAAAATCCAGCCTATCTTCTGAAACATTTACAAGGCTGTCAAAACCTTCAAAAACACAAATAGAGGCTCCTGAGCAGAATTTAGCAACAACCACTGCTCCTCAGGCTCCTACTGTTGAGCCCACTGCTCAAGGTGATCACAGCAGCACCACCACTGTTGTGAAACCCACACCTAAAATCACCAAAAAGCCCAAAAAGAAAACTACCACAAAGCCCCCTAAACCCACTAAAAAGGTAACTCTAGAAGATAAGATCCCAGAGATTATACATGTGACAACACAAAAGTCACCAATAACCACTGCTGCTACTTCCTCACAGTAGTTGGATGAAAGATCTCAACCTGAGCCTAAAACTCCTCCTACATCCTCTCAAAAGGATCAGGTTGTATCCACAGGGACACCACAATATGAAACATTTGATTCACTTGAATCTATGTTCAACAGCCCTGCTCCCGGGGCAAATTCTCTTTCTACCCCTTTCCTCACTGCCCAACTTCCACCATCCATGATACCTCTATTAGATGCACTTGATATAGCCCAGACACAAATCAGTTCTTCTCAATCATGTGACAACTGGTACCAAATCGGTAATTTCCGTACACTTTAATTATTAGTTAATGACTGCAATTATGTGCTTAAATGTCAACATTGTCTGATTACGTACTAAACAAGTGAATTCATGCACGTTTTATACTACAAGAATTACTTATGATAGCGTTGCGTCAGAAATACTAGTAAACTCACCGGTAAGACACATTGTGTCAACAAAACTGCGGAAAGCAGTCAGACAATAGAATTAGAGCCTAGGTGTAGGTCCAACGACAAGAATACATTAAAACCCAAGAGTACATACAAGGGTTAACATATGGACATTCCGAAAGCTAAAATACGCACTAAAAAGCACCCGAAACGCACGATAAGTGCAGAATTTTATTAAATTCAGCTATAAATCAGCTTTTAACACATAAATGTTATGCAAAAATCATGATTTATCATTCAGAATATTTCCCTAAGTGTCGGGAATCGAAAGCATTACAAAAGGGTACTTAAAGGACACTAAACGGTGCAATTTAGCACTTAAACGAACCGGTATTTAACCGAACAACCGGACATTACCCGGAACACCAAAATATTGCTAGAGGCATTGTTTAGTTATTTCTTGGCTAGTTATGGTTCCCGAACACCATAACACCCCTTATAACATAACAACACATTAATCCCAAACCAAGACACTTGAAAGTTTACTTATGTATGTAATTAGAGAATGGAAATTACACTTTACCCCCCCCCCACCCATTGCATGTGGACGGTCACATGGTGGTCCCCACCAAGATCCTTACTTGATCCCATTTGATTCACTTAAATCTTCTAAGATTAGCCAAAGATCATGTATGTACTAATGGGAACATATTAACCATGGGTTAAAGCATAAGCATGTTATAAGAAGACCACCATCCCCATCTTCTTTCACACACTTCACACACCAACTTCTCCTCCTCCCTCCTCCTTTATTCTCGGCCGAAACCACCAAGGTACCACCACCATTTTTCAAACACCATCCAACCATTCCAAGTGTGATACAAGGTGCTAGAAGGTGAATCACGAAGCTCGGTGCTCGCGGATCTTGAAGGACCTCACCCATTTGCTTTTATCCAACCACTTTGTCATCTTCAAGTTCTAGTAAACTTCCCTAGCCTTGTTGCTAGTGGTGAGCCCTCATGATCTCTTATTTCTTCATGTCTTGATAGTTAAAAGATGATATATATTGTTAAACCCAAGAACACTAAAGTATATGAACTTGAATCTTGAACATAAGTCTTACACATAATGAAATAGTTGTGAAACTATGTGTTTAGTGTATGAATGATTCTTGCTTGTTGAAATGACGATGTTGATCATCACATAAAGCTTGCTAGATTGTGATTAAACACATGATCTAGCAAGTGGGAGGATGATTATGCAACAACATGAAGTAATCATCTTCTTGTTAAGACATGAACTTGATGAATAAAAATGAGTTCTTTAAAAGTAACAAACCAAGTGAGCTAGTAAACTTATAGATCCAAGATTTATAAATAATTTTCCAAGAAAAGCCAAGTTTAAAATACGATTTTTGGAAGATCTTGGTTTTTACTTAAACCTACACTATTTTTATTAGAAAAACATGTGTATAAACACTTATGAAACAAGAAAAATACAAAAGGAATATTTTTAGAAAAATCATATGACAAGTTGTAAATGTCTAAATCTTTCAAGAGAGTGATTTACAAACAAATAACCATGTTTTTTGGGGTAACTAAACTTACTAAATAGCATGGTAAGTTACTACAAGTTTTTACAAGAACTTCAAGTTCATGATATAGTGTGATTTACATGATTTTGGCTTGTAGTAAGACTTGAATGAGTTGTTGATGCTTGATGATGATTTAAAAGAAAATAAACACATGTTTTGAAAACATGGGAAACCTCCATTTTTAGGGGAAACTCTGTCAAAATTTCTATAAATTTTGACACTTAGGAAAAATATAAGTTTTGAGAAACTTATTCCCTAAAAATGTATCCAAAAACATATACCAAGGTTTCCCTAATTTTTGTAATAAGAAATGATCATTTCTTCAAGATACAAATTAATATTATGTACGTATATTTTTGAGAAAAATATATATATATTTTGATCACCAAATTTTGTGCTAAGTGTATGTAGTATGTATTATATGTGATAATGTATTAGGACTTGAAAATACACTAAATACTCCTAAGAAGTGAAAATACAAAAATACACATACTACATACTTAGACAAATACAAGAGAATATATTTATGAAAATATATTACTTGATAGAATTAATAACTTGGACAAGTTATGAACATGAAATGTTTGTGGACAAAATACATAATTCGGGTGAAAAATACAAGATACTTTTATTTATTTTTGTGAAAATAATATAAGTAAGACAAATAGTTAAAAATATAAATTATTTTTAACACGAGAACACATATACAAAAGATAGTGACTTGTACTTGTGCGATACAAGTCTAGTGACTAACGTTAATAAAACACGTTTAGGTCACGACGCTAGATAAGCAAATCCGGTGAAGTTTACGACGCAGGAATGCAAAGTTGTGAGTTCATGCTCCCCCTTTTTCTTTTAACTGTTTTTAGTTTTATAACTTCGGGGGTGAAATACATGTTACAAATATTACAATGTTTACAAATGGTATGATAACAAGAAGCACTCTTGGTGAAAACTAGTACCAAGTATGATGCGAGAATACAAGAATACAAGAAGCACTCTTGGTGAGAACGAGTACCAAGTATGATGCGTTTTAAGGAATGATACAAGAAATGATACGAGAAATCGTGTCACGAATAGGGTACCATAAGCACCATTAATCAACAATATTCCTAGACCACAGAACAAAAGATTAGATCTAACGGGTTTCGGGCAGCCACACTCTTGGTGAGAACGAGTACCAAGTAGTGCTTTTGTGTCTCGGAAAAACTTGATAAACGCCTATGGTTTGGTGACTTCCTATGTCGTGTCACATGTTAATGGCCTTGCAACCCATTAAAAACCCTAATACATACAAGAACACCCTATCTATACAAGATTCATACCACAAGAATACTTGATTTATACATGTGTACGTGGTGTACACAAGAATACCTGATTTATACACGAATATTTGATTTACACAAGAATACTTGATTTATACATGAGTACGTGGTGTACACAAGAATATTTGATTTATACATGAATATTTGATTTACACAAGAATACTTGATTTATACATGAGTACGTGGTGTACACAAGAATACTTGATTTATACATGAATACCGGATTTATACAAGGATACTTGATTTATACAAGATACAAACTATGTTTTCATACAAAGTATACCAACGTAAAATACAAAAACTGCATGAATTCACACCAACATTATGTTGACGTTTTTCCAAAACTCACATGTATTTCAGGTAACTAATGTGGATGTTCGCGCGGTCATACTCTTGATCTGGATGATGTTTATGTTATCTTTGAATAAAGTTGTAAACTTTTCAGACAATATGCCTTCTTGTGTAAAACTATGATTTCAGTTTTGTAATGTTCAACATTTGAAGTTATTTTATGGGCATGTAGTATGTTTACCAATCGTATGCAATGAAAACCTTTCATGATCACACCTCGTGCTTCCGCCTTAGAAAGAGGTGTGATAGATTGGTATCAGAGCTGCGATTGTAGTGAACCAGGATTCCTTCTCGAGTCTAGACTACAATCTCTAGGATCCTTTCACGAAAACAATTTTTCAAAAAGTTTTCATTGCATAAAACTGCCCGCGACATCCACTACCTGAAACTGTTTTCAAAGAGTCAAGAAAAGACACTATGAGACTTAGGGTGCACTGGAGTAGCACTTGTCGTTAATTAAGGATTACGTGCAATTATGTGTGATAATTGATATTTACATATGCTAGAAGTAGAATGTCACCAGTATACGTGACTTTACCTGTGAACAATGGCCTATCTGAAGGAAGAGATACTAGGATGAAACGAACTGTGCGGACTGTGCAAGGAGTTACGTAATTATGGATGCATACATAATTATGGAATTCAGTGCACAGAAATCACAACAAGTCTTGTCACGTAAAGATTCCCTCAGTGCAAGAAAAAGTCAAACGTGAACACCAACCTATTAAATACTCTGCTAGAGTAATAATTGTTTGATGTCACTTATGTGGTATATGCATGTGTATATATATACTACTACTACTGTCTAGTATGACGATATCAAACAAATGCCTAAACCTATTGTGTGGTGTTCTTTCAGAACATGGCACCTAGGAGAATTGTGAACAATCGAGATTCGGATCAACCTCCTCCTCCCCCACTGCCAAAGACTGCTGAAGAGCTGAACGCTCTACTGGAGGAAAGGATCTCCGCAGCTATCGCCCAGTACGAGGCAAACCGAACCCTAGATAGTGGCGGACCAAGCAACGCTAGACGTAATGGGAATGGAGATTCATCTGGAGGCAACGCAGCTCAGGGCTGCACTTTCAAGCAGTTTCTCGACTGCAAACCGATGAACTACGACGGCACAGGAGGTGCAGTAGCATTTGTACGCTGGACGGAGAAGACGGAAGCTACTATCCGCATGTGCAAGTGTACCGCGGATCAGCAAGTCACTTTTGCTACTGGGTTGTTTGTCGATGAAGCTTTGACTTGGTGGAACTTGCAAGTCCAAACCTTGGGTGATGATGCCGCTTATGGCCTGACTTGGGATGAACTAAAGGAAAGAATGAGAGAGAAGTATTGCTCACGTGCTGAACTCCAAAGGTTGGAGACTGAATTCTGGCACTTAACCATGGAAGGTGCTGATATTACTGGTTATACTCGAAGGTTCCATGATCTGTCTAGGGTGATCCCCTACATGGTGACTCTTGAATTTAAGCGTGTTGAACGCTACATTTGGGGATTGGCCTCAGAATTTCGCGGCATGGTAACTTCGGCCAAACCTTAAACAATCACTGAGGCTGTAACTCTGGCTGTCAGCCTTACTGAAGATTGTGTTCGTATGAAGAAGTTATCGCTGAACCCAACAGAAAAGACCGAGACGCATGCTGAGTCATCCGGTGACAAGAAGAGAAAGCATTTGAATCTGAATCAAGCAACCCGCAACAACAACAAAGGTTCATACTACAAGAAGCGTGACACTAACCCATCTAAGGAGGCAAGAACCTTTGCAGCGGCAAATGATAATGCAGCCAGAGGATACCAAGGCACCCTGCCTAAATGCCAAAAAATGCAAGTATCATCATGAAAGAGCTTGTCGCATTCCAAGGTGCGACAAATGTGGTAGATTGGGTCATCAAACAGGAGACTGTTGGGGTAAAGGAAAGAACAGAAATGGAAACCGCAACGGTGCTGGCAACAGGAATGGTAACGGAAATGGGAAGAACCGAGGATGCTTCAGTTGTGGAAGCAATGATCATTTCATAAAAGACTGCCCAAAGGGAAACAATGCTCAGGCTCGAGCATTTGTGATTGGAGCAAAGAACGCACGCGAGGACCCTAATGTGGTCACCGGTACGTTTCTCGTTAACAATCACTTTACATCCATATTATTTGACACTGGTGCCGATTATAGCTTCATGTCTGTGGAATTTAAACGTATGCTTGGAATAGAATCTAGTATATTAGATATTCCTTATTCTATAGAGCTAGCCAATGGTAAACTTGTTGAATCGGGCGAAGTTGTTAGAGGTTGCACATTAGAACTTGGTGAACGAAGATTTAGCATCGACCTCTTACCTATTCAATTGGGTAGCTTCGATGTAGTGGTCGGAATGGACTGGTTGTCCAAGAACAAAGCTGAAGTTATATGTCACGAGAAAATCATTCGCATCCCTTTGGCGAATGATCGTACATGGAGAAAAACAAGACGCGCCTCTGCGAATCATCAGTTGTATGAAGGCACAGAAGTGCTTGAGGAAAGGATGTGTTGCTTTCCTAGCACACGTTGTAGATAAGAAGGCTGTGGAGCCGAAACTCAAAGATATTCCTGTGGTGAAGGAATTCCCTGATGTTTTTCCCGAAGATCTGCCAGGACTACCTCCGCAACGACAAGTCGAATTCCGTATAGACTTGGTTCCAGGAGCCGCTCCTGTAGCCAAGACACCCTATCGACTTGCACCATCCGAGATGCAAGAATTATCTACACAACTCCAGGAGTTGTTGGATAAAGGATTCATAAGGCCAAGCTTCTCACCCTGGGGAGCTCCAGTATTGTTCGTGAAAAATAAGGATGGAACATTGCGGATGTGTATCGGTTACAGAGAACCGAACAAGCTCACAATCAAGAATCGGTATCCACTACCGAGGATTGATGACTTATTTGATCAGTTGCAAGGATCAAGCTACTATTCCAAGATCGATCTTCGATCTGGATACCATAAGTTAAGGATACAAGAGGAAAGCGTACCCAAGGCTGCATTCAGAACACGCTATGGGCATTACGAGTTTCTTGTGATACCCTTCGGACTAACGAAGGCGCCAACGATATTTATGGATCTGATGAACCATGTATGCAAACCATATATTGATAAATTCGTGATTGTATTTATCGATGATAATCTGATTTACTCGCGAACGAAAGAAGAACACGAGCAACACCTCAGAACTATTCTGGAACTACTGAACAAGGAGAAACTTTATGCAAAGTTCTCAAAATGCGAATTTTGGATTCGTGAAGTACAGTTTCTTGGTCACGTTGTGAATGAAAAGGGCATTCATGTAGACCCATCCAAGATAGAAGCAATAAAGAATTGGGAAGCCCCCAAAACCCCAACTGAAGTCCGACAATTTTTGGGCTTAGCGGGCTATTACCGACGATTCATCGAGAATTTCTCAAAGATAGCTCAACCGCTAACTACCCTTACACAGAAAGACAAGAAGTATGACTGGGGCGACAAGCAGGAAGAAGCCTTCCAACTACTTAAAAATAAGCTATGCGATGCACCAATACTATCGTTACCCGAAGGCACTGAAGACTTCGTGGTATACTGCGACGCTTCACGACAAGGTTTGGGTTGCGTGCTTATGCAACGCCAAAAAGTCATCGCTTACGCTTCGAGAAAATTGAAGGTACATGAAAGGAACTATACCACGCACGACTTGGAACTAGGTGCGGTGGTATTCACCTTGAAGATCTGGCAACACTATTTATATGGTACGCGATGTACAATCTTCACAGATCACAAAAGTTTACAACACATATTCGATCAGAAAGAATTAAACATGCGTCAGCGACGATGGGTCGAGCTGCTAAACGATTATGACTGTGAGATTAAGTACCATCCTAGAAAGGCAAACGTTGTAGCAGATGCGTTAAGCCGAAAAGAAAGGGTTAAGACCCTAAGGGTTAGAGCATTAGAAATGACTATTCGAACGAACCTTACTACACGTATTCGTGACGCACAACAAGAAGCCCTTAAGATGGAAAACCGTAAAGCTGAATACCTACGGGGTATGTTGAAACATATGGTGCCAAACGAAGAGGGAGCCTTATACTTTAAGAAGCGTATTTGGGTTCCGCTCTATGGCGGGATTCGAGAAGTCATCCTTGATGAAGCGCATAAATCGAGATACTCGATCCATCCAGGATCGGACAAAATGTATCAAGACTTGAAAGGCTACTATTGGTGGCCGAGACTCAAGAGCGATGCTGCTATTTATGTTGGAAAGTGCCTAACCTGTGCTAAGGTTAAGGCTGAATATCAGAAACCATCCGGCCTACTACAACAACCAGAGATACCCATGTGGAAGTGGGAGCAAATCTCGATGGACTTCATAACGAAATTACCCAGGACCCCGAGAGGGCACGATATGATATGGGTGATAGTTGATCGATTGACGAAATCTGCACATTTCCTACCGATCCGAGAAAAAGACAGCACTGGAAAGCTTGCTGAAATATACTTAAAATAAATTGTGGCACGTCATGGAGTGCCTATCTCAATCATTTCAGACAGAGATGGACGCTTTGTCTCAAGAATCTGGCAATCCTTTCAGGAAGCCTTTGGATCTCAGCTAGATCTAAGCACGGCCTTCCACCCGCAAACAGACGGCCAGAGCGAACGAACCATACAAACGTTAGAAGATATGCTTCGCGCATGTGTCATGGATCTAGGCGCCAGCTGGGATACTCATCTACCTTTAGTTGAGTTTTCCTACAATAACAGTTATCATACAAGCATAAAAGTCGCACCATTCGAAGCTCTGTATGGCCGCAAGTGCCGATCGCCCTTATGTTGGGCAGACGCTGGAGATAAACGTATGGTTGGTCCTGAACTTGTACAAGAGACAACCGACAATATTATGCAGATCCAAGAGCGCATTAAGGCGGCTCGAGATCGATAAAAGAGCTACGCTGATCGAAGACGAAAACCATTAGAATTCGAGGTGGGAGACAAAGTGTTGTTAAAGGTCTCACCATAGAAGGGCGTAGTCAGATTTGGAAAGCGTGGAAAGCTAAATCCATGATACATCGGACCATTCAGGATTTTAGAAACAATTGGTACCGTGGCATACAAGTTGGAGTTACCGGAAGAACTTAATGGAGTACATGATACGTTCCATGTATCAAACCTCAAGAAGAGTCGAACACTAAAAAACGTGATCATCCCTACGGATGAAGTACATATTGATGACACCCTCCGATTTACAGAACAACCCGTTGAGGTTACCGACTGGAAAGTCAACAAGACCAGGAGGAGCAGTGTGAAACTTGTCAAAGTACGTTGGAACTCTAAGCACGGACCCGAGTACACGTGGGAACGTGAAGACCAGTTTAAAGAAAACTACCCCCACCTGTTCAAGAAGACTCCTGCGAGAGTTAGATCAGCCTGAATTTCGGGACGGAATTCTTTTAACGGGGGGAGACTGTGACAACCGGCACCAAACCGGTAATTTACGTGTTGGTGCACAAAATGTCTACTGATTACGTCTTAATCAAGTCTTGTGTCTAGATAGGTTGAATGAACACACATTAGGGTTTTACTTGTTTTATTTTGTAGATTTCACTTGAAAGTGTTTTTGTGTAATTCAAGCTAAATCAAGATTTAGCTTGAAATGGTTCAAGGGAAATCAGATTTACCTTGAAATGGATCAAGGGAAATCAGATTTAGCTTATTAATGACCTTGGTTGATCTTTTGACGAATCAATACTGATTTTAAAACCACAATTTCAAACATTTTCTGAAAATAACAAGTATCAAATTAATGAACTTGTTTTTGACTTTCCAAACAATTCAAACTTCATCAAAGTAAGCTCTCCTCATTCTTCAGTCCAGAATCTCCTGCATCTGCTTCAAACATCTGAGAATCCAACAATCAACTCTCCACTTTGGTTTGTCAGAAAATAAAGCAGAAATAAAATCTTTTTGGATTTTATAAAGTGTTCTAAACTAAGAAATGAAATACAGAAAACTTAAATTGCAGAAAGTAAACTAAGTAAACTATATACAAACATATTTTTGGCAAGCGTGTCAGGGAATCATATCAGCTTTTCAGACAAATCACAAGTACCGTTAAGCTTCATTTCATACTCAGATTTAAACAATTCACCTCGATTGTCGATATACTGATCCATCTTAAATTCTTATTGATGATGTGTCGATAGGTTTTCACACACTTAGTAAATTTATTCGGGATATAAACCTAAAATTCAAACTTGTGAATTCGTGGGGAACACTACTTGGATATATAGGTAACCCCTGAAATCTCGTTTGAAAGGTCTCTTAATCTGATATACTAGGTCTTTATACTCAATGATGTCTGGGTATTATTCCGGGACTTCTGCTGAACGGTAGTTCTGACCTAGTCCTTGGCTAATACTTGCTGCAATGCTTGAAACACAGCATTAAACCCTCAGCATGCTGAAACAATAAAATTGATAAATGCTGCTGTTGTAAGCAAAAAGATCCTCTAAAGGGGACACTCCGAAAAGTCGAAGCTGATATCTCTCTGCGTATACGGAAGTATCGACCTGAGATCCCTCGGCCCTCGCATACCTAAATTATATACAGATATCATTGTAGTATTTTCACCTGTAAGACTGATTATTGAGATTCTGGATACGGGAGTATATTCAAGTGGTGGGACACATGAATGATCTAAGTTCTTAATTCATCTAATTCGTATCCTGAATAAATTGAAATTTGTGTGAGAATTTAAGATGGATCAGTATATCGACAATCGAGGTGAATTGTTTAAATCTGAGTATGAAATGAAGCTTAACGGTACTTGTGATTTGTCTGAAAAGCTGATATGATTCCCTGACACGCTTACCAAAAATATGTTTGTATATAGTTTACTTAGTTTATTTTCAGAAAATACAAAAACAGTAAAAAATGCAAAAATACAAAAACATGATAAAATCTGAAAAAGAGCATGTGTATATAGGGAAAATGATAGTACATCAGCTAGACAATTACAGTATGCTAAAGATTTGTAAAGTATAAAAGAGTTAATCAATCTTACTGATGATGTGTCGATAGGTTTTCACACACTTAGTAAATTTATTCGGGATATAAACCTAAAATTCAAACTTGTGAATTCGTGGGGAACACTACTTGGATATATAGGTAACCCCTGAAATCTCGTTTGAAAGGTCTCTTAATCTGATATACTAGGTCTTTATACTCAATGATGTCTGGGTATTATTCCGGGACTTCTGCTGAACGGTAGTTCTGACCTAGTCCTTGGCTAATACTTGCTGCAATGCTTGAAACACAGCATTAAACCCTCAGCATGCTGAAACAATAAAATTGATAAATGCTGCTGTTGTAAGCAAAAAGATTCTCTAAAGGGGACACTCTGAAAAGTCGAAGCTGATATCTCTCTGCGTATACGGAAGTATCGACCTGAGATCCCTCGGCCCTCGCATACCTAAATTATATACAGATATCATTGTAGTATTTTCACCTGTAAGACTGATTATTGAGATTCTGGATACGGGAGTATATTCAAGTGGTGGGACACATGAATGATCTAAGTTCTTAATTCATCTAATTCGTATCCTGAATAAATTGAAATTTGTGTGAGAATTTAAGATGGATCAGTATATCGACAATCGAGGTGAATTGTTTAAATCTGAGTATGAAATGAAGCTTAACGGTACTTGTGATTTGTCTGAAAAGCTGATATGATTCCCTGACACGCTTACCAAAAATATGTTTGTAAATAGTTTACTTTGTTTACTTTCTGCAATTTAAGTTTTCTGTATTTCATTTCTTAGTTTAGAACATTTTGATAAAATCCAAAAAGATTTTATTTCTGCTTTATTTTCCGACAAACCAAAGTGGAGAGTTGATTGTTGGATTCTCAGATGTTTGAAGCAGATGCAGGAGATTCTGGACTGAAGAATGAGGAGAGCTTACTTTGAAGAAGTTTGTATTGTTTGAAAAGTCAAAAACAAGTTCATTAATTTGATACTTGTTATTTTCAGAAATTGTTTGAAAAATGTTTTCAAAATCAGTTTGTTTCGTCAAAATATCAACCAAGGTTATTAATTTGGACTTGGTAGATTAATCAAGTGATCAGGGTCATTAACTTGGACCTGAATACTTGAGTGGATTGTTAAAACTGATTGAGTTTATAATTTAATGTTGAAAGATAGAATTGTAATGTTTGTTGGTTGAGTAACAGGTTTGAACTTCATTATTCCCAACGGAAGCTAATTGTCAAAGCTTGAACCAGATATCTCAGATTCTAGCATATCGAGAGGGGGAGTCAGTGAAAGGGGGAGTCTGGATCAACGGTCAAAGGGATGTTTGAAGTTTAAAGTTTGAAGATTGAAGATAAAGATTGATGAGAGTTTTTACAATGTTTGAAGATTGTTAAAGACAAAGACTTGAAGCCAAAGACTTCATCAACATCCAAGGGGGAGTCTGTTGGTGCACGAAATGTCTGCTGATTACGTCTTAATCAAGTCTTGTGTCTAGATAGGTTGAATGAACACACATTAGGGTTTTACTTGTTTTATTTTGTAGATTTCACTTGAAAGTGTTTTTGTGTAATTCAAGCTAAATCAAGATTTAGCTTGAAATGGTTCAAGGGAAATCAGATTTACCTTGAAATGGTTCAAGGGAAATCAGATTTACCTTGAACTGGTTCAAGCGAAATCTGATTTAGCTTGAACAGTCTCAAGCGAAATCTTAAGCTTATAAATAGGTTGTGTGGTTCATTTGTCAAAAAAAAGAGGTCATTGTATGAGACACGAAGTGCTGCCGGATTTGTATTAGAAAAATGTTGTAAAAGCACGAATATTAATCAGAAAAGAAGGATTAAAAGGATTAGAGCTGTTATGACTTTATGTGCATTGATTCCGCCTTTACACATGAAGATGAACGTCCTTGACTGACATTTTAGAGTCATAGAACGGTCCAACAAGTGGTATCAGAGCTCAGGACGAGGAGTTCATACCATAGCAGCGGATTCTCTTCTTTCTACTCATTTCTTTTTATAATTTTCTGATCTGAACGAGTTCCAACGGTTGAAATGGTCTGATTTTCGAGTATATCGTGTAAAACGTAGTTTTAACGAAGCCTACAAAGATTCGGACTAAAATTCAGATTAAAACATGTTAAAAATGACCTAAAACTGAATTTCGCTTGAAAGTGTTCGAAGGTTATAGGTTGATTTCGCTTCAAAATCAGACAATTTGGATTGTTTTGGACGATTTCGCTTGAATTAGTTGAAGCGAAATTCAGTTTGTGGATTTCGCTTGAATCTGATTAGTTGTGTTTGCTGGATTTCGCTTGAAAACAGTTGAAGCGAAATTGTTTGCTGTTGTTTTCGCTTGAAACTGATTGGATTTGAACTTGTTTTGTTGAAGCGAAATAGTATTGGTTGATTTCGCTTGAATCAGATCTGGTTTTAATTTTCGCTTGTAACAGATTGAAGCGAAATAGTAGATTTCGCTTGAAAAACAGTTTGGATCAAATTTTGCTTGAAGCTGTATATACTTCAAGGATTTCGCTTGAAGTTGCTGAATTTTCAAAACTTAAAATTTTTCTAAGTGTTTGCTGATTTTGCAGGAACATTCACGATGGATGATCTTTTCATGAACCCGTTTAGCGACATGTACGCGTTCGCTGGAGATTCCGAAAACGATGATACATCATCAAGCAATGTGAATGATAACTCGCGAAAAGAGAAGAAAAAGGAAGCTTGGGAATCGGAAAGTGCTTTCGGAACGTTCAATAAACCTCCAAAGCTAATGGCTATTGAGGAGTATAGTCGGTGGTCAAGAAAGTTTGAGGACTGGATGATGGCATTTGCATTTCCGAGTTGGAAAAGTCTGAAGAACGGTTATGATAACGGAAACACGAATGGTGAAGCCTTAACATCTTCTGATGAGGTTGAATCCTTCGTAGCCGAACAAAAGTGTGTGGCATTGTTATTTCAGTCTGTTCGGGAGGATATCATCTCATTGATAGAATATTCAAATGCTAAAGATCTTTGGGCAAAGTTAGAAAAGAAATGTATAGGTAGTGAAGAAATCAAGAAAAATAAAATAAAACTACTTAGGAAAGAGTTTGATATGTTTGGATGCTTGAAGAATGAATCAGTGTCAAAAATGATCGAGAGATTTGGGCACTTGAAGCTGGAGTTAGTTAGACATGGAATTAAGTATTCTGATGATGAGCAAGTAGACAAGTTGTTCGATTCGTTGCCAGACGAGATGGAGTGGAGATATTATGCTCTCATGCTTATGAACACTATTCCTTCTGATTTGTTGAAACCAGATTTGGTGATTGAGAAACTTGAAAGTCATGAATTGGAATTAAAGAAGACATATAAAGTTAATCATTCATCTTATCAACAGAATTTGGATCTATATTATCCAAAGAGCATGATGCCGAAAGCTACTTCTCCAAAAACTGCATTTTCTGCTGAAAATGTGTCGACAGCCGGCAAAGAAAGTCAAAGTGTTCAAAGCAGTGGAAGTCACAGTGGTTTTCACAGTGGATCTTCATCTTCTGGAAATGCTGATGCAAAGAATCGTTTTCAATGCAATATTGCAATAGACTTGAAGAATGCTCAAAATTTTGACGAAGAGTCGGCAAAGCAGCAAATGATCTTTCTAGCATCGGTGTTGGAATCGTATGAAGGGTTGGTAGCTGGAAAGATAGGCAACACAAATCTAACGAAAGAAGATTACGATCAGATTGATCCGGAGGAAATGGAACTGATCGATATTCGTTGGGCTATGGCAAGTGCTGTTCGTCGAGCACAACGTTTTATGGAAATTACAGGCCGGAAAACAATTGGTGGTGCATCTACTAAGCTGGGGTTCGATAAATCCAAAGTGACATGCTTCAAGTGTAAGCAGAAGGGTCACTTCAAGAGAGAATGCCGAAACGCTTATGCTGATGAGTCGGAGAATCCTTTCAGAGATGATTACTACAAGAAGGCGATTTATCACCAGAATAAATCCGAGCCGCCTAGATTGAAGCAGGTTGAAGACAACAGAGAGAAATCTAGAGCTCTTGCAGTGATTTACGATGATGAGGGGTATGATTGGAGTCAAGAGGTTCTACCAGAAGAAGATGCGGTTGGTTACGCATTCATGGCGAAAAATGAACCTAAGCCATGGAAAGATGATAGAACTGAAGAGCAGAAGTATAGATACAGAAAGATGATTTTGGAAAACAAAATGATTAGACTTTCTGGTATCTATTTGGAAGCAAAGAGAGCAAACAGATGGGATCCAGACAGGGAGTGTTATCTTGATGAGTATGGAAATATTGCAATCGATCACAAAACTCTCGATCTGGAAGCCTTAATCAAGGAAATGAAAGATGATGATGAGTATTGGCAACACAAATGGTGGGGAACTCCAACAGAGAAAATGAAAGAGGAAGCGAAGAAAGAAAAAGAGATGAAAGAGAAAGAAGAGATTGAAAAATCAAAGAAGATTGATACTGGAGTTATCGATACTACGCAGGAGTTGACTGCAGAGAACCTGGGAAAAATGGCTGACAAAGTGCTGGCTGCTAAGGCACTTGAGGTAGACTCTAACTCCGTGTCTGAGTCAAAAAGCCAGGTCAGTTCAGATGTGTCAACAAATGCGTCAGGTAAAAAGATCGAAGGAAATGCTGATTGCAAAAATTGCAACAAAGAGTGCAAATTTTGTAATACTGTCATGTATCTCAACGGTGAGAAAATTAAAGATCTGACAGCAAAGGTCAGAAGCATTGAGAATCAGATTCTTGGTCGTGACAAAACAGTTAAAGCTTCAACTGAACGGATAAGAGAATTAACTAGTCAAATTGAAAATGATAAAATTGATCATGATAAAGTTAAAAATGAAAATGAAAAGTTGATTCTTGAAAACCGTCAGATTTCTGAAAAATTTGAAAAACTCAAAAGCACAATGAAAGATTGTGATGATCGAAATGGTAAAACTTTTAAAGAAAATGAACATTTAAAAGCAGTGCTTAGAGTCAAAGAAGAATCAATCAACCAACAACTGGATGAAATCGCTAAATTGAAACTTAAAGTTCAAGAAGCTATAATCGAAAACGAGCGAATCCAGTTGAAGCTTAACAGTTACAGCTCCGCAAGCTTTGTTTTGCAACATATCATTCCCAAACCCATCGGGAAAGACAAAGCGGGCGAAGATGTGTATTGTGATGGAACTGGGGTGGGGTTTCATCAAGTTCCACCACCTGTTCTTGATAATTACACTAAAAAGCAGTCTGGGTTGGTTGAAATTGAGGAAGAAAATGAAGTTAAACTTCCGGAGAACATTGATGTTACTTTTTTTACATCATCTGATGACAGTGTTCAGACAGAGATTGTTAAAAGTACAGCTGAAAGTGTTTTGAATAGTGATTCAGCTGAAGATGATGGATGTTTCTTGGACAAATACATTCAGAAATCAAAGTCCAAAAACAACTTAAGTGATGAACCGGGTCTTGTGATGTACAAGATGGCTGGATCTGATAAGTTGTATTCGGATTCTGAGTTTCCAATTGAGAATGTTAATGTGAAAAAGTTGACAAATGTTTTCAAATTGGTTGAAGTTGAGTTGTCAGAAGTGAACAGTTTGTGCCAAACAAAAAGGCAAATGAATTTTGAGAAAGATAAAGCTTATTACAAAAAGCCTGTTGTTCCACCATGTTTTTATAATAAAAATCGAAACAGTTGGTCGGGTGGTTATCGAGGTGGTATTAGTTATCAGAAAAAGAGTTTTCAATACAAGAGGTTTGCTGAAAAGAAGGTGTTTGTGAACAGTTCAAGTTCACTTTCTGATGAGGAAAATGAAATTTTTTCAAAATCAAATAAAGAGTTCTTTGAGAAAAGAGCTTCACATTATCGGTCTGAAGGCACAAGTCGAGTTGTTGATACTCGAACATGTTTCAGATGTAATCAAGTTGGTCACATTGCACGAATGTGTACCAATGAGAAGCCTAAGACTGAAAATGTGAAGTTTCAACAGAAGAAAGTTGATGTGAAGGGTAAAGCACCAATCATTGTTGAGAAAAAGAGTGTGAAAAATAACAACATCAAAGTGAAAAATGAACCTGTAAAGAAAGTGGTAACTAAAAACGACAAGTTTTATAAACAGGTTGCATTATCTCAACAAGTTTGGAAACCAAAAACTGAAATGAAAATTTCAACTTCTGAAGTGAAAAAGGCTGAAGAATCAATTTCGGTTGATTATGATGCAAATTTTCCACCTTTGAAGGCTGAAAATTTCAAAATTCAAATTGCGAGAGTCAAGGTTACACCTAAGGCTGATGAGGCCTGGGTGGACACCATGTTCGAATAAGCAGTTTGAAATGCCGGAGCTTCCTGGATTGCGAAGCACGAATCGGCATCTTTATTGAAATGTTTTAAAATCAACTTGTGGTATGTGCAGGATCTTCCAAGAGCCATTTCAAGATGGATCATGGATAGTGGCGCATCTCGACATATGACAGGAAAAACTGCATTACTGTATGATGTGAAGAATATCAATGGTGGTTATGTGGGATTTGCAGGTCATGAAGGTGGTCGAATTGTTGGTGAAGGAACGTTATCCAATGGGATTGTAACGTTTGAGAGAGTTAACTACATCACTGAGCTGGAGAACAATCTGCTTAGTATCTCGCAGATTTGTGACAATCAGTATACTACTCACTTCACTGATAAAGAATGTTTGATTCTAAAACCTGGTTTTGTTATCCCTGAAGAATGGATTATCATGAGGGCACCTAGAGTGAATGATTTATATGTGTTAGATATGAGTGTAGCAACTACAACTACTGGTCAAGCACATTGTTTTGTGTCTAGAGCAACTGAGAAAGAATCAAGATTGTGGCACCGAAAGATGGGGCATATACATCTTAGAAAAATGAATCATTTGGTGCACAATGATTTGGTATTGGGTGTTAATATCAAAGGTTTTCATCTGGAAGGGGAGTGCATTAGCTGCATCAAAGGCAAGCAGAAGAAAAAGTCACACCCTACAAAGCAAGTTAATTCAGTTTCGAGACCATTAGAAAGACTTCACATGGATTTGTTTGGTCCTGTGAATGTCAAAAGTATTACAGGAGATTACTATTGTTTGGTCGTTACTGATGATTATTCCAGATTTTCGTGGGTTTCTTTCTTGAAGACAAAAGATGAAACATTTGACAGTTTGATGGGGCTGTTCAGGAAGATTGAGAATTTATACCAAAGGCGTATCAAGAGAATTCGAAGTGATAATGGTACTGAATTCAAGAACAGCAAGATGGAAGAATTTGGTGATGAAAGAGGTATTTTGCATGAGTTTAGTGCTCCGTACACTCCGCAGCAGAATGGAGTCGCAGAACGCAAAAACCGGACGCTAATCGAGACGGCTAGAACTATGCTCGCAGATTCAAAGTTACCGATAAATTTTTGGGCTGAAGCTGTTTCTGCCGCATGCTATACGCTCAACAGAGTTCTCACTGTCAAGAAGTTCAACAAAACATGCTTTGAGCTAATCAATAATCGCAAACCGAATTTGAAGTATCTAGAACCATTCGGGTCACCCTGTACGGTTATAAAGCCTCATGGAAAGTTTGGTCCGAAGAGCATTGAGGGTATATTTGTTGGTTATGCAAATTCATTGCGACGTGTCTTCGTTCCAAGTGAGAAGCGGATTATTGAAGCTGCAAATGTTGAATGTCAAGGTTACACTATGCCGCCGCAGAATCCTGGTGATTCATGGCGTTATCATTATGACAAACTTTGGGATTCGTTTGACATGAGAGAAGAATCAGAGGATGATGAAGATTTCTTTGATGAGTTGGATATTTTGCGTGAATATGAGTCGCAGTTACGGTTCCCAGCTGAGTATTCGAGGAGACCACGGGAAACTTCAAATGACGATGAAGCAGGTCCAAGTAATGCTGGTAAACATGATGATGTCCAACAGAATGAAGTTGCTCAGGATAATCAGTCGGATCAGAATGATAATCTAGAAGTTGAAAACATGCCAGTATTTGATCATGGTGATTCAGATTCTGAGGGGGAGCAAATTCAGATTTCAAGTCAAACAAACCAAGTTGGTGAACAAGATGCAGAGCAGAATGTTACTAATCTGGAGGGAAATGTAGATGTTCCAAGCGAAGTGATGCCGCGAACTTTTTCATATCATCCAGAGGAGTTGATCATAGGAGAATTGCAGACAGGCGTTCGCACTCGAAATCAGATTGATAAAGGGCTTACATGTTTTTATACAAAAGTTGCTCCTTTGCAAACTGAATTCTCATTAAGTTGTTTTATCTCGCAGGTTGAGCCAAGAACTTACAAAGAGGCGCTTACTGAAGACTCTTGGGTCAATGCAATGCAGGAGGAACTTAGTCAATTCGAAAAATTGGGAGTGTGGAAGTTAGTTGATTTGCCGGATGGTCAGAGGAAAATTAACACCAAGTGGGTGTTCAAGTGTAAGAGGGATGATAGAGGAGTTATTGTAAGGAACAAAGCTCGACTTGTTGTTCAGGGATTTAGTCAACAGGAGGGGATTGATTTTACCGAAGTCTATGCTCCTGTAGCACGATTAGAGGCAATCAGAATTTTCCTAGCATTTGCGTCTTGGAAGAACTTCAAAGTTTATCAGTTGGATGTTAAATCGGCGTTTCTTTATGGGAAGGTTAAAGAGGAGGTTTATGTTGGTCAGCCACCGGGCTTCACCGATCCAATCCACAAAAACAAGGTCTACTTATTGGACAAAGCGCTGTATGGTTTACACCAGGCCCCGAGAGCCTGGTACGAGACTTTGTCTCAACACCTACTAGCCAAAAAGTTCATTCGTGGAAAAGTGGATGCCACTCTCTTCACTAAAAAGGTCGATGGTCATCTTCTGATAGTTCAGATTTATGTGGACGATATAATCTTTGGGTCAACAAATGAAAATCTATGCAAAGATTTTGAATCAGTGATGAAGCAAAAGTTTGAAATGTCATCAATGGGGGAGATGAAATTCTTTTTGGGTTTACAAGTTGAACAACTTCCTGAGGGAATTTTCATTCATCAGTCAAAGTATGTTCATGATATTCTAGAGAAATTTGGGATGTCAAGTTCTACTCCAGCTGCTACCCCACTTGCAACAAATCATGGGATTCACCCAGATCTCACCGGAGACAGGGCTGATGAAACGTTTTACCGTTCCATGATAGGTTCTTTAATGTATCTAACTGCTTCACGTCCTGATATCATGTACCCAACGTGCCTCGCAGCAAGATTTCAGTCTAACCCGAGAGCATCGCATATGATCATTGTGAAGAGAATATTGCGCTACCTGAAAGGAACTCCTTCATTGGGGTTGTGGTATCCTAGGAAAGGCGACTTTACGCTCGAAGGGTATTCTGATTCGGATTTCGGATGCTGCAAAGTCAATTCAAAATCAACAACTGCAGGATGCCAGTTTTTTGGTCCTAGATTGGTTACCTGGCAGTGTAAGAAACAAACGTCTGTGGCGTTATCTACATGTGAAGCGGAGTATGTTTCTGCTAGCAGTTGCTGCTCTTAGATCTTGTGGATACAGCAACAGATGCGCGACTACGGTTTGCAGTTTCTTAACACACCTCTTTTTGTTGATAATGAGGCCGCTATAAATATAACAAAAAATCCAGTACATCACGCTAAAACTAAACACATAGAAATTCGTCATCACTTTATTCGTGATTGCTTTGAGAAAAAGTTGATACGAATTGAGAAAATCCACACTGACGAACAGAAAGCTGATTTACATACCAAAGCTTTTGATAAAAATTGGTTTAAATACTTGTTAAAACTGAATGGTATGAAGCTTCTGTTGGTGTCGGATGGCATAATTGGCGTTGATGAGAGTACTGTTGCGGATGAAGACGAGAAACAATCTGCAATGGTTTGTCGAATTTTTACTTGTTTTGGTATTTAGGGGGAGTAGATGTTTGTACATAGTTTATTTTCAGAAAATACAAAAACAGTAAAAAATGCAAAAATACAAAAACATGATAAAATCTGAAAAAGAGCTTGTGTATATAGGGAAAATGATTGTACATCAGCTAGACAGTTACAGTATGCTAAAGATTTGTAAAGTATAAAAGAGTTAATCAATCTTACTGATGATGTGTCGATAGGTTTTCACACACTTAGTAAATTTATTCGGGATATAAACCTAAAATTCAAACTTGTGAATTCGTGGGGAACACTACTTGGATATATAGGTAACCCCTGAAATCTCGTTTGAAAGGTCTCTTAATCTGATATACTAGGTCTTTATACTCAATGATGTCTGGGGTATTATTCCGGGACTTCTGCTGAACGGTAGTTCTGACCTAGTCCTTGGCTAATACTTGCTGCAATGCTTGAAACACAGCATTAAACCCTCAGCATGCTGAAACAATAAAATTGATAAATGCTGCTGTTGTAAGCAAAAAGATCCTCTAAAGGGGACACTCTGAAAAGTCGAAGCTGATATCTCTCTGCGTATACGGAAGTATCGACCTGAGATCCCTCGGCCCTCGCATACCTAAATTATATACATATATCATTGTAGTATTTTCACCTGTAAGACTGATTATTGAGATTCTGGATACGGGAGTATATTCAAGTGGTGGGACACATGAATGATCTAAGTTCTTAATTCATCTAATTCGTATCCTGAATAAATTGAAATTTGTGTGAGAATTTAAGATGGATCAGTATATCGACAATTGAGGTGAATTGTTTAAATCTGAGTATGAAATGAAGCTTAACGGTACTTGTGATTTGTCTGAAAAGCTGATATGATTCCCTGACACGCTTACCAAAAATATGTTTGTAAATAGTTTACTTTGTTTACTTTCTGCAATTTAAGTTTTCTGTATTTCATTTCTTAGTTTAGAACATTTTGATAAAATCCAAAAAGATTTTATTTCTGCTTTATTTTCCGACAAACCAAAGTGGAGAGTTGATTGTTGGATTCTCAGATGTTTGAAGCAGATGCAGGAGATTCTGGACTGAAGAATGAGGAGAGCTTACTTTGAAGAAGTTTGTATTGTTTGAAAAGTCAAAAACAAGTTCATTAATTTGATACTTGTTATTTTCAGAAATTGTTTGAAAAATGTTTTCAAAATCAGTTTGTTTCGTCAAAAGATCAACCAAGGTTATTAATTTGGACTTGGTAGATTAATCAAGTGATCAGGGTCATTAACTTGGACCTGAATACTTGAGTGGATTGTTAAAACTGATTGAGTTTATAATTTAATGTTGAAAGATAGAATTGTAATGTTTGTTGGTTGAGTAACAGGTTTGAACTTCATTATTCCCAACGGAAGCTAATTGTCAAAGCTTGAACCAGATATCTCAGATTCTAGCATATCGAGAGGGGGAGTCAGTGAAAGGGGGAGTCTGGATCAACGGTCAAAGGGATGTTTGAAGTTTAAAGTTTGAAGATTGAAGATAAAGATTGATGAGAGTTTTTACAATGTTTGAATATTGTTAAAGACAAAGACTTGAAGCCAAAGACTTCATCAACATCCAAGGGGGAGTCTGTTGGTGCACGAAATGTCTGCTGATTACGTCTTAATCAAGTCTTGTGTCTAGATAGGTTGAATGAACACACATTAGGGTTTTACTTGTTTTATTTTGTAGATTTCACTTGAAAGTGTTTTTGTGTAATTCAAGCTAAATCAAGATTTAGCTTGAAATGGTTCAAGGGAAATCAGATTTACCTTGAAATGGTTCAAGGGAAATCAGATTTAGCTTGAACTGGTTCAAGCGAAATCTGATTTAGCTTGAACAGTCTCAAGCGAAATCTTAAGCTTATAAATAGGTTGTGTGGTTCATTTGTCAAAAAAAGAGGTCATTGTATGAGACACGAAGTGCTGCCGGATTTGTATTAGAAAAACGTTGTAAAAGCACGAATATTAATCAGAAAAGAAGGATTAAAAGGATTAGAGCTGTTATGACTTTATGTGCATTGATTCCGCCTTTACACATGAAGATGAACGTCCTTGACTGACATTTTAGAATCATAGAACGGTCCAACATTACGTACACTTTAATTATTAGTTAATGACTGCAACTATGTGCTCAAATGTCAACATTTTCTGATTACGTACTAAACAAGTGAATTCATGCACGTTTTATACTACAAGAATTACTTATGATAGCGTTGCGTTAGAAATACTAGTAAACTGACCGGTAAGACACATTGTGTCAACAAAACTGCGGAAAGCAGTCAGACAATAGAATTAGAGCCTAGGTGTAGGTCCAACGACAAGAATACATTAAAACCCAAGAGTACATACAAGGATTAACATATGGACATTCCGAAAGCAAAAATACGCATTAAAAAGCACCCGAAACGCACGATAAGTGTAGAATTTTATTAAATTCAGCTATAAATCAGCTTTTAACACATAAATTTTATGCAGAAATCATGATTTATCATTCAGAATATTTCCCTAAGTGTCGGGAATCGAAAGCATTACAAAAGGGTACTTAAAGGACACTAAACGGTGCAATTTAGCACTTAAACGAACCGGTATTTAACCGAACAACCGGACATTACCCGGAACTCCAAAATATTGCTAGAAGCATTGTTTAGTTATTTCTTGGCTAGTTATGGTTCCCGAACACCATAACACCCCTTATAACATAACAACACATTAATCCCAAACCAAGACACTTGAAAGTTTACTTATGTATGTAATTAGAGAATGGAAATTACACTTTACCCCCCCCCCCCATTGCATGTGGATGGTCACATGGTGGTCCCGACCAAGATCCTTACTTGATCCCATTTGATTCACTTAAATCTTCTAAGATTAGCCAAAGATCATGTATGTACTAATGGGAACATATTAACCATGGGTTAAAGCATAAGCATGTTATAAGAAGACCACCATCCTCATCTTCTTTCACACACTTCACACACCAACTTCTCCTCCTCCCTCCTCCATTATTCTCGGCCGAAACCACCAAGGCACCACCACCATTTTTCAAACACCATCCAACCATTCCAAGTGTGATACAAGGTGCTAGAAGGTGAATCACGAAGCTCGGTGCTCGCGGATCTTGAAGGACCTCACCCATTTGCTTTTATCCAACCACTTTGTCATCTTCAAGTTCTAGTAAACTTCCCTAGCCTTGTTGCTAGTGGTGAGCCCTCATGATCTCTTATTTCTTCATGTCTTGATAGTTAAAAGATGATATATATTGTTAAACCCAAGAACACTAAAGTATATGAACTTGAATCTTGAACATAAGTCTTACACATAATGAAATAGTGGTGAAACTATGTGTTTAGTGTATGAATGATTCTTGCTTATTGAAATGACGATGTTGATCATCACATAAAGCTTGCTAGATTGTGATTAAACACATGATCTAGCAAGTGGGAGGATGATTATGCAACAACATGAAGTAATCATCTTCTTGTTAAGACATGAACTTGATGAATAAAAATGAGTTCTTGAAAAGTAACAAACCAAGTGAGCTAGTAAACTTATAGATCCAAGATTTATAAATAATTTTCCAAGAAAAGCCAAGTTTAAAATACGATTTTTGGAAGATCTTGGTTTTTACTTAAACCTACACTATTTTTATTAGAAAAACATGTGTATAAACACTTATGAAACAAGAAAAATACAAAAGGAATATTTTTAGAAAAATCATATGACAAGTTGTAAATGTCTAAATCTTTCAAGAGAGTGATTTACAAACAAAAAACCATGTTTTTTGGGGTAACTAAACCTACTAAATAGCATGGTAAGTTACTACAAGTTTTTACAAGAACTTCAAGTTCATGATATAGTGTGATTTACATGATTTTGGCTTGTAGTAAGACTTGAATGAGTTGTTGATGCTTGATAATGATTTAAAAGAAAATAAACACATGTTTTGAAAACATGGGAAACCTCCATTTTTAGGGGAAACTCTGTCAAAATTTCTATAAATTTTGACACTTAGGAAAAATATAAGTTTTGAGAAACTTATTCCCTAAAATTGTATCAAAAAACATATACCAAGGTTTCCCTAATTTTTGTAATAAGAAATGATGATTTATTCAAGATACAAATTGATATTAAGTGTGTATATTTTTGAGAAAAATATATATATTTTGATCACCAAATTTTGTGATAAGTGTATGTAGTATGTATTATATGTGATAGTGTATTAGGACTTGAAAATACACTAAATACTCCTAAGGAGTGAATATACAAAAATACACATACAACATACTTAGACAAATACAAGATAATATATTTATGAAAATATATTACTTGATAGAATAAATAACTTGGACAAGTTATGAACATGAAATGAATTTTGTGGACAAAATACATAATTCGGGTGAAAAATACAAGATACTTATATTTATTTTTGAGAAAATAATATAAGTAAGACAAATAGTTAAAAATATAAATTATTTTTAACACAAGAACACATATACAAAAGACAGTGACTTGTACTTGTGCGATTCAAGTCTAGTGACTAACGTTAATAAAACACGTTTAGGTCACGACGCTAGATAAGCAAATTCGGTGAAGTTTACGACGCAGGAACGCAAAGTTGTGAGTTCATGCTCCCCCTTTTCTTTTAACTATTTTTAGTTTTATAACTTCGGTGGTGAAATACATGTTACAAATATTACAATGTTTACAAATGGTATGATAACAAGAAGCACTCTTGGTGAAAACTTGTACCAAGTATGATGCGAGAATACAAGAAGCACTCTTGGTGAAAATGAGTACCAAGTATGATGCGTTTTAAGGAATGATACAAGAAATGATACGAGAAATCGTGTCATGAATAGGGTAGCATAAGCACCATTAATCAACAATATACCTAGACCGCAGAACAAAAGGTTAGATCTAACTTGTTTCGGGCAGCCACACTCTTGGTGAGAACGAGTACCAAGTAGTGCTTTTGTGTCTCAGAAAAACTTGATAAATGCCTATGGTTTGGTGACTTCCTATGTCATGTCACATGTTAATGGCCTTGCAACCCATTAACAACCCTAATACATACAAGAACACCCTATCTATACAAGATTCATACCACAAGAATACTTGATTTATACATGAGTACGTGGTGTACACAAGAATACCTGATTTATACACGAATATTTGATTTACACAAGAATACTTGATTTATACATGAGTACGTGGTGTACACAAGAATATTTGATTTATACATGAATATTTGATTTACACAAGAATACTTGATTTATAAATGAGTACGTGGTGTACACAAGAATACTTGATTTATACATGAATACCGGATTTATACAAGGATACTTGATTTATACAAGATACAAACTATATTTTCATACAAAGTATACCAACGTAAAATACAAAAACTGCATGAATTCACACCAACATTATGTTGACGTTTTTCCAAAACTCACATGTATTTCAGGTAACTAATGTGGATGTTCGCGCGGTCATACTCTTGCTCTGGATGATGTTTCTGTTATCTTTGAATAAAGTTGTAAACTTTTCAGACAATATGCCTTATTGTGTAAAACTATGATTTCAGTTATGTAATGTTCAACATTTGAAGTTATTTTATGGGCATGTAGTATGTTTACCAATCGTATGCAATGAAAACCTTTCATGATCACACCTCGTGCTTCCGCCTTAGAAAGGGGTGTGACAAATCACCTGTCAATGAGAATATGCCACAACAAGTGACTGAGTCTGGTGTCTCTATCTCTGCTAACCCACCAATAGTTGAGGAGGCTACACTGCAGGAATTACAAGTAATTCCTGTCAGTAGTTCAAGTGGAGCATCTACTACAAGTGTTGAACCCACTGGTTTACACCTGGACAGTAGTTTCATAAGTCAGACTCCCTTGAAGGCAATTTCTTCTTTGGGAACCATAGTGTCTACTGGTGTGTATCCTTTATACACTGGTTCACTTAAAATGGTAAACTCTGCTGAAGAAAGAAGTCCCCAGTACCAAGAAAAAGGGGCATCAGTGGTTGATTTCTGGGAAACTTTCCCTAAGTCAACCACTGATACAACCACCACTGGTGGGAAATCAGATGATCCCATTAACTTGGGTGATGGTTTAAAATACAAAGAATTGACGGAGAGGGTTGATAAACTTGACACATCTGTTGCAGAAATTAAATCTATGTTGCAACAGTTGTTAAAAGCTCCAAAGGCTACACCCACTACTGCAACATCTGCTCCATTATCTGCTCCTACTCCCACTGAGCTTTGGGAAATGTTTCAACCTATGCTTTACAAACAGAGACAATATGCTGATCAACAACATGAAGTTCAGATTCAAATGATCAGAAATGTCATGGAAGCTAGGTACAAGGATACACAAGCAGATATCAAGGCAATTAAGGCCCATTTGCTACAAACCACTAGCACTGCTCCTCCTTCAATCATCTTCGTTGAAAATCCTGATGATGCCAAAAAGGGGGAGAAAAATAAAAAGAAGAAGGGATATGAAGATGGTTTATACATTAAACCAGATCCATTGTCTAAACTGGTTGTAGAAATCCCAAGTCCAAATGGTTCCAAAAAGGTTGATGAGACTCAAAATGCATTTGCTGCATTAAAAGCAAACATGAAAGAGTCAATGGAAATAAAAGGGTCTAAAAGGTTTGAGCAGGAGAAGAAAGTTTTGATGGAAAAGGAAGAGCAGGGACTTCTGAACCCAAGGAAGAGCAAGAAATTTCTAAACCAAAAAAGAAGAAAGCCTACTAGGAAAGTAAGCCAACCCAAATCCACACCTTCCAAAACCATCAAACAAACTCTCTAAATCCCCAAAAATTCCTCTCATCAAACCTCCAAACCAACAGATGTTAAGACACCTAATGTATCAACAGTTGTTGGTACTTCAGTAGTTTCAACAGATGTTATCCCAACAACTGCCATCACTACTACAACAACTCACATTCAATCCACAACAATACCAAAAACAACTTCACCACCACAAAAACCACCTGCCAAAAAGCAGAAGACAACAGTTGACACATCAACTGTTGTAGTGACAACAGTGTTGAAACACCAGTTGTTTCAACAGCTGCTAGTCAGACATCTACCACCTCAATCACCATCACTCAGCCCACAAATACACCACCAACCTCTCCTAAGCACAAAAGGAGAAGGGTAACCAACATTGTGCTTGAAGATGACTCTTCCCCAACTCAAACATCTACACAACCACTGTCCCTTGTCACCATTCCAAACCCTATTCCATTATCTTCAGCTCAAGTTCTGAATTCAAACACTGCTATTGTTCCTGTAGGATTACAATACCCATTGGATCTTCCAGCAGTTAGGGAGGAGATCAAATCTTTTAACTCTGAAGATGACCCTGCAAAAAGGAATCTTCCTTCCATTCAAGGTTATCCTTTCCCTAGAAACATAGAAGAGTATCTCAAGATAAAGGCCCAACAAGCAGAGGATATATCTAAAAGAGATACAGAGGGAAAGTCTGACAAAGAGATTAAGAGAAATCTACAATACCTGCTCACCAAGGTCAGAACTTTAGAACAGTTCTCAAAAGATCTTTGCCAAAAACTGTCTGAAAAAGATGATGAAAGTATGAGGCAAGACTACCTTGAATATATCATGGCATACAAGAAGTACAGGGCAGAAAAGCATTAGTACAAAGAATGGAATATCAGTGAACTACAAGAAGAGATAGCCAGAATTCAAAAGATGCTTAAAGAAAAGGTAAAACAAACGCCTCCAGTCTGGGCCAAATACAAGAAAAATGTACCTGAAAGAACCCTGAAGCTAAAAAGAATGAAAGAAGAACTGGTAGCTACTGATTATGGGTCAAGGAACCAGGTTACAAGATGGCCAGAGGATAAAGTGTTAGCTACATACAAAAGTTTGGAAGAGTTGAGGAAGAGAGATCCCACTGCTCCTCAAAAGCCTGATTATCCAGAAGCAGTGGTTCCAGTAAAACAACAAAAGTTACCAATCAGAAGATCCACTGCTCCACCTGCTGCCATCCTTTATCAAAGAAGGAAACAAAAGCAAATGGATGCAGAAACCAAAGAAGACAAGGATCAAGAAGAGCTTATCATGAAGATGGTCCTTCAGACACTTTTGGTAGAGAAACATGAATCAGCACAATCTCAAGACCCTGCCAAAGTTGTCATCACCGGGCCCCAATCTGCAAACTCATCTGCAATAAAAACTCTCCCAAGAAACCCATTAGATTCAAAGATACTAAAGTGAAAGTCTGATCAAAAGACCCACGTATTGACTCTGCTCAGATCTAATGGTGTGGTGAAGCAAATATCAAGGGAAGCAGCACTTGGCCTGGGTGTTGAAGATATGCAAGATCTCCTTGAGCTTCCCCTGTGCAGGGATGAGGATGATGAGGAATCTATGAACTTTGAATTGTAATTCAAAGGTCAAATTAGGGAACTCTTGATGAGACAATAAAATCCAGAATAATGAAGAGTTTTGGCATCATCTGTTCCAAGGGGGGATTGTTGGGATTGAACCCTACAAAGGAACAGTTGATTAAAGCCAAAACTGGATCAGATCAGTGGATTCATAATAAGCAGTTGTTTGCATCATTCTTTCCCCTTGAATGTGGCCTAACATCTGATGTCCTCTAAGTTCTGCCCTTCTACAACAACTGCTGATCTACATCAACTGCTGATCATCCAAAGACTGTTGAAGACTAAACACTGACGCTCAATCTGCTGCTATAGTTCAAGTACTGCTGAAGACACAAAGCACTGTTGGGGCTAAAGCACTGGAATGAAGAAGCAGCAGTTAGACTAGTATTTGTATTTATTTATAGTAATCAGTTGTTAGATAGCAGTGTTAGCAATAGTCAGTGGTTAGAGGTTGTTAGGAGGTTAGATGTCACTTTCATGGTGACGTCAGCAAAGATGCCACAGTGGTTTGTTCTGTACTATAAATAGAACAGTACCCTATACTGTTCTATTAGCTCTCTTCATCAGAAAGTCATTCTGTACGAACATTCACTGTGAGCTCAGGCTGAGGGGGAGATTGTATGCATGCATGCATTGTAATTGAAGATTGTAATAAATATAATCATTCGATTTCATGTAACACCCCAAAACTCGAATTATTAAATTCGTAGGAATGTTACCATGTGTAATTAAATAAAATGCAATAACTAAGTTATTAAACTTAGTTAAATGCCTAATAAACAAGTTAAGGAATGAAACTTGTGGCAACTATAATGAAATGGTAAACTTGAGGGACTTAGATTGCCAAAAAGGAAATTTAATTTATTAAAACAAAAACAAAAAAAAAATCACACACACAGGGTGTGTGTCTGCGTACGATCGCAGGAGAAAGGGGAAAAAGGGGGTGTAAACCCTAACCAGAAGAAATCATCAATTGAAAAGGAAACCGCGTGCCGATTGTGTGCATGAACCAAGAATGATGATCCCTTAAGCGTTTCTCACATCAAGTAAGTTTAATTTTATGTTTTGGTAATGTTTGATGATATGGGTTATGGTCAATCCGTGAATTGATGCAAAAATTGAGCATGAATAAGTGTTATAATCCTTATATGGAACATGTATTGTGAAAGATTTTGAGTAGTAGGATGATAGAAGTTAAACCCATTTCTAGTGGTGAAGATGATGACATAAGAGATTGCACCCATGTTAAAACCTAGCTTGAATCATTGATGTATATGTTGTATGTAATGAATTATTGTTAGATAGGTTGATTATAGTATGTACTTAAGTTGATTCTTGTTGTAATTGATGAATTATGAATGAACTACTAGGGTAATGCATAAGGTACTTGTATCATGTGCTTTATTGGTGGTATGCACACAAGGTGTATGATGAAATGTCTAGGTGAAGCTAGAATGAGAGATATTTAGAAAAGATTTGATGAAAACTAAATCTGTCCAGAAAGTTACAGCCGAATGTAATCGACTGTAACTGGGTCAAATCTTGTCAAAAACTGATGTTTATTGAGTTTGTGATGAACTTCCCGGAAAAACCTTTCAAACCCAACAGGAATTGCATTTTTTTGACAAAAAATGAAGGTTTTATGAATTTTTCCGTATCGAAGGTTCAGGCTGCATTTTCTGGCAGAATTTGCAGCCCATTACGAATGTCGTAACTCAATTTAGGAATTGAGTTATAATCTCAAATTTTTACTGTAGGTAGCTTCAAGAGGTTAAGAAAATCTCCAACTGGAATTTCATCAATCGGATAAAAAAGAAATTTTAAATGAATTTTTCCGTAAGCTGCAGTCAGAAGTGACGAATCTGATTGCAGCTTAGTAAGTGAATTTTTATAAATTTTTGGTAGAAAGTTAGACTCTAAAAATTTAACACAATGATAACCCCTCCGAGGGGCACGTCACATAAAAATATTGTAATTTTTGCAAGCTCGTAAGTACAGTAAACAGACGTCACAAAACAGCCTATTTTCAGTGAATTGAGCTATACATGTTAGTGAATGATTGATTAATGAAAGTAATGTGACTAAGTGGTTACATGTTTATCGGATTGGAAGTGTGTATGATTGACAGTTGACTTTTTAGAACGTCAACAAGGTATGAATAATAAGGTTAGACTTCCTAACACTATTGTGAGAATAAGGAGATCATGTGAATATTTGCTAGATTATTATATGACGTACGTGATGGTAAGTTGAATTGGTTATGTTATGAATGATGTGATAATGGATCTATGCAATATGTATGTTAGCAGTTGCCTACTAGTAATGGTCTATGGCATTACGAATTGTAAATTGTATGTATTGTTATGTAATCATTGGTAATTATGCATGTATGAATGTATTTAATTTATTGTATGGTGGAATGTGTACTATAACACGCGTATGTGGTATATAGAACCATGTGTAGAATTTCTCGATGTATGAATAAAGTAATTGATAATATGAGTTATAACGTTTGCTAATAATGACATGTAAACGTGGACATGAAGGGATAGGTACATGCCATTTTGGGCGCGAACTCGGGAGGCAACGAGACGAACATATGGAATACGTATCAACTACTTACGGGTCAAGGTAAGTGCTTCTAGCACTTAATAGTTGTATGCAGGAACATAGATTTATTGTTTGCAGGTTCTTGTACTTGTATACGTAGAACATCTTGTGGTTTAATGTGGAACTTATATGAGAATATTAAAGTATGAAATGTTAAATTGGAGGTATTCATAGGAGAATACCATGGACAAGGGAATCATAACCCACGAGTATGGTAAGTATCTATATCATAGATTTGAAACTATTTAATTGGTAAGTTGAATTCAAGTCATGGGTACATGACTTGCCTGGTGATTTTTATGTTTTTTGTTTAAAACTAAGGGTAGAATATTAGATGTGTTGATAACGGTTAATCTAATAAAGGGTTGTTGACTTAATAAAAGTCAAATTAGTACGTGGCTTCCAAACCACAATCTTAATAAATGGAATGCTTTGGATTAAATACGTACATATGCACATGATTCCAAGTTGTGTACAAATATCATAACCATGATGTTTATTTAGTAAGTGGATTAGATTACAGTGGTAACTTGTTAAACTATTGTCTCGAATTATTTAACTTGGGGTAAGCAAGTAGATTTGGGTCACTTGATCCACATGAATGAAAAAGATTTGGATTCTGGCTAAGTAAAGCATTAATGAAATCTTTGGATCTGTTAGAAATAAATATTAATGGTCTAATAGTTGAATGAGATTTTTATCACAGGTGGCTTAATTATGAATTCTAGTGGAGGTTGATTCACAAGTTGGAAGCGATAGTTGACTATGAAATTAATGGAGTCGAGTTCGTTGGAAGTTTGTGAAAAATATAGATCAGAATCCACCTATTTGAGTTATCTAATATATATTATATATAGAACTCATAACGTGCATGTTGGGTTTCAGGTATAATGGGAACTAAAGGTTTGCGGACTGATGAATGGAACAAGGTTTGGCGACAAATCTGAGATCGAGTCAGCAATGTCAGTTCGTCCATCCGTTAGGTTATATCGCCAACTTAGACGGGTCATCATGTTTTACCTTTTTCGGCATTCGGTAGTTTTAAACCGTGTAAGCTTCATGAGTCAGATGTAGTGTCTTGTTTATGTTCAAGTTAAGAGTTGTAAAGTGGATTGTAAACAGGTTTTGTTACCGTAACGGTTATCCGTATTACGAATGGGTCATGCCGAAATTTTATAAAAAAATTGGCATGAAATATGTAAGTGTTTAAATGATGGTAACTATCAAATGAAAGTCAAGACATTATAATTGTTTCTAGAAATTGAAGCTAAAAAAATGGGCCTACATTCCGCATAGTAAGAATGTTTAGAAAATTTATGGGCGTTACAAGTTGGTATCAGAGCCCTGGTTTGAGGGAAATCAAGTAGAAGGAGGTAAATACTTGAACTCAAACCTGTGTGCTCTTGTGACAAGGAACCCGTACAATCCAAGACTCGATCGAGACCTAAAGGTAGAAGCGAATGTAAGTATGTATTAAAGTATGTATTTGAAGAAAACTAACAATATGTTATGTGTAAGGTGAGCATAATTGTTTGGAAAGGATGAGCCGCGGATGCGGTCTAGGACCGACACCAAGTCATGTAATAAGACAAATTGACCCCAGGTAAGTAAATTTAATATGTGGGTGCATGTAATGGTAAAACCTATCAAGTGAATGAAAATTTTAAATGAAAGATAATAATTGAATAGTAATGAAGTTTTGAAAATGTTACACGTGCTGAACCTAATTCTTCGGACATAAGGTGGCGATTACACGAAGACACGAAACTAGTATGTGGATTGTGTACCTGGCCAGTACACAAGAAACATATGACGTTCGTGGGACCATGATAATTGTTACAGGTATGTCCGTAAGAATTAGGTAGTAGGTGGACGTGAGTGTGAAGGGAATGTAAGACTCTCAAGGAATTGAAAGTACCAAATGCAAAATGAGAAGTATGAATGATATGTTTGAATCCGCGAGACGGATTCAAAACATAGAAATAATGGAAAGTGTGAATGATATGTTTGAATCTGTGAGACGGATTCGAAACATAGAAGGAATGAAGGATATGAATGAAATGCTAGAATTCGTGAATCGGATTCGAAACAAGGAAGGAATGAAGGGTACAAATGATATGTTATAATCCGTGAGACGGATTCAAGATATAGAAGAGAATGAAAAGTTTGAATTTGTATATAAGTACGAATCCAACAAGTAAGAATAAATAATAAGAATGAAAGGTTTGAAATTTGTAAGTAAGTACAAACCAAACAAGTAAATATTCTTTAAAGCGGATATGATTCAAGTTACGCTTTAAACTTATATATATATATATATATATATATTTATGCTAATGCGTTGTATGCAAGAATGGTCGAAAGGACAAATGAGTTATGCGGGTCAAATGGTGATGTAATAAACATCATGTCGGAATGAAATCGAATGAAATATGTAAACCCCTAATCTTATAATAAGAATAGCAGGAATCACGATGTGATAAACCTATTAAGAACGACGAAAGAATGCTCATGAGCGGAAGCTCATCACACGGATGAATCAGGTCAATCCAGAGATGGTACGAATGGTAACGAAGATGGGCCGGATCATTTTTTTTACATGTCGGAGCACTTCGCCAAAGTGGTAAGGTTAGCGAATTGTTTAATATCTAAATGTAATTATATAGCTATGGGTTGAAAAAGTACTTTCGTACGAAATAATGTAGTGTAGAATGTGTTATAAAAAAGGATGGCTTGGCTTTTGGAAGTTGATTAAGAATGAGTTTTTAGATCAGGCTTATGTAGTAAGCAGTGTGTGAATGAGTAAGGAGGTAGATATAAAACTCCAAGAATAAGCAAAACTATTAGAACTAATGCTAACAGTGAAGTGTAGTAGGTTCATATGAACTTCAAATTGTTGTAATATAAGTCGTGGTATTAGACTCTTTAGGTTGCTACTAGTTTGACACACTAGCTTAAGTACGATAATGTGATGAGTTGGGAATTTAAGAAGAAGTTGTTAAAGAATGGAAATGTAAGGTATATGTAGTTGACCGGTTACGAACGTGTCAATATGATGTTGAAAGCATAATGAAGAGATAGTATAAGTGAAGAATTGTTGTAATGGGTCGCAAGGGATGAAAATTATGATAATGATGAAAAGGTATGTATTGACCCGTTATGGACTGATCAATTAAGACAAGTATGATGGGCTATGATAATGGTCAAAACTTTGGCCCGATATGAACGGGTCGGATAGACTATATTTTGATGTTTAAGGAATGCACGTACAAATCTAGGTAGGTTGAATTGTTGAAAGAAATGGAGAATGGATTTCTAGAAATGATGTTCATAAGGTTATGACCTTACAAATGGATAAATCGATATTGATGAAGTAGGTTTCGGGGACGAAACCTTCTTTAAGGGGGGTAGATTTGTAACACCCCAAAACTCGAATTATTAAATTCGTAGGAATGTCACCATGTGTAATTAAATAAAATACAATAACTAAGTTATTAAACTTAGTTAAATGCCTAATAAACAAGTTAAGGAATGAAACTTGTGGCAACTATAATGGAATGGTAAACTTGAGGGACTTAGATTACCAAAAAAGAAATTTAATTTATTAAAACAAAAACAAAAAAAAAATCACACACATAGGGTGTGTGTCTGCGTACGATCGCAGGAGAAGGGGGAAAAAGGGGGTGTAAACTCTAACCACAAGAAATCATCAATTGAAAAGGAAATCACGGGCTAATTGTGTGCATGAACCAAGAATGATGGTCCCTTAATCGTTTCTCACATCAAGTAAGTTTAATTTTATGTTTTGGTTATGTTTGATGATATGGGTTATGGTCAATCCGTGAATTGATGCAAAAATTGAGCATGAATAAGTGTTATAATCCTCATATGGAACATGTATTGTGAAAGATTTTGAGTAGTAGGATGATAGAAGTTAAACCCATTTCTAGTGGTGAAGATGATGACATAAAAGATTGCACCCATGTTAAAACCTAGCTTGAATCATTGATGTATATGTTGTATGTAATGAATTATTGTTAGATAGGTTGATTATAGTATGTACTTAAGTTGATTCTTGTTGTAATTGATGAATTGTGAATAAACTAGTAGGGTAATGCATAAGGTACTTGTATCATGTGCTTTATTGGTGGTATGCACACAAGATGTATGATGAAATGTCTAGGTGAAGCTAGAATGAGAGATATTTAGAAAAGATTTGATAAAAACTAAATATGTCCATAAAGTTATAGCCGAATGTAATTGGCTGTAACTGGGTCAAATCTTGTCAAAAACTTATGTTTATTGAGTTTGTGATGAACTCCCATGAAAAACCTTTCAAACCCAACTGGAATTGCATTTTTTCGATGAAAAATGAACGCTTTATGAAATTTTCCGTATCGAAGGTTCAGGCTGCGTTTTCTGGCAGAATTTTTACTGTAGGTAGCTTCAAGAGGTTAAGAAAATCTCCAACTGGAATTTCGTCAATCGGATAAACGAGGAATTTTAAATGAATTTTTCCGTAAGCTGCAGTCAGAAGTGACGAATCTGATTGCAGCTTAGTAAATGAATTTTTATAAATTTTTGATAGAGCGTTAGACTCTAAAAAATTCACACAATTATAACCCCTCCGAGGTGCACGTTACATAAAAAAATTGTAATTTTTGCAAGCTCGTAAGTATTGTAAACAGACGTCACAAAACAACCTATTTTCAGTGAATTGAGCTATACATGTTAGTGAATGATTGATTAATGAAAGTATTGTGACTAAGTGGTTATATGTTTATCGGATTGGAAGCGTGTATGATTGACAGTTGACTTTTTAGAACGTCAACAAGGTATGAATAATAAGGTTAGACTTCCTAACACTATTGTGAGAATAAGGAGATCATGTGAATATTTGCTAGATTATTATATGACGTACATGATGGTAAGTTGAATTGGTTATGTTATGAATGATGTGATAATGGAACTATGCAATATGTATGTTAGCAGTTGCCTACTAGTAATGGTCTATGGCATTACGAATTGTAAATTGTAAATTGTATGTATTGTTATGTAATCATTGGTAATTATGCATGTATGAATGTATTTAATTTATTGTATGGTGGAATGTGTACTATAACACGCGTATGTGGTATATAGAACCATGTGTAGAATTTCTTGATGTATGAATAAAGTAATTAATAATATGAGTTATAACGTTTGCTAATAATGACATGTAAACGTGGACATGAAAGGATAGGTACATGCCATTTTGGGCGCGAACTCGGGAGGCAACGAGACGAACATATGGAATACGTATCAACTACTTACGGGTCAAGGTAAGTGCTTCTTGCACTTAATAGTTGTATGCAGGAACATAGATTTATTGTTTGCAGGTTCTTGTACTTGTATACGTAGAACATCTTGTGGTTTAATGTGGAACTTATATTAGAATATTAAAGTATGAAATGTTAAATTGGAGGTATTCATAGGAGAATACCATGGACAAGGGAATCATAACCCACGAGTTTGGTAAGTATCTATATCATAGATTTGAAACTATTTAATTGGTAAGTTGAATTCAAGTTATGGGTACATGACTTGCCTGGTGATTATATAAGTATTGGTAGAATGTTAGATGTGTTGATAACGGTTAATCTAATAAAGGGTTGTTGACTTAATAAAAGTCAATTTAATACGTGGCTTCCAAACCACAATCTTAATAAATGGAATGCTTTGGATTAAATAAGTACATATGCACATGATTCCAAGTTGTGTACAAATATCATAACCATGATGTTTATTTAGTAAGTGGATTAGATTACAGTGGTAACTGGTTAAACTATTGTCTCGAATTATTTAACTTAGGGTAAGTAAGTAGATTTGGGTCACTTGATCCACATGAATGAAAAAGATTTGGATTCTGGCTAAGTAAAGCATTAATGAAATCTTTGAATCTGTTAGAAACAAATATTAATGGTCTAATAGTTGAATGAGATTTTTATCACATGTGGCTTAATTGTGATTTCTGGTGGAGGTTGATTCACAAGTTGGAAGCGATAGTTGACTATGAAATTAATGGAGTCGAGTTCGTTGGAAGTTTGTGAAAAATATAGATCAGAATCCACCTATTTGAGTTATCTAATATATATTATATATAGAACTCATAACGTGCATGTTGGGTTTCAGGTATAATGGGAACTAGAGGTTTGCGGACTGATGAATGGAACAAGGTTTGGCAACAAATCCGAGATCGAGTCAGCAATGTCAGTTCGTCCATCTGTCAGGTTATATCGCCGACTTAGATGATCATCATGTTTTACTTGCCTTTTTCGGCATTCGGTAGTTTTAAACCGTGTAAGCTTCATGAGTCAGACGTAGTGTCTTGTTTATGTTCAAGTTTAGAGTTGTAAAATGGATTGTAAACAGGTTTTGTTACCGTAACGGTTATCCGTATTACGAACGGGTCATGCCGAAATTTTATAAAAAAAATTGGCATGAAATATGTAAGTGTTTAAATGATGGTAACTATCAAATGAAAGTCAAGACACTATAATTGTTTCTAGAAATTGAAGCTAAAAAAAATGGGCCTACATTCCACATAGTAAGAATGTTTAGAAAATTTATGGGCGTTACATTTCATGTTAAACATGTTTGTTGAAAACAATTCTCTCTTTGATTGTGTGTTGAAAGTTTGTTCCATTTAAATTTCGCTGCACTTAACCTTATTTCATCTTCATTATTATCAAACAAGCACAATCATAAGAAACTCAGATCCTAACACTTTTGTTAGCACATCTACCAGCTGATCTTTAGTTGGAACATGGTGCAGAGAAATCAAACCTTTTTCATAGCAATCCCTCACAAAATGATGTCTGATGTCAAGTGATGGTGGATGAATGAGATACTGGATTTTTGATGATACATTTCAGCAGCTTGACTGTCCTGCACAAAAGAAGTCTTTTGAGCAATTATACGAAAATCCAAAATAATATTTTGAAGTTACAAACTGTTGGACTATTCAGCTTGCAGCAGCAATATAATCTTCTTCAATCAGTGGATGTGGAAACATCAGCTTGCTTTTTGCTTACTAAGTTTATTCCCTTGGAATTTACATCCTCCTGATGTAAACTTCCATACCCTTGGTGTTTATACTTGTCTGATTAGAAAGAATCTTGACAACACTGCTCCTAACATATGCTATGTTCTTTGAAGACCCACTTTTTGCCAAATGAACTCTCATCCTTTGGCAGTGGTACAAGTCTCAATCTTGTTGTCCCTGAACTATTAGAGCTCCTCTTACAAAACTTCTACCCAACTTTCTGTCTTTCAGTACCTCTTGGTACTTTGACTTGTTGATGGAGTGGTAGAAGGCCAGCAAGAAAACAATTGTTTTGGGATTGACCTTTTTGTAAGAAACCCTTACATTGATGTTGCCAAGCACTTGGTTAGGTGGATGAGTTTTAAGGAAAATTGATGTTTACAAGGTGAAGCTGCAGATGTGAATCATCTGAGCTAACATCTGTTGGTGACTTTGATGATCCAACATCTGTTTGAAATGAAGGTAAAGAGTCTTGAAAAATGGTTTTGGCACACTGATGATTTTTATCCATTTTTGATGGACTTTTATCAACAGTGGTTAGGTGTGAGGTAGTGGTAAAGGTTAGAAGGCTACTTTGGACAACAACTTTTGATGCATCAGTGGAAGAGCTTCAACACCAGTTTTGAACACCTGCTACTCTGATGATGGAAATGATTTTGAATTGTGATATCACAATATCATATCCAACATCTGTTGATGGTGATTGTGAGTTACCTGCAGAATTAGTTCTTTGACAAACACCTTTTAAATGTATGTTTATCAAGGTCAAATCAATTCAGCATGATTAGCAGGAATTTTCATTCAGATAACTCTTACATTCAAGGTTTTTCCACTCACCTAGTCCATATTTTACACATTTTAAAGACCTTGGTAGTGGTTGAGTATCCCGGATGATAACCATATTTTATTTTGAAGTTTGTTAACAATCAACTTTGATAAATAATTTAGACTCGAGTTTCTGTGCAGATCGACTCTAACCCTTACACGATCTCCTTTTGATCCATTATCAAAGAATATATTACCTTTATTATATAAAAAATTTGAGAGGGTTCTACATCCTGCCAGGTGTTTGATCTTTTACTATAAAAAACAAGTAAAATCACAAAATACATTATTAAAAAAAAATGAATAACATATCCTGATATATACATGAAACCTTTACCATTTAAAAAAAAGTAAAAGTTTCTTGATAAATGAATCAATTAGATATGGAAACTTTCCAAAATCAAAGTAACTTTGGATTGAGTCAAAATCATTCCATCCTCAAGTTTTAGGATAATGATCAGTGGTTTGAACAGAATTTCATAACCACTGTTGGAAACCATTTCCTTGTCAGATGATTATAAACATGAGGAAACTTGTTCACTAAGTTTTGAAAGTCTTTTGTAGACCATATTATTATGTGATATTTTTGAAAAGTTTTGCTTAATCCTCTTTGTATGATTATTTACCTGGTAATACTCTTGTTACCTGAACTTCCCTAAGACAGTGGTTGCACACAGTTGTTTGATAGTAGATGTTTGAGCAATTATGTGAGTTTATATTGGTTTTCCTTTTGTAGTACTAACATGTGGACTCTCAAGTGTTTTAGATTTATACTCCTTTCTTTTGATTTCAAAAGTTTTGAACTAAACACACTTTTGAGTTTTTGGGATTATTCTTCTTTCCCTTTTTTACCCTTTCCATAGACAAATGTTGTAACATTCACTGGAAAGTTTTTAAGGAAGGAATACTTAATCCAGAATCATTTTTCAGCAATGTTTTGGAGAGATTTAGTCATTTTTGCAAATGTTTATGCCAAATTTCACATTACTTTTGATCTGGTTTTTCTAAAAATCAACACATAACCTTTGCAGGATTTCATCCTTTTACAACCTTGGTATTTTCTTACCATAGTTTGGAGTTGATCCTTGGCTATGATTGATGTGTTTTCTGTGACTGCTGGTTTTTCTAAACATCAACACATAACCTTTGCAGGATTTCATCCTTTTACAAACTTGGTATTTTCATACCATAGTTTGGAGTTGATCCTTGGCTATGATTGATGTGTGTTCTGTGACTGCTGATTTTCTTTTCAGTTTTAAGACAATTTTGATTTTAACCTTTTAAAGGTTTTTCAAAACTATTGTTCAACAAATAGATCATGTTCCTAAGGTTTTGTTCACCTCTATTATGTTTAGCTAAAGCACAAATGCATTTATCTGAACATAAGCCTTTTAGTGACATGAGGTGAAGCCTTAGCAAACATCAATCATGGAACCATCACAATCTCCATCATAAACACAGGAATTCCATGAAATAGTGAATGAATATGCCCACTATGTAGTTGCCTGATATTTTTCTCAGATCTAACAACTACCAGTGTTATGTAGATCTTGTGGGTTTTGTAACATCTTGGTTCTTTTACAGAGTTTTTGAATAATCAACTTTGAACGTGATTACCCTTGTACTCTGTTTTTCAACTAATATGAACAACTTTAGTATATTAACCCTCCAAAATATATTCCAACACCCTAATATATATCAAAATATCCCAATATGTCTTAAAATTCACCCCATATGCGAAAACAGGCCCTGAATACCTTTATTTTCATTAAAAATAATTAAAAACAATTTTTATTTGTTCCTGGCGGGCCGCGAAGACCACCCATTGGTCTTACGAGGGCCACGACAACTAAACCACCAGGCCGCACCCGGTGCTACTACGTGGCACAACGCGTGTGAAGGCTAGTTCGATGACTGGTCACAGCTAGGCCCTACCAGCCTACGTCGCGGGCCGCGAAAGGGTTCCTTTTGGCTTACGCGGGCCGCGAGAGAGTCCAAGATCACAACTATAAATAGGGCTGATCAGTTTCACTTTCAATCCGTTCACATTTTCTTTCTCTCTCGAAATTCTAAAGAGTTAACATAATTTCCGGGTATTATACCCCCTAAATAATGAAGTTCTGCTCCATTGTAAGTATCATAACCCCGGTTACGTATTAGATACGCTGCCCGATTGATCCAGGGTTCCATAACGGCTGTCGTGGTTCTGCCCGACGTAGTCATTGGAAAGCCGTCTCGGGGAGGGTATCATTAATATAAATATTGGGTTATTATACTAACGCTTGTGCATTTGTGTAAATTATAGATAATCACCAGGAAACCCTTAAAGAAAACCTAATACAGCAATGTGAGTAATCTCCTTTTTGCAAATTGTTTTTACAAAACCTCACTTAATTAATGATATATTAAACAGTGATTGAGTATTTGTATTCTATATTTATCGTCGGTATGTTGGGGTTTTGTATACAAAATTTGTTACTACCTTGCGAGGAGTAACATGACCACAAGTCAGGTTGACAGTACCGTGGGTGGTAATTGAATAGATGGAAACAAATGTAATTGCGCGACCGCCCTCAATACTGTACAATGGTCTTTATTAAACCTGATTAAACTGGGATTCACTCACCAGTATTTCCCACTGACAAAATGTTTTCAAACGCGTTTCAGGTAACAAAATGTGAAAGCCAAATAGAAGCCAGCTAGACAACACTGAAGGCTTGGAAAAGTGGCAATAAAGTTACCTAAAAATAAAGAGATGTTTTTATTAAATAAAATAGGGTTTAACCCTATGAAATCGTGTGTATTTAAAAACTTGGGATTATTTGCCAAAATGGATAAAATACAGATACCACCCAAACTGGCTGCGGGCGCCCGTTCCCGGGTTTAGTAGGAGACAGGGGTTACGACAGAAGGTGGTATCAGAGCTAAGCCACTGATTCAGCCACAGAAGTGTTCTGCTGACACCAAGATATTATCCAAAATGTTAGGAAATAAATTACGGAACTACGTGCATGTTTGTATTTTATTGTTGTGTGTTATTTGAATATTTGTTAGTTTACAGTATGAGCGACCAAGGACCTTCCGACGCGTATCGTTAGTTGTCCAGCTCACTTAGAAGCGAAGGCACCTCTTCACAGCCTGCCCTCTCAGGGTATTCTGCTGATAATGAAGACGGGATATTCGTGTTTAAGGCTCAGTCTAAAGAGCCATTCCCTCAGAAAAAGAGAGGATGGTTCAGTAGGGGAGCACACGAGCATAAGAAAAGAATGAAAAAGTTACAACAGCAGCGAGTTCTAGCAGCCGCTAAAAGAGAAACCGATGCCCACACCCAAGACATGCTTAATAGGAGTTTAGCAAACTTCCCTATCCTAGCAACCACAGCTGCCGACCCTAACCTGGAGCAACAGATAGCACCCCAACCATTACCATTATTCCCCGCTCAACCAATGGAAATAGAAAATAACCCAGAAAACCAAGTCGAAATGCATTATTTTAATCCAGAGGAGATACCTAGGGTACCAGCACCCAATCCCTTAGACCCAAATTATGACCTGTGGTGGGATGACAATAGGGATTATGTGTAATGATACCCAATACCAGAAGACATGCCCATGCCGAATCTAGGAGCCTACCCAGGTTTGGACCCTCTAGATCCCTACTATGATAGTGATCAATACATTAGGGAAATTTTAGAGAATCCTTACCCGTATCAGGAACCTGCACCCCAGTTCCCAAACCCAGTCCCAGCACCTGCACCCCCAATGAGTGCAGAAAATGTGCAAGAGCTCCGAACTTTCAGAGAAGAAATTTTAGAAAGTAGCGAGAGAATGAGGCAAGTCGGAGAGCGACTCGTCTGGAAGTACGACGAGCGCAATATGGATTTCTGGATGAATCCATATAAGTGAAGGTGATGGTGGAGGTGGTAATAATAATAATAATAATATATAATATGCGTGTATGTTTGAAAAAAAAAATATATATATATATATACATATATAACTACGGATGCCTACTAGTAGTGCAATTTCAATTTCAGTTGTATTGTAATTTTAATTTTCAGTATTGGTTTGTAGTAGATGCATACTATATAAGAAAGAGTAAGTCGCAATTATCGACGTTTTTGGCCAATATGTGTGTTGTGTGAATGATTGTATCAAATATTATTTTGTGATATTAATACGTGGTAAATGTTTAAAATCCAGATGGACAACGAAGTGAATCAAGAAAACCAGAATGATAACAACCAGAATGACAATAACCCGAATAATGAGAATCCGAACAACAATAACAATGGAAACCAAGTGGATAATAGTGCCATCCAACACATAGTGGCACAAGGAATCATAGATGCAATGCCATTTATTATTCAAACAGTTAGGGAAGCCGATAATAAAAGTAAACATAGCAGCAAACGACCCACTGAACCGGAACACAACGTAAACAATGGACCCTTACTTCAAGCGCCCATTCCCAAAAGAAGAAGAACCATGCCTTATGGTTGTTCTGATAAAGAATTCTGGTCTTGTAAACCAATTGAATTCTCGGGCAATGAAGGGGACGTTGTGGTCTTACGCTAGATAGAAAAGACTGAAGCAGTCTTAAAGATAAGCAAGTGTGCGGAAGAAGATAACATAATGTTTGCTTCTAATCTGTTTAAGAACTCAGCCTTAGAATGTTGGAATATGATCCTTCAGTCTAGGGGAAGTGATAGGGTTTACAATATGGAATAGGAGGAATTTAAAAACATGGTGGAAAGGAAATTATGCCCTCCCAATGAAAAGGAACAAATAGCAAATAAGTTTCTAAACCTCAGGATGACTGGAGTGGATAGTAAGAGATACACTACATTATTCTTCGAATATGCTAGAACAGTGCCAACCCTTGCATCACCTGAACCAGTATTAATCTCCCGTTACATCTAGGGATTAATTAGTGAAATAAGGCATGTAGTTAAGGCAGCTAGACCTCAAACTATAGAAGAAGCTGTAGAACTAGCAAATACCTTGACAAATGAATTAGTACGTACACGAGAAGAAGACCAGAGAAGGAACCTAGCTCAGAGGCTTACCCAAGAATTTTGTTATCGAAATTCCAACCGTAGGAATATAGGTTCTACCTCTGCACCTTACTGCAAGGCTTGCAAGAAAAAGCATTCGGGAAAATGCCCTATTTTCTGCAATTTTTGCAAGATACCAGGGCACAAGGAAGAAGATTGCAGGAGGAAATCTAATAATGGAATGAGCTTCAACTGTGGAGAAAAAGGTCACATCAAGCCAAACTGTCCGAAACTAGTTCCAGCCATGGGCAACAAGAATACTAAAAATGTTAGAGCATTTGTTCTGACTATAGATGAAGCTAAGATGATTCCAGACGTGATAGCCGGTACGTTTTTAGTTAATGATGTTTTTGCTAAAGTATTATTTGACTCTGGTGCGAACCAAAGTTTTATTAATACTTCATTTTGCAAACTTCTTAATCAATCATTAACTAAACTCCCACAAGAATGTCTGGTAGAGACATCAAATGGGGAAACCTTTTGGATTTCTAAAATCTTGCAGGGAGCAAGAATAGAATTTTTAAATCAAAAGTTTATTGCAAACCTTTACCCAATGAATCTGGCAGGATTTGATATTGTATTAGGAATGGATTGGTTAATAACCAATAAAGCCAGTATTTTATGTGATTAAAAGTCAATCCAAGTAAATTCACCAAAAGGTAAAAAGATCACAATTAAAGGAGATAAACCATCTAGATCCACAAAATTCATCTCTATGATGAAAACGGCAAGTTATATAAGAAAAGGATCTATAGTGTATTTAATTTCTATAATCACTAACACTAAAGGAAAAGAACTAAAAGATATCCCAGTAGCGTCTCAGTTTTCAGATGTATTTCTAGAAGGATTACCCGGATTACCGCCAGACAGGGAAGTTGAATTCAGAATCCATCTGCTACCAGGGACAGCACCAATTGCCAAAGTACCTTACCGTTTGGCACCCGCAGAAATGCAGGAACTGAAGAAACAGTTAGACGAGTTATTGGAAAAAGGATTCATACAGCCGAGTTCATCGCCGTCGGGAGCACTAATTTTGTTTGTTAAAAAGAAAGACGGATCAATGCGTATGTGCATTGATTACCGTGAATTGAACAAGGTCACGATTAAGAATCGGTATCCATTACCAAGAATCGATGATCAGTTCAATCAATTGCAAGGAGCTTGATTTTTCTCTAAAATCGATTTACGATCAGGATATCATCAATTGAAGGTACAGGAAGAGGACATTCCTAAGACCGCTTTTAGAACAATGTACGACCATTAAGAATTTATTGTCATGCCATTTGGTTTAACCAATGCCCCAGCTGCATTTATGGACATGATGAACCGAATATGTAAGCCATATTTGGATAAATTCGTAATTGTCTTTATAGATGATATTCTCATTTACTCTAAGAGTAAAGAAGAACATGCAAAGCATTTGCACGCACTTCTAAGTTTATTGAGGAAAGAAAAGCTTTATGCTAAGTTTTCTAAGTGCGAGTTTTGGTTAGAACAAGCACAGTTTATTGGACATTTAGTTAATCATGAAGGAATTCATGTGGATCCCACCAAGATCGAGGCGATTACTAAATGGAAAACCCCTGAGTCACCAACCGAGGTTAGAAGTTTCTTAGGATTGGCCGGTTATTATAGAAGGTTTATTCGAGATTTTTCTTGAATAGTCATTCCTTTAACTAAGTTAACCTGTAAATCCATTAAGTTTGAATGGGGACCAAGACAAGAAGAAGCATTTAGAATTCTTAAGCAAAGATTAACCCATGCACCCATACTAGCGTTACCCGAAGGAACTGAAGACTTTGTAGTCTATTGTGATGCTTCTAAGTTAGGTTATGGATGTGTGTTGATGCAACGTCAAAAGGTTATAGCATATGCATCTAGACAACTTAAGAATCATGAAGAGAATTATTCAACCCATGATCTAGAATCAGGAGCCATAATTTTTGCCTTGAAATTTTGGAGACATTACCTTTACGGTAGTAAGTTTATCATTTTCACTGACCATAAGAGTTTAAGATATGTTTTTGGGCAAAAAGAATTGAATATGAGACAAAGACGCTGGATGGAGATACTTAGTGATTATGATTGTAATATCTCGTATCATGCAGGAAAAGCAAACGTAGTAGCTGATGCTTTAAGTCGAAAGTATCATGAAAAGCCAAAAAGAGTGCGTTCTCTTAAGTTAAACCTACAAATAGATTTAAATGAACATATTAGAAAAGCACAAGAATCAGTAATCAAGGATGATACTGAAAAAATAAAAGGAATGATTAAGGAATTAGATCAAAGAACAAATGAAATTTGGAGATTCCATAAGAAAAGAATGTGGATACCTAAATTAGGAAACATACGTCACCGTATACTAGAAGAAGCCCATAAGTCTAAGTATACGATGCATCCTGGAAGTGATAAGATGTATCAGGATTTAAGAAAGAATTTCTGGTGGATAGCAATGAAAAAGGATATAGCAGCTTATGTTTCGAAATGTTTAACATGTTCCCAAGTCAAAGTTGAACATCAGAAACCTTCAGGTTTATTGAAAGTGTTAGAAATGCCAGTATGGAAATGGGAATTGATAACAATGGATTTTGTTACCAAATTACCCAAAACAAAGAAAGGTAATGATACAATCTGGGCAATTGTAGACAGGCTAACTAAGTCAGCTCATTTCCTACCAATGAAGGAAACTTTTAATATGGAACAATTAGCTAAATTGTATGTAAATGAAATAGTTTCATTGCATGGAATTCCTTTATTAATTGTTTCTGACAGAGATAGCCGTTTTACCTCTCATTTTTTGGATAAGTTTCCAAAAAGCAATGGGAACCAAGTTGGATCTAAGCACAGCTTATCATCCTCAAACGGACGGACAAAGCGAAAGGACAATTCAGATAATGGAGGACATGCTTAGAGCTTGTGTGATTGATTTCGAAGGTAATTGGGATGATCACTTACCCTTAATAGAATTTTCTTATAATAATAGTTATCACACAAGTATCAATGCTGCACCATTCGAAGCACTTTATGGACGAAAGTGCAGAACCCCAGTCTGTTGGGCAGAAATTGGGGAAAAGCAACTATCTGGACCAGAAATAGTGCAAGAAACAACCGACAAGATCATTCAAATCAAGGTACGACTGAAAGCAGCACGTGATCGACAAAAGAGCTATGCAGATAGCTGGCGAAAGCCGTTGGAATTTCAGGTACAAGACAAAGTATTATTGAAAGTCTCTCCTTGGAAAGGAGTGGTAAGATTCATCAAAAGGGGAAAGCTAAGTCTCAGGTATGTTGGACCTTTTGAGATTATTAAAAGAATAGGACATGTAGCCTATCAGCTACAACTGCCAGAGGAAATGGCAGGAATACATGATGTATTTCATGTATCTAATCTCAAGAAATGCTTAGCTGATGAATCACTGGTAGTACCTCTTAAGGATATAGAGATAAGTGAACAACTTAAATTTGTGGAAAGACCTCTATAAATTGAAGACAGGAAAGTTAAGAATCTCAAGCACAAGAGATTAGTTCTGGTCAAAGTGAAATGGGATTCCAAAAGAGGACCAGAGTATACATGGGAGTTTGAATCAGAAATGCGAAGGAAATATCCGTATCTGTTCCAGTAGATCTCGAGGACAAGCTCTAAAACAAGGTGGAGAGGATATAACAACCCTCCAAAATATATTCCAACACCCTAATATATATCAAAATATCCCAATATGTCTTAAAATTCACCCCATATGCGAAAACAGGCCCTGAATACCTTTATTTTCATTAAAAATAATTAAAAACAATTTTTATTTGTTCCTGGCAGGCCGCGAAGACCACCCCTTGGTCTTACGCGGGTCGCGACAACTAAACCACCAGGCCGCACCCGGTGCTGCCACGTGGCACAACGCGTGTGAAGGCTAGTTCGATGATTGGTCACAGCTAGGCCCTACCAGCCTACGTCGCGGGCCGCGAAGGGGTTCCCTTCGGCTTATGCAGGCCGCGAGAGAGTCCAAGATCACAACTATAAATAGGGCCGATCAGTTTCACTTTCAATCCGTTCACATTTTCTTTCTCTCTCGAAATTCTAAAGAGTTAACATAATTTCCAGGTATTATATCCCCTAAATTACGAAGTTCTGCTCCGTTGTAAGTATCATAACCCCGGTTACGTATTAGATACGCTGCCCGATTGATCCAGGGTTCCGTAACAGCTGTCGTGGTTCTGCCCGACTTAGTCATTGGAATGCCGTCTCGGGGAGGGTATCATTAAAATAAATATTGGGTTATTATACTAACGCGTGTGCATTTGTGTAAATTATAGATAATCACCAGGAAACCCTTAAAGAAAACCTAAGACAGCAATGTGAGTAATCTCCTTTTTGCAAAAATTTTTTACAAAACCTCACCTAATTAATGATATATTAAACAGTGATTGAGTATTTGTATTCTACAATTATCGTCGGTATGTTGGGGTTTTGTATACAAAATTTGTTACTACCTTGCGAGGAGTAACATGACCACAAGTTGGGTTGACAATACCGTGGGTGGTAATTGAATAGATGGAAACAAATGTAATTGCGCGACCGCCCTCAATACTGTACAATGGTCTTTATTAAACCTGATTAAACTGGGATTCACTCACCAGTATTTCCCACTAACAAAATGTTTTTAAACGCGTTTCAGGTAACAAAATGTGAAAGCCAAATAGAAGCCAACTGGACAGCACTGAAGGTTTGGAAAAGTGGCAATAAAGTTACCTAAAAATAAAGAGATGTTTTTATTAAATAAAATAGCGTTTAACCCTAGGAAATCGTGTGTATTTAAAAACTTGGGATTATTCCCACATGTTTAATATTATAAAAGTGTGGTATTTTACTCTGATAAAATATTTCCTAACTACGATCCTAATGTAATTTCCGTTGCCAAAATGGATAAAATACAGATATCACCCAAACTGGTCGCGTCCGCCCGTTCCCGGGTTTAGTAGTGGACGGGGGTTGCGACATTTAGTATCAATGGATTTGAGCTGAACTTTTTATGTCAAATTGATTGTTAGATCGAATTTGACTGTCCTATGTTCTGATACCAATTGTTAGGATCTGAGTTTCTTTTGATTGTGTTTGTTTAATAAGAATGAAGATGAAATAGAGATGTATTGCAGCGGAATTAAATGAAATAAACTTTCAACACACAATCAATGGAAGAATAAGTTTTAGCAAACATGTTTGACATATAATCGAATGATTGTATTTATTACAATAATCAACTATAATGCATGCATGCACATAATCTCCCCCTCAGCCTGAGCTCACTTGATTGTTCGTACAGAATGACTTGGTGAAGAAGAGCTAATAGAATAGTACATGGTACTGTTCTATTTATAGTACAGAACAACCACTGAGCATCTTTGGCTGATGTCACCATGAAAGTGACATCTAACCTCCTAACAACCTACAACCACTAATCAATACAAACACTAATGACTAAACAACTGATTACACATAATACAAAGCATAAACTAAACTACTGATTCTTCATTCCACTGTTATAGCTCCAGCAGTGCTTTGGGTCTTCGGTTGTACTTGAGGCATATCAGTAGATTGAGCAGAAGTGCTTTATCTTCAACAGTCTTTAGTTCAATCAGCAGTTGTGAAGAGCAGTACTTGAGACCATCAGATGTTAGGGCCACTGTCAAGGGGAAAGATCTGTTACAAACAACTGCTTATGATGAACCCACTAATCTGAACCAGTTTTGGCTTTATCAACTGTTCCTTTGTAGGGTTCAATCCCAACACGTCACTTTTCTGACGCGTGCTGACGTGGCGTCCATATTCGCACAACGCCCCCTTTTCAAGCCCCCCTCACTCCGTATAGTCTAAGATGAGGGTAAATTAGTCTTTTAAACACCAATGACACTTTAATTCCCATATTTTTAACCAAATTATAAATAATCAATTAGTAGTTACACTTTATGCCCCTTAGGCCACTTGGTATACTCTAACATCCATAGGTGTTAATCCTAGTTGGCATCCGTTAACACTTGTTATACCGCTAATGAAGGGTGTTAAGAGGCATTAAAAGCTTCACATGTTAGGAAGTTAACTAGGAGAGAGAGTGAGGGAATCAAGCATTGCAAAATTTACACACACACACACAACATGCTATATATATATATATATGTATGTATTTTAATTAATTTAAGGGGCGTTAATAGGGTTAAACCATTTCCTTTCTGTGAGGTGAAGTGAAAGAGGGTCAAGTAGGTGATGTGACGCCTACGTGTAGTTAAAGGGCATGAAAGTATATCCCATAGCCTTATAAAAAAACTAACTACCCCACTTTTTTAAACGACCATAACTTTTATGTACATTAATATTTTTTTTTAAATTACACAATGAAACGAGCATTTTATTGTATTTAATTTGAGTATAGTATTGTTATAATTGTTTTAATAAGAAAAAAAATGATATATTACATGAGTAAAAGTGTCTAGGGTGAGCAATAACCGAATCATTAATCAAAACTGAACCGAAAACAGTGGAAACTGAATCGAAGCAACCAAAAACTAAATTAACTGAAAACCTACTAACCAAAAACCGAATGAACCAAAAATCAGTTATTAGTATTTTTTTGTACCCCGTTTAACCAAAATTAACTGAACCAAAACGAACATTCATATTATACATATATACATTTGCAAGTTATATGAATATTAACTTTCATTTACATATATATACTAGGATTTTGACCCGCCGCACGTTGCGACGCCGTCGAAAGTTAAAGTAACTCGTATTTATACTGTATATATTTGACCCGACTCTTTACTTAAAAAAATTACATCGCCATCGAATGAAAACGTACTATATTTGACCCGACTTGCTTTCAAATACAGTTTACAAACGTACACAAAATAAGTAGAACATAGATAAAAAAAAAGTATAATAATTTGTCCATGTTGCGGTGTAAAGTCGTAAAAGTCATTTAAACCAAAGGATGTGTCAAGTTATTAAGTAGAAAATGTTAAGAAGGTCAAAGTTGTCAATTACTGAAAGTTAGAAGTGAATGTGCAACTTACTTAAAGATAAGGGTTAATAGTGTTTCATGTCAAAAAAATTAAGGGTGTAAAGTGGAAAAAACTTGAAAGTGTAAGGGCCTTAAAGAAATGAAAAAAGTCAAAAACTTGAGGGTTAAAAGAGAAAGATCTCCACCGACCTTTCTCTTTAATATATACTAGTTTTTTTACCCGCTGCGCGTTGCTGCGGCGCCGTACGCGAAATGATAACATATAGACTACAATCGATAAAACTTGTTTCCGAACAAATTTACGTCAAAACGTATGATAACTCAAAATTTTTATACCATCAAATCAAAATGTTCTGAATTTGACCCAATGTGTTTTCAAATAAAATTTACATGAAAATGTAGTCCAACTCAAAACGAACATAGAAAACATTTTGTAATTGACCTGACTCGTTTTCTAACAAAGATTACGTTAAAGCGTAGACGAACTCGAATTTATACCGACATGTTTATAAAATAAAAACGTAGAAATTAATTTAAGGGTAAGTTCAAAACTTTAGAAACTTAATGGGGGTCAAAGTGATATTTATAAAGTTAGAGGGTTACCTTTGATAAAAATGTAGAAATTAGTTTTAGGGTAAGTTCGAAACTTTAGAAACTTGATGGGGCTAAAGTCATATTTATACAGTTAGAGGGTTACCTTAAATATTATAGCAAAGTTTGGGGTAGAATGGTTTACATATCAAAAGTTTAAGAGTAAATAAGAAGTTAGAAAGTATAAGAGTCTTTTATGAAAAGTTAGAAGTAGGAGGGTCATTTTTTGTCAAGCTAGAAAGTTGGTTTTTATCAAGTTAGAAATTTAAGGGGTGACTTTTGTCAATTTAGAAAAGTTGGGATGATTTTTTTCAAAATGAGAAATGTTGTCACCAACCTTTTAATTTAAGGTTATATAAATTATCTATATAACAATTACAAACTTTGATGAACGTGTTATGAAAATGGATGACAGAGTCAAATAAGGTGGATGACATCTAGATTGCTCACCGTTGTTATATTTAGACTAAATGTGCTCACCCTCTATTATATAATGATGTACCCACCTGTTATATGGGATATATCAATTAAGCGTATGATTACTTCCATTATTCTCAAGATTTTCAAAGATTTATAGTTACAGTTTTATAACACGTTATCAGCACGAGGGTTCTCTACCAAGCATATCAACAAAGGCAAAGGAGTTATTATCATACTAAATGTAAGAATTTCATACATTTAAATATATACATATGTGTACAGGTTGAAAGCCTAAGGGTGCACCAGTGGATTGTAAAACCACACATCTTTAGGATGATCTTTTATATCCCGTTTCTCCTTTATATATATGTATATTTATAATATAGTTCTTTGATAAATAAAAATGAGTACAGGATACCTATTGCTATGGGAATATAATAATAATAATAATAATGGGACTACTAACCATTTAATATTTATTTATGAATTTAACATTTATGCAGCTAACATTTATTTATGCAACTAACATTTTAATTATGTATATTGTTATATTTTGTCTCATTTTAATAAGTATGTAATCCTAATATTTATATATATTTGTATTTAGTAACAAAATGGCAAATATCGCGAAACTGGAATTTCCAGCATTGAATATCTCCGGAGAAAATTATATGACTTGGACAGCAAATGTCAAAAGACACCTAAAAGCAATGGGTGTGATAGAAGTCATAAATGAAGAGAATAATTGTTCGAATCAGGAAAAGGCAAAAGCTGATGTGTTTATTCATAAACACATTGATAATTTACTACAGCATGAATATTTCAATTCTGATGATCCATATGAATTATGGACGGATTTAAAGAACAGATTTGATAATCAAAAGGAAGTTTTACTTCCCACAGCTAAAAATGAATGGAACAGTCTGAGGTTCCAAGATTTTACAAAAGTAAATGATTACACATCTGCTCTATTTAAAATATGTTCAAAATTAGAATTTTGTGGGCACCCTGTTACTGAGGAAGAAAAATTGGAGAAAACTTACTCCACATTTCATGCGACACATATAAGTTTAGCACAACAATATCGATTGTTGAGATTTTACAGATACTCTGATTTGAATGCGCATCTCCTCGTAGCAGAACAACATAACATACTTCTGATGAAAAATCATGAAGCCCGTCCCACAGGATCATTAACTATACCTGAAGCGAATGTTGTTAATAATTATCAAAATAAAAGGGAACAAGGCCGTGGGCAAGGCCAAGGACAAGGCCGTGGGCAAATCCAAGGACAAGGCCGTGGGCAAGGCCAAGGACGAGGCCGTGGCCGCGGTCGTGGGTATTTTGGTAAAGGTCATTATAATGGTCACAATCATACTTTCAAAAATAATAAATATTACCGAGGTCGTGGGCGCGGTCGTGGCCGTGGCCGAAATCAAAGAACTACAAATTATCATGCTCCACAAGATAATACTTCCAATTTTCATAATCAAAGAAATGAAGCCGGTGTGTCCGGAAGAAATTGATAATTCTTGTTATAGATGTGGAAGTATAGATCACTGGGCAAAAACTTGTAGAACAGCTCCACATCTATGTGAGCTTTACAAAGCCTCGATTAAAGGAAAGAAGAAGGAAGTAAACTATTTGGATAAATTCAGTGTTCAGCTAAATGCCACGGATTTTAATGAAGACATTTAAACAAAATGTTGCTTGATCTCAATGATTTTATGTAACAATTAAATATGTATTTTTATTATGTCTTTCCTTCATATAAAGTTTTTTTTATAAAGTTATTATTAATAATTATAATATATTAATCTTACTCTTATCATTTTTTTTTATAATTGTAAGATTAAAATGGATATCATTGAAGCTCAAGATTGAATGAATGATGTTGATATATGTATAGCTGACAGTGGAGCTACACATACTATACTTAAATCCGAGAAATATTTTTATGAGTTGAAACCAACAAAAGGAACCGTTGATACAATATCAGGTCCTACAAAATTAATAGAAGGAGTGGGAAAAGCAAGTTTAATATTACCAAATGGTACAAAGCTTTTAATAGAGAATGCTTTATTTTCCCCAAGGTCATCAAGAAACTTGTTAAGTTTCAAAAGCATATATCATAATGGATATGATACTCAGTCAAAGACTGTTGATAATGAAAAATATTTGTATATCATGAGCAAAGGTCAGATATTGGAAAAACTGCCAATGTTTCAATCTGGTTTGCATTATACATATATTGATGTGCCTCAAGCACATATGGCAGTAAAAGAAAATTTTTGTGATCCTGAAACATTTAACTTATGGCATGACAGATTAGGCCATCCAGGTTCAACAATGATGAAAAGAGTGATTGAAAATACTCATGGACATCCATTGAAGTATAAAAAGATCCCAAAATCTGATAAAATTCCTTTATGTGTATCTTGTTCTCTGGGAAAATTAATTACAAGACCTTCGTTTATAAAAGTTGAAAAGGAAATTCCAATGTTCCTTGAAAGAATTCAAGGAGATATATGTGGACCAATCCATCCACCATGTGGACCATTTAGATACTTCATGGTTCTAATAGATGCATCAAGTAGATGGTCTCATGTGTCTTTGTTATCAACTCGCAATATGGCTTTTGCAAAATTTCTTGCACAAATTATTAAATTGCGAACACATTTCCCAGATCATAGTATTAAAAGGGTGAGACTTGACAATGCTGGTGAATTTACATCACATGCTTTTAATGATTATTGCATGTCTGGAGGAATTATTGTTGAACACCCTGTTGCTCATGTGCATACACAAAATGGTTTAGCTGAATCATTAATTAAACGTCTACAACTAATAGCTCGACCATTAATAATGAGGACAAAACTTCATGTATCCATTTGGGGTCATGCAATATTACATGTTGAATCATTAATTCGCATAAGACCAAGTGCAAATCATGAATTCTCTCCCCAACAAATTGCATCTGGCTAACAGCCAAATATTTCCCATATTAGAATTTTTGGATGTGCAGTTTATGTCCCAATTGCACCACCACAACGCATAAAAATGGGACCTCAAAGAAGGTTGGGAATATATGTTGGATATGATTCACCTTCTATAATAAGATATCTTGAACCTTTAACAGGTGATGTCTTTACAGCACGGTTGGCTGATTGTAAATTTAATGAAACAACTTTCCCTGTATTAGGGGGAGAGAATAAAGATAAAAATAAGGAAAAGGATGTCACATGGTGTGAACCTTCATTGTTATATCTGGATCCAAGAACTAAACAATGTGAGACAGAGGTTCAAAAGATAATACATTTGCAAGAAATTGCAAATCAATTTCCTGATGCATTTGCTGATATAAATAGGGTTACTAAATCTCATATACCAGCTGCTAATGCTCCAGCTCGAGTTGAGATTCCTAATAAGGCAATAGATAATAATATGACTCATGAATCTCATAAACGTTTAAAATGTGGAAGGCCAATTGGTTCGAAGGATAAAAATCCTCGAAAAAGAAAAGCGCTTATAAATGAAATTGACCAAAAGGATAAAAATCTTGATCAAGCGGTAAATACCGAAACCTCTCATGAGGAAGATGTTGATGATACTAACAAAGAGATATCAATCAACTATGGTCATACACATATCATATGGAACCGATATGAAATGGAAAATATTGATGAGATATTTTCTTATTCTATAGAAAGTGACATCATGGGTGAAGATGATGATCCTGAACCAAAATCTGTAAATAATTGTCAAAATAGACATGATTGGGATAAATGGAAAGGCGCTATGCAAGCTGAATTAGATTCACTCAACAAACGAAAGGTTTTTGGGTCTATTGTTGTTACACCTAAGGCTGTAAAGCCTGTAGGATATAAATGGGTTTTTGTACGAAAACGAAATGAGAAAAATGAGGTTACAAGATATAAAGCGAGACTTGTAGCTCAAGGTTTTTCACAAAGGCCAGGGATTGAATATGAAGAAACATATTCTCCCGTTATGGATGCAATAACCTTTAGATACTTAATCAGCTTAGCAGTTTCTAAAAAGTTAGAAATGCGTCTTATGGATGTCGTTACAGCTTACTTGTATGGATCACTTGATAGTGACATCTATATGAAAGTTCCTAAAGGATTTAAACTTCCTGAAGCGTTAAGTTCAAAACCCAAAGAAATGTATTCGATAAAATTACAAAGATCTTTATATGGGTTGAAACAATCTGGAAGGATGTGGTACAATCGTTTGAGTGACTATTTGACAAGTAAAGGTTATATAAATAATCTTGTCTGTCCATGTGTCTTTATTAAGAAGACAACATCGGGATATGTGATCATAGCTGTATATGTTGATGACCTAAATATAATTGGGACGCAAAAAGAAATTCTTGAAGCAATGATTCTTTTAAAGAAAGAATTTGAAATGAAAGACCTTGGTAAAACCAAATATTGTCTTGGTTTACAAATTGAACATATGTGCAATGGAATACTTATGCATCAAACGAATTATACTGAAAAGCTGTTGAAACGTTTCAATATGGATAAGTCAAATCCTTTAAGCACTCCAATGGTCGTTAGGTCACTTAATGTCGAAAATGATCCATTTCGTCCTTGTGAGGACAACGAAGAAGTTCTTGGTCCAGAAGTACCATACCTCAGCGCAATTGGAGCACTTATGTATCTTACGAATTGTACGAGACCTGACATTTCTTTTGCAGTGAACTTGTTAGCAAGATTTAGTTCAGCTCCCGCTAGAAGACACTGGAATGGAATTAAACACATTTTTCGATATCTTCGAGGTACTGTTGATTTAGGCTTGTTTTATCCTAACGATTCAAAAGAAGGGTTAGTTGGTTATGCAGATGCAGGTTATTTATCTTATCCTCATAAAGCAAAATCTCAAACTGGATATGTATTTATGAACGGAGGAACTGCGATTTCATGGCGTTCTCAGAAACAAACACTTGTTGCAACATCCTCAAATCATGCTGAAGTCATTGTACTACATGAAACTTCAAGAGAATGTGTATGGCTAAGATCTATGTCACAACACATAGTGACTTCTTGTGGGCTAGAGAAAGATCGAAATCCAACTCCTATCCATGAAGATAATGCTGCCTGTGTCTCTCAGATGAAAGAAGGGTATATCAAAAGTGACAGAACAAAACATATACCACCAAGATTCTTTGCATATACTCGGGACCTAATTAAAGACAATCAAGTCGAGATGAGATATGTCCAATCCAGCAACAACTCAGTTGATCTTTTCACAAAAGCACTCCCTACATCAACTTTCAGGAAACACGTTCATGATATTGGGATGCGACATGTACGGAAAATGTGATAATCCGCACATGACAATTAGAGGGGGAGCATTATACATGTTGCACTCTTTTTCCCTTAGTTATGATTTTACCCACCGGGTTTTTCCTTAGCAAGGTTTTTAATGAGGCAACCTATCTGATCCACTGTGTATAATGCAAGCTGCACTCTTTTTCCCTTAGCTATGGTTTTGTCCCACTGGGTTTTCCTAGCAAGGTTTTTAATGAGGCAGTACTTTATTACCCCAAAGTTTGCAAAGTGTCATCCAAGGGGGGGTGTTATGAAAATGGATGATAGAGTCAAATAAGGTGGATGACATCTAGATTGCTCACCGTTGTTATATTTAGACTAAATGTGCTCACCCTCTATTATATAATGATGTACCCACCTGTTATATGGGATATATCAATTAAGCGTATGATTACTTCCATTATTCTCAAGATTTTCAAAGATTTATAGTTACAGTTTTATAACAGAACGCTGTTTTTTTCCTTGCTTCTTGACTTTTTTCCCCCTTTCGTCTTTTCGTTTTTTCATTTTTATAGTTTTACCTTATAGCTTTTATCAATGACACTTACAATCCCTAACATTTTTAAGACTTTGTAATTGAGTTTTACGTGTTTGTTTTTATGTGTGTGCCAATACAAATTCAGATTGGTCTACATTTTTACGTAAAGTTTAATTTTCCTGGAAAATGAGTTGGGTCATAGATAATACGTTTTCGTGATTATTTGTATAACAACCCTCCAAATTATTTTCGAGACCCTAAATATTTTAAAATATTCCAATATGTCCTAAAATACACCCCGTATGCGAAAACGGGCCCCGAATACCTTTATTTTTATAAAAATAAATTAAAAACAAAATTCTGGTGTCGCTCGCAGGGCGCGTAGCCTTTGGCTACTGCTTACGCGGGGCGCGACAGCCCTGCAACGAGGCGTAGCCCTGAGCCGACACGTGTCACGATCATGTCAAAGCTAGTTGTGCTGACCAATCAGAGCTAGGGTCTACACCCCTACTACGCGGGCCGCGTAAGCCTTAGCCTAATCTTACGCGGGCTGCGAGGAACTTGAAATCAGGCACTATAAATAGCAGGCATCGGCTTCAGTTGAAATCGTTCATCTCTCGACTTTCTCTCTCGAATTTCTTTATAGTAGGCATAATTTTTGGGTATAATATCCCCCTAGTTAACGAAGTTCTGCTCCGTAGTAAGTATCATAACCCCGGTTACGTATTAGATACGCTGCCCGATTGATCCAGGGTTCCGTAACGGCTGTCGTGATTCTGTCCGACGTAGTCGTTGGAATGTCGTCTCTGGGATGGTATTACTAATGTAAATATTCGGTTATTATACTAACGCGTGTGCATTTGCGTAAATTATAGATAATTACCAGGAAACCCTTAGAAGAAATCTAAGACAGCAATGTGAGTAATCTCCTTTTTGTAAACAATTTTTACAAAACATTAAATATTTTACAATGTGATTAAACAGTGATTGAGTCTTTGTAATTCTTCAATTACTGCCGGTATGTTGGGGTTTTGTATACAAAATGTGGAACATGTTACCACTGGACAAAGAGTTAGCCAATGTGTAATATGACCCACCAGTCAGGATTGACAGTACTGAATGAGTAATTGTGTAGATGTAAACATTGTAATCGCTCTCAATACTGTGTTAATTGATAAAACTCTTCTTGATTAAACCGGGATTCCCTTACCAGTATTTCCCACTGACAAATATTTTTAAACATGTTTCAGGTAACAAAATGTAAGAGCAAACTTGAAGTTAGATGGACAGCACTGAAGGCTTGGAAAAGTGGCTATAAAAGTTACCTAAATAAAAGAAGATGTTTTATTCAATAAAATAGAGATTATCTCTATAAATCAGTTTGTAATAAAAACTTGGGTTTTATCCCAATACGTTTAATATTATAAAAGTGTGGTATTTACTCTGATAAAATATTTCCTAACTACGGTCCTGATGTAATTTTCGCTGCCAAAAGTAATAAACACCGATACCACCAACACTGATGTTCGTGGCCGCCCGTTCCTGGGACAGATAGGGGGCGGGGGTTGCGACAATTTGTGTGTATTTTTTTAGTTGGTCTATGTTCTAACATAAATTTTGTTCAAAAACGAGTCGGGTCAAATATAATATGTTTCATTAGACGATATGAATCCGAGTCATTTTACGTTTTGATGCCGCCACAACGCGCTGCACCATTTATTTAACTTAAAAAACACTAATTTTCCTAAATTCTAGTCATGTATGTTTCAGTTGGTCTATGTTTTGACGTAAATTACAATTAGCAAGTTGTGTAAATAGTGCTTTCATCCTATTCGCTTTTTTGTTTTAAGTTTTTTTTCTAGACTTTATTATTTTATATATTTACTTTTCTTTATGTCCAATGTTTTAGTTTTAGGTTTCTTTTTCATTAAAGTTATATTCAAGATAACGTTTACGTTTACGTTTCCATTTACAATTCATTTGAAATCAGTCCGTCCCGTTATCCAATTTATATTTCTTTGGTTTTTGGTCGATGTAAAACATGTGTCAATATTCTTTTTTGAGCATATTTCTATCGGTTGCTATACTGAACCAAAAAAATTCTCGATCGAAACCCCGCAGCGTAGCGCGGATAATCTTACTAATATATAGTATATAAATTTGCAAGTTACATGAATAGTAACTTTGATTTGACTTTTTTTTCCTTATTTTGTTTTTTGTTTTTATTGTTTTTTTCTATCTTTATTTTTTTTTTTTTATACTTTTACCTTATACATATCAACATTTAGTAACTTTCAATTGACTTTTTTTCTACTTTTGTTTTTTTTTTCTTTATTTTCTTTATGGTTTTTTTTTTTTTGTTTTTGTATACTTTTACCATATATATATATATATATATATATATATAGGGGAAGGTTCATTTGAGAAGAAAATTTAATTGAGAACAAAAAGAACAAAGGGTAATTTTGTAAAACATTAAATAGTTGTTTCACTTATCTCATTTATTATCATTTTTAACTAATTAATTAGTCATAAAGATTATTATCCTCCACACTAACTTTTTCGCCTACACAGATCAAAAGTTATCCTACATATTTCGAAATTCATCATACACGTTGAAATTTATCCTACACAACTCGTAATTTATCCAACACAACTTGTAATTTATCCTACACTTTAATTTATTTTATTTTATTTTTTTTAAAATATATATTTTGAAGATAAGTTACAAAAAAATTAATGTAGTTAGCTATTAAAGAGGAAGACTACAAATTAATGACCTATGTAGATTTACCAATGTACACTTATAGTAACATTAAATACTTATATTAAATAAAGTAAAATAAAGCATTCTTATTGGTTGAAATTTCTTCTTTTTTCTTCTTACAAAAAAATTCTTCTCATTTGAACTCTCCACTATATATATATATATATAAGTATCTGCTAAAATGAGAACCACCTCGAGTTGTAAGAACCGCGAGAACTTTTTGATCCGGGGCGAGGTGGACCAAATTTTTTTTTCAGAAACGTAGATGCATGTATAAAAACAACATTTGTAAAAAAAAAATTCAAAAAAAAAAATGTCGTGGGTGTAGTTTTGAGCACCACAAGTTTGTGTTTACGGGACCCGTAAATTTTCCGGCCAGATTTACGGGTCCCGTAAACACAAACTTGTGGCGCTCAAAACTACACACACGACATTTTTTTTTGAATTTTTTTTTTACAAATGTTGTTTTTATACATGCATCTACGTTTATGAAAAAAAAAATTTGGTCCACCACGCCCCCTACGGTGTAGTTCTCACGGTTCTTACAACTCGAGGTGGTTCTCATTTTAGCATTCCCCTATATTTATATATATATATATATATATTTGTTTTCCTAATTTTATTTTTTGTCTTTATTTTTTTTTTGTCTTTTGTATACGTTTACTCCTCAATTTTGAGCATTGACACTTATTGCATCTGAACTTTTTAAAGACTTTGTAATCGAGTTTTATGTGTTTATTTTTATGTACGTGTCAGTATTAATTCAAGTTGATTTACGTTACAACGTAATTTTTTCCCGGAAATGAGTTGCCTCAAATATAATTGTTCTTGTGCTTATTATTATGTGCTTTCAAATGATCTACATTTTGGCGTAAATTTTAAATTTTGCCAAAAATAAGTCAGGTCATATATAATACGCTTTGATTCTTATTTTTATGTACATTTACAATTGGTTAGCTTTTTGAAGTAAACTTTCTTTGGAAACGAGTCGGGTCAAATATAATAAGTTTTCATTAGACGCTATACATTTAAGTCACTTTACGTTTCGACACCGCCACAACGCGCCGTACAATTCTTTAACTTAAAAACACTATTTTCTTACGTGCTTATTTTTATGTACGTGTCGGTATAAATTTAATTTGGTTTACGTTTCGCTGTAAATTTTCTTCGAGAATATGTCAGCTTAAATATAATACGTTTTCGTGCTTATTTTTATGTACGTTTTCAGTTGGTCTACGTTTTGACGTAAATTACAATTAGCAAGTTGTGTGAATAGTGTTTTCATCTTATTGGCTTTTTGTTTCTTTCTTAAGTTTTTTTGTTCTTTCTGAACTTTATTATTTTTATTTTTTTCTTTATGTTTAGTGTTTTAGTTTTAGGTTTCTTTAACATTAAAGTTATATTAAAGATAGTGTTTACGTTTTCATTTACAATGATTTAAAATCAGTCTGTCCCGCTGTCCAATTTAAATTTATTTTATGGTTTTCAGTCGATGTATAACATGTGTTAATAATCATTTAAGCATATTTCTTTCGGTTGCTATACCGAACCAAAATAGATATCGATCGAAACCCCGCAGCGCAGCGCGGGTAATCTTACTAGTTTCTATATATTTAGTTTTTATACCTTCATTTCATGTATTTCATAATTTATACCTCCAGTTCATATATTTATATTTCTATTTTATTCATTTATACAATCCATTTCATGTATTTATCCCTCAATTTCATTTATTTCTAAACAAAAGTTTTAGCCAAGTTTGGTTTTAGCTATTAATAGAAATTAAACGAAACGAACAAAAAACCACCAATCTAACATAATAAACCATTAACTGAAAACAGTTTGCTTAACAAAATAGACTAATCGATTACTTCGGTTTAGAATTCGGTTGAGGAACCAAACCATGCACATCCTTGTAGTGTCTGTGTTGTCCACCGCATCGCGCAAGCACCCTTCTAGTAACCTAAATGCATGAGAGTATTTCCTTACAAGACAAAGTTTACATTTTTCTATTTCAGTATTAGTTTGTAGGGTTGTAATTGAATCGAACGAACACAAACAAGGCCATGTTCGTGTTCGTTCGTTAAGTAAATTAACATGTTCGCGAACTATTCACGAACGCATATTGAACATATAAGTTTGTGTTCGTGTTCGTTCATTAACAAATTCACTTGTTCCTGAACAGTTCGTGAACACTGGTTTTGAACACAAACGAACGCAAAGGAATGTAAACGAACATTTAACTTGAAAATAAAAACATTGTTAACCTTAAACAATGGATATAAGTAGTTAAGTACAACTATCAAATGAGAAATCAAAACACAAGAAGTCTACTACAGCTACCAAACGATGAATCAAGTTTAACTAACTTAAACATTATTATCCAGAATTACTTAAACATAATTATTCAAAGTTTAACTAACTTAGATATAACTATCCTAAAAAATGTCTTGAATGTCTAAATAATAGCTAACTTAGGAAAAAAGGGTTTCAAGTTTTCCATATGACCGGGTGTGACATCCCCCTAGTTCAAAATTACAGTCTTGTCATCATTTTCGGTTTTGCAAACCTATGGTAGTGTTTTTGTTTTATCTGTTGACTCGATTTAATTTTTATTCGCTAGCGCTCACTCATTGGTCATGACAAATTACAGTTTTGCCCCCCCCATTTTAAAATTTCCAGTTTTCTCATCTTTTAGTTTTTTTTCGAGCAAAACTATGATAACATTTTGTTTTAATTGGTGGAGAAATATTTAACGTAACGTCCGCAACGCTAGCAAGGCATTAACTAGTTGCTAACAAATAGAACATGATCGACACGTTTAAAACTAATTTATAAATTATAAATGAATATAATATGTCCATGGTCAAAAAAAAAATTCAAACCAAAAAACACGGCAATGTATTTGGCCAAAACCCAACTAGATTTATTAAATTGGATGGAAATTTACCTACAATGTGTTATTTCCAAAGTTTTACATTTGTCTTGTGCTATTTTGAGTTTGTCACATTCCTTTTGTCATAGAATATTACTTATAAATAATACAACAATTCTGAGAAGGGAGAATGATGAAAGCAAAACGCTTTAGTGTCAAATATGAGTAGGAATGTCAATTCATCGTGCTTTTTAACGGTCAATGAATGTTTTAAATGGACTAATGGCGAAATTTATCATATTGGGGATACACTCGCCTTCGAATCGGGGAAAACCCTCATCTAGAGTCGAAGCCTGAGAACACTCGCCCGAAGGCACGACAGTACGGTGAGATAAAACCCGCTCAGTTTAAGAATCAAACTAGCGATCTCCGTCTAGTCTCCCACCATCATTAGGTGCCGCATAAACTAACAGGAAGAACATCATGAAACGAACCTGAATCACTTAAAACACTAGGTCTCTTTGTAACACCCCATCACCATCTCATTGACAATTTATCGTGTTTATTCCTAGCAATTTCTTCCTAGCTGGAATTTCTAAAGTCAATTTATATCTTAAAAACAATCAATAAAGTCTTCGATAATGCCATTAATGAGTGATGTAATACTTTATGGTCGGCCAATAATAAATAAATGAAAACTAGATATAAAGGTTTATATCTTTCTAACTTTTGGTTATAGTTAATTATCTAAATGAAAAATTAACATGAATCTTCAACTTTTATCTCTCTTTATGATTACTTTTTTATTTTTCATGGGAATATAAGTGTGTATAATGAAAAAGAGAGTGTTCAATTTAAACCTAAGAAAATGTTAAAAGAAATATCATAATCAAATGATACACTTATACATGGTTTTTTATATCATAAGATGGTTATATTACCATCACATTTTCACAATATATTGTTAATTATGAATATAACTTGTCCCTATATATACACACACACATATATAAATTGGCTTGCGAAAACTTGTTCACCATACCTAGTGTGATTAATAGCCCATTGATTAGTTCAACTAGTTCTTCACCTTTATCTTCTGGTTAGGGGCGTGGCTTCGGTACAGCAAGGCGCCAAGGCGGCATGAGTGAGGTGGAATGGTGGTACAGCATGACAACCTTGCCCCACCTAGTGATGTGGCTTTGGTATGGCAAATCGGAGTGTTGTGCGGCATAACCATGGCTGTGGCAAGAGGAAATCAGCTAAATGAAAAGAGGAAAAGCGGGGTAAGGCTTCGGTATGATGGTTGACGTGGCATCATTATATGAGTGAGCAACAAGATGATACCGTATACTCTTAGGATTTTAATGTATTGTCATAAATTTGATTTATTAACTTATAATTTTTTAGATTTATTTTGTTTTTACATCAATCATATCTATTAAAAGAACTAGTTAACATGATAAAGGGTAAAATTGGTTAGTGTGATGGTTATCCACAACCGTTGTAATACAAACTACAAAATGTTTAATGTAAGAATGTGGATTATTAGCATAATTTTAGTTTTGTGCTACAATTTACATATTAGTTATTTATTGAAAAAAAAAACCTAGATGATAATAAGGTTAAAAAGTCAACACATTCATTTCCAACTCATATGGCTAGCCACCCTACATTTTATACATTTGTTGTTTATATTATAATATTGCATAATCCTTATAACCAGTGTTGTAAGAATCGTTAGACGCCAGTCAGACGGTTGGGTACCAACTAGCGATTAATCGGAATTAATCAGATTGAGATTTTTATATGTAATTTTTAGTTACATATATACATACACATTTTTATATGTAGTTTTTTAAAGTAGACATGTTTTAACCCCTCAATGACCCATTTTTTTAAGTAACTGGAAGGAATTTATAAGGTTTGGTCAAAATTTGGCCGGTGTCTGGCCAAAATAGGACCGTCATTGACCGCCTAGCGATTAATCGGCCATTAATCGGTGAACCTCCGATTAGTGATTAATCTGTCATTAATCAGAGACTAGCAGAGATTTTTACAACCATGCTTATATTGTCATCTGCAGACTGTTTGTTTTTCCGAAGACGTTTCATTAAGGTGGTGTTTGTTTTCTAAAAAAGATTAAGGTGGTGTTTGTTTTCTAAAAAAAGATTTGTGCAGTCTCTTCTGTCTGCGTCGCACAGATCACGCGCAGACATTGTCATCTGCAGACTGTTTGTTTTTCCGAAGACGTTTCATTAAAAAAACGTCTGCACGTGCTTTTCTTGGTGCAAAATTAGCTCAGCCAAGGTCTGCAGAGGGTTAAACACCACCACCCAGCACCACCGTCCACCACCACCACCACAGTCCATCACCACCGTCCACCACCCACCACCATCTACCTCAACCACCGTCCACCACCCACCCCCACCGTCCAGCACCTCCACCCACCACTATCGTCCGTACAACACCACTAGTTTATTTTAGAAGTCTACATACGTTAAAAAACAAACAGTCTTATTTTTGCAGACTGCAAAGGTTTGGTCTACCTTTTCTTCTACAGATGTCTGCAGATGTGATTCGCAGACTGTAGACATTTTACCTCTTAAAAAACAAACAAGACACCATCAAAAGCATTGAATTTTGAAGATGATAAAAAAAAATTGTACACAATCTGTAGAACAAAATAGGACAAAAACGTAGTAGGTATAAAGACACTTATAGTGATGCGTTAAATTTAAAAGTGTACCCGTTTGGCATTGACATAGTTATCACTTATCTACTCTAAAGTCTAAAAGGATGTATGATATGATAAAAATGGATACACAAATATATCAATATAAGGTGATTGTGTTTTGCGTAACAACATGTGTATGTGTATGTGTATGTGAAGTTGTGTATCCCACTTCCTACGCAAACACTAGCTATATACGTGTGAATTAAAAGTAGTCAGAATTCTCAATGTGGACTGTTAACTTGTGCCCCACTAACCCTTATTAACGTGACATACGAGTTCATTGAGTAAAATTTAAGTTTAAAGTTTGACTATTTTTTCTTCTTTTTTTGCATCTTCTATACAATGCCTCACCCATTACCGACATGGGCCATAACCACCAAACTAGTTCCGTCTCCTTTACCTTAAAGCAACCATTGTCATCTAAATTTGGTATTTATTTTGTATAATATAATGATAATGATATTAATATTTATATATATCTTATTTTGTTTTTACCACAAATGATAAATGATCCTCATAGGTTTTATGTTATAAAAAACTATTCCACGGTTATTAACCGTATTTAAACGAGTATATTATGCAATTAAGTTGCTTAATAATGGTTAAAAATTTGACATTTCGTTTAATCAGCTGATAAAACCATACATGTTCAGCACACTGGATGCAATTAGAGTACGCGAGGCCAAGAGTTTAGTTGACATTCGTGTCAGCATGTCACACGTCCAAGACGAATACAAGTTCAGATTTTCCTAGTCACTCGTATCGAATTTTATACCCCATGCATGGTAGGTATGAGTGGGCGTAAAACTCAAAAGAGCGAGTTTAGTAAACATTTTGACTCTATACATTTGCCCACATTCTCATTTTTAAGTTTAGTTTTAATCACATTTTAAGCATCCGTTTGTCACTCAACTTAACTCTATTGTGGGATGCATTTATCCTGGAGAATACAAACCCGTATATAATTAGTTGTACATTTCATATATAAAATAATATATATGTTTAATATTTTTTCCAAGAAATATGTGGTGGTGGTTTGAACTTTAGTGCCCCTATTACACGCCAATACTATCATCTAAATGTCAACACCAATGTTATGTTTCTTTCAGCCAACTAATTACGATATTGATGTATGAAGCATAATGAGATCCATGTCCACTTGAGTGAAAAGGTTTCTCTAAGTCAGCTTCGGGTTCTTCGTGTTTCATCTTTCCGAATCCCTACCGTCCACAATGTTTACCCGTATTGAGAATCGATGTCATCACTTAGCCATTCGATAAAGCTCTAAACAATAAACTTTAAAATGTAATTGCTCATTGGTTCCAATTGTTATATGAATGTAATTGCTCATTGGTTCCAATTGTTGTATGTCAAAAAGTATATTTGGGAATGTTAATTTATGGTACAAAAAGTCAGGATACTGATTGATAATGTCAAATATATATAGGCCTACAATTTTCATATATCGAGTATGACTTGACTTTTGACTATTTCCAACTAAATTTGACGCCACCGTACATTTCACGCATCTATTCTTAGCAACTATCTTTTGGTGTCATAAAGCCATAAAAGCTTCACTAACCAACTAACCACCACTAGCCCTGTCCAAAATTCCAATTCATTTTTCGATCCGCCACTAACCTTAAGATAATGAGGTAAAAGCGGATCTACGACTAGCCTCGTTCACCTTAACAAAAGACTATGTGTTTTGGAATAATATTCAGGTCCAATAACTTGCAAAAAATGTTGTCACCTCAGCATCACGTAGGCTGAGGGACGATAACTAAACTTCCAATAGCTAGGTGGTGTGGTATAACTACTTCAATCATTTCACAATTATCTTTCAATTATTTATTAACATACTATAAATTAGCAACAAATTTGGGCATATAGGTATTGTACTCAAAGCTTAGGAGTTTTTAAAAAAAAATTGATATTACACTTTTAACCCAAATCTATTTGACCTTTTACTTTTAACCCAAAAGTTTTCATCTATTGCAATTTAACCTCATAACTTTTTATTTTCAATTTTGATCCCCCACACTTTTCATATTTCACAGATCTTTCGTTTTACATTTCGTTTTAAATTTTGCGCGTTAACTCAACGTAACATGTGTGTGTGACGTGTGTCGGTGTGAGTATATTTTTTTAATATATTTTTACCTCTTTTTACTCGCCGATTTCAAGTTTTAAATTTATAAAACACGATATTCTACTATCACTCTACACACACGCTAGGGCAAGTGTACCCATCGCGGACGTAGTATAGTGATGGCAAGATACCAAGGTCGTCCAAGGACACAAGAGCTTTTAACACCGGCTTATCGTCAACGTCTAATCGATCCAAACTTTGAGAAAACATTTTTAAACTAATAAAAAGATAAACTAAAAACAGAAAATAAAATTAAATTAAAAACAGATAGACAAGAAAGAATCACTTGGATCTGACTTATCTTTCATGTACCCTTTGATGATTTCCACACTTTGGGCATTTTAAGAGATTATTTTAGTTATAGTAGTATGCCCCTCTTGTGAAGGCGACGTTACCCTCAACATAGTGGTTTGAGTTAGTAAGGATACAATCCCACTAGGTCGAAATATTGAAAGATAATAAAGTAAGCTATTAATGCAAAAAGTGGTGGGCCCCCTTCTAGGCAGCGATCACCCTCAACCCGTTGGTCTGAGTCAGCAGTGATACAGTCCTCACGGGGTTGGTTTAAAGTTTTAATAGTAGTTTATAGATAAGAGATTCAAGCTTTTTGTACCTCTCCCGTGGTGGGTAATGCCCGCTCCGACTCGTGAGGTGTTACTACGCTTGAACCAGGTTCTCGAAGGATCTATACACTAAACGAGACATAAAATTTACCTCAACCACCATTCTAACCCTCTTCCAGGCAATTAACGCACTTTATATAGACCGTAAAGACACGAATATGTGAATCAATGACATATGAAGAATGATTAGATAAATTTGCCTTCAATATAGAAAACTAGTTATTAAAGTCATTAATACATACCCAATTAAAAAGTTGCCAAATGTTGGAAATCATAAAAGAAAATACATAAAAGATATGTCTTCACCAAGTGATGTAAGAGTTTAGCCAAGCATGGCCTTTGTTTGACAAAGACTCTTACTATCAATCTTGGATCCCGAGACTACACACACACTCTAAAAGATGGAAAATGGATGATGGTGGTGGATGATAGTGTTGTAGTGGTGGTGGAGTGGTGGCAAGTGAGAGAAAAGTGGTTTGCCAAGTGATGAGTTGGAATGAAACCAAGCACCTCTATTTATAGCTGAAAACAGAACGTCCACCACAGCCCGTGCCCCCCTGGTACGGCCCCGTGGACATCAGTCTCTCTCTTCTACATTAGCTGCAGTGTCAGATTTGTACTAACACGGCCCTGTGTGCCAATAGCACGGCCCGTGGCTAATGTACTTGTTGTACTTCTTCAGACTCTGGAAATCCAAGAGTTGACCATGCCCCGTGTTGCTTTAGCACAGCCCCGTGTTGAGCTTTGAATTTATCTTTTGTTGTCTTTTTCTACTGCAGATAATTCCCACTTGCACGGCCCGTGCTAGATGAGCACGGTCCAGTGCCAGAGCTTCCGATTTTGTTATTTCTTGGGTTTGGATGTGGATAGGGGCTCGGCAAGTTTCGTCAATCCTTCTTCATTGCATTTTATGTTGGTTTTTATTGTCTTTGTGCTTCTTTTGTTCATTTAAGCTGTTTTAACCATGTTTATTAAAAAGGAACAAAGAAACGAGTTTTTTCCAACATTAGTACTGAAAAAGGGGTTGATTTTACGCCGTATTTGATATAATTTATATGTCGTATTTTAAGTACATCAAATACCCCCATACTTGAATCTTTGTTTGTCCTCAAGCAAAACTCTTTATTGTGGCTTACACCCAAACGGAATGCGTAAAAGAGAAAGTTTTGGACTTATCTTTAGAGTGCCAGGAATCCAAGTTCTAATTTATTTTGTTTTTATTTTATTTACATTCTTATTTGGTCATGACTTATTTACAAAACAATTTAAGAAAAAAAATATTTATTTTTGGGCATAGCATGCCTTTATAAAATTATTTTTGGTTATATACACGTTTTACACACCTCACAAGTAATCACTCAACATTCGGCCGAAAATGTGTAAGTGAGAACGCTCGTACCCGATTTGGAAATTACTCCTTCTATAGGCTTGACAAGTAATCAAACCTCCTCCTTTTTGACTTTTTTTAATACTTGTAGGTATCGAGAGGACTTTTAAAGGGTAGGCTATGGCTCGGGTAGGTGTGTTTTATTTGAAAGTGGCTAAAATAGTAAAATGTTGGCTTTTTTTGAAAAATTTATTTTCTTGTGACTTAGTTAAAACTACATTTTTATAAGCAATAGTATTTTTTTGCTTATTTATTCCAAGTAGTTTTTTTTAGATAAGATAACTAAGTCACTTATTTCATAATTTTTCAAAAGTCTCGCATTTACTGAAAATAAAGTGTGTAGAAATAAAAATGTTGGATTTTTTGGGTGATGGTTGGTTATTTTTGTAAAATTTTTGCAGGTTTAAGAAACAAAAGGTTTTTAAGGCTCAAAATGATTTGTCTAGGGGGGTAGTTTTTTTTTTGGGAAAAAGCAAGGAAAAATAAAGTTTTTGAATGAAAATCGGGTTTAGTCCTAATATCTCTGTCGTTTACTTACTTGGATTAAAGTCGATAAGGACTTGGGATGTATCGCTTTGGCAAGTTCTAGATTTGTAAGAACCAAATGGGCTATTCACACAAGAAACGAAAATTTGAGCGATTAGTATTGATGTGTATTTATGCTAAATAAAGACTCAAAACTCACTTTTTGTGTGAAAAAAAGTTGTAGTGTAAAAACTTATATATAAACAAATTAATTTTTTTAAAGGTTTGTTAGGCAATTTTATAACTTTCTTAATTAGTTCTTTTTATCATGACGTTTTAGGTGTAAATTAATAAAAACATAGTTTTTAGAACTTATTTACCCAACTAAACTAAGATGTAAAAGAAAGAAAATAAAAATTTTGAAAAAGTTTGGGGTGTTTAGCGGTTCCAAGGCGAGTTTTGTGTAAGGCTTGTTTTATGACAAACGATTCAAGGTTTTAACCTCCCCCCCACACTTAAATTACACATTGTCCCTAATGTGTCCTAAAAAGGATTTATTTTGGTTGAATGCGTAAAAAGTGCGAAAAAAATAACAAAATTTTACAGTTACTAGGCACTGGACACGGGGGCGTGTTGGATGAACACGACCCGTGCTCAAAGTGCCAGCAACTGGGTTTTTTAGAAAACTTACAGTGGAGTGAGCACGAGGTCGTGCCTGGTGGGCACGACCCATGTCACTTTCAGGAGAAAAACTTTTTGACATCAGTGGACTCGGCACGGGGGCGTGTTGGGTGAACATGGCCCCGTGCTGTTAGATCTGTTTCAGTTAAAAATGCAGGTTTTTGACGTTTGGTTTCTGGTTTCCGGGCTTAGGGACCACTATGCATAGTGTGTCAAAGCCTCCCATGGTACCTACGTTCTACAATACTACCACAACACAACATAATACAACAAAACCACAATAAAACCTACGTTACTAACGTTTAAGTTTAACCATCACCACATCATCCAAACATAAACTAAAATGTAGAAAAATAAAAATTGTCTAACAGAAAGTAAATTGTCTTAAACAAGACGCAGCCCGAGGAAATATCAAATTTTTTAAAAGGGTGAGAGATTTAACCTGCACGACAACCACATTGCCCACTACCACCGCCGCCTAGTCAGAATCCATATGTTGTCCCTCGTCCTCCTCCTCCTCATCCTCATCCTCGTCTCGAACCACCATATGATCTCGGATGTAGGTGATATCATTTTGCATGGACAGTATGTTGCGTTCCATGTCGCCGATCCGGGTGCTTGAGCTTTGGCTTAAGCTATAGGCGTTCTTGGAGACTTGGAGGGTTTCCTGCATAATGTTATACAAATTCGTACGGTTAGGAAAATCACCCCCTCCTTGAAACGAGGACCCCGGGAATTGTCCGGGACGAGGATGGTTCGGGATATCTTTGATTGCCAATATCATGTCCGGGTCGTTTGGATTCCATGCACGACCTCTTGCATCCTTGAAGCGTATGGTACCGTCGGGGCAATCGATAATGAGATTCATGCTACGGCATACTGCGAGATCAACCTTTGTAGTACCGACACCCTTGTTGAACGACGATTAAGTTCGCTAAATGAAATGCTTGAACAACTTTGCGATCCATCTTCCATAGAAGATCGGCGTTCAGGTGTCCGCGGTGGGGTTGGCAGCCATATTCCGGAGCAATATGTGGGCAACGTCGATAGGTTGGTGAGTCACGAGACAAGAGAGGCAAGTAAGTTCCAGTAAGTTCACCACCCCACCACTATTATCTCTTTGGCACAAAGAACAACTAAGGACCCGATGAATGTAGCGGATGAGCGGGTCCCTGATTTTAGTGCTCTTTGTGGAGCTTGGGTTGTAGTGGTCGTCTCCAATCATTGCCCGTGCAGCTTGGCGGAGGTTGTCTGGTAATTCTCTGATAGCTTCAGTAAACACTGGTTCTGCTGCATCTTCCTCGGTATATAGCCCGATGTTGATACCGAATTAGGCGACTGAAATGCTATACCATTCTCCCTCACACCTAAACACTACTGCATCGGAATCAAACAAACCCAGCTCGGTCCTTTTGAACTTTAGTGTGCTTAAGAACACCATATTGTATTGATATATGTACCAGAGCCGAGTTTCCAGAAAGATTCGGAGTGGACCAGTCACAAGTGCATCGTAACTCTCCCTTTGTCCAACTGTCTCGAGCGTGTCGTAACAAACCTGCCTCGGGGGCTCTTCATGTCGCGCTTGCAAGGTTTCGAATCGTGTTTGGTACTCCAATTTAGAGGTCTTGAACCTCAAGAATTTGCGTGGTGCCATCCTGCAAGAAGAACCAGTAAGACGGTTGATACGTTTGAAAAATACGCAAAAATATGATATCAGAGGGTCTGAACACGACCCCGTGTCTGAGGTTTCAGATTGGGCACGGCCCCGTGTCGAACAGTTTATTTCTCCAAAAATCAAGGTTTTCGAGCCAGCTCCGAAAAGTTCAAAATTTTTGGTTCACCAGTAGTGGTTTACCCTGAATAACAAACCCCTATTATCATTTTTATAGAAAACACCCGTTTATCCTTCCGATTTTAAGATTTTCCATCAAGAACAAGGGTTTGGTTGAAACAATGTGAATAATTTGATTTCCTCAACAATGTTCAGATATTTACTTCCATAAACACTAATGCTAACTACTACTAACAAGATCTAAAAAAAATTCGAGATTGGCACGGGTCTAGTTCAAAAACCTTAGATTAAACCCGAATTTTTGGTGTTAAACTATATGCAAATCGTTAAAATAACTACCATGATAATTCTCCGTGCTGAGAACTTTCGCCGGAGTTTTGGTTCAGGGAGTACACTGTCTCTCCCGATTCTCTTGCTTAATAGCTTTTTGCGCAGCAATTTTGTTGATCGCTGTACGGGCATCTTCTGAAGAGTATGTGCTCGAACCTGAATCCTTCCAATTCTTTTTGAATTTTTTACTGTTGTTCCTGCTCATGTCTTGCGGACGATTCTGAGGCAATGGAGGTCGATTAGAGCTTAAGTTACGATCAGTTTGGGCGTAAACTTTAACTGCTGCCATAAGCTTCTCCCAACTCTTCGGTAACCCCTCAATTCCTGATAACACCTTAATCATATCTTCACACCGTACTGCGTATTTGAACTATGCACGAATCAGGTGTTCATGCACATCACCAATCTCAAGCACTTCTTTATTATACCGCGTAATGAAATCCTTCAAACTTTCATTATCTCTCCTCCATATGTTCATGACATCCGCGGAGTCTCTTATGGAACGTCGCTGTTGACTGAAGTGGACTAAGAACTTCTCCTTAAGATCAACCCAGGAAGTCAGTTTACATGTTGGTAAATTGTCAAACCAAAGGCGTGCTGCTCCTATAAGGGTTTGAACGAATAGGTGACACCACATTGGTAACGTCCAACCGCCGATTAGCCCCGCGCTGGTGAATAAGCGCAAATGATCATCTGGATCTAACAATCCATTAAACTTCCCTACGTTTAAAGGTAATTTTGCACGCTCGAGAGGAGCCAGTGCAATCTCTCTAACGAACTTGGAATTCTCAGCAGCTTCTGCCGGTTGATAGATCAAGTCGTAATCATGCTCCGCTTCTGGATTGTACACCGCACGTACTTTTGGTTTATAACTTGCATGATCCTTTTGTAACCGATTGAAAACACTTGTGTTATCATCCTCATTATATGTTCTATCGTATTCATCAGTCTGGGTGTCCCGCTTTTGTGAGAAACACGGGCCCAGCCATGAATGGACAGATTGACGTTTTTGAGAGTGCTGTTCTTCACAATAATCTCGACGTCTAGATCCAGAATGAGTAGACTCATATCTGGTGATAGAGTGAGAGTAAACTTCTGTATCTTCGACAGACATGTATGATGGAGAATCATAATGTAACACTTGAGGTGCGGATGGAGTCCGTACATGAGCTGCAGATCTACGTGTTTGCGGTGCTGGTTGAGCAGTTTGTGGACAAAGCTATGCATAAACGACGTTCAAAGCACCCTGGGACTTAACATACCAAGAGATCGGAGTTTCACCAAGAGGTAGAATTGAACTGATCGGAATTTCCGGCTGAACTCCTAGAATGACAGGATCGTTCACATGATTCGCATCATGTTGAACATCGTTATCATCATATGCTTCTTCCACGATTCTGTCAACACGAGAAGCATAAGCAAAATTGCCTCTGTTCTCGGATCGAGGACCTGGTGGAATTCACAGACCTTCTGCCATAGAAACAGAAGAGGAAAAGAAATCGAACGAGAAGATGAAAAAAGAAAGAAGTAATCGGTGGGCGCCATTGAAGAAACACCAGATCTGAATAACCGGAATCAATCAGATCTGGTGTGACAACCCAAGATTTCAATGTCTTTCCTCGACACGTTACTCGTTTCACATAGTGTTTTCGTAATTCGTTGCATTATAACTTGTGCATGTTCCATATATGTTTGGTGCTTTGTATTGTTGTTGGATTAATTAATAAAAGCTTATAAGATTTAGATAAACTTATCATAAATCTTGACCATTCAGTTTGCATGTACGGCCCAATCATATAACAACGGCCCATGTGACTTTATAAGTAAGGTCCAATTAAATTGTTGACATTATAAGGTTGTCGGCCATTTGTATTAATTCAATATTGATAGGCCCTATCAGTAGTGTTTAAAGCAGGAATCATATTTGCATGTTCCACTAGAATTTCGTCATCATTCCATCTTCGACGAAACATGGGGGTTTCGTCACATTCTTCAACCGACGAAACATGGGGGTTTCGTCCAATGGGTTTCGTCGCTATGGGTCTCGGCCCAGTACGGTTTTGTGGCCCAAACAAAACCCAAACATGTTGCCTTTGTTATTTAACGTAAACCGCTTAACCCTAGACCCTTATTCTCACTTGTAAACATCGGCAACCCTATTTTCTCCCTTCAAAGTTACGGCAGTTTCGTGAAGCTCCTTCCTTCGTTTGTCTTAGCATACCTCCGAGTATACACAGTCGTTCAGTTAGTTCGATCACCCTTGTTACGATACGTATGATTTACTTGTTGATTCATGATTGATGTACAAACTGGATGGGTTATAGATATGCTATGTTTTGAGATGATCTAGACTATATAATGTGTAAGAACTGATGTGTTCGAATATACATAGATTGATTTACTGTTAGGGTTTTGATGTCTTGTATGCAGTTATACACCCTACTCCGTTAATAATCCTGTTACCATATGTATATGGTGTTATCTGTGAAAACAACTATTGAGTAAATGAGATTGGTGACATTATATGGGATGATTTGATTAAAGTAATGATTTCAAATGATCATTTGATACGATTAGGGTTATGAAACAAAGAAGCTGTTAAGAAATTAGGAAACTGTCATGGCCATTGGCGAAACATCTTGAGGTTTTGTCACATACTCATCGACGAAACACCTTGGAGTTTCGTCAACTATACACACACGAAACCCTTAAGGTTTCGTCACTCACATCTTCGGCGAAACCCTTGATATTTCGTCGATTAGGTTAATATATGGATAGTGGATTGTGGTGACGTGCATGTTAATAAGTATGGGTAATAGTTGCATATGAAGGTAATGACCGACCCATGTGATCTGATCATTCTATATTTGGTCTAATCAAATTCATCATTAAATTGTCAGAACGGTGGTTTAGTATTTCAAGTTTGCATGTGATCATCATTATCAATAACCTTTGACCATTAATAGTTTGCATGTATTGAAAATTGACCTGTGATTTGTCTGCCCTACAATATCTGTTTGCAATAGTTAATGAGTTTTTGTGAAATATGAATCGGTGACGTAAATGTGTATACAACTTGAATACCAGTTATGTGATGGCAACGATGTACACGAGTAATTGTTACGACTTGTCATATTTTATGTGTTTCTGGTACACCATTGGATTGCGTTAAAGATTTGGCGACACTACCTATACGGTACCAAGTGTACGATCTTCACCGATCATAGGAGCCTACGACATATCTTTAATTAGAAGGAACTTAATATGCGTCAACGCCGATGGGTAGAACTTCTCAACGATTATGACAGTGAGATTCGTTATCACCCAGGTAAAGCAAATGTTGTTGCCGACGCACTCAGCAGACGGAGCTATCTGCTTAGCACTCGTAATGTTCAAGCCCAATACGATCTCGAAACCCTCATCCGCAAAGCTCAGCACGCGTGTTTCAACGAACGCACTCTGAAGAAAGAAAGAATCTACCACGATGGAGCCCAGCTTGTGAGCAAGTCGAATGGGATATTCCACTTTTTGGACCGAATCTGGATCCCTAAACGGACGGATTTGCGACAGATTCTGATGGACGAAGCCCACAAATCCCGGTACTCTATTCACCCCGGTGCCGACAAAATGTACCAGGACCTTCGCTACAAGTACTGGTGGCCGGGCATGAAAAGGGATATTGCTCTCTATGTTGGAAAATGCCTGACCTATGCGAGAGTCAAGACTGAACATCAAAGACCCTCTGGCTTACTCGAACAACCACCAATCCCCATGTGGAAGTGGGAGAGTATAGCTATGGACTTCATAACAAAGCTACCACACACGTCATCAGGTCACGACAGCATTTGGGTTGTGGTTGACCGTTTGACTAAATCAGCTCACTTTTTGCCAATACGGGAAGACTACAAGGTAGAACGATTAGCCCGAATCTACACCAACGAGATCATTTGTAATCATGGGACGCCTCACGACATCATCTCTGATCGTGATGCTCAGTTTACCTAGCGACTGTGGGAAACGTTTCAAACGGCACTCGGTACATCGCTCAACCTAAGTACCGCTTTCCACCCTCAAACCGACGGTCAGACTGAAAGAACGATCCGTACTCTTGAAGACATGCTCCGTTCGTGTGTTATAGACTTCGGTGGTAATTGGGATAAATACCTGCCATTAGTCGAATTCTCGTATAACAACAGTTATCATTCCAGCATTCAAATGGCACCATTCGAGGCTTTATACGGAAGAAGATGTCGATCGCCTATTGTGTGGCACGAGATCGGTCATTCGCAATTAACCGGTCCTGAGCTATTACAAGAAACGACAGACAGAATTTTCCAAATTTGAGACAACCTAGTAAAAGCTCGGAATCGACAGAAAAGTTATGCCGATAGACGAAGCAAGCCCCTTGAATTTGACGTTGGCGACTACGTACTCCTAAAGGTATCACCTTGGAAGGGTGTGGTCCGATTCGGTAAGAAAAGGAAGCTCGCGCCTCGATATGTTGGACCTTTTAAGATTCTGGAAAGGATCGGAAAAGTTGCCTGCAGACTCGAACTACCGGAGGAACTTAGTAACGTCCACCCGACTTTCCACGTGTCAAACCTCCGAAAGTGCCTAACTGACCACGACTTACATGTTCCTCTCGACGATCTCCAGGCGAACGAAACACTACACTTCGTGGAGAAGCTTGTCGAAATCATGGACCGCCAAACCAAGCAACTCCGGCGCTCACACATTCCTATTGTGAAAGTCCGATGGGAAGGCAAACGAGGCGCAGAGTTCACTTGGGAACTCGAAAGCGACATGAAGGCGAAGTACCCGTAGTTATTCAAGGAGAAAGTCTAGAGAAAGAAAGTGCTCCAAGTGATTCACGGGTTGTACGACTTACGGCCTAATTTTGGGACGAAATTCCCTCAACTAGGGGAGGCTGTAACACCCCGTGTTTTCATAAGTCAAAGTCAAAGTCAAGGTCAAAGTCAACGACCGATTTCACGCAACCGATTGATAATAGATTTCTTTTATTTTAGCTATTATGTGGAGTAAGTGTCTATAATTACAACAAATCGACGTATGATTATCGCTATTCAATCGACCTACGACTATGAACTATAGGCAGTAACAATGCGATAAAGTTAATCTACCAATAATCAAGCTATGCTAATCAAATCGACATCAAATCATGATACGAACCGCAACTCGACTTACGAAATTTGGTTATTGTTATACGTGTGTGTGTGCCTTATGTGTTACTTGTGCGTGTTTATTTATTTATGTTACGTTGTGGTAATCAATCGAAACGCAATCGAAACTCGAAATGCAATCGAACTCAATCGAAACTCGAAATGCAATCGAACTCAATCGAAACTCGAAATCGAACTCGAATCACAATCGAACTATGGTAATTAGTGGAGAAGAGATAGTGCGAGATATGAGTGGTTGGGATTAAAAGTAATTTGACTAGGAAACTCTATCGTATCGCATCGCTCGCAATCGAAATCGAAACATAAAAAATCGTCGCGTCAAACACTCAAACCAAGTGCCATCCGGCCGGATAGCCATCCGACCGGATAGCCAGTTGGCCATGAGTCAGGTGCCATCCGACCGGATAGTCCTCCGGGCGGTGTGCCATCCGATCGGACAACCCTTTCCTCTTTTGGAATCCTATAAATACCCATGTCACTCTCAAACTTTTCTACTTTTGGAAACCTCTGTCCGACCAGCACGCTCAGCTCACCTTTTCTTCGATTTCTCTCGATTCCGGTAAGATCTCTTCCTAAACCTTGTACTTTCTTGATCTACACGCACTCCTACACCTTTCTATCTTTTAAATCTTAACTTTTAACCGTGAAATCATTAGATTTCGGGTGTTCTAGGATGACGTCATCATGTGTTCTTGAAGAACTTCATGTTTTGACTTCAATCCACCGAGAACAACTTAGATCTAACCGATTTCCACACGAATACACAAAGATCTTTCACAGATTTAAACATAAACCTAGTGGAAAAAGGATTGAAAGATGGTTTCTAACTTTCTTTCAACTCTTTTACACTCAATGCATTCAAAACCGGTGAAATCGGACCTTGTTCTAGTCTCTTACTCATTCTTCGAGTTGTGCTAGTCCAAGATCTGGATTCTCCTCACGAGACCACCGATTTTGGGTTAAACAAGAACAACCGCCTTGAACTGGTTAACTGGTTGAACTAGGGTGATTCCTGGCCGATCAGGTCACTTGGGACAGGGAGGGGTTCCGTTGGTTAACACATTGTCAAAACGTCTCGATAAAACGACAAACAATCAAAACGACCAAGTGTAGGACTACTGTCCGACCGGATAAACCACCCGAACGGATCACACTTTGGGTCCCACACTTAATCAACTTTATTTGAAGTTTGAGTATTGAACGAATTGCCATCCGATCGGACTACCATCCGACCGGATTACTCTTCGGATCATGAGATACTAGGACTTTAAAGACTTAAACAATTTTCAACATGTTCACTAATAGGGTTGCCACCCGGTCGAATGGATATCCGACCGAGTGACACTCCGGCTGTGAATTGTTCCCACTAGTAACCATATCACTAGAGTCGCCGTCCGACCGGACTACCATCCGACCGAATGACCATCCGAATGGATTGTCATCCGCACGACTGACTGTCCGATCGACCGACTTGAAGGATAGAGATACTTCAATATTTTCAAAATGCTACAACGAAAACTTCAAAAATCAAGCCATCATACACAAACACATCTTTCTTATAGGAAGAAATAATCCACTCGAATAGTCATCCGACCGGACTACCGTCCGACCGGATGACCACCCGAACGGATTGTTTTACACGCGGATTGCTGTCCGATCGGATTACCGTCCGACCGAGTTGCTGTCTGACCCACCCACACTTTGTACCTTTTTACGCGTCAGTTATCGTTGTGTTATCGAAACTATTCAGGCTAACCCTAATCGCTAAGCGCTCCCTTCAATCCATCAACCGCTGTGAGTATACTCGATCCCTTTTTGCTTTATGCACTTTTGGGTGTTACATACGTTACGAATATTCAAATCACATCAATCAACACACTGCTCAATACTATTTGAACGCTAACCATTAATGCATGTTATGCATGGCTTATGAATGCTTGTTTGTTATGTTTACACATGGAATGCTGTCTACCTACCTTAGCAACGATATTACTATAGTTTGGACTCAGCACCCGTTCGCGGGGGTTGTTAAGGACAATTACATGCATGGATTACGGTGGTAATCATGTATTGCAAGCTGCATTTGGCAGTCAACCCGCAGTCATTGGTATCGATGGATCTATGTCGATAACTAACGTGCTTCATTTCACTATGTGTACGTGCTGGTTATGCGTAAACGAATTCGAACTTTAAATGCTATTATCAAACTTGTATGCTCACCTTTACATTATATGTATTGACTTTATTTTAACGTATGTGACAGGTGCTTAGGATGCACACATGGTAGGAAATTGAAGCTAGAATAAAGCTCTAGAGCCCAACAAATAGTTGTCTGTAGTAATTAAATCATGGGTCTCTAGAAGCAGATAAACAATTGCTCTATTTTGAAATCTGAGTTGTCGGAACAGAATGATTTGCCTAGACTTTATTTGTAATAATTTGTTTACTGTTTGAGACATGGTACGGGACATGTTATTTTAAATTGAATAGTAATTATAATTGTTATGGAAACTTATGGACAATCTGTTTCGCGCAGTGCCATGCCCCGATGATTCCGCCATCGGTTGGGGTGTGACACTAGGCAAAGAGTCCGGACCGTCAAGCGGACAAGCCGGAGGGAATACGCGTGGGAAATGTGTGCTCTAAAGGTACGAAATTTACCCTTTCGCTACAATATGTTTAGTTGTTGGTCTTATGTTGTTATATTGAAATTTGGTAAACAAGATAAACCAATAAGTCACGGAAGTGACAAAGTGCCTTAAACAAGTAAAACGGGTCAAAACATGAGTTAGAAATAGAGTTTGGATGTGTCTAGAAATGGGGATATCCATTCGGCATCCAAACGGGTCAAAACAAGTTGTGTTACAAACGTAAAACTAATAGCCATCACTTGTGATTGGTTATGTAGTCAAGTGTAGGTCGTGTAACGGACACACATTTCCGTTGCAAAAGCATGAGCCCTTGTAGAGGAAGTATAGTTCGGAACATTTGTTTGCCAATCGATTCCGAAAAGCATGATTTACTCCTTAGGATTAAGCATGATAGTTATGACATGAGCACTCTCGGGAGGGAAGCGAAAGTCATAATTGGTAAACATGGAAACGGGTGATATGGTTTGAAATTAAAGGTGTAAACAATGCAAGTTAGGGAACTTGTATCAAATGGGTTGAATAAACAAGAGATGAAATAAAAGCCAACTGCTCTTGAAATGACATTTTTATGCAAAACGTGTTCATAAACGCGTCCGTAATTAAATTATGGTCACGTAGGAAAAAGAATCGGCTAAAACGAATGCCTGAGTCAAAAGTTATGCCAATTCTAAGTTTGGAACTTAGAAAAATGGTGCTGGGTCAAATTAGCAGCTCAACACAACAACAATCTGTCAAAAATCGTTGCTGGCGCCGCGCCACGGCTGAAGGCACACACCGTCGCACGACGCGACGGCTGTGGCGCTACGCCACGGCCTCCCCTTCTTCCCCTCGCACGACGCCAGCATCCAGAACCGAGAATTTCTTGTTTTTTTGATACTTTGAGTATGGAATTTGCTTATACTTGGTGTTTAAAGTGTCAAACTAATAATTTTAAATGGTTTTGACCATAGGTGAATATGGAACCAAATCCGGATGGCGATCAAGCTATGATCAAGAACCGAACGCACTAAACGAAGCTTCCGCACTTGATCTATTTTGTCTTAGCATTATGTAGATACTTGAACTATGTTTTCAAACGTTATCTAGTAGACACTTGAAGTTATGTTTTGTCTGTTAAATGGATATTTTCCTTTTAACTGAAATCCCAGGATCAAATATGGTCTTTTAATCAAGAAGGTTTTTGTAAACTTGATATTTTAGTACTAAATTCTTATCTCGTATCATTAATCTCGTTATTTAAACCGGGTCTTACAAGTTGGTATCAGAGCTAAGAGTTGATAATAAAGTGTGTTCGGTTCAAGCTTGATCAAGCATCCGGTAAGAGTTAATTGTTTAAGTAAATTTAGAGAATATGGAAATGAAACATGAACAAATATGCATGAAAAGAGTGTGTAAGTTCACTCAAACACAAGAAATGCATGAAACAAGAACGGTCGAATCAAGTTATGAACTTGATTAAATCAAAACAAGTAAATCATATGTTAAAAAAAATGTTTAACGGTTAATGTAAACATTTCAGTATTAAAGATGGCGGATAAAGGTAACGATGATGCGGTGCTGAGAGTCACCGAGCAAACAAGAGAAGTGATTGCCGAAGAGGTTGGAAAGGCAATCAAAAATAGTTTGTCTGGTTTCATCGATAAGATCCAGAACACGGTACTATCAGTGGTTGAGGAAAGAATCAAGAAATTGGAGGATAATGCCAATTTAGCAAAGGAAAAGTTCAGAGGACGAAAGCCTTGTACATACAAGGAGTTCATGGCGTGCAAACCGCCAGTCTATAATGGGGAGGTTGACCCAATCGTATGCCAGTGATGGCTAAGCGATATTGAAGGGGTATTCGAGAGGACCCATTGTGATGAAAATGACTACGTAGCCTATGGTACGGGTCAATTAAGGGGTCAAGCGAATGATTGGTGGGATAACAAAAAGAGAGAGATTGGTAGTGAAGCAGCTAAGGTCATGACATGGGAGGAGTTTAAGACGCCATTTCTTAAACATCATAGCCCCAAGGCGGTCGTTAATAGAATCAAGGAAGAGTTCATGCAACTTAGGCACAAGGGCGAGACCATAGACAAGATTACGGCAACGTTTATGGATAAGATGAAGTTTTGCAATGAATTGGTGACGAATGAAGAACAAAAGATATACTACTACTATAACATGTTGAGCGCCGAGTATAGGGAGTTTATGACTCCTTCAAAATACGAGACCCTTACCGAGATCCTAAATGTTGCTCGGGAACGGGAGATTGAACTGAAAAAGCAGGTTGAACGGGGTCAACGAAGGGCACACGATGTTAATCCAAGCCCTACCAAGAAAGCACGAACAAACGAAACAGTGAAGAAATCGGATGCAAAAGGCGGGACGCCAAGTTGCAAAATCTGCGGAAAGGGTCATTATGGCGAATGCCGCTTCAAGGATAAGCCTTGTCCCATATGTCGAAAGACGGGACATATGGCTACATCATGCTCGGAGAAAGTGACGGTTTGCTACAATTGTTACTGACCGGGTCACAAAAGATCGGAATGTCCGGAGCTAGTTGGAAAGTAAGATGGGCAAGACCCGAAAGGTGAAGCCCCAAAAGCAAAGGCAAGATCTTTCCAACACGTGTATTATTTGATACGGGTGTGAATAAATCCTTTATTTCATATGGATTTATTCGACATCCTTCATTTGTTCTAACAAAATTACCTATGCCCTTAGAAGTAGAGATAGGTGATAACAAGAGTTTTATTTTTTGTGATGTATGTGAAAAATTGTAAATTGAGCATTGATAACGAAGAATACACAATAGATCTGATCCCGATGTCGATGGGAGAATTCCAAGTGATCATGGGGATGGATTGGTTGTCCCGATTCCACGCGAAGGTGGTCTATTTCCGAAAGGAAATAAAACTGACGTCTCCTAGCGGAAAGCACGTTACGATATATGGTGAAAAAGGCGGTAACCCGGTGGTATGCTCAATGCTAGAAGCCCACAAACTTATGAAACATGGATGCAAGGCCTACATGGTATACGCAAGCGAGTCGGAGAAAGAATCCCTCAAAATTGGAGACGTGCCGGTGGTATGTGATTATGAAGACGTGTTCCCGGAAGAACTACCGGGAATACCACCAGAACGAGAGGTAGAGTTCGAATTGATTCCGGGCGCAAAACCTGTGGCCAAGGCACCGTATCGGCTCGCGCCATCGGAGCTACAAGAATTGATGTCTCAAATCCAGGAATTGCTCGATAAAGGGTTTATTCGACCGAGTGTATCCCCGTGGGGCGCACCAGTTCTATTCGTGAAAAAGAAGGACATCAGCATGCACATGTGTATCGATTACCGAGAGTTAAACAAACTCACGGTGAAGAATCGATACCCACTTCCAAGAATTGATGACTTGTTTGACCAGCTATAAGGAGCAAGTTGGTTCTCAAAGATTGATCTCAGATCGGGTTATCACCAATTGAAAGTCAAGGAGGAGGACATATCGAAGACGGCCTTTCGTACGCGGTACGGGCATTATGAATTCCTTGTAATGCCATTTGGGTTGACTAATGCACCCGCAGCTTTCATGGACCTCATGAACCGGGTTTGCAAACCTATGCTGGATAAGTTGGTAATTGTATTTATCGATGACATTTTAGTATATTCGAAGAATGAAGCTGAGCACGTGTATCATTTGCAAGAAGTGTTAGAGACCCCCAGACGAGAAAAGCTGTATGCAAAATTCTCAAAGTGCGCTTTCTGGCTACGAGAGGTGCAGTTTCTTGGGCATATCATTAGTGCCGATGGGGTACTAGTGGATCCGTCAAAAGTAGAAGCCGTGTCAAAATGGAACACTCCAAGGAATCCCTCAGAAATCCGAAGCTTTTTAGGGCTCGCGGGATATTATAGAAGATTCATACAAAATTTCTCCAAAATTGCTTTACCATTGACCAAATTGACTCGCAGGGAGGAAAAGTTTGTATGGGGCATCGAACAGGAGGAAGCCTTCCAAACGCTCAAGGAAAAGTTAACTCATGCTCCGGTGTTAACATTACCGGAAGGAGTTGATGACATGGCGGTATACTCGGATGCATCGCATTCGGGGCTCGGATGTGTTTTAATGCAACGAGGCAAGGTCATCGCCTATGCCTCGAGGCAATTGAAGATCCATGAAAAGAATACCCGACTCACGACTTGGAGCTGGCAGCAGTGGTGTTTGCCTTAAAAATATGGAGACATTACTTGTATTGGGTAAAATGTACAATCTTTACGGACCATAAAAGTTTGAAATATTTCTTCGATCAGAAGGAATTAAACATGAGACAAAGGCGGTGGTTGGAAACGGTCAAGGATTACGACTGTGAAATACACTACCACCCCGGGAAAGCTAATGTAGTGGCAGATGCGTTGAGCCGAAAGGCAGATTATGCCCCGATACGAGTACAATCATTGCAACTTATTGTGACCTCTGGTTTACTTGAATGAATCCGAGAAGCACAGGTTGAAGCAATGAAGGTGGAAAATTGGAGAAAAGAGAGAATTGTTGGTCAAGTTAAGGATCTCGAAGAAGGCAACCACGGTTTGAAAACACGTTTCAATAGAATTTGGGTTCCTAACACATGTGGAGTTAAAAAGCTTCTACTCGATGAAGCTCACAAATCCCGTTATTCCATTCATCCGGGAGCGACCAAGATGTATAACGACTTAAAACAAAACTATTGGTGGCCCGGAATGAAAAGAGATGTTGTGAAATACGTGGAGAAATGTTTGACATGTCTACAAGTCAAGGCAGAGCACCAAAAACCACACGGTAAACTCCAACCGTTAGAAATCCCGGTTTGGAAATGGGAACATATTACGATGGACCTATTAACTAAACTACCAAAGACGAACCGCGGTTTCGATGCTATATGGGTAGTTGTTGACAGACTAACCAAGAGTGCTCATTTTATCTCGATACGTGAAACGTATACGTCCGAAAAGATGTCTGAAGTTTACACTAATGAGATAGTAGCACGCCATGGAGTACCGGTATCCATCGTGTCTGATAGGGATACCCGGTTCACTTCAAATTTCTGGCGAGATTTCCAAGAGCAAATGGGAACCAAATTGTTCATCAGCACTGCATACCATCCTCAGACGGATGGACAGAGTTAAAGAACAATACAAACATTGGAAGACATGCTACGGGCATGTATAATCGACTTTGGAGGCAGTTGGGATGTCTATCTACCATTAGTCGAGTTTTCGTATAATAACAGCTACCATGCTAGTATTGGAATGGCACCGTACGAAATGCTCTATGGTAGGAAATGCCAGACCCCGGTATGTTGGGGTGAAGTGGGTCCACGTGAACTCGCCCACCAAGATATAGTTCGAGCCACTAATGAAAAGATTGATGTGGTTCGGGCACACTTGAAAGCGGCGCAAGATAGACAAAAGTCGTATGCAGATAAAAGGAGGAGACCGATCGAGTTCCAGGTCGGTGACAAAGTCATGCTTAAAGTATCCCCATGGAAGGGGGTTATTCGGTTTAGAAAGAGAGGAAAGTTAAGCCCGAGATTTATCGGACCTTTCAAGATTTCCGAACGAGTTGGTAAGGTGCCGTACCGCCTCGAATTACCCGAAGAGTTGAGTGGAATACATAGCACATTCCACGTATCACATCTCCAGAAATGTTTAGCTGACGAGACCGCTTACATCCATTATGATGACATTGAAGTGGATAATAGCCTTAACTATGCGGTGAAGCCGATTGCGATTTTAGATCGTAAAGTGAAAACTTTAAGGAACAAGGAGATCAACCAAGTAAAGGTCAAATGGGAACATAAAAAGGGTTCGGATACCACATGGGAGTCCGAAGAAGAGATACAACGGCTCTACCCTACTTTATTTGGTACGTATTATGGTTTCGGGGACGAAACCCTTTTAAGGGGGGTGGACTTGTAACACCCCGAAAATATAAAACTATATATATTAGAATTATAAAACGTTAAATACAAAAGAACAAACTAACTAGGAATAGATAACCCAGTTAGATATGATTCTTGTGATATCAAATAAATGGATGGAAAACACTTAAATTATAAAGAGGGCAATAATAGAGGGACTAGAATAGTTAAACTTAAAACTTTAATTACTAGTAAATAAAATAAACTCCAAACACACACCTAAGGGTATGCTTGGATCGATCAGAACACAGGAGCGACCAGGAGCTCCTCTCCAAAACCCTAGTTCACTAAAAACTGATCAATTGGAGGTTCAATTCAGTCCCAAATCGAAATCTGAACATAGATTCGTGATCACCTCGTCAAAGGGATCATAAGGTATGCCAAATTAGGTTGTTTTGATTCAACTCAAATTCCTTGCATGTGATAGAAATCGAATGTTTAGCTTGATTTTGTGATGCATTACTAAATTAGATGTGATATGATGTCTAAGGAAAACCCTAGATGATTTCTGGACAAAATCTTGCATGATGCTTGTAGGGTTTCATAATCACCATTGTAGGCGATTGACGAGCTTGAAGAAACTTGATAAATGCTAAAATTATAACTCTTGTTCTAGCACAATTTGAATTTAAGAAGTAATTTCAGAAATATTGATGTTAAGATATGTGCAAAGTTGACTATTTGAAGTGAAATTAAATGATAATTACAAGTCATGAACTTGGTAATGATTATGTGAAAATCTGACCCGCTAGGTGTTTGTTGAAATGCCTAAGTGGGGATTTAAATGTTAAAAATAGGATGAAAACGCAGATTTGATTATCGTTTATAATGATGCGTTAATAATCATGAAAAGAGTTCTAAACCAATTGTAAATTGAACTCTCTAGGCAAAGAGTCCGGACTGTCAAGCGGACAAGCCAGAGGGAATACGCGTGGGAAAGGTGTGCTCTAAAGGTACGAAATTTACCGTTTCGCTACAATATGTTTAGTTGTTGGTCTTATGTTGTTATATTGAAATTTGGTAAACAAGATAAACCAATAAGTCACGGAAGTGACAAAGTGCCTTAAACAAGTAAAACGGGTCAAAACATGAGTTAGAAATAGAGTTTGGATGTGTCTAGCAATGGGGATATCCATTCGGCATCCAAACGGGTCAAAACAAGTTGTGTTACAAATGTAAAACTAATAGCCATCACTTGTGATTGGTTATATAGTCAAGTGAAGGTCGTGTAACGGACACACATTTCCATTGCAAAAGCATGAGCCCTTGTAGAGGAAGTATAGTTCGGAACATTTGTTTGCCAGTCGATTCCGAAAAGCATGATTTACTCCTTAGGATTAAGCATGATAGTTATGACATGATCACTCTCGGGAGGGAAGCGAAAGTCATAATTGGTAAACATGGAAACGGGTGATATGGTTTGAAATTAAAGGTGTAAACAATGCAAGTTAGGGAACTTGTATCAAATAGGTTGAATAAACAAGAGATGAAATAAAAGCCAACTGCTCTTGAAATGACATTTTTAAGCAAAACGTGTTGATAAACGCGTCCGTAATTAAATTACGGTCACGTAGGAAAAAGAATCGGCTAAAACGGACTCCTGAGTCAAAAGTTATGCCAATTCTAAGTTTGGAACTTAGAAAAATGGTGCTGGGTCAAATTAGCAGCTCAATACAACAACAATCTGTCAAAAATCGTTGTTGGCGCCGCGCCACGGCTGAAGGCACACACCGTCGCCACGGCTAAAGGCACACACCGTCGCGCCACGGCTGAAGGCACACACAATCTGTCGAAAATCGTTGGTGTTTAAAGTGTCAAACTAATAATTTTAAATGGTTTTGACTGTAGGTGAATATGGAACCAAATCCGAATGGCGATCCAGCTATGATCAAGAACCGAACGCACTAAACGAAGCTTCCGCACTTGATCTATTTTGTCTTAGCATTATGTAGATACTTGAACTATGTTTTCAAACGTTATCTAGTAGACACTTGAAGTTATGTTTTGTATGTTAAATGGATATTTTCCTTTTAACTGAAATCCCAGGATCAAATATGGTCTTTTAATCAAGAAGGTTTTTGTAAACTCGATATTTTAGTACTAAATTCTTATCTCGTATCATTAATCTCGTTATTTAAACCGGGTCTTACACTAAACGTGTTAACAAAACTTTGAACTCACCAGCGTCGTCTGACACACTTGTCTGCATGCTTGCAGGACGTTAGATTCTTGTTATGGACTTGCTATCTGGGAGTGCTGGAGTGGTCATTGATCGAGACTCTTGGATACTAGTTTCATTGGTTTTGAACATTTAATTTGGAACAGTTGATTAACAGTTTACTATTTGCTTCCGCTGAACACTTACTTTGGTTTAACTTATGATTTTGATTTATATTTTGAAATGAATGGAAATGTTTTATTTAAATATTATGCATAGTTCTATGTGATTGGTGGCTTGGATCCTGGTACGTCACACGTCCCGCGGCGATTCCGCATGTGGTATTTTGGGGGTGTGACAGTTTGGTATCAGAGCCACTGGTTATAGTGAACTAGGTTTTAAAACATTCTATAAAACCAGACTATAACCGAACAACTTCGAAAATCAACCATGACACCTAGCTCCAGATTGCAAGGTTCGTCTTTCGTTTACTTTCGTCTTGTTTAGTAGTCACACACTCACAGCTTGCATGAAACAATATAGTAGATACTATGGTGGTTTGATAGCGTGACACTACTCTTCGAATCTTGAGATTTGTAATCCTGTAATACCTTCTGTTTTGCTACTTGAATGCGGGGGAAACTTTTAGCGCAAGTTAAGAGGCACTGAGATGAGCATGCAAATTGCCTTATTATTATGGGTGCACACATAATAATAACGTGAGGTGCATGTAAGTCCCAGTGAGGCTTAACGAGTGTGACAAGGGTTCTGCCCTATTGTGTGTAAACTTGGTAGTCTGTAGATGTCAACGTGATATTTGACTCCTGCCTTATCTCGATCTTTAAATTTGTTCCCTCTTCTTATATAGAATCATGAGTGGACGAGGTCATGGACGTGGTTACATCGCGATGACCCAAGCTGAGCTGATAAACTTAATCAACACACGTGTGGCTGAGGCCTTAGCAGCCTATCAAGCTGGTACGATACGTGCCAAATCTTCTTTATACTTGTGTCGCGTACACAACTCTTACCCCTGTGTTGTATTCTCTTTCGTCCAATAGGTCAACAGAATCAGAACCATCCTCCTGCCTGCACGTTTAAAACATTTATGGATTGTAAGCCACAGACCTTCAGTGGGACTGAAGGGGCCGTGGGGCTACTTCGGTGGCTCGAGAAGGCTGAGTCGGTATTCGCCATGTGTAACTGTCCCGAGGGGGACCGTGTGAAGTATTCTACGGGCACTCTGGAGGATGGTGCCTTAACTTGGTGGAATGCCCAGGTGCAAATGCTGGGTATCGAGATGGCTAACGCCACTACTTGGGATGAATTTAAGGAGTTGATGCGAGAAGAGTACTGTCCCCACGATGAGATTCAGAAGCTCGAGAACGAGTATTACGATCTGAAGATGGAAGGGTCCGAGATCGAGGCTTACACGAAACGATCTCACGAATTAGCAATTTTGTGCCCTAACCTGTCTCGACCTACATCCCGAAGGATTGAGTTGTACCTCAAGGGCCTAGCACCAGCCGTAAAGGGGTATGTCACTACTGCGAACCATAACAATCTGCCCCAGATCATCCGCTTGGCACATAAGATTACCGACCAAGAGGTCGAGCGTGGTTCATTGCTGCCTCATAAATCTGCTACTACCTTTGCTGCTACAGCTACCACACCTGCTAGTGATAACAAACGGAAATGGAACGATGCAGACAAAGCAACCAGTGCCAGTTAATCTCAGAAAAGGCCTGACAACAGTAATACCCATAGTTTCAGCCAGTCGTCCTTAGTTAATCAAGGTCAGGGCAGCAATCAGAATCAAGGCTCCTACGCTGGCAAGAAGATAAAGTGCAACAAATGTGGTTATCATCATCATGGATAGTGTGTCCGGGTTTACCGTAGATGCGACAAGTTGGGTCATGAGGCAAAAGACTGTAGAGCCCAGTATCCAAAGCAGCAGAATCAGCAGCAACAACATCAGCAAAGACAATAACCCCATCAGAACCAGGGCTTTAAGAAGGGGTGTTTCCAGTGTGGGGATGAGGGCCACATCAAGCGGGATTGCCCTCAGCTCAATCAGAATGCAAACGACAACAACCGCCAGAACAACAACAACAATGCTGGAAACAACAACAATAATGGTAACAATGGGGGCAATGGTGCTCGTGGAAGGGTATTCACTATTGGTGCTGGTGATGCTAGGAACGATGTCAATGTCGTGACTGGTACGTTTTCTGTGAACGATCTTTTTGCTTCTGTATTATTTGATTCCGGTGCCGATTGGAGTTATGTATCCCTAGAGTTTAGTCAGCGATTAGGGTTAACTCCAACACCTTTAGAAGTTAAGAAAGCAGTAGAACTAGTTGATGGTAAAACGATTGAAGCTTCGCATGTCCTATTTGGGTGTAAACTAGATCTTGTGGGTCAAGTGTTTGATATTGATCTCCTTCCTGTTACCCTCAGTAGCTTTGATATAGTAGTTGGTATGGATTGGTTATCCAAACATCAAGCTGAGATTCTATGCATGGAGAAGATTGTACGTATCCCTCTGCCCTGGTGGAGAGTCATTATCAGTTCAAGGGCATCGTAGTGGGACGATGGTTGGTATTATCTCGGCTATGCAAGCGCAGAAGTGTCTACGAAAGGGGTATCCTGCAATTCTAGCATTAGTTACTGATACTCCATCTGAAGAAAGAAAGATCGAGGATCTGCCAGTTGTACATGAATTTGCTGATGTATTTCCTTAGGAACTTCCTGGTTTACCTCCTCACCGTCAAGTGGAATTTCAGATTGATCTTGCACCAAGAGCAGCCTCGATAGCTCGTGCTCCTTACCGTCTAGCACATGGAGAATTGCAGGAGTTGTCTAATCAACTGCAAGAGTTACTGGATAGGGGCTTTATCCGCCCCAGTTCTTCGCCTTGGGGAGCCCCAGTTTTGTTTGTAAAGAAGAAAGACGGGTCCTTTCGCATGTGCATTGATTATCGGGAACTCAACAAGGTGACTATCAAGAACCGCTATCCGTTGCCACGCATTGACGACTTGTTTGATCAGTTACAGGGGTCAAGTTTTTATTCGAAGATCGACTTAAGATCGGGCTATCATCAGGTGAGAGTCCGCGAGGAGGATGTTCCGAAAACGGCTTTTCGAACACGTTATGGACACTATGAGTTTTTAGTTATGCCGTTTGGGTTGACTAACGCGCCAGCGGTCTTCATGGATCTCATGAACCGTGTATGCAAACCGTATCTCGACGATTTCATTATCGTATTCATCGAAGACATTTTGGTCTACTCGAAGAACAAGGAAGATCACGAGCGGCACTTACGTCTCATTTTGGAGCTCCTGAGGAAGGAGCAACTCTACGCGAAGTTTTCCAAGTGTGACTTCTGGATTCGAGAGGTACACTTCCTTGGCCATATTGTGAATGAATTGGGGATACACGTGGATCCTGCAAAGGCAGACGCTGTTAGAAATTGGGCGGCACCAAAGAATCCTTCGGAGGTGCGACAATTTCTTGGCCTCGCTGGGTATTATCGAAGATTTATTAAGGACTTTTCGAAGATTGCTCAACCTCTTACCTCGTTAACACAGAAAGGTGTTGTGTATTCTTGGGGAACGAAGCAGGAGGATGCTTTCCAAATGCTGAAACAGAAACTCTGCAGTGCACCAATTTTGTCTCTACCTGAAGGTATAGAAGACTTTGTAGTATAATGTGATGCTTCCATACAGGGTCTTGGCTGCGTGCTGATGCAACGCAACAATGTGATCGCTTATGCTTCTCGACAACTGAAGGTTCATGAAAGGAATTATACGACGCACGACTTGGAGTTAGGGGCCATGGTGTTTGCGTTGAAAATCTGGAGGCACTCCTGTACGGTACCAAATGCACCATCTACACCGACCACAGGAGCCTTCAGCATATTTTCGACCAGAAGGAATTGAATATACGACAGCGTCGCTGGGTAGAATTATTGAACGACTATGACTGTGCAATCAAGTATCATCTGGGTAAGGCCAACGTAGTAGCTGACACTCTCAGTCGAAAGGAATCGAAACCCAAACGTGTTCGCGCCTTGCAGCTCACCATTCATTCTAACCTGCCTGACCAGATCCGTTCTGCACAAGCTGAAGCGTTGAAGGAAGAAAACTATGAAGCGGAGTATCTACGGGGTATGGAGAAACGACTCGAGAAGAGATCAGATGGTATTTACTATTTCATGGAGCGGATATGGATTCTGTTGTTTGGTAACCTTAGAGAGCTTGTGATGGACGAAGCACACAAGTCTCGATACTCTGTTCACCCGGGCTCGGATAAGATGTATCTGGATCTCAGAGTCATGTATTGGTGGCCGAAGATGAAATCTCACATCGCAACCTATGTGAATAAGTGTTTGATTTATTCAAAAGTTAAAGTAGAGTATCAGAAACCGTCTGGATTGCGGCAACAACCAGAAATACCCATGTGGAAATGGGAACAAATCGCAATGGATTTTGTCACTGGGCTACCCAGAACTCAAAACAGAAATGATACCATTTGGGTGATCGTTGATCGTCTCACGAAGTCAGCGCACTTTCTGGCAATCAAGGAAACAGATAAGTTCTCACAACTAGCTGCTGTCTACCTAAAGGAAGTGGTTTCTAGGCATGGGGTGCCGACATCTATTATCTCTGACCGTGACCCGTGTTTCGTTTCGGATTTATGGCAGTCGATGCACAAATCGTTCGGCTCGCGTCTCGACATGAGTACTGCTTATCACCCGCAGACGGATGGTCAAAGTGAACGAACCATCCAGACACTTGAAGACATGCTGCGGGCGTGTGTGATTGATTTTGGCAAGGGTTGGGAGAAGCACTTGCCTTTGATAGAGTTTTCTTACAACAATAGCTACCATACCAACATTCAGGCAGCTCCATTTGAAGCATTGTACGGACGGAAGTGTCGTTCACCCCTCTGTTAGGCTGAGGTGGGTGACAGCCAGGTCACAGGCCCTAAACTTGTGTTGGAAACTTCAGAAAAGATTGTTCAGGTCAGGAATCGGATGGCAGCAGCGCGCGATTGTCAGAAAAGCTACGCTGACAAGCGTAGGAAGCCTTTGGAGTTCACAGTTGGTGATCGTGTTATGTTGAAGGTCTCACCCTGGAAGTGTGTGGTGCGTTTTGGAAAACGCGGCAAACTAAACCCTCGTTATGTAGGGCCATTCAAAATTCTGGAGCGGATTGGTAAAGTGGCCTACAAGTTGGAGTTACCTACTGAGTTGGGTAACGTCCATGATGTGTTCCATGTGTCACAACTAAAGAAGTGTTTGTCTGATGAAACACTGGTGGTACGGCTTCAAGAGCTGAAGATCGACGACAAGTTGCAGTTTGTCAAAGAACCGATAGAAATTATGGACCGGGAGGTCAATGTCCGTAATCACAGCCGTATTCCAATCGTGAGAGTTCGTTGGAACTCAAGACGTGGACCGAAGTTTACGTGGGAACGCGAGGACCAGATGAAGCTTAAGTACCCACATTTATTCCCTGATGACAAGTCCAAGCCGGGCATATCTAAATCTAATGCAACTAGTGAATTTCGGGACGAAATTCCCATTCAAGTTGGGGATGATGTGGTACCCGCGGAAAATTCACAGTCATCCTGAGTTAACATCTCATCGTTTTGGATTACTTGACAAATTTCGGGACGAAATTTCTTTCAAGTTGGGGATGATGTGACAACCCAAGATTTCAAGGTCTTTCCTCGACACGTTACTCGTTTCGCATAGTGTTTTCGTAATTCGTTGCATTATAACTTGTGCATGTTCCATATATGTTTGGTGCTTTGTATTGTTGTTGGATTAATTAATAAAAGCTTATAAGATTTAGATAAACTTATTATAAATCTTGACCATTCAGTTTGCATGTACGGCCCAATCATATAACAACGGCCCATGTGACTTTATAAGTAAGGTCCAATTAAATTGTTGACATTATAAGGTTGTCGGCCATTTATATTAATTCAATATTGATAGGCCCTATCAGTAGTGTTTAAAGCAGGAATCATATTTGCATGTTCCACTAGAATTTCGTCATCATTCCATCTTCGACGAAACATGGGGGTTTCGTTACATTCTTCAGCCGACGAAACATGGGGGTTTCGTCCAGTGGGTTTCGTCGCTATGGGTCTCAGCCCAGTACGGTTTTGTGGCCCAAACAAAACCTAAACATGCTGCCCTTGTTATTTAACGGAAACCGCTTAACCCTAGACCCTTATTCTCACTTGTAAACATCGGCAACCCTATTTTCTCCCTTCAAACCTACGGCGGTTTCGTGAAGCTCCTTCGTTCGTCTTAGCATACCTCCGAGTATACGCAGTCATTTGGTTAGTTCAATCACCCTTGTTACGATACGTATGATTTACTTGTTGATCCATGATTGATGTACAAACTGGATGGGTTATAGATATGCTATGTTTTGAGATGATCTAGACTATATAATGTGTAAGAACTGATGTGTTCGAATATACATAGATTGATTTACTGTTAGGGTTTTGATGTCTTTTATGCAGTTATACACCCTACTCCGTTAATAATCCTGTTACCATATGTATATGGTGTTATCCGTGAAAACAACTATTGAGTAAATGAGATTGGTTACATTATATGGGATGATTTGATTAATGTAATGATTTCAAATGATCATTTGATGCGATTAGGGTTATGAAACAAAGAAGCTGTTAAGAAATTAGGAAACTTTCATGGCCATTGGCGAAACATCTTGAGGTTTCGTCACATACTCATCGACGAAACACCCTGGAGTTTCGTCAACTATACACCTACGAAACCTTAAAGGTTTCGTCACTCACATCTTCGGCGAAACCCTTGATATTTCTTCTATTAGGTTAACATATGGATAGTGGATTGTGGTGACATGCATGTTAATAAGTATGGGTAATATTTGCATATGAAGGTAATAACCGACCCATGTGATCTAATCATTCTATATTTGGTCTAATCAAATTCATCATTAAATTGTCAGAACAGTGGTTTAGTATTTCAAGTTTGCATGTGATCATCATTATCAATAACCTTTGACCATTAATAGTTTGCATGTATTGAAAATTGACCTGTGATTTATCGGCCCTACAATATGTGTTTGCAACAGTTAATGAGTTTATGTGAAATATGAATTGGTGACGTAAATGTTTATACAACTTGAATACCAGTTATGTGATGGCAACGAATAACTAATGTACACGAGTAATTGTTACGACTAGTCATATTTTATGTGTTTCTGGTACACCACTAGATTGATGGTGTATGTAATACTTGTGTGCTACATGTGTAATACGTATAAGGGATTTGTGATTAAGTGTTACGAAACTGACAGGTACTGGTAATCATATTAGGATTTGGTCGACCAATTGTAAACACGTAACTAATCTTACCGAGCAAATCAAGGTGAGTTCACTGCTCTTTTTCCAAGCATGCGTCCCGGGGAGGGACATCTGGTATACGTTCCGGGGAGGAATGCTGGGTTATTGGGATGTTTGTTAATACTCGCATATCTATCACCAAAGTCCGATCTACCGATAGTTGCCGGGGAGGCAACGGGATATTAGTTAATAGCGCTATTTAGGTTTGGCAACCTCACACCGTACCGGGGAGGTCGGGAGTGAACTAATGATCCCAGTCTTGACCATTGCTTTGATAGAGGCAATGGGGTTTGGGCAAAACAACTTAAGCCATCAGCGGTAAACGAGTTATTACAACATCAAATCATTAAACTGTTTTATACTCATATCTGGTAACTAAACGTGTTAACAAAACTTTGAACTCACCAGCGTCGTCTGACACACTTGTCTGCATGCTTGCAGGACGTTAGATTCTTGTTATGGACTTTCTATCTGGGAGTGCTGGAGTGGTCATGGATCGAGACTCTTGGATACTAGTTACATTGGTTTTGAACATTTAATTTGGAACAGTTGATTAACAGTTTACTATTTGCTTCCGCTGAACACTTACTTTGGTTTAACTTATGATTTGGATTTATATTTTGAAATGAATGGAAATGTTTTATTTAAATATTATGCATAGTTATATGTGATTGGTGGCTTGGATCCTGGTACGTCACACGTCCCGCGCCGATTCCGCATGTGGTATTTTGGGGGTGTGACATCTGGGGGTAGGGTTTCTGCATAAAAGGGTTAATCCTCTCACCGATTGATGATAGGAGCTACTTCACCAGAGAACACTGCAAAACAGAAAGCCGTTAGACTTGCCACGGGGAGAATGGGGGTTCTCTCCGTGACCACCCTCCGGCGTGAGAATAAGTACTGTAATCTCAAGAAGAAGATGAAGTAGTAATAGTGAAAGTAAGTGAAAGTGAATGAATAGATTGTACCTGAATTCTCATATTTATAACCGAAGTTTGGCGCCAAAACTATCATGGAGGAAATAATAGAATCTCCTTTTTTGTTAACTGTTATCTCCTTTTCCGTCAATCAGTTATCTCCACATCCATGCACACGGATCGTGGATTTAATCAACGGCTGGGGATATACCACGTGGAAAGTAGCTTGATCTAGATTAGCATGTAAATTGTTGCCATCATCGTGACTTAAATGAAGGCTCTGGATTGTGCCAGTCATATTCGGTTATAACCGAATGAGGTTGTGCACGATGGGCATTTAATGGCTTCTAGAAGATCTACAATTGTACACCATTGATCCTTTGCCACGTGTCTATTCTGTTATAACAGAAAAGATTCCTTTGCTCCAGTCTTTATTTTTATACGCGCGGATAAGTTCAAGACTTGTCTTCTGTTGTCAAAACTTCAAGCTTAACTTATACCCTTGCGCGGGCCCGCACAAGTGAGTTAATTGAATATTTGTCTTTTCCTTTCTCCAGCGCATGGTTATTAAAGACTGATCTTCTAAATCCTCTCTAGACACGTTGCACAGCCGCGCAACGTCTGTTTAAGATGAATTTGAAGTGTAATTATGGTATGGTCCTCTGCGCTTGCGCAGGGTTTTTGGGACCATACCCTTTCAAAGAAAAAGTTAAATTAAAGAACATTCAATGATTAAGGCGTGTGTCTCACAATCAAAAAGTTAAGATTTAAATCCTACCAAATGCAGGTTATAAGTTTTGATTTGTTTATCAAAATTTTAAAAACTATTCTTAAATAAAAGAGTTAATTGCCATTTTAGTCCCTGAGGTTTGTCTAAAATTGCCATTTTAGTCCAAATAGTTTGTTTTCGCCTCTGGGTCCCTGACTTTTCCATTTTATTGCCATTTTGATCACATACCCTAACTCCATCCAAAAACCTCATTTTTAACCAGGGGTATTTTGGGGATTTTCAATTTAAATTTTTTCAATTGCCATTTTGATCCAATTCTAAAAAATAAAAAAAATCTAAAAAATAGAAAATTCTAAAAAATAAAAAAAAATCATAAAAATCAAAAAATCAAAAAAATAAAAAAAAATTCTAAAAAATCCAAAAAATTCTAGATAATCCGAAAAATTCTAAAAAATAAAAAAATACAAAAATTAACAAAATTTCTAAAAATAAAAAAATTCTAAAAATCAAAGAAATCAAAGAAATCTAAAAAATCAAAAAAATTCTAAAAAATCAAAACAATTCTAAAAAATCATAAAAAATAAAAAAAATTCTAAAAAATCATAAAAATAAAAAAAATAAAAAAAAATCTAAAAAATAAAAAAAAATCTTAAAACTCAAACAAACATATTTTAAAGTTTCAAATTCAAAAAATAACGATATATTCCTCATCCAGACGAATATATTTTCAAGTTTTATCTATTTTGTTGAGTGAATGAGTGGTCATGATGAGATAGAACTATTTATCCATTTAAAAAAACAAATTTCATTTTAAGTTGACATCTTTCACAAACATTCTTATATTTTCACATTAATTATCACACTTTTGGCCTTTTTATATATGTTTTCATAGCAAAACTATTTATTACAATAATAGTTTCATCTTTAGTTTTGTATCAATTAATATAATTTACTAAATATAAATATCATGAAATATAAATTTTATAAACCAAAACATAACATGCATGTTCGTTAATTAGTGGTTTTATCTCATCATTACCACTCATTCACTCAACAAAATAGATAAAACTTGAAAATATATTCGTCTGGACGAGGAATATATCGTCTTTTTTTTTTTTGAATTTGAAACTTTAAAATATGTTTGTTTGAGTTTTTAAATTTTTTATTTTTTAGATTTTTAGCATTTTTTTGACTTTTAGAATTTTTTTATTTTTAGATTTTTTTTTTATTTTTATGATTTTTTTATTTTTTAGAATTTTTTTTTTATTTTTATGATTTTTTGATTTTTTAGAATTGGATCAAAATAGCAATTGAAAAGATTTAAAATGAAAATCCCCAAAATACCCCTGGTTAAAAATGAGGTTTTTGGATGGAGTTAGGGTATGTGATCAAAATGGCAACAAAAGGGAAAAGTCAGGGAACTAGAGGCGAAAAAAACTCTTTAGACTAAAATGGTAAATTTGGACAAACCTCAGGGACTAAAATGACAATTAACTCTAAATAAAAAGTTGGATCACTTTGCAAATTTATATCTATGTAAAAACTATTACTAAATAAAAGTTGGATCACTTTGCAAATTTATATCTGCGTGTTTAATGGTGTACGGATTTTTTTAATATTTTCTTCTGGCTTTTGGTATTTGGGCATCCGACACATCTTTGGATATTCAATAGGGTCGTATTATTGAGAAACCTTGGAAAATTAAATCGACACCTTCAATATCCATGCTATAGGCCTATACGATGCGTATTATATGAAATTCAAACTTCAAGGTCAGTCAAAGGCTCATAATGTCCCCATCATGCGGAGTAATACGCATCGTATAGGCCTATACGATCCGTATTATAGTACGATGTTGCTTTCTGTCACTCAAAAGTGACGTAAAGTGATTGACGTCAGCCCTATACGGGTCGTACAGGCCTATACGACCCGTATTGAATTGTAAAAAAAATATTACATTAAAAATGTGATACGATATGCCACAGTACGCTATAATACTATATTTAACGATAAAAAAATAATAAAGATTTTAAAATTGATTTAAACAAAAATAACCAATAATAAACATCAATAACAAACCCAAAACACCAAAATTGTTACTCTACTTACACGAATAATATTCCGTGTTATCTACTTTTACACTACAATGCTACATGGTTATTCTATATTATTGCATTTTAAGTAACAAAAATATGTTTCTGAAAATATATTTTACTTATGAAATATGTTAGGCAAGGAATATGAAATATATGTTTTGTAAGTCAAATTTGCAAATATATAATATGTTCTTCAAGTCACGAACTATGTTAATAATGTTATACTTGAATCATATATACATGAAATCTAGTTCTCCATTTTGTAATTACCCCAGGTGGTGAGCTCATGTAAATCATTGTTACAAAAACAGTGTAGTACCAATCGTGAAAATATGCATACATCACCAATGTATCAAGTTTCACGCTTACACTATGGAATGCGGGGCGTCAAAGGTTGCCACATCCAGCGGGTGAGGCGGGGAGCACCGCCAAATGGAGGGGCTCTATGGCGGGGGCGCTAGGTGGTCGTCAGCTCGCAAGTGACATGGCATAGAATTTAAAAGTTGGTGCAAAGGGGTGTTTTTTTTTTTTGAGGAATCTGTGCCTACATGGTACACTTTTTTTCACATGTTGCATGAAGCACAAGACATAGTCTTACATGAGCCTTAAGTGTCAATTGGTCGGACCTACATTGAGCCCGAGGGGGGGGAGGGGGGGGGGGGGCAATTAATGTAATTTGTAGGCAAAAATCCTGATCGCCCCCTTTAAAAGTTCGGTTAAACCCTCCAATCGCCTCTCAAGAAAATAAATTCTAGGCCGACCACCGTAAAATGTAAATAGTCTCTAATAAACATAAAAATACCCATGAAACAATTTGTAGTGTTATTTGTAGGCAAAAATCCCGATCGCCCCCTTTAAAAGTTCGGTTAAACCCTCCAATCGCCCCTCAGGAAAATAAATTCTAGGTCGACCACCGTAAAATGTAAATATTCTCTAATAAACATAAAAATACTCATGAAACAATTTATATAATATATAAGTTCAACAATGAGTACACATAGTTTTTAACGTGTGGTCCATGTACGCCAAACCAAATTTAAAGAGATCCGGAAAATTATTACTTTGAACATTTTCGGTGCTGGTGAATATATAATGTTACACTCATATTCACACTTTGTACCAATTTATTTCTATTGGCTTCCATATTTTTATTAGAGAAAGTGCAGGAAAAGTCAAATATTAAGGCTATATAACATGAAACACATGTCCTGTTGAAAATTAAAAAAACGCGGAAAGTTTTTATAGGCAACTCAAGTTGTATTAGATAAACCCTTAATCATGATAAATTTACACTTTCTAAAATTGCATTAACTAAAAAATCATTAAAAATAGTTTTAAAATATTCCAAAACTGATATGGTGTATCTATACCTAATAAATAACTAATTCCTTGCGTCATGTATTTTACTTCCGTGAGAACTAAGGGCGTAGTATAGTGGGGGGGGGGGGGGGGGGGCTGAACTTTTCGCTCAATGTGTCCGATATCTGGTTTTCGTCTAGATTTTTAGGTATATACGTTTTCGACCCCCGTTTTAGAATTTTTTTAGGTATATACGTTTTCGGCCCCTCGATCGGAAATCTCAAATTTCGCCAGTGGTGAATACAATATACTTTTCGTGCTTCTCTTATTTTACTATTCGTATTTTATTTCTTAATTTTAAAATTTAATTTAATTGTATCTTATTTCAAAATATGGTTTTATAATCCCTAAATCATCATTACTAACTACTTAATATTTAGAGTTAATTGCCATTTTCGCCCCTGTTTGGGCACATTTGCCATTTTCGTCCAAAATGAAGGTTTTGTACCATTTTGCCCCTTAACGTTTCTAACTTTTTGCCATTTTCATCCAAATACCTAACCAAGTTAATTTAGACCATATTATGGGTATTTTTGAAATTTCTCATTAATAAGGGGGTAATTTACAAATAAGTTTACCATATATATATATATATATATGTCTTTTATCCCTTTATTCATCACTAAACACCCCTTTTACACTTACACAGTGAAGAAAAAAAAACCTAAATCACCCCCCTTTCTTCTTCATCTCGTTCCATGAATCAAGACATGGTTGTATGTAATTGCGGTGCTCAGACTATCATAAAAACTTCGTGGACCTCCCAAAATCCTGCTCGTCGATTCCATTGCTGCAACAGAGCGGTATGTATATGTGTAATTAGGGTTTAGTTGCAAAATCAAACTTCATCTTTATTCATGTTGTACGTATTGCAGGGTAGGACTTGTGGTTTTGTGAGTTGGGCTGAACCTCCAATGAATCAAAACCCTGCTGTGATGATACCTGCATTGTTGGACACAATAAGAAGGCATGAAGAAAATGCAAGAGAGATGGCATATAAGATCAGTTTAAGGGATCAACAAGCAAGAACAATGGCTCGACAGAACAGGGTGATGAAAATATTTCTAGGCTGCACCTGGTTATTTGTGGTGATGTATTACATTTGTAGTTGAAAAAATTGTCATAAAAAGGGTAGTTGGCTAGCGTAATGTAAGGATCTGTCTTTTGGTTAACGTAATGCAATGATCCGTCTTTTGGTTAGCGTTACAATGTAAAGAACTGTCTTTTGGTTAATGGTATCTTGTGTATTTGGTTAGCGTTATTGTAATGTAAAGAATCCATCTTTTGGTATCATGTTTATTGGTGCATTTCGACCAAATTTTGCATTTCGACCAATTTGTTCATTTCGACCAAACACTTTTTAAACAATTGCAAGCTTTTAAAACTGGTGCAAGCTTTTAAAACAACTGCAAATTAAAAATGAACCTAAAACTGCTGCAAGCTTATCACTGCTGAGTTAAAATTGGTGTTGTTTATCACTGAAGCTTATCACTGCTGAGTTAAAACTGGTGCAGTTTATCACTGCTGCAAGCTATTAAAACTGGATAGTTTAAAACTGCTGCAATGAACCTAAAATTACAAACTGAGTAAAAACTGGTGCAATTTAACTGCTGCAATGAACCTAAAACTGGTACAGTTTAAAACTGCTGCACAAGCTTTTAAAACAACTGCTGCAAATTACAAACTGCATGTTCATGGAGCATAAGTTAACTGCATATTACAAACTGCAAATTACAACTGCTGCAAAAACCTTAGATAGACCATCTATTATAGACCTGATTAACAGCTTACTAAACCTGATTAACAGCTTACCATCTATTATAAACATAAAATACATAGACCATCTATTATAGGCCATCTGCACAAAAAGTTTAAACTGCACAAAAATCTTCAACTGCACCAAAAACTTCAACTGCACAAAAAACTTCAGCTGCACAAAAACTTCAACTGCACAAAAAACTTCAGCTGCACAAAAACTTCAACTGCATCCAACTAAGGGACATGCTCTGACTGTTGTGACTGACCAACACCTGGCTTGTTTCTACAAGTTCTCTTGTTATGGCCTTTCTCCTTGCAAAGCTTACAAGTCAACGAGTTGCCCTTCCTTGGCATTTTTCCAGTAGTTGGTATCTGTTCGCTTAACTTTTCAACTTCGGCTTCTAATGGCTTCTTTTTGCCCTTTAACTCATCAATTTCCACTACAGACTTCTTTCTCTTCTTTTTTGGTCTCCCAACCTGGGCATGATACTTTGGAGCAACTAATGTAGTTGGGCATGCAGATTTTGGCCACATGTCCATGCCATTAATTGGGTCAATGAGACATGCATACACATCCTTCCATGTCTGTAACCAGTATGCCCTATCCACCCATAGAACGTACCATATGTAATGTCAGGATTGAAATTTGCGTCTTCACCTCTGATACACCAATTATCTGGCTCCAAATCACTAGACGATTGGGCCATTGAAGATTCTTCAACGATCCGTTCTTGTTCTTCAGCGATTCGTTCTTGTTCTTCAGCGTTTTAGGGTTTCTTGTCTCTGATGAAATGGATTTTAAGAAGTAGGTGAGTTATAAAGTCAGATAAATAATAACTAGAAGATAATTTATAAATTACCCCCTTTTAATTGATAAATTTCAAAAATACCCTATAATAAGGTATAAACTAACTTGGTTAGGTTAAAAATAACCCATAATAAGATATAAAGTAACTTTGTTAGGTATTTGGATGAAAATAGCAAAAAGTTAGAAACGTTGGGGGCAAAATGGTACAAAACCTTCATTTTGGACGAAAATGGCAAATGTGCCCAAACCTTAGGGGCGAAAATGGCAATTAACTCTAATATTTATTTTATTCAGTCATGTTATACACGGGTTTCTAGCCTAATATATACACAGACAAAAATCTATTATATATAATAAATGAAAGTTATTTGGGGCACGTGTCAGTAGATGAGGGCATCGTTTTTTCCCTTTTCCCGCCGAACAGTACCACTTCCCTTTATTCTCACCTTTTAACAAACCCTGCTTCATTCTTCTTCTTCACATTTCCATACCAGATCCACTTTCTTTCTTTCTGATGTTCATCCTTCTCCTTCTTCACATTTTCATCTCATCAACAACGTCCGACAGAGGTTACATCTATTGGATACATCTGCGTTTGAAACCCTAAATCATGTACCATCGAGTACTTGAAGAATAGAATAATCATGTAAGATCTATTTTTTCATTCAGAAATTTTATTTAGTTTTAGCTATTTTCTTATACTGAACACGATGAACCCTTTTGTACCCTCAGAAGAAGAAGAAGCTCTCCTAAGGTTTCTTATCGTTCATAATGAACCCTTTTGTACAAGCTCCTATTAATCGGTGACACTGGTATGTTGTAATAATGTTTTTATTATTGTTTATATATATATATATATATAGGATTAGGTTCAAACGTGAACAAATTTCCAAGAGTGAACCGCGTGAACTGATCTGAACCATTAATTCCATATACATTTAACAAGGGTAAGATTGTAACTTTATATAAATATTGAATTTAAATTATTGTCTTATTAATTTCAAAATCCTACCATATTTAAATCATCATCAGTTACCAAAATTTTTGATATCTACAAAACAATTACTTATTTTAAATATGTTAGGATAATATTTACTTATTTTAATATTGTCATTGTTTTTGGTCATAGTATCAAGATTCGAATTATAGTTTTAGTCTTTTTTTGGTTAAACTAGAGTTTTCAGTCATCTTTTTTATTGTGTATAACTCTTAGCTCCGTAGTACACATGTGTACTGCTGTGTTCTATACATTCCAACACGATAGTACACATGTGTATAATACATGGTATAGTACACATGTGACCCGCAACATTGTTGTCTTAGCTCCGTAGTACACATGTGTACCGCTGTGTTCTACTGTTCTATACATTCCAACACGATAGTACACATGTGTATAATACATGGTATATTTACGGGATTTACTCTCTTATTATTGGAAATAATTTTCTTTCCTAGTTTTAAATAAGCAAAATAATATAATTACCCTTCTACCCTTTTAATTTTAATAAAACAATAAAATCTAACCTATTAATTACAATCATGCCACCCCTTTAAATAATCAAGATCATATTAATCAGCGGTCAAGATTTGTTCACGCAGTTCACTCTTGGGAGGTTGTTTACGCTGGAACCTTACCCTATATATATATATATATATATATATATATATATGAATAACTTTTTGTAGCTTTTGATTTTTGTCTTTTATTTGTTATTGTTTATTCAGATGCTTGCTTTGTTGTATCATGTGATTACGAGTAGATTGATTTTGATATGTTTGTAGTTTTTGTTTTTCACAATCTGTTTTGTTGATTTATTCACCCATGTTATTAATGTTGGATGCACCTATGTTTCTTGATCCTCTGTTTTTCACAATCTGTTTGTTGATTAGAAGTAACCTCTGCCGGATCGTTGTTGAGGAGTTGGAAATGTGAAAGAGAAGGAGAAGGACGGTAAATTCATTGTTGGATTTTTTATGTAGTTAACTAAATTGAGTCGCTTTACTACTCAATTACAGATAAGTTTTTGAGATTGTTTTCACACTTTATTATTTTTGCAGCAAGTTCTACTTGATTATTCATGTGGCAACTTTATATTTGCAGGGTTGTGAATTAAGGTTGGTTGTTACTTAATTTGTGTTTACTTTAATGATTTTCAGTTTCATGTAGTCATTGTTTAGAAACTGATTTTGTATTCAGCTTTGTTTATAGGTCATACCAGCCCAAAAGTTTAGGCTTCGTCTCTTTTTGTTATTCGGTATGGTACTTAATCTTATAATCAGTTTTAGTTTGTTTTTTAAGAAGGTGTTGTTGTCATGGACATCGAGGTGATTTCACATGCCTCCAAGTTGTATTTTTGGTGTAGAGCAATTGCATAAAAACTAATATGTGACTTTTTTGAGTAATAATAAACTTAAATCTCTTCTTTTGCCATATAATTGTTGCATTATCTTCTTCCTTCTTCATTGCATAACTCCACGGCAACCTCAAGTGGTCTGATTTAGTTTTTGGTATTTGTAACATTTTGAATTACTGTTTATTGATGCATTGATTCATTTGTAATCACTTGCAAATCACCTGTCATCTTAATTTGAGCAATTAAACTGAGTTTTCTTAAACAACACCGTAAGTTTCGTTCACTAATCCATGCATTTGTTAATTCCTCATGTTTTTTTGATTCTTAATCGTTGATTCTGTTTCAAGTACACTTTTTGCTGTTAGTTCCATGTGTTTTTTTCAGATTAATTGTTGCTATATATATATTGGTTTTGTTTTGATGAAAAGGGAAAACGTTCGAGACGTTTGATCCAAGAACCGAAGAAAAGATATCGGATATTGCTGAAGGAGATTAAGATGATGTTGATCTTGCTGTTGAAGCTGCACGTTGATCCACAATAAGCACTGCCAATCTAAGTTTCCTCCAATAACAGTGGTTATAACAAGTTAATAAGGCAAAGCACTGATCTGCCTAACAACTGTTGGATATAAAGACTGTTGTACACAAAGACTGATGAGGATTATCCACTGTTGAAGACCAAAGCACTCATGAAGACCAAAGCTCTGTTGAAGACAAGCACTGATGAACCAAAGGTCTGATCAAACAAAGGTGAACCACTGGCCAACAACAACAGTGGTTCAGCATGAACATTAGTTATTCTACCTTTGTTTATATTAACAGTGTTTATATGTAACAATATTTATCACATCAGTGTTTTATAGTCTGTTAGGTTGTTAGATGTCATCACCTCAGTGTTTATATGTAACAATATATATGACATCAGTGTTTATATGTAACAGTGTTTATCACAACAGTGTTTATATGTATCAGTATTTATCACATTACCTCAGTGGTTTGATCTTTATACTAATAAATAAAATGGATGTACACTTAGAAACTGATGTATTCTTGGGTATAGTATTCTTGAAACCAAGTTGTTTTTTTTGCAAACTGATGTTTATGGGCAAACATCTGTTTAAGGTCAAACATTTGTTTAAGGCCAAACTTATTTTTATGGCCAAACATCTGTTTAAGGTCAAACTTCTGTTTAAGTCCAGACAACTGATATATAATGCCAAACATTTTTTTTAAGCCCCAACATCTATTTAAGTCTAAACAGATGTTTAACCAGATCCACTATCTTCTCATCTTTTAACACTCTTCAAAATACTTAAAAATGATAGTTTTAATTAATCCTTAAAAGTATGTTACAACCACTGTGTTGGTTCAAACATCTGATTGTTAAAAGTTATCCACTGCTGAAAGACAACCTCTGTTTCTTCATTCTTCATGTTGACCATTGACTGACAAAACATCAGTGTTTCAATCACTGTTGGCTATCCACTGATAGTCAAAAAACATCCACTGCTCACATTTTTATTGTTGACATCCACTGATATTGACCATCAGTGGTTTCCCTAAAGAACAGCCACTTCTCACATTTTTATTATTGATGGGGTTAATTAGTGATAGAATGAAATTATCAAAAGAATACTAGAATTACAATGAAATTACCATTTTACCTATTCGTTACATTCCAATGAGATAAGAGTTCCTCCAACATTGTTTTCATGATAAAAATTAAAGTTAAAATAAAAAATAAAAAAATACTGTTGATAACAATTTGTTGCAAATCAAATCAGTAATTAATGCTAATTTCTTGAGCTTTGGACATTGAAAATTTGCAAAATGTGAATTTCAAATTGACGGTTATTATCTCTTAATTAAAGTTAAAATAAAAATTAGAAAAGTCATGATCACAATTGTTTTCAAATCAAATCAGTAATTACTGATAATATCAATAAGTTTTGAAATTCAAAATATGCAAAATGGTAATTTAAAATTTACGTTCTTTCTCTTTTTTTCCTACTTTGCATATCATTTCTAATATTTAATTACTTTAATAAAGCAGGATATAAGGATATTCACTACTAACCTTTCATAACCCATTTGCCAGTGGTTTCAATCTAAATTGTGAATGCAGAATCGGTAAGCTTGAATTCCATATATCAGTGGTATTTTTTTATGAACATCCATGCTAATTGTATTATCATATTACGTTTATCAATAGATATATTTTACTTATTCTTTTTTGTATGTACAGTCTTCAAATGGAGGTTGCAAAGGTTAGCATGCTTAACGATCTTAATACATTCTTAAATAACTATTCGATCAGAGTGAAGATTGTTACCATGTTGAGGAAGATGATGAATCAAAACAAAAATGAAACATATCGCCTTGATATGATCTTCATGGATGAGATGGTACTGTATATATTTGTCTTATAATTCTTTTTGGACATTTGAATACATAAATGTTATATAACACATTTTTTATTTAATCGGATGTTTCATTTTGTTAGGGAACTATGATATAAGCCAGCTGTCTACATAAGACGCTAGATAGATTCAAAGATTTCCTTCAGCTTGATCAATGTCTTCTTATCACCAAACCGTCTCTTGCTGCTAATAAGTCTTCTTCTAAGTATACCAACAGAAATGACAAAATATCTCTGTATTTCTATACTCTGTTGAGAAATGCATTGATTGGTCTGGATCGAAATACCGTTTTAATTTCATTAACCTCAAGGATGTTGTTCAAAATAAAATTGAAGTTAATACAGTTATTGGTATGTAAATCACTATATGATATATATGTACTGTTTTTTTTCATGTTATCGCTTCTTAATGCTGTTTTCTTTTAACAACATATTTTTGTTTATAGATTGGATTGGTTATGTGGAAGTATGTTTCAATCTAGAGGATACAACAAAGAAGGATGGGAGCAAGGGCAATAGGCTTAATCTTAGAGTTGAAGACCTTGAGTGAGTTCATTTTATTAAGTTGTTGCATTTTGACGTTTAAAGCATGATAAGGTTGCTTGATGTTATTATGTTTTATGTTAATATTTTAGAGGTCAAAAGTGTCCGGTTACTTTGTGGGATACTTTTGCTATTGACATGTTTGCTTACATGAATGATAAGAAACGAGAGAAACATGTTGTTATCCTTTGTCATTTTGGTATGGTCAACCTTTACAAAGGTACAATTTAAACTTAATTAGCTTAATTTTTATTTATTTAGTAATTTATATTTATATTTATTTATATGTTTTAATTTTGACACTGTTTATATTGATCTACATATGGTTTTATTTTTAAATTCAGGCAAGCGTGGAGTTGCAAACGGGTTTGACCTTAGCAGACTTTTATTAACACTGACATTGAGAGATATCTTCTTTTAGGAAGAGGTATAGCCTTTGCTAATCAAAAGTGGGGAGATTGTTGGCAAAAAAATAAGTTGCGAATCTATCATAAGTCTGGTAAAAAAATGGGTTGTGAGGGTCAGAACAGAAAATTCAACGCCAATAATAAATGACGGTTGGGAGAGTGTTGTTCAAGACCTCAATCTGCCGAGGGATACTTTGTTGGTTTTCAGACCGTTAGGTGATTTTGGGCTTGAACTTTCATGTTTTGTTGATGGCATGTGTGGTGAATCTTATTTCACGTTTAATCGTTATGCAAGATTTGGTTTTACGGTATGACTATTGATCTTAACTTGAATTCTTTTGCATCTTAAACGTGTCAACACTTATTCTCATAAGTTACATACTTCATGTATAGTATTCATTATTTTTAATTTTATGCAGGTAATCGAAGACTACTTCATTAAACAATTTTACGTAAACAGCCCACCAGGTGGCAAATTTCAAATCTGTTATAAGGGTTCCTATTGGAATGTTGAGGCATCTAAGGTTGATACCAACTTTGTATTTGCAAGAGGATGGCCGGAAATGTGCAACGATGTTGGGATACTGGAGGATGATTTAATTGTGTTTAGCAGAATTGATGATGTTGTTTTTGAGGTAGTAGTTTATAGAGATGAGACTGAGATTTGCTTTTCGAAGAAACCTGAATCTGACGATGATAGTGTACTTGAGATATCGAAGGCTGATTATGTTGAGAATGTATTCAAGGTACGTATATATTTAGCATTAGTAGTAAAAGTTTTAATTATTTTAGCATTATATTAATTATTTCATTAATGTTGATCAGGACATCTATGAGGATGAAGAAGTTGTGTCTGTAGGTGAAGGAAGAACCGTTACTCAGGTACTTACTAAATTATTAAAATTATTTATTTTTAATTTAACACATATAAGAATTTAATGTTTATAACTATTAGTAATGCTGTTTACTGATGTTATATTTATCCAATAATGTATTATTTAGAAGAAGTTAACAACCAATGCCGAATGCACGTCGAAGAGACGCATGTCTTCACGATTGAACAAAACCCAAGATGTAAGTTTACCATCTTAAAGATTGTTATATTACTATGGTTATTAAAGTTACTCTATGACAACAGGTTAAGAAGAAAGGTAAAGTTACTTCTGAGAGAAAGGAGACAGTCAAGAATACGACTAAGGGAAATGCTGCCTTACTTGTCGACACAAGTGATCATATTGGATGTTCTTCATCTGCTCAAAAAGTTAAGGTATCTATACTTGCCACTTAATTAGTATATGTTATATAAACTGTTTTTTTTTGTGTGCATATATTCAACATTCCTTTAATTCACATGTATATGTTTACTTTTTCATCAAGGGGAAGAGAGCCGCCTGTTGGTGCATATGTCTGTTGACTTCGTCTTATATCGAGTCTCAGTTTTGTTGCGGATATGAACAAGAATGATGTCATCATTTACAATGATGACATCATACAAGTGATCTCAATGATAACATCATGTGATAAGATGCAAACAAAATAGTCACATACGAAACAGTTTCTAGTTCCACACGAAATGTAATTTTTATAGTGTTTTCAAGGGGTTCCGTTTGAAGAGTGGCCTGTCACTTTCAAACGGAAGGGTTTAAGTAGTGACCGTTTGAACTGGTCATGTCAGTTTCAAACGGGAGGGTCTTTGCCTATAAATAGGCATGTTGGTTTCTCATTTCAAACGGACTGGTTGTTGATGTAACGTTACTCTGCCGGATTTTCACGTGATATTTGAATGAGAAACAAGTGTTAAAGTGATCTACTTCTGTTTTCTACTCCATTCTATCTGATTCTAATCTGTTTGAGTGTTTCCGCCACTCAAATAGTGTGTATTGACTCATTTGGTCGGTCAAATCGACCCTACAATTGGTATCAGAGCCAGTTGTGAGTAAATACACCTGAATCAGTTGGTTTTTCTACACAAAATTTGATTTCTGAACTTTTGGCCGGACAAAATGGACTGATTTTTGAACAATGTGTGTAAAACTGATTTTTAACAAACCCTTGAGAATATCAGACCTAAACTCAAAGTAAAATGGTAAAAATGGCTTGAAAACTGGTGTCCGTTTGAACGAAGACCGTTTGAAAACAGACCCTACCGTTTGAAAAACGGATCTGTCGTTTGAAACTGGTGACCGTTCCGTTTGAACAACACCATCCCGTTTGAACATCACCATACCGTTTGAACGATCGTTTGAAATGGGGCTCCCGTTTGAACCTATAGTTTGAAGTTGTCCTCTAGTTTGAAGAATACACCTTCCGTTTGAGGGTGTGTTCCGTTTGAGGGTGTGTTCTAGTTTGAAAATTGTGAAACAGTTTACGAGATTGTCAGAATATTGGGATAAGATAATCACGTGTTTTTGTGTCAGTTTGCATGTGAAGTACATATCGATATTGTTGGCCCAATCAATTAACTTGATTCTCTGAATTTTCACATGGCGCATGTGACTTAATAGTGACGAATTTTGAATTGAAAAGAGAATTAGTCATATTAATTAGACTCTTTAATCGATAAAATTTGAGGTCCAATAGATTTATCTTGTGAAACACAATTGTATTAAGTGTAATCGGCCTTTGCATGTGAATCAAGGTAGTGTGTATCATAAAACGAGGTTGGCAGGTCTTTTGATGTTGGGATAAGAAATCACGTGAAGTTTGAATGTGAATATATTAAAGTTGTCTGACATTACATTTTGAGGTCCAATTGAAAAACAATTACATCAGACTTTGCATGTGCATTCATCGGTCCAAGAGTTAAAGTTCACGGCCCAATCACACAATTCAAGTTTTGTTGAACAATTAAATGAAAATGTCGGTTGAATGTGATCTATTTGAGTAACGTGATAGTTTTTTTCATTTGGGTCGATTATCCAAGATTGTTGAAACTGATTTAGTGGGCTTTGTGTAAATTGAAATCTGTGGACGTTGAACTAAAAATAAAGTTTTTGAACCATGTCATTTAACAAAGAAAGTGTGGTTAAAATGTTTGACGAAGAGGAAAACTATAACCTTGAAAGGTTAAATGATTGGTTTGATGGGGTTTGGGGTAGTAGATATCAGAATGAGAATAAGAATGTTTGGGATAAAAGATTTGAATGTTTTTTGTGTATGAAAAATGAAACAGTGGATGTGTTGGAAAATCGGTTTGATTATCTAATTGAAAAATTAAAAATGTACGAGATAAGGATGTCAGATGCTGAAAAAGTATCTAAATTTGCAGACGCGTTACCTTCTGAGTGGGATGAATTTTTGAGTGAACTAAAAAAGGATTCTAGATTCTCAAATTTCTATCCAGGTGAATTCATCAGTAAGCTTAAAACACACATGTATGAAAATAATAAGAAAAAGAAAGAGTTGATGAATGTAATAGATAAAAATCTAGACAAAATAGGTTTGGATGTGATTGTTGAAATATGCAAAAGAGTCAATATGTGTCGAAATATGATATTAAGAGGGGTTGTTATCTAGATAAAAGTATGAATCAAGTTGATTTTGTTAAAAATTTTTGTGCAAGCACATACGAGACAGAGACAGAAGTAATTTCAAAGAATGAAGAACCTGAGAAAAATGTTCAAGTGGTAGAGGAGGAGGTTAAAGAAATTTCAGCTATCAAGGTTGAGAAGAAAGCTGAAGCTGGAAAAATGTCCGAGAAGTGCTTAAAATGTGATGAATTCAAAGCAGACAATGTCCAACTCTTAAAAGATTTGGAGAGTTTGACATTGGAAATCAAAAATTTGAAGGATGAGAAGAAATCTGATGATAAACATATTCTTGAAATACAGGAAAATTTTGAGAATTTGAAATCTGAAAATGTCAAACTGTTGAGTGGTTTGGACAGTTTGACATTGGAAAACAAAATTTTGAAAGAAAAGGAAAAAGATTTTGAAAATGAAAAATTAAAATTTGAAAAAGATTTTCAAAGTCAAATGAAGATTTTAGAAGATGAAAAATCTGTTATTTTTAAAAATAATCTTGAAAAACAGATTGAAATAAATTCTCATCTTCAGAAAATCCTTCGGCTTGAAAATGAAGCTTAAATTGCTCGGAATAAAATTAATGAGCTTGAAAAGAAATTGAAAGGTTTTGTGAATTCATCAGTACCAGATTATTTCTGTACAAAACCGATCAATTCTGTTCCAATAAGTGACGATATCACAAATTTTGACAAAGTCAAAATTGAAGATTGCGATGAGAAAACTGATGATGAAAATGAGAAAAATGATAAAAAGAAAATATTTTTGAAATTAAAAGAAAAATTTCAAGAAACTGTTCTGCAATCAACTGAAAAGGGTGAATGCTCTACGCAAAAACCCTTGAAGAAGAAAGTAGAACAGAAACAAAAAGTTAAAAATTCAGAAAATGTTCAAAACAAGAATAAAAGCTCATCAGTTCAATCATCCAATCAAGATAAAAAACCACAAAAATTGAAAAATCAAAACTCACAAAAAGTTGGTGATATGTTGTGCAGGTTTTACCACAGTGCTTCAAAGATAAATCCAGCTTTCAGGAGGAGTGATGATTACCACAAAGCCAGACAATGTTATGATCTGAGCGTTTGGTGTGAAAGTGGTGAATGGTACGATAACAGAGTGTGCTACACTTGTGGTGTTCAAGGACACATTGCTGTTAACTGCCAGAATCAGTGGTTTGAGACGAGGAGATGCTATAACTGCCAAATCAAAGGACATATTGCAAGAGATTGCCCAATGAGATCAATGGAAAGATCGAGGGCTGAATCTCAGAAAGTAGGGAAGAAAAAATCAGTCAAAGTCGAAGAAAAGCCCAAAGAACAGAAAGTTCAAGAAAAGAAAGTTAAGCTTTCACAAGGGCAGAAAGACCGATTGAGAAAGAAAAGGAAGAAAGCACGAGAGTATCTCGAAAGGGTTTTGTCCTCGGATACAACAAGAAAATCAGATAAAAGTTCTGATAAATCGTCTTGCTCTCCAAAGAATGACAAATCAAGCAAAACGAATTCATCAGATACAAATCTGAGGACAGAATGGTGTGTGAAGAAAGAAAAAGTTCCTGGCGATGAATTTGTTTCTTCGGAAACAAAGGAGCCACACGTGTTGGTGATGAATCTGACTCGTCAAAGTCAGAAGAGCCACCTGTAGAGCAAAAAGGAGAAAATTCAGTTCCGCGAATGGATGATATCAACTTTCCACCATTGCGGACTGAAAATTTTAAACAAAAAGTTGGTAAAGTGAAAAGTTCGAATCAATTCTATTCTAAAAAGAAAGAATTCGATGTCGAAAAGGCTTTTAATAGCAAAGTAAAAAATATTTTTGGAAAAATGGTCGAGGGTAAGGTAAGAGGAGTTAAAGAATTTTATGAATCAAAAAGGTATGTTCAAAACACCCAAGGACCGTCAGGCTTGGGTGAATCTTGAAAAACCTGACTTGCCGGAACTCCCAGGTTGGTAATTGGGGAGTAGGAATCGGCATCTTTCTTGAGAAATTCACAGGTTGGTAACTGTGATATTTCGACTTACAAGTGGTTAATCAAGGACATTAAGTTGTACTTGATTTAACTATCTTACAAGTGGTATGATTGTTGGAAATTGTTTTGTGATAAACCTACAAGTGATTGAAAACAGTGTGATGAATTAAACCCCATGTTTGTGAAATGGCAAACAAAACTAATTTTCCGGAAAAACCATTTTGATTAAAATAAACTTAAGTGTTTTGAAATCATAATGGGAAAATAGTTTGTTGTCAGGGGGAGTTTTGACTGTTTAAGCCAAGTGGATGGCGAATTAAGGCAATTCTCATCAGTTTGTCACTTTGTTTGTATAGTTTACTGCTTTATTTTTTCAAATTTGCCCAGAAAATCAAAAATTGAAATATAATTTTGATTTTAGGGGGAGAAAAATTTTTTAAAAATTTGAAATTTTGAAAATGCCAAAAACATTGAAAAATTCAAAATGAGTTTTGTTGTGAAAAAGAGGAAATGATAGTAAATCGGTTGGACTATCACAGCATGCTAAAGAAATGAAATGTCAAATGTGATAAATGGTCTCACTAAAGATGTGACGATAGGCTCAGCTAGACTAGTAGATTTGCGATAACGATACAAACTTAAATGAAAAAGCCTAGTTCTAGTGGGAAACATGGTTGAAAGCATAGTACTTAGTTTTGTCCTTCTTGATTTTGTGCCTACTCAGTAATCGCTGAATGCTAAAAAAGCATAAAAACCGGTCAGTTTGTGAACTTTCACAACTTGCTGAAAAAGTCACTGTGATTGTGCATTTCATTTTGCAAAGATTTAAACTTGTTTTATTTCTTTATTTTGTTTAAGCATTGGACATCCTCTGCGTATACGTGAGTATCGACCTGGATGTTATTGCCTAAACGTTCTGCTTTATTTTCTTTGGTGTTTCGTTTAAGCTTTGGATCACCTCTGCGTATACAGGAGTATCGACCTGGTGGTTAAAGCCTAAACAATTTCAACTTGTTTTTATTTTCTTATTTTGTTTAAACATTGGACTTTCTCTGCATATACGGAAGTATTGACCTGATTGTTAATGTTTAAACATTCTGCTTTGTTTTCACACATATCACAGTTGATGAAAGTTTAAAGGCATTACTTGAGTCAGTGTATTGCATGATGAGGGGATATGCTGAGATTGTGGGATCCATAAGAACTTAGTGCAAAATTAATATACCTTAACGTATCGGTAAGCATTTCGAAAGTTTTTAGATTGAGTTTAAGTGGACAACAATATCGTTAATCTATGTGAATCGTTTAGAACTTAAAATGTTTAAAGCTTAACGGTGCTAGTGATTAGTCACATAAACTGATATGATCCTCTTACACAAACTCACAAAAATATTGTCTGTAAATATTTCTTTACTGCATTTCAATATTGTTCTTTCTAGAAGTTTTAGCATAAAATTTTGAAAAATCCAAAAAGATTTTAGACAACTAATGTTGATGAGCTGATTTTCAAAATTCCAAGTGCTAAACAAGATGAACTGGTTTGGGAGTGTGTGTGCTAAATTGAATTTTTTTTTAGAATGATTGCATGTTTAGTTAATCAAGGTCATTAATTTGAACTTGATGTAACTATTAATGTTTGGTGAATGAATGCTCTCTATCAGTAAGTTCAAAGTGATATAAATAAAAACTTATGTTTTGGGTAGAGAATGTGCAGGAAATGTTGAAAACGCTAGGTTTCGATTCCTGTGGTTTAATGCCAGGTTTTCGATCCTAAGCTACAAATTCCAGACTGCGATCCCGGAACAACTTAAGGGGGAGTCTGTTAGCAAAGTAGAATTTGAAGAGTGAAAGAGCTAGACTCAGATTCTGGAGAATAGCTGATAGTAGTGATTGAAGAAAAAGAGAGAGTTTGAAGGATGCTTCAGCGTCAAATTTTTTTTTGAAAACGTGAAGACTGATTAAGTCTGAAGTTTTGACGTACTAAAGTCTCGTACTGAAGACTCCGTCAACATCCAAGGGGGAGACTGTTGGTGCATATGTTTGTTGACTTCGTCTTATATCGAGTCTCAGTTTCGTTGCGGATCTGAACAAGAATGATGTCATCATTTACAATGATGACATCATACAAGTGATCTCAATGATAACATCATGTGATAAGATGCAAACAAAATAGTCACATACGAAACAGTTTCTAGTTCCACACGAAATGTAATTTTTATAGTGTTTTCAAGGGGTTCCGTTTGAAGAGTGGCCTGTCACTTTCAAACGGAAGGGTCTTTGCCTATAAATAGGCATGTTGGTTTCTCATTTCAAACGGACTGGTTGTTGATGTAACGTTACTCTGCCGGATTTTCACGTGATATTTGAATGAGAAACAAGTGTTAAAGTGATCTACTTCTGTTTTCTACTCCATTCTATCTGATTCTAATCTGTTTGAGTGTTTCTGCCACTCAAATAGTGTGTATTGACTCAAATTGACTCATTTGGTCGGTCAAATCGATCCTACACCGCCAACGTTCAGAAAAAGCTTAACCGTAGAAATAAGATTACAAAGACTGCAAAAAAACATTCTGGACATCTTCTCGACCCTGAGTTCTTTCATTTTGATCACAAAGGAGACTATAGGCTGGTATACCATTTTTTATAACAAACTAATGATTTATGTTTATTTGTTTGACTATTATTTTTTTCCACACAATACATGTAGCGTCTTCCTGCTGAAGTTGTCAGACGAGCAGGTCTTTCTGTTGATCTTCATCCTTTGAAAGGTCAAAACATGGTTGGAGTTGTGGAGGTTTATGATGCTAAGTCGGAGTTAAATGAATTGAAGCCACGTTATGCGTTGGACGGTTGGCGAAAGTTTATGACTGAGAATAACTTGAGGTTTGGTGATATGTTGCACTTCACATACGTGTCTTCGCAACAGAAGATCGTATTAAATTAAGTTACCTCAGTTTAACAACGACATTTAAGTATGTTCTGATATCAAATATTATAACTATGAATTTTTTGATGGTGATGTTGTATGTTTTTTTTTAATTATTAAGTTGATGTTTTTTTGCTATGTATGGCTAACATGATAAAACATTGTTATTAGCACTTTATGTTTTATATATAGATGATATCATGCTTCTTTTTGCTAATAGTAACTGCAATTATTAGAAACTTGGTTTATTAATCACAAATGTGACATTCTTCTGCATTTATGGGTTTATGAATTCAGAATAATGGATGGATATATATGACTGTATTTGGCATGATGATGTTGTGTTTCATGTTGTAAAAACTAGGGAATTGTCAGATAATAGATTGCTTTGCCCGATTAGATTATGTGTTAAATTATAGTTCTTTAAGTCATTGTTTATTTTCTTGAATTCTATGTAATTTTGTAAAGAAGTACAATAACAAACAGTGGTTTGAACATCTGTTTGCCTTTTGGTCAATAGATAATGGAAACCCATGTTAGGTTGAACAATGTTTTGAAGAGGAAAACAGTGTGAGAAGACAGTAGATCTAATTAAGTTAAACATTTGTTCAGGCTTAAACAGATGTTTGGCCTTTTATATCAGAGGTTTGGACTTAAACAGTTGTTTGACCTTAAACAGATGTTTTGCTATAAACAGATGTTTGACCTTAAACATATGTTTTACCTTAAACAGATGTTTGGCCTTCTATATCAGATATTTGGACTTAAACAGATGTTTGACCTTAAACAGAGGTTTGGCCATAAACATATGTTTTGCCTTAAACAAAAGCATTGAAGTAAAAGTGGAAATGATATTATTCATGTGGTCCTGTTGTGCTTTTGTTTGACCTCTAATATGGGTTCATGATCTAATCCGGTGATTTGAAGACATTGTTGTTCAATCGAATGAGATGCTTGATGTAATGTTGTCGTATTAATAACAAATACTAATTAATATAACTAACTTTCCGGAGTCCGGGAAGCAATCCCGGGTAATAACTTAGTTTAAGGATATATGTGAAATTCTCCATTAAGTCTTTTAGCATGAATTGCGAGATTTTTCTTCATTTATCACCAAAATTTTATATCTAAAGTGGATTCAGGCATGAGCTCTCTCAATGTAATTCTGTTAAAACATAAGATGGATACATAACCCAAACTTTATACAGCCATTCGTCACGCAACTCTCCTAATTGTTGGCTTAATCAATTCTTAACATGACTATATCGGTATACCAGAACTAAAATATGACTCGATTTTCATCATTTACATACAAAAATGGCTCGTTTTATGATTTTGTTTTTAGTTTCACAAAAAAAATTGATAATAGTATAGAAATTCATTAAATGATTTTTGTTTTTAATTTCACAAAAAAATATTTGATAATAGTATAGAAATTCTTTAAATGATGAAAGCAAGTGAAGATCGACCAATGAAAGATAGTGCACAAATACAACAGGGTCACAACAGAAATCTTTTTTTTTGAATGGCCAACAAATATTATTTATTAATCAAAGAACCAACAACATGTTAGCCCACACCAAAGTTACATACTGTAGGATCGTTGTGCGACCTGAATGAGTCGATCAGAAGAGTTTGGATCCGAATCAAAGGCGGAATTCAGAGATACGGACTAGTTTACAGCTTGATTCACTTATAATGTCTCTTGTATTGATATAATAGTCTTACAACACCTGGAGACAATTCGGCAGAGCTTCGCTACCGGAATCCAAAAGTTACAAATGACAAACCAAGCATCCCTATATATAGACCATGTCATTTCGTACGAAACGACTTCAGTTCATTTCATGTGAAATAGCTCCCACACACACAAACCTGATTTCTAGCCTAACGAGCACTGATTTATCCTATCTGATTACAAGACTCGATACAAGACGAAGTCAATAGACATATGTACTAACAGACTCCCCCTTGGATGTTGACGAAGTCTTCAGTGTTGAGTCTTTAGCATAACACATCTTCAGTCTTGATCAGTCTTCACTATCTTTCCAAATTGTCTAACATTGTAAGCATCCATCAATCTTTATCTTCTTCTCTCTATCAAAATCACTGTCTTCATGGTCCCCCTTTCGTTAAGCTTCCGTGCTTTTGGGATCGACACCTGGCTTTCCAGTTACAAGCTCCCCCTTGCATTGAACTCGTCTTCAGACTCCCCCTTAGACTCAGCTATTGGGATCGTAATCTGGAATCACATATGCAATACTTAAACATTTATAAGTAACAGTGTTTTGAACATCCAGGAACAAAAACCCTGGCTCTTTTAACAGAAATTTAACAATCTAAGAATCCAACTCCCTCATAGTTAATCATCCAAGTCCAAATTAATGACCTTGGAGATATCACAAACTGTTTTTGATTTTTGATTTTTAAAAAAAACTTCAAGTCATAACTTAATGAACTTGTTTATTTTCAGAAAAATGATCAACATACTCAGATTTTGAAACTTAGCATTCAGACATCGGTTGTCGAAAATAAAGCAGAATCAAAATCTTTTTGCATTTTTCTGAAACATAAAACAGTAAAGAAATATTTACAAACATATTTACCGACAATATTTTTGTGAGTTTGTATAAGAGGATCATATCAGTTTTTGACAAATCACAAGTATCGTTGAGCTTAGTTACACATTAAGAATTAAACAGTTCACTTAGATTGTCGATATACTGATCCACTTAAATTTTCACACAAATTTCATCTGATTCAGGATACGAATTAGGTGTATTAAAAACTTAAACTCATTCATGTGTCCCACCTCTTGAATATACTCCCGTATCCAGATCCCAATATTCAGTCTTACAGGTGAGTATACCTAGATGATATCTGTAAAGGATTAAATGCAAGACCATGAGAGCTCAGGCTATTGCTTCCGCAAAATCAGAGAGATGATGGTTCGACTTTAGGTGTGTTCCCTTTAGAGAATCTTTTCTTCAACAGCACATGATTAGCATTTTGCAATGTTTCATCATTTTTTATACTGAGGGTGTGCTTTTATTTCAACCATGCAGAAAGTATTATACGGGGACTAGGCCATTGCTTCCGCAAAATCAGAAGTCCCGGGATAATACCCCAGATATCACTAAGCATAAAGACCTAGTATCTCAGAAAGAGGGGTCTTTCAAACAAGATTTCGGGGGTTACCCATATATCCAAAAGATGTTTCCCACGAAATAAGCAAGCATGAAATTTATGTTTATATCTCGAAAAAGTCATACTAAATGTGCAAAAACCTATCGGCATATCACCAGTGAGACCGTTTAACGCTATTTAATCATTATATTTCTTTAGCATACTGTAACTGTCTACTAATGTACTATCATTTCCTCTTTTTACACAAAAACTCATATTTTTATTTTATCATGTTTTTGGCTTTTTCAAATTTTCTAATGTTTTTGTATTTTCTAACAAATCTTACTCCCCCTAAAATGCAAAACCATTTAAAGAAAATTTGACAAACCGATGTAGATAGCATTGTCTCGCCATCCATTTTCTGCTTTTCGTGCATGAAATGCAAAATATATAACATGTAAAGCAGTAATTACCCCCATGATTTACAACACATTGATTTTTACAGTTTGAAAACCATTTTTCAATCTTGTGAAAATAATCATGTTTGTTCCGCCGTGAGGGTTTCGGCATATTCAAGTAACATATTTTTTTAATTTTTGAACTTTTGACAAATTTAAAAACAAACATATTTTTGTTTTTTTTTTAATTTTTCAATTTTTAGGGTTTTTGAAATATTGTTTATTTATGTACAGACAACAAACAAACTCCCTGTTTCAACCAACACAGGGTTCAGCAGTCTTCTCTTCTCCTTGTGCTAGGCTGCTCCGAATTCCATTTTCACAATCTTCAGTTTTCTTGAGCATATGCACATTCAACTATTTAATCACCTGAACAATTTATCCCAGGTCTGTTTGACCTTAGGCATTTCAACACAATATGCATCATTTAACTTCGGAAAATCTTTGTCATTATGTACAAAGATTTTATCAATTTCGGCTTCAATTTTTTCATCATTTACAAAAAAGATTTGTTTCTTAGCACTCCAAATTTGACCTTTAGGAGTACCTCGTTTGTAAAAATGTGACTTTTTTTGAACGTTTTGATTTTGAACAACATTTAGTTTCCAAAACTCATTTGATTTTGTTGTATCGACAGTTTTTTTCCAACTTTGTGTTGTTCTTAATCTGGGTGTGTGAGAATTCCGGGTCAGTCTAGAATCGAACCTATTCGAGTTTGATTCCCAAGTTTGGTTCGAAACAAACTTGTTTGTGTTGTACCTCCAAGTTTGTTTTGAATCAAATCTGGTTGACCTTTGTTTCACATCTCAGATTTCTGTTTTTGAACATTATCAGACTCCTTTTTCAACTCAACATCAATAGGTTTTAGATTTGGACATTTGCGAGCAAGATGTCCTGTTTGATCACATTTGAAACATGTTCTCTTTGAGACACCTTTGACCTGTGGTTGTTGTGTTTTCTTTTGAGCATAAAACGCTTCATTAGACTGTCGTCTAAATTGGAGTTCCTTCTCTTCTTCAGAACTTGTTCCATGAACAAAATTCATCTTTGTCTGATAATTTGGCATTTCATTTCTTTTCCAACTTTGTTTCTTTTTATAACCTAACCCAGCCTTCATGTTTTTCTTCTTGAGACCAGGTTTGTTATAAAAAGTTTTGTGACACTTTCCAGCAAACTTTGGAATTTTAGATTTTTCAATCTCAACCATTTTGAAAACTTTATCAATCTTTTCTGAAATCACATTCTGAATCGGGAATACAACCTCTAAGAATAATTTGTCCGATCCAATCATGGTATAAACCAATCCTTTTGAATCATCATCCAGATTTCTCTCAGATTTTGAGTTTTTCAGATATCCATCATGAAAATTACCTTCATTTTCATCCTGTGATTCAGATTTACCTGTTTCAACCGACTCTTCTTTCAACACACTTTCAATGACCTTACCTACCACCTCTGAATCACTAGAATCATCAGATTTGGAATAGGTTACGTCAATGTTATCTGGCAATTGATCTACCATGTTGAAAGCTTTTTCGACATTTTCATCATCATAAAATGCAAACTTTTCCGGTGGTGGAACTTGATGAAACTCTGAGCCAATTCCTTTCTTGTTTTGCTCAGAATCTTTACCATCTGGTTTTATGTTGAAAATTCTTTCAAGCACATATGATGACGCGTGATAACTTTTTAACTTGTTATTATCCTGTTCTAAATCAGCAATCTGATGCTTAAGTTTAGCAACATCCTCAATATAAGAATTTACAACTTGTTGCTTTATTTCATACTGTCGCTTAAACATATCAGTTGTTTCAGAACAGTATCTTAATCTTGATTGAACTAGTTTCATTTCACTTTTCACATCTTCATATGACTCTTTAGTAATGTGATAAGCCAATTTTATTGAATTATATTCTTTTTTCATTTCTTGAAAATCATTTTCTTTTTTATCACATTCTTCGGTCTTTTTCAATACATTTTCTTTCAAAACTTCATTTTCTTTTTCTAATTTTTTACAATTTTCTGAAAATTTTTCCTCATTATCTTTTAAAACTTTTTCTTTTTCTAACATTTCTTTGTATTTATTTTTGAAAACTTTTTCTATTTTGGTAAATTCAAGATCTCTTGTTCTGAACTTTTCGTCTTTTTCAATACAAGCACTGCATGGTTCCATGCATTTCTTGCACTGTTTAACAGTTTCATTTAAGACTTCAGAATCAGAATTTACCTCAGTGATTGGCACCTCGGTGTTTACTTCTGTCTGCTTCTGATAAACTTCATTCTTCTTTTCTTTACCAATACCAGCATCACCAACAACATCAACTGAACTTTCAACCTTCTTCTCAGCTTCTTCAACCTGCTGTTCTTCAGTAACAGCTTCTATTTCAACAACTTTTTCTTTTTCCTTCTTTGCCTCAGAAGTCTTCACATCTTCTTTTTTAACAGTATCAACTTTAATTTCCTCAGCGACTTTCTTCAATTTATCAACCAAATTCTCAACATCCTTCTTCATTCTTTCTTCATCCCTCTTCCTCAAACTTGAAATCATAGCATCTCTGATGATTTTATTCAGCCTCTTCACATATGTTTTATCTTTTTCAACATTTGTATAGTATTCGACAGATCGAGGAATTACTAAAAGAACATCATCAAAAATTATGTCCTTCTTGGGAACAACAGGTTCACCCTCTCTGTTGACGTAGCACTCTCGCTTCTTGTCCCATCTTTTATTGCTTACAGCACTTTCATATTCTTCTTGCATGTCATCAATTCTGTTTCCAGCAATGTTTATTTCTCTGTATGTTTTCTCATTCAGAATCTCTTCTCTGGTTTTCTCTTTGATTTCAGCAACAAAAACATAATGTTTGCTTTTTGATGTTGTTCTGCCATGAGCTGTTTCAACACGATCTTCTTCTGGAAGAATTTCACTCCAATCATACCCTTCATCATGATGAATTACAACACATGCTCTTGACTTCTCTTTGAAATTATTTTTGATCATTTTTGGCTCTTCTTTGCTTTAATGGTAAATTGCCTTTCGGTAATAATCATCATTGAAAGGATGTTCATTTCCATCAACTGCAGAATTGTTGCATTCTCCCTTGAAATGACCTTTTTGCTTACATTTGAAGCAGGTCACTTTGGACTTATCAAATCCAAGTTTTGTTGATGGTCCACCAATTGTCTGTTTCCCAGTAATTTCCATGTATCTCTAGGCTCTGCGGATGCAACTTGCCAAACACCAGCGAATGTCTATGAGTTCCATTTCTTCCGGATCAATCTGGTCGTAGTCTTCTTTGGTCAATTCAGAATTTCCAATTTTACCAGCCACTAGACCTTCATATGATTCCAGAACAGATGCAAGGAAACTCATTTGCCGTTTAGCAGAATTGATGCTTATAGCAGGAGAATTCTTCAGTTTAAGAGCGATGTTACATAGAACTTCTTCAGATTCTTCAGTGTTTGCTTTTGAAGAAGATGAATGGTATCCTGGATTGTAACTTGATGAGCTTTTCTGTGGTTCTTTTGTCCTCTCACCACTAAATGCTGTCTTTGGTGAATCACCAACTTTCACCGAAGGTATGTTACCTTTGTAATAAAGACCTACATTTTTTTGATGTGAAGAACTGCTCATCTTGTTTTGCTTCTGCAACTCCAGTTCATGACTTCTGAATCATATAACACATCATTTTTCAATATGAACACAAACGTTTGCCACTGATCAGCTCGTGGTAACGCTTCTATGATTTTATCGATTATTTCTTCTCGAGTTTTAACAATTCCAAAACGATCAAGTTCAATTTTTAAATGACCAAATCTCTCTATCATTTGTCGAACTGATTCACCTTTCATGCTATCAAACAAATCAAATTCTTTTTTTAATAAAGCAAATTTATTTTTCTTGATTTGTTTACCCCCCTCAGCTTTAACCCGTAAAGCTTCCCAAACAGATTTTGATGACCCATCATGTTGTAATAAAGCAAACATGTCATTTCTAATTGAAGATTGGATTAAAGCAATCATTCTCTGTTCAGCTGCAAAATCTGATTTGTCTTCTTTGGATAAGCTTTTGAGTGGGGTTTCTTCTCCTTTATCATTGACTGGCCTACTATAACCAAACTCCAAACAGAACCAGATCTCATGAGCATAAGCTTTAGCCCAGTTAATGAAACGTTCTTTCCACCAAGTGTAATCTTCAATACTTTCAAGAGTTGGTGGTTTTGAATGTGTGCTGTAGAAGTTATCATGTTTAATGTTTTCATTGATCACCTTTGTTATTGTTTTTGGTGTAACAACTGAAGTTTCAGAAGACTCGGACGTAAATGCCTTGTAAAATGTGTTGTAAAATTCTTCAGACATAATGTGAATTTCTTGAATTCCCTGGAGACAAAACAAACAAACAAAATCAGCTTAAAACACTTGACAATTAACTGAACTGAACTGGTACACAGTTGGTGTGAAATGATTCTTTGGTGCGGAATGACCCTTTCAAACGAAATGAAGTATCTTTCACACGAAATGGTAGATTTGGAGCGAAATAGCAACTTTGGTACGAAATGAATGTTGATTTCATACGAAATGAAATTTCAGATGACTATTCCGTGCGAAATGAAGATTGATATGTTGATTTCGTACGAAATGACGTTCTCTTTGTGGATTTCGTGCGAAATCAGATACAAACTGGTTATTTCGTGCGAAATGAGCTGCTGATTTCGTGAGGAATGATGATGATGTCGCACTTTTGATCAAGTTTTTTGTCCAATTGATCCGGTTATAGGTCCAATTAAGATCTGATTCTTTCAAGGCTTTGTTAAAACTGTGTTTCGCGAGTAATGTATGAAAATCAATCCATTTTGTCTGTAAAATTTTGTTAATTTTGAAAAAGAAGATGTAGAAGTCAGAAATCTGACGAAATCAAGCTGAATTCTGTAAGAACTCTTCCTCCTGAGCTCTGATACCACTTGTAGGATCGTTGTGCGACCTGAATGAGTCGATCAGAAGAGTTTGGATCCGAATCAAAGGCGTAATTCAGAGATACGGACTAGTTTACAGCTTGATTCACTTATAATGTATCTTGTATTGATATAATAGTCTTACAGCACCTGGAGACAATTTGGCAGAGCTTCGCTACCAGAATCCAAAAGTTACAAATGACAAACTAAGCATCGCTATATATAGACCATGTCATTTCGTACGAAATGACTTCAGTTCATTTCGTACGAAATGGATTTCTCCATTTCGTGCGAAATGGGCTTTGGCCATTTCGTGTGAAATAGCTCCCACACACACAAACCTGATTTCTAGCCTAACGAGCACTAGTTTATCCTATCTGATTACAAGACTCGATACAAAATCATTCCCCAGATCCGTGAATCTTGGGATTTGTAACCTGTTTTTTAGGCTTTTCACAGAAAACGTACCCGAGGTGTCTAGTTCCCAACTCCAACGATCTACACCATGACCCAGCGCCATAGCAAACAACTCATGGGTCAGGTCCTGCAATGCTGCAACTTCATCCAGTGTCGACGGTTGTCGCGTCCAGCTAAAATTCAACACCACCGTCCCATTCAAAACCTTTACACGGTCCACCACCATGACATTTTTGGAGCTTTCTAACATGAACAGACCTGGGAACCTGCTGAACAAAGTCTCATCTCCTAACCATCTCTCCTTCCAGAAAGCAACCGAGTCCCCAACTCCCGGGATGGCCCGGAAACAATTGCTCAGATTTATCCAATAAGTTTCCATATCTTTTGACACCTTTATAACTTGCTTCCAAGGCTCGGCTATGGACGTCTTCCCAGGCACCAAATTCCACATCCTTTCATGTTAGTGCAGTATGTCTATCACCTCCGTCAATCAAGATCGTAGCAGAAACAGTTTAAATCTAGTGCTTATATTGTAATATCTAGATAAGAAAGGCAAGGTGGCATTATTGTAAATAAGGAGAACCTCCTTATATCCTTGGCCTATAAATAGAAGTCTTAGGGTTAGACTTAGAGACTTTTGACTTTTTGAGACTTTTGCCATTTTGGAGCTTTGGAGATCTAGATCTAGAGAGAGAAAGTCTAGAGAGAGAAAGTTCTCCAAGGTGATTCACGGTGCTTTGTAATTGTTGTACGATCAATAGAATCACTGATTAAATTACGTTCTCATGTGTTCGGTCACGTTCGTGTACGGATTCCGCACGTCACACGTTCAGTTCACAATCGTTTCGGAGTGAAAACCTATCCTACAAGTGGTATCAGAGCAGGAGCTCGATTACACGGATCAAACACACAATTTCGCTCGTGATTACATCAGATTCAGATAAAAATCGCATCAGATTTGCTCAATTTCTTCATCTTTTCATATCTTTACGTTCTAACTGAAAAACGCCAAATTAAACAAGTTTTTAGGGTTAAAAATCGCTGATTTTTGGATATGTTGTGCGAAAATACTTGATCTTCAAGCCTACAAATTTTCAGAACCTAATTCTAAGCCGTTTGGAAGAAATCTAAGATTTTTGGTCCGAAAAAGTTAAGAAAATGCTTGCTGTTACTGTTGGTGTTCTATTGGATGTCACCCGATCGGACTACCACCCGATCGGGCAGTAATCCGATCCAACCTCATTCATTCTATTGCTAGTTAAAAGTGTTGACTGCTACCCGATCGGAGTACCATCCGATCGGGCGGTAATCCGATTCAGTGACACCTCTCTCATTTCATTAAAGTCAATTGTCAGTCAACTTGTATCGGCGTCATTAATAAACTTCATCAGAAAGTCACGTGAATATATGTGTTAAGTGTCAGCAAGAAGTCGGCTGCACATATTTTCAGACATTGAATTACAAGAGGTGATTGTTTGTTCAATAGTGCATGTGAATTGATCAGTGCATGTGAAACGGTTTAATAAGATTCTTGAATTCATTTAAGTTGTCGGCCATTAATTCTGAAATTGCTCATAATTGTCAGTTTACTTGTGTGTTGATTGATATTCATATTACTTTGTGGATCGATCGAACAGCAACTCGATCGAACAATAACTCGATCAAACAACAACTTTGTGGTGTCCATCGATCGAACAACAACTCGATTGAACAGCAGCTCGATCGAACAGCAACTTTGTGGTGTGACTTGATCAAACAGTAGCTCGTTCGGAGTACCACCCGATTCATTACATTGAATTTTCAGGTTCTGTGCTTTGACGAAGACTCATTGGTCAACGAACACTCATTTGGTCAACGAACAATCACCGTTTACGAACACTTAATGTGTTGACGAACCTTATTGTCGTTGACGAACACTTCATATTGTTTGACGAACTCTTTAGTACATCGAACTATTCAAAATTGTGTCAGTTTGGTCACGTGAATTTCTCGGCCCAAGGTTGGCATGTGATACTTGTTGATCAAATTTCAAAACTGATGCAGCCCATGTGATTTGAGTAAGCTCGGCCCAATAGAATTAAGTATACAATTAAAATTGTCTGCCACTTTGCATGTGAAATTTGATTGTTAATCATCCCGACCAATGTGTTAAAAAAATAATAATAATAATAATAATAATAAACGGCCCAAGTAATTTATTGTAATAGAGGCCCAATTATATTTCATGCACATCTAAATTGTTGGCCACTTTTTGCATGAGATCTGATATTACATGTGAACATTTCAGAATTTGAATATTGTTTTTGTCGTGTAGTGCCATCAATCGAGTGGTGGGTCGAGCGGATTGCCACCCGACTCAAAAACAGGTGATTGTCAAAGAGTCGGATACCCATCCGGTTGGACAGCATTCCCATCCGGTCGGACAGCATTCCCATCCGGTCGTACAGCTAAGACTCATCCGGTCGAATAGCTAGGCCCATCCGAGTGAAGTGTTATTGTCTATCCGAACAAGTGTTGTGATTTACAAGGTGATTCGAAGAGATAAAATCATGGCTGAAATGAAAGTGAAAACGAGAGAAGAAATTCTGAAAGAGAAAACCGAAAGAGAGAGATTCTTTGCTGGTTGCAGAATTGAGAAAATGCATGAAGAGTATGAAAATGCTATAAGCAATAAAAGATGGGACAAGAATAAAGAATGTTATGTCAACAAAAATGGTGAACCTGTTGTTCACAAGAAGGATATAGTTCATGATGAAGTTCTTGCAGTAATCCCTCTGTCTGGCGAATACTACTCAAACGTAGCTAAAGATAAAACTTATCTGAAAAAGCTGGATAAAATCATCAGATATGCCATGATATCAAGTTTGAGGAAGAGGGATGAAGAGAGAATGAAGAAAAATGTTGATGAGTTGGTAATTGATTTGAAGAAAGTGGCTGAGGAAGTGAAAGTTGAAGATGTGAAGGTAGCTGAAAAGGAGAAGGTGGAAGATAAGAAAGAGGATGTGAAGATAGAAGAGGAAGAGAAGGTGATAAAAGAAGTTATTGAAGAAAAAGCTGTTACTAAAGAACAGCAAGTGGGCAAAGAAGAAATGAAGATGAAAGAAGAAGAAAAAGAAGTGAAGATAGAGAGATTGGATGTTGATGATGGTGATGAGAAGAAGAGTGAAGGTGATCAGAAGCAGACGGAAGCGAAAGCCGAAGTGCCAATCACTGAGGTAAAAACTGAATCTGAAATCTTAAAAACTGCTGAACAGTGCAAGAAATGCTTGGAAACATGCAGAGCTTGTACTGAAAAAGATGAAAAATTTCAGAACAAGAGATATTGAATTCACTAAAATCGAAGAAATTTTCAAAAATAAATGCAAAGAGATGTTAGAAAATGAAAAAGTTTTAAAAGATAATGACGAAAAGCTAACAAAAAAATGCATGAATTTAGAAAAAGAAAATGAGATTTTGAAAGAAAAGGTTTCGAAAATGACAGAAGAGTGTTTACAAAAGGAAAATGCATGTCAGGAAATAAAAAAAGAGTATGATTCAATAAAATTGGCTTATCACATTACAAAAGAGTCATATGAGGATGTGAAAAGTCAATTGAAACTTGTTCAATCCAGACTGAGATACTGTTCTAAAACAATTGATACGCTTAAGCGACAATATTCAATAAAGCAACAAGTTGTTAATTCATATATTGAGGATGTTGCTAAGTTGAAGCGTCAAATAGCTGATTTAGAACAGGATAACAACAAGTTAAAAAGTTATCATGCGTCATCATATGTGCTTGAACGTATTTTCAACATAAAACCGGGTGATGATGATTCTGAGAAAAACAAAAAGGGCACTAGCTCAGAGTTTCATCAAGTTCCACCACAGGAAAGGTTTGCATTTTATGATGATGAGAAAGTCGAAAAAGCTTTCAACATGGTCGATCAATTGCCAGACAACATTGACATAACCTATTCCAAATCTGATGATTCAGTGATTCAGAGGTGGTAGGTAAGGTCGTTGAAAGTGTTTTGAAAGAAGAGTCAGTTGAAACAGGTAAATCTGAATCACATGATGAAAATGAAGGTAGTTTTCACGAGGGTTATCTGAAAAACTCAAAATCTGAGAAAAATGCGAATGATGATTCAAAAGTATTGGTTTATACCATGATTGGATCAGACAAATTATTCTTAGATATTGTATTCCCGATTCAGAATGTGATTTCAGAAAAGATTGATAAAGTTTTCAAAATTGTTGAAATTGAAAAATCTGAAATTTCAAAGTTTGCTGGAAAAGGTCACAAAACTTTTTATAACAAATCTGGTTTCAAGAAGAAAAACATGAAGGCTGGGTTGGGCTATAAAAAGAAACAAAATTGGAAAAGAAACGAAACTCCAAATTATCAACAAAAGATGAATTTTGTTCACAGAACAAGTTCAGAAGAAGAGAAAGAACTCCAATTTAGACGACAGACTAATGAAGAGTTCTATGCTCAAAAGAAAAAGTAACAACAACAGGTCAAAGATGTCTCAAAGAGAACATGCTTTAAATGTGATCAAACCGGACATCATGCCCGCAAGTGTCCAAATCCAAAACCTGTTGATGTTGAGACGGCAAAGAAGTCTGATGTTGAAAAATCTGAGGATGAGAAACAAAGGTCAACCAGATTTGATTCAAAACAAACTTGGAAGTACAATACAAACAAATTTGCTTTGAATCAAACTTGGAAATCAAACCCGAATAGGTTTGATTCAAGACAAACCTGTAATTCTCACACACCCAGATTTAGAACAACAGAAAGTTGGAGAACAAATGTCGATGCAACAAAACCACAACAGTTTTGGAAACCAAATGTTGTTCAGAATGAAAATGTTCAAAAAGACTCACATTTTTACAAAAGAGGTACTCCAAAAGGTCAAACATGGTCTGTTAAGAAACAAATTATTTCGGTAAATAAAGAAAAAGATGATGTCAAAATTGAAAAAGTCTTTGTACAAAATGATAAAGATTTTCCAAAGTTGAATGAAACATATTGTGTTGAAATGCCTAAGGTCAAGCAGACCTGGGCTAATTTGTTCAAGTAATTGAATACATTGAATGTGCAGGTGCTTCTGAAGAAAATTGAATGTCATCAAGAGGAGTGTCGAAGCAGCCTGGCACGAGAGGAGGAGGCTGCTGGTCCCTGCGATGGTTAAACAGGGAGTTTGTTTTTTTTATGTACATAAATAAACAATATTTCGAAAACCCTAAAAACTGAAAATTTAAAAATAAAAAATATGTTTGTTTTTAATTTTTTTCAAAAATTCAAAAAATTTCAAAAATGTTAAGTGAATACACCAAAACCCTCACGGCTGAACAAACATGATTAATTTCACAAGATTGAAAAATGGTTTTCAAACTGTAAAATATCAATGTGTTGTAAATCATGGGGGTATGTTATATTTTCTGCAAAACAGAGCATGAGATGCAGAAAATGGATGGCGAGACAAAGCTATCTACATTGGGTTATCAAATTTTCTTTAAATGTTTTGCATTTTAGGGGGAGTAAGAATTTTTCAGAAAATCCAAAAACATTAGAAAATTTGAAAAAGTCAAAAACATGATAAAATTCAAAATGAGTTTTTGTGTAAAAAGAGGAAATGATAGTACATCAGTAGACAATCACAGTACGCTAAAGAAATGGAAAGTCAAATGTGATAAACGGTCTCACTGATGATATGTCAGTAGGTTTTTGCATGCTTAGTAGATTGATTTCGAGATATAAACCTAAATATCAATACTTACTTATCTCGTGGGGAACATCTCTCGGATATATAGGTAACCCCTGAAATCTTGTTTGAAGGGCTTTCTATTTCTGACATACTAGGTCTTTGTACGTGTTGATATCTAGGGTATTATACCAGGACTTCTGATTTTGTGGGAGCAATAGCCTAGTCCTCGTATAATACTCTGCACTGCTTTAATCATAAAGCCCACCCTCAGCATAAAAAATGATGAAACATTGAAAAATGCTAATCATGTGCTGTTGAAGAAAAAGATTCCCAAACGGGACACACCTAAAGTCGAGCCATCATCTCTTTGTCTGAACGAAAGTTCTAACCTGAGCTCTCATGGCCTCGCATTACCCATTTACAGATATCATTAGTGTACATTCATCTGTAAGACTGAATATAGGAGTATGGATACTGGAGTATATTCTGAGGTGGGACACGCGAATAAGTTAAGTCCTTAAAACACTAATCTCGTATCTCGAATCAGTTGAAATTTGTGTGAAAATTTAATTGGATCAGTATACTGACAATCTATGTGAATCGTTTAGAACTTAAAGTGTTAAAAGCTCAACGGTACTAGTGATTTGTCATAAACTGATATGATCCTCTGACGCGAACTCAAACAAAAATATTGTCTGTAAAAATGTTTGTAAATATTTCTTTACTGCTTTATGTTTCAGAAAAATACAAAAAGATTTTGATTTCTGCTTTATTTTCGACAACCGATGTCTGAATGCTGAGTTTCAAAATCTAAGTACGCTGATTGTGTTTCTGAAAATAAAACAAGTTCATTAATTTGAAACTTGAAGTATTTTAAAATAAAAAATAAAAAACAGTTTGTGATATCTCCAAGGTCATTAATTTGGACTTGGATGATTAACTGTGAGGGATTTGGATGCTTATATTGTTAAAATCTATTGAATAGAGCCAGTTTCTGATCCGTTCGCTAAAACTGCCAAATCCATGAAGTTTGTTGATAGGGGGAGAAAATCAAGTTAATCCTGGATATATTCATACTATTATATCTTAGAGCCAGGATCTTGATTTAGAAAGTTTAATAGAGCCAGGTTACAATTCCTGGACAATCGAAAATGCTTTCACTATTGAAATATTTTAGATTATGCTGAAAGAGATAGGGTTTTCAATCCTGGATGTTCAAAACATTTTCACTTATAAATGTTTGAGAATTTGCAGATGTTGTACCAGACTACGATCCCGATAGCCGAGTCTAAGGGGAGTCTGAAGACGAGCTCAACGCAAGGGGAAGCGTGCATTCAAGGAGCCAGGTATATATCCTGAAAGAGCTTGTATCCGGAAAGCCAGGCGTCGATCCCAAAAGCATGAAAGCTTGACGAAAGGGGGAGCCTGAAGAAAGAGTTTACTAAAAGGGGGAGTTGAAGCTGAAGACAGATCCATGGGGATTCTGTTCAAGAAAGAGGGAGTCTATGTTGTTGAAAACATCAAAGTCTCAAGAAGACTCAAGAGAGAGAGAAAGACAAGACGCTACGAGATTGACTGCGGTAATATCCAAGGGGGAGTCTGTTAGTGCAGTATGTCTATCGCCTCCGTCAATCAAGATCGTAGCAGAAACAGTTTAAATCTAGTGCTTATATTGTAATATCTAGATAAGAAAGGCAAGGTGGCATTATTGTAAATAAGGAGAACCTCCTTATATCCTTGGCCTATAAATAGAAGTCTTAGGGTTAGACTTAGAGACTTTTGACTTTTTGAGACTTTTGCCATTTTGGAGCTTTGGAGATCTAGATCTAAAGAGAGAAAGTCTAGAGAGAGAAAGTGCTCCAAGGTGATTCACGGTGCTTTGTAGTTGTTGTATGATCAATAGAATCACTGATTATATTACGTTCTCGTGTGTTCGGTCACGTTCATGTACGGATTCCGCACGTCACACGTTCGGTTCGCAATCGTTTCGGAGTGAAAATGATTATAAGGAGAACCTCCTTATATCCTTGGCCTATAAATAGAAGTCTTAGGGTTAGACTTAGAGACTTTTGACTTTTTGAGACTTTTGCCATTTTGGAGCTTTGGAGATCTAGATCTAGAGAGAGAAAGTCTAAAGAGAGAAAGTGCTCCAAGGTGATTCACGGTGCTTTGTAATTGTTTTACGATCAATAGAATCACTTATTATATTACGTTCTCGTGTGTTCGGTCACGTTCGTGTACGGATTCCGCACGTCACACGTTCGGTTCGCAATCGTTTCGGAGTGAAAACCGGTCCTACATTTCACTATGATGAATACTCCAAATAACCTTTCGCCACAAATTCTCGGGGTCCATCTTGTTAGTGCATACATCTGTCGACTTCGTCTTATATCGAGTCTTGGTCACATTGCGGATCTGATCATGCATTATGTCATCATCTTTGATGATGACATCATAGAGATGACATCATCTTGCATCATGCTTGCAAAAAGACAAATCAGTTTATGTAATTAGATTAGTGACCGTTTGAAGTTGACTTTTGAGTTGGCCGTTTGAAAGTAGATGACCGTTTGAAGGTGACCGTTTGAAGATGTCATGTTAGTTTCAAACGGTCAGGTCCTAGTCTATAAATACCCTTCAAACGTTCATCATTTGTAACGATTCAAGATTTGATACCGAGGTGCTGCCGGTTTATTCTCTGATTGTAAACATTGTTAATTGAATATACAAGAGATTTAAAGTGTATTTCAAGCTGTTTTCAAGTTCGTTTCTTAGTTTCCGCCTCTGAAACGTACGAGAGCTCTTCTGAACGACTCATTCGGGTCGAAACACGATCCTACAAGTGGTATCAGAGCTCAGGAGGAAAAGTTCTTGCCATATTCAGCTTGAAAATCTGATTTCTACACCTTCTTTCACAAAATTAAAATTTTTCACGGTTAAAATCGGCTCAAAATTTCACATTATACTCGCAATCATGTTTTAACAAACCCTTGAAAGTTTCAGCTTAAAATTCGAAGTAAAAGTGGTAAAAATGGACTGAAAATTGCTGACCGTTTAAACGAAGTCTGACTGACCGTTTGAAAAATGCACCTTACCGTTTGAAAATGCACATGACCGTTTGAAATTGACCTTGTCCGTTTGAAATTGACATGACCGTTTGAAACATGAACATCGTTTGACCGCTTGAAGTTGCATCGATTTGTGATTAAACAATTAAAAGGGTGTCAGCTAAGTGGGATTGGTATTTGTGAGCATGTGAAATATATCGGTTCATGTGATTTGGTATTGAAGTTGTCGGCTGCATGTAAAGAGTCTCGAATTGAGAATATAAAGTGTCTGATATTAAAAAGTAATGCATGTGAAGATATTATATTGTATTGATATAAGTGTTTTGTGGATACATGTGCTAGCTTTTTAAAATTTGTCTGCCATTAAAAAAAAAATTCGATACATGTGAGATCTGCCATGTTTGCATGTGATATGTTGTTTGGCCCAAGATAAAGTGATATATTGTGAAAAATTGATTTCATCGATATATTGTCAGTTAGCATGTGTAAAATTGTTTAGGATTGATAAAGTCATATAGTGCATGTGAAGTCTGATACATCGGTTCAATAGACTTGTTTTTTTTTGGACCATGATATAAGTGTGTGAATGTGATTAGTTGTTTTGATCGGCCCAATCAGTTGATTCCAGTACATGTCAGCGGCCCAATCACAATATAAGATCAAGTTTGAAAGTGCGGCCCAACAGAAGATATATTGAGTTTTTCAAGTCATCGGCCTATTTGAATATTTCACAAGGTGAACCAGTTCGCATTAAATCAGTTCGTTTCAAACTCAGCTAGCTTGAAAAAATAGTTATTGTGAAAAAGTTTACCAAAACATGGAAGAAGAATTCAAATCTAAACCAAACAGAATACCAATTTTTCCAGATCTTGGAAGCGATGTGGATACCGATGATGAGGAAGAACATCTCAACAGAGCTAGAAAAGGCATTGATCCTACTAGTTTTAATTTGTTTTTTGCAGATAAAATGGAGATGCTGAATCAGAAGAAGATTGCCAGATTGAAGAAAGAGCTGGAAGCAGCAAGAAGGCTAGCTGATGAAAAGACAAAGACAGAAGCTGGAGAAGCAAATGTTGATCCAGTAACTAAGAAAGTAATAGAGAAAATCGTTGAAGTGGAGAAAGTGGTGGAGAAGATTGTTGAGGTTGAAAAAATAGTCGAAGTTGAAAAACTGGTCGAAGTAGAGAAATTCGTCGAGGTAGAAAAAGTTGTTGAAGTTGAAAAGATCGTCGAAGTTGAGAAGATTGTTGATAAAGTGGTTGAAGTTGAAAAACCATGTGTAAAATGTTCAGAATCTTGCAAAGTTTGTGAGGAGAAAGATAAGAAGATTACTAATTTAGAGAAGATTAAAGAAGATTTACTGTCTGATGTGAAGTATGTGAAAGAGTCATATGATGTGCTCAACAACACAGTTGATCGTCTGAAAAAGACAAATACAGAAATTGAAAAAGCAATGGAAAAAATGAGCGCAACATTAATGACAAAGCAGAGCGTCATAAATGATTACATCGAAGACTGTGCTAATCTGAAGAAGGATGTGGAACTCGAAAAGACTGAGAGTGAAAGGATTAAACGATTGTTGCTGAGCTATACAACATGTGATTATTTGATTGATCGTGTTTATCCTACTGTTGCAGGTCTTGAGGCATTTAAGGAGAAAAAGACTGAAGATACTGATACTGGTAAGAAACCAAGTGTCAAGTATAACAGATGTCCGCCACCGATCCATGAAACTTATTCTCCAAGGAATCCTAACGAGGAGCGTCTAAAAAAGGCAGTCAACATCAAGTTAAAGTCTGAAATCATTGATGAATTACCAGACAATATTGATGTTACATTCACAGCATCTGACACTGATCATGAGTCTGAGTTAGTAAAGAAAGTTGTCGATCAGGTGTTAGATACGGATGAAGAGTCAAAGTCGGAGTCTAAGTCAGATAGTTCGAGTTCGTCTGAGAAGAGTCCGAGTTCACCGGTTAAAAGGGTTTACAATAAGAATTCCTGTTATCAAAATCTAATTTGAATGACAGATCAATCAAAGTGGTGTATACTTTGTATGATTCAGACAAATTATATTCTGATGAGGAATTTCCAATAAGAAGTGTCAAAACTGAAATGATCAAACAGGTTTTCAAATTAACAGAAATTAATATTTCTGAAATAAAAGATTTAAATCTTGATGAAAAACCTAAAAAGTACACTTCAAGAGTTCAACAAAGATTGAACAAGAAAAAGGGTTACGGTTATGGTTCAGGTTATCGAAAGAAACCAAACCACAACGGTAATCTTAAAAAGAAAGGTCTTGGTTTCAATTCTTCAGAAAATTATAAAAATCAGAAAACTTATAAACCAAAAACAAAATTTGTTTCAGGAGGAAGTTCAGAGGATGAACAGAAGAAACCATTCTGGAAGCAGTCGAATCAAGAGTTTCTTGCTGAAGTAAAGAAGAATGTGAGAAAATTTGCTTCAAGAGTTGACAGAAGAACCTGTTTCAAATGCCAAGAAGTTGGACATATAGCTTGGAATTGCCCCAAGACCAACTACCAAAAACAGGAAGTTTCTTCTAACTCTGTTTTGAGAAAGACTTGTGTTGATAAGAAAGAAAATGTTAAAAAGTTTGAAAATTCTACTTCTGAGGAAGGAGAAAGTTCAAAACGGTTTTACAAAAGAAGAGGTGATTTGAGTAAACAAAAATGGGTTGTAAAATCTGAAAGAAGTTCTGACAATGAATCTGATTCCATAAAATCAGAGGAGTCATGTGTTGAGAAAAAGATTGATAATTCCGTTCCTGAGTTGAATGAGGAAAACTTTCCGTCATTGACAAAAGATTATTTGAAATCAAAAGGTAGGGTTGAGATTTCAGATCAATTCTTTGCTGATAAGAAAGAATTTGATGCTGAAAAGGTGTTTAATGGAAATGTTAAACATATTTTTGGTAAGATGGTTGCAGGAAAAGTGAAAGAAGCTAAAGAATTCTACAAATCAAAGTGCTGGTGGGACAGATGTGTTCCAGAATCTCCCAAGGATGGTCAGCCTTGGGGGAAAGTATTTCCAAACTGAAAATCTGACTTGCCGGAGCTCCCAGGTTGGTAAGAGTGGAGCAGGTATCGGCATCTTTCTTAGCAAATGATCCTACATGTGGTACAGTTGGTAAAGTACAGGTGGTGTATTTAAATTGTTATATTTTGATTTACAAGTGGTTATGGTTGGTGAAATGAATCTGTAAGTGGTTGAAAGAGGTTTTCATTGACAAGTGGTTAATCAAGGTCATTAAGTTGAACTTGATTGGACCATTCTTACAAGTGGTTAACAAATATATGGGGTTCATTACATTGAGAAGAGGAACTTATCCCCTAACCTACAAATGGTAAACTTGTTTTCCGGAAAAACCATTTGATTAAAACAAACTTAAGTGTTTTGAAATCACAATGGGAAAATAGTTTGTTGTGAGGGGGAGTTCTGATTGTTTATGCCAAGTGGATGGCGATTTGAAGTGATTTGATATCAGTTGTCACTTTATTGTATAGTTTGTTTTCAAATTTCCTAAAATGTGTTTGCATTTTAGGGGGAGTAAAAATTTTCAGAAAATCCAAAAACATTAGAAAATTTGAAAAAGACAAAAACATGATAAAACCTACTGGCAAAAAGACAAAAACAGTAAAAAATGAAAAAGAGTTTTGTTGTGCAAAAAGAGGAAATGATAGTACATCAGTGGACTATCACAACATGCTAAAGAATTGGAAAGTCAAATGTGATAAACGATCTCACTGTGGATGTGTGAGTAGGTTTTTGCACATTTAGTAGATTGTGATGAGATATAAACCTAAATTCAAACTTGCTTAATTCGTGGGTAACATCTCTCGGATATATGGGTAACCCCAGAAATCTCGTTTGAAAGATTCGTTTTTCTGATATACTAGGTCTTTATACTCAGTGATATCTGGGGTATTATTCCTGGACTTCTGCTGAATGGAAGTTCTGACCTAGTCCTCGAATAATAATTTCTGCAATGCTTGAAACATAGCATCACCCTCAGCATATATGATAAGACAATAAAATTGCTTAGCATTGCTGTTGTAAAAAAAGATCCTCTAAAGGGGACACACCCAAAAGTCGATTCGTGATCTCTCTGCTGAACGGTAGTTCTGACCTGAGCTCTCACGATTTCGATCATAATTTATTCCCCTACAGATATCATTTGTGTCATACTTACCTGTAAGACTGAATATTGGGATATGGATACGGGAGTATATTCTGAGGTGGGACACGCGAATAAGTTTAAGTGCTTAAGACATTAATCTCATATCTCGAAACAGTTGAACTTTGTGTGAGAATTTAAGTGGATCAGTATACTGACAATCTAAGTGAATCGTTTAGAACTTAAAATGTATAAAGCTTAACGGTGTAGGTGATTTGTCTCAAAAACTGATATGATCCTCTTTCGCAAACTCACAAAAATATTGTTTGTATATATTTCTTTACTGCATTTCATTTCGGTTATTTCAAAAATCCAAAAAGATTTTCGGTGTGTTTTAGCATAAATTTTGAAAAATTCAAAAAGATTTTAGACGACTGATGTTGAAAAGCTGATTTTCAAAATTCCGAGTGCTAAACATGACGAACAGGTTTGGGAAAGTTTGTTTGAAGATGTTTGAAATGTAAATGATATATATTCATGTGGTTCATCAGAAATTGACATGATAAATCATTTTGCTTGATATTTGATAATGATATATTCAGGGTTGTGTCTTCAAGAGATTAGCAAAGTTTCTAAATGTGTTATATCTTATCTTTTATGAAACTTATGTTTTGGGTAGAGAATATGCAGGTGAGTCAGGTTACGATACCTGAACCTGTGAAAGCTAGACTACGATCCCAGCACATCTTGAGGGGGAGCCTGTTAGAGAAAGAGAGTCTGAAGATGCCAGAGCTAGGAGTTTGATCCTGAAAGATTAGTTGAAGAAAGTTAGAGTGAAGGAAGAAAAGAGACTGATAAAGACTGAAGATGCGAAGACTCGACACTTAAGACTCGTCAACATCTGAGGGGGAGTCTGTTAGTGCATACATCTGTCGACTTCGTCTTATATCGAGTCTTGGTCACATTGCGGATCTGATCATGCATTATGTCATCATCTTTGATGATGACATCATAGAGATGACATCATCTTGCATCATGCTTGCAAAAAGACAAATCAGTTTATGTAATTAGATTAGTGACCGTTTGAAGTTGACTTTTGAGTTGGCCGTTTGAAAGTAGATGACCGTTTGAAGGTGACCGTTTGAAGATGTCATGTTAGTTTCAAACGGTCAGGTCCTAGTCTATAAATACCCTTCAAACGTTCATCATTTGTAACGATTCAAGATTTGATACCGAGGTGCTGCCGGTTTATTCTCTGATTGTAAACATTGTTAATTGAATATACAAGAGATTTAAATTGTATTTCAAGCTGTTTTCAAGTTCGTTTCTTAGTTTCCGCCTCTGAAACGTACGAGAGCTCTTCTGAACAACTCATTCGGGTCGAAACACGATCCTACACATCTTGAACCTCCATCACCATTTGGCTAGCATAGCTTAATTCGCATGTCACACCCCAACCAATGGGGGAATCATCGGAGTGGGACTAGTTCGAGATTGTAAGAGACTTCATAACACTAATTGTGACAATATTTAATTCAACCGATTTCATTTCATAAATAAATTGTCAAAACATTACAAGAATTTCAAATAACAACATTGTTCAACATAACATAACAAAATTGATACAACACTTTAAACCTAAACGTCTAAGTGAGTATCTAGGAATCTTTGATAATCCATTTCTTAGCATCATCAATCATCAACCGGTAACATGTTTAAAAATACAATTCAATGCAAAAGCAAAGGCGAGTATACAAGTTTAAGAATAAGTATAAGTATAAAAGTTTAAAAACGAATCCACATGGCAACTTAGTTTATACAAGATCAACCTATCATGGCATGCAATATTTCTAGTAAACCCTCTGTTTACGCAAAATGATATAATTCAACATGACCACTAGTCTACGGGTGGTGCGTTACTCCTATAGCGCTATACATGTCAAATGGAGGCTCGTGAAAGCTAATGACTAAAACATATCACATAAGTATGGTCCACGTATAAGCATCAAGTATCACAACATAGTATTCATGTATAAGGATTGTTTTCGTGCATTGCATAAAGAATAAGTTTAAGTGTAGTTTAATAGTTAAACATGTTACACCCCAAAAGTGGTAAACAGAAAAAAGGGGGGTTGCGAGTATACTCACGGTTTTGCAAGTCTTCTACTTGAATCTGCGAGTGAGTTGGTTGATTAGGAGGTTGGAACACCAAGTCCTTCTACACAAAGGAAACATAGGTGTGTGAGTTTGGGAATTCGAAAGATTTAGGGATTTAGGAAGTTAAAACACAAGAATATATGTATTCAAAAGTAATCATCTTTTAACACCTAGTACTTGTTCTTGACACTATGAAACCTCAAGGGTTAATGTTTTTATGAGTAATATACTCATTAGAATCGTAACAAGTCTTATGCCTTAGATGATGTTATTCTATTATCTTGACGAATGAACACAAGTCCACCATCAAGAGTTCGAATAGTGTATATATGTATAAGTATTATATGTATTATTTAGTCCATTAGTCAAGCATGAGGTAGAAGATTATTCTTCATTTAGGCACCTCTAGTATCATGGAAGTCATGTAGGAGGTAGGAAGAACAAGCTTCCATTTAGGTACCTCTTATGGTTCACCACTACACTTGATGTAAAAACATACAAGGAGGGTCATGAACTAATATCAATACAAGAATAAGAAACAACTACACTATGAGAAATCATAAAGTAATGTGGGGATTCTATGTTGGACAACCCAAGTTAGTCCATAATCACACCTTCTTCATCAAGCTTGAACATCACTTGTGGATTAAAAACCCTAAACTAAACAAAACAGAATATAAGTGAGGTTTAACCTCTGATTTCGTATGTCTCGGCCCCGTTTTTAAGCTTAACTAACCATAAAAGTGGTTATAAGCATAAGGACGTGGGTTTGAGTGAAGGGTGGAGCTAAACTTTCATTAAATTGCAATTAGGCCCCTCAACTTTGCAATTTTGAGCTTTTTAGGTGTTTTAGGGGTTGTTTTCGCCATAAAAGCATAGTTTAAGGCCAAATAAAGTATGATGAGCATAATCAAAGTATAATTAGGTGTATGAAGGTCGTATTTACGTATCTTTTATGATCAAAACACGTTTTATGCATAAGTTTCACATAATTGCAAGTTTAGCTCATAGTTTCCAAGAATTACGAATAAGTATCAATTGTTCCACGAAATCGAATGTATGAGCATGTATAAAGTATGTATAACATGTATTGAACAAAATACGAGTTTCATTTATGATCCAAGTCTCGGATTTTACAATGGTTACAAAGAAAGAACGATTACAAGAACACAAGACTTCTAAAAATAGAAATACAAACAAGACTTTATATTTATGGAAAGTATGAAGTAGCAGGGCGTTACAGTATCCCCTCCTTTAGGGAATTTCATCCCGAAATTTAGGAAGAAGTCGGGAAAAGTTGCGGATACTTCGTCTTCATGTGACTCTTGAGTTCCTAAGTGAATTCAGCGCCACGTTTACCTTCCCATCGAACCTTGACGATAGGAATTTTACTGCACCTCAATAACTTAACTCCTTGATCCATGATTTCGACGGGGTTTTCCACAAAGTTCAGGGTCTCGTTGACTTGAAGGTCCTCGAGTGGAACTTGAAGCCCTTCGTCAGCTAGACACTTCTTTAAGTTTGACACATGGAAGAGAGGATGTATATTGTTGAGTTCTTTAGGTAGGTCCAGTCTATACGCAACCTTGCCAATCCTTTCGAGAATCTTAAAAGGACCAACATAGCGAGGTGTGAGTTTCCCTTTCTTACCAAATCGAACCACGCCCTTCCAAGGGGATACCTTGAGAAGTACGAAGTCACCTGTCTCGAATTCCAAAGGTTTGCGATGCTTGTCGGCGTAACTATTTTGTCGGCTCCTGGCTTTCAGTAAATTGTCTCGAACCTGTAAAATCTTGTCCGTCGCTTCTTGTATAAGCTCGGGACCAGTGAATTGAGATTCACCAATCTCGTGCCAACTGATAGGCGAACGGCGCTTGCGACCATACAATACTTCGAAAGGTTCCATTTGAATACTCGCATGATAGCTGTTATTGTACGAGAATTCGATCAAGGACAAGTGTGAATCCCAGTTGCCACCAAAATCTATTACGCATGAACGAAGCATATCCTCTAATGTTTGGCTAGTACGCTCGGTTTGACCGTCTATCCGAGGATGGAAAGCTGTGCTAAGGTTAAGAACAGTACCCATAGCAGATTGAAAAGTTTGCCAAAGACGAGACGTAAAACGAGCATCACGATCGGAAATGATGTCAAAGGGGGTACCATGATGACAAATGATCTCATTGGTATAGATTCTAGCCAATTTCTCGACTTTGAAATCTTCACGAATGGGAAGAAAATGAGCTGATTTGGTCAATCGATCCACGATCACCCAAATACTGTCATGACCAGAAGAAGTACGAGGGAGCTTAGTGATAAAATCCATGGCAATGCTCTCCCATTTCCAGACAGGAATTTCTGGTTGTTCGAGCAAACCAGATGGACGTTGATGTTCGGCTTTTACCTTCGAGCTGGTAAGACATTTCGCAACGTAAGAGGCGATATCTCTCTTCATCCCAGGCCACCAATAGGACGTACGCATGTCGTGATACATCTTATCAGCACCAGGATGAATAGAATAACTTGTTTTGTGTACCTCATTCATGAGAAAGTCTCAGAGGTTTTCATGACTAGGGATCCAGATACGATTGAGATAGTATAAAATACCATCAGACTTAGACACGAGTTCATGTTCCTTAGCGCCTCCTATTTCAACAGAGAGGCTACCTTCATTAATGGAGGTGTATTGAGCTTCACGAATACAGTTTTGAAGATCGTTAACGAGTTAGAGGCAACGGATACTCTTCACATGATTTTTACAACTAAGAGCGTCGGCTACTACATTCGCTTTACCTGGATGGTATTTGATTTCACAGTCGTAGTCGTTTAACAGTTCCACCCAACGACGTTGATGCATGTTCAGTTCTTTCTGGTCGAAGATGTGTTGAAGGCTCTTATGGTCGGTGAAGACAACACACTTAGTACCATAAAGGTAGTGTCGCCAAATTTTCAACGCAAAGACAACTGCGCCAAGTTCAAGGTCGTGAGTAGTATAGTTCTTCTCATCTATCTTGAGTTGCGTCAACGCATAAGCGTTGACCTTGTCTCGTTGCATAAACACACAACCAAGGCCAAGGTTTGAAGCATCGCAATACACGACGAAGTCATTGTTACCATCAGGAAGCGCGAGGATAGGAGCATTACAAAGCATCTCCTTGAGCATTTGAAAAGATTCCTCTTGTTCGGGACCCCAAACAAAAGGTTTCTCTTTTTGAGTCAAAGAGGTCAAAGGGACAGCGATCTTCGAGAAGTTAGAGATAAAACGACGATAATAACCAGTAAGACCAATAAACGAACGTATTTCAGACGGAGATTTAGGTGCGATCCAGTTCTTCACAGCTTCGATTTTAGTGGGGTCAACGTGAATACCTAGTTCGTTGACAGTATGACCAAGGAATTGAACCTCTTTTAACCAAAATTCACACTTGGAGAATTTGGCGTATAGACGTTCAGTACGAAGAAGTTTAAGGATAAGACGCAAGTGTCGCTCATGCTCTCCTTGTATCTTGGAATAAATAAGAATATCGTCGATGAAGACGATCACGAAACGGTCCAAGTATGCTTTGCACACGAGGTTCATCAAATCCATGAAAACAGTAGGTGCATTGGTCAAATCAAAGGGCATGACCACAAATTCGTAATGACAATAACGCGTACGAAAAGCAGTTTTAGGTACATCTTCTTCGAGGACTTGAAGTTGATGGTACCCAGAACGAAGATCGATCTTTGAAAAGCAGGTCGCGCCTTGTAGTTGATCGAAGAGGTCATCGATGCGAGGAAGGGGGTATCGGTTCTTGACAGTAAGCTTGTTGAGCTCACGATAGTCAATACACATTCGGAATGACCCATCTTTCTTTTTAACGAACAAAACGGGAGTGCCCCAAGGAGAAGTACTAGGGCTTATAAAGCCTTTATCAAGAAGCTCTTGAAGTTGACTCGAGAGCTCTTGCATCTCAGAGGGTGCTAAACGGTCAGGAGACTTAGCGACAGGCGAAGCGCCAGGCACTAAATCAATGCGAAAATCGACAGAACGTGTAGGAGGCAGACCAGGAAGATCGTTGAGAAATACATCGGGGAAATCGCGTACAACGGGAACGTCACTTATGCTTGGGCCTTTGTCCTTCTTTTCCACAATATGGGCAAGAAAGGCGAAGGTACCCTTGCATAAGCATTTGTTTGCTTGGATACATGACATAAGCTTGAGACCTTGAGAAGGTTTCTCGCCATACACGTGTAGAGAATCACCGTTTGGAAGAGGGAGGCGGATAAACTTTTCGGAACAAACAACTTCAGCACGAACTTGCCTAAGCCAGTCCATGCCTACTATGATGTCAAAGCTACCCATTTGCATAGGTATAAGATCGATTGAAAACGTATGATCGTTGAGATTCAAGGAACAGTTGGAAAGAACGGAATCCACAGCGACGGATTTACCATTAGCGACTTCGACGGCGAAAGATTTTGGCAACTTAGAGCGTTTACACTTAAGCAATTGTTCAAATTCTAGCGACACAAAACTTTTATCGGCGATAGTATCAAACAGACAAGAAGCATAAACATGGTTCACAAGAAACGTACCAGTGATAACATCGTTTGCGTTCTGAGCCTGAGCGACAGTGATGACAAAAGCTCGGCCTCTAGCAGGTTGTTGAGCTTGTTGTTGCTGCTGTGGCGGTTGCTGCTGCTGCGGTTGTTGTTGTTGAGGTTCATAACGCTGGGGACAGACATTGGCGAGATGATTGAGATCGCCACACTTGAAGCATGCTCGCACAGGAGCAGTTTGAGGTTGAGGGAAGTTTCGACACCGGTTAGCAAATTGACCATACCTCTGACAGTTGGCACATTTGCGGCAGTGTACGTTGGTAGGATGATGAAACAAACAGGTGGTACATTTGGGATGAGATTCAACATAACCTTGTTTTGGTGGTTCGGTGTTTGCGGGTGCAACGGCGGCTACAGCTTGTAAAGGTTGTGGGTTTGGCGGAGTGACGACCGCACAATTTTGGCTTGAAGCCTTCCGCTTCTTGCCTTGGTTTTTCTTGGACGATTGGGAGGGTGAGGGTTCAACAGTGGCAGTGTCGGTTGTAGCTTGGTGTGCATTCTTCGTTGAAACCTTGTCATAGGTTCCATGGAGAACGCAATTGTTGTTAAGTTCGGTGGCTATGGTATAGGCTTCCTCGATGGTTTTAGGGTTAGCGGAGGCAAGATGATTGGTCAAGGAAGGTGCAACACAGCGAATGAACTTTGCTATGGTTTTTGGAACGGAATCTACTTGTCCAGGACAGAGGATACTAAGTTGTTTGAAGCACATAATCAGACCGTACATGTCGCTCCCCTTTTGCGTTAGGTTCCAAAATTCGTTCTCCAACTTTTGGAGCTCGTGGGGAGGACAAAAGTGGTCTTTCATAAGCTGCTTAAGCTTGTCCCAAGGTAACGCATGCGCAAAATCGTTTCCCCTCTTGTTACGTTCGGTGGTCCACCACTCGAGTGCCCTCGAGCGGAAGACTCCAGTTGCGTTCAAGGTTCGTACCTCATCGGGACAACCACTTTGTAAGAATGTAAGCTCAATTGCGTCAAACCAATTCATCATGGCAGTAGCGCCATCTTCGCCTGTAAACTCCAAAGGTTTACAAGCCATAAATTGCTTGAATTGGAATGTCTGCTTGGGTTTTTCGGCCTTCGAATCGACGGAGCCATGCGGTGAATCGGTGTTTGGCTGAATTTTGCTCACAATATCGGGTATGACCTTAGCCATTTGCTTGGCCATGAATTTCATGCAATCCTTTTGTGACATGGAGTTGGATTTGGCGTTGGCGTTGGAGGTCGAACCCTTCTTTGACTTGGTTTTCTTGGAAGCACCGTCGGACGACATCTAAGGAATTGAAAGAGAAGGAAAGGATGAGACTTGATCATAAATTTGTAATAAGTTTGCAAATTTTAAACATGTAAGCATGATGTAACACGTATGGTTCACATAGTTTGCATGATTTCAACAAGTATTCAACAAGTATAAACACGTATGAATGCGTAAAAAGAGTATAAATTTAGTTTGTTCACAAGAATTATTATTGTTTTTTATTGTGCGCGATGTGCGAATTGTGTAACGGTTTCAAAATGAATGAGGTAACAAGTATAAAATCACATATAAATTGAATCACATAAAAGAGAGGCTCATAAAACATAGGATTGTTTTGGGTTTAGAAATGTCGACTATTCCAAAGTGAATCGAAAGTCCTTTCAAATTAGAGAAACTTGCTTTGGCCTATAGGTAAGATACTCTCGTCGAGAAGCGATTAACAGTATCTTACCCTTCCAGTTACTACACGTCTCTAATCGATCGAAACAATCGAAACTTTGGCGAGATCGAAAATCGAGGAATGGGACTCAATCGACAAGGTGCGGGTTTCAGCCCTAACTTGACGATTTCGCACCCTAATGTGGTTGGTACTCGTCGGGTCAAAATATAATTTCGACACTATGACGAGGGTCCACTAGAGTTTGAATTGGAAATTTACCATTTAGATGTGGATTTCACTCCTAGCTAAATGGTGAAATTTCGTGCAAAATAAGAATAAGCGGAATGAGAGTCGTTCACCAAATTGTGGGTTTCACGCCTATTTTGGTAAACTCGTCTCTTTTGTATAAAGAGTGTCTTCAAGTGTTTTGTGTAAAATGTCTTAGGAAAGACATTATGTAAGTGTTAAGACCAAAAAGGAGAGAAAAAAGCAAGTAGGAAGATTAACATTTTAAGCAAGAATCAATAATGGTCAAAATATGGTTCCTACTATAGACTAGGTCGAATCATGGCAATTCTACCTAATTCCCTATAGTTATGGCTCTGATACCAATCTGTCACACCCCAACCAATGGCAGAATCATTGGAGTGGGACTAGTTCGAGATTGTAAGAGACTTCATAACACTAATTGTGACAATATTTAATTCAACCGATTTCATTTCATAAATAAATTGTCAAAACATTACAAGAATTTCAAATAACAACATTGTTCAACATAACATAACAAAATTGATACAACACTTTAAACCTAAACGTCTAAGTGAGTATCTAGGCATATTTGCTAATCCATTTCTTAGCATCATCAATCATCAACCTGTAACATGTTTAAAATACAATTCAATGCAAAAGCAAAGGCGAGTATACAAGTTTAAGAATAAGTATAAGTATAAAAGTTTAAAAACGAATCCACATGGCAACTTAGTTTATACAAGATCAACCTATCATGGCATGCAATATTTCTAGTCAACCATCTGTTTACGCAAAATGATATAATTCAACATGACCACTAGTCTACGGGCGGTGCGTTACTCCTATAGTGCTATACATGTCAAATGGAGGCTCGTGGAAGCTAATGACTAAAACATATCACATAAGTATGGTCCACGTATAAGCATCAAGTATTACAACATAGTATTCATGTATAAGGATTGTTTTCGTGCATTGCATAAAGAATAAGTTTAAGTGTAGTTTAATAGTTAAACATGTTACACCCCAAAAGTGGTAAACATAAAAAAGGGGGGGTTGCGAGTATACTCACGGTTTTGCAAGTCTTCTACTTGAATCCGCGAGTGAGTTGGTTGATTAGGAGGTTGGAACACCAAGTCCTTCTACACAAAGGAAACATAGGTGTGTGAGTTTGGGAATTCAGAAGATTTAGGGATTTAGGAAGTTAAAACACAAGAATATATGTATTCAAAAGTAATCATCTTTTAACACCAAGTACTTGTTCTTGACACTATGAAACCTCAAGGGTTAATGTTTTCATGAGTAATATACTCATTAGAATCGTAACAAGTCTTATGCCTTAGATAATTTTATTCTATTATCTTGACGAACGAACACAAGTCCACCATCAGGAGTTCGAATAGTGTATATATGTATAAGTATTATATGTATTATTTAGTCCATTAGTCAAGCATGAGGTAGAATATTATTCTTCATTTAGGCACCTCTAGTATCATGGAAGTCATGTAGGAGGTAGGAAGAACAAGCTTCCATTTAGGTACCTCTTATGGTTCACCACTACCCTTGATGTAAAAACATACAAGGAGGGTCATGAACTAATATCAATACAAGAATAAGAAACAACTACACTATGAGAAATCATCAAGTAATGTGGGGATTCTATGTTGGACAACCCAAGTTAGTCCATAATCACTCCTTCATCAAGCTTGAAGCTTGAACATCACTTGTGGGTTAAAAACCCTAAACAAAACAGAATACATGTGAGGTTTAACCTCTGATTTCGTATGTCTCAGCCCCGTTTTTAAGCTTAACTAACCATAGAAGTGGTTATAAGCATAAGGACGTGGGTTTGAGTGAGTTAAACTCAAGTTTGAACAATGATTAGTAAAGATAAATGAAAACAGTGAACTTTGGAGCCTATTTGCCGGAGTTCCAGGGACTTGTTCACTGAGAAACACCCATGGAATCAAAGCTAAGGTCAAGCCAAGTGTTCTGGAAAAAGAATGAGCTAAAACGGATGAGAAATGAAGAAGTTATGCTCACTTTAGTGGAGCTTGATGCTTATGTCCGAACTTGCACTTGCAGCTACGTTTTTTAGTGATTGAGAGAGTTGTGAGAGTGTTTGTAAAGTACAAATGGCTTGGAGTAGTGTGGGTTTATATAGGGAATGAATTAGGGTTGGTTAAGATGTGTAATTAATGCCAAAAACCCGGTTTTAAACTCAAAAAAACCAAATCCCGCTCAAAATCGCGAAGGAGAATGAGGAGGCTGTTCTGGGACCTGGCTCGCGGCCAGAGTAGCCCTAGGGGCAAGTTTACGCAGCCTGTATGAAGGGTGGAGCTAAACTTTCATTAAATTGCAATTAGGCCCCTCAACTTTGCAATTTTGAGCTTTTTAGGTGTTTTAGGGGCTGTTTTCGCCATAAAAGCATAGTTTAAGGCCAAATAAAGTATGATGAGCATAATCAAAGTATAATTAGGCGTATGAAGGTCGTATTTAAGTATCATTTATGATCAAAACATGTTTTATGCATAAGTTTCACATAATTGCAAATTTAGCACATTGTTTCCAAGAATTACGAATAAGTATAATTGTTCCACGAAATCGAATGTATGAGAATGTATAAAGTATGTATAACATGTATTGAACAAAATACGAGTTTCATTTATGATCCAAGTCTCGGATTTTACAATGGTTACAAAGAAAGAACGATTACAAGAACACAAGACTTCTAAAAATAGAAATACAAACAAGACTTTCTATTTATGGAAAGTATAATGTAGCAGGGCATTACATCGCATCCCTTAGAGATCCAACCCCTGCCCCACCTAGCTCTTTTGGAGTCATGACACTATGCCAAGCAACTCAACTCATCTTTCCCCTTTCGGGTGTTATTCCCCATAAAAACTCCCGCCGTAATCTCTCAAGTTGATCGATTACTTGCGCGGGAGCTCTATACAGCGAGAAGTAATAAATAGGAAGTGCATTAAGCACCGATTTGATTAACGTCAATCTACCTCTAAAGGATAATGTATTTGCCTTCCAAATAGCTAATCTCTTCTTGAACACATCAACTATCGGCTTCCAATGCTTGACTAGATTCATGTTCGCACCCACTTGAAGCCCCAAATGTTTGAAAGGGAATGACCCCACCCTACACCCCAAAGTGTTCGCCATGTTTTGTATTCTATCATCACTCACATTCACCCCAAACACACTACTTTTTGCAAGGTTCACCCGAAGCCCCGAAGCTAGGAAGAAACACCGTAGTATTCTCCTTAAGTTGTGCACACTAGATGTCGACCAATTCCCGACAAAAATAACATCATATGCGTACAAAGAGTGGGATAAAACCGAACCGTGATTCAAGAACCGAACCCCTTCATAAAGGCCAAGGGTACACGCCTTCTTCATCACCCCCGTTAATGCTTCCATTGCGATAATGAAGAGAAATGGAGACAAGGGGTTGACGGGTGGTCCGTTGGACAACCCTTAATCATGTTAAAAGACGAAATAATCCTTCACTTAATCGTGTAATTATGTTGAATTAGATAACTACTGTTGCCTATGTTTCAGGTGCAGTTCGGGAGCTTAAAGTGGATAAAACGCAGCTTTGGAGGGTATTGGAGTTTTACGGGTTGCGCGTGGAACAAGAGACGAATTAAAGGATAAAAGTCAAGTTGCCACCGTAAATTACGGTCCTACCGTAATTTACGGTGGACCTGAAATTCACCTGGTGGCCACCGTAAATCAGTCTTCCTGTACCGTAACAATATCAAGTCCACCGTAAATTACGGTAGGACCGTAATTTACGGTGGTGGCTGCGAGAAAATGTGTAACTGCCTCATTAAATCAGTTTTATTGTGTCTTTTCAAGTGTTCTCATCATTGGTCGGTTTTGGAGCACACTAGGGGCGATTTTGGCTGATCTTGCTTGGTTCTAAACAATTCCTAACATTCGGTTTGTGTATTCGATTCGTATGAACATTAATCGTTGTGTGAAGATGATGTACCAAGTCATGCGTGGCTAAACTTTTGGTGATCATCCTAGATGTAAGGTTTGCTTTTGAAACACTATGTTTGTGCTTGAATTTCTAGAATAATAACTTTGAATGTTTGTTTGAGTTATTATGGTGTTTGGATATTTGTTTGTAAATTGTTGATTATTGTTTGATGTTAATCTAAACCATACGTTCTTGGTGCCGCTGGCAATCGAGATATCATGGGAGGGATTAGGGTTGGATAATTGTCAATTGATCATCGAGTAACAACCTCGCGTTTTATAATCCGAGTACTTAGTTCTCTTTCATCACAAACAGATAATCAAACATGAGCCATGTCTATGTGGTTCTTTCTAGTTAAGCATAAACATTAGTGTGGATTAAAACCTGAAATCTAGGATGGTCGCTTGTTCCTAATCTGTTTACAAAAACACTCTTTGATTTGCAATTTAATTAGTTATTAATTTAGTTTTCTAAAACAACAATCCAAATCATTGATCTTTATTTTTCTGCAAATTAGGTTAATTGTAGTTTAATCGCAAAGCTATAAATTCAACACACTTTCCACATACTCCCTGAGTTCGATACCCTATTACCGCTATCTATATAGTTGTTATTGGGATTAAATTTGATTGTGACCACGACAGGGGTCACCTTGCCTCAAGCCCCTATAGCACAAAAACTCCTGTGTTGGTGACCCATTTACTAGCACCGACGCCCTTGCATTAGTAACAGTAGCCATGACCCACCTTCTATAAACCAACGGTAACTTCATTTGATCCATAATGGATTCCAGAAACCCCCAATTGAGTGAGTCATATGTCTTTTCTATATCCACTTTGAAGATGAAACCCTCCTTTTTATTCAACCTCATCCACGGAAGTAACTCGTTCAATACCAGAGGCCCATCCAAAATGCTTCTATTTGCTATAAATGAGGTTTGTTCCTCCGAAATTAGTTTGTTTATAAATAATTTCATCCGATTCACCAATGCTTTGGATATTACCTTATTTATACATCCAATGAGACATATTGGCCTGTAGTCCAACAAACCACCCGGGTCGGTACACTTTGGTATTAGAGCAATAAACGAAGAAGTACAACCCAGAGAAATGGTTGCATTCAGCGTAAACTCCTTAACACCTTTACAAAATCAGCTTGCAAGGATCCCCAACAACGTCTAATAAATCAAAAATTTATCCTGTCTGGCCCCGGTGCTTTATCCCCCGCACAACCCATACCGCTTCCTTGATTTCCAACAGCGAAAAAGGGGTTGCCAAAACCTCAGCGTCTTCTTCTGAAATCTGGTTCAGATTTAGACACGACAGCCCCGGTCTTCCATCTATCGGCTCCTGAAATTTATGTGCAAAAAAAAACATACCGTGTCCTTTATAAGTGGTGGAGCCGTCCCCCATACCCCATTAATCATGAGCCCATTTAACCGATTAGAACTTTGGTTGGCATTTACAATGTTATGAAAGAATGTCATGTTCTCATCCCCCTCCAACGCCCACTTTACCCGAGACCTCTGCTTCAAATCCATGACTTTTACCCGGTCCATCTCCATAATTAATTTTTTGCACTCAGCTCTGGTATCCAGTTCATTAGGAGAGAGTATCCTTTCCTCACCTTGTAACTCCAAGACCTCCAACATTGCTAGTTTTTCCCTATACTTCGCCTCCTTTTCCCCTTTATAACGTTAACCCATTCCTTAATTTTAAATTTGATCCACTTCAATTGAACGGGAAGACCCAAGTCCGCTGGTCCTTCGAATGAGAAACTCGCCAAGGATTGTTGAATGAAATCATCTAACCAAGAACTAAAAATTCTGCTTGGTGTAGGACCAAAGTCCAGTGATGTTATTGATATAAGAATCGGGCAGTGGTCCGACACCGCATTTGACAAGGCAACTACTGAAGCTGCATGCCATTTATCACGAAATGGCGTTTTCATAAATAACATCAGTTTTATTATATGGGACACGCTTCATTAAGGGTAAAAAGGTAAAACATCCTTTCTTACATAAAACGTCGTTGAAATATAAAACGCCAAGTAAATACAAAACGCCAATTTTATCACTGCATAGTTTTTTCTATGTTTTTATTTAAGCTCTTAGGCTACAAAAACGCCATAAAATGTAAAACGCCATAATATATAAACGCCAAGCCTAACATCCAGATAAATGTTAGTTGCATTTATTGTTACAAAATAATATCCCGCCTAAACTATGCGCCAAAAGAAATCCTATAAATAGAAACGTCTCACCACCTTCCGTTTATCACACCAAAAGAACACACAAAAACACAATGGTTCCTAAAATACAACTCACTGTAAAACGCCAAAAGTTGAGAGAAATCAACGATGGCAAACATCTTTTCTTTGATACTCAGTAATGTTCTGCATGAAGTTTCGCTAAATGGTTTGTTAGGTGAGGGGAGTAAGATTTTCCTACATGAGATGGACAAATTTCAAGAAAGAGGGACTGATGACACTCATATGTCATTTTGTCTTCTTTGTTCTTGAAGAAGGTTTAGATGAGGAGAAGAGACCTATCCCAGTGTAAATGCTACTTTGGCCTCGATGATTATAATGAAGATGACGGGCAGATAGCATCCACCCACACGGAGTCGATCTATGTCTCCAACATCCACAAACCCACTTCAACACACGAACAAGAAAAAAAACAACGCCAAACCCAAAAATACATTTATTTGTGACATTTCTTGTAGTTTCAAAAGAAGAAAGAGACTGATGACACTGAAGATTTAGATCATAAATTGCTTCTATTTTTTTTTTTTTTATTTTCTTTTTATGTTGTTTGTTATGTAATTTTTAGCTAAGAACAACAATACATTAATCCTGTAATGAAAAATATAATGAAACGCCAAACGAGCAAATGCTTTAGAAACGCCATCATGCCATAAAACGCCCCAAAAAAACTACCAAACTATAATAAAATTACTTTGAACAAATACTATTATAATAAATCTAAAAAAAGGTTAAAACAATGTGCAAAGAGAATTAAACAAAAAGTGTCATCTTTATCTAAACGCCATTGGAAAACAAAACGTCATAATTACAGTCGTCAAGATGGGACGTGTTACACCATAAAACAGATGAATCTGAAAACAAAACACAGTAACTGCAAACAGTAAAATGAAACGACGGAAACATAATTACTAACATTTATTATATTAAAAGCCAAATACATGGGGAATTGAATTTATTTATCTTTTTCAAAACACCATAATTACCTGTCACTGCGTGGGAACAAAAAGTTATTATAAAAGTAAACCATGAGAACACAACTCAAACACGCCAAACATTGTCTAAAACACCACATATTGTCCAAAACGCCAAAAACTTAAAAAATGGCTAAGGTTATTGCATGGAGGTTTGAAAGGTCGGAGTGACGATTCATCCTAAAGTTTTTTGATAGGTGAAGGGTGAAGGTAAGGACAATCAAAGCCATACTTGGTATGTCTGAAGGGGTCAGAGGGATATTCTGGCCCTTGGGGTTCCAAGGGCCAACGATTGTGAAAGAACTTGAACAATAATAAGAAGATTGGAGAGAAAATTTTAGGCAGAAGATGATGATGATGATGATATTGACGATAGTCCTCTACTAACAGTTAGCAGTTGGGTGGTGCATGAAGAAGCAGGAAGGTTGAAGTGATTTATCGACACAGGGTGAAATATTCATTGCCGATGGAGGAAATGTTGAAGACAGAGAGGCTACATCTGCTTGAACAACTCTGTGATTTAGCACCTTCGAATGGTGCAAAATCCAGGTTTGCAATGATATTCAAGTATAGGTTGCGGCAAAGAAGAGACGAAATGATGGCGTTATACGCCAATCTAAAACTTGATGATGATGAATCTGATGAAAGTGAGGAACAAAGCGATGGGTGTAACTCTGATGTAACCCATCCACAGAAGACTATTAGTTTTTTTTTTATTTTCGTATTATTGTAATCTTATAAAATATTAATCAATGGTAATCAGTTATTGAAAAATGCCACGAATGCCAAAAAAGTGACCTGGAAAACGCCATAACGCCAGAAAAAATTAGCTATGTGACAGTGACACAAAAAGAATTAATTCAACGAGACAGATAAAAAAACAGTAAAACGCCAAGTAATTAATGAAGCTAGTTAACGCCAAAATTATCTTAGACGCCAAAACTGAAGCAGCATGTGACGCACGAACTCGGGAAAAAAGAATATTGAAAAGACAAAAAAACCCCTCAGACCCTAATTACATTCGCGCCACGTGTTCCATCAGGATGCGTTCTCACCGTTCTCACAATTTAGGGTGTTTTCTCCTGATCCCGTACCTATATATATATATATATATATATATATATATATATATATAGGGTCACGATTTAGAGAAAACGGTGAAAAGTGTGAGAACGGTGAGAACGCTTATGAATCGTCCGATCAAAACAATCTATGGACTAGATTGGCGCGGTGACTTTTTCGTAAATAACACGAATTCTATTGAGTGGACGCGCTTCATTAAGGGTAAAAAGGTCTTTACACTTCTATACCAAAACGCCAAAGTAATCAATAAAACGCCATTACTAGCCAAAACGCATCCCTGCATAAACAAAACATTCTCATACATAAGAACACAGCTCCCCCCCCCCCCCCCACCTGAAAACGCCATATTTTCTACTATATAACATTCAACTTACAACGCCAAAAATTCCAAAACATCAAACACACCTACTAAAAAACGCCATATTTTACTATATACCAATCATCTTAGAAAACGCCAAATCTCTCAAATATAAAAAAATTCCAAAAAATGGACGTTTCTTTTAGATACACTATTTCCTCGGTAAAACGCCAAAAATGCCAAAAAACGTTTCTTGTATATTCAATATTGTTCTACGCGAAGTTTGGGAGAATGCATTCTTTCCTGAGGTGTTGTGACTCAAATAACATTTTGGTGAATGAGATGGACAAAACTAGAACAAAAAGATATTGGTGTCAGACTTATGTCAGTTTTTGTGTTTTGTTATTGATGAATAATATAATGGCATGAATAGACGAATGACACTGATAAGTGGTTTGAAGATACATATTCAAACAAAAAACTCATGTCATTTTTTCTTTCCAAACGGCCACAAAAACACAAGCATGACAAAGCCAAAACCAACAGTGAACATGTTTCAATGAAGAAAGAGACTGATGACAGTGAAGATTTTGAAGATGAATTGTTTCTATTTTAAGTTTTTTAATTTTCCTTTTCTGTAGTTTGTTATGTATATTTCGACTAAGAATAAAAAAGTTTAATAAAGAACCAAAAAGTCATAAAGATTGGGAAACGCCATAATGCAGTAAAACGCCAAAAACTCCAAACCTATAATAAAAGTAATTTGGAGAAGTATTATTAAAAGCTAAAAATGAAAAAAAAAACGCCAAAAACTACTTAAAGCCATTAAAAAAACGCCAAAGTTGGAAGATGGAATGTCTTTGACCAGAAAAGCTCATAAAAAGCTGAACAAAAACAGTAAAAAATACACACAGTAACCGAAAAGACGGCTATTTTATTAATACCATTTATTATAAATAAAAATCCCGCCTAAACTAAGCGCCAAAAACATCCTATAAGAGAGACGTCTCTGCACAATCAACTTATCACAACACCAAAAAAATAAACGCCATCTTTCCAAGAAACCATTCACTTTAAAACGCCGAAAAAAGATACTTAAAAAAGCCACAGATGCGGAACATCATTTCTTCTATATTGAGTATTGTTCTGAATGAAGTTTCACTGAATGGATTCTACTCTGAAGTGGGTATATCTATAAGTTTTTGCTAAATGAGATGGACAAATATTCAGGAAAAAACGAAGTGAAAAAGACACTTTTACCCCATAATGAAGACGGGCGTTATGTAGGAAAATAAGGATCTACATAAGGTATTCAAAACAGGTTCAAAAAACGCCAAAAAAGTTAAAGTAGAAGAGCCTGATGACAATGAAGATTTGAAAGAGAAATTAGATTATAATTTTTATTTTTTTTTCAATTTCTATTGTTTGTTATCTAATTCTCTGATTTTATTATCTAATTCTCTACTTACAATTTTTTTTTAATATAAAACGCCAAAAACACCAAAACGCCTGATAGTGTGAAAACTGAGAGAACGGATGCTAGCAAAGCACTATGTTGCTATAAAACGCCAAAAACGCCAAAACATACTTAAAACGCCAAAACATACTTAAAACGCCAAAATGTTTACTATGATCCTGATCTACAAACAATAAAACGCCGCGTATTTATTAAACGCCAAAAAAATGAAAACAGGATGTGACACGCGTTTAAAAAAAAGAAAGATGAAAGGACAAAAAAGCCCCTCCACCCTTCTCTATGCCGCATGACACGTGTTGGTCCAGGATGCGTTCTCACCGTTCTCACACTTTTGAGCGTTTTCTCCTGATCCCGTTTCTCTATATATATATAAAAGAGATCATATACAAGAGAGGAATTTTGTACGAAGTGTATGAGATAATCATGACCACGCATTTGTTTTGCTCAATTTAAAGATGGAAGGGTATGATGGTCTTGTATCATTTCAACTAGTTTCCTCATTGAATTTCAAACGACTATAACTTTTTCATACGTTAATATTTTTTTTAAATTACATCATATTAACGAGCATTTCATTCTCTTTAATTCGAGCAGCCTATTGCTATAGTGTTCTTAAAAATAATTTACAGGACTTTAAATACCCATTACGTGATTACGTGATTTTGAATACCGAGTACCCATTACGTGATTTTGAATACCCGGTACATGACTATGTGATTTTTAATACCCTTTACGTGATTACACATTTAACATAAATCATTACATATTCAATGTAAATTCATTTTGTTATAATTAATGTTAATACAATTATGCTTATTACGTAATTACACATTCAATAATAAGAACTTGATTGTTTATGCTTTATTACGTGGTTAAATCTCTAATATACAACATTATGTTGTTATTATAGGTTGGTTTGGCTAATATTTTGTATATGATTTATCCTTAGTACGCGATTATACTTAAAATATTAGGTATTCCATATGAAACATTATGTATTACGTGTTTTGTTTTTACGTAATCATTCAGTAGGATTTCACATAAATACTATAATGAAATCATGTAATCATGAAATGAGTATTTAAAATCTTGTAGTTACGTAATAATACATAGTCAACTATTGTTACGTAATTACGTAATCACTTACTGGGGTTTCACATAAAATACTATAATGAAATCAAGTAATCACGTAATGGGTATTCAAAATCACATAGTCACTTACTGGGTGTTTAAAATCAGGTAATCACGTAATGATATTCAAAATCCTGTAAAACTTTTAAAGAAAAATATAGCAATATGCTGCTTGAATTAAAGAGAATGAAATGCTCGTTAATACGGTATAATTTTTATAAAAAATATTAACGCATGAAAAAGTTATAGCCGTTTGAAAATTAAGGGGAAGTGGGTTTATGAGTCAACAATATTAGATTTTTCTATTTTACCTTTTTCTCCACTTGTTTCCCTTGTTTTTAGTTATGTGAATTCTATATTTAGGGACCACTTAATCTCGACCATTGATCTTGCAAATTAAGGGCCAAATTTGTCTCCTACACTTTGTACAATTCTTTCATATCGTACAATAACCTTAATTTGTAAGAATGGTTTAGGATCAAATACAAAAGCTTCTAAAAATAAGAAGTGTACAAAAGCTTCTAAAAAGACTCACTACACAAAAAAAAAAAAAAAAAAAACCTAAACACCCACCACCACCACCAAAAAACCAAACCTCCCCCCCCCCCCCCCCCCCAACCCAAACAAAAAAAAAACAAAACTTGCAGAGGGGGGTTTGGTTTTTTGGGGTGTTTTTTGGTGAGGTATAGTTGCTTTTTTTTTTTTTGAGGGGGGGGGGGGGGGGGGGGTGTTTAGGTTTTGAGTGGTGATGTAATGGGTTTAGGTTTTAGGTTCTTAGACACTTATCACTCTATAATGCATTCTTACACATTTTACTTTTAGAAGCTTTTGTAAAATAACTTTTAACCTGTAAGAATAATTGTATTGAATGGGAGATAATCAAAAGTAGCCGTAGAGAAATCACTTGAATGATCATTTTAATTGAGATTTTTTTTCTATGAAAATACATCAAATCAGATCGTTAACGCTTTAAGTTTATTTTAGGAAAAAGATGTTGGGACTAAGGAGGAGACATTCACTTTTAATTTTGCTTTTCCTATTATGGAACCTACACCGAAATTTAATCCAACACGTCTTTTTAGTTATTTCTTGCTCCTTATTGTTTTGTTTTCTTTCCTATTTCTTCTTGAAATTATTAACTAAATATAAATTTGAAAAAAGTAGCAGATAATGGTCCCATGATTCAAAACCACCACATATGAAACCAGTCAAGATGAGACAATTCTTTTTTATAGTTATCTTTTTGGCCTTTTTGAGTCAACTTTAATACCCATCTTTTTCCGACTAGATTACCGGGGTTTTTAGTTTCTCTCTCCTCAACTTGTAAACTTAAAGTCTTAGGGCATGTTTGACAATATCTGAATAGTTAAGTGTTGAATTAGTAAGAGGTATGGATCATTAAGACCATCCGTAGTGGGGCGTGATTTTAAAAAAAAATTAAAAAAAAACCCCCCAAAACGCCCCTCCCCCCACTACACCGGGCGTTATTATTAGGCGTTAATTTTGAAAAAAATCGATCTCTTTAAAACGCCGGAAGTGGTATTGAAGTGGCCAATGGGAGTGGATGAGAGTTTGAAAAAATTGGATCTTGTTTTTTTTTTTTTTCTTTTTTTTTAATGATTAGAAGGGGCATTATTAGGCATTATTCCCACTACGCCACTTTTGCAATAACGCACCATGCTGACTGGACTGCCACGTGTCGGATAATGCCCCATGGTGGGGGCATTATTTTTCTTCACCACTACACATGGTCTAAGTGCTGAACTAGTAAGAGGTCTGAACCATTAACAGCCTGTATAATGTTTAACAGTTCAGAGACAAATGTCTGACAAATTCAGATTAGAGGTCTTAACCATTCAGACTTTGTATAAATCTTAACCATTTAGAGACAAATGTCTGAACCATTTAGACATCTGCTCGTGAAACAAACAGTCTGAACCATTAAGTACTGAACTAGTAAGAGGTCTGAACCATTAAGAGCCTCATTAAGAGGTAAACAAACAGCCCCTTACAATAATAATATATTTTCTTTTATGAAGTTTACTATACACACACGGTGTTTCTGTAATGAACATATATTAACGAAACCTCATGAACATAAATAAATGAACACAACTTGTGTTCATTTAATTAATCAAATAATTTTATTTATATCTGTTCGTTTATTAAATGAATCAACTTATTCCTGTCAAATGATTAATGAACGATTTACTGATTCGTTTACAACTCATACTTCTTTACGTCATACGAGCATTAAGCGAAATAAATTTCTAACCAAGCCAAAAGTTATTCAGCGATGTAGACATTTTAAGGAAATATAATTTAAATAATAAAAGTGGAAATTTTTTTCTATACTACCATCATACAAGTTCCATTTGGATGTTGACGAAGGACTAACTCCGGTTTAAAAGTAGCATCTTGTTGCAATGTTTTTAGTGGGGTTAGTTCCGTACAAACCATATTTATCCTACAAATCGTAAGAACAGATTCTAGCACTTAAAAAAAAGTTAAATTGACACATACTAAAACAATACATACATAAAAGTAGCACTTTTGAATTATATTAGCACATAAAAATTAATCAAGATAATTGATTTTAGCACATATATGAAATGATATCAGCACTTCTCTTTATCAGCACATTGAAAACAAAAGAAAGATTCAAATAAAGAATTAATTGTTTGTTAACATAATTATAAGGAATTCAAGATAATTGATATTATTTAGTTATCATTTTACCATTTCTCTATAATTGGTTGGATGCCACATGACACATTTTAAATGGTTCTTACAGTATGTATACGAAATGTGGTTTGTATTTGATCCTACTCCTGTGTTTAGTTTAAATGCTTGCATCAAATCCTTTAAAATTGAATTTTACACTGTAATTATTTTATTTAAGGTATGTAATTATCAAAACTAACTAATTCATGAAAATGCTATAAAATAAATGATATTATATAAAAAAAGTTGTTTCTTAAATTTTAAATTTTATGATAATTTATTTAAGTAGTGTTGGACCTAAGATATATTTTACAAGGACTTGATATATATAAAAGTAACTATTTTAGGGGAATTGACGACTCACCGACAGACTAATAGAAACTAATAAATATCCCTATACTATATCCTGGCCTCGAGTGGCGTTTTCCTACTGATTCAAGACGAAAGGATCGAGTGTGTTAGGATTCCCACCTAGATACTGCACACTAATACGCATTTCCACACACAATCCCTCGTCTGAAAATCAAGCCTTTGCGACCCCATCACCCGATCTAGTTAACAAGACATCAGGAAGTAAGTTAATCCTAAACACCGCTTCTCCTATCATTGATTCCTACCCTTTTATTTTCTTCTTAAGCCACTTATTTTCTATTCTTTTTAATAAACCCAACTTTTGGACTTGGTTAGATGTTAACAACGACTTGGTACTAAAACTCATGTATCATTGGACGATCTCGATATATTGTCATCATTATATTACGCCAACGACGGGTGCACTTGCCCAACATGAGTTGTAGTGTCATAGTATTTTATCGTGTTTTTATAAATATTAAAACTTGAACTAGTGCATAAAATGACCTAAAATTAACCACCTTTTATAATTACACCACATCATGTCAATTCTACTTAGTTAAAAGGTGGAGATTTGATTTGCATACAAGCCTATGACTTATGATTATGTTGGGACGAACTTGAGTGAACACTTATACACACAATACACACGAGCACAAGCCAAAGAGAGTTGAGTGATCATTGTGAGAAGTATGACTTTATGCATAGTAATAGTTTAAGTAGGCATGACATGTTTATCAATTTTTTCACCAACAATTTACACAAGTAACCCACTGATCAAAAAAACCTTTTTTCCACTAATTTGAAGGATCTAAATACATGGTTTGATTAAGTACAAGCAAATTTTAAGTGTGGGGTTTATGATATACCATCAATTATACATATTTATAATATGAATTTACCCATTTATAAGTACTTTGAGGCAATTTACTATGGAAACACTACCTTAATCGTTCCTTTTCAATTTTGTAGGATTTGGAGGTCTAAAAAAGAAGTAGAAACCTGTAACAACCCGCACGTTCGTGCGTTGTTACCACTCGCTATACTCGTTACGCCTAGCACCAGAGATTCAGATCATAATGTAGCCATATCAAATACATCGCTATTTCGTAGTATTTTCGAATAATACACATACTTTATCGCTATAACACATCGCATCACACACACCAACGCTCACGATGACGTTGAGTGAGGACCTATTCTACCCTCCTCGATGGCCGTGAGGCGTCGCAGAATAACGCATATTCGAAACAAAACCCGGTTATTGTATCGCAACTTTGAAATATGGATATTTATACGACCCGGGTGGGGTTCGGCTACAAAGTCCATTTTTCCTACAAAGTGTACAAAGTCATAAAACACCACAATTTCAAGCATAAAACACACTCAAAATCCACAAATAACATAGTGATGATCACTAAAACACAATATCGAAACCCTAACAGTCCTTAAAAACTTCAAACACACCATCGTACAACTATGAATATAAAACACAACATGATAATCAACATAAATACACTAATGTTAGTCATTCGGTAATCAAAGCCTTATCATCCAAAACACAACACAAAACCTACAAATATGGTGTTTTAGTAATCTTTACTATGATATTTGTGGGTTTTGAGTGTATTTTATGGTTGATATTATGGTATTTTATGACTTTTTACACTTTGTAGGAAAAATGGACTTTGTAGCGAACTCCCACCCTATACAACCCTATGTGACTAATTGTATTAAATATATGAGTGTGGGTAAGAAAATGTGTGACCAAACTATCGCAACGCTTAACGATCAAAACGAAACGCCAAAACTCAATTCGCCGGAGGCGTTTGATCGAATGACAATCCGATCGGATTGCCACCCGATCCATGGCACTCCCTCACCTTCACTCCTCTCCACCTATAAATAGCACTTGTCACATCACTTGAACAGTGATGTGACAGCTCCCACTCGACCAGCACGCTTTTGGGATATTTTCTCTCGATTTCTCGCGATTCTTATAAATTTCTACCTCAAATCTTGTACTTCCATGATCTACACGCACTTCTTCACCATTTTCTCTTCTGAATCTTAACTTTTAACCGTGAAATCAGTGGATTTGAGGTGTTCTAGGGTGATGTCATCATGAAGTTCTTATGAACTTCAAGTGTTGGCCTCATTCCACCAAGAACCACTCAGATCTGAAGGATTTTCACAAGAATAAACAACATTTTTGCATAGATCTACACATATTCATGGTTAAAAGGATTGAAGAATGGTTTTCTAACCTTCTTTCAACTCTTTTACACTCAATGCACTTAAAACCGATAGAATCGGAGCTTGTTCTGATCTTCTACTCGTTCTTAGTGAAGCGATGGTTCAAGATCTGAGTTCTATCAAAGAGACTACTGATTTCGGGTTAAACATGATCAACCGTCTCAAACAGAGGACTGATCGGACTAGGGTGATTCCTGCCCGATCGGGTCACCTGGGTGTTGATAAGGTTCTGTTGTTTGGCACGTTGTCACACCGTCTCGAGAAAACCGCAAAAATTTCAAAACGAACCAGTGTCAAGACGATCAGGCCGCCGGGACGGACTGCCATCCGATCGGACTGCCATCCGATCGGACTGCCACCCGACCGGACAGCCGTCCGATCGGCTTGCACCTGGTTCCGTACTTAAACTATATTTCAACTCTTCAAAAGTTTTGAACGTCGAACGGATTTCCGTCCGATCGGATTGCTGTCTGATCGAACGACCATCCGACCATGTGATATTTTAAACTTCAACACGTAAACAATTTTCAACTTGTTCAATGCATAGCTAGTTCCAAGCGGATTGCCACCCGATTGGATTGCAATCCGATCGAGTGACAAACTGCTGTGAACTTGTTCTCACTAAGTATCCTACTAATCGGATCGTCAGCCGATCGAGTCGTCGTTTGATCGATCGACCTGAAGGGTAGAGATACTTCTCTGTTTTCATAATGCTACAACAAAACTTCAAAAGGCAACCATCATACACAAACACGTCCATACTGAACAAGGTGACACTCCAATCGAATGGCCATCCGATCGGATGACCATCCGAACGGATTGCCACTCGATCGACTGGCCATCCGATCGGATTGCCATCCGATCGGGTTGCCATTCGACACTCAGTCGCATCCCATCGTTTATCACATTGTTCGACGCTTACGCTATCAATTTGTAATCAGGCTGATCTCAGATTCGCTCCCTTCAATCCAACCAAGTTGTGTTTACTTGCTGAACACCACTGTGAGTATACTCGAACCCCTTTTTATCGCATTTTGGGTGTAACATACGTTTCTATCAATCAAATTTATCAAAACGAATTATTCAATCAAACTATTTATCACTTGTGAATAACTGTATGCATATTTACACGTGATGCTAGTTACATATGTGTTAGGACTTTTACTCGCGAGGTCCCGCCTTAACTAGTATAGTACTATAGAACCCGACGAGGTCTTGTTAGGATGAATAGCAATCGCAATCGCAGCTCGAGTGACTTAGCTGGTAGTATCTGTCTTATATGCATATATGTTGAGGTATCTCGTTTATGTATTTGGTAATTCGCAGCACTTTTAACTATTTATGCTACACTATCTAAACTTGTATACTCGCCAATACTTTTGTATTGACGTTGTTTTAACGTATGTTGCAATTTTAGTCGCAGTCTACATCAAATCAAGCTAGGAAGTCTAGAAACACACCTAAAATCTAGGTTGTCGGATTTGTATTGTTTAAGAGAACAATAAATTCGTGACAGCTTATGTGATTGTAATTGTTTATTAGTATGGGAAAATGAACGCATTAAATATTGTCGCAATGTAGTTGTTATGGATTTTCTTGAGCAATCTGATTCACCTAGTGGCGCGCCCCGATGATTCCGCCATCGGTTGGGGTGTGACAGATTGGTATCAGAGCCATAACTATAGGGAATTAGGCCAGACTTGACCTAGTCCGGGTCAATGTCTTAGAAACGACCTAGTCTATAGTCTAGGTACCAACAGGCCGACTCGTACGAACCCAGTAGGATTTATACGGGCCTACTTGATACTCTCGATTCGAATCCGTTAAAAACTATGACTTTGTGTGAACACCGCATACTACAACTTCACACGAAGAGCCTTTCCTAAGGCTGGAATGTTACTTAGCCTTTCCTAAGGCTAACACAATACACACGTTTTCGAAAATACTCGCATAACACAACCGAGTGGTCCAGTCGAGATCAGGCGTGAAAACCAAGAACTCTCGATAAGATCGCTCACTCAGCGCATTTTTCTAGCACGAGGACTTTCCGTCGAGCTAGGAGTGACATCCACATCTCGGCGAAAGTCTCCATTTCGAATTCTAGTGGAAACTCTCGAACTTATTCGAAGAGCACAACCACAGCTAGGAGCGAAGTAATTAAGTCAGGGGTGAAACCCGTATCTTAATAAACCGTTCCGCTCTCTATAAAATGGTTTTCAAAATCTCTCACCAAGGACTCGGCTATAACAATAACTCGCACGCAATGACCAGGAAGACGAATGCCATGAGCTGCATCCCAGTGGAAGCATAAGCCTTCTAGGGCAACGCGCGTGCGCGAACTTGTTGGGTATAGTTGGGTTACCTTGGGCAGTCGACGCCTAAACACCCGAGGCACTCTATCTATATTTCTAGCATGTGACCTGCCGATTTTACGCTTTATGGTATCTATTTACGCTAAGTGTTTACAATTTAAAACTTTACGCTTTATCGGTTTCTCGATTTATCGATTTTCGCTCCCTGCTTTTGCAACCGCACGACTCGCACAGCCATCGCAATCTAAAACAAAACCGAATATTCGCAACAAAACTAATGTCTAATTACTCGCTTTCGCTCTCGCTCTCTCCCTCTTCATCGCATCCTCGCGCATTCTATCTTGACATATATGTGTGTAAGCATAAACTACAACTATATATGTAAATACAAGCGAATCAATTGTGTGGGAATCTAGGAATTTCGTGTCTCCTATGTGGCTCCTATGTGAAATCTATTATATTGCTCGCTACAAGTTTTGATCGCGCTCAATCGCATCGCAAAACTAAAAAATCATTTTGATCGAATCTCACTCCAAAAATCTCTCTGTCTAGATGCCTTCCAACAACTCTACCTCGAGACAAACAGCTAAGAGAAGAGCCAAACAAAGCGCCGAGAAGAGGATTGCCTCGCTTGTAGCCAAGGAAGTGGCCAAGGTCATTCCTCAAATTGTCGCTCAAGTGCACTCTCTCAGCAACTCTCGAACCTCGGAAGACTCTAAGATGGAAGCGTCGCAATCTGCTTTCCTCTACAAACACTTCAAAGCCTGTGATCTGATGGAATTCACGGGTGAAGGAGGTGTCTCCCAGCTACTCCAGTGGTTCGATTCTATCGAAGTTACCCTTTGTCAGAGTGGGTGTCCCGATGGTTTCCGTACTACTTGCGCTACCGTAGTATTTCAATCACGAGCACTCGACTGGTGGACAGACGAACGTAACAAACGTGGGATCTCCACAGCTTACGCTCTCTCTTGGGATGAGCTGAAAGAGCTCATGAAGAAAGAGTACTGCCCTCCCCACGAAGTCCAGAAACTCGAAGACGAATTTTGGAAAATCAAGCAAGTCGAAGGTGACAGTATTGGCTACACCGCAAGGTTCAAATAGCTTAGCATAATCTGCCAAAGTCAAGTCAACACTTCAGAAAAAGCCATCACAAAGTACATTCGCGGCTTACCTGAATGTGTGGGTGATTTTGTCGAAGCTGCAAAACCTGCTACCATCAAAGAAACCTACCGCTTGTCCGCATAAATCAATGACAAACGACTCTTGGACGGATCTTTCTCCAAGAATCCTGTCAAACAAGCTCAGCAAGCAATCGTCATCGATTCTTTTGACGATTCCTCTGACGATTCTACCGATGGTTCTTCAGGTGAGTCCTCGGACAAATCCTCTGACGACAACGTACCGTTTCAAGAAGCTCAACCCAGCCGCAAACGAAAGACCATGAGCCCAAACTCTTCAACAACTGAGATATCATAACCAGAACCTCTTCAAGCAATCCCAGTTCACTCGAGGCGCGACTACAACAGAACTCATCCCCTGTGTCTCATGTGTACGTATCATCACCCGCCAGAAGCTAACTGTCGCTTTTGCGCAAATTGCAACTGGTATGGTCATCTTACCCAGCACTGCCACATGGGGCCCTGAACTTGAGGAATTTCAGCAACAATCGCAGTTTCCGTAGAAGTCCTCCACAGTAACATTAGTTATGCTTCCAATGTTGTAATGATACGATCTTCGCCGATTAATTTCTTTTGCATGTTGAACTTGTTCTATTTCTCGACGCTATATGGACTCTATTTATCTCACACTCTCTCACACTCGCGCACGAACTATATACTAGCACTATGTACTATATAATGTGTTTTCCCCTACTATGCGTTCTTGAAGCGGGTTGCGATAAACGTGCAAGGGACAACTTAATCACGAGTGCACACAGGATTATGTTGGTCAGTGCACGGGGATCGTAATGAGTTTCAATAATGCCATAACGTTAAAAGCATGGTTAAGCGTGGTGGATACGCCGCTGGTACTTCCTATATATAAGCGTCTTGACCATGTCGACACAGTGTGGCACCTATTCACGGGGCAGAGGCGTGTGGTTGAAGCATGGTGGATACGTCGCTGGTACTTCCTATATATTGTGACAACCCTCACTAAACCAGGTATCCGTACGACTTAATTAATAATTAATTACTGCTTAATTACTGTGCTTGCTTGAACTTGTGGATAAACTGCTACTTGAATACTGATACATGTACTTACTTGCATCATACTTTACTTGCTGTCACTCCATGTTTTGCTTACAGCACCTTTATGACAACCTTGATGCACCAAAAAGCACAGTAGCACTATAAACGGATAACCTATTGAACATGCTGATAAAGCCAGCATCAGGCAGACACTGCCTCTAAGGCCTGTATGAGCCAGAAATATTTTACTACACTAGTGGTGAGTGTAGGGATACAAGGGTTGTAGAACTGCGTCTCTAGGAATAAGTTACAATGACTGGATGTGCCTAAAACGTGCTCTAAGCACAAAAACTCAGCACTTTAATAAAATTCAGCATTTGGCTAACTAATAAAGTGCCAAGACACGAGGAAAATATTCCCGACACTTTGGAGGAATAAGTTGTGTCACTAAAAAGGGTATTAACGACACTTTAAAGCTTGTTTAACGCTTTAACGGATTACTATCCAACCGAACAACCGGACTATACCCGGAACATGAAAATATTGTCATTAACATTGTTTTTCTTTTTCTGAGCCAGTTAGGGTCCCTGAATACCCTAACACCCGCTGTAACGCATGACACACTAGTAACCGGGTTAATCCCTAAACTAACTAAACTTAACTTAACTAATTACCTAATGTTTAGTTGGAATCTAACCGGATTACCCCCCCCCCCCTAACCAAACCGTCCCCTAGGGGGGGACACCCTTGTCCTATTTGTTGATTATAATAATCAAGTGTGCCTAATATCTAGCTAGCACATAATCCTTTGGTTAATGCTCATACTAATTGTCTATAAGTTCATGACTTAGCACAACATAACCTTCACCACAACTCACAACACTTGAGCAACTATCTCTCTCTCTCTAAGAGCTCTCGGCCGAACACCCCCTCTACCATCCACCCATTTTTGATTTTTGATCAAGCTATTCCAAGATCATACAAGTGTTAAGGATCACCTACAAGGAAGCTTGGTGCAATCGGAAGGCGAAGGACCTCACTCTATTGCTTTTATCCTCTCATTTTGCGTCTAGATTCTCCCCTAGCCTCGAGCTAGTAGTAAGTTGCTATAACCACCCTCTCGAACTATTTTGAAGTGGTTAAAACGATTTGTAACGGTTAAAACTCATAAACATGCAAGTTGAAACATGAAAGTCTACTAAAAACACTAAAAGTGATGGTTAAAAGCTTGTTTGTTGTGTAAAACTTGTAGTATTTGTTTTGTGTAGTTATTTGGACCCGATCTATGTTGTGATAGCTCGGATCATCGTTTAACCCGGATTGGTCATGATCTTGGATCATGACATAAGGTTGTTTTGGAAGTAACAAGGGTTAAAGGATGAAACTCTACCACACACGAATCATGAACTTGTGTAAAAGCGATTTAGCTTGTGAAATAGTGTTTAAAACTAGTAGATCTATGGATCTACAAGCGGTATTTTCAAAGAACCAAGTATCAAAGAAATTATGTTTTCTAAAGACGGATCTTACACTAACAAAAAAAAAATGATTTTTAGAACACACAAGTGTGTAAACACTTGTGTAGCACAAAGTTTCGACAAAATCACTATTTTTGTAAAAGATGACGAGAAGTTGTAAAAAACGGAATTTCTCTAAAAACGAGGTTTTTACAAAATCGGATGGATTTATATAGAGATCCGCTAAAAGTAATGGGATTTACTTCATAATATTAGAAAACCACAAGTTCATGTGATTTTTGCGACTTATATATATTTGTTGACTAGTTTGTTGTCTTGAACATTGTTTTGGTTAAATAAGGAAATTGTTGGGTTGATTTATAAAAGAAAATGATACGCTTGAGAGCGTGGCCACCTCCAGTTACAGAGGAAACTCTGGCGAAATTTTTCTAAAAACCTAACACTTAGAATTATTTTCACTATAAGTGTTAGAAATACTTCTCGACATGTTTTCAAAATATAAGTTTCGCCACGACTTTATTTACAAAATATCGGAGGTGGGATTCTCACAAAAATTAAACGTGATAAATATATTTAGTAAATATTTTTTTTTTCACAACGTTACTTGTCATTATTTGCGAAGATACATAAATATTATTTTTAGGGTAAAAATAATATTATCGAATGTTAACGAATCCAAAATAATACGAGCGCTTTCACGATAAATATATAAGTTACACCGGTAATTATTATTACCACTCGATCGTTAAAACGTAACTTACACATTTTAAGGAAATATTCATGAACGCGTATTTTTGTTAAAGTATTATTTTGGGGAAAATTATGTGTAATAGAAAATATAATATTTTTGAGAAGAATATTTATATTTGGGATTAGAAATAAAATATATTTTAAGTGAGACTTAATAATATATTTCGAAATTATACGAACACACATGTATTAAATCCCCCATCCTTGGGAAGGAAAATAATTACCAAGTATACAGAATGTAAACCCGAAATAGTTGTCTAACTATTTCCCGAAAACTTAAACCTTAAAGCTAAGGCACGGCCGTCCGTCTAATAAGAGTTAGTACGTGTAGGTCGTCACACAGCTGCTTGATTTGGAGGTATACTTGGTAGAGACGCACCACTGTGAGTTCATGTCCCCCTTTTCTCTTAACTGTTTTCAGTTTTCTAAACTACGGGGGTGAAATACATGTTACTTTGATTACAAGTACTTTATACATGGTATGGTTAGCGTAAGGAGGTTTACTACTTAGATCATGTGAGTGGGTAGGAGCAACATGAGGCCATTAGTCCTCATGGTAGGACCGAGGGACAGGAGCGGTAGATCTATCTGGGTGTAGCGAGCCCAGCCCCAGGCCAAACTAGAAACGAACCTCGGGGTGACTTTGTGCCCGACACATAAATCTGCTAGGTTTGAGTCTCCCTACTTGCACTTCACATATATCAGTGGCCTTGCAAACCATTGGTGATCTCAATTCCCTTATGTGCTACATACCAGGATTTTTAAACTTACAAAGGTTTATTTACTCACTTACACATGAACTCGCTCAACATTATTGTTGATTTTTCAACTTACATGTATTTCAGGGAATTAAAGGATCTGGCGCGGTATGACACGTTTTCCCGCTGCACTAATTACGAGGTCATCCGGGTTTAGGGAAATGTGACTCTTTCCTGGACAAGTCACAGTCCTTAAACTATGCTTATGTTATGTTGTGTTTGTTGAAAATGTTTATGTCGTTAGGATGTGTTTCCGTTAAGACAATGTTATTGTATTTGGTTCTTAAAACTTAATCGAATGGATGATCTTGCATGGTTTTATTTCATATAGCTTTGTTATGGTTAAGCTATGGTATTAAGAAGTCACACCAAATTAACCACGCTTCCGCAAAGCCAGGGTGTGACAGCTTGGTATCAGAGCTCTGATCATAGCGAACTAGGATTCCTTCTCGAGTCTAGACTATGATCACTAGGGCTCTCACGAAAACATTTTTACACTGCATACCACTTAAGTCCAGATCCAAAACTTTTTATAAACAAATGTTGAGCACATTTTATTTATTATTTATAGGCTCAGTCTGGGAGGCTGAGGCTCGGTCTGGGAGGCCGAGGCTCGGTCTGGGAGGCCGAGGTAGTTGTCTAATGGGACTAGGGAGTCAGTCTGAGAGGCTGGGAGAATTGGCTAGTGGGACTAGGAAGAGCAGTCTGAGAGGCTGGGAGAATTGGCTAGTGGGACTAGGAGAATTTGGCTAGTGGGACTAGGAAGAGCAGTCTGAGAGGCTGGGAGGCTAGTGGGACTAGGAGAATTATTTGAATGCTTACTTGGTGACTTATGTGATTATTTGATTGTATGATTGACTGTTTGTGCATGTTTGTGTTTATGTTATAGACACCATGGACACCTCTGGCACAGGTGACTCAGACACCACAGGACCTAGACCTATAGTATCAGATGACCTAGAGTCTTCAGAGCACGAGGTCCACACATCCGACGTTACTAGCACGGACGAGGACGACTTTCAGCCCTTTGCTTTACCTGATGGTGCTGATGAGCTCGCTGATGGCCCTTTGGCCGGGGACCTACCGTTAGTGGAGGTCCCTGCTCCCATACCCTTAGCTGTTTATCCTGCTTACGATTTGCTTCTCGACGCCGACGATGATGGCGACATCGATCTGTATGATGATGAGCCCTCAGAGGAGGATGTTCAGGGCGAGGCCCTTCTTGCTGCTGGTGATCTCTTGATGATCGCAGACGCTCCCGCCGAGGAGTCACCCGTTCACTCACCGGTCCCAGACTCTTGCGAGTCTGTGGCCTCCGCACCTTCACACACCCAGAGTGCGCAGCACTTCTCACATGGATCAGATCCCGACCAGGCATCCTATGTTGCCCCTATTCCTAGTTTTGCTTTCGACCACGATGATGTGGAGGATTCCGATCCTGTCTTTCCCCAAGGATTCGACCCAGATCAGGATATAGAGTTTATACCCATGGATCAACCTATGGAGGATCCAGTCGACCCAGTAGACCCAGTTGATCCCATCGATCCCGAGTTTGATTTTGGGATGGCCTTTGATGACCCCGAGCCTGCCATGGCCCATGAGCAGGTAGCCGCTCTAGACCCTGCGTTTGAGCACGACCCAGTTCATGCTGACGCACCTATTATTGAGCCGGTCATTGCTGACCCACCTATTGATGATCACCCAGTGGATGCTCCGTTGTTGGAGGTCGAGCATGTCATTGCTGCTGATCATGTTGATCCCCCACTTATTGCTGGTGCACCAGTTGACCCTCTTGTTGCACCTCACCATGATCCTATGCCAGTTCAGTTTGATCGTGCACTTTTTGAGGCACAGATGGACCCACGAGATGAGCACGCCCAGCATGGGTGGATTCCTGCTGATGACGAGGTCCCACCTATTCCCCCTCAGATCACTGATACCCGTCACATTGATACCTCCTTTTCATTTCCTCGGTTTACACCTCCATCGCGACCTGGAGAGGGTTCTTCGGCTCACCCTTTTGGACATGTACCGGTATCTATCCCTGCTATACCACCGTCTGCTACTTTTCCCCCTGTTTCTCCATTTCATGTGGCACCTTTTGATCCCACCAGTGAGCCGTTTCTCTGGTCATCACCACCTGCCATGACACCGACCGACCCTTACCATCCTTTCCATATGGGATATTCCATTGAGGATGTTTTGATGTCTTTTGTCGCCCAGCACGAGGCACACACGCAGCGCATTCAGGAGCTTGAGAGAGCCCAGCCGCCGCCGTGTCAGTGCCAGGGTCAGACCCACTCTCCTTTGCAGCCCTCTCGACCTTTACCACCAGACTATGCTGCACGCCTTCTTTCCCTAGAGCAGCAGGTTGCTTCTTTCTTGCGTACCCAGAGAGCCATGGAGGAGGACTGGCTCCATTTGCGCCGCTTGTTTTACACTCACTTTCCCCCTCCTCCACCGCCATCCGTGTAGAGCTCTTCAGTACCGTATGGGTAGACGCTGGTGAGAAGACGACGATTGCTTTTGACTGCACAACATTTTTGGAGACTACATTATGATTCTGACTTTTGTTGACATGTATTTGATGTACTGACACTGATTTGATCTAGTTTTTGGACTAGGGTGATGTAGCCCTTGGTCGACTGATGTTGTATGACACTGTGATGTACTTGTACGCTTACTATGTGGTCTCAATATATGGCAATCGCAGTATTCTCATCATATTTGATGCTTGATTTGGTTATTTATATTCTATGACATGGGATGTTGTGTGATTGATGTTTGTAACATGGGATGTCGTGTGATTGATATGACTATAACATGAGATGTTATGTACTATTACTATCATAATAAAGCGTACGTATTATAACATGGGATCTTTATTATGGCCTGACCGACGTAAACCCATCTTTTAGAAGATGCCGCCGAGACGTCAAACGCCGATGCCTACCAATGAGGCAGAACTCCAACAAGTCATCGCTGCTGCCATCGCGCAATACGCCGCCTCGCAAGGAGGACCCAGCGGAAGCAGCTCAAACAACAATGGCAACAACAATCCACCTCATGGTAATACTAAGTCATTTAGACATACCATGACCTAATTGGATATCTATAGCAAAGATGCTAATGCCGTTCACATGTTACAATGTGTGTGCAGGGTGCACCTACAAGCAGTTTCTAGACTGCAAACCGGTCAACTTTGATGGCACAGGAGGTGCTGTCGCCTTTGTTCGTTGGGCTGAGAAAACTGAATTTGTTCTTTGCATGAGCAAATGCGCACTAGATCAGCAAGTCACCTATATCTCGGGGCTATTCTTGGATGGAGCCCTCTCTTGGTGGAATTTGCAAGTACAGACACTTGGTGAAGCTGCTGCCTACGCGCTAACCTGGACCGAACTGAAGGAACTTATGCGCAAAAAGTACTGCTCTCGCGCGGAAATCCAAAGATTGGAAACTGATTTCTGGCATTTGAAAATGGAAGGTCCAAAGATCGCAGAATACGTTCAGAGGTTCCATGACTTATCGCATGTGGTACCCTACATGGTCACTCCGGAGTTCAAGCGGATTGAACGTTTCATTTGGGGATTAGCTCCTCAAATCATAAGCATGGTGACCTCATCCAAGCATGCGACAATTACTGAGGCAATTGATCTGAGCGTGGCTCTCACAGAGGCTATTCGCCTGAACAAGTTCGATGGTCCTGAGCCTAAGAAGAAAGAGACTCACGTCGAGTCATCTGGAGGTAACAAACGGAAGTTCTCGAACTTCAAGCAGGGCGCCAGTGTGGTGGTTAAGAAAGGAGGATCAGGCACCCCAGCTCAGGTTACAGCTGGTAGTGGAAAGAATGGAAAAGGATATATGGGCACCCAACCCAAGTGTAATACCTGCCAACGCCACCATTCTGGCCATTGTAGTGTGAAAGTATGCGAAGCATGTGGAAAGCCGGGCCACTTGAAGGACACTTGTTGGGCCACTGCTGGCCAGGGAGGCCAGGGAGGATTCGGAAACAGAAATAACAACCGGGGTGGGAATGGAAATCGCCCACAAGGAAACAATGGAGGTAATGGGAATCGAGCAACAATGCTAATCAAGCGGGCGCCGTGAATCGTAACCAGAGGAATAATCAAGCTGGTGGAAACGGGCAGAGACCCGGATGCTTCAACTGTGGTGATCTTGGGCATTACAAGAGGAACTGCCCAGAGTTAAACCAAGCCCGTGGAAGAGTGTTTAATATTGAAGCGAGGGAGGCGCGCCAGGATCCCAATGTTGTCACTGGTATGTTCCCTGTAAACCAACGCATGCATCCGTTTTATTTGATACTGGCGCCGATTATAGCTTCGTGTCGTTAGAGTTTAAGAATATGCTTGGTTTAGCCGCTAGTAAATTAGATATTCCGTACTCAATCGAATTGGCTAATGGAAAGACAGTAGAAGCCAATGAAGTTATCAGAAGTTGTGTGATCGAATTGGGAGAGCGTGAGTTTGCTTTGGATCTACTACCAGTCCAGTTGGGAAGCTTCGACGTGGTGGTAGGAATGGATTGGTTATCAGGCAACAAGGCTGAAATAGTTTGTCACGAAAAGGTCGTTCGTATCCCAACCGAAGATGGCGAAACAATTGTGGTTCACGGGGAGAAGCGTGATACGCCTTTAAGAATTATCAGCTGCCTCAAAGCGCGAAAGTGTTTGCAGAAGGGATGTGTTGCCTTCCTGGCACACATTGTGGATAAGAAGGCTGCTGAGCCGAGAATAGAAGACATCCCTGTCGTGAGGGAATATCCAGAAGTCTTCCCAGAGGACTTACCTGGACTGCCACCTCAGAGACAAGTAGAGTTCCGCATTGACTTAGTTCCAGGCGCCGCGCCTGTGGCTAAGGCACCTTATAGACTTGCTCCGTCTGAGATGCAGGAACTGTCGACACAACTTCAAGAGTTGTTAGACAAGGGATTTATCCGACCAAGCTTCTCGCCTTGGGGAGCTCCAGTTTTGTTTGTCAAGAAGAAGGACGGTAGTTTTCGTATGTGTATTGACTACCGGGAGTTAAACAAGCTGACGATCAAGAATAGATATCCTCTGCCAAGAATTGATGATCTGTCTGATCAACTGCAAGGCTCAAGCTTTTATTCAAAGATCGATCTTCGATCTGGATACCATCAGTTAAGGATACAAGAGGAGAGTATCCCAAAGACAGCCTTCAGAACTCGTTATGGGCACTACGAGTTCCTAGTTATGCCGTTTGGGTTAACAAATGCACCTGTAGTGTTCATGGATTTGATGAATAGAGTTTGCAAGCCGTACTTGGATAAGTTCGTGATAGTGTTCATCGATGATATCTTGATTTATTCAAAGACGCAGGCTGAGCATGAACAGCATCTAAGAGCTATTTTGGAGCTGCTGAAGAAAGAACAGCTGTATGCCAAATTCTCTAAGTGCGAATTTTGGCTACGTGAAGTCCAATTTCTTGGACATGTGGTAAATGGAGATGGAATCCATGTGGATCCAACCAAGATCGAAGCGATTAAGAATTGGGAAACGCCAAAGACGCCAACCGAGATTCGACAATTCTTGGGTTTGGCTGGCTATTATCGAAGATTCATTGAGGATTTTTCAAAAATCGCTCAACCATTGACGCTCCTCACGCAGAAAGATAAGAAGTTTGATTGGGGAATCAAACAGGAAGAAGCGTTCCAGATATTGAAGGATAAGCTCTGCAATGCGCCAATCTTAGCACTACCGGAAGGTAATGATGATTTTGTGGTATACTGCGACGCTTCGCGTCAAGGATTGGGTTGCGTGTTGATGCAACGCCAAAAGGTTATTGCTTACGCATCACGTCAATTGAGAGTGCACGAAAAGAACTATACCACACATGATTTGGAACTTGGCGCAGTGGTATTTGCATTGAAGATCTGGAGACACTACCTTTATGGTACAAAGTGTACAATTTTTACAGATCACAAGAGCCTACAATACATATTCAACCAGAAGGAGCTGAATATGAGGCAAAGACGTTGGGTTGAGTTGCTGAACGATTACGACTGCGAGATAAAGTATCATCCAGGGAAGGCGAATGTGGTCGCCGATGCCCTAAGTCGAAAGGAGAGGATCAAGCCCATAAGGGTTAGGGCTTTAGAAATGATTATCTGAACCGATATTTCCTTGCGCATTCGTGCCGCGCATAAAGAAGCTCTCAAGGAAGGAAACCTTGAAGAAGAATATCTCCGTGGGATGGAGAAGCTACTGGTACCAAACGAGGAAGGAACGTTATGTTTTGAGAAAAGGATTTGGGTTCCTTTGTTTGGAGGTTTAAGGAAGGTTATTTTCGATGAAGCTCACAAGTCGCGGTACTCTATCCACCCTGGAGAGGATAAGATGTACCAGGATCTCAAAGATTATTATTGGTGGCCTAGGATGAAAGGCGATGTTGCTGTTTATGTGAGCAAATGTTTAACATGTGCTAAGGTTAAAGCCAGATATCAGAAGCCTTCAGGACTTCTGCAACAACCCGAGATTCCCAAGTGGAAATGGGAACAAATCTCCATGGATTTTATTACAAAGTTGCCAAGAACGCCAAAAGGCCATGACACTATTTGGGTAATAGTGGATCGATTAACAAAGTCAGCCCACTTCTTACCTATCAGAGAGAAGGATAATACGAGCAAGTTGGCCGAAATATACATGAGAGAGATCGTCGCACGTCATGGAGTGCCTCTCTCGATCATCTCTGATAGAGACGGAAGGTTTGTGTCAAGGATATGGCAATCCTTCCAAGAAGCTTTTGGCTCGCAATTGAATCTGAGCACGGCATTTCACCCTCAGACCGACGGTCAAAGCGAGCGGACGATACAGACTTTGGAAGACATGCTGAGAGCGTGTGTTATGGATTTGGGCGGTAGCTGGGATAAGCATTTGCCTTTGGTCGAATTTTCATACAACAACAGCTACCACACCAGTATTGGTGTCGCGCCATTCGAAGCTCTTTACGGACGCAAGTGTCGATCACCCCTATGTTGGGCTGACGCAGGTGATAGACAGCTTGTTGGTCCCGAAATCGTCCAAGAGACGACAGACAAGATTGCGCAGATCCGAAAACGCATCGAAGCAGCTCGTGAAAGACAGAAAGCCTATGCAGATCCAAACCGGAAACACTTGGAATTCCAAGTTGGAGATATGGTTTTATTGAAAGTTTCACCCTGGAAGGGTGTGGCACGCTTCGGAAAACGTGGAAAGTTAAATCCGCGCTACATTGGTCCTTTCAGAGTTTTGGAAAGAATAGGACTAGTAGCATACAAGCTGGACTTACCTGCCGAGCTGAATGGAGTTCACGATACATTTCATGTATCCAACCTGAAGAAAAGTCCAACTCAAGATACCATTGCCATTCCCATCGACGAGATTCATGTTGACGACACGCTCCATTTCGTTGAAGAACCGGTTGAGGTTACAGATTGGAAAGTAAACAAGACCCGCCGGAGCAGTGTCAAGCTCGTCAAGGTTCGTTGGAATGCCAGACATGGTCCTGAATACACCTGGGAGCGTGAGGACCGGATGAAAGAGAAATACCCCCACCTATTTCCTAAGAACCCTGCATCTACAAGCAGAACTTAAAATTTCGGGACGAAATTTTTCTAACGGGGGGAGAATGTGACAACCCTCACTAAACCAGGTATCCGTACGACTTAATTAATAATTAATTACTGCTTAATTACTGTGCTTGCTTGAACTTGTGGATAAACTGCTACTTGAATACTGATACATGTACTTACTTGCATCATACTTTACTTGCTGTCACTCCATGTTTTGCTTACAGTACCTTTGTGACAACCTTGATGCACCAAAAAGCACAGTAGCACTATAAACGGATAACCTATTGAACATGCTGATAAAGCCAGCATCAGGCAGACACTGCCTCTAAGGCCTGTATGAGCCAGAAATATTTTACTACACTAGTGGTGAGTGTAGGGATACAAGGGTTGTAGAACTGCGTCTCTAGGAATAAGTTACAATGACTGGATGTGCCTAAAACGTGCTCTAAGCACAAAAACTCAGCACTTTAATAAAATTCAGCATTTGGCTAACTAATAAAGTGCCAAGACACGAGGAAAATATTCCCGACACTTTGGAGGAATAAGTTGTGTCACTAAAAAGGGTATTAACGACACTTTAAAGCTTGTTTAACGCTTTAACGGATTACTATCCAACCGAACAACCGGACTATACCCGGAACATGAAAATATTGTCATTAACATTGTTTTTCTTTTTCTGAGTCAGTTAGGGTCCTTGAATACCCTAACACCCGCTGTAACGCATGACACACTAGTAACCGGGTTAATCCCTAAACTAACGAAACTTAACTTAACTAATTACCTAATGTTTAGTTGGAATCTAACCGGATTACCCCCCCCCCCTAACCAAACCGTCCCCTAGGGGGGACACCCTTGTCCTATTTGTTGATTATAATAATCAAGTGTGCCTAATATCTAGCTAGCACATAATCCTTTGGTTAATGCTCATACTAATTGTCTATAAGTTCATGACTTAGCACAACATAACCTTCACCACAACTCACAACACTTGAGCAACTTTCTCTCTCTCTCTAAGAGCTCTCGGCCGAACACCCCCTCTACCATCCACCCATTTTCGATTTTTGATCAAGCTATTCCAAGATCATACAAGTGTTAAGGATCACCTACAAGGAAGCTTGGTGCAATCGGAAGGCGAAGGACCTCACTCTATTGCTTTTATCCTCTCATTTTGCGTCTAGATTCTCCCCTAGCCTCGAGCTAGTAGTAAGTTGCTATAACCACCCTCTCGAACTATTTTGAAGTGGTTAAAACGATTTGTAACGGTTAAAACTCGTAAACATGCAAGTTGAAACATGAAAGTCTACTAAAAACACTAAAAGTGATGGTTAAAAGCTTGTTTGTTGTGTAAAACTTGTAGTATTTGTTTTGTGTAGTTATTTGGACCCGATCTATGTTGTGATAGCTCGGATCATCGTTTAACCCGGATTGGTCATGATCTTGGATCATGACATAAGGTTGTTTTGGAAGTAACAAGGGTTAAAGGATGAAACTCTACCACACACGAATCATGAACTTGTGTAAAAGCGATTTAGCTTGTGAAATAGTGTTTAAAACTAGTAGATCTACGGATCTACAAGCGGTATTTTCAAAGAACCAAGTATCAAAGAAATTATGTTTTCTAAAGACGGATCTTACACTAACAAAAAAAAATGATTTTTAGAACACACAAGTGTGTAAACACTTGTGTAGCACAAAGTTTCGACAAAATCACTATTTTTGTAAAAGATGACGAGAAGTTGTAAAAAACGGAATTTCTCTAAAAACGAGGTTTTTACAAAATCGGATGGATTTATATAGAGATCCGCTAAAAGTAATGGGATTTACTTCATAATATTAGAAAACCACAAGTTCATGTGATTTTTGCGACTTATATATATTTGTTGACTAGTTTGTTTTCTTGAACATTGTTTTGGTTAAATAAGGAAATTGTTGGGTTGATTTATAAAAGAAAATGATACGCTTGAGAGCGTGGCCACCTCCAGTTACAGAGGAAACTCTGGCGAAATTTTTCTAAAAACCTAACACTTAGAATTATTTTCACTATAAGTGTTAGAAATACTTCTCGACATGTTTTCAAAATATAAGTTTCGCCACGACTTTATTTACAAAATATCGGAGGTGGGATTCTCACAAAAATTAAACGTGATAAATATATTTAGTAAATATATATTTTTTTCACAACGTTACTTGTCATTATTTGCGAAGATACATAAATATTATTTTTAGGGTAAAAATAATATTATCGAATGTTAACGAATCCAAAATAATACGAGCGCTTTCACGATAAATATATAAGTTACACCGGTAATTATTATTACCACTCGATCGTTAAAACGTAACTTACACATTTTAAGGAAATATTCATGAACGCGTATTTTTGTTAAAGTATTATTTTGGGGAAAATTATGTGTAATAGAAAATATAATATTTTTGAGAAGAATATTTATATTTGGGATTAGAAATAAAATATATTTTAAGTGAGACTTAATAATATATTTCGAAATTATACGAACACACATGTATTAAATCCCCCATCCTTGGGAAGGAAAATGATTACCAAGTATACAGAATGTAAACCCGAAATAGTTGTCTAACTATTTCCCGAAAACTTAAACCTTAAAGCTAAGGCACGACCGTCCGTCTAATAAGAGTTAGTACGTGTAGGTCGTCACACAGCTGCTTGATTTGGAGGTATACTTGGTAGAGACGCACCACTGTGAGTTCATGTCCCCCTTTTCTCTTAACTGTTTTCAGTTTTCTAAACTACGGGGGTGAAATACATGTTACTTTGATTACAAGTACTTTATACATGGTATGGTTAGCGTAAGGAGGTTTACTACTTAGATCATGTGAGTGGGTAGGAGCAACATGAGGCCATTAGTCCTCATGGTAGGACCGAGGGACAGGAGCGGTAGATCTATCTGGGTGTAGCGAGCCCAGCCCCAGGCCAAACTAGAAACGGACCTCGGGGTGACTTTGTGCCCGACGCATAAATCTGCTAGGTTTGAGTCTCCCTACTTGCACTTCACACATATCAGTGGCCTTGCAAACCATTGATGATCTCAATTCCCTTATGTGCTACATACCAGGATTTTTATACTTACAAAGGTTTATTAACTCACTTACACATGAACTCGCTCAACATTATTGTTGATTTTTCAACTTACATGTATTTCAGGGAATTAAAGGATCTGGCGCGGTATGACACGTTTTCCCGCTGCACTAATTACGAGGTCATCCGGGTTTAGGGAAATGTGACTCTTTCCTGGACAAGTCACAGTCCTTAAACAATGCTTATGTTATGTTGTGTTTGTTGACAATGTTTATGTCGTTAGGATGTGTTTTCGTTAAGACAATGTTATTGTATTTGGTTTTTAAAACTTAATCGAATGGATGATCTTGCATGGTTTTATTTCATATAGCTTTGTTATGGTTAAGCTATGGTATTAAGAAGTCACACCAAATTAACCACGCTTCCGCAAAGCCAGGGTGTGACATATATAAGTGCTTTGCCATGCCCACCAATGACTTGTGAAGAAAGTGCCATACAAGTTGAACGTTATTAGACCAAGTATACTATTGAATCTATTTTCGACACACTATACTACATCTCAAGGCGTAACAATCTCAATCGCAACTCAAAGCGTGTAATCGCTAGACTTTTCGTAAGTCAACACGCTCGCAATCGCTTTATCACTGGAATCTATCTCATAATCTCAATCGCTTATAGTGTGTTCGCTCAATCGCTTATTATGTGTATCGCGCTATCGCACATCGTGGGTATCCCTGTCACACCCCGACTTTCCACGTATTACCGGTGGGCCCGGTGGGGAGTATCGTGACGTGGTTGGCAACATAATAGTCAAACAACACAATATTTGAAATGCACAGCGGAAGCAAATGAAAGATATATTTCAACTTTAATAAATTGTAATATCATGTATCACAATAGTCGAAAGTTTGTCCACAGAAGGATAAAAAATAAATAGGAAACAGTAGTTCAACAGACTTTAGGCATCTTAAGCTTGCGAGACTTCTACTGATGCTAAGGAGAAATCCAGCCTATTACGAGTAGTACCTGCATTTAATCTTTTTGGGAAAATACGTCAGTTTACACTGGTAAATACAATTAACCGACTCATTTTAAAAATGATTGAAAATTTATTTGGATGCACGTGGCATAAACATTTTATAACTTGGGATAATTATTTAAATATATAAACTTGTAAAAGAATTACATGTTCCTTATGCGTTCAGTAGCCCGGATCGTGCCGGGTTAAAGATCAATAGACACACCACAATATTTATTTATGCACTGACGGGTGTACGCCTACACCCCGCGCTTAGGTCGTGGCCATTTCGTAAAATGATGCCAAGGATATCCGGGACATGGTCATTAACCTCCCAAAGGCTTTAAGCAAACAAAACAATTTAAACGGGCCGATCAAATATCAATTAACCACCATACGATGGAAGATTTAATGCCTGACCAAGCGGTATTTTATATACCGTACCCCAAGCCCATATAGGGAAAATAAGTTAAAAGTATTTACCCTTTTAAGTATAATTCACAATTAGAAAATGTGGGTAGCTTTTACCAGTCTCCTATTCTGGAAAAAAGGTTTATAATAACCTATTAGAATCCTAACGGCCTTTAGTTAAGCTTAAGCTTTGACCGGTTAGTTTTAAAGATAGATACGGTTCGTACGCACGATTAAGCGAAGACCGGAATAGAATGTGATTCAGACCCGAAAATTTTGAATACTTGCTTAATATGGGTATATTATGCACATTCTGGATTTTGAGATAAAACCGATAAGGTTTGACCCGTTTCGGCTAATTTATGCAAACTAGTTACATAAACCGAACCGAACGCGCAAGAGGCGTAACGGGTGACCATGAGAGTCATATACAGGTTTCCTAAGTTAATATTCCTCAAATATGTTGTGACATCAGTAATATATCTTTATTATGCCCGAAACGAGTTTAAACACAAACTATGCCCCGTAGGGGTAGTTTGGTCATTTACAAGGTTATAAAAGAGTTTAAGTATTATCCTGAGTTACAGGTCTGATGTAATCAGCAAAAATACTTAATTTGATAAGTTATAACAGTAGGGTATTGAGTATATGTGAAATTTATTAATTATAACCAAACTATGCACCGCAGGGGCATTTTGGTAATTTCACATAAGCCGAAAAGCTCAAAACTGAAGTCTGAGTTAAACAACTTTTGCTTACTGTTAAATTATTATAATTTACCTAAAATATCAGTAGGTATCAACCCTTGTATGTTTAAAATAGTTTTAGTACATACTATGCGTTAAAAACGCTTAAAAAGGCGATTAGAAGCCATTTCCGGGTTCTATACATCAAGCTGATATTTTTATTACTCCAGAAGGTTTAAAATAACTTATTTATCATATGAAATCAGTAGCAAAAGGTTTGGGATAAAAAAGATATGAAGAACTCATTTTATAGCCCGAAAGGGCAAAACCGACAATTACCGGATTAAGCTTATAACTCTAAGTTATGCTCAGCCTAAAATTAATTAAAAATCTTCAAAAATCCCAAAATAATATATTACATCAGTGGGTAAAGAGTTTGATATCAAAAAGTAGGTTTAAATAGGCCATACGCTAATTATGTCGTTTAATCGCTAAAAAGCTTTCTAATTACGCTAATGAGCATAACTCTCAATCTACACCTCAAACTGATGTCAAATTTTGGGTGCAAGTTTATAAATCAGTAACTAAGGTTTCTACTCTTTTATATTTTCAAAAATCACGTTTTATGGTGAAAAGGGCATAATGGTCAACATATAGGCAATTAACGGAATTATGCATATTAATTGGATAACTCATGAACCATGGTGTATAATCACAGAGGGTTATACTAGCATGTAACCTGGTCTAAATAGAGCTCTAAGGCATTTCTAAAACATGCTTAAACGAGTCAGAACTGAAAGTCAAAACAAAAGTCAATTTATGCGACTTTCGGTTCCGAACCGGGTCTCTACGGAAAATTGTCGGGTTGAACATGTTTAGACATGTCCTTACATTAATTACCAAGTTATATTAATGATCAAACAGGTTGTATGGGTTCTACATTGCTAATTATGCATAAATTGTAAATTAAGCATTTTGTTGACTTTTTAATAACAAGTTTGACCCGACATTTGAACTAGTTAGAGTGGGAATCAGAGGGTGCCCTTTTAAGGGTTTATTGCCCACATAATTACCAACTTATAACTACTTTAAATTTGACTAATCACTGGACTAACAATGATTAATCGCTAAGTCAACCGTTAATTATGACGGTTTGACTTTTAAGCTAAAACTAAGTAAAAACTCAACTAAGAAAGGTTAAGCATACTTACTGAAGTCCTATGCACGATTTGTGATCACTTGAGGCTGCTTTGGAGCTCCAGAAATGATCAGGAATGCAGGAATGAGGTGTGAACAAATGGTTGCAACCTTGGTCCTTTATATAGTGCTAAAAAACACTTAGATCATTGACAACAAGTGCTAGCAAGGGCCATGGATCATCAACAGATGTCCCTAAGGGCCTAGGGGTTGTTTAGGGGTCGTGCAAGATGTGGAAAATCGGATTAAAGTCGGTTAGAATGGAGTTGGAAGACAAGAACCCAAAAATTTCAGAGCAGAAGGCCCCTCGCGGCACGCGTAGACCCCCCCTGGGTCCTCGCGTGGCGCGACGCCCCATCTGATCAAATCTGAATTTTTGATTTTTATGTTTTGGTCCTTGGCTCTTGGAAACTTTGCTTCGACTTTATTTCTTGCACTTTGAACCCTCCAATTTGACGTATAAGGGCTTCAAGACATATACTCACTTTGTTTAGTCCTCGGTTAACTTTATTGTCACCCGAAAAGTCCTAAACTTCATCATTGACACTTTTAACCCTTCGCATACGAATTTGATCATAACTTTCTCATACGATAACGAAACTTTATGAAATTTATATCATGAATTCTAGTGAGCATAATTAACCGTTACAAAGCTTTGGGTTTGATAAAAGGTCACTCAGAGGTATAACTTAAACATGTTGACACATTTAACCCCTGTAGTTTGTAATCTCTCACTTTCTTTCATATTTAGCTTCGTATGATCCATGATTTATTCGTTTGAAGATATGAGCATCATGTAGGGTTAATGTATAATATATTTATTCACTGTTGACATTTAGAACCCGTATATTCACATACTTTCCATGTTTGTCAACTTTAATCCTTTTATAACATTCTTTCACACGTTCAAACCTATGACACGTCTCAACACATTATAGGACGTGAATTTTCGAGGTGTTACAATCCCTCTATCGCTTATGTATTGCTCCATCGCTCATCGGGTATCGCTTAACGATTATCGCTATCGCTATCGCTTACCGTTATTTATGTTATCTGTGTTATGTTAGCACACATGACCTCGTTTCACGAGACGAAACTGATAGGGATAAAACATGGTGTACGCCGCTGGTACTTCCTATATATAAGTGTTTTAGCCATATCAGTAGACTTTCATGGAAAAAGGCCATGTGGGGATTGATGTTAGTTAAAATTTGTGGTGTTGTCTAATCTAATCAAATCGCATATTCCCATCACTTGCTACGCATCGATCGTCGCCTATCGCTCGACGGTTGTCGCTACCGCTCGTCGCCTATCGCTCATCGTTTTTCACTGGTCGCCGTCGCCTTCACTTATTATGATTGTTCGTGCTATCAATTATCGCGTACCGTTTATAGCTTATCACACTCGCCCGTATCGCTCAACTGAGTTCGAAAACGACTTCCTCGCTCAGTTTGCTCAATCCCTCTCTTACACTTGGTCTGACCATCTTTCGCTTGGACCGAGGGAATCGAAATCTATCAGTACTATGTCGACACACATGACACCGCCTCACGGGACGGAAGCCATATGGCTAAAACATGGTGGATACGCCGCTGGTACTTCCTATATATAAGTGTTTTAGCCATATTGTCAAACTTTCGTGGGAAAGTGCCATGCGAGGGCCGACTTTAAATTTAAAAACTTTTTGATATTATTAAAACCTTTATGTAAACAAAGCTTTTCTTACAAAACTTTTTCTAAAATTTGATCAAAACCTTTGTACAAAACGAGACTATCTTGTAACGTTAGTGTGACAATCGACTCAAGTTACGGCCGCATGACGAGAAAATTTCGTAAAACTAGTTCTACACACCCTAAAATCTTTTAGTAACCTAATAAAACTCCACTCATAACGCTGGTGTGAACATCAAAACAGTTTAACGCCGCACGGTGGGAAGATTTTCATAAACAAGTTTCTTCAAACCTTTTTTTCGAATTAATAAACTTTTCCAGAATTCAAAACACTTTTGGATCGCTTTTTGTGTATTTCCATCTTTTGTATACGAATCGCCTTACTCGCTGCCATCGCCATTCATCGCGACACTCTCCCTCGTCGAATTTCAATGGATCGCTCGCTTATTTTGACGCTTTTAAATGCTACTCCCATACGCATCGATCCTCGCAACCCTTCTTGTAGATTAATTTCGGGACGAAATTTCCAAATGCAGGGGAGATTGTAACAACCCGCACGTTCGTGCGTTGTTACCACTCGCTATACTCGTTACGCCTAGCACCAGAGATTCGGATCATAATGTAGCCATATCAAATACATCGCTATTTCACAGTATTTTCGCATAATACGCATACTTTATCGCTATAACACATCGCATCACACACACCAAAGCTCACGATGACATTGAGTGAGGACCTACTCTACCCTCCTCGGTGGCCATGAGGCGTCGCAGAATAACGCATATTCAAAACGAAACCCGGTTATTGTATCGGAACTTTGAAATATGGATATTTATACGACCCTATGTGACTAATTGTATTAAATATATGAGTGTGGGTATGAAAATGTGTGACCAAACTATTGCAACGCTTAACGATCAAAACGAAACGCCAAAACTCAATTAGCCGGAGGCGTTTGATCGAATCACAATTCGATCAAATGGCTATCCGATCGGATTGCCACCCGATCCATGGCACTCCCCCACCTTCACTCCTCTCCACCTATAACTAGCACTTGTCACATCACTTGAACAGTGATGTGATAGCTCCCACTCGACCAGCACACTTTTGGGCTATTTTCTCTCGATTTCTCGCGATTCTTGTAAGTTTCTACCTCAAATCTTGTACTTCCATGATCTGCACGCACTTCTTCACCATTTTCTCTTCTGAATCTTAACTTTTAACCGTGAAATCAATGGATTTGAGGTGTTCTAGGGTGATGTCATCATGAAGTTCTTATGAACTTCAAGTGTTGGCCTCATTCCACCAAGAACCACTCAGATCTGAAGGATTTCCACAAGAATAAACAGCATTTTCACATAGATCTACACATATTCATGGTTAAAAGGATTGAAGAATGGTTTTCTAACCTTCTTTCAACTCTTTTATACTCAATGCACTCAAAACCGATAGAATCGGAGCTTGTTCTAATCTTCTACTCGTTCTTAGTGAAGCGATGGTTCAAGATATGAGTTCTATCAAAGAGACTACTGATTTCGGGTTAAACATGAGCAAACGTCTCAAACAGAGGACTGATCGGACTTGGGTGATTCCTGCCCGATCGGGTCACCTGGGTGTTGATAAGGTTCTGTTGTTTGGCACGTTGTCACACCGTCTCGAGAAAACCGCAAAACTTTCAAAACGAACGAGTGTCAAGACGATCAGGCCGCCGGGACAGATTGCCGTCCGATCGGCTTGCACCTGGTTCCGCACTTAAACTATATTTCAACTCTTCAAAAGTTTTGAATGTCGAACGGATTGCCGTCCGATCGGATTGCCGTCTGATCGAACGACCATCCGACCATGTGATGTTTTAAACTTCAACACTTAAACAATTTTCAACTTGTTCAATGCATAGCTAGTTCCAAGCGGATTGCCACCCGATCGGATTGCAATCCGATCGAGTGACAAACTGCTGTGAACTTGTTCTCACTAAGTGTCCTACTAATCGGATCGTCAGCTGATCGAGTGTCCGTTTGATCGATCGACCTGAAGGGTAGAGATACTTCTCTGTTTTCATAATGCTACAACAAAAACTTCAAAAGGCAACCATCATACACAAACACGTCCATACCGAACGAGGTGACAATCCAATCGAATGGCCATCCGATCGGATGACCATCCGAACGGATTGCCACCCGATCGACTGGCCATCCAATCAGACTGCCATCCAATCGGGTTGCCATTCGACACTCAGTCGCATCCCATCGTTTATCACATTGTTCGACGCTTACGCTATCAATCTGTAATCAGGTTGATCTCAGACGCGCTCACTTCAATCCAACCAAGTTGTGTTTACTTGCTGAACACCGACTGTGAGTATACTCGAACCCCTTTTTATCGCATTTTGGGTGTAACATACGTTTCTATCAATCAAATTTATCAAAACGAATTATTCAATCAAACTATTTATCACTTGTGAATAATTGTATGCATATTTACACGTGATGCTAGTTACATATGTGTTAGGACTTTTACTCGCGAGGTCCCGCCTTAACTAGTATAGTACTATAGAACCCGACGGGGTCTAGTTAGGATGAATAGCAATAGCAATCGCAGCTCGAGTGACTTAGCTGGTAGTATCTGTCTTATATGCATATATGTTGAGGTATCTCGTTTATGTATTTGGTAATTCGCAGCACTTTTAACTATTTACGCTACACTATCTAAACTTGTATACTCGCCAATACTTTTGTATTGACGTTGTTTTAACGTATGTTGCAGGTTTAGTCGCAGTCTACGTCAAATCAAGCTAGGAAGTCTAGAAACACACCTAAAATCTAGGTTTCAGATTTGTATTGTTTGATAAAACAAGAAATTCCTGACAGCTTATGTGATTGTAATTGTTTATTAGTATGGGATAATGAACGGATTAAATACTGTCGCAATGTAGTTGTTATGGATTCTCTTGAGCAATCTGATTCGCCTAGTGCCGTGCCCCGATGATTCCGCCATCGGTTGGGGTGTGACAAAAACAAAGAAAACTGGACGACAAAACACAAAGTTTCCAAGAAGCAACACCGTACACAACATAAAGCACGGTTGTGCCGATCGCCTTAGCCCGTTTTTGGAATATTAGCAAGAATCTGAACAACATGGTGGGCAAGAAAGAAAAATGCCAAACATGCCCGGCTCACACAAAAGACAAATCAAAAAGAACAAAAGCGAGATACAAGAAGTACACTTGTTGTGGCCCTTGTCGGGACACCTCACCATGCACGATCGTGCATGGGTATGCACGACCGTGCTCAAGATTTCCCAGGAGACAGAATGGACAAGATCTCAAAGCATCTAATGGATTCAAGGACAAGCACGCTCGTGATCACCTGCCCTCCAACTGCCTATAAATAGAGGCCTCATTCACCTATTCGAGGCATGCCATTGTTTGCTCTCTTATTCTCTGGTGTACTACAACCCCAAGGCTGATAGATTATGCCTTATTCTCTCACCCTTGAAGGCTCTAGTCCCTTGGAGAAAGTGTGGATGGTCCATGGAGCTTAGCTAATTAATAGCCAAGTATGCCATGATCATGGTGCTTCCTAAGCCCCCTCTGCTTGGAAGTAAGAGGTTGATCCTTAGGGAATGCCTCCATGCCGACTGAGACCTCTTCAAAGCTAGGATCCCAACATCCTACCTTTGATCATCCATGTTAAAATAAGCCATCGTTAGATTAGTTCACTAAACATGTGTAATAAATGAGAGTTGAGAGACACTTTGTTGTACACATACTTACACTTGAGCTAGAGCTTGAAGATCATGAAGTGTGGTAATCGCCATTGGTTAAAGTGTTTCATATGGTTGTAATCTCTATGTCTTCTCATACTCTTGAATTAGTTAATCTTGTTAATATAGTATTTTTATCTTATTTAATGTGTTTATCTGTAACGTCCACTTTTTCATATTCGGAAAACAAGGTATTGACATACTGTTTTTAACGAAAATTGGGCATGACCCGTTCGTACAATGAGCGATTCCCTGCTTTTAGCAAGCATCATTCAAACTATTTCTATGACACGTTTCAAAAGACATTGTATACCATTAGAATAAACATAGTTATCCATTCGAAAAACCATTGCGTTTTAAACACTTACAACCAACTAGGATTTTACAAAAGACATAGCATATTAAAGTTTAAAGTTTAACTACTAAACATAAGCTAATTATAACAAAAGTGTTTTGACCCGTTAACATCTTTACAAAAATCGCGGAAACGTATGGAGGGCATTCGAAGTGTGTTCGATCCGAGCGAAGCACGACCATTTAAACTTGAGTTTTACCTATAATCATAACCACAAGAACAATATTAGCAAGTTGTACATAATTCGACTAACTTTCAAAGGACATGGTAAGTTAATATTCAATAGCTTTATTTGCACATCACTTAACTAATCTTTCTTGAATTTAACACTTTTGCTTTTGTAACCAAATTGGTTACAACATTCTTTCACATGTGACTCGTTCGATTAGAGTCTCTTACTTAATCATTCTTTCTTACAAGGTTCCAGCTACACTAACCCATCTATAACGGGTTTGCAAACATGAACGCTCTTTTCACAATTCATTCTAATTATTCAACCCATTCAAGACGGGTGCTAGCAATATCATCCTTAAGGTTCACATGTTAATTATTTGACCCGTTCGGATTAATTCGTCATCATAATCATTTGACATATTCACTTTGATACAATAAACAATTTATTTCAACAATCTAAGATATAAAACGCCTTTACTACAAATTTAATATGTACAAGAAACGTACCTCAGTCTTGATTTCCTTCTTGCTTCGTGTGACTTGAACTTTCTTCTTTTATCCCTATACATATAAACATTTACATTAAGATCTTCACATTCCATACTTACTTCACAATGATATCTTTGGGATTAAGCATCAAGACTCCATACGCGCATTATTTACATACTTAAACATGACTATTATACATATAGTTCAAGTAAAAAATGCAGAATTTCTTATTAAGGCATTTTGTCGAACACTTGGCGTGTGTACAACTAACAATGCATTATGTACAAGTGTTCAAGCATAATCCTACTAGTTCATATCATAGTTCATCAAAATTAACAATTTCAACTAATCTTGCTTCCTCTTAGCTATCTAATTATCAAGAATTCATTTCATACATCTTTACATTACAACATCACAAAAATCACAAGCTAAACCATTCATTATCATTCATTCATACAAGTGGGTTTTCTAGCATAAGTCACTAAGATGAGAAATTTCAAACATATACCTGTTCTATAAGGTAAATCTAACATACAATCATTCCCAATTTCATGCATCTTTAAGATTAAACAAAATCCACTTTCTTCAAAATCATCAAATCACAAAATTTTAACTTACCGTTTGTTAAAAAGGTTAAGATGATTAAGGATTGAGTTTCATACACCAATTTATTATTAAATTCCCCTTCCAATTTGCTTGTTCTTGGCCAAGAAGGGTTTTGCCCTTTTTCTCTTGTCTGGTCGAACTCAAACACACACCCAGGTGTGTGTGTTTTTTAGTTTGTTTATTTTTAAAACATTCTTTTCCATTTTGCCATATTTAGCTCCTCTAGAATATGTGTTGGTTTATTTTTAGGCATTTTCCATTCTTAGGCACATATCCTAACATATTCTTTAACTAAGTTAATTTTATAATTAATTTTAACAATTATGCATAATTAACTATTTTTGGGGTGTTAAATTATCTTTTACTACTTCTCGGTTTATTATCTTTTTGTGACAGGGTTGCACGACCGCTTTGAAACTAAATTAACTTAACCACTTAATTTAACCATATTAACTTAACTTAACTTGACTAAGGTGTGCATACGGCTTCGGGTACCCTAATCAGATCTAGTGTAAGCTTCTGGTATTGAACCAGATCTTACTAGAGTTTTCTGGTATTGAACCAGATTTAGATAACAATCTGCTGGTATTGAACCAGATCTTAGGGTAATAAAAGGCTTCTTATATTACATCGAGATCCTTTGGGAAGACTCTGGCAATGCACCAGATCCAATTGGGGGGTAAAAGTTAAGAAGATAAATTAATAGGGGGATAAGGTAATTTAGTGAAATAGAAGATACCCGGTGAAATGGGACATATTTTGCTTATTCGGTAACTTAATTAATTTGATGTCTAAATCGCTTCGATAATTAACTAAATATTCCTAAACGTGATCCCTATTGTAAGCTTGAAATGCAAGCGCTAATTAATTAAGTTATAAAAAGATAATAAAACCAAGATGACCTTAAACCAATCTTGTCATTGCATATCGTTTACTAGTCGAGAGGACATGGATGGTTCACTATGGACGTATTTCCATATTAGTCTATCGATATGTTGTTGCAAGGTTGAGGGAATGTCGGCGACCGGATAAAGGAAGCTACTTCCAATTTTCGTAAGATGATAAAATCGAAGGCTTAAACATTTTCCTCATTTTATAAAGTAACCTATATTAATTAAATAAGGATGGGCAAAATAATAATAAACGGTTGAGTATTGGAAACGTATCCTTGGACGATACTTGGTTCTTATCTAAAGCTATACTATATACGATGGGTTCTCTGTCTGTTTTGTGTATTTAGTTTAAATAACAATCATCTTTGATATATTTAAAACTAGATAGTCATGCTCTAAAGTTTTTAACTTAACGCACTTAAGTGTGCTTAATATTACTAAACTAGTGTCGCAACCCCTGACCCCTGCCCCGGGAGGCGGGCGGCCATGAGCTACTCAGAGCCGGTGGTATCGGTGTTAATTTGGCAGCGGAATTTTCATCAGGACCGTAGTTAGGAAATAGTTTATCAGAGTAAACACCACATTTTTAGAATAATAAATACATTGGAATAAACCCAAGTTTTCATTACAAACATGTTTATAGGGATAAACCCTAATTTATTGAAATAAAACTTCTTCTTTATTTAGGTAACTTTTATAGCCACTTTTCCAAGCCTTCAGTGCTCTCCAGCTGGCTTCTAATTGGCTTTCATATTTTGTTACCTGAAACGCGTTTAAAAACATTTTATCAGCAAGAAATATTGCCGAGTGAATCCTAGTTTAATCAAGAAAAGTTTTATCATTTTACAGCATTGAGGGCAATCCAGCAATTACATTTATTTACATCTACTTTAATTACCACCCACGGCACTGTCAATCCTGACTTGTGGTAATGTTACTACTCACAGTGTAGTAACAAATTTTGTATACAAAATCCTAACATACCGATGATAATTGTAAAATTACGAATACTCAATCACTGTGAAATATAATTTAAAACATTTGAGGTTTTGTAAAAATAGTTCACAAAAAGGTTTCACAAAAAGAAGGATTACTCACATTGCTAATTTAGGTATTTCCTTGTGATTTCCTGATTATAATCTATTAAATAAACAATGCACACGCGTTAGTATAATAACCCAAATTTACATTAGCTATACCCTTCCCGAGACAGAACTCCAATGACTGAGTTAGGCAGAGCCTGGACATGCTTTACGGAGCACTACATCAATCGAGTAGCGTATCTAATACGTAACCGGGGATTATGATACTTACATCGAGTCAGAGCTTCGCTAATTAGGGGGTATTATACCCGAGTATTACTTTAGCTTTAGAGAATTTAGAGAGAGATCGAGAAACTGAACAAATTGAAAGTGAAGCCGATCCCCTCTATTTATAGGGCTGTTCGTCCACTCTGTCGCGCCCCGCGACAGATGAAGGCTAAGCCTTTGCGGCCCGCGAGGGCTTGTAGACTAGGCCCTAGCTTGGCTAACTTGGTACTAGCCTCGACACGCCTTACGACACGTTGTGGCCTAGGGTGCGGCCTGGTGGCCAAGCTGTAGTGCCCCGCGACAGAATTAGTAAAAGGGCTCACGGCCCGCGAGCGCCAAATAAACTTTGTTTTTATTTAATTTTTATTAAATTAAAGGAATTTCAAGCCGTTTTTCGTATACGGGGTGTATTTTAGGACATATAGGGATGTTGTATGTATTTTAGGAGAGTTGTTATATCCTCCCCACCTTATTTTAGAACTCGTCCTCGAGGTCTACTAGAACAGGTGTGGATATTTCCTCTGCATCTCGGATTCATGCTCCCAAGTGTATTCTGGTCCTCTTTTGGAATCCCATTTCACTTTAACTAGAACCAATCTCTTGTGTTTAAGATACTTGATTTTTCTGTCTTCAATCTGTAGGGGTCTCTCTACCAACTTAAGTTTCTCATTTACCTCTATGTCCTTAAGAGGTACCACTAATGATTCATCTACTAAGCACTTCTTGAGATTACATACATGAAATACATCATGTATTCCTGCCATTTCCTCTGGTAGTTGTTGCTGGTAAGCTACTGGTACTATTCTTCTAATAATCTCAAAGGGTCCAACATACCTGGGGCTTAGCTTTCCCCTTTTGATGAATCTAACTATTCCTTTCCATGGGGAAACTTTTAATAATACCTTATCTCCTACTTGGAACTCCAATGGCTTTCGTCTATTGTCAACATAACTCTCTTGTCGATCGCGTGCGGCTTTTAGTTTTTCCTTGACTTGAATAATCTTGTCTGTTGTTTCTTGTACTATATCTGGTCCAGACAGTTGCTTTTCTCCAATTTCCGCCCAACAGACTGGAGTCCGGCACTTTTTTCCATAAAGTACTTCAAATGGTACATCATTGATATTGGTATGATAGCTGTTATTATAGGAAAATTCTATTAATGGTAAATGGTCGTCCCAATTTCTTCCGAAATCAAATACACAAGTTCTAAGCATATCTTCCATTGTCTGAATTGTCCTTTCACTTTGTCCATCCGTTTGTGGATGATAAGCGGTGCTTAGATTTAACTTGGTTCTCATTGCTTTTTGGAAACTAGTCAAAAAATGAGAAGTAAAACAGCTATCTCTATCAGATACAATAGATAAAGGAAATCCGTGTAATGAAACTATTTTATTTACATATAACTTGGCTAATTGCTCCATACTGAAAGTTTCCTTCATCAGTAAGAAATGCGCAGACTTGGTTAGCCTGTTTACAATCACCCAGATTGTATCATTACCTTTTCGTGTTTTGGGTAATTTTGAAACAAAGTCCATTGTTATCAATTCCCATTTCCATATAGGCATTTCTAGTTGCTGTAATAAATCTGAGGGTTTCTGATGTTCAGCTTTAACTTGTGAACAGGTTAGACACTTGGCAACATAAGCTGCTATATCCTTTTCATTCTTATCCACCAGAAATTCTTTCTTAAGTCTTGATACATTTTATCACCTCCAGGATGTATCGTATACTTAGACTTATGGGATTCTTCCTGTTGTGGTCCCCATTCAAACTTAACTGATTTACAAGTCAGTCTTGTTAAGGAAATGGCTATTCTAGAAAAATCTTGGATAAATCGTCTATAATAACCTGCCAGTCCTAGAAAACTTCTCACCTCTGTTGGTGATTCAGGGACTTTCCATTTAGTAATCGCCTCGATCTTTGTGGGATCCACATGGATTCCTTCATGATTAACTAAATGTCCAAGGAATTGTACTTCTTCTAACCAAAACTCACATTTTGAAAATTTAGCGTAAAGTTTTTCTTTTCTCAGCAAATTTAGGAGTGTATGCAGATGCGCTGCATGTTCCTCTTTACTCTTAGAGTAAATGAGAATATCATCTATAAAGAGAATTATGAATTTGTCCAGATATGGTTTACATATTCTGTTCATCATGTCCATAAATACGGCTGGGGCATTGGTTAGACTAAATGGCATGACTGTAAATTCATAATGGCCATACCTTGTTCTGAAAATAGTTTTAGGAATGTCCTCTTCCTGTACTTTCAGTTGATGAAATCCTGAGCGTAAGTCGATCTTGGAAAAGAATCGAGCTCTTTGCAGTTGATCAAACAAATCATCGATTCTCGGTAATAGGTTCCGATTTTTAATCGTGACCTTGTTCAATTCTCGATAATCAATGTACATTAGCATTGATCCGTCTTTCTTCTTGACAAACAAAATTGGTGCTCCCCATGGCGAAGAACTAGGCTGTATGAATCCTTTCTCCAGAAGTTCATCCAACTATTTCTTCAGTTCTTGCATCTCTGCCGGTGCCAAACGGTAAAGTGCCTTGGTAATTGGTGCTATTCCTGGTAGTAGGTGAATTCTGAATTCGACTTCCCTATCTGGCAGTAGTCCTGGTAATTCTTCTGGGAAAACATCGGAGAATTGAGATACTACGGGAATGTCTTTCAATTCCTTTCCTTTAGTGTTAACGATTATGGAAATCATATACACTAGTGATCCTTTCCTTGCATAACTTGCTGTTTTCATCACAGAAATGAATTTCGTGGATCGAGATGGCTTATGTCCTTTAATTATGATCTTTTCACCCTTTGGGGAATTTACTTGTATTGACTTTTGATCACATAGAATACTGGCTTTGTTGGTTACTAACCAATCCATTCCTAATACAATATCAAATCCAGCCAGATTCATTGGGTTAAGGTTAGCAATAAAATTTTGGTTTAGAATTTCTCTTCTTGCTCCCTGCTAGATTTCAGTAATCTTAACGGATTCTCCATTTGCTTTCTCTACTAGACATTCTTGTTGGAGTTTAGTTAATGGTTGATTGAGAAGTGTAGGACCGATAATCGATCTAAACGAGTCTATCAGAAGAGTTCTAATCCATATCAAAGGCGAAATTCGATATAGACTTGAATACAGCTTGATTCACTCTTTAAATGTCTTGTATATTGATATAACACTGTTACAGATCAAATGACACGTCGGCAGCACTTCGGTACCGGAATCAGGAACTCTTACAAATGAAACGAAACGACACATATAAATAGGCCAGGTATTTCGTAAGAAATGACCAAGGTTTATTTCGTGCGAAATGGACACAGTCCATTTCGTGCGAAATAGCTCTTGTCATTTCGTGCGGAATGGTCCAATCACACTAAACCCTATTTTTCTCGTACAAAGTGCCCTGATCTATCATTCCTATTACAAGACTTGATGTAAGATGAAGTCGACAGACATATGCAGCAACAGACTCCCCCTTGGATGTCGACGAGTCTTAAGTACAAATCTTTAGCATGTCGAGTCTTCAGCCTTTATCAGTCTTCGGGCTCTTTACCATTCAAACTCCCCCTTGAATGTTGATCTAACAATCTTCAGTCTCCTCTTTTCTTCACAGGTTCAGAATCACAATCTGGCTCTTGATCTTTCTATTTCTCTTGATCAGATCTCTTGATTCCTTTAGTTCTTTAGAATCAGCAATTGCACAAACCTGCACAGACTCTACCCAAAAATAAATTTCTCAAATTTAACACTTTAACAAATTTAATCATTATAAACCACTTGTAAAATCTATCTCAAAATGATTTAACATTTAAAATATCAAATGACCACTTGTAAGAAAAACATTCATTTTTTACATTTTCAAATTCAAGAACATTTTCATTTCAACAGACTCTCCCAAACCATTTGTTCATCATGTTTAGCATTAGGAATTTTGAAAATCAGGTCTCCAACATCAGTTGTCGAAAATCTTTTTGTACTTTTCAAAATTTATGCTAAAACACTCCGAAAATCTTTTTGGATTTTTGATTTAATCAAAAGCAGTAAAGAAATATTTACATACAATATTTTTGCGAGCTTGCGTAAGAGGATCATATCAGTTTATGAGACAAAATCACTAGCACCGTTCAGCTATAAACACTTTAAGTTCTAAACGATTCACATAGATTGTCAGTATACTGATCCACTTAAATTTTCACACAAAGTTCAACTGTTTCGAGATATGAGATTAGTGTTTTAAGAACTTAAACTTATTCGCGTGTCCCATCTCAGAATATACTCCCGTATCCAGATCCCAATATTCAGGCTTACAGGTGAGTATACCAAGATAATATCTGTAAGGGGTTAGAATGCGAGACCATGAGAGCTCAGGCTATTGCTTCCGCAAAATCAGAGAGATTATGGTTCGACTTTCGGTGTGTTCCCTTTAGAGAATCTTTTCTTCAACAGCACATGATTAGCATTTTTCAATGTTTCATCATTTTTTATACTGAGGGGAGTGCTTTTATTTCAAGCAGGCGAAAAGTATTATACGGGGACTAGGCCATTGCTTCCGCAAAATCAGAAGTCCCGAGATAATACCCCAGATATCACTAAGCATAAAGACCTAGTATCTCAGAAAGAGGGATCTTTCAAACAAGATTTCGGGGGTTACCCATATATCCGAGAGATGTTCCCCATGAGATAAGTAAGTTTGAATTTAGGTTTATATCTCGAACACAATCTACTAAGCGTGTAAAAACCTACTGGCATATCATCAGTGAGACCGTTTATCACATTTTGACTTTCCAATTCTTTAGCATGCTGTGATTGTCCAGTGATGTACTATCATTTCCTCTTTTTCACAACAAAACTCACTTTTCAATTTATCATGTTTTTGTCTTTTTCAAAATTTTCAATGTTTTTGGATTTTCAGAAATTCTTACTCCCCCTAAAATTCAAAACCATTTAAAGAAAATTTAAAAAACAAACTGTACAAATAAAGTGACAACTATTGTGAATTGCTTCAAATCGCCATCCACTTGTCATAAACAATCAGAACTGCCCCTTACAACAAACTATTTTCCCATTATGATTTCAAAACACTTAAGTTTGTTTTAATCAAATGGTTTTCCGAAAAATAAGTTTTGTTGAATTTACTACTTGTAAAATTGGGGTTATGATCATCACTTTGTTCTTCAATCACTTAAATGATAGTTAAATCAAGTTCAACTTAATGACCTTGATTAACCACTTGTAGATCGAAATTTCACAAAAGTGAATTTCTCAAGAAAGATGCCGATTCCTGCTCCACGATTACCAACTTGGGAGCTCCGGCAAGTCAGATTTTTAAGTAGAAAAAGCTGTCACCCAAGCCTGACCAACCTTGGGTGATTTTGATTCATCTCTATCCCACCATCATTTTGATTTGTAAAAATCTTTCACACTCTTTACCTTCCCATCAACCATCTTCCCAAAGATATGTTTTACTTTACCATTAAAAGCTTTTTCAACATCAAATTCTTCCTTACCAGAGAAGAATTGATCTGAAATCTCAACCTTACCAACTTTCAACTTCAAGTTTTCTTTTGACAATGGCAGAAAGTTTTCATCGTTCGTTTCTGGAACGGAATTATTTTCACTTTTCACAACAAATGACTCCTCTGACTTTGACGAGTCAGATTCATTGTCAGAACTATTCTCTGATTTAACAACCCATTGTTGTTTGTTCAAATAAACTTTCTTTTGTAAAAACGTTTTGAACTTTCACCAATTTCGAAAGTCGAATTTTTTAACACTTTGAATTTCTCTTTCAGCTTTGAGTTAGAAGAAACTCCCTGTTTTGTGTTGATGAAATTTATGCAATTCCAAGCAATGTGTCCAACTTCTTGGCATTTGTAACAGGTTCTTCTTTCAACTCTCTTCTCAGATTCCATCATCATATTCTTTTTCTTTTCAGTGAAAAACTCTTGATTTGACTGTTTCCTGAACCGTTTCTCATTCTCTTCCTCTGAACTTGTACCTGAAACAAATTTAGTTTTTGGTTTATAAGTTTTCTTATTTTTAATATTTTCTTGTGGAATGAATCCTAAACCCTTCTTTTTGAAATTACTGTTATGGTTTGGTTTATTTTGAAAAACTGAACCAGAACTGTAACCTTTTTTCCTTGTTCAATCTCTGTTGAACTCTTGAAGTGTATTTTTTAGGTTTTTCAGCAAGATTTACATCTTTTATTTCAGAAATATTAATTTCTGTTAATTTGAAAACCTGTTTGATCATTTCAGTTTTGACACTTCTTATTGGAAATTCTTCATCAGAAAATAATTTGTCAGAATCATTCAAAGTATATGCAACTCTGAATGTTTCGTCATTCAAGTTATTTTTCGATAACATAAATTCTTTATTGTAAACCCTTTTGACTTGTGAACTCAGACACTTGTCTGATAAACTCGAACATTCAGATTTAGACTCCGACTTTGACTCTTCATCCATATCCAACACCTTATCGACCACTTTCTTTAATAACTCAGACTCATGATCAGTGTCAGACGCTGTGAATGTGACATCAATGTTGTCTGGTAACTCATCAATTGTTTCAGATTTTAACTTTATGTTGACTGCCTTTTTTAGTCGTTCCTCATTTGGTTTTCTGGGAGAATAGCTTTCATAGATTGGAGGCGGACACTTGTTATACTTGACACTTTGTTTCTTACCAGTATCCTCTTCCATCTTTTTATCTTGAAAAGCTTCAAGACCTGCAACAGTAGGATAAACTCGATCAATCAAATAATCACAAGTTGTATAACTCAACAGCAATCGTTTGATTCTTTCACTTTCAATCTTTTCAAGTTCCAAATCCTGCTTCAACTTTGCACAGTCTTCAATATACTCATTGATGACCTTCTGCTTCGTCATTAATGTTGAACTCATCATCGTCATAGCAGCATCTACTTCTAAGTTTGTCTTGTTCAGACTATCAACCGATCTGTTCAACACATCATATGACTCTTTCACATATTTCACATCAAACAACAAATTCTCTTTCATCTCTTCAAGTTCACAAATCTTCTTGTCTTTCTCTCCACACTGTTTGCAAGGTTCCAAACATTTCAGATAAGGTTTTGTGACTTCAACAATCTTCTCAACTTCAACAATTTTTTCAACTTCAACGATCTTTTCAACTTCAATGATCTTTTCAACTTCAATGATTTTCTCCACCACCTTCTCATTCATTAGTTCTTCATCAAATTCTACTTCTGCCTCACACTCTTCAACTTCGACTTTTTCTGTCAAATTTTCTTTAGCTTTTGCTTCTTCGGCTTCCATTTTTGCCTTTTCTTCAGCAATCCTTCTTGCTTCCAACTCTCTTTTTAGTCTAGCAACCTTCTTCTTATTCAACATCTCGATCTTATCTGCAAAAAACAAATTAAAACTACAAGTATCCAGACCTTTTCTAGCTTTATTGATATACTCTTCTTCATCATCGGTGTCTGCATCACATCCTAATTCCTCAAAAATAGGTGTTCTTTTCGGCTTAGATTTGACTAACTCTTCTTTCAAGATTTGAGCAACAAATGCTGAATCAGCCGGAACATATTTGTCCCAGTTAAATCCCTCTACCACTTTTTCATCGTCTTGATTAACAAGAAAGCTTTCTTCTTTCCGTCATCAATAGCACGTGATGATGATGGTTGTTGAGTAATCTGATGAAAAATTGATTTTTGATAATAATCGTTCTTTCCAAATGGATCTTGTCTTCCGGTTGCTTCTTTATTTTTACATTCTAGTTTAAAATGCCCCTTTTCTTTGCAACGAAAACAAGTAACCTTTGATTTGTCAAACCCTATCGGAGATGCAGCAATTTCATGAAAATCATCTCTTCCAGTGATTTGTGTGAATTTTTCTGCTCTTCTTACAACACTGGCTAAACACCACTTGATGTCCATCAATTCAAGTTCCTCAGCATCAATCTGGTCGTAATCCTATTTAGTGAGCATTGGATTTCCAATTCTTCCAGCAACTAAACTTTCATAAGACTCTAACATAGTAACAAGTGATGCCATGTGTTGCTTAGCCATTTCTGGAGAAAGATTTTGACCATTTTGAATATTCAATGTAACATTGCATTGCATTGCATTGCATTGCATTGCAGATTTGTTGAATTCCATCGTTGAGGACTTGGTGTTGTGAAGTTTGGATCAAAACTTGAATATGATGAAGAATATCCACCACTCTGAGTTACAGTACTAGCATTTGTTCCAGAAGAATTATCAGCACTGAAAGCAGTCTTAATCTTTGGATTTGGAGTAGTCTCAAATTTGTTTCCTCTGTAGTATAGACTAACATCTTGTTGAGCATTTGGATTATTCATGATAGCAGTTTTCTGAATATCCAATTCATGTTCTTCAATCTTCTGAATAAACTTCGCCAAATTCATACTTTCAGATTTTCTCATATGTTTTAAGATCAGCAGATATGTTCCCCATTTATTCTGTGGTAACGCATCGACTAACTTATCAACCCATTCATCGTCATCTTTCTTTATTTCCAATCTTCCCATTTCCAAAACAAGATGACAATATCTATCGATAGTCGTTTTTGTTGATTCACCTTCAAAAGCTACAAACATATCAAATGATTTCTTTAGTAAATCTTGTTTGGTTTTTTTTATCATATCAGCAATTCCCTTAAACTTGTTAATCAACGCCAACCAAATTGATCTAACAGTTCCTTCATGTTGAGGTAACACAAAAATATCTTCTTTTACGGATTGTTGAAGAAGGATAATCATCATTTTTTCACTGGTGTATTTCAATTTCTCAGCCACTGAATAGTCACTTAAAGCTTTTTCAATCCCACGTTCATTTTTCAGTTTAACGTAATCTACATCCAATGAGCACCATGCATCAAACTTATAGGCTTGCACCCAATTTTCAAAACGATTTTGCCATCCTTTAAAATCCTCAATGTGCATAAGTTTAGGAGGCTTTTGAGATGTTCCCGTTTCATTTTCAATTTCAATTGTTTCAGCAGCAGTAACTGGAGCAGCTGGAGTAGTAGCAAATGCATTGTAAAACTCCTCTTCCATGTTTCAATAACCAGTTTCACAAATTCACAAAGTTCAAGCAAACAGTAAGTTCACACGAAATGAGATTTCAAACGAAATGACTTGGTGAGAAATGGAACTCTGGTACGAAATAGCTTTTCAAACGAAATAACACTTTCACACGAAATGCAGGATTCAAGCGAAATGATCCTCTGGTACGAAATGGAAGTCTATTTCGTACGAAATGAAATACTCAATGTCTATTCCGTGCGAAATGAAGTCCAAACAGTTGATTTCGTGCGAAATGAAGTCCAAGATGTTGATTCCGTGCGAAATGAATTCCACAAAGATGATTCCGTGCGAAATGTACTATATCAATTCGTACGAAATGATGATGACATCATCCTATCGGCCATAATTTTGTCAAATTGATCTTGTTTTAGGTCGATTTTAGGTCTGATTCTTTCAAGGCTTTGTTAAAACAGTATTTCGATTGTTATATGAGAAATTCAATCCATTTTAACCGTAAAAACTTGTTAATTTTGAAAAAGAAGATGTAGAAGTCAGAAAATAGATGAAAACAAGCTGAATTTTGTAAGAACTCCTCCTCCTGAGCTATGATACCACTTGTAGGACCGAGAATCGATCTAAACGAGTCTATCAGAAGAGTTCTAATCCATATCAAAGGCGGAATTCAATGATATAGACTTGAATACAGCTTGATTCGCTCTTTAAATGTCTTGTATATTGATATAACACTGTTACAGATCAAATGACACGTCGGCAGCACTTCGGTACCGGAATCAGGAACTCTTACAAATGAAACGAAACGACACATATAAATAGGCCAGGTATTTCGTACGAAATGACCAAGGTTTATTTCATGCGAAATGGACACAGTCCATTTCGTGCGAAATAGCTCTTGTCATTTCATGCGGAATGGTCCAATCACACTAAACCCTATTTTTCTCGTACAAAGTGCCCTTATCTAGCATCCCTATTACAAGACTTGATGCAAGACGAAGTCGACAGACATATGCACCAACAAGAAGTTTGCAAAATGAAGTATTAATAAAACTTTGGTTCGCACCAGAGTCAAATAATACTTTAGCAAAAACATCATTAACTAAAAATGTACCGGCAATCACGTCCGGAATCATCTATGCTTCTTCGACGATCAGAACAAATGCTCTAGCATTCTTAGTAATCTTGTTGTTCATGGCTGGAGCTAGTTTCGGACAGTTTGGCTTAATATGCCCCTTTTCTCCACAATTGAAGCATACTCCATTGCTAGGTTTCTTCCTACAGTCTTCTTCCTTATGTCCCTGTATCTTGCAGAAGTTACAGTATGTGGAATATCTTCCCAAATGCTTCTTCTTGCAGGACTTACAGTAAGGTGCAAAAGTAGAACCTATGTTTTTCCCACGGTTGGAATTACCGTAGCGAATTTCCTGAGTAAGCTTTTGGACTAGGTTCTTCCTCTAGTTCTCTTCTTGTGTACGTACCAATTCATCAATCAAGGTATTTGATAGTTCTACAGCTTCTTCTATGGTTTGTGGTCTAGCTGCCTTTACTACGTGTCTAATCTCACTGATTAATCCCCAGATGTAACGGGAGATTAATACTGGTTCTGGTGAAGCTAGGGTTGGCATAATTCTAGCATATTCAAAGAATACTGTAGTGTAACCCTTACAGTCCACTCCAGTCATTCTAAGGTTTAAGAACTTATTAGCTATCTGTTCTTTCTCATTGGGAGGACAGAATTTCCTTTCAACCAAGTTCTTAAACTCAGTCCATTCCTTATTATAGACTTTGTCACTTCCCCTAGACTGGAGAATAGTTTTCCACCATTCTACAGCTGTATTCTTAAAAAGATTGGAAGCAAACATTATTTTATCTTCCTCTGTACACTTGCTTATTTTTAAGACTGTCTTAGTCTTTTCTATCCAACGTAGAGCTGCAATGGCTCCTTCATTGCTAGAGAATTCTATTGGTTTGCAAGACCGGAATTCTTTGTAAGAACAACCACAGGACATGGTTCTTCTTCTTTTTGGAATAGGCAATTGAAGTAGTGGTCCATTTTTTACGTTGTGACTGGGTTCAGTAGGTGTTCGTTTACTTCCACTATTAGTTTTATTATTTTTCGCTTCCTTAACTGTTTTGATAATATATGGCATAGCGTCTATAATCCCTTGAGCCACTATGTGTTGGATGGCACTGTTATCTAATTGGTTCCCGTTATTATCGTTATTCGGGTTTTCTTGCTTCACTTCATTATCCATCTGGATTATAAACATTTACCAAGTATTAATATCACAAAACAAGATTAAATGTCAACAATTACACAAACAAACACATTGATCAAAACCGTCATGCATTGCGACATTTACTCTATTTTATAGATATCTATATCTATTACAAGCTGCAACTGGAATTTAAAATACAATACTAATTATGCATCTGTAGGTATTTAGGTTATTTAATTAGATATATATATATATATATATATATAGGGGACCGCTAAAATGAGAACCAACTCGAGTTGTAAGAACCGTGAGAACTACACCGTACGGGGTGAGGTGGACCAAATTTTTTTTTCATAAACGTAGATGCGTGTATTATAAACACATTTGTAAAAAAAAAATTCAAAAAAAAAATGTCGTGTGTGTAGTTTTGAGCACCACAAGTTTGTGCTTACGGGTACCGTAAATCCTACCGGAAAATTTACGGTACCCATAAACACACACTTGTGGTGCTCAAAAACTTTTTTTTTTTGAATTTTTTTTTTACAAATGTGTTTATAATACACGCATCTACGTTTGTGAAAATTTTTTTTGGTCCACCTCGCCCCGTACGGTGTAGTTCTCACGGTTCTTACAACTCGAGGTGGTTCTCATTTTAGAATGATTCTATATATATATCTATTATTAATGAGGGTTCATCCAATACTGCATATTTCGCTCGTTGTATTTCCAAACGAGCCTTTCCCCTATTTGCCTTATTCTTTGTCCTTCATCTACTAACTCCTCACCAAAGGTGTGGAGTTCCTGCACGTTTTCGGTACTCATGGGTGGTGGTGGTGCTGGTATTGGGTCAGGGTACAGTTGTACGGGTTCTCCATATGGGTATGGGTTTTTTAGTATTTCCCGAACATACTGATCGGCATCCCAATATAGATCTAGAGGGTCAAGGTTAGGGTATGGTGCTACTGGGTTTGGTATGGGCTCCTCCTGTGGGTAGAGTTCTCGATAATCCCTATGATCATCCTCCCATGGTTCGTAAGCTAGAGGATTTGGTGCTGTGACTCTAGAGATTTCGTTTGGGTCGAAGACGGGTATGGGAACCTGATCTCCTGGGTTAGGTTCTATTTCCATGGGTTGAGTTGGGAACAGTGGCAGTGGTTATGGTGCAATGATTTGTTCTAAGTTTGGGTCTGCGGCAGTAGTAGCTAGTATGTGAAAGTTAGCTATCGGCTATTGATTATGTCTTGAGTCTGGGCATTTATCTCCCTATTTGCTGTTGCTAGAGCCTTTTGTTGTTGCAATTTCCTCATTCGTTTCCTACGCTCGTGTGCTCCCCGACTGAACCATCCTCTCTTTTTGGTAGGGAATTGTTCTTCGGATTGCGCCTTAAATATGAAAATCCCCTCTTTTGTATCAGCTGAATACCATGAAGGAGTAGGCTGGGAGGAAGTTCCTTCATCTCTAGGAGAACTAGACAGTTGACGATGACGGACCTTGATCACTCATACTGTAAACTAACAAACTGTCAAATAACACAAAACAATAATATACAGATATGCACGTAATCACGTAAATTATTTCCTAACACAATTAAAATTTTGGTGTCAGCAGAACAGTTATGTGGCTGTAGCTCTGATACCAACTCCTGTCGCAACCCCCGACCCCTGCCCCGGGAGGCGGGCGGCCACGAGCTACTCAGAGCCGGTGGTATCTGTGTTAATTTGGCAGCGGAATTTTCATCAGGACCGTAGTTAGGAAATAGTTTATCAGAGCAGAACACCACATTTTTATAATAATAAATACACTGGGATAAACTATAGTTTCCATTATAAACATGTTTATAGGGATAAACCCTAATTTATTGAAATAAAACTTTTTCTTTATTTAGGTAACTTTTATAGCCACTTTTCCAAGCCTTCGGTGCTCTCCAGCTGGCTTCTAATTGGCTTTCACATTTTGTTACCTGAAACGCGTTTAAAAACATTTTAACAGCAAGAAATACTGGCGAGTGAATCCCATTTTAATCAAGAAAAGTTTTATCATTTTACAGCATTGAGGGCAATCTAGCAATTACATTTGTTTACATCCACTTTAATTACCACCCACGGCACTGTCAATCCTGACTTGTGGTAATGTTACTACTCACAGTGTAGTAACAAATTTTGTATACAAAACCCTAACATACCGACGATAATTGTAGAATTACAAATACTCAATCACTGTGAAATATAATTTAAAACATTTGAGGTTTTGTAAAAATAGTTCACAAAAAGAAGGATTACTCACATTGCTAATTTAGGTATTTCTTTGTGATTTCCTGATTATAATCTATTAATTAAACAATGCACACGCGTTAGTATAATAACCCAAATTTACATTAGCTATACCTTCCTGAGACAGAACTCCAACGACTGAGTCAGGCAGAGCCTGGACATGCGTTACGGAGCACTAGATCAATCGGGCAGTGTATCTAATACGTAACCAGGGGTTATGATACTTACATCGAGGCAGAGCTTCGCTAATTAGGGGGGAATTATACCCGAGTATTACTTTAGCTTTAGAGAATTTAGAGAGAGATCGAGAAATTGAACGAATTGAAAGTGAAGCCGATCCCCTCTATTTATAAGGTTGTTCGTCCACTCTGTCGCGCCCCGCGACAGATGAAGGCTAAGCCTTCGCGGCCCGCGAGGGCTTGTAGACTAGGCCCTAGCTTGGCTGACTTGGTACTAGCCTCGACACGCCTTACGACACGTGGTGGCCTAGGGTGTAGCCTGGTAGCCAAGCTGTCGCGCCCCGCGACAGAATTAGTAAAGGGGGTCGCGGCCCGCGAGTGCCCCATAAATTTTGTTTTTATTTAATTTTTATTAAATTAAAGGTATTTCGGGCCGTTTTTCTTATACGGGGTGTATTTTAGGACGTATAGGGATGTTGTAAGTATTCTAGGAGAGTTGTTATAACTAGTATACTTAATTCTCACGACATCATAACGCCATTTACGTTTTTGTCATTCCTATAGTATTTTATAACACATTTCGTATACGGGGTGTATTTTAGGACGTATAGGGATGTTGTAAGTATTCTAGGAGAGTTGTTATAACTAGTATACTTAATTCTCACGACATCATAACGCCATTTACATTTTTGTCATTCCTATAGTATTTTATAACACATTCTAGAATTCCGAGTATATCGTTGCAAGGTGTTTATTTTTATCCACGTTTCTATAAAAGTTTTGTTCGAACAGGTCAAATAATTGATTTTATTCTTTACCGTGACGACTCGAAATGGTATCTTCCATGCAACATCGATATCAGTACTGGTATTGTTATGATGTTTTACTCGACGTCCTGATATTAATTTCTCTGAAAACGGAGTTGTATTCGCAATAGAGTATTTTTTTTGATATCGTTAGCTATATCGAGTGCCAGTTTCGTACCTGTATCGTGACGAACCGAACCAATACCGCCCGAACATCATCGCTACCAGTATTTGTTATTATAGTTTTTGATCGATGTATAACACGTGTCAAGTGCTCAAGTGCTAGTACAATACATTCATATAGGCACTATAGCGAACCAAACCAATACCAACCAAAAACCCTTCATGTAGTGCATCATACCGTCACAACGTGTAAATACCCTTTTAGGCATACTACGGTTCTATTTTTTTGCATCGCCTCATGACAGTCCCAATGTTTCATGCCTGTATCCTACTCTCAATGTCATTGTTCGTGCAACATGATCATCGCCTAGTCGGCCATAATATCGTTATTCATAAGAAAAATATTATGCCATGAAATGTGCCAGTTTTTAAAGACATAAAAACTTGACACCCAACATTGTCACTATCTCAGCAAATTTAAATCGGGTGACACGATTGTCCAAATAGCTCGAACTACGCTTGATGCTCGCTTGGAATATTTACTGCTCGGAAAATGTTGGCTTGATTTGTGGCTCGGTTTTAAATGAGCCGCTCCGCTCGGTTCGGTTTGTAAACGAGCCAAGCACGAGCAAAGTTCCACTCGGTTTGGCTCGGCTCGTGAACATCCCTAATATATATATATATATATATAGAGAGAGAGAGAGAGAGAGTAAAATATAATAGTGCTTATCGTGCGAGCATATGCGAGCAGGAGATTGAGACGCGAGTCTTCCTTTCTTTACGCGACCACTAAACAACATGCCTAATTAGGGTTTAGCATGTGTCACAGCCCCCGACCACACCCTGGGCAGGAGCCGTGAACCAGTTACAGCTGGTACCGGTGTTTATTAAATTTGCAGCGGAAAATATCAGGATCGTAGTTTGTAAATATTTCAGAGTTTATTAAACACCAAAGTTTAATATTAAACAAATGGGATAAAATCAATATACAATCAAATGTTTTTGTAGGGATAAACCTTTATTGATAAGATATGAATTTCTTCTTTTATTCAGGTAATCATAGCCACTTTATTTAAGCCTCCAGTGCTCCATAGCAGGCTTCTATTACCTTCATAGTAAGTTACCTGAAACGCGTTTGAAAACATTTTATCAGCGAAAAATACTGGTGAGTTCATTCATTTTTTAAAGAGATACATAGTAATATTTTACAGCATTAAGGGTGATTACATTGTTTATATCTATCAAATACTCAATCAGTATTTGTCACATGGTGGCAGTTTCGATGTGACGGTGGTCATATCACTCATTGGCTAACTTTCGTCCAATAGTGAAGATTATCAAGTAGTGTATACAAAACCCTATATACCGACAGTAATTTCCAGATTACAAAAACTTAATCACTGTAAGTATAACTGAAAAACATTTAGGGTTTTTGCAATGCATTTGGTAAAAAGAAAGAATGACTCACTTTGTAGAGTTAGGTTTTTAGATAAAAGCTTCCTGGTGCTAATCCTGGGCTCCTAATAAAAATACTATGCAACACGTTTCAGTGCATCAACCCAACTCAAACTTTAACGTTACATCACGAGATCGAAACCCCAACGTAGTTAACAAAGTATAGCCTTATTCAAGCAGCACTTTTGCATCTGTTGTTGGGTTTCAGATCGATCAGACAGGGTATCGAATCAGTGATCAGGGTTAAAACACTTACAACGGGGTAGATTTTCGCAGAATTAGGGGTATACTGTAAAGAAAACAGAGAACGAGCGTGAAAGTTCATCAAAATGAATTCGAACTGGTGCAAAATCTTCTATTTCAAGACACTGCATTTATAGGTCCACCTGGACCCACCCACGTGTCGCGCCAGATCCTGGGGACACCCCCGCGTGTCGCCTGAGGTACCTAAATTGCCTAGACATGCTTTATCACACGTGTAGCCTTGCCACACATCGCGCTCAGGTAACACATGTCCTAGTACTCTCTCGCGTGTCTCGGAAGATTTAGGGGTATCCCCCGCGTGCCTCCTGGGAGTCCAGTTACTAGTTTCTTTATTTTCGTACTGGTTCACGCCGTACACATCCGTGGTTTCGATTAGGGGTCTTTATAAGGTGTTTTGGGAATTATTACATCCTCCCTACCTTGTTTTGTCCTCGAGATTTATTGGAATAAGTAAGGATACTTTCATTTCATATCTAATTCTAGTTCCCGTGTGTATTCTCGTCCTCTTTTTTAATCCCATTTTACTTTGGCTAGAACTAACCTCTTTAGCTTGAGATTCTTAATCTTTCTATCTTCAATTTGTATAGGCTTTTCCACAAATTTCAGTTTCTCATTTACCTCTATGTCTTGAAGATGTACTATCAATAATTTATCAGTAAACATTTCTTTAAGTTACATACATGAACCACATCATGTACTCCTGCCATTTCTTCAGCTAACTGTAGCTGGTAAGCTACTGGTCCTATTCATTTGATAATTTCAAAAGGTCCAACGTACCTTGGGCTTAATTTTCCTTTCTTACCAAATCTGACGACTCATTTCCAAGGTGAAACTTTTAATAGCACTTTGTCTCCGACTTGAAATTCTAATGGCTTTCGACGATTATCTGCATAACTCTTTTGAGGGTCTCATGCTGTTTTTAGTCTTTCCTTGACTTGAATTATATTGTTAGTTGTTTCTTGTACAATTTCTAGTCCTGATAATTATTTTTCTCCTATTTCTGCCCAATATACTGGTGTTCAGCATTTTCATCTATAGAGTGCTTCAAATGGTGCAACATTAATGCTTGTATGATAACTATTGTTGTAAGAAAATTCTATTAATGGTAAGTGATCATCCCAACTTCCTCAAAAGTCTATCACACAGGCTATGAGCATGTCTTCCAAAGTCTGAAACGTCCTTTCACTTTGTCCATCTGTTTGAGGGTGATAACTTGTACTTAGATTTAATCGAGTTCCCATAGTTTTTTGAAAACTTGTACAAAAGTGAGAAGTAAAATGGCCATCTCTGTCGGACACAATAGATAAAGGGATTCTATGTAATGAGACTATTTCATCCATATACAACTTAGCTAATCGTTCCATACTGAAAGTTTCCTTCATTGGTAAAAAATGTGCAGATTTAGTTAATCTATCCACAATCACCCAGATTGTGTCGTTACCTTTTCGTGTCTTGGGTAGTTTGGTAACAAAGTCCATTGTTATCAGTTCTCATTTCCAAACTTGCATCTCCAATTGTTGAAGTAAACCTGAAGGTTTCTGATGTTCAGCTTTAACTTATGAGCAAGTTAAACATTTAGAAACATAACTTGCTATGTCCTTTTTCATTCCTATCCACCAAAATTTTTTCTTTAGGTCTTGATACATTTTGTCACTTCCAGGATGGATCGTATACTTGGATTTATGAGCTTCTTCAAAAATTTGGTTTCATAGATTTCCTTGGATAGGTATCCAAATTCTTTTCTTATGGAATTTCCAAATTCCATCTGTTCCTTTTTCTAATTCTTTTATCATTCCTTTTAATCCTTCAACATAATTCTTGATTGCTGCTTCTTGAATCTTTTTCAATTGTTCCATTAGGTCTATCTGCAGGTTTAATCTGAGAGCACGTACCCTTTTTGGCTTCTCATGATACTTTCAACTTAGAGCATCAGCTACTACATTAGCTTTTCCTGCGTGATATTGGATATCACAATCATAGTCACTAAGAATCTCCATCCAACGTCTTTGTCTCATGTTCAATTCTTTTTGCCTGAAAATATATCTTAAACTTTTATGATCTGTGAAGATAGTGAATTTACTACCGTAAAGACAATGTCTCCAAATCTTGAGGGCAAAAACTATCGCTCCTAATTCCAGATCATGTGTTGTGTAGTTTTCTTCATGCTTTTTTAGTTGTCTAGAGGCATAAGCAATCACTTTCTGACATTGCATCAGCACACATCCAAATTCTAATTTTGATGCATCACAGTATACTATGAAATCTTCAGTTCCTTTTGGTAAAGCAAGTATTGGTGCTTTAGTTAATCTTTGCTTCAGGATTTTCAAAGCTTCCCCCTGTTTTGGTCCCCATTCAAACTTAAATGATTTGCATGTTAACTTGGTTAATGGAATGGCCGTTCTAGAAAAAATCTTGAATAAAACGTCTGTAGTATCTTGCCAATCCAAGAAAACTTCTTACTTCCGTTGGTAAATTAGGGACTTTCCATTTGGTAATAGCCTTGATCTTTGTAGGATCCACATGGATTCCATGAGTAATTAGGTGTCCAAGAAATTGTACCTCTTGCAACCAGAATTCACATTTTGAGAATTTAGCATAAAGCTTTTCATTTCTTAACAATGTCAGAAGTACCTATAAATGCTCGACATGCTCTTCCTTACTCTTGGAATAAATAATTATATCGTTTATGAAGACAATTACAAATTTATCTAGGTATGGTTTACATATCCTGTTCATCATATCCATAAATGCAGCTGGAGCATTTGTCAAACCGAATGGCATGACTGTAAACTCATAATGACCATATCTAGTTCAGAAAGCAGTCTTAGGAATGTCTTCTTCCTGTACTTTTAATTGATGGTATCCTGAGCGTAAGTCAATCTTTGAAAAGAATCGAGCTCCTTGAAGTTGATCAAATAGATCATCGATTCTCGGTAGTGGGTATCGATTTTTAATCGTAACCTTATTCAATTCTATGTAGTCAATACAGATGCGCATCGATCCACCTTTCTTCTTGATGAATATCACAGGTGCTCCCTAAGGCGATGAGCTAGGTTGTATGAAACCTTTTTCCAATCGTTCGTCTAGTTGCTTCTTCAATTCCAGCATCTCTGTTGGTGCTAGACGATAGGCTGCTTTGGCAATTGGTGTAGTTCCTGGTATTAGGTGAATTCTAAATTCAATCTCGCGATTAGGCGGTAGTCTATGTAGCTCTTCTGGGAAAACATCTGAGAAATCGCATACTACATAAATATCTTTTAATTCTTTTCCTTTAGTGCTAATGATCGCAGAGATCATATACACCATTCCTCATTTTCGTGCGTAGCTTGCAGCTTTCATCACAGAGATGAATTTTGTTGATGTTGTCGACTTGTCTCCCTGGATTGTGATCCTTTCTCCTGTTTGCGTACGAACTTCAACAGAATTTTTATCACGTAAGATTCTCGCATGATTGGCTACCAACCAATCCATTCCTAACACTACATCGAATCCGGCCAGATTCATTGGTAACAGGTTGGCTGTGAACTTATGTCCTAATAATTCTATCTTTCCTTTTTGAAGGATTTCGCTTATGCTGATAGAATTCCCATTTGTTGTTTCCACCGTACAGTCTTGGTGAAGTTTAGTTAAAGGTTGATTGAGAAATTGATAGAAAGTAGTATTGATAAAACTTTGGTTTGAACCAGAGTCAAATAATACATTAGCATAGACATCATGAACGAGAAACGTACCGATAATCGCATCGGGAATCAATTCGGCTTCTTGAGCTGTAAGTATGAAGGCTCTACCATTCTTCTTGGGTCCTTCAGTTATCTTTGCCTTGTTGTTAGGTGCTGTGGCTAGATTTGGGCATTTGGGTCGGATACGGCCTGCCTCTCCGCAGTTGAAGCATATTTTTGTGTTAATTTTTCTTCTACACTCTTCTTCTTTATGTCCAGGTTTCTTGCAGAAATTGGAGTATACCGTACATTTTCCTGAATGCTTCCTTTTACAAAACTTATAGAAAGGTTATGAAGAGGATGGACCTGCTCCTTTCTTACAATAGGAATTACTAGAACGTAGTTCCTGGGTAATCCTTTGGGCTAAATCCTTTTTCTAGTTTTCTTCTCGTGTGCGTATTAGTCCATTTGTTAAAGTGTTAGCAAGCTCTTCAATTGTTTGTGGTCTAGCTGCCTTGACCATGTCTCTGATTCCACTAACTAATCCCCAGATGTAACGAGAGATTAATACCGTTTCTGACGAAGCCAGTGCTGGTACTATTCTTGCATATTCGAAGAATTTGGTAGTAAATTCATGACAATTTACCCCAATCATCTTATGGTTTAGGAATTTATTTGCTATCTGTTCCTTTTCGTGAGGAGGACAAAATTTCATTTCAGTTATTTCCTTAAATTCATTCCATTCCATTGTATAAACCATGTCACTCCCTTTTGATTGAAGAATGGTATTCCACCATTCTAACGCTTCATCTTTGAAAAGGTTAGAAGTATACATTATCTTATCTTCTTTAGCACACATACTAATTTTTAAAATTGTTTCAGTCTTCTCTAACCAGCGTAAGGCTGAAATGGCTCCTTCATTACCAGAAAATTCGTTTGGTTTACAGGATAAGAACTCTTTATAAGAACAACCATAAGCGATGGTCTTCTTTCTTTTAGGAAATGGAGCTTTGACAAGAATGCAATTATCTCCATTGACGTTGTGACTAGGCTCGGTGTGAGTACGTTTACTGCCTATAATAGTATTATTGTTTACAGACATAGGTTTCTTAATAGCTTCAACAATAAATGGTATGACATCAACTATCCCTTGAGCTACTATATGCTCTATAGCACTTTTATCCATGTGATTTCCGTTATCATTATTAGCATGAACTTCTTAATTTACTTCATCTGACATCTGAATTGCAAACACTATCATTATTAATATCACAGAATAATTAAAACAAAACAAATATTCAAACACATTTTATCAAAACCGTCGATCATTGCGACGTTATACTCTTTTTTATATCATTGCAAACTATAATCATACTTGTCAGTATTTTAGTTTTTAGTATGCGTCGATATATATATATATGTGTGTGTGTGTGTGTTATATTATACATTATTGTTACTATTATTACTATATATATATTTTATCAAATATAAGGAAAGTATATATATTATATTATATTATATTAGGTTTGTCTTGTCTTCATAACTAAAGTTCCCTCTCGTCGTACTTCCAGACGAGATTTTCGCCCACATTTCGGATCCTATTCCCTGCGTCTATGAGTTCCGCCGTAGTGACAAAGTTCTGCTACGTTTTCGGGGTTCATTAGAGGGAACACCGCAGGTACTGGTTCGTTGTATCCAGGTACTAGTTAGGGCTGTTCATGAGCCGAACCGAGCCAGGCCAAGCTCGGGCTCGGCTCGATTATAAACCGAGCTGGCTCGGCTCGGCTCGGATTTGAAACCGAGCTGAAAATCTAAGCTCGGGCTCGGCTTGGTTTTAAACCGAGCTAGCTCGGCTCGGCTTGGTTTGGCTCGATTTTATAAAAAAAAAACTAATATATATGATGCGTGTGAAGTGTATATATAAGTTTAAGTATATTTTAAGCCCTTTTACAATTTCTTTAGCCAAGTTTTAAATTTATAAAACACGATATTTACTAACACAAAACACACATATGGGCAAGTGCACCCATCGTGAGTGTAGTATAGTGTTGGTAAGATACCTAGGTCGTCCAAGGACACAAGAGCTTTTAGTACCAGTTTATCCTCAACGTCTAATCAAATCAAAAAGTTTAGAAAAAGGTTTTTAAACTAAGAAAAATAAAAACTAACTAAAAATGCTAAAAAAACAGATAGACAAGATGAATCACTTGGTTCCGACTCGTGTATAGTGTAACCTTTGATTATTTCCGCACTTTTGCACTTATTTAAGAGATTATCTTAGTTATTGTAGTAGGCCCCTCTTTTGAAGGTGACGTTACCCTCAACCCAGTAGTTTGAGTCAACAAGGATACAATCCTAAAGGGTCGGATTATTGAAAGATAATTAACTAAGTTATTAATGCAAATTATGGTAGGCCCCTCTTTTGAAGGTGACGTTACCCTCGACTAAGTAGTCTGAGTCAGCAGGGATACAGTCCTAAATAGCCGGGTTATAGTATTAATAGTAGTTAACTTATGAGGGGATCAAAGAGTTTGGACCCCCGCCATCCAATACCGTTAAGTATTGAAGGAGGTCCTACTAAATTTGACCCAGGTTCGTTGCAGGACCTCTAAATGCTGAACAACGGCAAGACTCTTACCAAACCGTTCCCTTAACCCCCGACCAGGTAGCCAACATACCTCCATATAGACCGTGGAGATATGAATGGTGAAAATCTTTTATTTTATATAGACAGTAAAATAATGCCAAGACACCACGGACAAACGATAAGGAAGAATCACCTTCAACATAAGAAACTAGTTATTAAAGTCATTAATACAAAACCAAGTAAAAAGTGCGAAAAGATTAAAAATAAAAAAGTATTACACTAGACACTTGTCTTCACCAAGTGATGTAAGAGACTTAGGCAAACATGGCCTTGATTGTCAAGAACTCTTACGATCAATCTTGGATCCCGAGACGACTCACACACTCTATGATGGACAATGGATGATGGTGGTGGATGATGGTGTTATGGTGGTGGTGGGTGAAGTGTGAGAGAGGTGGTGTGCCAAGGGATGGTTTGAGCTTGAGCCAAGCACTCCTATTTATAGGCTGAACAGAAGCTCGGGCACGGCCCCGTGTCCAGTGGGCACGACCCCGTGTCCACATCCTCTCTTTCTTCATTTAATGCAGCTTGTCTTTATTAGTTGACCACGCCCCCGTGTCCGCTGAGCACGACCCCGTGTGCAGAAGAATCTTTGTACTATGAAGATTTTCCTGGATTGTGCGAATCTTATAGTTGACCACGGCCCCGTGTCCGCTGAGCACGGCCCCGTGGTGGGCAATAGAAGCTTCTACCACTTTGTCTTTTCTGCTGACACTTGGGCACGCCCCCGTGTTGGCTGAGCACGGGGCGTGTTCAGTCTTCTGTCTTCTTGTTTTGCTTGGGAAGATGTTGTCGTGGGGTCGGGCATGTCACGTTTGCTCCTTTTCTTGTATTTATGTTAGATTTTGCAGTCTTTTTGCTTCTTTTGTTAATTTGAGCTCATTTAATCCTGAAAATACAAAAGGAAGACAAAAGCACACTTTTTCCAACATTAGTAGTAAAAAAGGGTTAGTTTTATGCTACAATTGATGAAATTTATATGTTGCATTTTGCACACATCAAATACCCCCACACTTGAATCTTTGCTTGTCCTCAAGCAAAACTCTTTATAATGTGGCTTTACACTCCCAAATGGAATGGGTAGAAAAGAAGGTTTTTGGGCTTGTCATAGAGTGTCGGGATTTCCAAGATTCTTTATTTAGTTTTATTTTTATTTATTTACAATCCTATTCGTCATGATTTATTTAAAACTTTTCATAAGTTAAATTACTTATTAGGGCATAACATGCTTCTTTAAAATTTTCTTTATATACAAGTTCACATACCTCACGGGGGATCACTCAACACTCGGCCGAAGATGTATTTTAGTGAATCACTCGAGAGCGGCATGGAACTTACTCCTACCATAGGCTTGCCAATCAATCAATCCTCATCCTTTTTAACTATATACCTTTGTAAATATCAAGAGGACTTTTTGGGTGAAGGGTTAGGCTTGGGTTAAAGGTAGGTGGTTGGGTTAGTGGTTAGTAGAAAGGGCTAAAAACGTAACAAGCGTCGGTTTTCGTAAGACTTTTTATTTTTGTAACTTTTATTTTGATGAAGCTATTATTCAAACAAAGTTATTTTTGATGAATTTGTTTGTTTATTTTCTTTTGCTTCATCATCAACACATTTTTTTTGAAAAGTCATATGAAAAACCGAGCTAGTTACTAAAACAAAGGGTTAAAAATAAAAAAGGTTTTGGTGGGTGAAATGGTGTTTGGTTTGGGTTAAGAAATGAAAAGGTTTAGGCTCAAAGGGGCTAACTAGGGGGATTTTGGGTAGGTGGTAAAAAAAACAAGAAAAATAATGGTGTAGAAATAAAAAGGGTTAGGCCTAATGCCTCCATCATTTACTTACTCGGGTTTAAGTTGGTAAGGACCGGGAATGTATCGTCATGGCAAGTTCTAGAGTCGTAAGAACCAAGCGGCTATTCACACAAGAAACGAAAAATGAGCATTTAGTATAATGATATGTATTTGTATGCTCAATAAAGGATCAAAACTCACTTTTGTGGGAATGGGTTTTTTTATGTGATCAAGTATATATAATCAAATTTTAACTAAGTTTGTCATGCCTTTTCATAATTTTCTTATGTTGGTTCTTTTTATCACGACGCTATCGGTTGTAAATTTGTAAAAATATAACCTTTTTAGAATTTGAAATTCCCAAGTTAAACCTAGACAAGTAAAAAAAATGAAAATTTTTGAAAAAAAAAATTGGGGTGATTAGCGGTTCCAATAGAGTTTTGTGTAAGGCTTGTATTTAGGACTTGCAAGATTCAAGGTTTTAGCATCCCCCCCACACTTAAATTACACATTGTCCTCAATGTGTCCCAAAAATAAATTTTAGGTTGATTAAATGTGTAAAAAGGTGTTAAAAAGCAAAAATTTTGCGTTACTGGGCGCTGAACACGGCCCCGTGTTGTCCGGGCACGGCCCCGTGTTCAAGTGCCAGTAACAAAATTAAATCAAGAGAAACAGAAGCCTGGACACGGGGGCGTGTTGGTTGAGCACGACCTGTGTCCAGTGTACCTGAACTGGGTATTTCTGCAGACTGTGCAGCACGGGGCCGGGTTGGGCGGACACGGCCCGTGCCGAACTTACTGTAAGTGAAGAAATTTTGTCGGATGGTCCTGTTTTCCTGCATGGGGTGCTGGTTCAAGTTTCCCTTGTATCCTTTGCCATCTCAAGTGTGTTTTATTCATTTCAACACCATCCAAACACCAATTTAACTAAAACCATCATTCATTAAGTCATAGAGAGAATTACATAATAGTCCTAAAAATTAAAAAAACTAGATAGTTAGGTCAAAGAAACACAAGAAATCTAAACCAGGAAGTTCTAGCCTACTACTTATTCTATTAGCAAAATTTCCGAAAAGGTAAACCCCTCGGTTAAATGTGGCTTTAAGAACTTCTTTCGCCGGGCATGGGTTCCTCACACGTCGGCGAGCCACTCTTCTATCTCCCTAGGAAGAAGAAAAGCGGGCTCATTGGCATTGGTTTGAGGAGGTGCAACTTCCACCGGGACTTCTTGGATTTCTTCAAGAGGAGGTTCCGCTGGAATGTCGTCCCAACCGGTAGGATTGTGGATTCCAAGTGCTAGGTTCCAATCCTCTTGAGGGAGGATTGGTTCCATGGGAGGTGTTACAAGAATGTTTAACCTCTGGTGCAAGAGGTTTATTTCTTGAAAACTGTTTTCCAACCCCACCGAAAGATAATTTATACGGTCTATTAGGACCTCCTCTACCGAAGTCATCTCGTCAAGGGCTTCACGTAACGCCATTACGTATCTTACGAGAGTTCCTTCAATTGATGGCCTCCTTTCCCTTCGACTGTTTCTGGAGTGCGCAGAAGAGGTTCCACTGTTTTGGCTAGACATTCTACGAAAACAAACAAAAAATAGTTCGTTTTAATGAAACAGTACTGCGGACACGGCCCCGTGCTCAATGAGCACGGCCCCGTGTTCAACTTTCTGCAGTTTTTAGAACAAGGAATCTTGGAGTTTCAAATTATCTTTCCAACTTATAAAGCATTTTTTTGAACAGAAATAACTTAAAACAATGTTGTGTAACTTATTTTTAACAAGATTCCTTGAACAAAAATTCAACAATCATCATAATAAAGCTTGAAATTAAGCTTTAATGGAGTTGTTGTTGCAAGAAATATGAAGAAGAAGGCAATGGATAAAAGAGGAAAGGACAAGATGTTTGTTAGAACCTTCTTTTAGAACATACCTAGGATGGTAAGTTAGAAAATCCTTTCAAATCTCTGTCCTTGGATGGTCCAAATGTGCAGGATTCTTGGCTGCATTTATAGAAAACGACAGCATGCTGGACACGGCCCTGTGTGCAGGCAAGATCCTGATATGTTTTGTCCGTATTCTGACAGAAGTCAGAAGGGAATCTTTTTGGTGGACACGGGGGCGTGTTGACCTGGACACGGCCCCGTGTCTAGAAGCTGTCTTAAGAAATTCGTCTATTTTCAAGGACCTTCTTTAGATCGGGTGGTTCCTTACTGGATGGAACAACCCCAAAGTGCCTAAGATACCTTAGTTGATCTAGATTAAGACGAGAACGCAAGAGGTTGTCGGTGAGGGTGATTCCTATGCTATATGTAGGTGGACACGTCCAACCCTTTCCCGGGCTCTCGTTAAAGAAGGTGTATGTCGAATCGCTCAGGTCTATGTATGCATCGAACGAAGTCGATGGGGAGTCCATCACGGCACAATCGACACAGGGACGACTATCGCTCAAGTCTTCACTAGAGTTAGAAGTATCGTCGGAAACAACGAAGTTGTTTGAATGCGATTCCAACACTTCTTCTTGGTTATCATCTTGAGATAAATTATTGAAATCTATCCTAAGTTCTTTTAACCAATTAAGAATTAGATCTTCTAATTGAAATAAGTCATCGAGAAGCATTTCTCCTAGAAAATCCGGTTGGGAGCATTCAAGGGAGAGATAGGGATTATTTTTACTTTCGCCCCTCTTAAGGATACAAGGAAATGATGGGTCTATATAGTGGGGCTTATAATTTAGAAAATAACATTCTAATTCCTCATGGGTACCACCACATAATTGACACCACTTAGTACCATAAGAGTGCCGAAAGTAAAAAGTATCAGTATCACTCATGTTTGTGTCAGAAATTACCAACCGTCGGGATCTTACGGTTCTGTTTTCAGTAACTGAATCTTGGGCACGGGGGCGTGTTGAGTGGGCAAGGCCCCGTGTTCAGCCTACTGTCTGACTTAAAACAGCATTGCCAGTTCCAATGATTGGGCACGGGGCGTGTTCAGCGGGCACGGCCCGTGCTGAGTTCTGCAGAAGCTGAAAAACTAAGAAAAATCCTAAAAAATGAAAAATAATAAAAAAAACGATTAGGCCGTTGATTCCTAACTTTCTTAAAATCCTTGTGTCCCCGGCAGCGGCGCCAAAAACTTGATGCGTGTGAAGTGTATATATAAGTTTAAGTATATTTTAAGCCCTTTTACACTTTCTTTAGCCAAGTTTTAAATTTATAAAACACGATATTTACTAACACTAAACACACATATGGCCAAGTGCACCCATCGTGAGCGTAGTATAGTGTTGGTAAGATACCGAGGTCGTCCAAGGACACAAGAGCTTTTTGTACCGGTTTATCCTCAACGTCTAATCAAATCAAAAAGTTTAGAAAAAGGTTTTTAAACTAAGAAAAATAAAAACTAACTAAAATGCTGGAAAAAAAAAAACAGATAGACAAGATGAATCACTTGGTTCCGACTCGTGTATAGTGTAACCTTTGATTATTTCCGCACTTTTGCACTTATTTAAGAGATTATCTTAGTTATTGTAGTAGGCCCCTCTTTTGAAGGTGACGTTACCCTCAACCTAGTAGTTTGAGTCAGCAAGGATACAATCCTAAAGGGTCGGATTATTGAAAGATAATTAATTAAGTTATTAATGCAAATTATGGTCGGCCCCTCTTTTGAAGGTGACGTTACCCTCGACTAAGTAGTCTGAGTCAGCAGGGATACAGTCCTAAATAGCTGGGTTATAGTATTAATAGTAGTTAACTTATGAGGGGATCAAAGAGTTTGGACCCCCGCCATCCAATACCGTTAAGTATTGAAGGAGGTCCTACTAAATTTGACCCAGGTCCGTTGCAGGACCTCTAAACGCTGAACAACGGCAAGACTCTTACCAAACCGTTCCCTTAACCCCCGACCAGGTAGCCAACATACCTCCATATAGACCGTGGAGATATGAATGGTGAAAATCTTTTATTTTATATAGAAAGTAAAATAATGCCAAGACACCACGGACAAACGATAAGGAAGAATCACCTTCAACATAAGAAACTAGTTATTAAAGTCATTAATACAAAACCAAGTAAAAAGTGCGAAAAGATTAAAAATAAAAAGTATTACACTAGACACTTGTCTTCACCAAGTGATGTAAGAGACTTAGGCAAACATGGCCTTGATTGTCAAGAACTCTTACGATCAATCTTGGATCCCGAGACGACTCACACACACTATGATGGACAATGGATGAAGGTGGTGGATGATGGTGTTATGGTGGTGGTGGGTGGTGGGTGAAGTGTGAGAGAGGTGGTGTGCCAAGGAATGGTTTGAGCTTGAGCCAAGCACTCCTATTTATAGGTTTAACAGAAGCTCGGGCACGGCCCCGTGTCTAGTGGGCACGGCCCCGTGTCCACATCCTCTCTTTCTTCATTTAATGCAGTTTGTCTTTATTAGTTGACCACGCTCCCGTGTCCGCTGAGCACGACCCCGTGTGCAGAAGAATCTTTGTACTATGAAGATTTACCTGGATTGTGGGAATCTTATAGTTGACCACGGCCCCGTGTCCGCTGAGCACGGCCCCGTGGTGGGCAATAGAAGCTTCTACCACTTTGTCTTTTTTGCTGACACTTGGGCACGCCCCCGTGCTGGCTGAGCACGGGGCGTGTTCAGTCTTCTGTCTTCTTGTTTTGCTTGGGAAGATGATGTCGTGGGGTCGGGCATGTCACGTTTGCTCCTTTTCTTGTATTTATGTTAGATTTTGCAGTCTTTTTGCTTCTTTTGTTAATTTGAGCTCATTTAATCCTGAAAATACAAAAGGAAGACAAAAGCACACTTTTTCCAACATTAGTAGTAAAAAAGGGTTAGTTTTATGCCACAATTGATGAAATTTATATGTTGCATTTTGCACACATCAATATACCTCTTAAAATTTAATAGCCTAAAATGTTATTCAATAATTTAAAAGAATATATTCAAAATAAGTTCAAACTAATACAATTCAAACCAAAATCAAGTTTAACAACGCAAAATAAGTTTTAATTTCAATAAAATACAATATTAGTTCATTAGTATGGTAATCAATCTTCAAATATTCCATAAATATCAAATTACAAACCTATATACATGTAAATAATAATCAGTTTTTTTTTGTAATATATTATAATGTATATAAAATTAAAACTTATTATAAGTAAAATAATTCGAGCTAAACCGAGCCGAGCTAAAAAGCGAGCCGAACCGAGCCAACTCGGCTCGTTACGAGCCGAGCCGAGCTAGGCTCACTTTCTAACCGAGCCGAGCCGGCTCAGCTCACTTTTAAACCGAGCCAAATCGAGCGAGCTTTTTCTGAGCTAAATCCGAGCGAGCTCCGAGCCGCGAGCTTTTTGAACAACCCTAGTACTAGTTCATTGTATGGGTAGTAGGGATTGGGATCATTTATCAAATTCTGGAATTTCTGATTGTTTGTTCACCACTACTCCATAGCATCTGGTGCTGGCGCAGGTATCCTGGGGATTTCCTCTGGGTTAAATACTGGTATTGGTTGTGGGTTCATTTGGACAGGTTCTGGGTAAAGAGGTATTGGTCCTAATGGTTGCTCTGGGTAAAGTGGTAGTATTTGTGGTTCAGGGTCTGCTAGTAGGTTTAAGTTTAACTCGCTTTTTGTGGGTTGGAATAGGTCATAGTTTGCTAGCCTTCGGTCCAGTTCTTCCCATAGTGGTTTAGTAACGGGTATTTGGGTGGGTCCTTCTAATAGTGGTATAGTGGCCTCTTGATTTTTCTTCTTTCTTCTTTTCACGCTTTTTCATTTATTAAACCAACCTATCTTCTTAGGTGGGAAGGTTTCAGTTGGCTGACCTTGGAAAATGAAAGATCCTTCCGCATCTACTTCATATCCTGATATGGGCCCGGATGGTCCTTCGCCCATCTCCGAATCAGACAGATGTTGGAAAGCATTGGACACACTTTTATCACTCATACTGTGGACTCAAAAATTGTCAAAATAATATAAAAATCATATATATGTATATGTATATATATATATATATATATATATATATATTGAATTTTACTTTCACAGAAATAACACATAAGTTATTTTATACTAATTTCCTAACATTAATGTTTAAGTTTAGGTATTAAAAGAACACCTAAATAGCTTAAACCAGTGGCTCTGATATCACCTTCTGTCACAGCCCCCGACCACACCCTGGGCGGGAGCCGTGAACCAGTTACAGGTGGTACCGGTGTTTATTAAATTTGCAGCGGAAAATATCATCAGAATCATAGTTAGGAAATATTTCAGAGTCTATAAAACCCAAAAGTTTAATATTAAACAAATTGGATAAAATCCATATTACAATCAAATGTTTTTGTAGGGATAAACCTTTATTGATAAAATATTAATTTCTTCTTTTATTCAGGAAATTATAGCCACTTTATTTAAACCTTTAGTGCTCCATAGCAGGCTTCTATTACCTTCACAGTAAGTTACCTGAAACACGTTTGAAAACATTTTATCAGTGAAAAATACTATTGAGTTCATTCATTTATTTAAAAATACACATCGTAATATTTTACAACATCAAGGGAGATTACATTGTTTATATCTATCAAATACTCAATCAGTATTTGTCAGATCGTGGCAATTCCGATGTGACGGTGGTCATATCACTCATTGGCTAACTTTCATTGTCCCAACCCCCGATCCCTTATCTGTCCCGGGAACGGGCGGACGCGAGCTCAGTGGTGGTGGTATCAGGTTTCGTTAATTTGGCAGCGGAATTTACATCAGGACCGTAGTTAGGAAATGTTTATCAGAGTAAAACCATCATATTTAATATTAATAATAACATGGGTAAAACCCAAGTTTCTTATTACAATACATTCATAGGGATAAACCCTATTTTATTGAATTTAAAACATCGTTTATTAGGTAACTTTTATAGCCACATTTTTCCCAAGCCTTCAGTGCTCTCCAGCTGGCTTTTCACTAATTGGCTGTCACATTGTGTTACCTGTAACGCGTTTTAAAAACATTTGTCAGTCGGAAATACTGGTGAGTGAATCCCAGTTTAATCAAGAAACATTTTATTAATTAAAACAGTATTGAGAGCGATTACAATGTTTATTTCTACACAATTACTCATTCAGTATTTGCCACTCGACCGGATCTATGGCTAAGGTCAAGTTACACATTGGCTAACTCGTTGTCCAATTGTAACGTACTGTCGTATTGACATACTACTCGCAAGTAGTAAATTTTGTATACAAAACCCCATAATACCGGCAGTAATTAAAGAACTACAAAGACTCAATCACCGCTTAATCACATTGTAAATAATTAAGGTTTTGTAAAACATTCCAAAAAGGTTAACAAAAAGAGGATAAACTCACATTGCTATCTTAGACTTCGCGTAAGGGTTTCCTGGATATAATCTATAATTTATACAAATATACATTGGTTAGTATCATAACCCTTTGAAAATATTAATGATACCCTCCCCGAGACGACATTCCAACAACTACGTCGGGCAGAACCACGACAGTTGTTACGGAACCCTAAATCAATCGGGCAGCGTAACTATTACGAAACTGGGGTTATAATACTTACAACGGAGCAGAACCTCGCTAATTAGGGGTATAATAGCCGACTATAATATGCCTACTACAGAATTTGAGATTGAGAATTGAGATTGTGAGCGACGGAAAACGAAAACTGATGCGTTCTATTTATAGTTGCTGAATTCGAATTTCAGGCGGCCCGCGTAAGGTAAGGCAAAGCCTTACGCGGCGCGCATCAACACCCGGTCAACATATAGCTTATCTGGGTCAGCGTATAGGTCCGCCACGATGTCGACACATGTCGGCCTCTGGTGTCTCCGCGTTGTAGGTCTCTCGCGGCCCGCGTTAACTTAAACGGGGTCTTACGTGGCCCGTTTGAACTAAAGAAACTCAAAGGAATCCGGTATCCACTTCAATACCGCCCGCGTAAATGGTTGGGGTGGATCTACGCGGCCCGCCTCAACTTAATAATCAGATTTTATATTTTATTTTTGTATTTTATAACATATTTCGGGCTTGGTTTTTACATACGGGGTGTATTTAAAGACATATAAGGGTATTTTAAGATATAATAGGGTGTCAGAAATATTATGAGAGTGTTGGTTTTACCGAGGGTTGTTACATTCTCCCCACCTGATTTTAGAGCTCGTCCTTGAGATCTACTGAAATAAGTGTGGATATTTCCTTTGTATTTCAGATTCAAGCTCCCATGTGTACTCAGGTCCTCTTTTGGAGTCCCACTTCACTTTGACCAGAACTAGTCTCTTATGCTTGAGGTTCTTGACTTTCCTGTCTTCAATCTGTAGAGGCCTTTTTACAAACTTGAGTTGTTCATTTACCTCTATATCCTTAAGAGGTATTATCAGTGATTCATCAGCTAAACACTTTTTAAGATTAGATACATGAAACACATCATGTATTCCTGCCATCTCCTCTGGCAGTTGTAGCTGATAGGCTACAGGTCCTATTCTTCTAATAATCTTAAAAGGTCCAACATACCTGGGACTTAGCTTTCCCCGTTTGATGAATCTTACTATTCCTTTCCAAGGAGAGACTTTTAACAATACTTTATCTCCTACTTGACACTCCAAGGGTTTACGTTGGTTATCAGCATAACTCTTTTGTCTATCACGTGCTGCCTTCAGTCGTTCCTTGACTTGAATAATCTTGTCGGTAGTTTCTTGCACTATCTTAGGTCCAGATAGTTGCTTTTCCCCAATTTCCGCCCAACAGACTAGGGTTCGTCACTTTCGTCCATAAAGTGCTTCGAATGGTGCAGCATTGATACTTGTGTGATAACTATTATTATATGAAAATTCTATTAAAGGTAAGTGATCGTCCCAATTACCTCCGAAATCAATTACACAAGCTCTAAGCATGTCTTCCATTGTCTGAATTGTCCTTTCACTTTGTCCATCCGTTTGTGGATGATAAGCCGTACTTAGCTTTAACTTGGTTCCCATTGCCTTTTGGAAACTTAACCAAAAATGAGAGGTAAATCGACTATCTCTATCAGAAACAATTGATAAAGGAATTCCATGTAAAGAAACAATTTCATTTACATATAGTTTAGCTAATTGTTCCATACTGAAAGTTTCCTTCATTGGTAGGAAATGAGCTGACTTGGTTAGTCTATCTACAATCACCCAGATTGTATCATTACCTTTCCTTGTTTTGGGTAATTTAGTAACAAAATCCATTATTATCAATTCCCATTTCCACACCGGCATTTCTAATTGTTGTAACAAACCTGAGGGTTTCTGGTGTTCAGCTTTAACTTGTGAACAAGTTAAACATTTAGAAACATAGGTTGCTATGTCCTTTTTCATTCCTATCCACCAGAAAATTTTCCTTAAATCCTGGTACATTTTATCACTTCCTGGATGCATCGTAGATTTCCTAATTTAGGTATCCACATTCTCTTTTTATGGAACCTCCAAATTCCATTTATTCCTTGTTCCAATTCTTTTAGCATACCTTTTAAATTTTCAGAATCATCCTTGATTACTGATTCTTGTGCTTCTCTTATCTGATCATTTAAATCTACTTGCAGATTTAATTTAAGAGAACGTACCCTTTTTGGTTTTTCATGATACTTTCGGCTTAAAGCATCTGCCACTACATTTGCTTTTCCTTCATGATACTGGATATCACAATCATAGTCACTAAGCATCTCCATCCAGCGTCTTTGTCTCATATTCAATTCCTTTTGTTTGAAAATATACCTTAAACTCTTATGATCAGTGAATATGGTAAACTTACTACCATAAAGGTAATGTCTCCAAATCTTAAGAGCAAAAATTATAGCTCCTAATTCTAAATCATGGGTTGAATAATTCTCTTCATGATTCTTAAGTTGTCTAGATGCGTAAGCTATAACCTTTTGGCATTGCATCAATACACATCCATAACCTAATTTAGAAGCATCACAATAGACTACAAAGTCTTCAGCTCCTTCTGGTAATGATAGTATGGGTGTATGGGTTAATCTTTGCTTAAGGATTCTAAAGGCTTCTTCTTGTTTTAATCCCCATTCAAACTTAACGGATTTACAGGTTAACTTAGTTAAGGGAATGGCTATTCTAGAAAAATCTCGAATAAATCTTCTATAATAACCGGCCAATCCTAAGAAACTTCTAACCTCGGTTGGTGATTCAGGGGTTTTCCATTTAGTAATCGCCTCGATCTTTGTTGGATCCACATGAATTCCTTCATAATTAACTAAATGTCCAAGGAACTGTACCTGTTCTAACCAAAATTCGCACTTAGACAATTTAGCATAAAGCTTTTCCTTTCTTAATAAACTTAAAAGTGCGTGTAAATGCTTTGCATGATCTTCTTTATTCTTAGAATAAATTAGAATGTCATCTATGAAGACAATTATGAATTTATCCAAATATGTCTTACATATTCGGTTCATCATGTCCATAAATGCAGCTGGGGCATTGGTTAAACCAAATGGCATGACAGTAAATTCATAATGACCATACCTTGTTCTAAATGCGGTCTTAGGAATGTCCTCTTCCTGTACCTTTAATTGATGATACCCTGATCTTAGATCGATTTTAGAGAAAAATCGAGCTCCTTGCAGTTGATCAAACAGATCATCGATTCTTGGTAATGGATACGGATTCTTAATCGTGACCTTGTTTAATTCACGGTAATCAATGCACATACGCATTGATCCGTCCTTCTTTTTAACAAACAGTATCGGAGCTCCCCATGGTGATGAACTCGGTTGTATAAATCCTTTCTCCAACAATTCGTCTAATTGTTTCTTTAATTCTTGCATTTCTGCAGGTGCCAAACGGTAAGGTGCTTTGGCAATCGGTGCTATTCCTGGTATTAAATGGATTCTGAATTCAACTTCTCTATCCGGAGGTTGCCCAGGCAATTTTTCTGGAAATACATCTGAAAACTGAGATACTACTGGTATATCTTTTAAATCCTTTCCTTTAGTGTTAGTGATTATAGAAATCAAATACACTATAGAACCTTTTCTTATACAACTTGCAGTTTTCATCACAGAGATAAATTTAGTGGACCTAGAAGGTTTATCTCCTTTGATTGTGATCATTTTACCTTTTGGTGAATTTACTTGAATTAACTTTTGATCACATAAAATACTGGCTTTATTGGCTATTAACCAATCCATTTCTAAAACAACATCGAATCCTGCCAGATTCATGGGATAAAGATTTGCAATAAACTTTTGATTTAAAATTTCTATGCTTGCTCCCTGCAAGATTTCAGAAATCCTAACGGTTTCTCCATTGGCTGTCTCTACTAAGCATTCTAGTGGTAGTTTAGTTAATGACTGATTTAGAAATTTGCAAAATGATGTATTAATAAAACTTTGGTTTGCACCAGAGTCAAATAATACTTTAGCAAAGACATCATTAACTAAAAACGTACCAGCGATGACATCTGTAATTATCTTGGCTTCTTCTGCAGTCAAAACAAATGCTCTAGCATTTTTAGTATTCTTGTTGTCTGGAGCTGGAGCTAATTTCGGGCAATTAGGCTTGATATGACCTTGTTCTCCACAATTGTAACATACCCGACTGTTAGTTTTCTTCCTGCAGTTTTCTTCCTTGTGTCCCGATATTTTGCAAAAGTTACAGTATATGGAGCATCTTCCGGAATGCTTTCTTTTGCAATACCTACAGTAGGGTGCAGAGGTAGAACCTACATTTTTCCCACGATTAGAATTTCCAGAACGAAATTCTTGTGTGAGCTTTTGGGTTAGGTTCCTTCTTTGATCCTCTTCTCGGGTACGGACTAATTCATCTGTCAAGGTATTTGCTAGTTCTACAGCTTCTTCTATAGTTTGAGGTCTAGCAGCCTTGACTACGTGTCTTATCTCTCCAATTAATCCCCAAATATAACGGGAAATTAACACTGGTTCTGGGAAGCAAGGGTTGGCACTATTCTAGCATATTCGAAGAATATTTTAGTATATCCCTTACTATCCACACCAGTCATCCTAAGGTTTAGGAACTTGTTTACTATCTGTTCCTTCTCATTAGGTGGGCAGAATTTCCTTTCTACCTTGTCCTTAAATTCTTCCCATTCCATATTGTAAGTTCTATCACTTCCTCTTGATTAGAGGATAGTGTTCCACCATTCTAGTGCTGCATTTTTAAACAGATTAGAAGCAAACAATATCTTATCTTCTTCAGCACACTTGCTTATCCTTAAGACCGCCTCAGTCTTCTCTATCCAGCGTAGGGTTGCAATGGCCCCTTCGTTGCCCGAGAATTCCATTGGTTTACAAGACCAGAATTCTTTATATGAACAACCGTAAGACACGGTTCTTCTTCTTTTGGGAATAGGCAATTGAAGTACTGGTCCATTGTTCACGCTGTGTTCCGATTCAATTGGTCGCTTACTGCTATGTTTACTTTTATTATTCGCTTCTTGAACCGTTTGAAGAATAAATGCCATTGCATCTATAATTCCCTGTGCTACTATGTGTTGGATAGCACTATTATCCACTTGATTATTATTGTTATTGACGCTTGGATTCTCATTAACCACGTTAATGTTACTCTGGTTATCGTTATTCAGATTTCCTTGATTTCCTTCGTCGGCCATCTGAATTTTAAACATTTATCCCATATTAATATCACAATTAATATCTTAATCATATGACACTCAATCTAGCCAAAAACGTATATCATTGCTACTTTTACTCTATTCATATACTATTATGCATCTATTACACACTAGTACTTAAATGAAAATTACAATACCAACAGAAATAGAATCACACTAATAGTAATATGCATCCATACACACATATTTTATTATTATTACTACTACCGTTTCCTCTATTCTCACATTCACGGATATGGATTTATCCAAAATTCCATATTGCGCTCATCGTATTTCCATACGAGACGCTCTCCCACCTGACGCATTCTCTCACTGCTTTCTAAAATTTCCTCCCCAAAAGTCCTAAGTTCTTTGACGTTTTCTGCACTCATTGAGGGTGCAGGTTCTCGGACTGGGTTTGGAATCTGGGGTGCGGGTTCCTGATATGGGGGTGAAAGTGCCTGAAATCGGTAAGGATCTTCTAAGATCTCCCTAATATAATCATCGTGGTAATAGGGATCTAAAGGGTCCATACCTGGGTAGGCTCCTATGTTCTGTATGGGTGTGTCTTCATGGATAGGGTAACGTTGCACAAAGTCCCTATTATCGTCCCACCAGGGGTCGTAATTTGGGTCTAGGGGGTTTGGTGCAGGTACCCTAGGGATTTCTTCTGGGTTGAAGTCAGGCATCTCCACTTGGTTTTCAGGGTTTTCTATTTCCATAGGTTGGTCTTGGATTGGTAGTTGTGGTTGGGGTGCTACTAATTGTTCCAAACTTGGGTCAGCAGCAGTTGTAGCTAGGATATGGAAATTGGCTAAGCTTCTATTAAGCATATCCTATGTATAGGCATCTGTTTTTCGCTTAGCAGCTGCTAGAACTCTTTGCTGTTGCAACTTTCGCATTCTTTTCCTACGAGCAAAGGCTTCCTTACTGAACCATCCTCGTTTCTTATGAGGGAATGGCTCTTCTGACTGAGCTTTAAAAGCAAACACTCCTTCTTCCTGATCAGCAGAATACCCAGAAAGGGCAGGCTGTGAAGAAGTACCTTCACTCTTAGGTGAATCAGACAACTGACGACTCATGTCTGAGGGTCCTTGATCACTCATCCTGTAAACTAACAAATAGTCAAATAACACATAACAAATAAATACAGTTATGCACGTATTTTCCTAACACAAAATATAGAATTTAAGTGTCAGCAGAACACTTCTTTGGCTCAGACCAGTGGCTAGGCTCTGATACCACCTTCTGTCGCAACCCCCGATCCCTTATCTGTCCCGGGAACGGGCGGACGCGAGCTCAGTGGTGGTGGTATCAGGTTTCGTTAATTTGGCAGCGGAATTTACATCAGGACCGTAGTTAGGAAATGTTTATCAGAGTAAAACCACCATATTTGATATTAATAATAACATGGGTAAAACCCAAGTTTCTTATTACAATACATTCATAGGGATAAACCATATTTTATTGAATTTAAAACATCGTTTATTAGGTAACTTTTATAGCCACATTTTTCCCAAGCCTTCAGTGCTCTCCAGCTGGCTTTTCACTAATTGGCTGTCACATTGTGTTACCTGTAACGCGTTTTAAAAACATTTGTCAGTCGAAAATACTGGTTAGTGAATCCCAGTTTAATCAAGAAACATTTTATTAATTAAAACAGTATTGTGAGCGATTACATTTTTTATTTCTACACAATTACTCATTCAGTATTTGCCACTCGACCGGATCTATGGCTATGGTCAAGTTACACATTGGCTAACTCGTTGTCCAATTATAACGTACTGTCGTATTGACATACTACTCGCAAGTAGTAAATTTTGTATACAAAACCCCATAATACCGGCAGTAATTGAAGAACAACAAAGACTCAATCACCGCTTAATCACATTGTAAATAATTAAGGTTTTGTAAAACATTCCAAAAAGGTTAACAAAAAGAGGATAAACTCACATTGCTATCTTAGACTTCGCGTAAGGGTTTCCTGGATATAATCTATAATTTATACAAATATACATTGGTTAGTATCATAACCCTTTGAAAATATTAATGATACCCTCCCCGAGACGGCATTCCAACAACTACGTCGGGCAGAACCACGACTGTTGTTACGGAACCCTAAATCAATCGGGCAGCGTAACTATTACGAAACTGGGGTTATAATACTTACAACGGAGCAGAACCTCGCTAATTAGGGGTATAATACCCGACTATAAAATGCCTACTACAGAATTTGAGATTGAGAATTGAGATTGTGAGCGACGGAAAACGAAAACTGATGCGTTCTATTTATAGTTGCTGAATTCGACTTTCAGGCGGCCCGCGTAAGGTAAGGCAAAGCCTTACGCGGCCCGCGTCAACACCTGGTCAACATATTGCTTAGCTGGGTCAGCGTATAGGTCCGCCACGATGTCGACACGTATCGGCCTCTAGTGTCTCCGTGTTGTAGGTCTCTCGCGGCCCGCGTTAACTTAAACGGGGTCTTACGCGGCCCGTTTGAACTAGAGAAACTCAAAGGAATCCGGTATCGACTTTAATACCGCCTGCGTAAATAGTTGGGGTGGGTCTACGCGGCCCGTCTCAACTTAATAATCAGATTTTATATTTTATTTTATATGTTATAACATATTTCGGGCTTGGTTTTTACATACGGGGTGTATTTAAAGACATATAAGGGTATTTTAAGATATAATAGGGTGTCAGAAATATTATGAGAGTGTTGGTTTTACCGAGGGTTGTTACATTCGTCCAATAGTGAAGATTATCAAGTAGTGTATACAAAACCCCACATACCAGCAGTAATTTCCAGATTACAAAAACTTAATCACTATAAGTATAACTGAAAAATATTAAGTGTTTTGCAATACATTTGGTAAAAAGAAAAAAAATGACTCACTTTGTAGACTTAGGGTTTTAGATTAAAGCTTCCTGGTGCTAATCCTGGGTTCCTAATAAAAATACAATGCAACACGTGTCAGTACATCAACCAACTCAAACTTTAACGATACATCACGAGATCAAAACCCCAACGTAGTTAACAAATTATAGCCTTATTCAGGCAGCACTTTAGCATCTGTTGCTGGGTTTCGGATCGATCGGACAGGGTATCGAATCAGTGATCAAGGTTAAAACACTTACAACGGGGCAGAGTTTCACAGAATTAGGGGTACACTGTAAAGAAAATGGAGAACGAGAATGAAAGTTCATCAAAATGAATTCGAGCTGGTGCAAAATCTTCTGTCCCAAGCCACTGCATTTATAGGTCCACCTGGACCCACCCGCATGTAACACCCTGCTATTTTGAGATGTACCATACAAGTGTAACACGTGTCATGAATAAATAAAAGGCTATATTTTATTGATATTGGTTTTTATATGTGGTATTTGATGTGTTGGTAAATCCAAACATGGTTAAAAGTTATGTTGCAATAATAAGATAAACGCTTATCGCGTAACGAACAAAAATGCGAAACGAACGTCGGTGAACACCCGATTAATGTTAAAATCCTAAAAATATTCTGTTATGATTAAAATGGTATTTTTAGTCATGTTCGTGAGGAAAAATAAATTAAAACGCTTAGAAACTCTATTTTCGAGTTTAAGCGCGTACCGCATGATACCACGCGTATATGACGAAATACTGTCAACGCAGCCAGTCAAGGCAACTGATAATTATTTCAGTAATAATATGGCGAGTTTATTTTTATAGAGTGATAAAAATAATTTAAAACGTCTTAAATCGGGATTAAAACGCGAGTTAAAATACCCGGTGATCAGTAATTTTTGGCAAGTCTCGTGATCATCCAATAAGAAGGGTTTCAATTTTTTCAAATACCAATTTAAACCATATAAACAATATATATATATATATATATGTGTGTGTGTGTGTGTGTGTGTGTGTGTGTGTGTGTGAAGGGGTAAGGTCCCAAAAACCCCATAATAAGTGCTTGGGACCATACCACAACCTTACTTTTCAGCCTTGTACCTTGTGCGGCCGCGCACTGGTCTCACAAAAGGAAGACTTAGAGAACATTCAACAACCAACACTTGCGCGCCCAAAGGAAATCACAAATCCTTGCGTTTTCTCCCATAAACAAAGGATGAAAATCCTGAAATAAACACTTCCGCTTAAATACCCAGACTTGGGATTTATTTATTCAGCTGTCTCCACACGATAAGGTGCTACACCAAATTACAGCAGTAATCTTCTAGAAGAAATACAATCGTGCACCACCAAGACGGTTATAACAGTCTGGACACGTGTCACCATCCCAAGCATCCCTGAAACCACGACGAAAGCATGTAATTGGAGAGTAATCTCCACTTGATCACTTCACACGTGGCAAATCCCCAGCCTTCGATCTGAGCCACGATCCGTGTGCTCTCACGTTGGATCCAGAAGCTTAACGGAAGGAAGTGTAACCACTTACGGGGTTAGCATCTTCCGTTAACTTTATCACTAACGGGTTTTCCCGCCCAAAGACTCCTGGCTATAAATATGAGAATTATTCAGGTATGAAATTCAAGTTACACACACTTCTCAAATACATCTTCTTCTTCATAACCCGTACTTATTCTCACACCGGAGTCGGGTCAAGGAGAGAACCCTCTTCTCCCCTTGGCGAGGCTAACGGTGCTTCTTTTTTGCAGAATTATCGGAGAAGGAGATCAGTTGTAACCGAATCAGACGAGAGGAAACCCACCTTTTTATGCGGATTCAAACCCCCTAGATATCTCAATTCCGACCATTTATCTAGTGTTTCTTCATTGGCGCCCACCGATTCCTCTGTCTTATCAGTTTTCATCTCGTTTCGATTCAGTTCTTTTCATTCTCTGTTTTCACATGGCAGAGAATTCATTGTCTCACCCATCAGGTCCTCAATCTGAGTTCGAGGGTTCTACAACCCAAAATACCCAGATTAACGGAATCATGGGAACAAGCGAAAACAACAATTATTCAGACAGGAAGAATTTCTTAGATCAACTCATAGAGAGATCTCCAGAATACTGGTTTAACAGATGCCAGACTGCTTTAAACACAATTGTTATGCAAATTGCCAGATCCGAGTTCCCAAACATCAGATCTGGTGAAGAAATTGACACAGTAGTATTGGACCCACCAACACCCAGTCGGGGGGACATCCAATCTAGTCGAAATATTGATATACGTCAACAATCCAGAAGTAGCAGTCATCAAAAAGCCAGATCAAAACAAATAAACATGATTCAAGGAGGTCCGTCACGAAGGCCAAATAAACGAAACCATGATCAACATTGGAGGAAACAACAAGTCGTGTTTCCCGTTGTTCCTGGAGGCCCTCAGGAAGAGCGACCAGTAATTGTCACTGGCATTTTTGGCCATTACCGAACGGACTATATGTTTATAGATCCGGGAAGCTCGATGGACATCATATACGAGCAATGCTTCAAACAGCTTGACCCAGAAGACAAAGCACGTCTAGAACCGGTCGATTTTCCTCTCACCGGATTTTGCAATGAAGCTGTATTTCCATTAGGGCAAATAGCTTTCCCTGTGACTCTTTCTGATAGTGAGCATTCACGAACAGTCATAGTCAATTTCATGGTCATGCCGGCAACATCACGCCATGATGTCCTGCTTGGAAGAAGGTCACAACGAGAATTCAGCATGATCACTTCTATCCCACACGCTGCATGCGGATTTCCAACGGAAACCGGAGTTGCAATTTTATACTCAAGCAAAGAAGTCATGTACGTGGACGACGAGCCACCGGCAAAGGTAGTCAAACCTTCAGCATCAAACGAACCGGAGAAATGGGTCCTGAACAACGAATATCCAGAGCAGACCATCCTGCTAGGACATGCCATTTCACCGGCAACACGAATACAATTAAAAGACTTATTGTCCAACAACAAAGACATATTCGCTTGGTGCCCAGCAGACATGACTGGGGTTCCACGTGACATAGCGCAACATTGCCTGAACATCAAGCCATCAGCAGAACCTGTTGCTCAAGGGAGGCGCAGCTTTAGCGAAGAAAAAGCAAAAGCTATGGACGAACAAGTAACAGAGCTACTCAGTGTGGGAATCTTGCGCGAAGTAAAATACCATACATGGGTTGCCAATCTAGTAATGGTACAGAAACATAGTGGCGGTTGGAGAATGTGCGTCGACTTCAAAGACCTGAATAAAGCGTGCCCAAAAGATTGCTACGCGCTTCCAGAGATAGACAAAAAAGTCGACTCTCTAGCGTCATTCAGATGGAAGTGCTTTCTCGACTGTTACAAAGGATATCATCAAGTCCAGATGAAGGAAGGAGACGAAGATAAGACCGCATTCCGTACAGATAAGGGCATCTTCTGCTACACTAAAATGCCCTTCGGCCTGCGCAACGCAGGCGCAACTTACCAACGCCTGATGGACACAGTTTTCAGAGGTGACATTGGCAAGACAGTTGAGGTATACATGGATGACCTCGTCATCATGAGCCATGAGGAAGACACGATGCTCAACAATATTCAGCGCACATTTGACTCTCTGCGCAGCGTGAACTTGAAACTCAATCCAACAAAATGCTCCTTCGGCATGGAGGAGGGGAAATTTTTGAGCTTTATAGTCGCAAGAGACGGTTTTAAAGTAAATCCAGAGAAAGTGCAGGCCATCCAGCTAATGCCATCACCTGCAATAATAAAAGAAATGCAAAGATTCGCCGGGCGCTTAGCAGCCTTGAACAGATTCTTGGCTAATCATGCAGCAAAGTCTTATCCATTCATCAGCACGCTGCGAAACTGCGCGAAGAAAACCCACTTTCAGTAGACACCTGAAGCAGAAGCAGCCTTCAAACAAATGAAGGAATGTTTAATTCAGTTACCAACACTAACAGCACCACGAGAAAAGGAACCGTTAATTTTGTATTTATCTGCTGCGGAAGTAGCAGTTGGTGCAGTATTAATGGTGGCACGAGAGAACGTTCAGACTCCAATCTACTATATCAGTAAGATGCTCACCGGCCCGGAAACTCGTTACTCAATGATAGAAAAACTGGTCCTAGCACTGGTACATGCATCGCGACGCCTACGTCGATATTTTTCGGGCCACGTCATCACGGTTCTCACAAATTATCATTTAGGTCAAATCTTATATAAACCTGACGTTGCGGGAAGATTGGCCAAATGGGCTATTGAGCTTGGGGGATACAATATCCTGTACAGACCACGACCGGCAATCAAAGGGCAAGTTATAGCAGATTTTGTCACAGAAGTTCCGATTGACAAAGTCCAAGAGTGTGAGGCGATCCAAAACCCTATTCCTGTTTTCGACGACAGGGTATGGACTCTACACACAGACATCGCTTCCAATGATGACGGAGCAGGGGCAGGTCTTCGATTAGTCAGCCTGGATAATCACAAACTCACATATGCCATACGCTTAGACTTCCGAAGCACCAACAACGAAGCAGAATATGAAGCGTTTTTAGCAGGCCTTCGTCTAGCGCTCAAAATGGGGGCAAGAAACCTCGAAGCTAACGTTGATTCTAAACTAATAGCTGAACAAGTTAATGGGCATTACGATGCAAGAGGAGAAGCTATGGCGTTGTACTTAGAACAAGCGCGAATATTAATTGGTCAATTCCAAACGTTTAAAGTCAACCATATAAACAGAAGTGAAAACAAACATGCGGACGCATTGAGCAAATTGGCTGCAACCAGCTTTAAGCATTTGGCAAAAGAAGTACGCATAGAGGTACTGTCCAATCCCTCTGTTCCTCTAAAACAAGTCAACATCATAGAGATCGGTAGTCCATCCTGGATATCCCCGATCATTTTATACTTACAGCATGGGAAACTCCCGGAGGAAAAAGCAGAAGCCAGGTGTAGGATCGTGTTTCGACCGGAACGAGTCGTTCAGAGGAGTTTTCGTCAATTACAGGTGCGGAAAACAAGTAATCAACGTAGAAACAGCTAGCAAATCTCTTTAAACACCTTTCTGTATTGATTTATAACAGTTTACATCTAAATCTCGATCCGGCAGCACTTCGGTACGAGTTACAAGGTCTTCTCTACTGTGGTTCGCTTATGTGCACCTATTTATAGGTGATGAGGTTCCCTCCAAGGTACATGTACATATAAGTGGACCTGACATATAAGCGGACCTGACATATAAGCGGACCTACATGTACACATAAGCGAACCTGACATATAAGCGGACCTACATGTACACATAAGCGGACCTACCAGGTTAAACCTATATACTAACCTATTTTCTCGTAAAACGTGCCCTGATCTAACACTCTAAGACTAAGACTCGATCCAAGACGAAGTCGACAGATGTAGTGCACCAACAAACTCCCCCTCAGATGTTGACGAGTTGTTCATCGAGTCTTTGACAATGTCGTGTCTTCGCACCTTCAGTCTTGATCAGTCTCTGAACTTCTCTCTCTCTATCTTCATATCTTTCTCTTTTATGTTGACATCTTTAAGTTCATCATTATCAACATGCACTCCCCCTCAAATGTTGACATTTCCTGCATAACACTCTACCACAAACATAAGTTTTATGATAAACATTTAAGCATATAGACACCACTTAAAGATCACGAACAAATCAAATAATTTCATACTGATGAACCACTTGAAACAGTATCATTTTTCTTATAAAAACAAACACAATCTCCTAAACCAACTGTTCATCATGTTTAGCACTTGGAATTTTGAAAATCAGCTCTCCTACACCAGTTGTCAAAAATCTTTTTGTATTTTTCAAAAATTATGCTAAAACACACTGAAAATCTTTTTGGATTTTTGAATGGAAAGAAATATAGAGAAGAAATATTTACAAACAATATTTTTGTGAGTTTGCGTAAGAGGATCATATCAGTTAATGAGACAAATCACCAACACCGTTAAGCTTCATTACATTTTAAGCTCTAAACGATTCACTTAGATTGTCAGTATACTGATCCACTTAAATTTTCACACAAAGTTCAACTGCTTTGAGATATGATATTAATGTCTTAAGAACTTAAACTCAATCACGTGTCCCACCTCATAATATACTCCCATATTCAGATCCCAATATTCAGTCTTACAGGTGAGTATACCACAGATGATATCTGTAAGGGGTTATAAATTATGAAGAATCATGAGAGCTCAGGTCAGAACTACCGTTCAGCAGAGAGATCATGACTCAACTTTTGAGTGTGTCCAATTTAGAGGATCTTTTGTTTCAACAGCAATGACTATCAATTTTATTGTTTCATCAATTTGCTGAGGGTGGCGCTATTTTTCAAGCAAGCAGAAAGTATTCTCCGGGGTCTAGGCCATTGCTTCCGCAAAATCTGAAGTCCCGGGATAATACCCCAGATATCACTGAGTATAAAGACCTAGTATCTCAGAAAAAGGGATCTTTCAAACAAGATTTCGGGGGTTACCCATATATCCGAGAGATGTTCCCCACGATATAAGCAAGTTTGAATTTAGGTTTATATCTCGTCACAATCTACTAAATGTGCAAAAACCTACTGGCACATCATCAGTGAGATCGTTTATCACATTTTAACTTTCCAATTCTTTAGCATGTTGTGATCGTCCACTGATGTACTATCATTTCATCTTTTATACAACAAAACTCATTTTTGAATTTTATCATGTTTTTGTCTTTTTCAAATTTTCAAATGTTTTTGGATTTTCTGAAAAAATTTTACTCCCCCTAAAATGCAAACACATTTTAGGAAATTTGAAAATAAACTGTACAAACAACATAACAACTGATATCAAATTGCTTCAAATCGCCATTCACTTGGCATAAACAATCAGAACTCCCCCTTTCAACAAACTATTTTCTCATTTAGATTTCAAAACACTTAAGTTTGTTTTAATCAAAATGATTTTTACGGAAAATAAGTTTGTTTTATTTTACCACTCGTAGGTATATCAGTAATAGGTTCGGGGATGTGGTTCATCATCTTGTTTCTCAATCACTTGTAGGAAAATGCTAGTACAAATTAATGTCCTTGATTTACCATATGCAAGTATGCTCAACCAAAACTTATACCCATTTGTACAACAAACACAAATAAACCTTTTACCATTTGTATGATGACATTACCGAATAAATCCTCAAGAAAGATGCCGATTCATGCTCCACGCTTACCAACCAGGGAGCTCCGGCAAGTCCACAGACTTACTGTTCATAGTATGAGCCATCCCAGTCACAAACCAGGGATGGTTCAACTTTATTTTTCTCCGTCTTCTTCTCATAGAACTCTTTAACCCCTTTGACTTTTCGATCAATCATTTTACCAAAAATATGTTTCACAGTGGGGTTAAAGGCCTTTTCAACATCAAAAACCTTTTTATCATCATAAAATTGGTTTGAAATCTCAACTTTACCAATTTTCTTTTTATAATTTTCTGTCCGAAGTGATGGAAAATTTTCATCATCCACAGTCAGAACTGATTTTTCTCCTTTTACCTCAACCTGTGACTCATCTGATTTTGTGGAATCAGATTCATCGCCAGAAGATAGCTCCTCTGATTTCGACCTATCAGAATCATTGCTAGAACTACCTCCAAACTTCTTAACAACCCATTTCTGGTTGTCAGATTGAGCTTTTTTCTTGTAAAATCTGTTTGAACTTTCACCAATTTCAAATGTAGAATTTTTGAATAACTTTGTTCTGTCAATTGGTGGTTCAAACACAATTTCCTTGTCTTTCGAGTTACGAGAAACTCCCTGTTTTGACTGTATTGCCTTTGAACAATCTTTGGCAATATGTCCAACATTGTTGCATTTGAAACAGGTTCTCGTTTCTTTCATCTCTTCTTGCTTCTTTGCAAGGAATTCTTTGTTCGATTGTCTCCAGAATTCTTTCTTTTCTTCTTCTTCTTCTTCTACTGTTGTACCTGAAACAAATGTCATATTTGCTTTAAAATCACGAACATATCTTTCATTTTTCTGTTTTTCTGTTGGAGTAAAACCAAGACCTTTCTTTTTGAAATTACGGTTAGGGTTTGGTTTCTTGTGAAAACCAGAACCAGAACTGTAACCTTTTTTCTTGTTTAATCTTTGTTGTACTCTTGAGGTGTAAGTTTTAGGTTTACCATTAAGATTTAAATCTTTTATTTCAGAAATGTTAATTTCTGTAAGTTTGAAAACCTTTTTGATCAATTCAGTTTTGACACCTCTTATTGGAAATTCCTCATCAGAATATAATTTGTCAGAATCATTCAATGTATAAGCAACTTTGAATGTTTCGTCACTCAAATTAGATTTTGATAACATGAATTCATTACTATAAACTCTTTTGCCCTGTTTGTCGGTTTTACTCGGAATGCTCGACTCAGACTTTGACTCTGAACTAGACTCCGACTTTGACTTCGACTTTGACTCCTCGGATTCATCTTTATCCAACACCTGATCGACCACCTTTTTTATTAACTCGGACTCATGATCAGTGTCAGATGATGTAAACGTCACATCAATATTTTCTGGCAAATTGACTGATGACTCTGACTCCCTTTGTAAATTTGTTGCTTTTTCGACTCTTTCCTGATTTGGATTCCTGGGCAAATATCCATTTTCTAGCGGGGGTGGACATTTGTTATAACCAACATCTTGTTTCTTACCAGAATCCTTCTTGTCAGTCTTTTTCTTTGTATCACTCTTCTTCTTCTTCTTCTTCTTTTCTGGAGTCTTTTCTTCAGTCACTTTTCCATCATCCTTCTTTTCTTCAGTTACTTCATCCTCTTCAAATGCCTTCATGCCTTCAACAGTTGGATAAATCCTGTCAATGACATAAGAAGTACATGAGTAACTTTTCAACAAACGGTTTACTCTTTCTGTCTCAATTCTTTGCAACTCCAGCTTTTGTTCTAGCACAGCACACTTCTCAATGTAGTTGTTCACCACTTTTTGCTTTGTCATAAAAGCACCCTGAAGTGTCTTCATGGCTGTAGCTTGTTCTTCACTTGTTTGATTGTACTGGTTCATTGCTTTGTTCAACACACTATAAGATTCCTTCAAACTATTCAAGTTATAGATCAGTGTACTGTTCTGCTTCTTCACAACTTCACAGTTTTCACATTTCACTGGAATCTTCTTTGCATCAACTTTTTCATCAACTTTGAATTTTGGAACTTCAACCTTTACTTTCCTTTTGATCACTGGAACTTCTTCGTCATCACTGCTAACTGGTATTTTGACCTTTTTCTTCTTCTTTGTCTTTTTAATCTTGTCATCATCACTATCACTTTCTGCAATCAGTTTCATATCAGCATCGAATTTTCTCGCCCAATACTCACGATCATCATCACTATCTTCTTCAACTTTAGCTACAAAAACTTTATGGGCTTGAGTTTGATCTAGAACATAATTATCCCATGTGAAATTTTCCCAGCTAAACCCTTCAGGTAACTTTTCATCATCTTGATCTATTATCAAGGCACTACCATCAGCTTTCTTTGAAGAATCTTGATTAACCGCACAAGCTCTCTTTCCAGAGTCTTCAATAATGTTTCTTCCATGTGCAGTTTGTGCTTGATGTTGATGTTGTTGAGATGGTTGTTGAGCAACTTGATGGTAGATGGCTTTTCGGTAGTAATCATTGTTGTTGTTGAACGGATTTTGAGCTCCACTTGCTTCGCGGTTTTTGCACTCCCTCTTGAAGTGTCCTTTTTCCCTGCAATGAAAACAAGTGACTTTAGATTTGTCAAAACCTAAAGTAGAAGTACCAGCCTCACGAAGATCATCTCTTCCAGTGATTTGCTTGAATTTCTCAGCTCTCCTCAACACGCTGGCTAAGCACCATTTTATGTCCATCAGTTCCATCTCTTCAGCATCTATCTGGTCGTAATCTTCCTTTGTCAGCATTGGATTCCCGATTCGACCTGCAACAAAACTACCATAAGATTCAAGAACAGTTCCCAATAAAGACATATGGCTTTTTGCTAACTCTTCAGAATATTCCTGATCATTTTCAATGTTCAACACAATATTGCATTGAAGCTTTTTGCCATTTCTTGTTGTTGAAACATTCGGATCAAAAGATGGAAATGATGTAAAACTTGTTTTGCTGTTTGATCCTGATGATGAACTTCCAGAAGAATTCTTGACATTGTAAGCAGTTTCTATTTTTGGAGATATATTTGTAGACTTCTCATTCACCCCTGCTTTGTAATACAACCCAATATCCTGTTCACCATCGAAATCTTTCATTCTAATAATCTTTCGTTGCTCCATCTCTTGAGCTTCCAACTTCTCAATGAACTTGCTGAGTGTCAAACTGCTAAAACCTTTCTTGTTTCTAAGCATCATGAGATATGTGCCCCAAGTCTCGTGTGGCAATGAATCAGCAAGCTTTTCGATCAACTCTTCATTGTCTTTCTCGATGCTCAATCTCTTCATGTTTGCTAGCAGATTGCAATATCTTTCAATAATCTGCCTTGTGCTTTCATTCTTCAAACCACGAAACAGATCGAACTCTTTCTTCAGAAGTGACTTCTTGTTCTTTATCATTTCTTGACTACCAACAAACTTTGATCTTAAAGCTTTCCAAATCGAGTAGGAAGTTCCATTATGTTGCAATAGAACCAAAATATCTTCTTTCACAGCTTGTTGCAATAAACTCGGCATAATTTTCTCATCTTTGTACTTCTTTCTAGCATCGGCACTCAGATCTTTAATCGGAACCACTTCTTCATCATCATTCATCGGTCGAATGTATTTTGTCTCGACACATTCCCACGCATCCAAGTAGTTAGCTTGTACCCAATTCTCGAAACGACCTTCCCAACCTTTATATTCCTCGATGTTCATGAGCTTTGGCGGTTTTTCCTTTGTTCCTGTTTCGTTTTCGAGCATTGTGTTCTGTACAATAGTGATCTGAGTAACCGGGGTAGCGAATGCGTTGTAGAATTCTTTGTCCATGTTTCGGATTTTCAAATGAAATGTATCACCTTGTAAATCACCTGACGATCAAACAAACAAATTATCAGTTTAAACGAATTGAATACGTAAAAATGGGTTGATGAAATCAATCGAAGACTCGTGTTAAAGATTTTTGGACTCGTGTCGAAGACTTGCGAACTGAACAAAACTCCAAATTTTGCAAACTGAGTGAATGAGCCGAAACCAACTTTGTGTATCTGACACTAATCCAAGTCGCATGGGCCAGTGAAATGGACCCAACAATCGAAACTCTTGTGAACTTGACCTTTGTATGACACTTGGGCCGTAAACACTGTAGTGGGCTAACACTCTCTGATTGGGCTGCGACTATGAATCACAAGACACTATGTACCAGATTAATTCTTTTCACATGGGCCACTGACTTTAATAGACTGACAACACAATTATCAACTAAACATGATTGGGCCGAGACTTTGTTCTCAAGATTGATTGGGCCGCTGAGTTTTAATGTAAATCCACCAAACTGAATTATGATTGGGCCTTCATGTTGAACAACATCTCATTGGGCCTTTACTGGACATTCACATGAATCAAGATTCTATAAATCTGTTGTACTGTGAACTATGACTAAACAAATGATATAATCACATGCACTGACACAACTCTTGCCGACAATCTCTTTTTACTTTTCACATGCAAATCATAAATGATACTGATCACCTCTCAATTTTCAGTGGACAACAACAATGCATGAGCCGACAATTGTTTAATTATTTAACACACCCATATGAAGTCATGTGATGATACTTGACCGTGAACTTTAACTCTAAAAACGATGTAAACACATGCAATATCTGATCAACCGATACAACCACGTGCAAACTGACACAAGACCCGAGATACCTTTCCCAACTACTGACAACAATTCAAGTGATTTGACCGAGGGTGATCACATGAACTGATAACATAAACACTTTGGAGCGAAACTTCTCAATTTAGTGACACAAGATCGAACCAGACTATGTCACAACAAACGAATCACACAAGCGAACCTCTACAAAGTCACAATGAGCGAACCACAAAAGCGGATCTCAAATAACTGTAACTACGAGCGGGCCTCTTGAGCGGAACTCCAACAAATGTGTATCTAGAAGCGGATCTCTAGAGCGAACCTACTACAATTATGTCCCTATAAGCGGACCTCTAGAGCGGATCTACAACAAACATGACCTAATAAGCGGACCTAAAAAACGAACCTTCAATAATGACAGAAAAGCGGAACCTATTCACGAGCAGTTTTAGGTCACTTTTAATCCGATTTTAAGCCTGAACTTCTCAAGGGTTTATCTATGATCAATTATCTACAATCTGAGAAATTTTGAGCGGATTCCGACCGTTAAATCTCGTTCTGATGAAGAAAGAAGGTGTAGAAGTAAGAATTTTAGATGAAATCCAGCAAATCTCTATAGAACTCCTCCTCCTGAAGCTCTGATACCACTTGTAGGATCGTGTTTCGACCCGAACGAGTCGTTCAGAGGAGTTTTCGTCAATTACAGGTGCGGAAAACAAGTAATCAACGTAGAAACAGCTAGCAAATCTCTTTAAACACCTTTCTGTATTGATTTATAACAGTTTACATCTAAATCTCGATCCGGCAGCACTTCGGTACGAGTTACAAGGTCTTCTCTACTGTGGTTCGCTTATGTGCACCTATTTATAGGTGATGAGGTTCCCTCCAAGGTACATGTACATATAAGCGGACCTGGCATATAAGCGGACCTACATGTACACATAAGCGAACCTGACATATAAGCGGACCTACATGTACACATAAGCGGACCTACCAGGTTAAACCTATATACTAACCTATTTTCTCGTAAAACGTGCCCTGATCTAACACTCTAAGACTAAGACTCGATCCAAGACGAAGTCGACAGATGTAGTGCACCAACACCAGGAAAATTCAGAATAAAGCAATAAACTACGAAATGGCGGATGGCATTCTATACAGAAAGTCATTCATGGGACCATTACTCAGATGCGTTGACAAGACAGACGCGCAATACCTGATCAGAGAAATCCATGAAGGCTTGTGCGGAATACATGCCGGTCCACATATGGTAGTAGTCAAAATAATGAGCGCAGGATATTATTGGCCGGGAATGCACGTAGACACGGTAGAAATCTTACGGAAATGCGCAGCATGCCAACGTCACGCGCCAAAAACGCTCCGACCAAAAAATCCGCTAGTACCAGTCACGTCTGCCTGGCCATTCCAACAGTGGGGCATCGACCTCGTGGGTCCATTCCCCGACGCGCCGGGCGCGGTAAAATTCATCATTGTCGCTGTCGATTATTTCACAAAATGGGTCGAAGCCAAAGCACTAGCCTCAACAACAGCAATGGTGTGAACATATTATTTGTAGATTCGGATTACCATTGCGCATTATCTCCGACAACGGCACAAATTTCGCCTCAGAAGATCTTCGGAAATGGTTCAAAGAAATGAAGATTGAGCACAATTTTGCCTCTGTGGCGTACCCACAAGCAAACGGCCAAGTTGAAAGCGTCAACAAACAGATAGTCGATGGCATCAAAGCATGACTAGGCACAGCGCGCAGGAGATGGGTTGATGAACTCCCTAGCATCTTATGGGCCCATCGTACAATGCCAAAGACTAGCACGGGAGAAACTCCATTCAGCCTGGTTTACGGGTCTGAAGCGGTAATCCCAGCCGAAATCGGTCTTCCATCACCGTGTATGCTAGCTATGGAAAGACAAAATAATGAGCAAGAACGAAGAACGGATTTAGACCTTCTTGAAGAAAGACGCGAGAACGCTGCCATCACAGAAGCAAGGTACAAATCCAACTCGAAAAATATTACAACGCGAGCGTCCGCGTGTGTACCTTTGTCCCCGGTGTTTTCGTCTTGCGCGACAATGAAGCGTCAAACGCTGAAAAACCGGGCAAATTAGTGCCAAAATGGGAAGGACCATACATCATCAATGAGGTCCTAGGCAAAGGGGCATATACCCTAAAAAGAATTGACGGAACTCTAGTTCCCCGCACCTGGAACGCGCAGCAGCTGCGCAGGTGTTACATATAGGACAAACCATTCACAGGCAATGTATTTCCTATTTACACTTGTATAACGAGCCTCGCGCTTTATTAATACAATCATTATTTTCATACTTGTTACTGTTTGTTACAAATTGCATGAAATTCCTTTGGTTTGCGCGAAAACAAAATGGTAAACATTGTATACCTCAGGAACAGTCTGAGAAAAGCGCAAAAAGCGCATATTCTGACAAACGTTCACACATGAGCACAATACCATCTCTCATTCGCTCTACCTAATCAAAGCAATTAAAACACATGCAACATATTGTAATCCAAACATGCAAAAACAAACCCTACAGGAATAGTAGTACACCAAAATATACATATCATCAAAAGTGTAGCATAAACACTTAACAAGATCATGGCAATGATCTTCAAAATTTGTTCAGTACCAAATTTACAAAAAACATTAACAAAGGACGAGAACTAGTCCTAAAGTTAAACACCTAACCAGCATCGGGACCATCACTGACGGCAGGCACCTGCTTACACCGGCGAGTCTTCTGGCATTGATACACCAACTGGCGTCCTCCTTTTTGGATCATCGGGAAACGAGCTATCAAGCCATCAGCATCTAGCACAGTGCTACCATCATCAGTGACACCTTTGTTCCGGAGAACCTTACAGCCGGAACCAACAGCCACCGGAGAAACAGGTTTGACCGGACTCTTTGCCGTAACAGCAACTAAAGATGGTGAACTAGAAAGAAGCATGAGGCCTTCAGCAGCCTCGTAAACCCTAAAAACATCCAACAAAAGACGAGTATGGTAAGAGCGTTTCATCTTCTTTGCTAAAAATCAACAAGAAGACAAGGTGTCTTGAATGTACATATATATAGAAGAACCCAACTTCGAGAAAGGAGAAACCTAATCATCATGATTAACTGTCAGAAAAATATCACATCCAAACGGCGCTACAGGAACCAGGGTCATATCCCCATTAATGAAGTCTGACAAAGCGCCATTACATATCCCAATATAAGAAGACAAACTCTCGCAAATACCAAGTTTTACGGCCAACTGACGTCATTACACGTCAAGGCATGATTACAAAAGAACAAAAGTCATAATTTTCCTTAAAAAACTCCCCTTTTAACAAAATTAAATCTTCTCATAGAAGATTCTTTGTTTTCCGCGCCTAAAAGCATTTCCCTCTTATAAGTCCAGTGCTCCACTTACTTGCATAAGTGCAACACTAGATTGGGGGGACTTGAAGGGGTAAGGTCCCAAAAACCCCATAATAAGTGCTTGGGACCATACCACAACCTTACTTTTCAGCCTTGTACCTTGCGCGGCCGCGCACTGGTCTCACAAAAGGAAGACTTAGAGAACAGTCAACAACCAACACTTGCGCGCCCAAAGGAAATCACAAATCCTTGCGTTTTCTCCCATAAACAAAGGATGAAAATCCTGAAATAAACACTTCTGCTTAAATACCCAGACTTGGGATTTATTTATTCAGCTGTCTCCACACGATAAGGTGCTACACCAGATTACAGTAGTAATCTTCTAGAAGAAATACAATCGTGCACCACCAAGACGGTTATAACCGTCTGGACACGTGTCACCATCCCAAGCATCCCTGAAACCACGACGAAAGCATGTAATTGGAGAGTAATCTCCACTTGGTCACTTTACACGTGGCAAATCCCCAGCCTTCGATCTGAGCCACGATCCGTGTGCTCTCACGTTGGATCCAGAAGCTTAACGGAAGGAAGTGTAACCACTTACGGGGTTAGCATCTTCCGTTAACTTTATCACTAACGGGTTTTCCCGCCCGAAGACTCCTGGCTATAAATATGAGAATTATTCAGGTATGAAATTCAAGTTACACACACTTCTCAAATACATCTTCTTCTTCATAACCCGTACTTATTCTCACACCGGAGTCAGGTCAAGGAGAGAACCCTCTTCTCCCCTTGGCGAGGCTAACGGTGCTTCTTTTTTGCAGAATTATCGGAGAAGGAGATCAGTTGTAACCGAAACAGACGAGGGGAGACCCGCCTTTTTATGCGGATTCAAACCCCCTAGATATCTCGGTTCCGACCATTTATCTAGTGTTTCTTCAATATGAATGTATGCATGTATATATGAGAGAGAGGGACTAGGTGGCAGCCATGGAGTGTCTCACACACTCTCTCTCTTGACAAGTGTTGGACATGCAAGAAGACCAATGATTAAAACCATCTTCATACTCCAAACTTGTCCAATTACAAATCAAAACCATTTTCATCTTCTTCCTTACTCCACTCTCGGCCGAACACTATCCCCCACACCCCCATTTTGAAAATTTTAAGTGTTGTGAGAACCAATCTTAATCCAAGGTGTTTTCAAGTTCGGGTGAAGATCTAAGAAGGATTCCAAGGTGATTCCAAGAGGAAACAAGCTCCATAACATCAAAATCTTGTCAAAACCCACTTGAATCTTGAAGGTATAAAATTACTATTTCTAAAAACACACTCTTGATTCTTGGTGTTGTTCATGATGTTGGAAGTTTTTCTTGATTCTTGAAATATTTCACAAACTTGAAACTAAAATAAATAGGTTTTTATACAAAATTAAAATTGAAACTTGTGTGTATGATAATAGGGCCGAAAATGTGGATGTGTAAGGGTTAGAGATTGAGTTTTGATGTTAGTTGATTTTGATGATGTAATTCATGAGAAATTTGATGCATGCATGATCAAAGGTTGATTTTTATAAAAGTTCTATGATTAAAGATGATCATGAAAAGTGGATTTTTGGATGTTTATGTGCACATGTGTGTGTGTCGTGTATGTATATATATGTACACATGCATGTGGGATTTTTATCATATGTTCATAAATAAGAAGTATATCTTGCATTTATGTTAACATGATTAGATGATGATGTGATGAATATGTTTTGGAATATATGAACATAAATTAAATATGTGGGTAGATGCATTTAAGTTCATGTAAAATGATGATGTTATGATGACCATGTTTAGATGCTTGTACATAAGCATGCATGAGGATTATGTGATCATGAAATGATGAAATTATTATGATATGAAAAATGTGGTTTAAATCAGATTATGAACACTAAAAATAATATTATTTTAAGTGTTATAATGGTATGAAAATTTATCATAGGTTAGATAGCTTTGCATGTGGTACATGTAGCTTGAAAATTGGTAAAATGGGTGAAACTTGTATGATTTATGTGACTTACATGAAATCTGAGTTATCATGAGTACAAGCACCATTTTATTCAGTAAATAACATGAATTATGTTAAAATATCAAGTTATTACGACTTGGGATGATTTTAGTAAAGTTTGGTACGAAACTATGCGGTAAAAACGGTTAAAATTGACTTTTTAAGTGATTTTTATAAAAACTGTTTTAGATCAGTAAATAAACTGATATTTTTTATATAAATATGAGTATTTTAATTTATATTAAGTATCCTTGGGGTTTGGTTAGTCATACGTGACTGTCGACGCCCAAAAACATTATCGAATCAATAAAATACGCGTATTTCAATGTACACTAGAATGGGTTGTTCATGGGTGAACCTTATGTGATACAATGTGTTATGTGATTTAGAATATGTGTGCGATGATATGCTAAGTGTAGACATGATAGCGGGGATTAATACTCTGCATGTACACTTGTGTGTTTAAGACGGTAATATCGGTAAAGTAGCGTTAAATATGTAACTTATTTGTCGAGCATGAAAATGATACATAGGTTAACTTAATAAGTCATTTCATGTATAAATGCTTTAAAAATGATAAAGTATATAAGTTGACGAGATACGTGTATTACGATATTGATAATGAGTTCACGTTTATGTATATATATATTACGAAGCGCAAATTGTAGATATATTTCTTATAAACGGGTGTGATAACGGATATAACATAATGAGGGTCACCAATAAAATCGTTCAAGTCGTAAAAATCTTTATATATATATATATATATATATATATATATATATGAACGCATATATATAAATACGCCAACATAATAAAAAATAATAACTTTTCGAGAATGTCTTAAAGTTATGTGAAAATTTCTAAGTATTAGAGAAACTTAGGTATTTTGTGAATTGTTGATTATTAAATCATGCCTATGGAAATTAGGACGTGTAGATCAATTGTGGGATTGCACTAATATAATTACGCACCCAAAGGTGAGTGTTACTAAACCCCCATCTTTTACTGTTTTATATACTGTTTTGGGGGAAAAAAACGCCTTAAAAAGGATTAATGATGTTTTTGTATAAAACATACCTTGATTATATAAGATATATATTTTCTTGGAAAATATATGATTTTGGTTGATATAAATATGTTACGGGGAGAAACGGTTTTGATGATATAAATATGTTTCGGGGAGAAACGGGGATTATTACGGTGTTTGGGAGAAAATGACCGTGTAGATTTAAAAATGCTTAAATCTAAAGTTGTGATGAATTCGCTTAATCTCAAGAGAATAATTATCGGGTTATAGACTTATGTTTCAGTGGGGACTTCGGGGAATTCGTACAACACAATATATTAAATTTATCAGTATTAGTAGGATATCTATATTGTTCATGAGGCAGGCATTATAGATGGCCCGTTATGGGCGCATGCGCAACTATTGCCGTTTAATCATTTAAGTATTGCACGTGTGGAAATGTTGATAGATCTATCTTGTTTGACCACCCCGTCGTAACCGATAGCTCCGTGTCAAGTCAAGCGAAGAATTGATATTCTGTTATTGTCTAGCTTTGATTATACATTCATTGTTAATACATAGCTCGTAATGTCTTGCAAACTTACGAATCTGAACATTTGATGCTATCAATTTAATATGTAAACCTTGGGAAGCTGCTTTTGTTCGAAGGTTTTCGAGAAACGCTTGCGACGGCTGACCCTCAGATTTTTGTAAAGGAAATAAAATTGACTTTCTTAAATTATATGGATGTTTTGTTAATAAACACATAATTAGAAAGTTTTCATTGGATCAAATTGTTTATAATTTGGACATGTGAACTCACCCTCCATTGTGTTGACACTTGATTTTAATGTGTTCTTCAGGTACTTGAGTTCGGCTTCGGGAATTTTGGCGTATCTTATGGTTGTTGATGCATGTTTTGTTTAATAATGATTTGGACAACTTTTAAAACTGATTTGGGACCAAATGTATTAAGATCCATGAGGATCAAGACAACTTAACTATGTTATGGTTGTGGTTTGCTTTTAAACTTTAAGTTTTAAAATATGTTTTAATTAAGTTGAGTGTCCAACATTAACAATGCATCGTTCACCAAGATATTTATGGGCACCAACTTCTGTCACCACTACGTTTGTATTTCCTGGGACACCCGGAGTGACACCGCGTGTCGTGCCAGATCCCGGGGACTCCCCCGCGTGTCGCCTGATGTACCTAAATTGCCTAGGCAGGCTTTGTCACATGTGTAGCCTTGCCACACGTCGCGCTTGGGTAACACGTGTCCTGGTACTCCCCCGCGTGTCGCAGAAGATTTAGGGGTATCCCTCGCTTGCCTCCTGGGAGTCCAGTTACTAGTTTCTTTGTTTTTCGTACAGGTTCGCACCGTATAAGTCCGTGGTTTCGATCAGGGGTCTTTATAAGGTGTTTTTGGAATTGTTATAGCATGCATGATTTAGGGTTTTGTTCATTGATTTAGGGTTTTGTTTATGCATGATTTTGGGTTTTTTTGTTCATGCGTGATTTATGTGTGTTTTTGGTCATGTGTGATTATAAGTTTTTACCCTATGCGTGATTTTGAGTTACCCTATGCGTGATTAGGGTTTGACTTTTATAACATGCGTAATTTACTTGTGTGTACATCGCACATTAAAGACTATTTTACGTTAATTTTCCCATATATATATTTTGGATCCTAAGAGAAGTCCATCATATTTGAGAAACATAAGAAGCATTCTAGACTATACATTTCTCCAAACCAAGAAATATTTTCTTTACTTCTAATCACACATTTTTAAGAGGTTTTTTTTTGCATATATGCATATATGTATGTTGTTAATTTTGAATTATACACATATGTATATAGTCAATTTTTAAACTATACATATGTGTATATTATGAAAAATATATATCTTTAACCTAAGAAGTGTAAGAAATCGGGTCAAACGAATGTCGATTGAGCTCATTCAGTGGCATTGGGACCGTCTCATTGAATAATAACCAAATCTCTAAACCATAAAGCTAAACCCCAAGGCTAAACCATATGCTAAAACCATAAGAACTCCTTCTCGCGCGAGTTGGGCCACAATTTTTTGTACAAACGTAAATGAAAATATTATAAAAACATCTGTAAAAAACAAAAAAAAAATTGTCGAGTCGGTAGTTTGCCTGATGTAAGTTTTGTTGACACGTTTATGTAAATTTTATTACAGCTATGAATTTTTTTACACCTCATGTTAATTTGTGCATGCGACATTTTTTTTTTTTGCTGAAACAAGTGGTTTCTTTTAGATTTTTGAGATTTTTTTTTGGAAAAACCTTTTGGAAGGCCTAGTTCAGTAGTTCTCACAACTCAAGATGGTTCTCATCTTATCCTAACACTATATATATATATATATATATATATATATATATAGAGAGAGAGAGAGAGAGAGGCCGGTTATCATACAAATGCCCTTATCGTACATTACGTACGCTACAATCTCAGCCGTCCGATCATCTTCCCGCATTGAATTAGCATGTTGTTTTTTTTGTACCACATGCGAAATTGTTACAAAAAAACAACATGCTATTTCATCAAAATTATCACATGCGAAATTGGTACAAAAAAACAACATGCGAATTCATCAAAAATTATCACATGCGAAATTGTTATAAAAAAAACAACATGCGATTTTAAAATGCAGGAAGATGATCTGACGGCTGAGATTGAAGCGTACGTAATGTACGATAAGCAATATTGTACAGTACTCTTTACCTATATATATATATATATATATACACATATATTAATGGGTTCGGGAGAAAACGATTTTAAGTGTGAAAACAGCGAGAACGATTTTCAGCCATAAGATCTTTGTGATTTGTGGCTAAGATGATGTGGTGACATTTTTGTAAATAATGGGAACCTTAGAACTACCAGGAGGGGTAAAATTGGAAGATCCAAACAAGGGTGCACATGCTAAGCACATGTCATTTTCCCCTATCATATTTAAACTCCAATAACTTTTTATACGTGATTATTTTTCTAAAAAAAATTACACCATAAAACTCAGTGTTTTTTAATCTTTCCAACGAGCATACTATTGATATATTTTTTCAAAAAAATTAACTGAGTTTTTATGGCGTTTTCAACTTTGTGTTTTATGGCGTTTTCACCTAGTTTTATGGTGTTTTCTGAACTAGGTGTTTTTATGGTATTTTTCTGAACTGGATGTTTTTATGGCGTCTTCAACTAGGTTTTTTATGACGTTTTTCTAAACTGGGTGTTTTTATGGAGTTTTCAACTGAATTTTTCATGGTGTTTTTCTAAACTGGGTGTTTTATGGTGTTTTCAACAAGGCTTTTTTCATGCCGTTTTTCAGAACATGGTGTTTTATGGCGTTTTCAACTGGATATTTTTCATGACGTTTTTTTGAACTTGGTGTTTTTATGGCGTTTTTATTGAACACCTAGTTCATGTTATTTTTTTAATTTAAAAGTATAGCAATAGTATACCCGTTGGAAATATAATAAAACACTCGATTTTATGGTGTATTTTTTTAAATAGTCACGTATAGAAAAGTTACGAGAGTTTATAAACGATGGTGGAAAATGCATGTGACTTGCATGTACATGGTCTTTGGCATGTTAGTGGCATGTGGATGAGTCTTTTGACAATATCACCATTAGTGTAAGTTAGTATCAACGCCACATATCAACACCAAAATCGTTCTCACTGTTTTCACACTTTTAGGCGTTTTCTCCAGATCCTGCCTATATATATATATATATATATATATATATATATATATAGTGAAAGTGTAAAATACAATATCCCTTAACGTAAAATACGTACGATATAGTGAAATCATATGTTACAAAAAAGCATGTTGAAAATCGCATGTTGGTTTTTTTTTTATGAAATCACATGTTTTTTTGTAGCAATTTCGCATGTTGGTAAATATGATGAAATCGCATGTTGGTATATAAAGCAATTTCGCATGTTGGTTTTTCAGCATAAATCGCATGTTCAAAATTGAATTCATACCAGATCGAACGGCTGAGATTAACGCGTACATATTGTACGATAAGAGATATTGTATGTTAACCTAACCCTATGTGACAACTGTGCTCTGTAATCGGTGTAGAATGCAAAACAATGTTAACTATCAATAAAACAATGTGTTTTGGTGTTAATATATGTGTATTTATGTTTGATGATTTTACGATTCGATTCGATTCCGATTTCAAGCTTTAAATCGCTTTCTGGAAAGTTATACGTAAATTGGTGCATAAACGTAGTCAGTTTAACGCGACAAACACTCTGGAATAGTGACATAGGCTTAACATACCTAAAATAACCTTTACATAACTTAGAAATAAGTTTTGGAAGGTTTGGTGTGTTGAAATCAAGTCTATTCGATCGCATGGACTATTTGTGTCAAACTGCGAAACTATACCGATTCGTATGGTATCGAAGAGTCCGGAACTTGATCATAAGCTAAACATACCATAAATAACCTAAACATAGCTTAGAAATAAGCTTTGAGTGGTTCGGTGTGCAAAAACATGCTTATTTGATCTTACAGGGACTAAAAGCGTCAAAAAGTGCATAAGTTTGCATTTTCACGCATATCTTACGTTCTGACCACATCTGGACATCCAAAATTTTTGTACACACTAAAATATTTTTATTTTAGTGATCGGCATGCAAAAATACCGTTCGTCGCTTAATTTGGTTCGTTTTCGCGTCCGTTTGAGTTTCGTCGTAATTTAACGAACAACGCGACCGTACGACCAAACGAGTAGACATCCGAGAGTTTTCCAAGCACATTTTGAGTCCTCTAAACTTTATTGACCTTGTAGAGCCTTGAAAATGGCTTAACGGGGGTCAAAAGGGCCTGAAATGAGCTTAAATCAAGTGCAGGGACCTAAACTGTCAATTTTCAAACTTATGCTGATCTGGGGATGTCAGGTGGGGCGCGTAAGGTTGCCCCTATACCTTACGCGGGCCGTGTAAGGACCCCAGCAACCAGAAAACTTATTTCAGCTGCTGTTTCATAATTCAGGGGTTGTTTATGCAATTTCTTTGTGTGGTAGCCAAGTTATCTCTTCCCCAAGGCTTCTAACCTGCTTGCAACACATGTATGGATGAGATTTCATGCTTGTTGGCCACACAAACATGTGTAATGATCCTATGATCTTGCAAAAACTATAAATAGCCACCCTCACTTCCTCATTCTTTGCTCATTCTCTTATTTCTTCTCTACAATCTGATTTGGAGAGCTCTCTCATCTGATTAGGAACTTGTTCTTTGTAGAAAAGATAGCAAGGACCTATTGTAAGTCTTCTATCATGCTTATTCTTTATGTTTAAGCAGAAAGTCAAACAATTTGGCCAACAGTTTGACTTTCGGTTTTGACCATCAATTGGTCAAGTCAAAGTTCAATTGAACTTTGCAACGTGATTGTAATAATGATGGTTATAATCCTTAGCGATTATACCTACTGATTACCACGTTAACTAGGCATAGTGACGAGTCAAAGTTTCGGTCAAAATGCGTTTTAGCACGCATTTTGCAAGGGAACTATTTTCGGGTATCAAAACCCATTGTTTTGATACCAAATCAGTTTTATAAGCTAGTTAAACATGTTTTGACATGTTTAACTCGTCACTATTAGTTTTGTGCTTGTTTAGGGTCGTAAGTTAAGTGGTCTAAACAACCGCTTAGACTTTCAAACCCGACCTGTTTGGTCGATCATTAGGATCCGATCAAGCTCGATTAGTGATCATAATTGCATAGGGAATAACCTCTGAGGTTATACCTTATGATCACATAGGATTGGTTGGTTATTTGTTAAGTAGCTTGTATGCCCATAAGAAATGACCAAAACGCCCTTTTTAAAGCATAAATCCGTATTTTACATATGTGAACATGTTTTTGACATATAATCTAATTTAGTAACATGTTTAGGTATTATTGGGCATGTAAGACTTGACATAATACATAGTTAACCATCCGAACATAGTTTCGCACGTACGACGCGTTAAAGTAGCGTAAGCTACCTTAATGGGTCGTAACGGGTCGAAAGCACTTAGGTTAGGTTCCGATTTAGAATGTAGGCTTTGTTAAACCATATCACATGAGTTCCAACACTCATTTGGCTTACAAGACCTCGTTCTGTCCGATCTTCCGATTTAGGTGTCGATTTATTTACTAGTGATCTGATTACTAGGTACTACTTGAATTTCCTTGGTTTGTCTGAGCTTCGCTAAGTTCTTTAGATCAAGGATACCCTTCCATTCAATGTGAGTACATAGTTCCCCTATTTTACTATTTTCAATTGTTTTGGGGTGATTCATATGTATCAAAATCATTTTCGATAATTAAACGATGGTTTCAAAAACGATTAAGATGGTTTATATTAAACTAATAACGATTTTCGATAAAGTGAACGAACTTGTTGGTCGTAGTTACATAACGAATGACATTCATTAGCATTGATCAAGCCGACCAGTATTAGGTTATGGTACCATAGGATCTGACAAATCCCGTTATCAGACTACACCCATGGTTATGTGTGGGGGTTATGTAGGTAACGACCGAATCTGATGATTGTTAACTTACCCTTTGGTGGTTTGTTAATACGATAAACGAGGTAGTCGAGTCACGAAGGTTTGAATGTTATTAGCGAGACAACCATAAGTAGTTTCACAATTAAAACGAAAACGATTTTGGGACGAATTAAACGATTTGGAACGACCTAAACGAAATAAACGATTTGAACGAACGATTGGTTTTGGGTAGTGATTAGATAATGGGACGGGTGTAGCATGATAGAATCATGGTAGATACGCCGCTGGTTCATCTTATATATAAGTGCTTCTATCATATTACATTGCGTGTCATTATTTAGGTCACTTGGGAAACGATTTGAAACGATGTCACACAACGAGGTTTTCGAAATGATATAAACCATACGAGTTTTATTAACGAGTTTTTAACGAGATGTTTTACGAATTGGTTTACTAAAGCAAATGTTTTGGGGTTAAGAATCATGGTTGCGAGATTTTATAAACTATAACCATCTTGATTTGAGTTGGTTAATTTTGTTGCAATACACTTTTCAAAACAAGGTTTGTACTTTTAACTCTTGTAGTCTAATGAGGTACTGCAACATATAAACGAGCCATGAATTCGATACTCTCACAAAACCTATGTGCTCGCCAGCATTTCTTTGCTGACTTTGTTTTTACATATGTTTCAGGTGATGTTGCATGATGATTGCTAGGGAGCATGTTCACATAGGACCTGGACAAGGCCTTAGGTTTGTTGTTTTAACGATGTGTAGTTAAACAATGTGTAGTTTATTTGTTTTGGTTTAAAGACAATGTACATTACTTAATTAATCAATAAAACGAAATATTTAACTACCATGGTTGTGAAACGATGATTCTGTTACAACACTCCCCGACGTTTCCGCCACGGTTTGTTGTTTTAACGTGGTCGGGGTGTGACACCCTATATATATATATATATATATATATATATATATATATATCGAGATTTAGAAAAAACGGTGAAAAGTGTGAGAACGGTTATGGATCGTCCGATCAAAACAATCGATGGACTAGATTGGCGCGGTGGCGTTTTCGTAAATAACACCAATTCTATTAAGTGGACGTGCTTCATTAAGGGTAAAAGATTCTTTAGACTTCTCTACCAAAAGCACCAAACTCATGAATAAAACGCCATTACGGGCCAAAACACATCATATATAAACCAAACATCTCAGACATTCATTAAACACACCCCGAAACGGAAACGCCATATTTACTACTATATACCATTCATCTTAGAAATGCCCAAAAACCCAAAACATCAAACACACCAAACTCAAAAACGCCATATTTTGCTATATACCAATCATCTTAGAAAACGCCAAAAAACTCAAACATCAAAGATTCCAAATCGACGTTTCTTTTAGATACACTATTTCCTCAGTAAAACGCCAAAATGGCAATCATCGTTTCTTGTATATTCAATATTGTTCTAGCGAAGTTTCGCAGAATGCATTCTTAGCTAAGGGGGTGTAACTCAATAACATTTTGCTGCATGAGATGGACAAATATTTAACAAAAAGATGCTAGTGTCAGACTTATGTCATTTTTTGTGTTTTGTTGTTGATAAATTTTTGAATGGCATGAAGAGACGGATGACACTGATGAGAGGTTTGAAGATAAACATGAAGATAAAGATGAACTTCAAACAAAAAACTCACGTCATTTTGTCCATCCAAACGGCCACAAAAAATCTACTTCAGCAACAATAAAACAAAATGAAGCATACCAAAGTCAAACTGCCAGTGAACATGTTTCAAAGAAGAAAGAGACTGATGACAGTGAAGATTTGGAAGATGAATTGTTTCTATTTTTATTTTTTTTATTTTCTTTTTTCTGTTGTTTGTTATGTATTTTTCAGCTAAGAACAAAAGTACATTATTTTAATAAAAACGCCAAACAGACAAAATGCTTGTGAAACGCCATCATGCCATAAAACGCCAAAAACTCCCAAACTATAATAAAAGTAATTTGGACAAGTATTATTAAAAGCTCAAAAAAACGCGAAAAACTACTTAAAGCCATTAAAAAAACGCCAAACTTGGAAGATGGCACGTCTATCACCCTAAACTCATAAAAACTGAAAAAAACAGTAAAAATACACACAGTAACTGAAAAGACGGTTACTTTATTAATATCATTTATTATAATAAAATCCCGCCTAAACTACGCGCCAAAAACATCCTATAAGAGAGACGTCTCTGCACAATCAATTGATCACACCCAAGAACAACGCCATGTTTTGAGCAAGAGTTGATCTTCAACATGTTACCAAACATCCTATAAGAGAGACGTATCTTTATTGAATGGATTCTTCTCTGACGTGGGTATCTCTATAAGTTTTTGCTGAATGAGATGGACAAATATTCATGAAAAAAATACCGATGACACTGATATGTCATCATGTCACTTTGTTCTTGATGGATATATTGATGGCATGAAGGGATCAATACATTCGAGCAGGCGTTGATCTTCAACATGTCACCAAACAAGTATATATCAAACCAAAATACATGATGCCACTAAAAATAAGCTTCTTCTAAAGACGAGCATTATGTAGGAAAATTAGCATCTAGGTAAGGTATTCAAAAAGGTTCAAAACGCCAAAAAGATTCAAGAAGAAAAGGCTAATGACAGTGAAGATTTGGATGAGAAATTAAATTAGAATTTTTATTTTTTTTCATTTTTTATTGTTTGTTATCTAATTCTCTGTTGTTTATTATCTAATTCTCTACTAATAAAAAATTGAGTATAAAACGCCAAAAACTACAAACACCAAAATGTCTGATAGTATGAAAACTGTGAGAACGGATGCTAGCAAAGCACGTTGTTACTATATAAAACGCCAAAAACAACACTAATTGACAGATGAAACTGAACGAAATAGTAATTGCAAAAGACTAAAATGAAGAGACGGAAACATTATTGCTAAACATTTATTATATTTAAAGCCACTACATGGGAAATTGAATTTATTTATCTTTTCAAAACACCATAATTGTCTGTCACATTATAGGCCTGCATCCTACTGGCACAACAATTGATAAAAAAATACACATCAAGAAAATTACTAATGTTTTTTACCGCCAAAAACAAATATCTACCTGGCCCCCAAAAAAAAACTCATTATATAAGTACAACAGCTAAACAAAAGCTTCACACTCCACACATTCACTAAAAAAGGCCACATCTTGTCTAAAACGCCACATAATTTAAAAAAAAATGGTACATGTTATTGCATGGAGGTTTGAGAGGTCAGAGGATGTTTCGTCATTAAGTTCTCTAACAGGAGAAGGGTGGAAGTCAAAACAATCAACAACCATACTTAGTTAAAAAGCGAAAATATTTACTATGCTCCTGATAAAAAAAACGATAAAAACGCCACGTATTTGTTAAATGCCAAAAAATAGAGAGGTGTTGTGAGACGCGTTTAAAAAAAGAATATAAAAGGACAAAAACGCCCCTTCGCCCTTCACTATGTCGCGTGACACGTGTTACTAGGGGTGTTCAAAAAAATCCGGATCCGAAACCGAATCCGAAATATCAGAAAATCCGTATCCGAAATATCCGAAATTTCGGATATCTGAAAATTCGGATATCCGAAAATTCGGATATCTAAAAATTCGGATATCCGAAAATCGGATAATCTGAATTTTCGGATTCGGATATGAATTTCAAAAATTTCGGATAATCCGATTATCCGATATCCGAAAACTAATTATTTTTTTATAAATATATATAGTATATGAGCATTATATTTTGTTTGAAGTATTGTAAAAGTTAGTAAAAAAGTAGTAAATAATTGTATTCGTGTGAATTTATGATTGTTTTTAGTTTAAATGTTGGAAATTTATAGAATCGAATATAAGTTTAGTTTTAATCTATACACGAAACGGATTTTTTGATTTTTTTTTTATAAATTCGGATATCCGTTTGGATATCCGAATCCGTATCCGAAATTTCGGATATCCGAAAATCGGATATCCGAAATTTCGGATACGGATTCGGATATCAATATTCACTATCCGAAAACCGGATAATCCGATCTTGAACACCCCTACGTGTTACGCCATGATCCGTTCTCACCGTTCTCACACTTTAGGGCGTTTTCTCCTGATCTCATACCTATATATATATATAATTCATACTACTAAAGATATATATAATATACATATCACTTTTATATATATATATATATGGGGTCGGGATTTAGAGAAAACGCTCAAAAGTGTGAGAACGGTGAGAACGCTTAACGATCGTCCGATCAAAACAATCTATGGACTAGATTGGCGTGGTGGCGTTTTCGTAAATAACATCAATTTTATTACGCCAAAACAAAACGCCAACTCATGAAAATAAAACACCAAAACAAAAATCACACAGCATTCTGCTAAAACGCCATTAGATATAAAACGCCAAACTTAATTATAGTAAAATCCCGCCTAAAAAAACCGCCAAAAAATCTTATATATACAACAACTCAGACATTCAATTAAATAAACACAAACAAAAACCCCAAACGCCATATTTAATATATACCATTCGACTGATAAACGCCAGAAACCCTAAACATCAAATATATTGTTGTCAATAAAGTGTAGCTGTATGGTGTGGACAACATTGTCAGTTATATTTCTTAACTGGGGATTAACAATGTTATCCAACAACACTTTATTGATTTTAGCATGATCAAATTTACAGTTAAAGATGGTTTATTTAGTGGCGTTCTTTTTATCGGTAAAATGCCAAAAAAGATAACATTTTGGCTGAAAGAGTGTAAAATCAATAACATTTTTGCTGCATGAGATGGACAAAAATTATAGAAAAAGAGGCTGATTTCATACGAAAGTCGAAACAGCCAGTGAAGATGCTTCAAAAGAAGAAAGAGACTGGTGACAGTGAAGATTTGAAGATCAATATTTATTTTGTTTAATTTTCTTTTTCAGTTGATTGTTATTTAATAAACAACGCCATATCTAATAAAAACGCCAAAAAAGGCAAATGTCTTACACCTTTGGCGTTTATCAAACCATCATAAAATGACTTTGGACAAGTATTATAAAAAACTTTTTTTAGGTATACTTTTTTTTATTTTTTTTTCAGTTGATTGTTGTATATAATAAAATGCCATATATAATAAAAACGCCAAAACAGCCAAAATGCTTGTTTAAACGATATCATCCAGTTAAAACGCCCCCCCCCCCCTAAAAAACTCCCAAACTATAATAAAATTAGATTAAAAAAGTATTATAAAAACAATAAATAATAAAAAATAAAAAACAAACTTGAAAATGTAACTAGAAACAGTAACTTCAAATCAGAAAAACTGAAGATAGGGAAAATTTATTATATTAGAATCTAAAACGCCAAGTGGATAAAAGTAACATAGAACACATAGTAGCTCAAGGAATCATAGATGCCATGCCATTTATTATCGATACTCTTAATAAAAAGGCAGAAAATAATAATACCATAATAGGTAGTAAACGTAGCCACGACGAGACAAGTGTATCGATACACTCATCAAAGCTCCAATTCTAAAACGAAATAAAACCATCTCTGTAACACCTCGCAAAATAATGTCCAATATAATAAAGACACGTGTCATGAACTCTAAACGTGTAATGAATTGATTTCGAGGGACTAAAGTTGACAAACAAAGAAAGTATGTATCTGGAAGATTCCAAAGTGTCAACATATGAAAACCATGCCTTTCAGCGACCCTACACGATGTTTATACTCTTAAACGACTAAATTGTGAAACGTATGAAGCCGTTTGTGAAAGAAAGTGAAAGTTTACAAGACACGGGGGTTAAACATGTCAACATGTTAAATTACTTCCTCTGAGTGACCTTTTAAAGAACTCGGGACTTTGTAACGATTGATTATACTCTCAAGAACAAGTGATGAAAAATTCACGAGGTTTCGATATCGTTTGGTATTAAATACGTTAATTTTCGTAAATAAAGGGTTAAAAGCGTCAACATGGTGGAACTAGTGTTTTCGGTTATCGTTTAATGAAACCGGACCTAACGATGTTTAGTTATATCCTAAAGATCATCCAAATATAAACTTTATGGGTTAAAAGTGCATAAAATAGAAGTTATTATGCTTTAAAAAGGTTCAGGGGCTATTCATGTCAAGTTTGAAACATGAAAACTGGTCCCCTGGGTGCTCGCGCTGCGCGACCTTGATCAGGCTATGCCGTCGCGTGACGCGACGGCCTGATTTTGGTAGAAACCATGCACATGTGCAGGTTCTGCACCTTTCTTCTTCAATACAACCTTATACTCACATAATCCGAAACAATGGACTGTTTGATGGTATCTAAAACCACTAGAGACACATGTAATCATCTGGAATCAACATATAACACCTGGGATGATCAGGAAATGCTCACATTTGCTATAAATAGGTGCTCTTGGGCAGCATTCTTCATTTGCACTTCAAAATTTCATACTCTCTCAATTGCTCAAGCTTTGGAGCATTCTCTGGAGCATCCTAAGCATTAAGGAAGCTCTCTTAAGTTTAATCTTTATGCTAAGGACCCTTGTAAGCGTTCTTAGCTCCTGTAGTTATGTTTTTATTAGCTTAATGACCAAAAGTCAAAGATATCGTAATGAAACTTTGACTTGGTGATTAATCACTAACGGTCCAGTCATTATTAGAATTGAAAGTGGCTATGTGTTGGTAATTAAGTAGGTGATAATCCCTCAAAAGGGCACCTCCTAATTATCACGTTTACTTAGTCAATTGTCGGGTCAAAGTAATGAACAGAAAAGTCAAACGAGTCAGTTTTTATAAAATAATTCATAACTGATAATGTAGAAGCTATAAAATACATTTTATCACTTAAATAACTTGGTAAATAATATAAGAACATGTTTAGGCATGTTCAACCCGACAATTCTGAGTTTTAGGCTCGGTTCGCAACCGAAAGTCGCAAAAGTAGACTTTTGCTTTGACTTTCAATTCTGACCCGAATTAGCTTAGTTTAGTTATGCTTTAGGGTTCCTTTGTGACCATGTTATATGTTCTAATAACCCTCTGAGGTTATACTCCATGGTCCCTTAGAAATCATAGTACATTGCATTTTCCGTTATTTGCTTAAAAGTTGACCATTATGCCTTTATGTTATAAAAAAGAGATTTTTGAAAATCTGAGAGGACAAAAAGCTTTATTACTAAAATATAAGTATGTCCACAAAATTTGACGTCAATTTCTGGTCTCAAACTAAAGTTACGCAAGATAGCGTAAAATGAAACTTTTTGTTAATTAGATGGCATTTTAGCATAAATCATATTTAAACCCAAATTTTGGCACCAAACTCATTACCTACTGTTTTAATATAATTTTTAGGGAATTTTGGAAATTTTTGACAAATTTTAAACTGACCATAAAATAGAGTTCTTGCATGAACTCGGTAATTGACGATAATGCCCCTTTTCATTAATAAAATGAATTTTTCACATCATTTACATGCCAAAACTTTTCCCTGCTGATGTTATATATTAAATAAAATATTGTGAGCATTCAAGACTGATAAAAATCTCATTTTATAAACATCTCAAATATCGTCAAATATCGACTTTTAAGCGAATTAGGCGCATAGTATGGGTTAAAACCATATTTAGAACCTAAGACATGATACTTACTGATTTCATAAATAAATTTTAAAATCTTAACAGTAAGTATAAGTCTTGAACTCAGATTTCCAATTTGGTCCTTAAAACATGTGTGAAATGACCAAAATGCTCCTCTGGTGCATAGTTTGGCCATAAATGGTAAACTTCACATATGTATGATATTTTACTGATGTAACATGATAAAATAATTATTTTTACTGATTATTTTAGACCAGAACCTCAATTTTCTATTTAACCTCTTTTATAAACTTTAAAATGACCAAATTACCCTTTCGGGGCTTAAATTGGTTCTAATTTCGTTTTGGGCATAATTGAAGATATCCTACTGATATCACAACATATTTTAAGCATAATAACTTATGGAACTTGTACATGACTCATTTGGTTACCCGTTATGCATATACGCGTTCGGTACGGTCTATATAACTAGTTTGCATAAATTTACCGAAACGGGTCAAACCTTATCATTTTTACTTCAAAATCCAGAATGTAATTAGTTTACCCATTTATTACAAGTTTCCATACTTTTCGGGTCTAAATTACATTCCAATCCGGTCATCGCATAATCTTGCGTTTTGTACCATAAACCATTTTTTTAAAACTATCTGGTCTAAGTTACAACTTGAATAAGACCCGTTAGGAATCTAATAGGTTAATAAAACCTTCGTTCCAGATTAAGAGCCCTGGTAGAAGTATTTGCACTTGTTTGAGTAGGATTTACGGCTGAGAATACTAAATTTGCATTTAAGCTCGGGTAAATATTTTTAACTTATTTTCCCTTATACGGGCTTGGGATATGGTAAATTATTACCGCTTAGTCGGGTCTAGAAACCTTTTAATCGAAGATGGTTAAATTGTATAATCCCGCTTTAATCAGTATTGCTTGATAACAAATAACATTGGGGGTTAACGACCGTGTCCTGGATATCCTTGGCTCATTCAAAAAGCGTGAATGGCCACGACTTAAGCACGGGGTGTAGGCATACACCTGTCTGTTGCGTATGTAAAAGATATACTCACTCATGAGGAAACTTCTTGTGAGTTTATATTTGTGGTGTGTCGATTAATCGTGTTAGGCTTTTATACCGGCCCTAAATTTTGGACAAACATGTGAATCTGATACAAGATTGTTATTAACATAATTGTCCCAAGTTATAAAATGTTTGTGCCTTGTGCATTTAAACCAATTTTTATAAATGTTTTCAAAAGAGCCGGTTAATTATATTTACTAGTGTAAACTGACGTATTTTTCCAAAAAGACTAAGTGACAGGTACCGTACGTAATTGGCTGGGAGCTCGGGGCGTTAATAAAAAATCTTGCAAGTTATGAACGTCTAAAGTCTGTTGAACAATATTTATATTTATGTTTTATGATACGCCTGTGGATTGATGTGCGTAGTGCGTGATATATATTTAAGTATATTTTTAGCCATTTTTAACACTTTAGTCAAGTTTTAAATTTATAAAACACGATATTTTACTAACACTAAACACACATATGGGAAAGTGCACCCATCGTGAGCGTAGTATAGCGTTGGTAAGATACCGAGGTCGTCCAAGGACACAAGAGCTTTTAGTATCGGTTTATCCTCAACGTCTAATCAAATTAAAAGTTTAGAAAAGGTTTTAAACAAGAAAATGAAAACTAACTAAAAATGCTGAAAATAAAAATAAAAATAAAACAGATAGACAAGATGAATCACTTGGATCCGACTCGCCTTTAGTGTAACCTTTGATGTTTTCCGCACTTTTGCACTTTTTAAGAGATTATCTTAGTTATAGTAGTAGGCCCCTCTTTTGAAGGTGACGTTACCCTAAACCCAGTAGTTTGAGTCAGCAATGATACAATCCTAAAGGGTTGGATTATTGGAAGATAATTAATTAAGTTATTAATGCATAATGTGGTAGGCCCCTCTTTTGAAGGTGACGTTACACTCGGCTAAGTGGTTTGAGTCAGCAGGGATACAATCCCAAGTAGCCGGGTTAATGTATTAATAGTAGTTTACATATGAGGGGATCAAGAAATTCGCACCCCCGCCATCCAATACCAGTGGGTATTGAAGGAGGTCCTACTAAGCTTGACCCAGGTCCTTGCAGGATCTATACACTGAACAAGGCATGAACCTTACCAAACCATTCCCTTAACCCCCGACCAGTTAGCCAACATATCTCCATATAGACCGTGGAGATATGAATGGTGTAAATCTTTTATTTTATATAGACGGTAAAATAACGCCAAGACACCACGGACAAATGATAAGGAAGTTTCACCTTCAACATAAGAAACTAGTTATTAAAGTAATTAATACAAAACCAAATAAAAAGTGCGAAAAGATTAAATAATAAAAGTATTACACTAAATGCTTGTCTTCACCAAGTGATGTAAGAGACTTAGGCAAACATGGCCTTTGATTATCAAGAACTCTTACTATCAATCTTGGATCCCGAGACTACTACACACACTCTATGATGGATGATGGATGATGGTGGTGGATGTGGGTGTTGTGATGGTGGTGGAGTGTGAGTGAAGTGGGAGAGAGGTGGTTTGTCAAGGGATGCCTTTGCAATGAACCAAGCACCCCTATTTATAGCCTGCACAGAAGCCCGGGCACGGCCCCGTGTCGACCCATCTTCTCTTTCTTCATTAATTGCAGTTTGTCTGCATTAGTTGACCACGCCCCCGTGTCCGCTGGGAACGACCCCGTGTGCAGAAGCATATCTGTACTATCAAGATTTGCTTAGATTCTGTGAATCTTAGCGTTGACCACGGCCCCGTGTCCGCTGGGCACGCCCCCGTGTTGGGAAATAGAAGCTTCTACAACTTTGTCTTTTCTGCAGACACTTGGGCACGCCCCCGTGTTCAATGAGAACGGGGCGTGTTCAGCCTTTTGATGTCTTGTATTTTGCTTGGGAAGTTGGGAAGATGCTGTTGAGGGGTCGGGCATGCCACGTTTATTCCTTTTTCTTGTATTATTGTTAGATTTGGCTGCATTTTTGCTTCTTTTGTTCATTTAAGCTCATTTAACCCTGAAAATACAAAAGGAAGACAAAATCACACTTTTTCCAACATTAGTACTAAAAAAGGGTTAGTTTTATGGCTCATTTGATGTAATTTATATGTTGCATTTTACACACATCAAATACCCCCACACTTGAATCTTTGCTTGTCCTCAAGCAAAACTCTTTTATAATGTGGCTTACACACCCAAATGGAATGGGTAGAAGAGAAGGTTTTGGGCTTGTCTTGAGTGTCGGGATTCCAAGATCTTTATTAGGTTTTATTTTCATGTTATTTACAATCCTATTCGTTATGATTTATTTAGAACATTACATAAGAGAAATTACTTATTTGGGCATAACATGCCTCTTTAGAATTCCATTTATATACAAGTTCACATACCTCCCGGGGGATCACTCAACACTCAGCCGAAGATGTATTTTTGTGAAACACTCGGGACCGGCATGGAACTTATTTCTACCATTTGCTTGCCAAGCAATCAATCCTCCTCCTTTTTAACTGTAAACCTTTCTAAATATCAAGAGGACTTTGAGGAAGGGTTAGGCTTGGGTTAAAGGTAGGTGGTTTTGGGTTAGTGGTTAGTAAAAAAGGGCGAAAGGCGTAAAAAGCGTCGGTTTTCGTAAAACATTTTGTTTTTGTGACTCTTTATTTTAATGAAGTATTTTTTTTTCAAACAAAGTTCTTTTTGATGAACTTGCTTGTTTATTGCTAAACTTCATCAATTTTTTTTTGATAAGGATGTCACAAGAATACCGAGCTTTTTACTAAAATAAATTGTTTAAAATGAAAAAGGGTTTTGGTGGGTAAAGGGTGTTTGTTTTGTGGGTTTAAAAATGAAAAGGTTTAGGCTCAAAGGGGTTAACTAGGGGGATTTTTGGGTAGGTGGTAAAAAAAGAAAAATAATGGTGTTGAAATAAAAAGGGTTAGTCCTAATGCCTCCATCATTTACTTACTTGGTTTTAAGTTGGTAAGGACCGGGAATGTATCGTCATGGCAAGTTCTAGAGTCGTAAGAAACCAAGCAGCTATTCGCACAAGAAACGAAAAATGAGCATTTAGTTTAAAGATGTGTATCTGTATGCTCAATAAAGGCTCAAAACTCACTTTTTGTGGGAATGGGTTTTTAATGTGATCGAGTATATATAATCAAATTTTAACTAGATTTGTCATGCCGTTTCATAATTTTCTTATGTTGGTTCCTTTTATCACGACGCTATCGGTTGTAAATTTATAAAGATATAACCTTTTTAGAACTTGTTATTCCCCATTTAAACCAAGACAAGTAAAAAAATGAAAAGCTTTTGAAAAAATTTTGGGGTGTTTAGCGGTTCCAATAGAGTTTTGTGTAAGGCTTGTAATTAGGACTTGCAAATTTCAAGGTTTTAGCATCCCCCCCCCCCCCCCACTTAAATTGCACATTGTCCTCAATGTGTCCCAAAAATAAGTTTTTAGATTGATTGAATGTGTAAAAGGTATGTTAAAAACAAAATTTTATGTTACTGGGCATCTGGACACGGGCCCGTGGTGTCCGGGCACGGCCCCGGGTTCAGGTTGCTAGTAACAGAAAGCATCAGAAAGTAACAGAAGGCTGGACACGGGGGCGTGTTCAGTGAACACGCCCCGTGTCCAGTTACCTGAACTGGGCGTTTTTCTGCAGATCCTTGAGCACGGGGCCGCGTTAGCTGGGCACGGCCCGAGCTGAACTTGCAGTAATGAAGAAAAATTGTTCGGGAGGCTCTATTTTTGTGCATGGGGCATTGGTTCAATTCTCCCTTAGTATCCTTCACCATCCAAGTGTGTTTTATTCCTGAAAATTTAAAAACTAAACTAGAAAACATAAAGGTTAATCTAAACTAAACTACGGATAGTTTCGCGGAATGCCTCCGAGGTGCGCCACGTTTATAAGGGTCCTTGGCTAGACCCAAAACCAGTCATATGCTACCCAAGTGGGATGGTTTGCATCCCATGTTGCACCGTCAGAGAGCATCATCCAAGCTTGAGTCTATGACTTTTATGTAATTGATCGGGTCGTCATCTTCTACTCTTTTCCCAACCCCAAAAGTCATCTCCTTGTCCCCAACCCTCAATGTTAGTGTTCCACCATTCATGTCCACCATTGCGTGAGCCGTGGCTAGGAATGGTCTTCCTAATATGAGCGGTACTTCGGTATCCTGCTCCATATCTAATATGACAAAGTCGGCTGGGAAGACAAATTCCCCGACTTTAACCAATAGATATTTAGCGACACCTTGTGGATATTTAATGGACCTATCGGCAAGTTGTATGCTCATTTTTGTAGGGCTTGTTTTTCCTAGGCCGAGTTGGTCGAACATTGATGCGGGCATGAGGTTAATGCTAGCCCCAAGATCGGCTAGTGCATTACGTATGGGTGATTCTCCAATTGAACAAGGGATGGTAAAGCTTCTGGGATCAATCTTCTTTTGCGGGAGTTTGTTGAGTAGCAAGGCGGAGCATTCTTCACTTAAATTAACTAATTGCAATGATTCAATTTTCATTTTGTGAGTGAGGAAGTCCCTAATAAAATTTGAATATTTAGGCATTTGAGTTAGGACTTCGACAAATGGAATATTAACATGCAATTGTTTTAATAAATTTACGAATTTTGTGAATTGCTCGTCGGTCTTTTGGCGAAGTAACCGACCAGGGTACGGTACCGGAGGATTATTGGTGGGCTCTTGATTTGGTGGAGGAGCCGTCTCTTGTTGGGGCGTCGGCGAAGTTGTGGTTTGGCTAGATTGGCTCTTTTTCAGTTGGAGGTAGCGGAGCCTCCTCGGGACCTACGGTACGGTTTCTCAATGTGATGAGATGCACTTGCGCCTTTGGGTTGGTTTCGGTATTTCTTGGTAACGCGCCTTGAGGTCTCTTGGAGAAATTTTGAGCTAGTTGATTTATTTGTTTTTCAATGTTTTGAATACTAGCTTTTTGATTTCTAATGTTCGATTCTAATTGTTGAAATCGATCCGAGTTTTTCTTTTCGGTGTCGGAGATGAGGCGAGAGACGGTATCCTCAAGCCTCTCTCGTCCTCCTTGTTGTTGAGAGAAATTTTGTGACTCGTTTCTTGGTTGTTGAAAGTTTGTTCGTTGGTTTAGGTTTTGTTGGTTACTACTATTGCCGGGGTCTCTCCAACCAAGGTTAGGGTGGTTACGCCATCCTTGGTTGTAGGTACCCATTGGAGGACCTGACGGCCTAGGTCTATTATCAACGTAGTTAACTGTTTCTGCTTGATTATACATTTCTTTCTTACAACTCCAATTTTCATGTGGTCCACCACACCCCTCACAAGCCATAACTGAGGCCGTTTTTGCCATTTCTAACTTTTTGATTTTTGAAGAAAGGGCCTCCATTTGGGCTTGCAAAGGGGTGCTTTCGTCAACCTTATGGGCGCCCGGGGCAATAGATTTTGTGCCTCGGGGAGTGTGCCACTGAAAATTGGTTTGAGCAATTTCCTCAATTTGATTATAAATTTCATTTGGACGACGATTACCTAAAAGTCCCCCGGAGCTAGAATCAAGTGTTTATCTTGTGTGTGGCAGCAACCCGTTGTAGAAAGTGGATACTTGTTGGCATACTGCAAGACCGTGATGGGGACACTTTCTTAGTAGCCCCTTGAACCTTTCCCAAGTTTCATATAAGGATTCCCCGTCCTCTTGTGAATACGTATTAATTTCAGTCATTAATTTAGCCGTTTTAGTAGGATGGAAATACTTATATAGAAATTTTTGGGCTAGTTCATCCCAGGTGTTTACCGAACCAACTGGGAGGGTATTAAACCAAGCCTAAGCTCGGTCTTTTAGCGAAAATGGAAACATTCGGAGGCGGATGGGGTCGTTTGATGCTCCATTGATCCGAAAGGTATCACATATTTCCAAGAAGTTAGTAATATGTAAATGGGGATCTTCGTCCGCAACCCCATGGAAGGTTGCGGAGTTTTCGAGCATTTGTATCAAATGCGGCCGAAGTTCGAAATTGTTGGCTTCGACGTTTGGTGCATTGATAGCGGAGCTAAGATTACCTACAGTAGGCCGTAGGTAATCCATGAGGGTACGTTGATCCGCCATTGGAAGTAGGTCCCCCGAAACTTTCTCTTGATTTTTAGCTTTAAGTCTTTTTCTTAGAAAGCATCCGGGTTCATCAAGAGGTTCTTTTATGTCTCTACTGGAACTGGAGCTCATACACTGCGTGGATAGTTCAGATGTGGTGCCTGGGTTCCAAGTTCTGTAATAAAAACAAAAAGAATGTTGGTCAGAAATTTCACCACGGCCCCGTGCTCAGATGAACACGGCCCGTGGTCGGAGATACAGTAATTGTTTCCTGGATCCCTGTTACAGGGGAGCTCGACACGGCCCCGTGTTGCACCGACACGGCCCCGTGTTCAGTTCTCTGTAACTCGGAAAATAAAAACTGCCAGTAACAATGCTGGGCACGGCCCGTGTCCGACCAGGCACGGCCCGTGCTGAGCTCTACAGAAGCTGAAAATTTAAGAAAAATCCTAAAAAAACAGAAAAATAAGAAAAACGATTAGGCTGTTGATTTCTAACTTTCTTAAAATCCTTGTTTCCCCGGCAACGACGCCAAAAACTTGATGTGCGTAGTGCGTGATATATATTTAAGTATATTTTTAGCCCTTTTTAACACTTTAGTCAAGTTTTAAATTTATAAAACACGATATTTTACTAACACTAAACACACATATGGGCAAGTGCACCCATCGTGAGTGTAGTATAGCGTTGGTAAGATACCGAGTTCGTCCAAGGACACAAGAGCTTTTAGTACCGGTTTATCCTCAACGTCTAATCAAATTAAAAGTTTAGAAAAAGGTTTTAAACAAGAAAATGAAAACTAACTAAAAATGCTGAAAATAAAAATAAAACAAATAGACAAGATGAATCACTTGGATCCGACTCGCCTTTAGTGTAACCTTTGATGTTTTCCGCACGTTTGTACTTTTTAAGAGATTATCTTAGTTATAGTAGTAGGCCCCTCTTTTGAAGGTGACGTTACCCTCAACCCAGTAGTATGAGTCAGCAAGGATACAATCCTAAAGGGTGGGATTATTGGAAGATAATTAATTAAGTTATTAATGCGTAATGTGGTAGGCCACTCTTTTGAAGGTGACGTTACCCTCGGCTAAGTGGTTTGAGTCAGCAGGGATACAATTCCAAGTAGCCGGGTTAATGTATTAATAGTAGTTTACATATGAGGGTATCAAGAAATTCTCACCCCCGCCATCCAATACCAGTGGGTATTGAAGGAGGTCCTACTAAGCTTGTCCCAGGTCCTTGCAGGATCTATACACTGATCAAGGCAAGAACCTTACCAAACCATTCCATTAACCCCCGACCAGGTAGCCAACATATCTCCATATAGACCGTGGAGATATGAATGGTGTAAATCTTTTATTTTATATAGACAGTAAAATAACGCCAAGACACCACAGACAAATGATAAGGAAGTTTCACCTTCAACATAAGAAACTAGTTATTAAAGTCATTAATACAAAACCAAATAAAGAGTGCGAAAAGATTAAAAAACAAAAGTATTACACTAAATGCTTGTCTTCACCAAGTGATGTAAGAGACTTAGGCAAACATGGCCTTTAATTGTCAAGAACTCAAACTATCAATCTTGGATCCCGAGACTACTACACACACTCTATGATGGATGATGGATGATGGTGGTGGATGTGGGTGTTGTGATGGTGGTGGAGTGTGAGTGAAGTGGGAGAGAGGTGGTTTGTCAAGGGATGCCTTTGCAATGAACCAAGCACCCCTATTTATAGCCTGCACAGAAGCCCGGACACGGCCCCGTGCCCGGTGGGCACGGCCCCGTGTCCACCCATATTCTCTTTCTTCATTAATTGCAGTTTGTCTGCATTAGTTAACCACGCCCCCGTGTCCGCCGGGCACGACCCCGTGTGCAGAAGCGTTTCTGTATTATCAAGATTTGCTCTGATTCTGCGAATCTTAGCGTTGACCAAGGACTCGTGTCCGCTGGGCACGCCCTCGTGTTGGGAAATAGAAGCTTCTACAACTTTGTCTTTTCTGCAGACACTTGGGCACGCCCCCGTGTTCAATGAGCACGGGGCGTGTTCAGCCTTCTGATGTCTTGTATTTTGCTTGGGAAGATGCTGTTGAGGGGTCGGGTATGCCACATTTATTCCTTTTCTTGTATTATTGTAAGATTTGGCTGCATTTTTGCTTCTTTTGTTCATTTAAGCTCATTTAACCCTGAAAATATAAAAGGATGACAAAAGCACACTTTTTCCAACATTAGTACTAAAAAACGGTTAGTTTTATGCCTCATTTGATGTAATTTATGTGTTGCATTTTACACACATCATGATCCACTTACAACCGTTTGTATAAAATTTATTTATACTTTGAATTTCGGTTTGTAATATTATTTTCATCCAAGACTTCCGCTGTGCATTAAACTGTGAACATTGACTATGATGATATCAACTACGTCACGATACTCCCCACCGGGCCCACCGGTAATACGTGGAAATATCGGGGTGTGACAGGTTGGTATCAGAGCCAACATTGAGTGAATTAAACACTAGCCTTTTGTGTTTAATCTCAATGACACAGTTGCACATTCCTTGACTTCCGAGTCTAGGCAAATAACTTAGGACAAATCCTAATCTTAATTGTTTTTGTCTGGTTTGTTTTTGTTTTAACAGGACTTCAATCAACATGCCGCCTAGAGTAAAAGGACGTGGAGGACGAGGCAAGGCACCTATAGTAGCTAGGAATGATCACGAGGCTGGACCATCCCACCGGCGCACACCATCGGAAACACTCAGCTCCAGTCCACACGAAGACTGGAGGACCTATTTGGAGCCCGCGAGACGCTCTGTCTCGCTTAGCTCCTCACCATCTTACCATCATTTGTTCGGGCCGCATCAAGATGAAGAGCCTCACGATTCTCATCATTCCTTCATTCCTTTGCAGCGTTCGGGTTCACACAGTTCCTTCCAGAACCCAACACCTTATTTTCAGAGCCGATTCAACCCGATGAACTAAGTCGAAGAACCAGAGGGTCCAAACCCGATGGGACCCGCTGATCACTTTCCTAAATTTTAGAACATGGATGTGGATGAAGATCCAGATCCCGAGCTTCCACCATCTGGGATGCCGACGCATCCCATTGAGATTTCTAGCGGATCATCTTTTCATGGTTCGCCTTACAGGGGCCCTGATATCTGGAATGAAAGATGGGCTTCATACAAGTGGGAGTATACTCCCCCTCACCGCAACTCACCACCACACCAGCAGGTCCTTTCTGAGGACCCACATTTTCAGGCGGTTACGCCACCGCCACTACCAGCGCCAGAGCAGCCACCGCCTCCAGAACCAACGAGGCGGAGAAGAAGTGCACGGATGTCCGTGCGAGGGGGTTTCCATTTAAGCACCCCCCCCCCCAACACTCCAGCAACAGCAACTACCCGCTGCTCTATGAAGACCCGCAAATGGGTGGGCCTTCAAATGTAGTTTCTGAAGTCGACTCTGCACCAATCGCACTTGCACCACACATGGGTTATGAAAACCCAATCCCATCGTACCCAGGTGCAGCTGGGTACAACCCGTTTGAGCATCAAACTTACTCGGGTTACGACTACAACAATGCCCCTGCCATCGACCCATACGTCGAGGCAGCAAACTACAATGCTCTCTACCCTGGGCCCTTCCCAGCTACGTACCCAACTGGGTACCCTGCATATGGGTATCAATACCCACCACCTCCACAACCTCAGCCACCGCAGCCACCACAAATTCAACCACCGCAGCAGCAAGAAATCCTCCAGAGGTTGCACGAGGTGGAACAAAGGGTAGACGAAGAGCGTAGAAGTCGACGCGGTCTTCTAAAGGGTTTGGCAAACCTCATTAAAGGGAAGAAGAAGAGGGAGTATTAGAAATCCTTTTTTATTGTTTTGTAATTTCATTTTCAATTAAGTCCCTGCGTGGACATTTCATTTATGTACTTCGTCCCTGAGTGGACTTGTCTTTCTTTATTTTAGTCCCTGCGTGGACAAGTTATTTATTAGAGTCCCGTTTAGGGCAGCTATTGTATTTTTTAGACAATTTATGGAATGTTTCATTTCAAAAATTTTACTTGTCATTATATATATGCATGTACTATATAAAACAAATCAAAATATCATTCCAATTTATAATTGATCCGCCATTAAATCTCAAAATAAAATCATAAAGGTAAAAACTAGCCTATATGTCATTTTAAGACATGGCCATGATGGTAAATCCTTTTTAAGCTAATAAATCCTTGTTAACATCTAAGAACGTGTTAGCACTCTTGACAAATGTGGTTCGAGAAAATCACACTATTCATCCTTATATTGGATTCTTCCAATTCCTCATTTAGCCTAATGATCTAGAAATCATGGCTTATATCATCAAGTAAGATGATTATATTTTAAACATCCATTAGTGATGAAGTGCCTACGGGCTATACCTATTGTCCTAAATGACAAATGACAGTGGTGGTCAATGACCCTCTGTCAAGAAAGGTAATGAACTATGTTTAAACCTTAATGCCTCGATCCTATAAGATCATGGCTCGTAAATTCAAAACTGTCCTTGTGACAAGGCCTTTTGTGCCATTTTAATATCCTTAATGGTTTATAACTGGGTATAACTATGATGAAAAGTTTAAAATAAATCTAATTATCAAATTAACCAAATATGGTCTATTTATACCATGAGTAATGAATCATCGAAAATGATGATCCCATAATAGATTTCTAAACAAATTATTGTCAATTGTTTTATAGAAATCAAGCTTCAGCATGCCTGAATCAGACGAGGTTAACAGTCATCCCAATATGGGAAATGACAATACCAGAATGAATTTAACGGGTGCGGACTTACAAGCAATGATAGATAATGCTGTCACCAGAGCTATTGACAGACAGTTCAAAGAACCAAGTTATACCCACACTAAGACACAGACTGTGGCTCATTCAAAGCCCCCTTCCAAAACACATACATCTCACAGGGACGATTCACGCCATTCGTCGAATCAGAAGAGTCTCCCCTCCAAACAAATTGTGATAAATCAAGAACCGCGCTCAAAGACCTGCTCTTATAAATACTTTGTCTCTTGCAAACCAAGGGACTTTACAGGCGAAAAAGGTGCCATTGATTGTATGACATGGCTTGATGAGATGGATACTGTAGTGGATATCAGTGGATGTGTAGAGCAGGATATTGTGAAGTTTGTTTCACAGTCGTTTAAAGGAGAAGCATTGGCTTGGTGGAGATCGTTGGTTCAAGCCACAGGGAAAATCCCACTTTATAACTTGTCTTGGGAACAGTTTGTGGCACTGATCAAGGAAAACTTCTGTCCTCAACATGAGGTAGAAAATATTGAAACAGACTTCTTGACTCTGGTCATGAATAATTTGGATTGTCAGGCGTATGTGACGAGTTTCAACACCATGTCCTGTTTGGTTCCCTATTTGGTCACACTGGAACCAAAGCGCATAGCGTGTTTTATTGGAGGCCTGGCACCAGAAATCAAAGGAAATGTTAAAGCATCCAGGCCTACCACTTATTGGTCCGTGGTGGACTTGTCCTTATCCTTCACCTTAGATGCAATCAGGAATAAGTCTGTTAAGACTTCTGATGAGGGAAAGAGGAAAAGAGAAGAGGAGAGTTCTCATCGTTCTGATAAGAAGAAAAAAGGGAATTCCAAGCATAAGAAGGGTTCCGAGTTCAAGAAAAACTCGAGTCAGTCAGATAATAAACCCAAGTGCAGGAACAGCAGAAAGTGTCATTCTGGAAAGTGTACAATTGACCCACATGCTAAACTTTGTGGGATTTGCAAGACCAAGGGTCACAAGACTTTAGAATGCAAGGAGTTAAAGAATGCAACTTGTTACAACTGTAACGAGAAAGGGCATATCAAAACCAACTGCCCGAAACTTGCAAAGAAGCCTGAAGAGGCCAAAAAGACAAATGCACAAGTCTTCCAGATGAACGCCAAGGAGGCAGTACAGAATGATAATGTTATAACAGGTACTTTCTTCATCAATGATGTTTATGCTAGAGTTCTGTTTGATTCTGGCGCAGATAAGTCATTTGTAGACAATAAATTTTATAAACTGTTAAATCTGCCTGTTAAAACTCTAGACATAAAATATGAGGTAGAATTGGCTGATGGTAATTTAGAGACTGCTTAAACGATTTAAGATGGATGTTTCATATCCACTAGGAACCACTCTTTTCCGTTGTCTTTGTTGCCAATGAAGCTGGTAGGATTTGATATAGTTATTGGCATGGATTGGTTATCTTTTAACCAAGCTCAAATTGCATGTGATAAGAAGCAAGTGGTTATCAAAACTCCTTATGGCGAGTCACTTACAATTCAAGGAGTTACACAGTATGGATTGCCTAAACAAGTATCTATGCTTAAGGCATCAAAGTGTTTGAAGAAATGTTGTGTCATTTACATGGCACAGGTGACCATAGATGAGCCAAAGCCCAAGATCAAAGACATCCCTGTTATTTCTGAATACCCAGACGTTTTTCCTGAAGAGTTACCTGGTTTACCTCCTGACAGACAAGTGGAATTCAGGATCGATATCATTCCAGGAGCAGCCCCTGTAGCACGAGCTCATATCGGTTAGCACCGACCGAGATGAAAGAATTAAGAACACAGTTGGATGATTTGTTGGAGAAAGGTTTCATTCAGCCTAGCTCATCTCCTTGGGGAGCGCCTATTCTATTTGTGAAAAAGAAAGATGGCTCAATGCGTCTATGCATCGATTATCGCGAGCTGAACAAAGTTACAATCAAGAACCGGTATCCATTGCCCAGGATCGACGATTTGTTCGATCAGCTTCAAGGAGCAAGTTACTTTTCAAAGATCGATCTAAGGTCAGGTTATCATCAGTTGAATGTCAGAACCGAAGATGTGCACAAGACTGCATTCAGAACAAGATATGGCCACTACGAGTTCTTAGTGATGCCTTTCGGGCCCACTAATGCCCCTGCAGCATTCATGGATCTCATGAATCGTGTTTGCAAGCCGTATCTAGACAAGTTTGTCATTGTTTTCATCGATGACATTCTTATTTATTCAAAAAGCCAAGCCGATCATGAAAAACATCTCTGGTGCATCCTTAAACTTCTACAACAAGAGAAGCTCCACACAAAATTCTCTAAATGTGAATTCTGGCTCCGAGAAGTCCAATTTCTTGGATATGTGGTGAGTGAGCGTGGTATCCAGGTGGATCCCGCTAAGATTGAAGCAATTATGAATTGGCAAACACCAAAAACACCTACTGAGATTCGCAGCTTCTTGGGTCTAGCAGGATACTACAGACATTTCATTGAAAACTTTTCTAGGATTGCTGCACCTTTAACTTCGTTAACACGCAAAAATATAAAGTTTGATTGGGGTTCCAAACAACAAGAATCTTTTGAGATTCTTAAGCAGAAATTAAGCAATGCCCCTGTGTTGACATTGCCAGAAGGGATAGAAGAGTTTGTTGTTTATTGCGATGCATCGCACACAGGTATGGGTTGTGTGCTTATGCAGAGAGGCAAGGTTATTGCCTATGATTCACGTCAATTGAAAGTGCACGAAAAGAACTATAGCACCCATGATTTGGAATTGGGTGCCGTTTTATTTGCACTCAAACTTTTGAGGCATTACCTATATGGAACCAAGTGTGTAATCTATTCCGATCATAAAAGCCTTCAACACTTGTTTAACCAAAAAGATCTTAACATGTGGCAGCGTCGTTGGATGGAGAGTTTAAACGACTATGATTGTGAAATCCGCTATCACCCGGGCAAAGCAAATGTGGTCGTTGATGCTTTGAGCAGGAAAGAAAGGATCAAACCTATTAGGATCAATGCCAAAAGCATTGAACTAAAGAACAGCTTGAACGAAAGGCTATTAGCTGATCAGAAGGAAGCTGTATTGGAAGCTAACTTTTCGAATGAGAAGTTAGGCATAACAGCTGATCAATTGTCTTATGCCAAGGATGGAATCCTTAGATTAAATGGTCGAATCTGGGTTCCAATCCATGGAGGACTTAGAGATATGATCCTCCAAGAAGCTCATAATTCAAAATATTCAGTCCATCCAGGCAGTGATAAGATGTATCAGGATCTTAAGGCAAATTATTGGTGGATAGGTTTGAAGAAATCTATAGCCACTTATGTGGCTAAATGCCTGACGTGCGCACAGGTTAAAGCTGAGCATCTAAAGCCGTCAGGTCTGCTGCAACAGCCTGAACTTCCCACTTGGAAGTGGGAAATGGTAACTACGGATTTTATCACTAAGTTACCAAGGATGAAGACGGAAATGATACAATATGGGTTATAGTCGATAGGCTGACCAAGTCAGCTCACTTCTTGCCCATTAAAGAAACACACAGCTCCGATAAGCTAGCTCAGCTGTACGTGGATGAGATAGTATCTCTCCACGGAGTTCCAGTATCTATTATCTCTGATAGGGATACTAGATACACATCTCATTTTTGGAAAAGCTTTCAGCAATCTCTAGGCACTCGTTTAAATTTCAGCACAGCTTATCATCCTCAGACGGATGGACTAAGTGAGCGTACGATTCAAACGCTTGAGGATATGCTCAGGGCTTGTGTTATTGATTTGGGTGGAAGTTGGGATGACCATCTTCCTTTGATTGAATTTTCATACAACAATAGTTATCATTCGAGCATCCAAGCCGCGCCTTTCGAGGCTTTATATAGAAGGAAGTGTAGAACGCCAGTTTGTTGGGCGGAGGTTGGAGAAACCCAACTATCAGGACCTGATATAGTCCTGGAGACGGCGGACAAGATTGTTCAGATCCGTGATCGTCTGAAAGCTGCCAGGGATAGGTAGAAATGCTATGCAGATAAGAGGCGCAAACCTCTAAAATTCGAAGTTGGTGATAAAGTACTACTCAAAGTGTCACCCTGGAAAGGGGTGATGCGTTTTGGCAAAAAAGGGGAAGCTAAGCCCAAGATACATAGGACCATTTGAGACCATTGAATGCGTCGGAACTGTAGCCTACAAGCTAAATCTACCTGAAGAACTTAGTGGAATACACAATGTGTTCCACATCTGCAATTTAAAGAAATGTCTAGCCGATGAATCGCTCGCAATGTCCCATAAGGACATGCAGAATGACGAGAGCTTGAAGTTCATTGAAAAACCTTTGTCGATCGAGGATTGACAGGTTAAGAAGCTTCGAAGAAAGAATGTGCTGATCGTAAAAGTGAAATGGGATGCCCGTAGAGGCCCAGAATATACGTGGGAAGTTGAATCCACGATGAAACAGAAATACCCTCATTTGTTTCAGTAAATCTCAAGGTCGAGATTTCTTTAAGGGGGTGGGGATGTAACACCTCACAAAATCATGTCCAATATAATAAAGACATGTGTCATGAACTCTAAACATGTAATGAATTGATTTCGAGGGACTAAAGTTGACAAACAAAGAAAGTATGTATGTGGAAGAGTCCAAAGTGTCAACATATGAAAACCATGCCTTTCAGCAACCCTACATGATGTTTATACTCTTAAACGAATAAATTGTGAAATGCATGAAGCCGTTTGTGAAAGAAAGTGAAAGTTTACAAGACACTGGGTATAAACATGTCAACATGTTAAATTACTACCTCTGCGTGACCTTTTAACGAACCCAGGACTTTGTAACGATTGATTATACTCTCAAGAGCAAGTGACGAAAAATTCACGAGGTTTCGATATCTTTTGGTCTTAAATACGTTAATTTTCGTAAATAAAGGGTTAAAAGCGTCAACATGGTGGAACTAGTGTTTTCGGTTATCGTTTAACGAAACCGGACCTAATGATGTTTAGTTATATCCTAAAGATCATCCAAATATAAACTTTATGGGTTAAAAGTGCATAAAATAGAAGTTGTTATGCTTTAAAAAGGTTCAGGGGCTATTTATGTCAAGTTTGAAACATGAAAACTGGTCCCCCAGGGTGCTTGCGCTGCACGACCTTAATCAGGCTGTGCCGTCGCGCGACGCGACGGCCTGATTTTGGCAGAAACCATGCACAAGTGCAGGTTCTACACCTTTCTTCTTCAATACAGACTTATACTCACATAATCCAAAACAATGGACTGTTTGATGGTATCTAAAACCACTAGAGACACATGTAATCATCTGGAATCAACATATAACACCTGGGATGATCTGGAGATGCTCACATTTGCTATAAATAGGTGCTCTTGGGCAGCATTCTTCACTTGCACTTCAAAATTTCATACTCTCTCAATTTCTCAAGCTTTGGAGCATTCTCTGGAGCATCCTAAGCATTAAGGAAGCTCTCTTAAGTTTAATCTTCATGCTAAGGACCCTTGTAAGCGTTCTTAGCTCCTGTGGTTAAGTTTTTATTAGCTTAATGACCGAAAGTCAAAGATATCGTAATGATACTTTGACTTTGTGATTAATCACTAACGGTCCAGTCATTATTCGAATTGAAAGCGGCTATGTGTTGGTAATTAAGTAGGTGATAATCCCTCAAAAGAGCACCTCCTAATTATCACGTTTACTTAGTCAATTGTCGGGTCAAAGTAATGAACAGAAAAGTCAAACGAGTAAGCTTTTATAAAATAATTCATAACTGATAATGTAGAAGCTATAAAATACATTTTATCACTTAAATAACTTGGTAAATAATATAAGAACATGTTTAGGCATGTTCAACCCGATAATTCTGAGTTTTAGGCTCGGTTCGCAACCAAAAGTCACAAAAGTAGTCTTTTGCTTTGTCTTTCAGTTCTGACCCGAATTAGCTTAGTTTAGTTATGCTTTAGGGTTCCTTTGTGACCATGTTATATGTTAGAATAACCCTCTGAGGTTATACTCTATGGTCCCTTAGAAATCATAGTACATTGCATTTTCCGTTATTTGCTTAAAAGTTGACCATTATGCCCTTATGTTATAAAAACGAGATTTTTGAAAATGTGAGAGGACAAAAAGCTTTATTACTGAAATATAAGTATGTCCACAAAATTTAACTTCAGTTTTTGGTCTCAAACTAAAGTTATGCAAGATAGCGTAAAATGAAACTTTTTGTTAATTAGATGGCATTTTAGCATAAATCATATTTAAACCCAAATTTTGACACCATACTAATCACCTACTGTTTTAATATAATTTTTAGGGAATTTTGGAAATTTTTGACAAATTTTATACTGACCATAACATAGAGTTCTTGCATGAACTCGGTAATTGACGATAATGCCATTTTTCATTAATAAAATGAGTTTTTCACATCATTTACATGCCAAACCTTTTTCCTACTGATGTTATATATTAAATAGAATATTTTGAGCATTCAAGACTGACAAAAATCTCATAATTTTATAAACATCTCAAATATCGTCAAATATCGACTTTTAAGCGAATTAGGCGCATAGTATGGGTTAAAACCATATTTAGCACCTAAGACATGATACTTACTGATTTCATAAATAAGTTTTAAAATCTTAACAGTAAGTATAAGTCTTGAACTCAGATTTCCAATTTGGTCCTTAAAACATGTGTGAAATGACCAAAATGCCCCTCTGGTGCATAGTTTGGCCATGAATGGTAAACTTCACATATGTATGATATTTTACTGATGTAACATGATAAAATAATTATTTTTACTGATTATCTTAGACCAGAACCTCAGTTTGCTATTTAACATCTTTTATAAACTTTAAAATGACTAAATTACCCTTTCGGGGCCTAAATTGGTTCTAATTTCGTTTTGGGCATAATTGAAGGTATCCTACTGATATCACAACATATTTTAAGCATAATAACTTATGGAACTTGTACATGACTCATTTGGTTACTCGTTATGCATATACGCGTTCGGTACGGTCTATATAACTAGTTTGCATAAATTTACCGAAACGGGTCAAACCTTATCATTTTTACTTCAAAATCCAGAATATAATTAGTTTACCCATTTATTACAAGTTTCCATACTTGTCGTGTCCAAATTACATTCCAATCCGGTCATCGCATAATCTTGCATTTTGTACCATAAACATTTCTTTAAAACTAACCGGTCTAAGTTACAACTTGAATAAGACCCGTTTGGAATCTAATAAGTTAATAAAACCTTCGTTCCAGATTAAGAGCCCCGATAGAAGTATTTGCACTTGTTTGAGTAGGATTTACGGTTGAGAATACTAAATTTGCATTTAAGCTCAGGTAAATACTTTTAACTTATTTTCCCTTATAAGGGCTTGGGATACGGTAAATTATTACCGCTTGGTCGGGTGTAGAAACCTTTTAATCGAATATGGTTAAATTGTATAATCCCGATTTAATCAGTATGGCTTGATAACAAATAACATTGGGGGTTAACGACCGTGTCCTGAATATCCTTGGCTCATTCAAAAAGCGTGAATGGCCACGACTTAAGCACGGGGTGTAGGCATACACCTGTCTGTTGCGTATGTAAAAGATATACTCAATCATGAGGAAACTTCTTGTGAGTTTATATTTGTGGTGTGTCGATTAATCTTGTCCGGCTGTTATACCGGCCCTAAATGTTGGACAAACATGTGAATCTGATACAAGATTGTTATTAACATAATTGTCCCAAGTTATAAAATGTTTGTGCCTTGTGCATTTAAACCAATTTTTATAAATGTTTTCAAAAGAGTCGGTTAATTGTATTTACTAGTGTAAACTGACGTATTTTTCCAAAAAGACTAAGTGACAGGTACCGTACATAATTGGCTGGGAGCTCGGGGCGTTAATAAAGAATCTTGCAAGTTATGAACGTCTAAAGTCTGTTGAACAATATTTATATTTCTGTTTTATGATCCGCCTGTGGATCCACTTATAACCGTTTGTATAATATTTATTTATACTTTGGATTTCGGTTTGTAATATTATTTTCATCCAAGACTTCCGCTGTGCATTAAACTGTGAACATTGACTATGATGATATCAACTACGTCACGATACTCCCTACCGGGCCCATCGGTAATACGTGGAAATATCGGGGTGTGACAATCTCTTATGGTTGTTTTTACAAAGAATTCTTATCATGCAAACCAATAGAATTCTCAGGCAATGAAGTAGCTATTTCAGCCTTACGTTGGATAGAAAAGACTGAAGCGGTCTTAAAAATTAGTAAGTGTGTTGATGAGGATAAAATCGTGTAGGCTTCAAATCTTTTCAAAGATGAAGCATTAGAGTGATGGAATACCATTCTACAATCAAGAGGAAGTGACATGGTCTACAACATGGAATGGAACACTTTTAAAGAAATAGTTGAAAGGAAGTTATGTCCTCCTCATGAAAATGAGCAAATTGCTAATAAATTTCTGAATCATAGAATGATTGGGGTAAATTGTAAGGAATTTACTACCATATTCTTTGAATATGCTAGGATAATACCAACACTAGCCTCGCCAGAGCCAGTATTAATCTCCTGTTATATCTGGGGATTAATCAGTGAAATCAGAGATATAGTCAAAGCAGCAAGACCGCAGACCATTGAAGAAACAGTAGAGCTTGCTAATACTCTGACTGATGGACTGATACACACATAGGAAGAAAAACAGAAAAAGAATCTAGCTCAAAGGATTACCCAGGAACTACGTTCTGGTAATTCCTATCGTGGGAAAGGAACAAGTTCATCTTCTTCTTTCTGTAAGTTCTGTAAGAAGAAACATTCGGGAAAATGTGCGGTATCCTGCAATTTCTGCAAGAAGCCAGGACATAAGGAAGAAGAGTGTAGAATAAAAGCTAGTGCTAGAATATTCTTCAACTGCGAAGAGACATGTCATATTCGGCCAAACTACCCAAAAATAGCTACAGCAATTGACAACAAGGCAAAGACAACAGAAAGACACAAGAAGAATGCCAGAGCATTCGTACTGACAGTTGAAGAAGCTAAGATGATTCCTGATGTAATTGCTGGTATGTTTTTAGTTAATGATGTTTATGCTAAAGTATTATTTGACTCTGTCGCAAACCAAAGTTTTATAAATACTTCTTTCTGCCAACTTCTCAATCAACCATTAACTAAACTTCACCAAGACTGTACGGTGGAAACGGAAAATGGAAATTCTATCAAAATAAGCGAAATCCTTCAGAAAGGAAAGATAGAATTTTTAAGTCATAAATTTACCGCTAACCTCTTACCGATGAATCTAGCCGGATTCAATGTCGTATTATGAATGGATTGGTTAGTAGCCAATCATGCACGAATTTTGTGTGATCAAAAGTCTGTAGAAGTTCATACGCCAACTGGCGAAAGGATCACAATTCAGGGAGACAAGCCGACAGGGTCAACGAAAGTTCATCTCTGTGATGAAAGCTGCAAGCCACGTATGAAAAGAAGGAATAGTGTATATGATTTCGGCAATCATTAACACTAAAGAAAAAGAGTTAAAAGATATTCCCATAGTATCTGATTTCTCGGATGTCTTCCCAGAAGAGTTACCTGGGTTACCGCCAGATCGCGAGGTTGAATTTAGAATTCACCTAGTACCAGAAACTGCACCATTGCCAAAGCACCCTATCGTCTAGCACCAACAGAGATGCAGGAACTAAAGAAACAGTTAGACGGATTATTAGAAAAGGTTTTATACAACCTAGTTCATCGCCATGGGGAGCACCTGTGCTATTCGTCAAGAAGAAAGATTGATCAATGCGTATTTGTATTGATTACAATGAATTGAACAAGATTACGATTAAAAATCGGTATCCACTACCGAGAATCAATGATCTATTCGAACAACTTCAAGGAGCCCGATTCTTTTCCAAGATCGACTTACGCTCAGGATATCATCAACTGAAGGTACAGGAAGAGGACATTCCTAAAACTGCTTTCAGAACAAGGTATGGCCATTATGAATTTACAGTCATGCCATTCGGTTTAACCAATGCCCCACCAGCATTTATGGACATGATGAACAAGATATGTAAACCATACCTGGATAAATTCATAATTGTTTTTATAGATAATATAGTAATTTACTCCAAGAGTAAAGAAGAGCATGCAAAGCATTTACAAATACTTCTGACATTATTGAGAAAGGAATAACTTTATGCTAAGTTCTCAAAATGTGAATTCTGGTTGCAAGAAGTGCAATTTCTTAGACACTTAGTTAATCATGAAGGAATTCATGTGGATCCAACAAAGATCGAAGTCATTACCAAATGGAAAGTCCCTGAATCCCCAACAGAAGTAAGAAGTTTTCTTGGATTGGCAGGGTATTATAGACGTTTCATTCAAGATTTTTCGAAGATAGTCATTCCACTAACCAAACTCACCTGCAAGTCAGTTAAGTTTGAATGGGGACCGAAACAGGAGGAAGCATTCAATATTTTGAAGCAAAGATTAACTAACACACCAATACTTGCTTTTCCAGAAGGAAATGAAGACTTTGTAGTCTTTTGTGATGCATCTAAATTAGGATTTGGATGTGTGTTGATGCAACGTCATAAGGTAATTGCTTATGCCTCTAGACAACTGAAGAAACATGAAGAAAATTATACAACAAATTATCTAATTCTCTGTTGGTTATTATCTAATTCTTTACTAATAAAAAAATTGAGTATAAAACGCCAAAAACTACAAACACCAAAACGCCTGATAGTATGAAAACTGTGAGAACGAATGCTAGCAAAGCACGTTGTTGCTATATAAAACGCCAAAAAATGCCAAACAAAGTATTACTGGAAAGCAACACTAATTGACAGATGAAACTGAACAAAACAGTAATTGCAAAAGAGTAAAATGAAGAGACGGTAACATTATTGCTAAATATTTATTATATTAAAAGTCACTACATGGGAAATTGAATTTATTAAGCTTTTCAAAACGCCATAATTGCCTGTCACATTATAGGCCCTGCATCCTATATGGCACAACAATTGATAAAAAAATAAACATCAAGAAAATTACTGACGTTTTTTACCGCCAAAAACAAATATCTATCTGCCCCCCCCCCCCCCACCAAAAAAACTCATTATATAAGTACAACAGATAAACAAAAGCTTCACACTCTTCACATTCACTAAAAACGTCACATCTTGTCTAAAAAGCCATTTAATTTTAAAAAAAAATGGTACATGTTATTGCATGGAGGTTTGAGAGGTCAGAGGACGTTTCGTTATTAAGTTCTCTGACAGGAGAAGGGTGAAAGTCAAAACAATCAAAGCCATACTTAGTTAAAACGTCAAAATATTTACTATGTTCCTGGTCTAAAAAACAATAAAAACGCCACGTATTTGTTAAAAGCCAAAAAATGGAGCGGTGATGTGAGACGCGTTTAAAAAAAGAATATAAAAGGACAAAAAAACCCCTCCGCCCTTTACTATGTCGCGTGACACGTGTTACGCCAGGATCCGTTCTCACCGTTCTCACACTTTTGGGCGTTTTCCCCTGATCCCGTACCTATATATATAGGGTAAAGTTCATGCGAGAACCACCTTTATTGCGAGAACCAATGTGAACACAACCTAAAATAGCTAAAAAAACCTTAAAAAAACTAAAAAAACCTAACCCCCCAAAGCTAAATGCTAAAAACTAAACCCCCCAAAAAACCTAACCCCCCCCCCCCAAACCTAAACCCCCACCCCCCCCCCCCCCCCCAAAAAAAAAAACTAAAATGCTAAAAACTAAACCCCCAAAAAACCTTAAAAAAATCTAAAAAACACACAATTTTTTTTTTAATATTTTTTACATTAAAATCGCTACTTTTAGTAGCAAATTTTTTTTTTTAAATGTTTTTTTTTTTTTTTGCTACTAAAAGTAGCGATTTTTTTATAAAAAATGTTTAAAAAAATTTGGGTGTTTTTTAGCTATTTTTAGGTATTTTTGGTTGTGTTCACATTGGTTCTCGCAATAAAGGGTGGTTCCTAACGGATCTTTCTCCTATATATATATATATATATATATACATATATAGGGGACCGCTAAAATGAGAACCACCTCCAGTTGTAAGAACCGCGAGAACCACTTTCTAGCCATTAGATCAAGTAGATAGATGGATGGATGAGATTAAAAGTATTTAAAAATAATATTAAGTATTTTTTTTCTTGTTATGTCTTTAATATTTTAATCCAAAAGGGTATTTAAGTAAAATTACTCTATTTTGTCTTTTTGAGTTTATTGTTTTTTTATTACTTTATTGTATTATTATATTAGATTTTTATTTTTTAAACATAGTTTTTTTATTAAGCATTTTTAAATTCAGATTTATTTACAGATTTTTACGTTTAACGTTTTATGTTTTTACGCCCGGCCTTTTCACACCCCGTTTTTTGACGCGCCGTTTATACGCCCGACTTTTTCACGCGTCGTTTTTCCAACGCGCCATTTTTACGTTAACGTTATTTACGTTTTACGCGCCGGTTTTTTACGTTAACGTTTTTTTACATTTTACGCGCCGGTTTTTTACGTTAACGTTTTTTACGTTTTTACATTTTACGCGCCGGTTTTTTACGTTTTACGCGCTGGTTTTTTACGTTAACGTTTTTTTACGTTTTACGCGCCGGTTTTTTACGTTAACATTTTTTTACGTTTTACGCGCCGGTTTTTTTACGTTTTACGTAATACTTTTTACGTTTTACTAAAAAAAATTTACGTTTTACATTTTACCTAAAACTTTTTACGTTTTACGAAAAACTTTTTACGTTTTACGTAAAACTTTTTACGTTTTACATTTTTACGTTTTACGTTAAAAAGTTTACGGTTTAACATTTTTTTTTACTAAAACTTTTTTACGCAACACGAAAACACCCAGAAAACGCAAACTCGGTAGGTGTCTCAGATAGATTGTTATCGTCATCGACTAGGGAAAAAATATAAAAAGCCAACAACATCAAAACAAAGTGTATCTCGAAAAAAAGGGGTTTGGCTCAGATTATCCGATAATCAAAAAGGCTGCAAAAGTGGGGTTGCAGATTCAAAAAACTTACCCTCCGCCATCCTTGCCGCGCCATCGTCATCTAAATTTACGTTTTTTTTCATCATCGTCGCCCAAAATCGACCATATCAAAACCCACATAATCAAAAGGTAACCATGCCTTGATTTCGATATCTGTTCAAACAAAACCCAGCAAAAGGTAACCTGTTCAAACATTCAAAAAATTCACAAATCACCAAAAATCATTATCCAAAAAATCATTGTTGTGATTCAAAAATCACTATCCAAACATTCAAAATTACTGTTGTGATTCGAAATCACTATCCAAAAAATCAGTGTTCGAATCTAGCAAAAAGCACCAACAAAACCCAGCAAAAACCCACAGATTCAAACATTAAAAATCACAAGCAAAACCCAGCAAAATCTCTTACCAACAAAACACATGAACATCATCAGTGAAACCGCCTCCCCTTTTCTGCCATGATCTCCACAAACGTGAAACCGCCTCCAACACCAGCACCGCCCACCAACCACCAACCACCACCGTCTTCCGCCGTCGACCAACCACCTCCACCTCCGCCGATCAAACATCTTTTGGGTTCCTTGGAGGAGATGAGAGATGGGTTGCAGGTCTGAGGGTCGCCGGAGAAACGAGCGGTCACAGTAACATCATCAGCCACCGCCGCTCACCCCCCATGTGTGGCGGCGGCATCCACCGGAGACGGAGAAGGAGGGGGTACAACGGGGGTAGGTGCGGCTGCAGTTTAGGGGGGGTGAGGGGTGTGCTATGTTGGCTATCTTCGTCGCCGGCAACTGGTGCTCCGCCGCCTCGTCACTGTCCAGCGCCGCCACCCATAGTGGTGGCCGGCTGGTCATCCTCGAGCAGGGAGGAAGGGTTGAAGATGAAGAGATGATGAGAGATGGGTTTGAATTTCAACAGATGTGAGAGTGAGCAAACTTTCAAGAGATGGAGAGAGAGAAAAGTGAGATATTATATTTTGAAGAAAGAGAAAAGTGAGCAATAAATGGAGAGAGAGGAAGGATATGACATATGGGGTAAAAGACTAATATACCCTTTATGTTGGCACAATGTGATTGGTTGAGAGTGGTTCTCGTGGTTCTTACAACTGGAGGTGGTTCTTATTTTAGCGGCTCCATATATATATATATATATATATATATATTAAACCAATCCTTCCCTCTCGGTATTCATCCTAGCAATGACGTGACGCCACATGGCGCCCTTTTTTCCTTTTCGTTTACGCCCCTGGACGTTAATAAAGTTATCATACAACTCAAAAACTTCAATAAGCTTACATTTTCCCATACCTTGAAAAGTACTCAGCGTGCCAGTACACCACATATACCGCCACAACTTGCAAGGTAAAATTCTAAAGCAATCCTATAGTCTCTAAACTTCAATAAAATTACTTTTTCCTAATCCTTGAAAAATACACCGTATGCGTGTATTCTACCGATACCAATGCGACACATGGTGTGTGTTTTTTCGTTTACACCCTTAAGTTTGTTAATATACATGTTTTGTCTTTCTATTTTAACTTTCCTAACATACATGTTTAGTCCATTTACTTTAATAAACTTCATATACTTAGTTAACTTTGAAGATATACATGTTTAGTTTCTTTACTTTAACTTTAGTAATATACATGTTTAGTCACTCTACTTTTATTCCTCTTAGTATCGGGTTTTTGTGTTTTTTTCTTGCTAAGAGTACGTGACGAACCAACCCGACTCTCGACGAAACAATTACTAGTTATTATTATTATTCATGACATGGACACAAGTGTAAATGCAGGATGGTTTGACTATGATAACCATAAACATCAAAACAGCTTGTTCCCATTCCTTCTGGCTGACTTAGTCGTCTCCTCCACCCACGCTATATTTCCTCCATAAATGGACACATCCACCTGCACAAATTTCACAACGAAAAAGGTCAAAATATCTAACTTTTTTCATGTCAAACAAATTTCAGTCAAACAAAAGAAGAAGAATCAGTCTTTTGTTGATCCAACACTCCATATAAACTCAACATCATCATCACCAACATTCAAAGATCATCACAAGATTTTTCATATCCCAAAGGAGGAAACATGGGTTGTTGCTTTTCTTCTTCTTCTTCTTCCAGTATTCAGAACCCTAATTCCACTGGCAATCTAAGTTCAGGTATAAAGATGAAATCTTTCTTCTTTTTTCTCATAGATTATGTGATTTTATTTGTGGGTTTTGGATCTTTTTTGTCAAATTTGTTTGCTTTATCATTCATCTAGATTTTTCTGTATTTCTTTATGTTCTTGAAATTGATGTCTCTGCTGACTTTTTATCAAATTTGAATTATTGGGTTTTAATCTTTTATATTTGATACAGAATCTTACTTCAATGAACACCATTGGGTTTTAATCTTTTTTATATTTGATACAGAATCTTACCTCAAGTAACACCTGAAATTCTGTTTCTTTATGTTTTAATCTTTTTTATATTTGATACAGAATCTTACCTCAAGTAACACCTGAAATTCTGTTTCTTTCTTTATTTATTAATTATTTATTATTTATTTACTCTTTTATACGTTATGTTTATATAATTATATTCATGAGTTCTGTTTTTTTCTAGTTGACTGTATTGCCAGATTTGTATAAGTTCATGTTGCCTTTGAATTACACAGTTTATGTTCTTGGAATTTTTTTCTCTTGACTTTAGTCAAACTTATATGTTTTCATGTAACTATGACCATATAAATGAAATCTCATGTTTGTATTGTTTTTATGTAACAACAGCCATTTCACAGACCACCATCAACAGTACTACTACAAATTCATCATCAGGAGCAAGCAAACTATCCCATGACAGCCAGTTTTCAGCGGCAAGTGGTGGCGATGAGGCGGGACCCGGTGGCCAGATCCTGCCTCATCCCAATCTTAGGGTGTTCAGCTTTGCTGAGCTCAAAACCGCCACTCGAAACTTTCGAAGCGATACAGTTCTAGGCGAAGGTGGTTTTGGGAAGGTTCATAAAGGCTGGCTTGAAGACAAATCCAGTTCGAAAAGTAATGTAATTGCTGTTAAGAAATTGAATTCTGAGAGCATGCAAGGATTGCAAGAGTGGCAGGTAATTCTGTTAGAGTGTTAGAAACACAATTTTTGATAATTTCCACTTCTTTAATTGTAAATGTGTCGATTTGGGTTGTGTTTGATCTCAAACCCGTCGAATAACAAAAGTTTGCTGAGCTGGTCAAACACGCTAAAGGATTTCCAAAATCTGCATTTAAGGCACATATCTCTTTCTAATAATTCGCCTATTAATTGTTTATAAAAAAAAGTAAAGAAAGAAAGAAAAAGTGTTTTATGGTTCCCGACCTGACCCGACCCATACGGGAAAACACCTCTAATGTGCAGATTATTTTTGTAACACTTTTTGTATCATAGTAGTCATTTAAAAGAAAAGAAAAAAAAAGTGTTTGTGGGTAAATAAGACACGACCCACACACCACTAATGTGCATAGTCTATATTGTAATTATCATATTAATCATTTATGAAAAGGTAAAATAGAACGAAAAAGTGTTTGTGGGTCAAACCGACCTGGCCATACTAAAAAACACCTCTAATGTGCCAAATTATTTTTGTAACAAAATTGCTTTTGTATCATAATTATCATATTGATCATTTGTATATAAAATGTAACAAAAAGAACGAAAAAGGGTTTGTGGGTCAAACTAACCTGACCCGTACTGAAAAAAGCCTTGGATGTTAATACTCACGAATTTCATGTTTTATTCGAGCAGGCGGAGGTGGATTTTCTAGGAAGGCTTTCGCACCCTAACCTCGTTAAACTATTGGGATATTGTTACGAGGGTACCGAGTTGCTACTGGTATACGAGTTTATGCAAAAAGGGAGCTTGGAAAACCATCTGTTTGGAAGTAAGAACTTTTACAAACAGTGAAAAATAAACACATGCCCGTAAAAGTATCGAATTTTTGTTTATGATATAAATTTATGATTGAACGGTATCTAATTGTGCAGGAGGGTCCACGGTTCAGCCACTTCCGTGGGATATACGGCTCAAGATATCAATAGGAGCAGCGCGGGGGCTTGCGTTTTTGCACACTTCAGAGAAACAAGTTATTTATCGAGATTTTAAAGCGTCTAACATTTTGCTTGACGGGGTAGGTTGAGTTACTAATGTACTTAGATTAATGATTGGGACGTGTTTTTCTGTTTTAATGACCTTTTTCATCCTTGTTTGGGCCAGTCTTATAATGCAAAGATATCTGACTTTGGACTCGCTAAAGTTGGTCCATCGGCTAGTCAGTCACATGTAACGACACGGGTCATGGGAACTTATGGCTATGCTGCTCCAGAGTATGTTTCCACAGGTAATATGAGCCCCTTAAGCTTAAGAACCTAACCACATGGTCCATAATTTATGGTTGTGAATTTATGACACTACACGGTCCTAACATGAAATTCGTGGAACCCGCAATCATGTTTGGCTAAACAGGTTGGGTTTGGGTTCACCTGGCGGGTTCGCGAGTTGATCTGTTTGTCCCGTATATTATTTTAAATGTGTTTTTACGTTATAACTTAAAACGGTCGTGTATTTTATTCCAAAACTAAAAGAGAAACTGACATTAAATTTAAATGTAATTGTTTTATTATGTATGTGTTGTCATAAATTTGTAATTTTAGAGTATTAATATATGCAAAAATATAAGTATAAAAGATAAAAAAAAAAAAAGAATACGGGTTAAATGGGTCATGTTTGTGTTAGCTCGTGAATATTCATGTCATGTGCCTAACATAATTATCGGGTTTGGGTCGTATTCGGGTTTGACCCGCCAACCGATGAACACGGTCCGTTTGGCACCACTAGTCCATCTGGCTACATTAAACAAGTATGTGGCGCAATCGTATCTAAGAACACATTTTATTTTATTGTACAGGGCATTTGTACGTTAAGAGTGACGTGTACGGTTTTGGAATTGTTCTGGTCGAAATGTTAACGGGCTTGCGGGCACTTGACACCAGCCGCCCAGCTGCCCAACACAACTTAAGTGACTGGGTCAAACCATACCTAGCTGACAGAAGGAAGTTGAAAAACATAATGGACTCACGGCTCGAAGGACGATACCCATCGAAGGCTGCAGCCCAAATTGCTCAATTGGCCCTTACGTGTCTCGGGCCCGAACCAAAAACCCGACCATCGATGAAAGAAGTTGTGGAGAAGCTAGAACAACTTGATGCTATTAATGAAAGGCCAAAGGTACCTAGAGTACACAACTCGGCTCATCATTCTCCGCATCGACATACACAACACACTTCACATCATCGTCGTTCTCCACAACTTCATGGTACTCCGGAAAGGAATCGAGGAAGCAATCGTTCACCAAAAGGGCGGTGAATTTACAGTTTTGCCCTTGCGGGATATTAATTCACAAGTGTCATACAGATTATACACATTTTGGTCAAATGTATTGTTTGTATAATGTATTATTGATTACCTTAGTGATTTTGTGATATTTGAGAATTGTTGATATATGAACTTCAAAGAGTTTATAGCAGTTAGACATGTTTGATCTTTGCTTTTGTCAGCATTTTCTTCAAAAAAAAAAAAATCATATAACAAACAAAACATTTTAGGGGGGAGAGGTACTGCACATACATTTTCAGGGTCATACTACAAGAAAACGATTTCCGTAAATGCCCATCTTAATACAAAATCTATCTGACTCACCTTTCGCCTAAGGGTTCAATTCCTAACACAACCCCAAGCGCAACATGAACCTAACACGAAAACTTGCCATGTCTAATTATATATATATATATGGAACCCATTAAGTCTAACTAACTCTTAACTCAATCTCCACCATTGGATTTGGCTGAGATTAAATCTCAGCCACTTAAACTCATTAAAATAACTGCTGTCATGGCAGTTTAGGACAGTTCTTTACGGTTTCTAGGGCATGTTTGGGTAAGCTTTTAGAAACAACTTAGGGCATGTTTGGGTAAGCTTTTTGAAACAACTTATTGACTTATTGGCTTTTTGAAAAGTCATAAGCTCTAAAATGATGTTTGGCAAAGAGGGTGTATGTGAGGGGAAAAAGCCAATAAGTCAATAAGTCACAAAATCCTGACTTTTCCAAAAAGCCAATAAGTCAATAAGTTGTTTTTAAAAGCTTACCCAAACATGCCCTTATTGACTTATTGGCTTCTTGGAAAAGTCAGGATTTTGTGACTTATTGGCTTTTTCCCCTCACATACACCCTCTTTGCCAAACATCATTTTAGAGCTTATGACTTTTCAAAAAGCCAATAAGTCAACAAGTTGTTTCAAAAAGCTTACCCAAACATGCCCCTAGCAGCTCCCCATTTTTCTGCCCACGTCTGGTAACCTCCAACCTGTCTCCTTTTTTTCCTCCTCACGTCGTCGCAGGTAGCCCTCATATACCCTTCTACACATCTGATATATACACAGACAAATAACATAGCTTTCATCAATCGCTATCTCAAACCTTCATTCAATCACAACCTGGTAAGCATCTAGATTTTAGTTAGGGTTTCTTATGATTATAAATTTTGTGTTTGTGGTTCTATCCCACCCGATTTGTCCCTAAATTCCTAACCCCTTTCAATTTGCAGATGTTTTACACCCCCACTGATGTACCATTATCGCTGAAATTTTCAAAACCAAGTTCATCTTTCACTTAACACTAATGTTTCTTCAAATTCATCTTGATTTTCAGTTATGTGGCTTTGCGAATAATCAGTCCATCACATAGCAGTTAATCGAAAATCGAAACCCTCAACGATTCAGAACCGATGTTGAAGATTTAGAGAAGATTCAGTTGGAAATACCCACATGGGTGAGAAGCCATTTTTTTGTTGTCTTCTTTTGTTCAGGTATTATACGATTCTTCAAGACTAAGAAGTTCATTCGTTCGTTCAGGTATCATACTCTGAATTAATCTAATCACACGAATTTGTTCTTTAAAGTTCAATCGATAAGTTCCATTGATGATCTTGATTGACAAATTGATGTTTCTCGGTTCAGCTTTAATAAGTTGATCTTGATTATTTTAGTTGAGAGAATGTTTGGTACTTAATTACCAGCAACTCATTTTTTATAACGTTCAAGTGAAATTTGCTATATATATATCATCCTACTTCACTGGTTTATATATATATTTGTGTTTTGGATAGATAAGTTGTAATTATTGGGTATGTTTAACTTTTAGAACAAACTTTAAGTTTATGTAATTTGATATATGTTTGGTTTTGATGACAATTTTTTTTTTATTTGAGATTATGTAGGTTGTTACGTAATGCACATGGATGGGGATTCTTGCATAATGTATGATAACTCTACTCACAGTTAATGACAAGTTTGTTTATCCGATTAAGAATTAATTGTTGAACTGAAATCTCTAACTTTTCCAGGGAGTGGTGAAATTACCCTGAGACGAAGATCTGTTGAATCACGTTCCACTGCTAATCCTACCACTTAAAGAGAAAGGTATTCATTTCCCCCTCCTTATCTTCTCCGAAATCTCATTCTAATTTGAAAATAGTAACATCGTTTTTATGCTTCATCTTCAGCAGTTGTTCTGGTGTTCTTGATATAACAATCATCACTCCTTATGAAACTCAAGTTATACTCGAGGTATTCCCCGTCGCAAGAAACCATCACCACCTATTAATGATTCAGAATTCGATGACTGGCTTCCACGCTTTGTTGTTCTCCAAGGACCATTTGTTTTATTGTATTTCATGTCCACAGGTAACTAACTAACTAACTCAACTCTTGATGATGTGCCTTTTATGTTTGGTCTTTCATTACCTAACCTATTTAATTGTATCTCTTTATTACATTGATAATTAGTACTTGTCTATTGATTTATTTAATTTTTTAATCTTATTTACTAATCAGGCCTTGAAGATAGTAGGTTTGTAGGACCCCATTCTATGTTCATGGAATTTATGTAGGTCTAAAGAAGTCATGTATTTTAACATCTAAGTTCTGTTTTAGTATGCTGGAGTGATAAGAGAAGCCGCTTGAAAGTGAATAAGGGCGAGAAATTCTGAATTGTTTATTTGGCAAGGCCTGTGGAGACATATAACATGTTGGCGATTGGGGCTTTGTTTAGATGGATGCAGAAACTGCACAAAGATGGTCAGCCCTGTCCGTTTTGAGTTTTGACCCATGCTAAAAATTGATCTATTATTTCCAACTGAAGGACGAGGAGGGTTAGTGTCCTTTTCCCTCATTTTATTATAACAAATTCTTATGTATGTTTAGGGAAGATTTGTTTACCTTGTATATTTTTGCACTTTTTTAGATACGTTGACAACAACGGGATAGTTAATAGACATTATGCAAATCACCTGCTTTAGATATTTGGCCTTTTGCCATGGAAACTACTGATGCAGAAGATACCAGAAATGAAAAGGTAACCCATATAGACTTGCGTAGATTTTGGGAGTAACTCCATGATCTTTTTTTTTTGCATGATCAAGTCCCGGGGCAGGGCTTTTGAAACCTAGCCTCGTGATGCTTTATAAAGTTAATAAGGTACTTAATCATGCAAGAGGGGACTTTTAGCTAAATTATATTATGTAAAAAGGTTTAATCATGTAGAAATGAAGGACTTTTTTGTTGAAAGTAAAGTCCAGGGATTTTGTTGTTATGTTTAAAAGAATAAGGGATTCAATCATGCAAAAATAAAGTCAATGAACATTACTCCAAGTTTAGTTACTTACAATTTATAGTGTTTTTTGTTTGTTGTAATTGCTCATATGTTAATGCAAATTGAAACATTGTACTGACTATTTTCTTTTCTCAAGATCTATCATTTATGTGTACGAGTGTTTTTATTTTGGATTTTAGCAAGAATGATGACATCTGAAACGATAAGCTAGGAAACAGTGACATTAACATATTATGTTTATACTATTATCTTAAGCCCTTTACGTGTCAAAGTTCTACGTCCCTTGAGCCCATGACGTCTTGATGTGGTTAAAAGACAATATAAGCGTCACACAAGAGGGGGGCGTTAAGTACTCTGCTTATATGGATGACAAAACTGTAACAAACGACAGTTTAACATGACCTTTGGCTGTTGTTGTTGTTGTTCTTTTCATTGATAATACCGGTAGTTGAGATGGGGTACTCTTTTTTATGAAGGCTGGAAAGGTTGCATGTTCGTCGGTTTGTAATTCACAAATGGTATGATGCATTGTGTTGCAATATTTAGCATTTGATATATGGTAATATTATCACGCTTTCTTTGTTTTATATGTCTAACTGACTTAACCAAAATTAAGTTTTATTTGTCAAGGGTTATTAACTTGTATGTGGTGAAAAAGGGTGGGCCAAGTGGGTTAGGTAAAAGATCAAAATAAGTTTGGTTCAAAGTGCCATTATATCTTAAGGGGTGATGTTGTTTATTTTTGTTAGAGTTAATTACTGTTTTCGTCCCTGAGGTTTGTCAAAAATAACAGTTTCAGTCTATTAGTTTAAAAATTGCGATTTTAGTCCATTAGTTTCATTTTCGTAACCATTTCAGTCCACTTTTCAAACGGCGTTTGTTTTATGCAGTTAATGGAAGCACGTGCTTGTCACGTGATGGGCAATTTGGGGGTCAGGGTTTGGATGAATAAGGGTTGGTGGTGTTTAATACAACTGGGTTTGTGAGAATTGGAATGGAAATGACCAAATTGCCCATCACGTGACAAACACGTGCTTCCATTAACTGCATAAAACAAACACCGTTTGAAAAATGAACTGAAATGGTTACGAAAATGAAACTAATGGACTGAAATCGCAATTTTTAAACTAATGGATTGAAACCGTTATTTTTAACAAACCTCAGGGACGAAAACAGTAATTAACTCTTTTTGTTATGTGAAAGGTCCAGTAGGTAATTGGTAGTGATTAGCAATCTATTCTCTCTAAATTGTGTTAATTTTATATTTAAGTTTTAAAAAATAAGTGGCAGAAGTTTTGTTAATTTTCTAAAGCCGTAGAGATTTTTCTCATGTTTTATTTTAATTTTATATTTTAGAATGTTGATGCAGTTCTAATTAATTTGACAATTAGTGAATGATATATTGTTGAAAGTTGACATTTCTTAAGCCATTCAGTTTGATTAAGGTAGAGCCCTAGCCTACATTCATGGTAGCATTGGAGTGTGTAAGACGAATATTAAGCCTCAAGTTTTTACTAGTAAGAGCATTGTTGTGGTAAGTGCAACCACACCATCTAAATATTTTTTTTTTTTTTGACTAATATGTGTTGTAATTGAGCTAATATTGATCGATTTGGGTTGTTTTAGTGTTGGGGTCATCAAGAAGAATACACATCATCGGTAATTATTTTTACATGTAAAGAAATTTTATATTTATATTTTATATTCCTTGCCCTCATACTTGTATAGCAACTTTAGGTAATTGTTGATGTAAAACATGAGGTTGCCTCTGACATTTCTAAGTGTCCCCCAAGAGGTGATGCCAAAAGTACCCCAAATTTGATAGATGGCCACCAGACATCAAGTTAGCAGGTCAAAAAGAGCCCCCCTTTGATGTCAAAGAGGATGATTCAAAAGCCGAAAAATTGAGGCGATAAACCATGTTTGAATGTTATTACACTTTCTGCCCATGTTGTTGTACGTTTCCATGCATGTATTTGCCTACCGTTTACTTTTGCACTAAAATGACACAATTTCATGTTTTACTACTCTACCGTTATTATTTTCTATCGGTTTATGGTTGTAAATTGTTGACGTTCGTTTTCCTTTTATAAATTAAAGAATGGTGCTTTTGTTTGTAATGTTGTTTAAATTTGTGTACACCTAATATAGATTATCTTTGTTTGTTACGTTGTTTAACGTAACCCGTCCATCGGACGGGTATTAAACTAGTTAATTTAATAAACAAGTAATGTTTGAGTCGTGTTCCGATTGACTTATTTAACATGTATAATTAAACATATCGATATGTCAACCTACTTAAAATTTAGAACAAAAAATACATAAAGATTTTACAACATCAACCCATTAACCAATTAATGAATTACGACACATTTATTACAACTCGTGAACTGTCTGCAACTCGGGTTACAAGATTTTAAGCATGTTTGAGTTCGGATTGACGTATCTAACCCTAACAAATATATTAAGTCATGTTCGGTTTTCGTCATTTTAAGTTTTTAACCCGCAACTCAACACGATAAAACCATAGTAATTGAAAACATGTGAACTTGAATTGAAAACATTTAAAACCATAGTACCAAAAAAAATTAAATTAACTTTTAAACACCACTGGTGCTAACTTAGATTTGAAGTTATTAATCAAATCATTATATCAAAAAATTAAATTAAATAACTTTTAAACAGACACCACTAGTGCTGTTGTTTTTAACTGAAACCAGTCCCGAAATAACTTAACTATTGGGTGCGAAGGAGGCAAGATCTTGGAGGATGCCCTTTTACGTCATCGCCACGTCAACATTCAAGGAGGATGCCCCTTCAAGGATGGACCAAGGGAAATGGAGGACCACCTCGGATCCATTATTGGATGGTAGCCGGGTACCGAGAAAACATTCAGGTTTGGGTTTGTGTTCGCGTTTGGGTTCGGGTTCGGGTTGTTTGGATTGTAGGGATCCATGGCAACATTTTTAAAAAGGATTGAAGAATTTTATAAAGTTGAGAGAGAGTTAGGGTTGGAATGGTTAAAAAATGGGGTGAAATATGTGTATTTAAAGATAAAATAATTAATTATTTAAAAAAATAGCAGTTATTAGAGGCATTAAATTCGATTTTTTTTATAAAAAACTAGCCGTTAAACGGCATATATTTGAATTGTGGAGGCATGGCAAGAACGGCATGGGGAAGACGGGGAGGATGGGAACGGGCCATGAGGGCCGGTGTGCTGGGGCGTCGCTGGCCCTAGGCCGCTCCCCACACCGAGTAGTCTTATACCTGAACCCGAACTAGAGCTAACCTAAAGAACCTGTACCAAAAATAACCTAAACCCGAATCCGAATCACAATAAATGGATCAGTCTTCAGATTGGAAGGGGTCGATTTGGGTAACCCGAAATCCTGATTCTTTTAGTTAATCTATATACTCTATTAAGGGAGCTTAGATGATGACATAGAAATGCCTACGTGTCAACTTCTCAGGTATGCCACGTAGTCCTCGCTGATGTCATAATTACGATTTATTTATTATATATAAATATTAAAATATGATTTTTTTAATATATAGAAACTAAATTTTTAGGAGGCAAATTTGAATTGCATGGGGAGTTGTATGGCCATTTAATGCACATCGGAGAGCTAATCAAATCAACTCTCTCTTTCTTCTCAATTCAAATTAAGAGCCTCATTTCTCTCTTTCTTCTCTCTTCAAACTTACTTCTCCTCTCTTCTAACTTCTGGCGATTTCTAGGGTTTCTGTTTCTTCTGGATTCAAAAAGCTTCAAGTTGAAGAATGTCTTCGGCAAAGAAGTCCGATGGTGAATCACCATCTTTGTCACTCAGTTTCATAGATGATTTGAATCCCTCTAAAGCTTCTGGGCATCCCCAATTCACTTCCAGGACCAAAATTCTGAGTATTGGTTTGGTTCCGGAATTGGTCTTGCGTCTTGGTTGGTAAGTGTCGTTAACTAGGGTTTTGTTACACGATTCTGATTTTGGATTTGGGGGATTTGGGGGTAGGCGTTTGGATGCCCGTTTGGGGAATTTAACCCATTTAACCTGATTGCTCATTTGACCCGTTTTGATGGGGATTTTATTGATTTTTTACTAAAATTGGTGGTGGTCAACCAAGGGCAACGAGGGTTTGTTTTGATAAAGAATGTAGGCAAAGTTTAGTTGTTGGAATAGATAAGCTTGCTTCTGTTTCTGTTACTTTAGGACCCAAAGGTAGATAAGTATGCTACATGTTTTTATTTAAAGGATTCAAATTTTCATATGAATATGCCTTTTGTAAAGTAGATGTTTAAACAACACTATTAGTATTTGATGTATTTATTGTTACCTTTGTTTGAAATTTTGTTTCAATTTAGTGTATAGAAAGTAAACCTACAATATTGTTATCGGTTTAGTTACAAGGTATTTTAAAAGACAGATTACAGGGGGGTTTCTAAAAGGATTCTGATACGCAATGAAAGCTGATGAAGCTCATGGGACAATACGATGGTAGGCTCTAAAATATTTGTACGTCATAACAGAAGACGAGTCGAATGTTTTGTTAATCTATGCAAATGACAACTTTTTAGGTTTGTTATTTGTTTATGGTGACCAGGTGAGCACAAATGGTTTAACATTGATTGCTTGGAAAGAACTTGCATACGAGGAAGGTATGAATTCTAATACAAATATGATAAATATGAATATTAAATTACAACTTTTTTGGTTTGTTATTTGTTCAGGGTTTACGCCTACAATCCCGAAGCAGACTCATCCGAAGCTCGCATAACTGCTCGAGTGTTGCTGGCAACATAACCCGACACTGAGAAGCAACTTCACCGAAATTCTGGACAAATTAAAGAATTTATTAGGAAAAGAGGTATGAACATCTTTAACACAAATAAACTCTTATTTTTCAAATATCAAATAAGTAGTATGATTTGATTGATAGGGGACAGTTGACCGTCAAATGTTGACTTCATCAAACAAGTCGATCGTCACATGGGATTCTCAAGTATCAACCCATTTATGAGTAAACACGTTGATTCAGTTTATGCTTTGTCATAATGGTTCAAATGTGTTAAGTTTGAAATTGTAGCTGAAATGATATGGGAAACGGGTCGAATGGGTCAGACTGGTCAGCCCTAAAGGTTCGACCTGTTTTGGATTTGTATTAAAGATTACCCGTTTGGACCCATTGCTTGCTCCACATGTTTTGCCTTTATTTACAAAAAATGTGGATGTCTACTACTTTTTTTATTCAGCTGGTCAACTATAGGGTTCGCAAGTGCCATGCTTTGTTGCAGCTTACATACCTACCGATGTTACTGAATTCGCCACATCACAAGTATGTCTTATTGCTAGGCCATAAATCCTTACATTATATTAAGCATTTTTTATCAAGGTAGGATTTTTTTATTGTTCGTGTTGTTTGTTGATTTGAACGCAGAAGAAGAACGAAGATGTGTTGGGGTGACGGTTGGATATGGATTGTTTTATTAGGGTTTTGCATGAAGTTGAGGAAGAAGAAAGGTGACAGTTGGAATGAAGATGTGTTAAGGGTGTCGGCTGATACAAAATTTTAGCTTAGACAAGCACCTTTTTTTCATTATCGTTTGTTGTATTTAAATATCTTTGTATTTAATTGCGTTAACAATTAACGTTTTTGTATGATTTACAGGTGAGAGTTTTTATTGGTCAACGACAGCTCGATACATGTAACACCTCGAAAATTCGTGTTCAATAAAATAACGACACGTGTCATACAAGACAAAAGTGTTAGAAACCCGGATCTAGTCAAAGATGTATGGTAGGATTTAAAGCGTCGACATGTTAATTAAACACCTCTGAACGACCTCATTATGAATCCCAAGACCCTAATATATATTATAAACATCCGATACACTCAAATCCGGTAAATGCTAACACTAATTAACTCGAATTACACAAGAATGGGATCCTACGAGGATGTGCACGACAACCTTCATTTACGGCACTTTCAAAAGGATCCAAGGAAAACCTTATATCATATCAAGGTGGTGTAAAATGTTCATGACCCAAACAAGAGGCCCCATACTGAAAATAATGGCCCAAAATCGTAATACACTAGTTACCCGTTCGAAACTTGAAAGGTCAAGAGAATTTTGGCCCTGATGAATGGCTTACGGACCGTAAAGGTCGACCCTTACGGTCCGTAAGGAGTCCCCAGATGCAGAAAAACGGGACAGCAGCCTGTTATGCCTTGTAACCGACTTAAAAACGATTTTCCTCTTCCATGGGCGACCCCTACATGCTCCTAGGCCCTAGAGACACTTGTTAATGATCTGGGAACAATGCTAGACTTGTGTGGCATGATCATAAGCATCCTAAATCACTATAAAAGGCCCTCATAGTTGCAACATTGTGATCACTCATTCCATCTGCAATTGGGGAGCTTCCTGGAGCATAAGAGCAGACCCAAATCATCTCTAATCGTGCATAGGACTTCTGTAAGTACCCTAGACCTTCCTTGATTAAGTTTTGCTTGGTTATTAGCCTAAAAGTCAAACCGTCGTAAATAGCGTTTGACTTAGCGATTATTCATAAGTGGTCCAGTGATTAGTCGAATTGAAGGTAGTTATAAGTTGGTAATTATGTGGGCAATAAACCCTTAAAAGGGCACCCTCTGATTCCCACTCTAACTAGACCATTTGTCGGGTCAAAGTTGATTAGAAAAAGTCAACAGAATGCTAATCTTCGATTTAACGCATAATTAACAATGTAGAAGGCATGTAACCTATTTTATCACTCATATAACTTTGTTTTGTTGAAGATGGGTTTGATCAAATGTTTATATATGATTGTATGCTTCATTGTAACACTTTTTTGACTTTGTATTGGCACTGAAGATGGAAGATTGGGTTGTGGTTTCTCAAGTTTCAGAGGAAAAAGGGCAACCAACAAAGAACCGACTTGGAGTCTGAAAAGGATAACTCGAGTGATGATGGTTCTATTGCTTCAACTACAGTGACATAAACCAAATAGAAGTGATGAAAAGGGGGAGAATTGAAAATGCTGGTGGGGTTGTCATGTGGGCAGGTAATTTTGGTTTTCTGTAAATGAATTGTGCCTTTTGTTATGTTCTTTGTATTGACTGAAAAGATAGAAAACATTAAACCTTTTGTTCTTTTTATGATAAATCTTGGTGTTTGACCATGTAAAATTTTTGTTACTATTTTCTCATCATGCATGTGGCTTTTTTAATGTTTATTACAGGGTTTTAGGTTGGGCACATGGTGGTTAAGCGCCTACGGTTAAGGCACAAAGATGGACCATCTGCAGACGTCTACTTGAGATATGGAACCTCACACGCCTGTGTGTACTACCCACTTTATTTTTTTTCCGAGTTCGGTAATTTCATTTTCTGTTTGCATTTGTATTTTGTGGTTTCTTTTTATAACACAACTTGCTAAAATGATTTAGGACCTCTTGTATTGTAGATGTAATTTTAAATAAAAGTTCAAACTTTTTGAGGTAGTTGTTAATAAAATATTGGTTAAGAATATCCTCTGTCAATAAAATGTTAGTTATTCATGTTGGATTACTACCTCAAATTGCTAGAAAAACAAAGTTTGTTTGGAAAGTTAACTGGCAAGGCCAATGGTACAAAAGTCAATCACTACTGATAGATAGTCTGAACTTAGCTAATTGAAGTTAGAAATTTAAGACCATACTTTTGTCATCTGATCAACCGGTAGCTACTATATATTTTATATTCATGTTGGATTACTACCTCAAATTGCTAGAAAAACAAAGTTTGTTTGAACAGTATCTAATTAGTTGAATCAGGGCCGGCTAAGCCCATGTGCAGAGTGGGCCTGTGCACAGGGCCCAAACCAGCATGGGGCCCAAAAAAAACGAAAATTCTGTATGTTATTATATAGGCCCAGGTTTTAATGAATTGAATTATTGAAATAGGCCCAAATCCAAACAAATCCCATCCCAGATCATTGAAAAAATTCAAGCACGGATTGGGAAAGTGGAAGGAAACCAAAAGACGCTGATTCGCTGAATGCTGATCACGCAGAGCCGCAGAGGAGACAAAAGGTCGACTTTAATCCGTTCAATCGTATTGCACGCACAGGAGTTAGGAGACAAGGATTTCAGAATCGAATCGGTCAATCGGATTATCGGAGTATATCAGTAGCAAATCGCAATTATCATCAGTCTGAGGTATGTTAATATCAGTCGAAAATTCATATGTTTTTTTGTGATTTTGTCTTTTTGATTTCGTTTTTTGATTGAATCAATGAATGTATTTTTCTTTTTGATTTCATAATATCAGTCGATTCGATTTCATATGAGTGTTTTTAACTTTTTATTGAATGAATGTTTCTTGATTGAAATATTGAATGAAATCATGAATGTTATTTGTTATTTGATTGAAATATTGAATGAAATCTTTTTGTGCAGAAGAGAAAGTTATGCAACTGTATGGAAGTAAATGCGAGGGCCCGAAAATGACTGGGATGAAACAAGGGTTAATTAGCGGGATCGGGTTTGGCGTTTCGTCTTTTTTACTTTTTTGTATGTATGCCACTAGTTTTTATGCAGGAGCCCGGTTTGTTGAGGCCTCAGTTTTTGCAATTCTTGATCGAAAGTCAAAGATTGACCCGGGTGATGAATCAGGTTTGACTTTGGAAATGGTGAAAGGGGAAATCAAAAATTTAAACTCAAGTGGCTGAGGTTGCAGATGGGTTTGGTTAGTCAAGAACCTGTCTTGTTTAATGACACCATTCGGGCCAATATTGCTTATGGAAAGGATGGTGACGCCACCGAGTCTGAAATAATAGCTGCTTCCAAGTTAGCCAATGCCCACAAGTTCATTAGTGGCTTACACCAGGTTTGTCTATATGCTTGTGTTGATCTATACATATTTTATAAATAGTTATGCTTCTATTACGATTACAAAGCAATACCTTTTCTAGTAATAATTCAAAATTTATTAGAAACGGATGGTGTGTGAATTGCAGGGTTACAATACAAGGAGTTGATCGAGAGCTTTTCTTCAAAAAACGCTAGAAGAACCACACTTTTCGCTTAGCAAGTACGTTCTATAACTTGATATTTTTGTTACACTATTTTTGTTAATTTGTTTTATCTATTTGATAACAATTATCGTAGTATTATGGGTTATTTGATTGAATGATCAATGAGTTTATATTATATGAAGATTTACGAATAGGGCCCAAATTTTTTTTCTCGAACAGGGCCAAATTTTTTTTTTGTGATTTTCAGAGACGGCCCTGAGTTGAATATTGACAGATTGGGTGGATTTACGGTTCTGTGATGGAAGATATTCTTACAGGATTCAAGATGCATGCACGTGGTTGGCGATCAATATACTGTATGTCACCTAGACCAGCCTTTAAAGGTTCTGTACCTATAAACTTGTCGGATTGTTTAAACCAAGTGCTCAGATGGGCTTTAGGGTCGATTGAAATCCTGTTCAGCAGACATTGCCCAATTTGGTATGGTTATAGTGGAAGACTAAAATGGCTCGAATGTCTTGCGTACAGAAACACAACCATTTATCCCGTCACCGCAATTCCGCTTCTGGTCTACTGCCGAAATTTAAAGCAAGTAATAGCAGCCCGTCGTTTACTTCTATCGAGAAATCAGGACATATCGATCCAGGAGGGCATCATGGAGGATCATATCTTTTATTGACCAGAAGAAAGAGAGCCGTGGGAATGAAGATCATGTCAAGCTAATTAAGGACTATAGGGCGAGAAACGAGACCGAACTAAGCAAAATTTATGACGAATCATATGTTTAACACTGTTTTATAAAGATATGTAACTAAACACAAAGAATTTAAATAATATATTATAATATGTTTTTTAGTATTTGATTCCGATCGTTATTAGAACAAACCGATCGTTATTAGAACAAACCCGTGTATTCACACGGGTATACACCTAGTTTACTAATTATAGAAGGCTCAAACTATACCAAGTGTGTAGATAGCCAACCCAAAACCATTTGAAATAACTGAAACAAGAAATTCAAATCCTCAAACACATGGAACCTGCAAGAGAACTAACCAAAACTCTTCTCAACAACACCAAGAACCCTAAATTAGCATGGCAGATCTTCAAACGAATCGCCTCAAATCCCCAATTCCCATCCGAATCTTTCAATAAATCACTTCCTGTTGTCACACGTATCCTAATTGGCGCCAAAATGTTCACCGAAATCAACAATCTCCAACAACTAATCCTCCAATCCCACACTTCAGATCACACATTACTCCTGCTCATGCGAGTTTTAGCACAATTGGGTCATGTTAATCTTGCTGTTTCTCAGTTGCAAGCATTTAGATCTCACCACCCGAATAAACCCATTTCAATTTCATTGTATAATTTACTTATTCGGTTTTCGATTCGAGATGATCACCCAGATTGTGTTCGGGTGCTGTATGAAGATATGGTTGTGTGTAGGGTGCCCTTTGAAACGTATACTTTTAACCTCTTGATTGGTGGGTTGTGTGATTCTGGGTGTTTGGAAGATGCACGGAAGGTGTTTGATAAAATGCGTGAGAGAGGGTGTGTGCCAAATGAGTTTAGTTTTGGGATTCTGGTTCGCGGGTATTGTCGGGCTGGACGTGCTGGTGAGGGTTTTGAGCTTTTGGAGGTGATGAGGAGTATGGGGGTTGGGTCTAATATTGTTGTTTACAATACGTTGGTTTCGGCTTTTTGTAAGGAAGGTAAGACGAATGAAGCGGAGAAGGTAGTGGAGATGTTACGAGAGGATGGTCTTGTTCCGAATGTGGTTACTTTTAATTCTAGGATCTCGGGTTTGTGTGGTTCTGGAAAAGTTTTGGAGGCTTCGAGGATCTTTAGAGATATGCAAGTTGATAACGAATTAGGGTTGCCTCAGCCGGATATGATAACGTACAATTTGATGCTTGATGGTTTTTGCAAGGAACGAATGATGGAAGAAGCGAAGACGCTGATTGAAACCATGAAGGAAAACGGTGTTGGTTTGAAAGTGGAAAGTTATAACATTTGGTTGTCGGGTTTGGTGCGAAATGGAATGCTCTTGGAAGCGCAAGGAGTTCTTAACGAGATGGCAGAAAAGGGCGTACAACCGACTATTGTCTCATACAATATCTTGATGAACGGTCTGTGCAAGAATGGTATGTTGCGTGATGCGAAAACGGTCATGAATTTGATGAAAAATGGTGGTGTGACTCCTGATGTGGTATCATATAGCATCCTACTTCACGGCTACTGCAAGAAAGGGATGATAAGTGAAGCTAATAAACATCTAAATATCATGATCGCCAATGGCTGTTTTCCTAATAATTACACTTGTAATAGTTTGCTCGAAAGCCTTTGGAAAGAAGGGAAAGTATTAGAGGCGGAAGAACTGCTGAAAAAGATGAAAGAAAGGGGTTATGTGTTGAATATGGTGACGCATAACATTGTTATTGACGGGCTATGTAAACTCGGCCAGGTGGACAAAGCCGTTGAAATCATGCATGATTTGTGGGATCAAGAGGATACTGACGGTAACAATAATAATAGTTGTAAGCCTGACTTGATAACTTATTCCACCATAATTAACACGTTATGCAAAGACGGGAAGCTTGACGAAGCTAAAAAGAAGTTCATTGAAATGATAGGGAGAAATGTATACCCTGATTCAGTCATTTACGACATATTCGTGTCTAATTTATGTAAAAAGGGAAAGGTATCTTCAGCGTTTCGGGTTCTCAAAGAAATGGAGAAAAAAGGGTACAACAAGAGCCTGCAAACGTACAACTCGTTAATCCTCGGGTTAGGAATGAAGAGTCAGTTCTTCGAAATGTACGGGTTGATGAACGAAATGAGAGAACGAGGTATCAGTCCTAATGTTTCTACTTACAATAACATTATAAGATGTCTATGTGAATCGGGTCAAACCGACGATGCCACTAAGTTATTAGACGAAATGTTGGATAAAGGCGTATCTCCTAACATTTCGACTTTCAAGTTGTTAATAAGACCATTATGCCAGATAGGAGAATTCAGACCGGCACAGGAAGTGTTTAATATTTCGTTAAGTATATTCGGTCATAAAGAAACGCTTTACAGCTTCATGTTCAACGAGTTAGTTGCGGGAGACGAGCTCTTGGAAGCAAAAGACGTTTTCATGTCTGCGTTGGATCGATGTTTCAGCATTGCTAATTTTTCGTATCAAGATTTTATCAACAGACTCTGCAAGGCTGAAATGTTGGAATGTGCTACTGAAGTTCTCAAGAAAATGGTTAAAAAAAGATACGCGTTTGAACCTGCATCGTTTATGCCGGTAATTGATGGTTTGCGCATGACGGGAAATAATCGCGATGCTGATGAGTTTGCTGAGTTGATGCTTGAGATGGGTTCTGAGGTTAAGGTTTCTAATCAAGTTAACCGGAATACTAAGGTGTATAACCGTAGAAAAGTTGTGAATAACGATGAAAGCAATTGGCGGAACGTACTCCACAGGTTTGGCTCTCAAAAGTCTTTCTTCTTTACGGTTTTCTTCATCCTAGCCAATTATATTAATGTTTCTTCTTTGTGTGATTGTTAACAGAGATGATGGCAGTGGTGCAACACTGAAAATTTTGAATAAGATACAGAAAGGATGGGGGTATGAAAGAATATTAAATATGCAGTCTCCAAAGTATGACTTCCTTGATGAATGAAGGTGTACTGATCAGACTTTTAAAGTATTAAGTGAGTTATCATAAACCTTGTAATGGTATATACACACACACATATTCGTTTTGGAACCAATAGTATACCGAGAACCGCGTAACGCACTTGTACGTAGTTCATAAAAGATAATCGGGAGTAGTGGGAGAGAAAAATAAAGGTAGTTACATAACCGTCTTGTGTATCAGGTTCAAAGCAATGGGTATAAATGCATTATGCGGTTCTCGCTGTTCTCAACATAAATATAAAGGATGTAAAACAAGATTTCCAGGTATTAATATAAACTCAATACAATCACTCAAACTTCTGGTCACAAAACTATGAAGGCTCATTGTTTGTTATAGTAAAATAGCTCTTCACAAACATAAGTTTTCAATCAACACCATTTAAATCCATGGAAAAACACGGGCCAACCAAATAACGCCCATGCCCTTATGGGTGGATTTATATTTGAAAATATAAATTCATCTATATATGTGTGTATATATATATATATATATATATTACTCCACACAAAAACCTATAAAGAAAACTTAACAATTGCCAATATAAGAACTTCCAGAATCCTGATGAAAATATTGGGAAAGGAAGATTTTTATTGTGCACTTCTTAGAAGCCATATGTATGTCCATGCATTCCTCAAGATCCGCATCACACGTCAACAACACCCACTCGGAGTCATCATCCAAGTACTTTATAGTGATAATGTTAATATCGTCTATGCTAAATTGCGTCATTATCTCTCTCTGCAAATCTACGAACCCCCAATCTTGTGACATATGCAATCTTATTTTCTGCTCACCACAAACAGCGTTTACGTGAAAAACACCTTCGTCCACATGTTTCTTATTCAACAATGACCTCCTTTGATCTTGAGGTGGTTTTTGTGTGTTGGAAATGTTTTCTTTTGAACAACAAAGGGTTGAAGAACCGGAATTGTCGCTGCCACATGATGAAGAACCGGATGGTCCGGATGTTGTCTTTTTGACACATCCGCTAGTCGGTTTAGGATTTGGTGAATTTTGGGAGCTTAATTCCGGGAAGTTTGTATAGAATGATCCGAGTTGAATTGTACCTTCTGCACCTTGGACCGAATCAATGATGAGTTGGAGCTTTTTTAGCGAATGGCCGACTTTCTTGATCTTTCGAGATGGCCATCTCATTATCCCGTGTTCCCTGCATATCCTCTTCAGAGTTGTCGGGCAAACTGAAACCGTAAACCAAAATTAGAAACTTGTAATTACAATATTAGAATTTAAGACTAATTCGATAAAAAGGTAACTAGTATGTTGACCAAATTCCAAAAGATATAATCAGAACCGGGTCAACTTTTGACCATGTTGACTTTTTCTTAACATAAAGAGATAGTGGCTATGGCTAACCTCCAATGCTCTTGGCAGCATCTTTGAGACTCCCCGGAAAGTATTGCTGGAGAAGTGGTAAACTTATGTTTCTTTCGGTCTTTACTCGTCGCTTTTCTTCCGATCGTTTTGTTGCCAATGGCCGTCTTCGCCCTTTCGGTTTCAAAGTTGTCTGAATTTGCTTCCTGTCTCCAGTCAATGTTGATTGATTATAATCCCATTGGTTTATCACTTTGAATTCTTGTGGTTCCTCTTTGTGGGACCCCAAGGAAACAATGACGCTTTCGCCCCTCCGTTGGGCTTCCATCATGTCGGAAATCCAAGACGACTCGCCTTTGACCGAAACCGAATCTTCTTCTTTCGCTAATTCATCATCATTCATCACATATAAACTCCTGGAAACACGCTGCATCACACATGATATCGAACTTAGCATCTGTTTTTGTTCTTCATCGCTTCTGCAATCACGAGGGAGAAAGAACTCCAAAACGAAATCAGCGGGTCCCGTGTAGGCGCTTCTTAGGCGTATTGCTACCGCACCACCAAGCCCGAACACCTTAGCATGCTCCGCTAACGGATACTCACTTATACAAAAACCCGTGATGTCAGTAGCAAAGCATGGTTGGTTTGTGCCAATTGCTTTACCAACAATACCTTCACCACGAACCACATGCAGCTCAGCGCATGCGTCATAGAATCCTAAAACATTAGGATCAAACACATAGGACGCCGAACTTATGATCGACATGCAACCAGCAGATTGATTCTGGCATCCGGGTCGACCTTGTTGAGCGCACGGGCTCCATGTTTGAGCCAAGGGCAAACAATGCGCGTCACATACCGATTTCAATACTTGTCTGATCTCTGTAACAGCTAATTCATAGGATCCATTGTAGAGATCCTGATACATAGGATTAGCAACAAGTTTTGAATTGGCATTGACAGCTGTTTGATCGTTAAAGAATGTATCGGTCAAACGATAGTCAAAAGGTTTCACATCCGCTTTGTCTTCATAACACCTCTCATGAGAAAGGTTCTGGTATAGACATGTGAGGTAGGTTTTTGAGGAATTAAGGTACGATGACGACGATTGTAAATCATATGATGTGTCATCTATAGCCGTTAGATCACTTTCCTTAATCGATCCAAACATGGAGGATAGATGATCATTCATATTAACTTGTCTTTTTATTTTATTTTTTTGAATAAACAGAATAAAGCCTAGAAGAAAAATAAGAAGGAAATGAATCAGGAGCCAGAACAAAGAAGGTTGAGATACAACAAGAAGAGGAACTTCCAGGAAGAATCAGTTTCGCGTGTCTCTGCGTATCGCATCCGCCTGTGCTGCACGCGCATGGTTTCTTTTAACAAAACGAACGAAACGAATTTGAAATGCTCGGGAGAAAAGGAAGACTCACTTGTAGTGCTGTTTGAGATCCTAGAATAGGATTGAAGAAGGGTGGTGAGATGTAGAACAAACTATATTAACTATATTCTTATGAGCTTGCGCAAGTTAGACTTGTGGCTAGTTATATAGGAAGAGAGAGAGAGAACGAGAATCTTATTTTTTGAAAATAAAGTGGGTGGGAACTCTTGGGCATAGCATAGCATAACATGATAAGCATGTATGATTAACAAATGTAACATAAGTTGACTATGTTATTATAACGACAACCTTAACAAGTTAAGATCAAGTCTTACAATATATATGTAGTCTTTGTATCATGGTTTACATGTAGTAAAGCAATATTCGATCGAGCATCACCACAATCTTGCTCCTTGTTCGATTTTGAGCCAATACTTTCGTTTTCAATGATCAACGGTATCGAATGCTCTTTTGTCTATTATGCATTCTTTTCCTCTTTTGTCGTGTTTTGGTATCCCGTGTGAACTCTTATCAAACTTTTCAAACCTCGCATAAGAGTGAGAAGGGTTGTTTAATAAAGAATCAATTCTAAGTAGAGAACCGTAAAAAGCGAATAAACACTTGCACTTATTGTTTTTAAATGCGATAATATAATATTATGATTTAACCGTTGCCATTTCTCTCTCCTGCTATATCTGGCTTCCAAAACATACAATTGATTTTTTGATTGATTTACATATAATGTGATTTTTCGAGTCGAGTATCTTGAATCCTCATCAAGACAGGCTTAAATTCGCTAGACTAGTTTTTTAATTCAATATTGAAAAACATTTGTGTATGTAATATTTTATGGTCCATAAATTTCGTAAGCTGAGAAAGTGACAAGTATCTACATATTCTTTGTGCAATCCTCGCTAACATATAGCACTACTTTTTGGTAACAAGTGGCTATTAGATCATCCCAAAGGTTTTAGATTCTTCATGTAACATAGCCTATGAATATCCTTTCTTTTATATGTCATTACTTTACTACCAAAATATGGTTATATCTCATTACACCCGGTGGTTATAGAATAATACCAAACACACCTTTATAATCAACTTCGTATATCACATTCATGCCTAGATAGATATACATTTTGAACTTGAAGTGAAAATGTTACTTAAAACCAATGTTGTAAAATAAGGTCTAGGTGGTTTCGTACTCATCGAGTAATCGTTACAAGGTACTCTGCTAATGCGATTTTCTTTAACTCCGCATAATTACTCAAAATCGATCAAAGGCGGTCAACCTCGATTAGAATCGGATTTAGTCGGTCAACTCCAGTCGAGTTAGACTAAAAAAATAATAAAACATAACTTCTATGTCTATATTATTAATGAACGGATATCACTTTTTAAAATACTTTAGTGTTTGAACATGTATATTTTTATTTATATTGATTTTCACGTATTTTGTTATAAATATTAGTAAATTATGGTATTTGATATATATATATATATATATATATATATATATATATATATGTAATTTTCCAAAAATTAATTTCTCTATAATTTACTATGTCCAATTATTCTCTGAGTATTGTTCGCCTAGGCCAAGTGCTAACAACTCCCTGGTTGACCAACATGGGAACGCATAGTAACTTCTGCAACCATGCTTAAAACAATGCAATATATATGATTACAAGATACGTGATAGAAGATTGTTTATACATCATCCACAAGTATAATATACAAATTCATATTTCATTTGGATCACATAACAAACAAGACGGACCGACCAACATATAAAAACATCATGTAAAAATGTGTATTTGTTTTTCTCTAGTCTTCTTTTTTACATGTTATTTACGCCCTGCAACCTGAGTGACATCGATTCACCGAACATTTTTTAGAGTAGCACCGGTGAAAACAATCATGGGTCCTTCGTTGATTATAGTTTGAAAATCAAGATGAGAGAGTTATAGAACATAGGGTGTGCATGTGGTATTATAGAGTTCTTTAAGGGTATAAGTGAAAATAGAAGTATTGCTTACGTTAGCTTTAAAGACACCATTATGATTTAACTTTAAGCCCTTTGGGAACGTGGGGAGTCCATGGCCTTTTCTTGTTTCTGTTCCATCTCGCCGCATACAACTCTTTCTACTCTCGATGTCCTCGGACAAAAGACATATATAAAATAATGTTTACAAATAAAGCTTAGAAATTGTCATATTTTAACATTTTATATCAAGTTTTTTCTTTCATTGTTTGTCTCAAATAGATCGTTTATTTTGTTGGTGTAAACATAAGTTTGACATTGAAACATGATATATAGAAGAACTCGAAGCAAGCATATAAGAATGTAGGTTGCTTCTCTTATTAGTTATTACAAGATAGTTTTTTAGATAAAATGATATGAGGCTCTTATTAGGTATTACAATATAGTTTTTTAGATAGAACGCTATGAGGCTCGTATGTTGGGGGTATGAAAGTTACAATCAGTGGTGGATCCAGGGGTGTTCCCGGGAACCCCCTTAGTTTGGAAAAAAATTGAAAAAAATAGTGGAAATTTTGTATGATTTAAAAAAATATAGTTAGAATTAGTGAAAATCTATCAATAGGAACCCGATGGGAAAAATTCCTGGATCCGTCACTAGTTACAATGTAGATAATGTGGATGTGGTTCTGGCGAATATTGTCAAAGGTAGATTAACTAACTAATATACATTTGATCTATATATGTCTATATCTATACTATATCATATTACATATAAAAAAGACACTGAATTTAAGTGATTACAAGTTTTAAAGCATATGGTAAGATATTTTAAACTATATTGTTGACTTTTAAACTAATTTTCGATCAAGAATTTTAACCGGGTATAACTTTTTCATATGTTAAGGTTAAAAAAAAATACACTGTAAAAACGAGTATTTTATTTACTTTAATTTGAGTATGATATTGCTACAGTTTCTTTTAATTTAAAAAAAATTACATGTTACGTGATTATCAGTATCTGTTTCCTGTTGTATCACACGTACACCCATGTAGTTTGTGTGTATATATAGAGACACATGTGATTAGTTTATAAATTACATCATATGTGTAGACTAACTAACATAAATATTGTAGAAAAATGACAACTTAATGAGAAAATATTGATGGTTAAATTATATTAAACTTGTGGTCATAAAAGTTTATGTACATCTCTAATACGTCATATTCTGGTAATTAAATATCAAGTATATATGTATTTTATATCTTAATTACCTAATTTTTGATGGAAATAAGGAGCATAGTTAATGCTTACATGACACGTTGAACCACGTCACCGTTTCCTATTAATTAATCTTCCACTAACATGTGGTCATAATTATAATTATAATTATAATTATTGTTAGGATCGGAGGCTCTCATGATAGTGTTTGTTTGTTTGAAATGAATGATCAATGAATATAAGAACATGTTAGGTGCAGGGGAAATGAAAACAAACTTTGTAAACACAATCAAAGGAGGAAATAGTTTGATAAACAATTGCTTCACATAGAGTCAAAAGATTACAAATCAAAGCAAAAGATTACAGTCATGCTTACAAACTATACTCCCCCTCAGCCTGATGCCCCAAGGTTGGTTGCACACAAGATGAAAGGATTAGACATGAGGAGAAGAACCCACTCAGTCAATCAAATGTAACAGTACAGGGCACTGTTACATTTATAGGCAAACCAAACCACTGAGGTATCTCAGCTGACGTCACCATGAAAGCGACGTCTAACAGCCTAACAACCTGTATCTACTGTCCTTACACAAACACTGCTAACCTAACCACTGACTATACATAAGACAAACAATTTACTAAACAGCTGCTCTCCCTTTATGTCAGTGCTTTCCTCAAGGTTGATCAGTCCTTGACTGGGCAGTGCTTTATCATCAGTAGATAGGACCAGCAGTGTTGAATACTTCAGGGTTTTCATCAGCAGTTGAAAGGACAGCAGCAGTTGAATATGAGCAGCAGATAGAGGCCATCAGTTGTTATAAATCACTTTCAAGGGGAGAGCAAAGTGTAAACTGCTGCTTTTTGTGAATCCACTGTTGTGACCTGGTTTTGGCTTTACATTATCTGTTCCTCTGGTAGGGTTCAATCCCAACAATCTCCCCCTGGAACAGATAATGCCAAAACCTGTCATTATTCTGGATCTTTATTCCTCATCAGAAGTTCCCTTACATGTCTTTTAAATTCTTCTTCAAATTCCTTGGAACTTGTGTCATCTTCATCCCTGCACAGTGTAAGCTCAAGGAGATCTAGTTGATCTTCAACACCCAGGCCTAGTGCTTGATTCCTTGATATATGCCTCACTTCTCCATTGGTTCTGACCAAGGTCAATACGTGGGTCTTTTTATCAGACATCCACTTTAGTATTTTTAAACCAAATGGGTTTCTTGGGAGAGATTTATTTCCTGATGAGCTGGATGCATTTGGCCTTGAGAAAAACTGTAAAGCAGTATCTTGAACTTCAGACATTCTTTTAAAAGCTTCTTCTATGACTTTGTTTGCTGCAGCTATATCTTCTGCAACTTCTTTGTCAAGCAGCTCTTGTTTCTGTTGTTGATCAAGCTCACTGTCTGTGATATCTGCTGATGATTGTTTGCTTACTACTTTGACCCTTTTGGTAAGGTCTTGTAGTTTTGCTAAGTTTTCTTTATCTGAAGCCAATTTCTTGGTAGCTTCTTCAATCAGATCATCTTCTTTAAGCCTTTCTTTTTCAACAGTCAGCATTTCCTTCCTTTCTTTTCTCAACCTTGTAACAAAGGCTTCTGCTGTGCTGATCTGTGTTTCAAAGGTCTTGACCTGTTCCTTTAGCTTTTTGTAGTCAGACTTTTTAGGAGTGTCCCTCCTTTTCCTAAGTCTTTCATAAGCTTCGTCTGTTTGCTGCTTGGTCCATTTTGCTATGGCACTTGCAGAATCCACTCTTGCATCTACCAACTCCTGCTTCTTTCTCTTGTATTCAGAAATAAGATCAGCTATGAGCTTCTTGTATTTATTCCAATTTGGAGCTGTCTTCTTCTTTCTTGGATCATTGTTAACCTTTTCAATTCTTTTTGCCTCATGCTTTAATGCAATTATTGGCCAATCTTTGAAATCTGTTTCTTCAGCAGGATAAAACTTCTCTTTCATTATGTATGCAAGATATTCCTTCCTCAATTCATTTCGTTGATCTGCTTCAGGAGATATGCTTGACATTTCCTTGTTCAAATCACTTGCATATTCCTTTATTTGTTTAACCTTGTTGAGCAGGAATTCTCTTCTTTTCAAAATAGCTTTATTGCCTTGATTCTTGTATTCAATTTTGGCTCTTATCCTTGCTTGTCTTACTTTCATTTCAAGATATTCATTCATGTCTTCTGGAATTATGAAACCTATGAGAGAAGGAAATTTCCTTTTTGAAGGATCATCTTCAGTGTAAAATTGTTTCATCTCATTTTTCACAGCTTCTAATTCCAGTGGATTCTTAGCAGCAACAGGATCATACTTTTCATCAGTGTCCTGAGTTGTTTCTCTTTTTCATTTGTAAAGCTTAGGAGGTTGTGATGCAAGACTGGTGGGAACAGTGGAAGATGACTGACTAACAGCTATTGAAACAACTGGTGTCTCAACATCTGTTGTCATTACAACTGCTGATATGTCAGCAGTTGTCTTCTGCTTTTGAGCAGGGGATGGAAGTGGTGATGTTGGTGGTGATGGTGGTGAATCATCATCTGATATGAGATTTCTTCTCCTTTTTAATGAAGAAGAAGCAGATGATGTTTTGGGTGGATCAGTGGTGGTAGATTGGATAGCAGTGGTTTGTGGCAGTGATTGACTGACAGTGGTTGAAACAACTTGTGTTTCAATCACTGTTGTCCTTACAACAGATGTTGTAACATCTGTTGTCTTCTGTTTTATGACAGGAGGCAGTGGTGATGATGTGATTGTAGATGATGATGGTGGAGCAGTAGTTGTAGTGGTGTGTGGTAGAGTGGTGTGTGTTGATGACGTAGCAGCTGTTTGGCTACTGACAGCAGTTTTTGTAACTACTGCTGTATCAGCTGTTTGGCTAACAGGTTTTGAGACCTGCTTTTCTTTTTCTTTTTCAGGCTCAATATGGAGGCCATGCTCTATTCCCTTCGTATTCATTTTTCTCAACAGCTTGATATTCTCCCCCTTTTTGGCATTATCTGTAGGAGGGTTATCAAGGAATGATATGGAAGAAGGAGCTTTGCCAGAGACACTTTGAATGCTTGCCTTTATAGCCTTGATATCTGCTTGAGTGTCCTTGAACCTTGATTCAACCATGTTGGTCAGCATTTGTACTTGAATAGCATGCTTTTTGTCAGCCTTAAGTTGTCGTGCTTCAAGCATGGGTTGAAAAATATTCCAAAGCTCATTTTCAGCAAATGCATGTTGTGCAGGTGCTTGAGCAGGAATAGCAGTGGCTTGTGCTTTCTGAGCTTTTAGAATCTCTTGCACCATCTCCTTTATTTCAGCAACTGATTCTTCAAGTTTGTCAACTCTGCCCGTCAATTCCTGATATTTTGCATCATCACCTACTTTAGTAGGATCATCTGAATCCCCACCAGCAGTGGTTATATCAATGTGTGTCTTAGGGACAGAGTCCCAAAAATCACCCATTAATGCCCCTTGTTCTCGGTACTGGGGACTTCTCTCTTCAGCACTTGATAAACCTTTGATGTTACTAGTGGTCGAAATAGGCTCACTAGTGGTTAACATTGGTGCTATTGAAGAAATTGCCTTCAAGGGAGTCTGATTTATGAAACAACTGGCCAACTGGAGACCTGTTGATCCACCAGTTGTAGTTGCTGCTCCACTTGAACTACCACCGAGAGTTACTTGTAACTCAGGGGGTGTAACCTCCCCAATTGTTGCTGGGATAGCAGAAGTAATAGCATCAGACCCAGTCACCTGTGGGGGTATACTCTCAGTGACAGGTGATAGAGAGGAACTGGTTTGTGTCTGAGCTTTAGCAGCTGCATGCAACAAAGGTAGCATGGATTGTGGCATTATTATTGATGAGGGGATGGGGGTTGAAAGAGACATGTCCTTTGGATCAGGACTGAGGAAGATGGATCCAAGTGGATTCAGAGCTTCATATTGTGGTGTCCCTGTGCTTACAACCTGATCCTTTTGTGAGGATGCAGGAGGAGTTTTAGGCATGGGTTGAGATCTTTCTTCCAACTGCTGTGAGGAAGTAGCAGCAGTGGTTTGTGGTGACTTTTGTGTTGTCACAGGCATTTCCTCTGGGATCTCATCTTCCAGAGTTGCCTTTGTTTTGGGTTTAGTGGGTTTTCTGGATGTTTTTCTTTTGGTCTTTTTGGTTATGTCAGGTGTGGGTTTCAAAGCAGTGGTTGTGCTGCTATGATCACCTGGAGCAGTGGGCTCAGCAGCTGATACCTGAGGAGCAGTTGTAACCACTAAAATCTGCTCAGGTATCCCTGCTTTTGTTTTTATTGGTGCCATCATCCTTGAAAATGTTTCTTTTGTTAAGCCTTTTATTTGACAATGAACACCTTGTTTTAGCAAATTTAAATTTTCCTTTTCAAATTTTTGTTCAAAATAGTAACCCAAAAATCTTGGAAAAAGTAAAAATGCTTTACTTTCAACGTTTTTCACCATGTCATTGAAAATCTCCTGGGAGTAGTTGTAGTCTTTATTATTCAAAATAGCGTAACCCAGGCATTGAATTTTCAATGGTATTTCGTTAAAAGATGTTGTTTTATTTGAAGCACACATCAGAAGTGTGTGAAATAAAAATCTTGGAGCAGAAGGAAAATAACCTTTTTGTAAGGTATCAACCTTTGATTGTTCTGCATACCCCCTGTTTACGAAATCAGTTTTCATCTCGGCTTTCTCAAAAGAGAGTTTACCTTTCTGATCGTTGAGATTAAAGACTTCGGAGATCAACTGTGGGGTTATTTGAACTGCTTTACCCTGTATTAAGGAGTTAATGGCTATGACTTTTCCGTCTTGTTTTTCAAGCGACGCCTTTTTCCAAAACTCTCTCTGGGTTTGCAGATAGATGGGAGCATTTGCTGTCAACAAAGTTTTGTACTTTGATGCAGATAATGTATCAATGATGGTGTCAAAGGTGTGATTATCAGTAGGTTTTGTGAGTAAACCCAGATAGTTGTGAGATTGTTTGAATGGTATTTCGATGGGTTCTTCGGCCGTTTGAGTGACCTCTTTGGAAGGTGATGGTGATTTAGATTTTGATTTTGTCATTGTTGCGGAGAAGAACGAAAGAGGATTTTGGAGATTTTGAGAAGAAGGGTTGGAAACTGCTATGAGAAGAGAATTTTGGAATTCAATTCGACAGTGTAAAACCCTGTTTGGGGTTTAGGGCAGGGTTTTATTTAAAAGAGATCGCTGATGTGGTAGCGGTTATTAAGATCTGAGGGCTAAAAACTGACCACGTGTCAAATACTGATGAAGTGGATGAAGTATGGAGAACAGTTGTTTTAAGGTCCACTGACGTATCAAGCATCAGTGGTTACAACGGTAAAAATTATGGGCAGTGAATGATTTTTACTATCAGTGGATAGCATATCAGTGAATAAGACACTGATTTTGAACATCAGTGCTTTTCAAGAAAATGAGGGATCAGTGGTTTACTTTCAGCAGTGGACAGTGTTTAGAGATCAGATTTTTTTTTTTTTTTTAAAAAAAAAAACAAAATCAATGGTTGGGGTAAATGGTACAGATTTGAAGAACATGTATTCCAGCAACAGTTGTTTAGAATTTTCATTCAAGGTTTTGCCATATGTCAATTTTGAAAGACAGTGGTTTAGTACCCCAGATGAATGAGAACCTTTTTTTTTTTTTTTTTTTTTTTTTTTTTTTTGCTAAGGCAACTCATTTTCGTTTAATATTCAATTAACACAAGAGTACCTTAGTAATTTAAGCACTATTTGCAATCAACCTTTGATAGAAATTTAGAAACAAACCTGAGTATGACATGATCATGACATATGTACCATTTCCTTTTGACACATTTATGAGGACACAGATACCACCAAAAATAAGGTATTACATCCTGACAGGAGCTGAAACTATTGCCAACAAAAACAAGCAAGAGTTTCAAATATATTATTATAAAAAATGAATAATATATCCTGGTTATTTGAGAAAATCCTTTGGAAAAAAAATGGTTAAAGGATTTTCTGAGAACAGTATCAAAAAGGATCTGGTGTATTTTCAGAAGAAGACATAATCATATCATTCTCAAGTTTTATGAAAATGGTCAGTGGTTGTTTGACAGTAGTGGTAGAATATTTTGACCACTGTTTGGTACCATTTTCTGTGTCAGTTGATTGCAAACATGAGGACACATGGACACATGAGTTTTTAAGATCCTGTTGTAGATCTAATTTCTATGTGATGACTTTGAAAATTTGTCTAGTCCTTTTGTAAGTTCAATCACTGGGAACACAATTGTCACATGAACTTCCTTGAACCAATGAGCACAAGCAGTTGCTTAATTGACCATTATTACCCTAAACTTTGACTCATAAGTGTTTTATGTTTATACTCTTTTCTTTTGACATCAAAAGTTTTGATATAAACACACTTCTGAGTTTTTATGAATATTAGTCCAAAATCATTTTGCAGTAATGTTTTGAGAGACTTGGTCATGTTTTCACAAGTTTTTCATCCAATCTCACATTACATATGATGCGGACTATGTTGACCCTTGTTTTCTTAATGTATTTGAACATCGTTGATTTTGTCCTTTTTAGGAACTCAACCTGTTTTCAACACATAAGATCTAAATAGCTAAAGTTTTAATTTCCCTCTTTTAGTGTTAACAAAACAATAATGCTTTTATGAACATAGGTTTTGTTAATCTGAGGTTTGTACTTTAGTATTTAATGAAAACATCACATATTCCACATCAACAGTTTAAATCAATTTAGAAAATAAGAATAATCTCATGGTTTAACAGATATTGCTTTCAGATCTAGTAACCATGAATGTCTTGTGCATGAATTCACTTGTTGTGTGAAATTTGTGTGTCATATGACATCTTGGTTAATTTACAGAGTTTTCGAATAACCATTTTGAACATGATTTACACAGTACTCTGTTTTTCAACTAAATACAACCAACCTTAGTATCAATGAATTTTGAGCCGAACGGTTATGTCAAATTGATTGTTAGATCGAATTTGACTGTCCAGGCTCTGATACCAATTGTTAGGATCAGAGGCTCTCATGATAGTGTTTGTTTGTTTGAAATGAATGATCAATGAATATAAGAACATGTTAGGTGCAGGGGAAATGAAAACAAACTTTGTAAACACAATCAAAGGAGGAAATAGTTTGATAAACAATTGCTTCACATAGAGTCAAAAGATTACAAATCAAAGCAAAAGATTACAGTCATGCTTACAAACTATACTCCCCCTCGGCCTGATGCCCCAAGGTTGGTTGCACACAAGATGAAAGGATTAGACATGAGGAGAAGAACCCACTCAGTCAATCAAATGTAACAGTACAGGGCACTGTTACATTTATAGGCAAACCAAACCACTGAGGTATCTCAGCTGACGTCACCATGAAAGCGACGTCTAACAGCCTAACAACCTGTATCTACTGTCCTTACACAAACACTGCTAACCTAACCACTGACTATACATAAGACAAACAATTTACTAAACAGCTGCTCTCCCTTTATGTCAGTGCTTTCCTCAAGGTTGATCAGTCCTTGACTGGGCAGTGCTTTATCATCAGTAGATAGGACCAGCAGTGTTGAATACTTCAGGGTTTTCATCAGCAGTTGAAAGGACAGCAGCAGTTGAATATGAGCAGCAGATAGAGGCCATCAGTTGTTATAAATCACTTTCAAGGGGAGAGCAAAGTGTAAACTGCTACTTATTGTGAATCCACTGTTGTGACCTGGTTTTGGCTTTACATTATCTGTTCCTCTGGTAGGGTTCAATCCCAACAATTATAACTAGGTTATAACCCCGTGTATTACACGGGTCGAATAAATAAATTTTATATACTAAATAATAAAACAATATATCTTTAAAAACCCCTTTTATTGCACGAGTTGAATACATATAATTTTATATATTAAATAATAAAAAGTTATATCTATAAAAACCATATTGTACGTGTTGAATAAATATAAAATTATATACCAAATAAAAAAGTTATAAATGTAATATTGTTTACCAAATAATAAAATAATACATCTTTAAGAAACCTCATTTATTACACGGGTTGAACAAATGTAATTTTATATACAAAATAATAAAAAAAAGTTACATCTTTTAAAAATATGTGTATTACACGGGTTGAATAAATGTAATTTCATTTACTAAATAATAAAAAAATATATATCCTTAAAAAGATGTCGTGTATTGTACGAATTGAATAAATCTAATTTTATATATCAAATAATAAAAAAAAGTTATATCTTAAAAAACCTCATCTATTACACGGGTCGAATAAATGTAATTTTGTATAGTAAAAAGACGTTGGGGTCCAAAAGGGTTAGAAAAAAAGACGTTGTGGGCTCAGATGTTTAAAAATTCCTTTTTGGGCTAAAAGGGTAAAAGTAATATAACCACAGGGACCAAAATCATAATTTACTCTAATATCAAATTAGATAACTAATTTTGAATTTGAAGTAAATAGATAAATATAAAAGTAATAATTAAACTAAATAAATATTTAGTAGGAGGATTATCTATAATTAATTAAAAGAGATTAAACTAAAATTATAATTATCCATAAGACATGGCCTAATATAATGATAAGTGTCCTCAAAGTGGTTTCTTTTATTATATGTATAGAGGTCCAAAAGGGTTAGAAAAAAAGACGTTGAGGGCTCAGGTTTAAAAAAATTCCTTTTTGGGCTAAAAGGGTAAAAGTGATATAACCACAGGGACCAAAATCGTAATTTACTCTAATATTAAATTAGATAACTAAGTTTGAATTTGAAGTAAATAGATAAATATAAAAGTAATAATTAAACTAAATAAATATTTAGTAGAATGATTATCTATAATTAATTAGAAGAGATTAAAATAAAATTATAATTATCCATAAGACATGGCCTAATATGATGACAAGTGTCCTCAAAGTGGTTTCTTTTATTATATGTATAGATTATAATCTATATCTATACTATATAATAAAAGAAATCACTTTGGGACACTTGTTATCATATTAGGCCAACTCTTATAGATAATTATTATTTTAGTTTAATCTCTTCTAATTAATTATAGATAATCCTCCTATTAACTATTATTTAGTTTAATAACTTACAGATAATTATTATTTAATTTAATCTCTTTCTCATTTATAATATTATTTATTTGAATTAATTAGAGTTAATTACTGTATTCGTCCATGTGATTTGTCAAAAATCACTATTCAGTCAATTAGTTTAAAAATTACGATTTCAGTCCCTATGGTTTCACTTTCGTAACTATTTCAGTCCACATCGTAACCATTTCAGTCCCTGTCGTAACCATTTCAGTCCCTGTAATTAACAGAATAATGGATTGAAATTGTTACGAAATTGAAACCATATGGACAGAAATGGTTACGAAAGTGAAACCACATGGACTGAAATTGCAATTTTTAAACTAATGGACTGAAAATTTTTGACAAACCACGGGGACGAAAACAGTAATTAACTCAATTAATTATTACTTTTATATTTATCTATTTACTTCAAATTCAAACTTAGTTATCTAATTTGATCTTAACTATATATTTGAATGTTATGTTTATTTTGGTATCAAATAGATTTTACGAAACTTGAAATAAAATTAACTAATATTATTTATCATTTATATATTTACGGAGTTTTAAATAAAGGGTTACATTTATTGAGACTTCGTTAACAAATTTTGTAACAACAGAATAATCTATTTTTATCACGAAAACCAAACTTTGTATTAATATATTAGATATTTTTATTTTCACTATACAAAATTACATTTACTCGACACATGTAATACATGAGGTGTTTTAAGATATAACTTTTTATTATTTGATATATAAAGTTAGATTTATTCAATTCATACAATACACGGGTTTTTTAAGAATATATATATTTTTTTATTATTTAGTACAGAAAATCACATTTATTCAAACCGTGTAATACGCATATTTTTAAAGATGTAATTTTTTTTTATTATTTGGTATATAAAATCACATTTATTCAACCCGTGTAATAAATGTGTTCTTTTTAAGATGTATTATTTTATTATTTAGTAAAAAATATTACATTATTCAACCCATGTAATACACGTGGTTTTAAAGATATAACTTTTTTATTTGGTATATAAAATTACATTTATTCAACCCGTACAATATGATTCTTATCGATATTAATTTTTATTATTTAATATATAAAATTATATTTATTCAACCCGTGCAATAAATGAGGGTTTTAAATATATATTGTTTTATTATTTAGTATATAAAATTTATTTATTCAACCCGTGTAATACACGGGGTTGTAACCTAGTTATAATTATAATATACAAACACAAAAGTGGTTAGCATGTTGCTCGTACGGAAACAACACTTACCAATATTAATACTCCCCCTCCATCTTTCCAATATAGATATATAGACGATATTGTCTTGTTTAAAAGTTAAAAAAGGCCGTGACCAGTGGCGAAGCTTGACGTTTTTGACGGGGGGTCGAAAACATATATACCAAAAAATTTCTATAGAACCGGGGGGTCGAAAACGTATATACCCAAAAGTTTCTATAGAACCGGGGGGTCGAAAACGTATATGCGCCCCTCCCGACCCCTCTTAAGCTGCGCCCATGGCCGTGACAGGCATGTAATATCATTTCTCTAGCCATAAATCAAAAGAACAAGCCTTTTAATTCACAAAGGATTAGGATAAAGCTAGTGATATATAATTTATAAAAATTGTAACTAATATATATATATAACATCTAAGTAATTAATGCGGTAAAATATCGAATATCGGTCAAGGACTGATATTTGAGATATCGGTTATCGCGGTGAGATATCGGTAATCTTAATATCATGCTAAATTTATATATATAGCAATTTAACACTAACGATTCAGTATACTCTCCTACCATTAACAAATTAACTGTTTGCAACTTGCAAAACACTAACAATTGTAGCAAGTATGAACTGACTAAGACTTGAAACACTAACATTTAACACTAACGATTAACAATTAAGACCTTAAAACACTAATAGCAACAATAAGAAGAAAGACGAATGGTAGAACTGAGAAGAAAGGTATTAACATCGGGAAAATCGATGATATATCAGTCAAATGTCGGTCCAATATCGCCGATATTATCGGTACCGATATTTTGTACCAATATCTCGGCAGGAGACCGATAACCGATATATCACTGATATATCAATGATATATCGGGATATTAACCATATTATAACATATCGCTAAAATAAAAATCATGAAGTATTTATTTTGATTATTTATATGTGAGATTAAATATATTATTGTTATAATATTTAATCTTGTAGCCATTATAATCATTTATATTATATAGATCAAAATATATTTATAACCTATTAATAATTAGTTGGTAATTGTTGATGGACCATATTACCCTTATTAACTAATTAGGTTTCCTCTTGGGTGTATATATAAGGAGATTATTAGAGAGTTTAAGGGTTAGACAATTAGACAATTACACAAACCCTAATAACACATAACATCAATTCGGCTCTCTCTCCATAACCGAATCCTTCCCTTGTTTCGGTTTCATCACCATCATAATCTTACACCCTAAGGAGGAACCAGATCATCCTGACAAGTATGTCAAACTCAATGGCTGCATCTCTGATTGGATTCTCTGCTGGCCTGTCTGCTATAACAGGTATGTTATTCATGTTTTCCATTATGTTTAAACAGAACCGATGAACATGTGGTATCAGAGCATATGTTGATAAATCGGTTCTGTTTTCGTATCCGTTAATTCTGGGATTGAAATCTGGAAAACAGAATATTTGAAAGTATTATAATCAGCCGGTTTCAAGTCCTTTAACAATGTCCCGAATCACTGTTTTCGAAAAGGAATTTTAATAATTGACTCGAAATCATAATGGGTAAAATTTGCTGTTCCGAAATCCATTACAAAACCATTAAAATTCAGGTTTCGGGTTTCCAGAATTATGTTTTAATTTTCTAGGGTTCATCATTTGTTCTAAGAAAACTCGAAAATTCCTTAAGTTTTGGAATATAATTTGGATTAGTGGATGTTTTTACAGTTTTTATCTGAATTTTATCTATTAAAATTTTTGAAAACTGTTAAAAGATAACCAGTTATAATTTTTGAAATCTTTTGATAAGTTTAGATCAGCAATAAAACAGGAAACATTGTCCCACAATCCCTAATATTTGAGCTTTCAGTTATTTTCACAATAACAGCTGTTAACAGTGGACTCGAGACCACCAGATTGCAACTCGAGACCATCAGATCTCGACTCGAGACCACAAGGTCTCGACTCGAAATCATAAGGGTCTTCAAATCTTTACAACTCGAGACAAAGGTCTCGACTCGAGACCATAAATTTTCAACTCGAGACCACTGAGGTTTCAACTAAGGGCTTCAATCTTCACAACTCGAGACCGTGGTTGCGACTCGAGACCTCATTATGAGTCGAGATCTCATAAAATACAGTAGTCAAGACCATGGTTCCGACTCGACACAACGAGGTTGCGACTCGAGACCTTAATGAGTCGAGACCTCATATTGTTACAAGATGAGTCGAGACGTGACTCGAGATCTCACTCGAGACCTCATAACTGAGTCGAGATCTCACTCGAAACCTCATTATTTTAGGTTGTTTAATGTGAACTAAAATTTAGTTTGATATGTGCTAACAGGTGCTTTGCTATTAAATACTTGGTTTTGTAAACACTTAATTACCTAATCAGAATCAGATAACTTTTTACAAAACCTAAATAGCTTAACTTGAATGAGCTTCTGATGTATCATTTCTGGCCAAAGCTGAGTTAATACATCTATTTATTGTTCAAGTATTATAAAAGCTATGTTGAGTATGCATTACAAACGTGAAATGTCTTAATTTATGGCCAAAGATGATTTAATTCATTCATGTCTAGCATGTTTGACAAGTGCATAACTAAAGTGATTGTCTCATTTCTGGCCAAAGCTGATTTATCACGATTGCTTTGCACACATACTTAAATGATTACACTTCTGGCCAAAGCTGATTTGTCTTCGTTTAAGTAGAATTTTAACTAAGTCTATTATTTTGATGTTAGTAATAGACAATATCACAGCTTTATAATTAAAATGGTCATTATTTATGCATGCCTTAGTATAACATGCCCTTATATCACATTAGGACTTCTTTCTTAGTATCATATTTTGCTCATCTTATTTCCACTATCAGCACCCAATTGTGGGATTCCACCTTTGACTGCTGATAACTTTGCTGAATGGAAGGATGCTGTCACACCCCAACCGATGGCGGAAACATCGGGGCATGGCACTGAGCGAAACAGATTGTCTAGAAGTTTCCATAACAACTATAATTACCAATTATTTAAAGCAACACGTCCCATACCATGTCATAAAAGATAATATAATTATTACAGACAAGATCTAGTCAAATTGTTCTGTTCCGACAACTCATATTTTTTTATTACAGACAATTGTGTATTGTTCTAGGTCTTTCCTAGCCTTGATTTCACAGCAAGCTAAGCAAATAAGCATCCTAAGCACCTGTCACATACGTTAAAGTAAAAGTTAATACACATAGTGTAAAGGTGAGCATACAAGTTTAATAGATATAATAGAGTTCGAAATTGTTACGCATAACCAGCACGTACACAGTGTAAAATGAGGCATGTTAGTTATCGACATGAACCTATCGATACCAATGACTGCGAGTTGACTGCCCAAGGTAGTTCGTAATACACACTCACCACTGTGAGCCATGTAACAAATTGTCCTTAACAACCCCTGAGTGAACAGGTGCTGAGTCCAAACAAATAATACTATCGTTGCTAAGGCAGGTAGACAGCATTCCATGTGTAAACATAACAAACAAGCATTCATTAAGTCATGTATAACATGCGGTAATTGGTTAGCGATTAAAGTATTGCGTAGTGTGTTTGATGTGATTTAGAATACGTAACGTATGTAACACCCAAAAGTGCGTAAAGCAAAAAGGGATTGAGTATACTCACAGCGATTGGTGGATTGAAGGGAGCGCTAGAGAGTAGGGTTAGCCTGAACATATTGATAGCATAACGATAAGCGACGCGTAAAACGAAACAAGTGACAGTGGGTCGAACAGCAGTTCGATCGGATGGTAGTCCGATCGGACAACCGGTCGTTCGAGTGTCAATCAGCTCGGATGGTCATCCGATCGGGTGACCTTTCGAGTGGATTGTTTCTTCCTTTGTGAAGGATGTGTTTGTGTATGATGGTTTGACTTTTGAAGTTTTCGTTGTAGCATTTTGAAAACTTAGAAGTATCTCTACCTTTCAGGTCGATCTATCGAACGACCATTCGATCGGGCGACAGTCCGATTGGTTGGACACTTCAGTGAGAGCAAGTTCATAGCAGATTGTCACTCGATCGGATGATGGTCCGATCGGGTGGTAACCCTCGTGCATTGAACAGGTTGAAAATTGATAAGTATTGAAGTATGATCATTACATGGTCAAGTGGTGGTCCGATCGGGTGGTAATCCGATCGGGCAGCACTTCGTTCAATGTTCATCCCTCAAAGTTTGAAAATAAAAGTTGAGTGTGGGGCCAAAGTGCAAGTCGATCGGGTGACCACCCGATCGGGTGACAATTCGATCGGACAGCAGTCCGATCGGGCGGCACTCCGTTCTGGTGTCCCGGTCGTCTTCTTCCTTGGTCATTTTGATAGTTTGTCGTTTTATCGAGATGTTTTGATAGCGTGTTAAGCAACAGAAACCTCGTCAATACTTGGTACTCCTGATCGGACAAGAATCACCCAAATCCGACCAGTTAACTATTCGAGACGGTGTTCCATGTTTAACCCGAAATCGGTAGTCTCGTGGATAGAATCCAGAACTTGAACCAACACAACCACAAGAATGAATAGAAAGTTGGTAAAAGCTCCGATTCTATCGGTTTTGAGTGTATTGAGTGTAAAAGAGTTGAAAGAAAGTTGGAAAACCATCTTTCAATCCTTTTCACCGTGAATATGTTTAGATCTATGAAAGATCTTTGTTTATTTGTGTGGAAATCGTTCAGATCTAAGTTGTTCTTGGTGGATTGAAGTCAGAACATGAAGTTCTCAAGAACACCATGATGACATCATCCTAGAACACCTCAAATCTAGTGATTTTACGGTTAGAAGTTAAGATTCAAAAGATAGAAAGGTGTAGGAGTGCGTGTAGATCAAGAAAGTACAAAGATTAGGTTGAAAACTTACAAGATTTGAGAGAGATTGGAGAAAAGAAGCTGGAGTGTGGCTGGTTCGAGCAGAGAGAGATGTCACTTACCAAAAGTAGTAACAAGTGAGGTATTTATAGGGTTTCCCAAAGTGGAAAGGGCTGGTCGATTGAGTGGCAGCCTGATCGAATGGCTGACCGATCGAGCGGCAGCTCAATCGAACGGCTGGTCGATCGACTGGTCACTTGGTCGATTAGCCACTTTGGTTCGAGTGTTCGGTGCGATGATTTTTTTGCCGTTTCGATTGCGAATGCGAGCGTTGCGATGCGATAGAGTTTCCTAGTCAAATTACTTTTAATCCCAACTACTATATCAACATACAATCATCCTTATTTCGTATTCTTTTAGCGTTTGTGATTCGATTGCGATTGAGTTTCGATTGTGTTTCGATTAATTACCATAACACAACACAACATAACATAAACGAACATGCACAAGTAACACCTAAGGCACACACACACGTATAACAACATCCAGAACGTGTAATTCGAGTTGCGAGTGCGATTGCGATAGTGATAAAGCGATAAAACATGCGATAAATATCGAATAAACCTCGATTATTAATAAGTACTCCACATAATACAACTAACATAAGGCATAAAATAGACTAACTACAAGTCATAGAAGTCAAAACAGGAATTGAGCAAGGAGTGACAGATCGCAATTAGCAATCTTGTCTACCTTTGACTTCAATCTTGACTTTGACTTTGACTTATGAAACACGGGGTGTTACTGCCTCCCCTAGTTGAGGGAATTTCGTCCCGAAATTAGGCCGAAGCCGTAACAAACAACTGCGGGTACTTCGCCTTCATGTCGCTTTCGAGTTCCCAAGTGAACTCTGCGCCTCGTTTGCCTTCCCATCGGACTTTCACAATAGGAATGCGCGAGCGTCTGAGCTGCTTGGTTTGGCGGTCCATGATTTCGACAGGCTTCTCCACGAAGTGTAGTGTTTTGTTTATTTGGAGATCGTCTAGAGGTACAATTAAATCATGCTCAGCCAGGCACTTTCGGAGGTTCGAAACATGGAAAGTCTGGTGAATGTTACTAAGCTCCTCCGGTAGTTCGAGTCTGTAGGCGACTTTTCCGATCGTTTCCAGAATCTTAAAAGGTCCAACATATCGAGGGGCTAGTTTCCCTTTCTTGCCGAATCTGACCACACCCTTCCAAGGTGATACCTTTAGGAGTACGTAGTCACCAACGTCAAATTCAAGGGGCTTGCGTCGTTTATCGACGTAAATTTTCTGTCGACTTCGAGCTTTCAGCAGATTGTCTTGAATTTGGAGGACTTTGTCAGTCGTTTCTTGCAATAGATCAGGACCGGTTTATTGCGAGGGCCCGATCTCGTGCCATACAATAGGCGATCGACATTTTCTTCCGTATAAAGCCTCGAACGGTGCCATTTGAATGCTGGAATGATAACTGTTATTATACGAGAATTCGACTAGTGGCAGGTAAGTGTCCCAATTACCACCGAAATCTATTACACACGAACGGAGCATGTCTTTAAGAGTACGGATCGTTCTATCAGTCTGACCATCGGTTTGAGAGTGGAATGCGGTACTTAGATTAAGCGTAGTACCGAGAGCCGCTTGAAATGTTTCCCACAATCGCGAGGTAAACCGAGCGTCACGGTCAGAGATGATGTCGCGAGGTGTCCCATGTCGACAAATGATCTCATTGGTGTAGATTCGGGCTAATCGTTCTACCTTGTAGTCTTCCCGTATTGGCAAAAAGTGAGCTGATTTGGTCAAGCGGTCAACAACAACCCAGATGCTGTCGTGACCTGATGGCGTGCGCGGGAGCTTTGTTATGAAATCCATAGCTATACTCTCCCACTTCCACATAGGGATCAGGTTGTTCGAGTAAGCCAGAGGGTCTTTGGTGTTCAGCCTTGACTTTTGAGCAAGTCAGGCACTTCCCAACGTAGAGAGCGATATCCCTCTTCATGCCCGGCCACCAGTACTTGTAGCGAAGGTCCTGGTACATTTTATTGGCACCGGGATGAATAGAATACCGGGATTTATGGACTTCATCCATCAATATCTGTCCCAAATTGGTCCGTTTAGGGATCCAAATTCGGTCCAGAAAGTGGAATATCCCATTCGACTTATTCACAAGCTTGGCTCCATCGTGATAGATTCTTTTCTTCTTCAAAGTGTGCTCGTTAAAGAAAGCATGTTGGGCTTCGCGGATGAGGGTTTCGAGATCGTATTGGGCTTGGACATCACGAATGCTGAGCAGATAGCTCCGCCTACTAAGGGCGTCAGCAACGATATTTGCTTTGCCTGGGTGATAACGAATCTCATAGTCGTAATTGTTGAGAAATTCTACCCATCGGCGTTGACGCATATTAAGTTCCTTCTGGTCAAAGATTTGTTGTAGGCTCCTATGATCGATGAAGATCGTACACTTGGTACCATACAGGTAGTGTCGCCAAATCTTTAATGCAAAAACAACTGCGCCTAGCTCGAGATCATGGGTTGTATTGTTCTTCTCGTGGATTTTGAGCTGACGAGATGCGTATGCAATGACCTTGTCTCGTTGCATGAGGACACAACCAAGACCAAGGTTCGAAGCATCACAGTAGACAATGAAGTCGTTGTTTCCGTCGGGTAAAGTGAGGACGGGAGCATTGCAAAGCATGTGCTTGAGGGTTTGAAAACAGACTCTTGTTTAGTTCCACAAACAAAAGGCTTGTCTTTATGCGTGAGAGCGGTAAGCGGTAAAACAATTTTTGAGAATCCTTCGATAAATCGTCGTTAATAGCCCTCTAATCCGAGAAAAGAACGGACTTCAGACGGGTTCTTAGGTGTAATCCAACTCTTAACTGCTTCAATCTTCGCCGGATCGACGTGAATGCCTTGACTATTGACAATGTGACCGAGGAATTGAACCTCCTCCAACCAAAATTCGCACTTGGAGAACTTGGCATAGAGTCGATTCCCTTGGAGTAGTTCGAGAACCAAACGTAGATGTTGCGCGTGTTCGGCTTTCGACTTGGAGTAGATCAAGACATCATCGATGAACACGATGACGAAGTGGTCGAGATAAGGTTTACACACACGATTCATCAGATCCATGAAAACCGCGGGTGCGTTGGTTAGACCAAAAGGCATAACAATGAACTCATAGTGGCCGTATCGAGTGCGAAAAGCAGTTTTGGGTATATCCTCCTCTTGAATGCGTAACTGGTGATAGCCTGAGCGTAGATTGATCTTGGAGAAACATGTAGCACCTTGTAGCTGATCAAACAAATCGTCGATGCCAGGCAGGGGATAACGATTCTTGATTGTCAACTTATTCAATTCCCGATAGTCGATGCACATCCGAAACGACCCATCCTTCTTTTTGACGAAAAGGACTGGTGCGCCCCATGGAGAGGTGCTCGGGCGAATGAAGCCTTTATCAAGTAGTTCCTGTAGCTGACTCGAGAGTTCACGCATTTCGGATGGAGCGAGTCGGTAAGGAGCTTTAGCAATAGGGTTTGCTCCAGGAATGAGGTCGATACAAAAGTCGATATCGCGACTTGGCGGAAGTCCGGGAAGATCCTCAGGAAAAACGCTAGAAAATTCTCGAACCACAGGAACGTCGTTTACTCCCGGTCTACCTTTCTTTTCCTTCTCTGCTACTACAATATTAGCCAAGAAATCTTTGTATTCCTTGCTGAGATAGTTACCAGCTTGGAAACATGACATGAGCTTGAGACCTTTCGAAGCAGTTTCGCTGTAAACACACAATACATCACCATTCGCGAGCGAGAATCGAATCATCTTATCGAAGCACACAACTTCAGTATGGTTTTCACGAAGAAAGTCCATGCCTACTATGACGTCAAAACTTCCGAGTTGCATAAGAATAAGGTCGATTGGGAAAATGTGATTGTTGAGCTCAAGAGTACAATCACGAAGAACAGAATTAACGGCGACAGTTCTTCCAGGTGGCGACTTCGACATCAAACGTCGAGGGGAGATGGGAGCGCTTATGACTAAGAAGCTTCTCGAATTCGAACGACACAAAACAGTTATCGGCTCCAGTATCAAACAAACACGAAGCATAAATACCATTCACAAGGAACGTACCATTGACCACGTTGTTGTCGGTCTGGGCTTGGCGCACATTGATGTTGAAAGTTCTGGCGCGGGCGGCTTGTTGCTGTTGAGGCTGTTGCTGCTACTGTTGCTGAGGCTGCTGCTACTGGGGCTCTTGTTTCACAACCCTGTTCGGGCACATGTTCGCGAAGTGGTTGGGATCACCACACGCAAAGCAGACTCTGGCATTGACCGCGGGTGCCTGAGCCGCTTGTTGGCCTTGAGGAGCTGGAAGCAGAGCTTGATGAGCAGTGGCTTGAGCTGGTGCTTGACGGGGACCAGTACGACAGTTAGCAGTGAAGTGGCCGTACATATTGCAGTGCACACAAAATCGGCAGGCGATACCCACCGGATGATGATAAGTACATGTCGGGCAGGCAGGGTGGGGTCCAGTGTATGCACGCTTTGCAGGCGGTGCATAGATAACTGGTGCTGGTCGATGTTGAGTTTGCTGCTGAGCCGGTACGACTTGAAGTGGAGCAGCAGATATAGTGACAGCACAGTTCTTGTTGCTGGAGCTGCTGTTCTGGAGCTGCTGTTGTTCTTCTTCTTCTTGCGGCGTGAGGATTTTGATGATTGGGCGGCGACGGTTTCAGTGGGTGGTACGACGGTGACTTGATGCAAGTTCTTCGAAGCTTTATCCCAAAAACCAGCTTTTACTCGCTTGTCATTGATTTCAGCGGGAAACAAGTAAGTCTCTTCTATTGTTGCTGGCTTTGCGGCATGCACAAAATCTGCAACACAGTCTAGCAGAGCTCGAATGTACTTCTTGATTGTCATCTCGGGCGTCTTCACTTGATCGGGGCAGATGATACTGAGCTGCTTAAAGCGAGCAGTCAGAGCTGCGTTCTCTCCATCCTTCTACTTGATATGCCAGAATTCATCCTCCAGCTTTTGGCGTTCATGGGGAGGGCATAATTCATCCATCATAATGGCCTTCAGCTCTTCCCACGTCAGCTCATAGGCTGCGTCATTTTCGCGTTTGTTCCTCTCGGCCGTCCACCAGTCTAGTGCGCGGGACTGGAAGACGCCGGTAGCGTTTAGAGTACGGAGATTTTCAGGACATCCACTCTGGCGCAGAGTGACTTCGATGGAATCAAACCATTGAAACATAGCCGTTGGGCCATCCTCGCCAGTAAATTCCTTTGGACCACAGGCCTTGAACTGCTTGAAGCTGAAAGCAGTCTTGGGAGCAGCTTTAGGAGCTTCGGTTCTGGACTCCTCGGATGATTTGCTCACATTCTCGTATATTTCACTCACGATCTGAGGAACCACGTTTGCTACTTGCTTAGCGACGAGAGCAGTAAGGCGTTTGTCTCTCTGTTCTTGGCGAGTGATTCGTGGGTGACGGGGTCCAGATGATGGTCCTGTTAACATTGTCTGCAACAGACATCGTCTTGGGTCTCAGACATAGTATAATCAAATCTCACCTCACACGTCTAATACTACTAAAGCTCAGGAATACGACCATGTATCACATAAACACATAGGCACATAATCACAGATTCACATAAACACAGAAGCACATAAGCACGTAAGGCACATAATCATAGAAGCACATAAGCACATAATCTCAAGAGGCAATCAGAATACAGAAACCTATTATTCAGGGTTCGCGAGTGTTCGAGTATAGCGATCGCGATTAACATATCGAGTAGTATAGCATAAGCGAATATCATAGCAATCAACATGGCGTAAAGTCGTTCCTCATGTAGTAGCGATTTGTCAGCGTTTTGAGGTAGATAAGCAGTGCGAGCAGTGTGTGTCGATCAAGCAATAGCGAAAATCGAATAAATCTCCAAGAATTAAAACATATAACAGGTAAATACACACATAACTCATAAAATCGACGAGTATCAGAGTCAACAGTTGCGGGATCAGAATCGAAACACATAAAAATCGAGGATGGATTGTCTGTGGCTGTTCAGACATCGACTAACCAAAGTGATTCGACTATTCACAGAGGCTCTTGGTACACACTTTGACCTTCAGGATTGTACTTTTGCCTCGAATCTTGGCGATCGGCACGCATCCTTCCAGTCATATCGTGACTTCAAGTCGTTGGAGTCCGCCGAGACTTTGGTGAGAGTTTTGTAAAACCAAATAAGGGTCGAAACAAGTCTGAAGGTCAAACGAGGATAAAATAAACGAGGATTATGCGTCAAAGTATGGATTTCACCCCTGATTCAACGCAAAATCTTGTGTTTATAGATGAAAATGCGGGGCAAACAAGCAATTTAGTCGAGAGTTTGCGGTTTTCACACCTAATCTCGGCCTAATCGCTTGTTTATTTTCGAAAAGTAAAGTGCGGTGATAGTGCAACGTAGGCGAGAATAGCGAGAAATAGCAGTAAGCTCGTACATAATCCCTACCGGATATGCACAAGTCGGTCTGTTGGTTCCTAACTATAGACTAGGTCATCTCTAAGACATCGACCCGGACTAGGTCGTGTCTTGCCTAATTCCCTATAGTTATGGCTCTGATACCAATCTGTCACACCCCAACCGATGGCGGAAACAGCGGGGCATGGCACTGAGTGAAACAGATTGTCCAGAAGTTTCCATAACAACTATAATTACCAATTATTTAAAGCAACACGTCCCATACTATGTCATAAAAGATAATATAATTATTACAGACAAGATCTAGTCAAATTGTTCTGTTCCGACAACTCAGATTTTTTTATTACAGACAATTGTTTATTGTTCTAGGCCTTTCCTAGCCTCGATTTCACAGCAAGCTAAGCAAATAAGCATCCTAAGCACCTGTCACATACGTTAAAGTAAAAGTCAATACACATAGTGTAAAGGTGAGCATACAAGTTTAATAGATATAATAGAGTTCTAAATTGTTACGCATAACCAGCACGTACACAGTGTAAAATGAGGCATGTTAGTTATCGACATGAACCTATCGATACCAATGACCGCGAGTTGACTGCCCAAGGCAGTTCGTAATACACATTCACCACTGTGAACCATGTAACAAATTGTCCTTAACAACCCCTGAGTGAACAGGTGCTGAGTCCAAACAAATAGTACTATCGTTGCTAAGGCAGGTAGACAGCATTCCATGTGTAAACATAACAAACAAGCATTCATTAAGTCACGTATAACATGCGATAATCGGTTAGCGATTAAAGTATTGCGTAGTGTGTTTGATGTGATTTAGAATATGTAACGTATGTAACACCCAAAAGTGCGTAAAGCAAAAAGGGATCGAGTATACTCACAGTAATTGGTGGATTGAAGGGAGCGCTAGAGAGTAGGGTTAGCCAGAACAGATTGATAGCATAACGAAAAGCGACGCATAAAACGAAACACGTGACAGTGGGTCGAACATCAGTTCGATTGGATGGTAGTTCGATCGGACAGCCGGTCGTTCGAGTGTCAGTCCTCTCGGATGGTCATCTGATCAGGTGACCTTTCGAGTGGATTGTTTCTTCCTTTATGAAGGATCTGTTTGTGTATGATGGTTTAACTTTTGAAGTTTTCGTTGTAGCATTTGAAAACTTAGAAGTATCTCTACCTTTCAGGTCGATCGATCGAACGACCGTTCGATCGGGCGACAGTCCGATTGGTTGGACACTTCAGTGATGTCACACCTCGACCACGTGGAACAACAAAACATGGCGGAAACGTCGGGGAGTGTTGTAACAGAATCATTGTTTTCATAACACATGGAAATTGAAATATTGTTTTATTGATTAAAAGAGTTACAATGTCTTGACAATCAAAGAAACATAACATAAATAACTAGTCTTGCATCTTTTATTGTCACTAAGGCCCAAGTCCGCCTAAGTGTATCTTGATAAATCCTATGCATCATATCCTGAAACACATGTGAAAATAGGTACGTCAGCATAAAAATGCCTGTGAGATACATAGGTTTTGTGAAAATAGGATTCATGACTTGTAAGTTTAGAAAAAAAGTTGTTTAGCAAAAGTCAGTTGTTATGGGTCATTTTCTGAGCGTACATACATTGATTAATATCCTGCTTTTAATCGTTTATTTGTGACCAGGATACTGGACGGGGATATTGCTAACATCCTGGGCGATATCCTGAGGTTGATCGAATTAATCACGTGCAGGTTAAATACTGGGACTTGCCAACGGTCAAATGGACTTCATCTCCTCAAGACTCGGGCGTATTTATTATGGGAGAGACGTTGAACCCGAAAGACTAGGTCTACAACGTTCGACTGAGGAATATTCGCTGGATCCCGGTTATTTAGGATAGTTTGTTACATTTGTTTTACTATAAATAGATGGGGGCGGATCAGATTAAGGCACAACGCAACTTACACATTTTCAAACACTTTCTCTCTAGCGCTCTGCAAACACTACACACAAACACTTGTATTCAAATCGCATTGTAACACCTAGTTGATTCGCTCTACATCCTGCACTGTATCCTGATATTTGAAGCAATAGAAGAACAAGGCAGCTGCGATTGTCAGCTCCCGAGGTTTTGTGCCGGCGATCTAGATTGATCAAGGGCTTTCCTCGTACATCACGTGTCAAACTTTACTTTTCTGCTCATTGTTTGATCACAGATACAGCTCTATATCTTGAGCCGTATCCTGAAACTGTTTTTATAACTAACTTGGTTAACATATTTTTCACACATAATTTTAGCACACTACCTCACTTAACTAATTTGATCACTAAATTGCTTCGGTAATTTTTGACCAAAACAATTTGGCGCCCACCGTGGGGCAAGTGGTGCTCTCTTTACTAAATTTTTTTGTGAAATCATTAATCGGTTTTCTGTTTTCAAAAATTTTTGCCACGTTGTTGACAATGGCCTCAAGATCAAACATGAGCTCCTCCACTATGTCTGCTACAACTTCTGCTACTACCGGTTCGGTGCTTCCACCACCTCCTCCAAGGATGTCAGTTTCTTCACAACCTCAAGATGTTATCCCTACTCGGAGTGTTCAGGGATCTGCTCCCGTTTTAGCCTCTAATGATGAAATTCTAACTTTATTTGGAAGTGTGCAGGAACAAATGAGGCAGCAACAGGAAACTAACCAAATGCTGTTAAGAGAAATACAACTCTTAAAAGCTAGCTCGAGTAGACCTGCTGAAGAAATTGTCACTCCTATACAGCCCAGGGCTTTGAACTTCAGTTCCGCAGTTTACACTGAGGATAACAGGGGGAATATCGTCCCAAGCCATTCTCAGAATCATACCCCTGAGATACCCTCCTCGGTCAGGATGTCGACTGTGAGGAGTTCAGGATATGCTTCAGGTAGGGCTGTAAACGAACCGAACGTTCAGCGAACAGTTCGTGAACCATTTCGCGGGAAGTTCGTTTATGTTCGTTCGTTTAATAAACGAACAAACATGAACAAGAAATTTCGTTCAATTAGTTAAATGAACGAACATGAACAAAGGTCTCGTTCGTTCGATTGTGTTCGTGAACGTTCGGTAAGGTGTTCGTGAACATTCGTTGATTTGCGTTTGTTTATGTTCGTATGTTTGTGTTTTAATTGAAGATCTTTGTGCTTTCTTATATTTTATTTGTACTTTTTATATTATTAAACTTTTATTTATTTTATTTCCCTAACAATTAAACTAGGAAACTCACTTTCACCTTGTTTATGCATCATTTCCCTTTCATTTCTCATTATTTACATCCACGAATACGATCGACCTCCGTTCCACAATAAGGGATTCAAATTCGAGTGCTACTCTATGGGATATCTATCTTTATCCTTCGTCGCGTTCTCCAAATTTATTTGTGTTCGTTTGTGTTCGTGAACCGTTCGCGAACAAGCTCATTTCCTTAATGAACGAACACGAACATAAAATCTCGTTCGGTAAGTGTTCATGAACCGTTCGTGAACACATTTATTTCCTTAACGAACGAACACGAACAAGTCCTTGTTCGTGTTCGTGTTCGTTCGGTTCGTTTACAGCCCTAGCTTCAGGATATGGCCAAAATCCTCTGACTGGTAATGTGTCAAATAATAATATTCTTGCTACTAACAACAATGGGTCTTTGAAGGATGTAGGTATGACGTCAACATTTACCAGGGAGCTCCAGAAATTGAAGGACATGATATATCCAGTGTACCTGGAGTGGTCCAGCCAATTCCGGAAGTATCCCAAGACAGCCACAGGATATCCCGCTTTGCGTATCCTATCTATGATACTGAAATCCCAAAAAGATTCCAGACTCCCAACATGAAACTGTATGATGGGACTACGGATCCTGAGGAGCATATTGCCCAGTATAGGGAACGGATGGAAATCAATCCTATCCCTCCAGATCTCAAGGAAGCATGCTTATGCAAGGGATTCGGTTCTACCTTGACAGGATCAGCCTTAAAATGGCTGTTAAACGTCCCTCCTCACTTAATTACTTCGTTTGCTCATTTGGTTAATTTATTTAACAGTCAATTTTCTTGTAGTCGGAGTTTTGATAAACTAACCAATGACCTTTACAGGATAACTCAAGGATCCCAGGAATCCTTGAGGGATTATGTGAACAAGTTCAGTCTAGAATCCTTGGACATCCCACATCTTGATGTTGCAACAGCTGTGCAAGCTTTTAAGATGGGGTTACAAAAGGATTCTCAGTTTTATCAGGATCTTGTAATGAATCCCTGCAGGAATCTCGAAGAAGCTTGTAACAGGGCTTTGAGATACATCCGTTTGGAAGATGACAAGAAGAAGCAAGAGAGGATGAATTCTACCTCAACCTATGAATCAACCAACAGGAAATCAGAATCCTCATATAAGCCATATCGCTCCAAGCCATATGGCAGAAATGATAACAAGAAAGTGAATGCTGTTGAAGACGAGGATCCTGAAGAATATCCTGACTTGTCTGAATACTGCTTTTCTGTTAATATACCTGAGTTAATGTATGCTATGCAGGGTTTAGGGGACAAAGCTAGGTGGCCTCGAAAGAACCAGCAGAAAGCTGATTGGAAGGATAAATCCAAATGGTGTGCCTTCCATGAAGACTTCGGACATATGACCGAGGATTGCATTGCTTTAAGGAAAGAAATAAGTTACCTGTTAAGCAAAGGGTATCTGAAGGACTTGCTGGGAAGAAAGAAGAATAAAGGGCAGGATCTCAAGAAGGATCCTGAACGAGCAGCATCACCCCCAGTAGATGCCAAGATAATTAACTTTATTTCAGGAGGATCCGACATTTGTGGGACTTCGTATTCAGCGGCTAAGAGACATGCAAAGGAAGCTAAGAGTGAAAGGGGAGACAAACCAGTCAGGATGACTACCCTCACAACTGATAAAGTGATCACTTTCGATAGTGATGACAGGGATACTGTTCAGGATCCTCACCATGATGCTTTGGTAATAACATTATATGTGGCAAACCATTTTGTACGCATGATATTGGTGGACAACGGTAGTTCTGTCAATATAATTCAGCTGGAAACATTGAAAAGGATGAATGTATCTCCGATGGACATTACTTCGAAGTCCACTGTGCTCGTTGGTTTCAGTGGAGAAGCTAGAAATACTGTAGGAGAAATAAAATTACCAGTATATGTTGAAGGAGTCAACTCGATACAACGCTTTTGTGTAATGGACTCCTTATCCTGCTATAACATCATACTGGGCAGGCTGTGGATCCATGACATGAAGGCTGTGCCTTCGACTTAGATTCCAACCCCTTGGGGGGTCGTCAAAGTTGATAGTGATCAGCAGGAGGCGAAGGAATGCTACTCATCCTCAATGAAATCCTCAACCAAGCCTAATCCAGCATAGCAATTAAAGATGCGAGCCCGGGATATTGTGGAGGCTTCAGAGCAGGATATGAAGAAAGTTATCCTGGATCAGGATAATCCTGATATCTCGGTGCTCGTAGGAACCAATATCCCTCAGGATATTGAAGAACAATTAACTAACTTTTTGAAATGCAGGATGTCAACGTTTGCATGGAAGCATGAGGATATGACGGGTATATCCAAAGACATTATTACTCACAAGCTTGGAATTGACAGGTCATTCAAGCCTGTTCAGCAAAAAAGAAGGAAGTTTGCTCCTGAGCGAAATATAATCATCCAAGAGGAAGTTGAAAGATTGTTAAAGTCCAAAATGATCAGAGAAGTCAAGTTTCCAAGATGGTTGGCAAATGTGGTCGTAGTGCAGAAGAAAAATGGGAAATGGAGAGTCTGTGTAGATTACACAGACTTGAATAAGGCTTGTCCTAAAGATCCGTTCCCCCTTCCTCATATCGATGCAATGGTGGATGCTATTGCTGGGCATGAGATGTTAACGTTCATGGACGCATCCTCAGGATTTCAGCAGATTCAAATGGAGCCTTCGGACCAGGAGGATACTGCTTTCATGACACCAACAGGTATTTATTGCTATACTGCTATGCCTTTCGGTTTGAAAAATGCAGGCGCAACATACCAGAGATTGGTGAATATGATGTTCAAAGATAAGCTGGGGGACACCATGGAGGTATATATTGACGATATGGTAGTAAAATCTAGAAAGGCTGAGGATCACCTCCAGGATATCAAGGGAGCATTTGATATCCTGGATCAATACAACATGAAGCTAAATCCTGCTAAGTGCCATTTCGGAGTGGGGGCAGGAAAGTTTTTAGGATATATGGTGACTAAAAGAGGAATAGAGGCAAGCCCGGAGCAGATTAAAGCCATCCTGGATATCAAATCACCTTCAAATATGAAGGATGTTCAACGACTAACAGGCCGAGTAGCAGCGTTGAACAGATTTATTTCAAGATCCTCGGAAAAGTGCAAGGAATTTTATGATATCCTCAAAAAGAACAAGAAGTTCGAATGGGGAGCAAAGCATGAAGCAGCCTTGCAGGATTTGAAGCGATATCTCTCAACTGCACCTCTATTGATGAAGCCTGAGAATGGTGAACCACTATCCTTATACCTCGCTGTATCAGGGAATGCTGTAAGTGCCGTTCTTATAAAAGATCATGAAGGTCAGCAATATCCTGTCTATTATGTTAGTAAAAGTTTGTTAGATGCTGAAACTAGATATTCTCATTTAGAAAAATTGATACTAGCATTAGTTATGGCATCAACGAAGCTTAGACATTACTTTGAGACACATAGAATTCATGTTAAAACAAATTATCCTGTTAAAAATGTGCTTAGGAAACCAGAGATGTCAGGTAGGATGGCCAAGTGGTCAGTGAAATTGAGTGCTTATGACTTAGTATACGAACCTAGAAATGCCATAAAGTCTCAGGCTTTAGCTGACATTGTGGCTGATTTCAGTAGTGACATTCAAAATGAGGTAGATTTAGAAGTACAGCAGCTAGGAGAAAACTTAGAATGCTGGACATTATATACTGATGGTGCATCTAACGTAAGAGGTGTAGGTTTAGGTATACTACTAAAATCGCCACAGGGGGACATATTACCCCAGGCTATTAGGTGTGAATTTCCTGCTACTAATAATGAGGCAGAATATGAGGCTTTAATTGCAGGATTAGAGTTGGCTAAAAATATGAATATCAAGAATTTGCAAGTGTATGTTGACTCCTTGTTAATCACTAATCATTTTAATGGAACCTATGCAGTTAAAGGAGAGAAGTTAATCGAGTATCTCGAAATTCTCAAAAAATTAGCAGGATATTTCGATATTTTTACACTTGAACAGGTACCAAGAGAGGATAATGCTGAAGCTGATGCCTTAGCAAATCTGGGATCATCGGTCAGGATACCAGAAGGGACCCGAATACCAATATTACATATCCTATATCCTGCGATGAATCCTCAGGATAAGGAAGTAATAGGTATTCAGAATCCTGATGAGGAGTATCCTGAGGAGGATCCTAAGTCCTGGACGGCTCCAATCATGAGATATCTCAAGGAAGGACACATCCCAAAGAATGAGAGTCCTAAAGCCTTTAGAATGAAGGTATCATGATTCACTATTATAAATGATGTTTTGTATAAGAGATCTCTTGCAGGACCATATCTGAGGTGCTTGGAGGATCCCGAAACCAAAGAAGTACTTCAGGATATACATGAAGGGGATTGTGGCAACCATACTGGGGGCAGGTCTTTATTCTCAAAAGTATTAAGGACAGGATATTATTGGCCGACAATGAGGAGAGATGCCACAGAATATGTTCGTAGATGTGACGCCTGTCAAAGACATAGTAACATACTACATCAGCCTGCTGACCCGTTATATCCTATTGTTTCCCCTTGGCCATTTATGAAGTGGGGTATGGATATAGTGGGAAAGCTTCCAAAGGCTCCAGGAGGAAAGGTTTTTATGTTGGCAATGACGGATTATTTCTCCAAGTGGGTTGAAGCAGAGGCATTTGTTCAAGTTAGAGATCAGGAAGTGGTATCCTTCATAAAAAGGAATATCCTGACTAGGTTTGGAGTCCCAGCTGAGATAATTTGTGACAACGGATCTCAATTTATAAGTAAAAGGACTACTGACTTCTGCAAGAGTTGGGGAATAAAAATGATTACATCTACCCCGGTACATCCTCAAGCAAATGGACAAGCTGAATCCTCGAACAAGATAATTGTCAACAACTTGAAGAAAAGATTAGGGGCCAAGAAAGGAAGATGGGCAGAAGAATTACCCTTTGTTTTGTGGGCTGATAGAACGACGGTAAAAAATGCAACTGGTCAAACCCCATTTTCCTTAGTATTTGGAGCAGAAGCAGTGATCCCGATAGAAATGGTGATACCTACAGCAAGATCCAACCTCAAGAATCCTGAGCAGAATCCTGAACTCCTATGCCAGGAGTTGGATACTATTGATGAGACAAGAGATGCAGCAAGGCTAAGGATGGCAACATATCAACAAAGGATATCTAGAGCATATAACAAGAATATAAGGACCAGAAGGTTCAAAGTTGGTGATTGGGTGTTAAGAAAGGCTTTTCAAAATACTACTAATCCTGCTGATGGAAAGCTGGCTCCAAAATGGGAAGGACTATATGAGGTTGAATCAGAATCAGGAAAAGGTGCATACCGACTCAAGAATATGGAGGGGGATATGCTGCCGAGATCTTGGAATGCTATACACCTTAAGCTTTATTTCAAGTGAGTTTAGAATTTAATTTCTAACTCAGGATGGTATGAATTCTATCTCTTTTAAATATGTTTGATTTAATTTATTCTTTGAGACCCAATACTGACTTAAGCATCGGAGGGGTGTTAGCCAAGCTAACACCCACCTTAGTTTGAAGATGTTTTGCAGTATATGCTTCGGGATATAGCACCAGGATATACACTCAGGATACTTCGGGAGATTAGAGGATTGGCCCCCTCTCTCACGTCTAAGGGATACTGATCCCTTCACATGTTTAAAGGTATTCACCTTTCTTCCGAATTGGGTTTAAACACCCCACCTGGAGCGCAAGTTATTCGGGGATAGTTCAAGGTGGCGGGACCAGTCCATGTAAAAGTGGCTGACAATTTCGTTACTATTGGCTATATCCTGAATCCTAAAGGTATATGAGGATTGATCACCCTCTCTCACGAAAGGGTATTTTCATACTCTCTAAGGTTTAAAGGTTTTCACATTTCTAAGTCTTGGAGTTTATACACTCCCGCCTATAGCGCACGAAAATTTGGGATTTCCCCCAGGAAACGAGGGATTCATCTCCAGTACATTTTTGGGTTTTACCCCTGTAACACGAAAAGTTGTCTATACAATTGGAATTGATGACCAAAAGATTTCTAAGTATTCGAAGACATTGTGCACAGGGGACATTCCTACTGAGGTAATTGTGTAAAGCTCAAAGGATAAAGCTCGGACCTAATACACTGAGTGTCTCAGACAGGGGACATCTTTATTGGAAGAGTTGCAAGGGGATTGAAGTTTAAAAATAGGGTTATACCCTATTCCTGGTATGATTTTTCCTTTGTAAACATTGTTTAAGTTTTTGACAGTACTATATTTTATAAAAGGTTAAACATCCTGATTAGGATAAATTCTCGGGATATATTCCCAAAATATATTTTCAAAATACTTTTCAGGATATTTGATTAAGATATATGAAACTGGTACTAGTTTGAAACTTTAATCAAGCAAGTATCGTCATAACATGTTTTAAAAGGGACTATCTTTTAACTTTCTCTAAAGATGATTGAATTTTTAGAAATTCTATTTAATAAAAGTTTTGGTAATATATCACTGAGTATATTGATCAGGATATTTTCAAAAGATAACAGTACAAAATTTTTACAAAGCTAAGAATTACATTAAGTAACGCATGGCAAAAACTTAAAAAGCGATAACAAATAAGTCAAGAGATAGTTATGTTATTAACATGTCAAAAGTGGTGCTTTTGGTTTCACCTCAAACCGAGGCCCATCCGCCAAAAGCACGATTAGTTTTTATCACACCTACTTAACGGTTGAAGGTTTTATCTCAAAGCGAAACCTATCTACCTTCAACCGTTATGACGTTCAAAACAGATTATACTAACCGATGACCAAGGGCTTCATCCTGAAACCCAGGACCCATCCACCTTTGGTCATCATATTGTTCTAATAAAGGAAATATAAATTGTTCAAAGACAGGAAATGTAAATTGTTTTACAGACCATAACCATGAAATTTTAAAAAGTGGGCTCCGGCCTCAGCACATATATCCATCATCGCCCACATCGCTGCATTTAAGGGTCAGCTCCCTCCTTCATCGTGACGTCTCCACCAGTATCCTTTCCAGCATTCTTCTCAGCATCATCAGCAGCATCCTCTCCATCAGCATTTGCTCCAGAGTCACCACCAGCATCCTTTGAAGCCCCAGCATCATCCACCTTCTCAGTTACCTTGGTGGGCTCCTCTGCGACAGGTTTTGAAGGGGGCTCCACAGGATTGCCGCCAAGATCTTTCAATTTCATCTCCCAGGCTTTGATGTTCCATGAGGGGCATTCGACGCCCAGAGCCCTAGCCTCGTAAGCCATTTTCAGTCTGGCCTGGAGGAGGGAGATGATGACTGAATTCTTAAGGCTCTCCCGGTTTGAAGCCATATCTTGTTCATGCTGAACCTGGGCCGCGTCAGACTTAGCTTGAGCCTCTTGGGTGATCTTTTGGATGGCATCCTGGTGATCTTGAGCCATGGCTTTATACTTAGCTTCGTAGTGTTCAGACTTGGCGGTGGCGATTGCTGCTTGATCCGTGATGGTAGCTTCAACCTTCTTTAGTTTGCTTTCTAGCATGACATTTAGGCCACATGTGTCCTCATAAAGGAATACCAGGCGTTCAAGGCCCTGCAAGGTAAAGAAACAGGTGTTGTTCTAAATGTACATTTCTACTTAGCATATGGTGTAGGATACGAGTCAGGATACTAACCTGGTTAAGGAAGCCGGTCATGAATTTGCTGGATTCCATAAACCCGTGGTTCTCGAATGAGAACACGTGAGGTGTAGCGGGAGGTTCAACTTCTTTTCTCTTTCGGGAACTAGAGGCCCGGGTCCGGGATGCCGGAGGAGCTTTGGGAGCGGTGGTGGTCTTCGAGCTGGTAGGCTTCGGTGTGACGGATGACTTTGGATTGGATTCTTGCTTGGTAGGCGCGAGGCTAGAGTAGCTATCCAACTCGTAGAGTTGGAAGCCTTCGAGGTTAATAACTGGCACTGCACAAGGGAAGATGTTTTAGGCTTGTTATATCTCTATACAATAAAATAAAATAAAAATTCCTGAAAATATGCTTACCAGACATGTTGGAACTTGATCTTTGACTTGAGCTTGTGAGTAGCAGGTTAAAGGTTCTTTCACCCTCTGGAAGCTTGTAGATCTCTTTTATTCTTCCTTCCGATTCAGCACTAGGGGGAGCTAGTTCTTTAAAGTTTGCTGCAAGAAAAGAAATAAACACATCAGGATGTTGGTTCAGGATGGAGGTTCGGGATATGATTGGGGATATTCCTAAAACCCTAAATCCTACCGGAAGTCAACCATCTTTTCACAAAAAAGAATTTTCTTGTCCACTTATCCTCATTCTTGGTAGCCTTGAGGATGAGAGGGTCTTTGGAAATAGAGAATAGAAGGAATCGGCTGGAACCATGAGATCTTAAACGATAAGCCATCGACAAATCCTCGATGCACAGGTCGGGCATGTGACGAGCCTTAATTCCTTCCAAGGTGACTAATACGCGCCAAACCATGGGCATGATTTGGGCAAAGCTAAGGCCAGTAAGTTCGAAAAAACGAGAAATAAAAGGTGAAAACGGGTATTGGAGTCCTATGGAGAAAGGATAGGCAAAAAAGCAGACCCATTCATCGGAACAAAAATCCGATCGGACCTCTCGGTCGAATGGACGGAAGATTGTCCCGGCGGGAAAGGCACCGGAAGCTTGTAGGGCCGCGATGTCGGAATTATAGAAAGAACACACCTCTTTTGAAGGTTTCTTAAGCAAATTTTGTTTATGGAAGGGGGAAACAGAGTCCGCCATTTGCGATCTGGTGCGGGTCGCCATGAAGGATCACAATCGGAGAAAAGGAGATGTAAACAAGGAAAATAGAAAAGAGAGAGAGAAAAGTACCTGATATTCGGTTGAAGATAAAGATAATCATAATGTGAAGTCCCTCGATTGATATAGGCTGAATGTAGGGGGTAAAGAGTAAATAACGCTTTGGAAGTTGCACCACTGTCATTTCATGGGTCTCGTCGTATTGATTGGCTTAAGTTATGAGATAAAACTTTTAAAATATATCCGTTGGATTGGTATACCAACAGATATATTTGGGGCCAATTGTTATGGGTCATTTTCTGAGCGTACATATCTTGATTAATATCCTGCTTTTAATCGTTTATTTGTGACCAGGATACTGGACGTGGATATTGCTAACATCCTGGGCGATATCCTGAGGTTGATCGAATTAATCACATGCAGGTTAAAGACTGGGACTTACCAACGGTCAAATGGACTTCATCTCCTCAAGACTCGGGCGTATTTGTTATGGGAGAGACGTTGAACCCGAAAGACTAGGTCTACAACGTTCGACTGAGGAATATTCGCTGGATCCCGGTTATTTAGGATATTTTGTTACATTTGTTTTACTATAAATAGATGGGGGCGGATCAGATTAAGGCACAACGCAACTTACACACTTTCAAACACTTTCTCTCTAGCTCTCTGCAAACACTACACACAAACACTTGTATTCAAATCACATTGTAACACCTAGTTGATTCGCTCTACATCCTGCACTGTATCCTGATATTTAAAGCAATAGAAGAACAAGGCAGCTGCGATTGTCAGCTCCCGAGGTTTTGTGACGGCGATCTAGATTGATCAAGGGCTTTCCTCGTACATCACGTGTCAACCTTTACTTTTCTGCTCATTGTTTGATCACAGATACAGCTCTATATCTTGAGCCGTATCCTGAAACTGTTTTTATAACTAACTTGGTTAACATATTTTTCACACATAATTTTAGCACACTACCTCACTTAACTAATTTGATCACTAAATTGCTTCGGTAATTTTTGACCAAAACATCAGTCATGAACCTTGTAAATTGATTTGTTTTGTAAATCGTTTGAAAAACAATAAGTTCAAATGATATGTATAAATAAGAGAATAATGTATGGTTAAATGAATAACCAAGTAAAATGCGTTTGTATAAGATAAGTTGTTTGTAAAACAATGTCTTGTGAAAAGTATGTTATTTGTATGAAATGTTATATGTCTCAAATTGAAATGATTCAAATAACGCTACGATATGTAATACCATACAAACACTTATATATAGGAAGTACCAGCGGCGTATCCACCATGCTTGTATCATATTACACACGCCTCGTTACTTAAATCACTTACTCAAACCAAACCACCAAAGTAAAATGTTTATGTATAATCAAATGTCAAAATGTTTATGTGAAAACCATGTCTAATGTCTATGTCTAATGTTTATGTCTAATGTAAATCATGAATTGTGTATGTAAATGTCAAAATGTTTATGTATGGTAAGTGAAATATTTCAACTAAACCATATGTAAAATGCACAAAAACATGGTATTGAAGTAAAACATGGTTTAAATCAAAGTTATGTTTTGTGTAATAAATGCATGCTATACTAATATAAACATCTATGCGGTATTGTGAAAATTCATACATCCAAGCCTTGCGACAGTCGGATAACCCTTTTAGTAAAGGTTATCAAAAGAAATGTATTCGGATTTGGTCATTCCTTACGTCCAAACAAACCCGAGATTTCAGGAATGGGATTTGTCAAGTCCTATGGTACCACTACCTACTACCGAGCGGCATGATCGGTGTTAATGAATGTACATTGTCCCATTTAAACAAACCAAATGTCATACCAAAATGTAAGCATGTGATGAATAAAATAATGTACTAAGTATGCACACAATGGGCATACATAGCATAGAATGTAATGTAAAATAATGTACAAAGTATGCACACAATGGGCATACATAGCATAAAATGTAATATAAAATAATGTACTAAGTATGCACACAATGGGCATACATAGCATAAAATGTAATGTAAAATAATGTACTAAGTACGCACACAATGGGCATACATAGCATAAAAAGTAATGTAAAATAATGTACTAAGTATGCACACAATGGGCATACATAGCATAAAATGTAATGTAAAATAATGTACTAAGTATGCACACAATGGGCATACATAGCATAAAATGTAATGTAAAATAATGTACTAAGTACGCACACAATGGGCATACATACTATGAAATGTAATGTAAAATAATGTACTAAGTACGCACACAATGGGCATACATAGTATGAAATGTAATGTAAAATAATGTACTAAGTACGCACACAATGGGCATACATAGTATAAAATGTAATGTAAAATAATGTACTAAGTACGCACACAATGGGCATACATAGTATGAAATGTAATGTAAAATAATGTACTAAGTACGCACACAATGGGCATACATAGTATGAAATGTAATGTAAAATAATGTACTAAGTACGCACACAATGGGCATACATAGCATAAAACACAATGAAATCATGTACTATAAATGTACTAACGAACATAGCAAGTATATGACGTGAAAGCAGGAAAGCATGAAAGTAACAAGTAGGCACATGTGTTTCACCCCAAAACGTTTGGAAAACAGTAAAAGAGGGGTCTATGAACTCACCTGAGATTGCTTAGTAGTCCTTGAGTAACAACCAAACAATGCTAGAGATCACGGATATCAAACGGCACCTAATATAGGTAACTACATTAATAAACCGGACCTATAATCGGAGGACTGGATAGAATGAGGGCTCGTAAACCAAATGAGTAGGGGAACTCATGTAATATGGTTTAACAAGGCCTACATACTACAATGAAACCTAACCTAAGTGCTTATGACCCATTACGACCCGTTTAGGTAGCTTATGCTACTTTAACGCGTCGTTCGCGTGAAACGCGTTCGGACCGCTTAACTAGTCCTACGACAAGTAATATATGAGTTAACATGTCTAATATTGTTGCCAAATCAGTTTAGATACCAAAAGTTATGTTACATATGCTTAAAATGAATTTTGGCGTAAAAAGAGCATTTTGGTCATTTACCTAAGGCATATAAACTACCTATCATACAACTAACTAAACGCCGTGACCATACGGTATAACCTCGGAAGGTTATTCCCTATATACTATGGTCACCTAATGTGTTTGGTCGGATCCTAATGATCGACCAAACGGGTCGGGTTCGAAAGTATAAGCGATTGTTTAGATCGCTTACCTTACGACCCTATATAAGCGCTAAACTAAAAGTGACGAGCTAAGCATGTTAAAACATGCTTAACTAAGTTTAGAAAACAGGTTTGGTATCAAAACAAACGGTTTTGATACCTAAAAGTAGTTTGGTTACAAAATACGCAATAACACACATTTTGGCCTAAACTACGACTCGTCACTGAGCCTAGATAACGTGGTAATCAGTAGGTATAGTCACTAGGGACTATAACCATCGTGATCACGCTCACGTTATGAAGTTCAAATGAACTTCGCATTGACCATAAACTGGTCAACGCAGAAGGTCAAACAGAGTTTGACTTTAACGCTAAAACGAATGAAAAGAATGAAAGAACACTTACAAAGGGTCCCCACAAGATTGAACTTCCATGTATTCTCAGGTATGAAGTGATAAGACACCCTAACTTAGAGAATTCTCAGATTTCAAGTGGGTTTTGCAAGTGAACTTGATGGGTATTTATAGGAAATGGACCACCGTTAGGATCGTTTCTCGTAAACCATGATTTAATCACATCCCTACACTTGTTGGTAACCTCATGTACATCACATTGGTCCCCCAACATCAGGAAACAACAAGTGGAATTGAGTTGGGAGTGCTAAACAGCTGTTAAAATCGCTTTTGCTGATCAGAAGGGGCCTCGCGTGACGCCAAGGGGGCTAGGTGTCACGCTAAGGTCCTTATGATCAGCAACCAGTTTCCAAAGTTTCCAATTCAGTCCCCGTTGTGTATTAAGGCCATTTCCGACATGTTTAAGGCTCGTTAAGCCATTTTCAAGGCCCTAAAATGATGCCTAAACATTTTGGACATGAAAGATGCTCAAAAATATCCCGGATGTCGGTTCGTTTGGTCGTACGATCGCGATGTTCGCTTAATTACGACGGAATGCGCATAAGCGCGAAAAACGATCCAAATTGCGCGACGAATGGATTTTTCTCATGCAAAACACTAAAATAAAATATTTTAGTGCTTACATAAATTTTTGGATGTCCGGATGTATTCAAAACGCAAGATATGCGCGAAAGTGCGAACTTGTGCACTTTTTGACGCTTTTAGTCCCTGAATGACCCAAAGTTTATTTTAGCACACCGAACCTCTCAAAGCCTATTTCTAAGCTATGCAAAGGATATTTATGGTATGTTTAACTCATGGTCATGTTCCGGAATGTCTGTTACAGTTCAAATCGGCATACTTTCGCAGTTTGTCGAATTTAGTCCCTGTAAGCGATTTAACTTGATTTTGCCATACCAAAGCCTTCAAAACTTATTTCTAAGTTATGTAAAGGTTATTTAAGGTATGTGAAGCCTATTTCACTATCCCGGAGTGTTCGTTGCATTAAACTGGTTATATTTACGCATCAGTGCGCGTATAACCTTCTAGAAAGCGATTTAGAGCCCGAAATCGAACAAGAATTGATATGTGCAAATGATACACATATTTGTCAAATCCAAAGTATGAAATACAATATTTTATTGGTTTGGTATTTGTTTGATGGTCGCAGTGACCCAGGTGTCACAGTCTCCCCTACTTTAGGAAATTTCGTCCCGAAATTTATTCAGAGGAAACTTGTGAGAGTTTAAAACATGAAGTTGAAAAGATCGAACAACATTGGTTAGGGTTCTAAACTTCTAGTAACTTTAATAACATCATGCTTGCAATGTAAGAGGGATACTTATATACAAGTATATGAAGCGTCATTGGTGCGTCCACCGTACCTCCATTACATCGTTCTCATTTTGTTATTGTTGTCACTATCGGTTCTTACACATAATAAATCTTACTGGGTTTCTGTGCACTAAATTTCATAATTACGTACGCGCCCATAATTACACAATTCCTTGCATAGTCCACACAGTCTATTTTATAATGTGTAGGGGAAAACCAAATGAACAAATCTTGTGATGAATGTGACTAGACCACCATAGGGTCCCTTTTATTAAATCAATAAATGATTTTAATAGACAACCAAGGAGTCTTTTCAGCTTATATCATCACATGTCATTCTTAACCAGATTTTTGAATCAATCCTTTTGACTAGATCACTAAAAGGGTCTCTTATGAATCATGGAATAGTACTATATAATCCAAGGGTCTTAACTATTACATAGAAGCCCATTTAGGATTTAAGGTAGTACCTTTTTGAATATCCTACTATGAATCCCTCATATGTAGATATGAAAGATTTTACGAGGATTTGGATAACGAATACCCAGAGTATACAAAAACACAAAATGCATAAAAGAAAACACAAGATGCATAAACACATAGTCATATAACCACAAAGATTGTTTATCTAGATCTTTAATTTGTTAATTTGTTTTGCTAACAGAGCACATGTATTTAAAGCACACTAGGAATCCATCTCGTGGATTTCATTTGGTACTTTAAACATTATCAAGAATCTAACTATAAAGATAGAAAGATTTTAAAAAAAAAAATTCGATTTCGATTATAAGGAACCGAAATGTTCGAATTTAGGTACATAAGGAATCAAATTAAGGACTCTGATTTGAATGATAATCATCCACAAGGGTCTAAATGTGAAGATAAAAAGATCCCATATGGATTTTAGAAGTTGAAGATGTTTTCGAAACCTTGCACTGGACGTGTTTAAGTCAAAACATGAAGTATAAATGCTTATGAAGTTGAGATGCTAGATATGCCAAGGCGACATATGAAGCAGAATTTGAAGGTTATGTCAATGTATGAGGAAAATATTTTTGAAAACTGTGCATGGGGTCCCTAAAAAAATGTGTTCAATGTTTTTGAAACCTTACGCATAATACTTTTGAAATCATAAAGTAGGTGTACTAGGTAGGTATATATATATAAAATGTTTTTAAAACCATGCGAGATGAAATTTTTGAAATTAGGTATGAGGTTTCTGAAAATATGAAAAATGTTTTTTGAAATCATGCACTTGATAAGGAAATATATTGTATTAATATTGTTTTCAGGCTATATGAGACATTTTGAAATCATGAAGGTTGTTTTTGAAAATACAGACAATGCTTTGTGCATTTGTTATGTTAAGTAAATACACTATATTAAAAATGTTTTCGAACTATATATAGAATGTTTTGAAATCATGTAGGTTGTTTTTGAAAACATAGCCAATGTTTTTGAAATAACATAGACAACGCATTTGAAAAAAAATTGTTTTCAAACTATATGAAATGTTTTGAGATCATGAAGATTGTTTTTGAAATACTCTTACTATGTATGTTGAAAAATCGAAACGTAATGGGTATGAGATTTGAAAATACCCTTAGTTATCTAACCAAGGATTCAAAGGCACAGATGTGCAGAAGCATGATTACTCATAATGTCACTTTATTTTCTGTACTTCGTATCTTAGAATGAAACGAGTACTTAAAATTTTCCATGGGAATCATGAGTAAACACAAGAATGGGAAATATTCACAAGAGTAGTTTGTAAGGAACATAGTTCCTTAATGTAGGTATTATAGGGAAATGCCATACACACATGTAACTACACTTGTATATCAGAATTTGTGATCAACGATTTATTTATAAACAAAACAGATTGTTTCACATTACAAGAAAACAGAAGAATAAAAGCATAAGACAGCAACATTTTCTAGTCAGCCAACTGCTCATCCATGGGTTGGATTTGCATTAGCAGGCTTTGGGCAATCCTTTAGGAAATGGCCCATCTAGCCACAGTTGTAGCAAGACCCTGGTGAGAAACGAGCTTGAGCAGAGTTGGCTTGTGGTTGGTTTGGACCACCTTGGTTCGGGTTACATCGACAAGCACTTGCCAGGTGACCAATTCGCCCACATGATACACACAGACGACACTGTAAGTGAGCTTGGTGATGCCCATTACATTTGTCGCATATTGGTGTCGTTCCCTTGTATTGCTTCTTAGCAGGTGGTGTTGCCACCCGGATGGGTCCTAATGATCGACCAAACGGGTCGGGTTCGAAAGTATAAGCGATTGTTTAGATCGCTTACCTTACGACCCTATATAAGCACTAAACTAAAAGTGACGAGCTAAGCATGTTAAAACATGCTTAACTAAGTTTAGAAAACAGGTTTGGTATCAAAACAAACGGTTTTGATACCTAAAAGTAGTTTGGTTACAAAATACGCAATAACACGCATTTTAGCCGAAACTATGACTCGTCACTGAGCCTAGATAACGTGGTAATCAGTAGGTATAGTCACTAGGGACTATAACCATCGTGATCACGCTCACGTTATGAAGTTCAAATGAACTTCGCATTGACCATAAACTGGTCAACGCAGGAAGTCAAACAAAGTTTGACTTTAACGCTAAAACGAATGAAAAGAATGAAAGAACACTTACAAAGGGTCCTCGCAAGATTGAACTTCCAAGTATTCTCAGGTATGAAGTGATAAGACACCCCAACTTAGAGAATTCTCAGATTTCAAGTGGGTTTTGCAAGTGAACTTGATGGGTATTTATAGGAAATGGACCACCATTAGGATCGTTTCTCGTAAACCGTGATTTAATCACATCCCTACACTTGTTGGTAACCTCATGTACATCACATTGGCCCCCCAACATCCGGAAACAACAAGTGGAATTGAGTTGGGAGTGCTAAACAGCTGTTAACAGCTGTTAAAATGGCTTTTGCTGATTATAAGGGGCCTCGCATGACGCCAAGGGGGCTAGGTGTCATGCTAAGGTCCTTCTGATCAGCAACTAGTTTCCAAAGTTTCCAATTCAGTCCCCGTTGTGTATTAAGTCCATTTCCGACATGTTTAAGGCTCGTTAAGCCATTTTAAAGGACCTAAAATGATGCCTAAACATTGTGGACATGAAACATGCTCAAAAATATCCCGGATGTCGGTTCGTTTGGTCGTACGATCACGATGTTCGCTTAATTACGACGGAATGCGCATAAGCGCGAAAAACGATCCAAATTGCGCGACAAATGGATTTTTCTCATGCCAAACACTAAAATAAACTATTTTAGTGCTTACATAAATTTTTGGATGTCCGGATGTATTCAGAACGCAAGATATGCGCGAAAGTGCAAACTTGTGCACTTTTTGACGCTTTTAGTCCCTGAATGACCCAAAGTTTATTTTAGCACACCGAACCTCTCAAAGCCTATTTCTAAGCTATGTAAAGGATATTTATGGTATGTTTAACTCATGGTCATGTTCCAGAATGTCTGTTACAGTTCAAATCGGCATACTTTCGCAGTTTGTCGAATTTAGTCCCTGTAAGCGATTTAGCTTGATTTTGCCATACCAAAGCCTTCAAAACTTATTTCTAAGTTATGTAAAGGTTATTTAAGGTATGTAAAGCCTATTTCACTATCCCGGAGTGTTCATTTCATTAAACTGGTTATATTTACGCATCAGTGCGCGTATAACCTTCCAGAAAGCGATTTAGAGCCCGAAATCGAACAAGAATTGATATGTGCAAATGATACACATATTTGTACAAATCCCAAGTATGAAATACAATATTTCATTGGTTTGGTATTTGTTTGATGGTCGCAGTGACCCAGGTGTCACAAGTGAGAACATGTTCACAGCAGATTATCACTCAATCGGATGATGGTCCGGGTGGCAACCCTCGTGCATTGAACAGGTTGAAAATTGATAAGTATTGAAGCCTGATCATTACATGGTTAAGTGGTAGTCCGATCGGGTGGTAATCCGATCGGGCAGCACTTCGTTCAATGTTCATCCCTCAAAGTTTGAAAATAAAATTGAGTGTGGGGCCAGAGTGCAAGTCGATCGGGTGACCACCCGATCGGGTGACAATTCGATCGGGCGGCACTCCGTTCTGGTGTCCCGGTCGTCTTCTTCTTTGGTCATTTTGATAGTTTGTCATTTTATCGAGATGTTTTGATAGAGTGTTAAGCAACAGAAACCTCGTCAATACTTGGTACTCCTGATCGGACAGGAATCACCCAAATCCGACCAGTTAACTGCTCGAGACGGTGTTCCATGTTTAACCCGAAATCGGTAGTCTCATGGATAGAATCCAGATCTTGAACCAACACAACCACAAGAATGAATAGAAAGTTGGTACAAGCTCCGATTCTATCAGTTTTGAATGTATTGAGTGTAAGAGAGTTGAAAGAAAGTTGGAAAACCATCTTTCAATCCTTTTCACCGTGAATATGTTTAGATCTATGAAAGATCTTTGTTTATTTGTGTGGAAATCATTCAGATCTAAGTTGTTCTTGGTGGATTGAAGTCAAAACATGAAGTTCTCAAGAACACCATGATGACATCATCCTAGAACACCTCAAATCTAGTGATTTTACGGTTAGAAGTTAAGATTCAAAAGATAGAAAGGCGTAGGAGTGCGTGTAGTTCAAGAAAGTACAAAGATTAGGTTGAAAACTTACAAGATTTGAGAGAAATCGGGGAAAAGAAACTGGAGTGTGGCTGGTTCGAGCAGAGAGAGATCTCACTTACCAAAAGTAGTAACAAGTGAGGTATTTATAGGGTTTCCCAAAGTGGAAAGGGCTGGTCGATCGAGTGGCAGCCTTATCGAATGGCTGGCCGATCAAGCGACAGCTCGATCGAACGGCTGGTCGATCGGCTGGTCACTTGGTCGATTAGCCACTTTGGTTCGAGTGTTCGGTGCGATGATTTTTTTTTGCCGTTTCGATTGTGAATGCGAGCGTTGCGATGCGATAGAGTTTCCTAGTCAAATTACATTAATCCCAACTACTATATCAACATACAATCATCCTTATTTCGTATTCGTTTAGCGTTTGCGAATCGATTGCGATTGAGTTTCGATTGCGTTTTGATTAATCACCACAACATAACATAAACGAACATGCACAAGTAACACCTAAGGCACACACACACGTATAACAACATCCAGAACGCGTAATTCGTGTTGCGAGTGCGATTGCGATAGTGATAAAGCGATAAAACATGCGATAAATATTGAATAAACCTCGATTATTAATAAGTACTCCACATAATACAACTAACGTAAGGCATAAAATAGACTAACTACAAGTCAAAGAAGTCAAAACAGGAATTGAGCAAGGAGTGACAGATCGCAATTAGCAATCTTGTCTACCTTTGACTTCAATCTTTACTTTGACTTTGACTTCTGAAACACGGGGTGTTACAGCCTCCCCTAGTTGAGGGAATTTCGTCCTGAAATTAGGCCGAAGCCGTAACAAACAACTGCGGGTACTTCGCCTTCATGTCGCTTTCGAGTTCCCAAGTGAACTTTGCGACTCGTTTGCCTTCCCATCGGACTTTCACAATAGGAATGCGCGAGCGTCTGAGCTGCTTGGTTTGGCGGTCCATGATTTCGACAGGCTTCTCCACGAAGTGTAGTGTTTCGTTTATTTGGAGATCGTCAAGAGGTACAATTAAATCATGCTCAGCCAGGCACTTTCGGAGGTTCGAAACATGGAAAGTCGGGTGAACATTACTAAGCTTCTCCGGTAGTTCGAGTCTGTAGGCGACTTTTCTGATCCTTTCCAGAATCTTAAAAGGTCCAACATATCGAGGCGCTAGTTTCCCTTTCTTGCCGAATTTGACCACACCCTTCCAAGGTGATACATTTAGGAGTACGTAGTCACCAACGTCAAATTCAGGGGGCTTGCGTCGTCTATCGACGTAACTTTTCTGTCGACTTCGAGCTTTCAGCAGATTGTCTCGAATTTGGAGGACTTTTTCAGTCGTTTCTTGCAATAGCTTAGGACTGGTTAATTGCGAGTGCCCGATCTCGTGCCATACAATAGGCGATCGACATTTTCTTCCGTATAAAGCCTCGAACGGTGCCTTTTGAATGCTGGAATGATAACTGTTATTATACGAGAATTCGACTAGTGGCAGGTAAGTGTCCCAATTACCACCGAAATCTATTACACACGAACGGAGCATGTCTTCAAGAGTACGGATCGTTCTCTCAGTCTGACAGTCGGTTTGAGGGTGGAATGCGGTACTTAGATTAAGCGTAGTACCGAGAGCCGCTTGAAATGTTTGCCATAATCGCGAGGTAAACCGAGCGTCACGGTCAGAGATGATGTCGTGAGGCGTCCCATGTTGACAAATGATCTCATTGGTGTAGATTCGGGCTAATCGTTCTACCTTGTAGTCTTCCTGTATTGGCAAAAAGTGAGCTGATTTGGTCAAGCGGTCAACAACAACCCAGATGCTGTCGTGACCTGATGGTGTGCACGGGAGCTTTGTTATGAAATCCATAGCAATACTCTCCCACTTCCACATAGGGATCGGGGTTGTTCGAGTAAGCCAGAGGGTCTTTGGTGTTCAGCCTTGACTTTTGAGCAAGTCAGGCACTTCCCAACGTAGAGAGCGATATCCCTCTTCATGCCCGGCCACCAGTACTTGTAGCGAGGGTCCTGGTACATTTTATCGGCACCGGGATGAATAGAATACCGGGATTTATGGGCTTCGTCCATCAATATCTGTCGAAAATTGGTCCGTTTAGGGTTCCAAATTCGGTCCAGAAAGTGGAATATCCCATTCGACTTATTCACAAGCTTGGCTCCATCGTGATAGATTCTTTCCTTCTTCAAAGTGCGCTCGTTAAAACAAGCATGTTGGGCTTCGCGGATGAGGGTTTCGAGATCGTATTGGGCTTGGACATCACGAATGCTGAGCAGATAGCTCCGTCTACTGAGGGCGTCGGCAATGACATTTGCTTTTCCTGGGTGATAACGAATCTCACAGTCGTAATCGTTGAGAAGTTCTACCCATCGGTGTTGACGCATATTAAGTTCCTTCTGGTCAAAGATATGTTGTAGGCTCCTATGATCGGTGAAGATCATACACTTGGTACCATACAGGTAGTGTCGCCAAATCTTTAACGCAAAAACAACTGCGCCTAGCTCGAGATCATGGTTTGTATAGTTCTTCTCGTGGACTTTGAGCTGACGAGATGCGTATGCAATGACCTTGTCTCGTTGCATGAGGACACAACCGCATGTCTCTCATGTTCATGAAGCAGTCCATACACAATGCAATTAGAGGAGCTATTCCTGATTCCGATGATGCTAAAACCTACCTGGCTTCTGTGGTGGCACAATTCAAAAGGACATCAAAAGCACACGCTAGCACTCTTATGCTCAAGATGGTGATGACTAAGTATGATGGGAGGAGCGGCATTCGCGAGCACATCATGATGATGCATGACATGGCCAATAAGCTGAAAGGGCTAGAGATGGAAATCAGTAATGGTTTTCTTGTTCACTTCATCATCACTTCGCTTCCTTCGTCCTATGAAGCATTCAAGATCAATTACAACACTTAGAAGGATAAAATGATGATGAGTGAGCTGGTCGCTATGTGCGTACAGGAGGAAGAGCATATGAAGATGGATCGCACCACTGATGTTGCTAACTTCACCACCTCCAACTCTAAGAAGAGGAAGAACAATCATCAAAGGAAGGATGCTTCCAAAGTTCAAAGGCTAAATCCTAATACAAGTACACCTTCCAGCTCTAAGAGCTCTTTAGGCAAACCCTACTGCAAGTTCTCTGAGAATACAGGACATAAGCAAAAGGAATGCCCTGACTTCAAGGAGTGGCTGGCTAAGAAAGGTAACGATTTTTTCATGATACTTGAGTCCTTTAATTTAAATATTCCTGCTAATTCTTGGTGGGTTTATTCTGGTTCTATGGTTCATGTAACCAACTCTACTCAGGGATTCCTTTCAATCCGGAAGCTGGGAAGAAACCAAAGAACACTTAAAGTTGGGGATGATCGGGAATTAGAAGTGAAGGCCATAGGAACATTACAATTATTTTTGAAAACTGGTTTATGTATTAAACTTTATGATACCTTATATATTCCTGAAGTAACTCGAAACCTTGTATCAGGACCAAAGTTAGACATGGACGGTTTTGTTGTTTCCCATGGTCATCGCAAACTCTCTATTCTCTATGATTCCGTTGTTTATGGTACTGGCATTCTGGATGGTGATCTTTATAGATTAGAACTAGATGATAATTTTTCCAAATCTTTGTTGTCATATAATATTAATGAATCACTCACAAAGATGAAACAAAATCAAGACTTAGAGACTTCATCCATGTTGTGGCATCAACGTTTAGGCCACATCTCAAGAGAACGATTAAATCGTCTCGTAAAAGATGAAGTCTTACCTCCTCTCGATTTCACTGATTTTGGAACATGTGTCAAATGTCTAAAAGGCAAAATGACATTAGCGAATAAGAAAGGTGCCACTAGGAGCTCTAATCTATTAGAACTCATTCATACTGACATTAGTGGTCCCTACCAAATCGCTGGCATAACAGGACATACTTCATTTATCACTTTCATTGGTGATTATTCTCGTTACATATACTTGTATCTTATTAAGGAAAAATCTGAATCTCTTACAACTTTTAAAGATTATAAAGCTGAAGTTGAAAAGCAATTAGATTGTCAGATTAAAGTTGTGAGATCAGATAGAGGCGGTGAATATTATGGAAGACATACTGATGTGGGTCAAGCTCCTGGTCCATTTTATGAGTTTTGTAAGGGCCAGGGGATTGTGAACCAATACACCATGCCTGGTACACCTCAGCAGAATGGTGTTGCTGAACGAAGAAATCGTACTCTTATGAACATGGTGCGCAGTATGTTAGCCAACACTAATTTACCACTATTCCTCTGGATTGAAGTGTTAAAAGAAGTTGTTCATATACTCAATAGAGTTCCTTCTAAGTCTGTCCCTAAAACTCCTTATGAACTTTGGACAGGAAGGAAACCAAGTCTTTAATATATGAAAGTATGGGGTTGCAACGCTGAAGCAAAACTCTATAATCCTTTCCTAAGGAAACTTGACCCTAAAACAGTTACATGTTTCTTTATCGGGTATCCTGATCATTCGAAGGGTTATCGTTTCTATTGTCCTTCCCATGTCACCCGTATTGTTGAAACTAAGCGTGCTGCGTTCCTGGAGGATTTCAAGGTTAGTGGGAGCAGTACTAACCCTTACGAAGAATTGCAAGAAGTACAAGACGCGGGGGGAGAGACACGTTGCTTACCATTACTCCGTTTACTCCTCTTGTACCCAATGCAACAACTGCACCTGAAACTACTGCACAAATTCCATCTCCACAATCAGAACCCATTATACCTCATAACGAAGGCACATCAAACGCTCAAAACCAAGACAACGCTGAACCCGATAATCAACTCAGGAGGTCATCTAGGCAAAGAAGGCCTACTAATTGGGATGATTATGTTACCTACCTGACTGAAATGGATGCTGGAAAGCTCAATGATCCTATCTCTTATAATGAAGCCATTAGCAGTGATCAGTCTTCTGAATGGAACAAAGCAATGATTGATGAGCTTGAATCCATGAAGAAAAATGACGTTTGGGATTTGGTCGAATTACCCAACGGTGTTAAACCTGTAGGATGTAAATGGGTGTTCAAAACAAAACTGGATCCGAATGGGAACGTTGAACGCTACAAAGTGAGATTAGTTGCAAAGGGCTACTCTTAGAAAGAGGGAATTGATTATCAAGAGATGTTTTCACCTGTCTCTCGTAAAGATTCAATTAAGGATCGTTATGGCCCTAGTAGCTCATTTTGATTTAGAGCTGCATCAGATGGACGTCAAAACTGCTTTCCTAAATGGAGACTTAGACGAAGATGTTTACATGAAACAACCTGAAGGTTTTAAACCTGAAGGTCAGGAGCATTTACGCTGTAAGTTGAAGAAATCCATTTATGGGTTAAAACAAGCATCACGTCAATGGTACCTCAAGTTTGATGAAGTCATGAAGAGACAAGGTTTTATGAAGAATCAAGTGGATCAATGCACCTACCTCAAGATGAGTGGAAGTAACTTTACTATACTTGTCCTTTACGTAGATGATATTCTATTGGTAAGTAATAGTTTAGACATGTTGCATGAGTTGAAGTGGTTACTCTCGCATAACTTCGACATGAAGGATCTCGGAGATGCTTCTTACGTCATTGGCATCGAAATTCACCGAGATAGACACAAAGGGATATTAGGATTGTCTCAGAAGACTTACATAGATCGTGTCCTTACACGTTACAACATGCAACCGTGCAAACCCTTAGTCACTCCAGTAGTTAAGGGAGATGTTTTCGGTTCATTCCCGTGTCCGACAACAGAGGTTGAAAATGAGCAAATGAGCCAGATACCTTACGCGTCAGTAGTCGGGAGCCTGATGTATGCTCAAGTCTGTACTCGCCCAGATATCGCTTATATTGCTGGAATGCTAGGCCGTTATCAGACTAATCCTGGCCTAGATCACTGGAAAGCAGCTAAGAAGGCCCTTAGATATCTGCAAGGGACGAAAGACTATAAACTGACTTATAGAAGAAGTGATCATTTAGAAGTGGTAGGTTATTCTGATTCTGACTTTGCCAAATGCAAAGATGACAAGAAATCCACTTCGGGCTACATCTTTATGTTAGCAGGCGGACCTATCTCATGGAAGAGTCATAAACAACAGTTAACCACAACTTCCACAATGATGGCAGAATACATCGTTGTTTACAACGCAACCTGTCATGGAATGTTGCTTAGAAATATGATCACTGGACTCAAAATCGTTAATTTCATTTCTAGACCATTGAAGCTTTACTGTGATAACTCAGCTGCCGTTAGTTTCTCGAACAGTAATTGTTCGACTGGAGCTGGTTTATATCTCGATACAAAATATTTGTTCGTACGTGAACGAGTTGAGGAAAATAATCTTTGTATTGAGTATATTAGTACTAAAGATATGCTTGCGGATCCGATGACTAAAGGTCTCCCACCTAAAGTTTTCGAAGAACATGTATCGAATATGGGACTTACTAAAGACCTTATTTAATGGCATATTGTACTAGCTTATGTTTTAATTAATGAAATTTCCTCAGTTTGATTTTGTATGTCTCTAACATATGTTCTGCCGGTGGAATGACATATAGACAAATATAAATACAAATCAGACGCTAAAGGGCTTATGCGTATTTTGATCATAATTGTTAGGTTTTAAATTGAGGCTATAGTATGACTAATGGGGGTCCTGAGTCGAATGATGATTCAACGGCTGTATTTTTCTGCTATAGCTCTTGGTTTAAGGCTAAAATGAGTGTTAACTCCTGGCCAGGCTAATCTAATACTTATGATAAATGATTACTCGGCTAAGTGGGAGAATGTGAGATTAAATATATTATTGTTATAATATTTAATCTTGTAGCCATTATAATCATTTATATCATATAGATCAAAATATATTAATAACCTATTAATAATTAGTTGGTAATTGTTGATGGACCATATTACCCTTATTAACTAATTAGGTTTCCTCTTGGGTGTATATATAAGGAGATTATTAGAGAGTTTAAGGGTTAGACAATTAGACAATTACACAAACCCTAATAACACATAACATCAATTCGGCTCTCTCTCCATAACCGAATCCTTCCCTTGTTTCGATTTCATCACCATCATAATCTTACACCCTAAGGAGGAACCAGATCATCCTGACAAGTATGTCAAACTCAATGGCTGCATCTCTGACTGGATTCTCTGCTAGCCTGTCTGCTGTAACAGGTATGTTATTCATGTTTTACATTATGTTTAAACAGAACTGATCAACATTATAGACATATAAGCATAATCAACCACGAAACTCAGTATATAAAAATAAGTAACCTAATCATTGGTTTCTCAATTTGTACATTTTGGTTCAATCTCTCATTATAAGTCAGTGATAGTGCATTGTCTAGCTGTGAATTTTGTATCATTTGAGACACAACTTAAAGTACAAGGATCAAGTTGATACGTATTTTGCATAGTTACTAAATTACACAAAGGTTTCTTGATGAATTACGATAAAAGTAATAGTAAATCAAATTCTTCTTGTAATTCATCTATCAGTCTCATGACTAATACGAGAGATAAGTCACATTAATCATGATTAAAAAACGTGTTATCAAGATTTGATCTCTTACTCTTCACTTTATACTATATATCCTTGACCTTGAAACCACTATCATGAGAACTTTTTGTATCCCGAATGTGTATTGAGATAATATCTAAAAAATTAGAGTTATTAGATTTTAATAATCCTAAGTTTCACCTGTTAGCCGATAATACTCTCAACTTAAAAAATTCTCTCCAACAATCCTAACTTGTAAGAATTTGACCTCTATTGATCCTTTTCTAACTCAGCTAATTTTTGCTGATGTGGACGATGACGTGGACATTGACCTGTCACACAACTTTATTATTTACTGATGTGGATGCTAATGTTGCACTCTCATCACCACCTCACCTCCACCACCCACCATCGCCATCAACCACCACATCCACCACCACCCACCTCCATCTCTGACTACCCTATTTTCTCCGGCCATTGTCAACTACCACCACCACTCACTCCAACTATTGTTTTTAACTTCCGACCACCAACTCTGACCACCGTGATGGATTATACCCTCACCTTTGCTTTTTAACCGTCACTCCAACTGCCACAACCTCTACTTTATAACTATCACTTCTCCGGTCAACTTAATCTCAGAAGTTAAGATCCGACGATCAAGCTTTTTGGAATGACAATTTTCAAGATTTTATAGAGTTTATTGGATTGACCTCAGTTTTTTCTAATAAAAAATTAAAATGTTTTATGGGTTATTTCATCAGTTTATTAATAAACTAGCTGCTCTATTTTGGTATAAAGGTGTGATTTATACCTTGTTTACATCATTTATGATTCTTTAAAGATTTTTCAAGTTTTTTGAATTTTTACTGGATTGACCTCTGTCATCTGTTTTTATATCAGAATGTATTGATGGTGGTGGTACAGTTTCAGGTTGATAGAGATGGTTGTGGAGATGGCAGTGTTGATGGCATGGCCGGTGTAGATGGTAGTAGTGGTAGTGGTGGTGGGCGGTGTAGATGGAGGTGAGGTGGTGGTGGTTATGTGGTGGGAAATGGGAGGTTGTGGTGGGGGTTGTACAGAGAGAAAGTAAAGAGAGTGTGGGTTGGTGGTGGCTGGAGGTGGCGGTAGAGGTAGAGAGAGAAAAGGGTGAGAGAGAGACATATCAACATCATCCACGTCATCGTATATCCACTTTAGCGTCCACGTATTGTTCACATCAGTAAAACTAACTGGGTTATAATGCCACACCCAACCGATGGCGGAATCATCGGGGCGTGAGCATGATGCGAATAGGTTGCTCAAGAGAATCTATAACGACTATTTGTGACAATATTTAATAAGGTTCAATCCCATACAATCAAACAAATATTTCAACAAAAGTCATAACGGAGTTAAGTAGTTTCTCAAGCAACAAGGCGAAACATAACAAAACTTGCAATTAAATTTAGGTGGGTTTCTAGCATTCCTAAACCATTTCCAGCAGTAATCCATCAACCTGTCACATACGTTAAAATAAAGTCAATACAATAATGTAAAGGTGAGTACACAAGTTTAGCATAAGTATAGTAATAAAGCATTTACACATAACCAACATGTAACACGCAGAGAGGTGAATCAAGTAAGCTATCGACAATGAAACAAGCTAACCACATGACTGCGAGTTGGGGTATGCGTGATACGGGTTCACCGTAGTGAGCACGCACGTAAAGTGAGTATGAGATCCCTAGCAACCCCTGAATAAACAGGTGCTGAGTCCAAACTATAGTACTATCGTTACTAAGGGCGGTAGGGCAAGCTATCAATGTGTATACATAGCAAATAATCATTCAGCGATTCACGTATAACATGCGAGAGCGGTCAGCGTTTAAAATGAGTTTAAGCATTGTGTGCGTCGTGTTTTGATAGAGAACGTATGTAACACCCAAAAGTACGTTAAGCGAAAAAGGGTTCGAGTATATTCACAGTGCATGTTAAACAGTATACATGATTTGGAATGGATTGAAGGGAGCGCCGGATCAGCCTGCGTACGGGGACAGAATGCATAAGTCTTTCAAAGTGCTGAAATGGTGTGTCTGGTGGGAAACATGTCACACCCCAACCGATGGCGGAATCATCGGGGCGCGGCACTGAGCGAAACAGATTGTCCAGAAGTTTCCATAAAAACTATCATTACCATTCAATTTAAGTTAACATGTCCCATACCATGTCTCAAATAGCAAAACAAGTTATTACAGACAAAAACTAAACAAATATTCTGTTCCGACAACTCAGATTTAAACATAACAATTTATTCGTTGGTTTCTAGGACTCAAATTCCTAGCTTCGATTCCATCACAGCACAAAGAGCAAACATGCAACCTAAGCACCTGTCACATACGTTAAAATAAAGTCAATACATAAAATGTAAAGGTGAGCATACAAGTTTGATAATAGCATATAGAGTTCGAATTCGTTTACGCATAACCAGCACGTACACATAGTGAAATGAAGCACGTTAGTTATCGACATAGATCCATCGATACCAATGACTGCGGGTTGACTGCCCGAGGCAGTTCGCAATACATGATTACCACTGTAAACCATGCAAGTAAAAGATCCTTAACAACCCCCGTGTGAACGGGTGCTGAGTCCAAACTATAGTACTATCGTTGCTAAGGCAGGTAGACAGCATTCCATGTGTAAACATAACAAACAAGCATTCATAAGCCACGTATAACATGCATTAGAGGTTAAGCGTTAAAATAGCTTGAGTAGTGTGATAGTTGTAGTTTGAATAGTTGTAACGTATGTAACACCCAAAAGTGCTAAAGCAAAAAGGGTTCGAGTATACTCACAGTGATATGGATTGAAGTGAGCGCTTTACAGCGAGTACGATTAGCCTGAATAGATTCGATAACGTAACGATAAGTGACGCGCCCCGATGATTCCGCCATCGGTTGGGGTGTGACAGATTGGTATCAGAGCCATAACTATAGGGAATTAGGCAAGACTCGACCTAGTCCGGGTCGAAGTCCTAGAGACCTAGACTATAGTTAAGAACCAACAGACCAACTCACGCGTATACGTAATTTCGCCACTATCACTCACTCTTTTCTATCGTTGCACTCAAAATTTTCAAGTTGTGAACAGGCGATGAGGCCGAGAATAGGTGTGAAAACCGCAAACTCTCGACTAAGTTGCCTAGTCAGCTTGCGTTTTTAGCTACAAACGAGGAGAATTATACAAAATCAGGAGTGAAATCCATATTTTGATGAACAATCTCCTCAATTTTTATCAGAAACGAGGACGGGAGTTGCAAGATAGGGGTGAAAACCTAACCTTGACGACTCGCCCCGCTTTTGTACAAAACTCCACCAAAGTTCGATGGACTCCAACGGTCTAAAAACACAACCTAACCAAAGGGAATTGCGCCAACGCCCAAGAATCGAGGCGAAGGCATAGTCCTGGAGGTCGTTGTGCAGAATCCTTGAGAATAGTCGAGCTACTTTGGTCAGTCGAAGTCTATTAGCCGCAGACAATCTACCTTCGATTATCGATCTTTATGAAAATTTTATGCTTTCCTGTTATTTGTTAACGTTTTGAGATATTATTGGTTTCGACCCAACACTATTGCTTCTGCTAAAACACAAAGCCCACACAACTCCTCGCTAGCAACCCAACAATAGGAACAATTAGGATGCTTTGTACGCTCGTAGGTGCTTTTAGTGACTATGTTTATGTGTTTCCTGCTGATTGTGCTTATGTGATTAGGAATACTGTGATTATGTGCACTATATGTCTACGTGGTTTTGTGCAATTCTGTGAAATTGTGACTATATGCGTTTACATGGTACGTGTTACTGAGCTTCAGTAGTCCTTGACGTGTGAGGTGAGATTCGAATACATATGTTGAGTTCCATGGCGATGTCTATTGCAGACAATGTCGTCTGGATCCCGTCATCAACTCTCTCGTCAGGAAAAGAGGGACAGACGCCTTGCTTCCATCGTCGCGAAAGCGGTAGCAAAGGCTGTGAGCGATGTCTGCGAGAATGCCAGCAAGTCATCCGAGGAATCGAGGACTGAGGGTCCCAAAGCTGCCACGAGACCTTTCAGCTTCAAACAATTCAAGTCATGTGGGCCGAAAGAATTCACAGGCGAAGGAGGTCCTACTGCTCTATTCCACTGGTTTGACTCTATCGAGGTTACTCTGCGACAAAGTGGTTGCCCTGATGACCTTCGAACTCTGAACGCTACCGACGTCTTTCAGTCCCGTGCCTTGGACTGGTGGACGGCCGAGAGGAACAAGAGAGGGAATGATGCAGCTTACGGTTTGTCGTGGGATGAACTCAAGGAAGTCATGCTAGAGGAATTCTGCCCTCCTCACGAGCGTCAAAAGCTTGAAGATGAATTTTGGCACATACATCAGAAGGATAGAGACAATGCCGGTCTCACAACACGCTTCAAACAGCTCAGCATTATCTGTCCTGACCAGGTCAAGACCCCTGAGATGACCATCAAGAAGTACATCCGAGCCCTACCCGACTGCGTTGCTGATTTCGTACAAGCGGCTAAGACTACCACGATCGAAGAAACCTATCTGCTGGCCGCTGAGATCAATGACAAAAGGGTCAAGGCTGGGATGTGGGATAAGACCTCCAAGCATCTGCATCAAGCCACTACTACTACACCAACTGCTGAACCCACGTCATCAAGCAACAAGAGAAAGAACAAGAGAAAGAACAACTCCACCAACAAAAACTGTGCGATTTCTGCTGCACCGGTCCAAGCTGTACCTGCTCAACAGCGTCAAGTAGTGGCGCCTGTGGCCAATGCACCGCCTGCAAAGCGTGCATATACGGGACCACACCCACTCTGCCCTACTTGCACCTATCATCACCCGACTGCTATTCAATGCCGCTTCTGTGCTCATTGCAACGTCTACGGCCACTTTACTGCCAACTGCTGTATCCGTCAAACTCCTGCCAATCAAGCTCTACTCGCTGCCCCACAGGGTCAACAAGCTCCTCCGGCACCCGCAGTCAAAGCCAGAGCCTGCTTCACATGCGGCGACCCGAACCATTTCGCCAACATGTGCCCAAACAGGGTGGTGAAACAAGAACCCCAGCAGCCACAGCAGCAGCCACAGCAGCAACCACAACAGCAACAACAGCAGCAGCAACAGGGCGCACGAGCCAGAACTTTCAATCTCAACGTGCGTCAAGCCCAGGCCGACAACAACGTGGTCAATGGTACGTTCCTTGTGAATGGTATTTATGCTTCATGTTTGTTCGATACTGGAGCCAATAATTGCTTTGTGTCACTCGAATTTGAGAAACTACTTAGTCGTAAACGTTCTCGACTCTCCTCTGCATTCGAAGTTGAAGTCGCTACCGGAAGAACCGTCGCTGTAAATTCTGTTATTCGTGATTGCACTCTCGAACTCAACAATCACATCTTCTCAGTCGATCTCATTCCAATGCAACTAGGAAGCTTCGATGTCATAATAGGCATGGAATTCCTTCGCGAAAACCATGCCGAAGTCGTGTGCTTCGATAAAATGATTCGTTTTTCGCTCGCCAACGGAGATTCATTGTGCGTTTATGGTGATACTACTTCAAAGGGGCTCAAGCTTATGTCATGCCTACAAGCCAGCAAGTATCTCCGTAAGGAATACAGGGCTTTCTTGGCTCATGTCGTAGCAGCGGAGAAGGAAAAGAAAGAGAAGAAGAAAGTGAAGGACGTACCAGTGGTTCGAGAATTTCCTCAAGTCTTTCCAGAGGATCTTCCCGGACTACCTCCGAAGCGTGATATCGATTTCCGCATTGATCTTATTCCTGGAGCTAATCCTATTGCCAGAGCTCCTTATCGACTTGCGCCGTCCGAAATGCGCGAACTCTCAACCCAACTCTAGGAATTGCTTGAAAAAGGCTTTATTCGCCCGAGCACCTCTCCGTGGGGCGCACCAGTCCTTTTCGTCAAAAAGAAGGATGGAATGTTCCGGATGTGCATCGACTACCGGGAATTGAATAAGTTGACTATCAAGAACCGCTATCCTCTGCCTCGAATCGACAATTTGTTTGATCAGCTACAAGGCGCTACGTGTTTCTCGAAGATCGATCTACGTTTCGGATACCATCAGTTGCGTATACAAGAGGAGGATATACCCAAAACCGAGTTTCGCACTCGTTACGGCCATTACGAATTCGTTGTCATGCCTTTTGGCCTAACCAATGCACCAGCAGTTTTCATGGATCTGATGAATCGAGTGTGTAAACCGTATCTTGACCGTTTCGTCATCGTGTTCATCGACGATGTCTTGATCTATTCCAAATCGAGAGCCGAACACGCGCAACATCTACGTTTGGTTCTCGAGTTACTCCAGGGGAACCAACTCTACGCCAAATTCTCCAAGTGCGAGTTTTGGTTGGAAGAGGTTCAGTTTCTGGGTCACGTCGTAAATAGTCAGGGTATTCACGTCGATCCTGCGAAGATTGAAGCTGTTAAGAGCTGGGTTACGCCTAAGAACCCGACCGAAGTCCGCTCCTTTCTCAGGCTAGCGGGCTATTATCGACGATTCATCGAAGGATTCTCGAAGATTGCTGTACCACTTACCTCTCTCACTCATAAGGATCAGCCCTTTTTTCTGGGGAACCAAACAAGAGTCTGCCTTTCGAACCCTCAAGTACATGCTTTGCAATGCACCTGTTCTCACGCTACCCGACGGAAACGATAATTTCATTGTCTACTGTGATGCCTCTAACCTTGGTCTCGGTTGTGTCTTAATGCAACGAGACAAGGTTATAGCTTACGCATCTCGTCAGCTCAAAATCCACGAGAAGAACTATACAACCCACGATCTCGAGCTAGGCGCAGTTGTTTTTGCATTAAAGATTTGGCGACACTACCTGTATGGTACCAAGTGTACGATCTTCACCGATCATAAGAGCCTACAACACATCTTTAATCAGAGGGAACTAAATATGCGTCAACGCCGATGGGTAGAGCTTCTCAACGACTACGATTGCAAGATTCGTTATCACCCAGGCAAGGCAAATGTTGTTGCCGACGCGCTTAGCAGACGAAGTTATTTGCTTAGCACCCGAAATGTTCATGCCCAGCACAATCTCGAAGCTCTCATTCGCGACGCCCAGCATGCATGTTTCAACGAGCACACCTTGAAGAAAGAAAGGATCTACCACGATGGAGCCCAACTTGTGAGCAAATCAAACGGGATATTCCACTTCTTAGACAAAATCTGGATTCCCAAGCGAACTAACCTGCGACAGATTATCATGGACGAAGCCCACAAATCCCGATACTCTATTCACCCTGGTGCTGACAAAATGTACCATGACCTTCGATATAGGTACTGGTGGCCGGGCATGAAACGGGATATCGCACTCTACGTCGGAAAATGCCTAACCTGTGCTAGAGTCAAGGCTGAATATCAACGACCCTCTGGCTTGCTCGAACAACCTCCAATCCCCATGTGGAAGTGGGAGAGCATAGCTATGGATTTCGTAACCAAGCTTCCAACCACGTCATCAGGCCATGACAGCATTTGGGTTGTTATTGACTGTTTGACTAAATCAGCCCACTTTCTGCCGATACGAGAGGACTACAAGGTGGAACGATTAGCCCGAATCTACACCGACGAGATCATTTGTCGACATGGGACGCCTCGTGACATCATCTCTGATCGTGATGCTCGATTCACTTCACGATTGTGGGGAACGTTTCAAACGGCACTCGGTACAACGCTTAATCTAAGTACTGCGTTCCACCCACAAACCGACGGTCAGACTGAAAGAACGATTCGTACGCTTGAAGACATGCTCCGTTCGTGTGTTCTAGACTTCGGTGGTAGTTGGGATAGACACCTTCCGTTAGTCGAATTCTCGTACAACAACAGCTACCAGGCTAGCATCCAGATGGAACCTTTCGAGGCCTTATACGGAAGAAGATGTCGATCGCCTATTGTGTGGCACGAGATCGGTCACTCGCAACTAACCGGTCCGGAGCTGCTACAAGAAACGACAGACAAAATTTTCCAAATTCGGGACAATCTAGCGAAGGCTCGAGATAGACAGAAGCTTCTCGCCGATAAAAAGCGCAAGCACCGTGAGTATGGCATTGGTGACTACGTACTCCTAAAGGTATCACCTTGGAAGGGTGTAGTCCGATTCGGCAAAAAGGGAAACTTGCGCCTCGATATGTGGGACCTTTTAAGATTCTGGAAAGGATCGGAAAAGTCGCCTACAGACTCGAATTACCGGAAGAACTTAACAATGTCCATCCGATCTTCCACGTGTCAAACCTCCGAAAGAGCATCTACGAACCAGACTTACATGTTCCTCTAGATGATTTACGAGTGAACGAAACATTACACTTCGTGGAAAAGCCTGTCGAAATCATGGATCGCCAAACCAAAGAACTCAGGCGCTCACGCATTCCTATTGTGAAAGTCCGGTGGGAAGGCAAGCAAGGCGCGGAGTTCACATGGGAACTCGAAAGCGACATGAAGGCAAAGTATCCACAGCTGTTTAACGAAGGAGTAACGTCCAGCTAAGAAAGGCAAGGTGGCATATATGTAAATGAGGAGAAATCCCTTATAATCCTTGCCTATAAATAAAAGTGTTAAGGTTAGAGAGAGAAACTAGAGAGAGAAAGCTTGTACGCGTCATGTGAATCTAGCGAACCACTCTAAAATTATACGTTTTTGTCTATTCGATCTCACTCGTGCACGGATTCCGCACGTCGTACGGGTCGGATCGCAATCGAAACGGATCAAACCGGAACCTAACCAATAGAATCACAGTTTATATTACTGCTTGTGTGTTTGGTCACGATCGTTCACGGATTCCGCACATTGTACGAGTCGGATCGCAATCGAAATGAATTCGAACCACAACCTACAATGATCAAGGTTTTGAAAGAAAAGTTTTGAAAATGAAAAATTAAAAATTGAAAAAAAAAAAAGATTTCTCTCAAACAACTTTAACCGTAAAATCCTGGGTAATTTGGCGATTTTCAATGATTCAAACGAAGGACTCTCACACGTGATTCACGAACTAGTTACAGCTTTCAGCTTAATTTCGGGACGAAATTTCCTAAACAAGGGGAGGCTGTAACACCCCGTGTTTTCACGAGTGAAAGTCAAAGTCAAAGTCAAAGTCAACGACCGATTTCGCGCAACGTGACTAGTAGAATTGTTTGTATGATATTTAGATTATGTGGAGTAAATGTCGTACATTGCAATAATCGAATCATGCTAACCGTATTTCAATCGACCTACGACTGTGAACGATAGGAAGTAACAATGCGATAAAGTTAATCAAGCTATGCTAATCAAATCGACATCAAATCGTAACTCGAGCTGTGTACTTTACTTGTCATTATACGTGTGTGTGTGCCTTACGTGTTACCTGTGCATGTTTATTTTACGTTATTTTATGTTGTGATAATCAAGCGAACTCAAGCGAACTCGAAGTCTAACTCGAATCTAGACGAACCCGAACCCGAATTCCGAGTCGAACCCTATGAGAAGTAGTTGGGACTGAAAGTAATTTAGTTAGGAAACCCTATCGAACCGCTCGCAATCAGAGCCGAATCAACATCGCATCGAGCTCACCCAAGGAGGTGGCATCCGCACGGATGGCCAACCCGCACGGATGGGCAATCCGCACGGATTACCAGTCCGCACGGATGGCCAGTCCGCGCGGATAGCCTGCCCGGGTGCGTGCCATGTGCACGGCTCACCCTTTCCCTTTTTGGCATCCTATAAATACATGGGTCACTCTCCACTTTTTTCCACTTTTGGCAAGTGACGTCCGAACCACACGCATTCTTCACCTTTTCTCAGATTTCTCTCAATCCAGGTAAGATCTTGCACCAATCCTTGTACATCTTTAATCACTACACGATTCTACACACTTCTATCTTTCGAATCTCCGATTTTAACCAAGAAATCATCCGGATTTGAGGTATTCACGGGTGACGTCATCATAAAGTTCATAAGAACTTCATGCTTGGCCTCATTCCACCAAGAATATCCCAGATCTAAACGATTTCTACAAGTTTTTACAATAATTTCACCTAGATCTAAACTTTTCTAAGGATAAAAGAGTTGAAAGAAATAAGCCTAAGTTCTCTTCTTCTTTTACTCTTAAAACCGGTACGAATCCAATCAGTCCTAGTGTTCTACTCGTCAATAGTGGTGCCCTAGTTCCAGATCTGGAATTCTACCCATAGACAACTGATTTCGGGGTTAACCGGGACGACCGTTCTAAGTCGCCGACAGGCCGAGTTAGGGTGGTTCCTGACCGGCCTAGTCACGCGGGTAGGAACACAACTCCAAGTGGTTGCCACGTGATCAGAACGTCTCGATAAACGACAACAGAAACCAAGTGTAGACGAACGGGACAACCAGACCAGTTGTCCGCACGGACAAGCTATCCGCACGGACTAGCTGTCCGCACGGACGAGCCATACGCACGTACATCCCATACGCACGTACAGGTCATACGCACGGGTTGTCATCCGAACGAACTACCCTTGGGACCCACTTTCCAAACAAAGGCTTGAGTATCGACGAACGAGCAATCCGAACGGACGACCTCTGAATGGATTACTCTTCGGATCATGAGATACTAAGGCCTTAAAATGAAAATCAAACAAACTTCATCCGCACGGCCAAGCCGTACGCACGGACAGGCTATCCGGACGGATTGTCTCTGCCCGCGCGCACAGGCTGCCCGCACGGACTACCATACGCACGGATCGCCGTCCGCGCGGCCGGCTTGAAAGGTAGAAACACGTTGGTGTTTTCTAAATGCTACAACGAAAACTTCAAAGAACAAGCCATCATACACAAACACATCTTAGGAAGAAACAATCCACTTGAACATTTATCCACACAAGCAATCTAACCGTACGGGTAAGTCGTCCGCACGTATAACTAGTCCGCACGGGTTGCCACCCGCACGGACAGTCACACGCACGGATGACCTATCCGGATGGAACACCGTCCGCACGTATCACCATCCGCACGCATCACCATCCGTACGGATAGGTCATGCGCACGGATGACTTCTATTCACGGATAACTGATCCGCACGATCCGTCATCCTACCCACTCTCACTTGTACTGTTTTACGCGTCACTTATCGTTACGTTATCGAATCTATTCAGGCTAATCGTACTCGCTGTAAAGCGCTCCCTTCAATCCATATCACTGTGAGTATACTCGAACCCTTTTTGCTTTAGCACTTTTGGGTGTTACATACGTTACAACTATTCAAACTACAACTATCACACTACTCAAGCTATTTTAACGCTTAACCTCTAATGCATGTTATACGTGGCTTATGAATGCTTGTTTGTTATGTTTACACATAGAATGCTGTCTACCTGCCTTAGCAACGATAGTACTATAGTTTGGACTCAGCACCCGTTCACACGGGGGTTGTTAAGGATCTTTTACTTGCATGGTTTACAGTGGTAATCATGTATTGCGAACTGCCTCGGGCAGTCAACCCGCAGTCATTGGTATCGATGGATCTATGTCGATAACTAACGTGCTTCATTTCACTATGTGTACGTGCTGGTTATGCGTAAACGAATTCGAACTCTATATGCTATTATCAAACTTGTATGCTCACCTTTACATTTTATGTATTGACTTTATTTTAACGTATGTGACAGGTGCTTAGGTTGCATGTTTGCTCTTTGTGCTGTGATGGAATCGAAGCTAGGAATTTGAGTCCTAGAAACCAACGAATAAATTGTTATGTTTAAATCTGAGTTGTCGGAACAGAATATTTGTTTAGTTTTTGTCTGTAATAACTTGTTTTGCTATTTGAGACATGGTATGGGACATGTTAACTTAAATTGAATGGTAATGATAGTTGTTATGGAAACTTCTGGACAATCTGTTTCGCTCAGTGCCGCGCCCCGATGATTCCGCCATCGGTTGGGGTGTGACAAAACAGACTCTTGGTGCGAAAGGAGTGCCTTCGTACGAAGGTGGTGTCTTCGTACGTTGCTTTTTTGTGTTCCAAAATCAAGTGTTCTTCGCGTGTTTCTTTGGGAAATCAAGTGTTCATCCTATCACCTTAAGTCCCATCTTCTACCGAATAGTTACCTGAGAGGTAACGGGGTATTAGTTGATAGTGCTATTAGGCTTGGCAACCTCACACCGTACCTGAGAGGACGGGCGTGAACTAATGACCTTAATCACGACCAGTGCTTAGATAGGGGGCATTGGGGACGGGCAAATAATCTGGCGCCATCTTGTACGGTACTCTAGTTATTATCAACATTATTATTAAACTGAACTAAACACTTGGCAATTAACGTTTTCACAAAACTATGAACTCACCAACGTTGTCTGATACACTTGTTGCATGCTCGTAGGTCGTTAGATTCTATTGACAAGGAACTTGCTGTCTGGGATTGCTGGAGCCTTTTGAGAACACATGACAATACATTTGGTTTTCATATATTTGGTTTTGAAACATTGAATGATGACTTGTCTTATGCTTCCGCTGAACAAGTTAAACTTGGGTTACGTTTATGAATGTTTTACCTTAATAAATGGAAACTTTATTTAATATCTTGATATTAGTTCAATGTGATTGGTGGCTGGATCCTGGTTTGTCACACGCCTGGCGGGGTTTCCGCATGTGGTATTTTGGGGGTGTGATAGTTTGGTATCAGAGGCACTGGTGATAGTGAACTAGGTTTTAAAACGCTTTTATAAAACCAGACTATAACCGAACAGTTTTGAAATCGACCATGACACTGAGCTCCAAATTACAAGGTTCATCTCTCGATTACTTATTGCACAACATATTTAGTGAACACTTATGTATGACATTGCATGTGAATGCACACTTAGCTCTACAGTTTGAGTTCCTGTATTACTAGCCTACGTTCTGTGATTGATAGTATGACACTTCCCTAAACCTTCATGATTTATGTTGTGGTGTCTTTTGTCTTGCTACTCGAATTTGAGGAACCTTTTAGCACGAGTTGGGAGGAGATGAGATAAACATGCAAATCGCATTGTTATTATGGATGCACACATAATAATAATGTGGGGTACATGTGAGTCCCAGTGAGGCTTAACGAGTGTGAAATGAGTTCTGCTCTGTTGTTAGACGTAATAATAGAACTCAGTAATCTGTAGAAGTCATAGTGATGTTTGACTCCTACTCAATCCCGACTTCTAACCTTTTCCACTCTTCTTATATAGAATCATGAACAGACAAAATGGTGGACGTGGTGGAGGCCGCGGCGGTGGACGTGGCAACATTGTTATGTCCCAGGCTGAATTAACCGACTTAATCAATACTCGTGTGGCTGAAGCCCTAGCGGCTCAGCAGGCTGGTACGATATGTGCCAAATACTCACTATCCTTGTGTCGCGTATTCGACTCTTACTTGTGTGTTGTATTTTCTTTCGTCTTTAGATCAATACGTGAATCAGAATAAGAACAACCCGCCTGTTTACACATTCAAGACATTCATGGATTGTAAGCCACAGACATTCAGTGGGACTGAAGGAGCCGTGGGACTACTTCGTTGGTTTGAGAAAGCAGAGTCGGTTTTCTCTATGTGTAACTGTCCTGCTGGGGACAGGGTGAAGTATGCTATGGGCACGCTGGAGGATGGTGCCCTGACTTGGTAGAATACCCAGGTACAAATGCTGGGTATTGAAATGGCAAATGCAACTACTTGGGAGGATTTTAAAGAACTGATGAGAGAAGAGTACTGTCCTCGTGATGAGATCCAAAAGCTGGAGAATGAGTACTACAATTTGAAGATGGTAGGGTCCGAGATCGAAGAGTACATGAAACGGTCTCATGAGCTCGCGAACATGTGTCCTAACTTTTGACGACCACCTCACCGTAGGATTGAGTTGTACATCAATGGTTTAGCACCACAGGTCAAGGGTTTGGTCACTGCGGCGAATCTTGACAACTTGCCTCGAATCATTCGTCTAGCTCACAAGATCACTGACCAGGAGGTGGAGCGTGGCTCGCTACCACCACGTGTTTCTGCTACTGCTGCTACTACTACAGCTACTACTCCTGCTACGGATAACAAATGAAAGTGGAATGATACAGACAAGGTGTCCAACACGAATCAGTCACAGAAGAAGCCAGACAACAGTAGCAACCGCAGTTTTAGCCAATCATCTTCTGTAAATCAGAATTAGAGCAACAACTCAAACCAAGGTTCTTACGCAGGGAAACAACCAAAGTGTAACAAGTGCAACTACCACCATCATGGGCCGTGCAACCGGATCTGTCACAGGTGCAACAAGGTGGGCCATATGGCTAGAGATTGTAGGGCTTCTTTCCCAAAACAGCAGCAACAGCAACCCCCACAGCAGCAACAATAACAGGAAAGGCAGCAGCCTCAACATAACCAGGGTAATCACAAGGGATGTTTCCAATGTGGGGACGAGGGTCATTTTAGGCGGGATTGCCCTCAACTGAACCAGAATGCTGGTAATAACAACAAAAACACTGGGAACAACAACAACGGAAACAATGGTGGGAATGGTGCACGTGGGAGAGTGTTTACCATTGGTGTTGGGGAAGCTAGGAATGATGGCAACGTTGTGACTGGTACGTTTTCCGTGAACGATGTTTTTGCTTCTGTTTTATTCGACTCTGGTGCCGATTGGAGTTATGTGTCTTTGGGGTTCAGTTGTTAGTTAGGGTTGACTCCTACACCTCTTGTAAACAAATACGTAGTAGAATTAGCTGATGGAAAATCGATTGAAGCTTCACATGTTCATTTTGGGTGTAAACTCGATCTGATGGGTCAAGTGTTTGACATTGACCTACTCCCCGTTACTCTTGGAAGCTTCGATGTAGTCGTTGGTATAGATTGGTTGTCTAAGCACCAAGCGGAAATTCTTTGTAAAGAGAAAATCGTACGTATTCCTCTCCCCAGTGGAGAATCTCTGTCGGTTCAAGGTCATCGTAGTGGTGCAATGGTTGGTAACATCTCAGCCATGAAAGCCCAGAAGTGTCTACGAAAGGGCTATCCTGCTATTTTCTCACTTGTTACTGACACTCAGTTTGAAGAGAGGAAAATCGAAGATCTGCCTGTTGTCCGTGAATTTCCTGATGTATTTCCTGAAGAACTTCCTAGTTTACCTCCACACTGTCAGGTGGAGTTTCAGATTGACCTTACACCAGGAGCAGCCCCAATTGCTTATGCCCCTTATCGTCTTGCACCAAGAGAGTTGCAAGAACTGTCTAACCAACTCCAATAACTGTTGGATAGAGGTTTTATCCGACCCAGTTCTTCGCCTTGGGGGGCCCCGGTCCTATTCGTGAAGAAGAAAGATGGATCCTTTCGTATGTGTATAGATTATCGTGAACTCAACAAGGTGACAGTTAAGAACCGCTATCCTTTGCCACGTATCGACGACCTGTTTGACCAGTTGCAAGGGTCAAGTTTTTACCCGAAAATCGACTTAAGATCGGGCTATCATCAGATGAGAGTCCGAGAGGAGGATGTTCCTAAAACAGCTTTTCGAACGCAGTATGGCCATTATGAGTTTCTGGTTCTGCCATTCGGGTTGACAAACGCACTAGTGGTTTTCATGGACCTCATGAATCGTGTGTGCAAACCGTATCTCGACGACTTCGTCATTGTGTTTATCGATGACATTTTGATCTATTCTAAGAGCAAGGAGGACCACGAGCGACACTTGCGTCTTATCTTGGAGCTCCTGGGGAAGGAGCAACTCTACGCGAAATTCTCTAAGTGTGACTTCTGGATTCGAGAAGAACACTTCCTTGGCCACATTGTTAACAAAATAGGAATACACGTGGATCCTGCTAAGATTGATGCTATCAGAAATTGGGCGGCACCGAAAAACCTTCGGAGGTGCGACAATTTCTTGGTCTCGCTGGGTAGTATCACAGATTTATTGAAGACTTCTCGAAGATCGCTCAACCTCTCACCGCGTTAACACAGAAAGGCGTTGTATATTCTTGGGGAACGAAGCAGGAGGATGCCTTCCAACTCTTAAAACAAAAACTCTGCAGTGCACCAATCTTGTCACTACCTGAAGGTACCGAGGATTTTATGGTGTATTGTGATGCTTCTATTCAGGGTCTCGGTTGTGTGCTAATGCAACGCGAGAAGGTGATAGCGTACGCTTCTCGACAGTTGAAGGTTAATGAGAAAAATTACACGACTCACAACTTAAAGTTGGGGGCCGTGGTCTTTGCATTAAAAATATGGAGGCATGACTTGTACGGTACTAGATGCACTATTTATACCGACCACAAGAGCCTTCAGCACATCTTTGATCAGAAGGAATTGAATATGCGACAATGTCGCTGGGTAGAACTCTTAAACGACTACGATTGTGCAATCAAGTACCATCCAGGTAAAGCTAACGTTGTAGCTGATGCCCTTAGTTGAAAGGAAACGAAACCCAAGCGTGTCCGTGCTCTGCAGCTCACTATCCACCCTAATTTACCTGATCAGATCTGTTCTGCTCAAACTGAAGCGTTGAAGGAAGAAAACCTTGAAGCTGAATATTTGCGGGGCATGGAGAAATGACTCGTAGAGAGATCTAACGACATTTATTATTTTATTGAACGGATATGGGTTCCTTTGTATGGTAATCTTAGAGAGCTTGTGATGGACGAAGCGCACAAGTCTTGATACTCTGTTCACCCAGGTTCGGATAAGATGTATCAGGACCTCAAAGTCTTATATTGGTGGCCGAAGATGAAAGCCCACATCGCGACATATGTGAGTAAATGTTTAACTTGTGCGAAAGTCAAGGTGGAATATCAGAAATCCTCTGGCCTACTTCAGCAACCAGAAATATCCATGTGGAAATGGGAGCAAATTGCTATGGATTTCGTCACTAGTTTGCCAAGAACTCAAAACAGAAATGATACCATTCGGGTGATCGTTGACCGTCTCACGAAGTCAGTGCACTTCCTAGCAATCAAGGAAACAGATAAGTTCTCACAACTTGCTGCTGTTTATTTAAAAGATGTGGTTTCTAGGAACAGGGTGCCAACCTCTATTATCTCTGATCGTGACCCGCATTTTATATCCGATTTGTGGCATCGATGCATAAATTATTCGGCTCACGTCTCGACATGAGTACTGCTTATCACCCACAGACGGATGGTCAAAGTGAACGAACCATCCAGACACTTGAAAACATGTTGCGAGCATATGTGATCGATATTGGTAAGGGTTGGGAGAAACACTTGCCTTTGATAGAATTCTATTATAACAATAGTTACCATTCCAACATCCAGGCAGCCCAGTTCGAAGCATTGTATGGACGGAAATGCCGTTCTCCTCTCTGTTGGGCTGAGATGGGTGATAGCCAGATCACAGGTCCATAACTTGTACTTGAAACTTCAAAGAAGATTGTCCAGATTAGAAATCGTATGGCAGCAGCACGCTACCGTCAGAAAAGCTATGCTGACAAGCGTAGGAAACCTTTGGAGTTCGCTGTAGGCGATCGCGTTATGTTGAAAGTCTCACCCTGGAAAGGTGTGGTATGCTTTGGGAAACGCGACAAGCTTAATCCGTGTTATGTGGGGCCATTCAAAATTCTGGAACGAATTGGCAAAGTGGCCTACAAGCTCGAGTTACCTGCTGAGTTGGGTAACGTTCATAATGTCTTCCATGTTTCGCAACTAAAGAAGTGGTTGTCCATTGAAACACTTGCGGTACCATTCCAAGAACTAAAAATCGACGACAAATTGCAGTTTGTCGAAGAACCCATCGAAATTATGGACGTGGAAGTCAAGGTCCATAAGCATAGTCGAATCCCGATTGTGAGAGTTCGTTGGAACTCAAGACGTGGACCGGAGTTCACGTGGGAACACGAGGATCAGATGTAGCGCACGTATCCTGTAATACCCTAACTCGTATTTAACAAAAATCGCAGCGGAAATTCGTGCCATAAAATTTCTTTCATTACAAACGTCTTGACTTACTTGAAAGTCCGTTTTAAAAATAACTCTTTTACTAAACAAAAGCAAACTTCCTATTTGCTAAGGTACACAATCGATCATTCCCGTACAATCTACCTTGTGACTCGGTCTTCTATCTCTATTCCTTGTGATAATCGCCCGTACTCTCGTACAACCTGCACTCACCACATACATTTATAACATTAGCATACGTTATACATATAAACAAGATTCATACATGTACACTTTCCATTCAGCTTTCTCTCTAATTTTAAGCATATCATTCGCATATCCATTCCCTGGTGAGCCTTCAATAATGTACCTGCATTAATCTTCATTTTCCAGGCACACGATTAATATCATTAACACTCAACGTATCCAAAATCATACTTACATATACATGTGCATACATCCATACCTCTCTACATACATGCATACACTCATACGTATCTTCATATATTCTTAAATACACTTCTACATACGTACCTACATTCGTACGTTTCTACATACATGCCTACACTCTTACGTATCTTCATACATACATAAATACACATCTGCATACGTACCTACGTTCCTACGTCTTTACATACCTGCATACGATCACACGTACTTCCATACATACATAAATACACATCTGCATACGTACATACATTCCTACGCCTTCACATATATACATACTATCATACGTATCTTCATATGTACATAAATACGCTTCTACATACGCACCTACATTCATACGCCTCTACATGCATGCATATACTCATACATATCTTCCATATATACATAAAACACATCTACATACACGTACAAGATCTTGTATACCTCTTACATACTCATACGTTAATTACATGGGACTTAGACTTTGATTTATAGCCCATAAACATCTAAGGATCGATCAAAATCATGTTTAGAAAGCCCGCCGTAGTCCACGGATAACAAACCGAAGCCTACGATACATAAATCAACGTAAATAACAAATTTCAGGTTTTTGGACTTGGGGAGGGCATCGGCGACGGCCCTAGGGCCCGTCGGCGACGGCCCTAGGGCCCGTCGGCGACGGCCTGTGGTTTTCGCGTAGCCAAAAACCCCGTAGACAGGTAATTAGGGCGTCGGAGAAAAACTGGTTTTCTAGAGCCCGTCGGCGACGGCCCTAACCCCATCGGCGACGCCCTCTAGAAAATGCCTTTTTCTGCAGATTCGTTTCGTCGTCCGTACGCACTAAAACGCGCATAACTTTTGAACCGTTTACCCGTTTAACCTCCCGTTTCTTCCTACATGATCGTAATTTGGTCCTCTATCATGTGGACCTAAAATCCCACACCCGGATTAAGAAAAACCTTTACTTACGCTTACGGCTTAATAATCATTTTTGACGTAATTGACCCATTCATATACTTGACAACATAACTTGTTGGTTTAAGCTTAACTTTACATGAACTTAATAATTCCAATTTCATCTACTATAAAAGAGTCATTCCCGGATACCTTACACCTTTTTCCATCCATTTTGCTCAAAAGCTTATTTTGACCCGTTAAGGTGTTTGCGCATTAAATGGTCTATGGTTTACAAAACCATACTCCCCACTTTTATACTTGACCAAAACCATTACACTAATCGAATAGCTTGCTTATAAACTACTTTTAAGATTGTTCGCCCAATATACCCATCAAGGGCGTTTTAATCAACTTTATTCCCATTATTTACAACGAAATACTTCAACACATACTTGACATCAAACATCATGTTTAATTAAATAAAGCATTATATTACTTAAACAAACTAAGAAGTGACTACGGAAATCACTTACCTCGAGTGCCCGTTTCGTACGTGCTTCCTCCTATCCTTTCCGTTAGCCTTCCATGCTTTCCCCATCTTGACATGATCCTATACTTTCATGTCATCATGGTTGCCACTTCGTTAGTATAAACTCACATATGGACATAGCATGTACTTAATGATTTCTCTAACATGACACTTGTGACAAAGCCTTGTTATGCTATTCATACACAGTTGACTTTTAGAAAGTCAATTGTCTATCTTATGAATTATCAATATAATCCATATATTCGCATCATTATAGTCGATTATACTACGGACATCAAATACATTCCCTACTCACATAGTAAAACACCATGCGACCACAAGATCATATATGCACACCACATAAACAATTCCTTCCATACTAGTCATCTCATAATCTCATGACTAAAAACATCATTCAAGATTAACTAATTTACACTATCCTTGAACCCGACATTAACCTTACTAGAAGTCCACATACCATACAAAGACACCACTTTCACCCCTTGATCCCTACCACCAAATCAACTCAACGCATAGGGTGTATCGTATCTTCAAGCATAGAGTACAAACTCCTAATGCATGCTTCTACCATATCATAATAACCATTCAAATTTCCACATGAACTCCATCTAAAACACACTTCACATTTTAGTTAGTTAACAACTACTTCATTATCACTTTCTAAACTTATTTACTCACAACTTGCATATAATTCCACATGTAATTGTCACTTAAGCATTTCATCAAACACTTGGTGTGCATACAACGTTCTAAGCCTAATGTACAACCCATTCATGCTTTGTTACCCATTTCTTGTTTTCATTTATCAATTTCAACTAATTTCTCATAACTTTCCTTCTAAATCAGATTCATTTAGCAATAATCTACAACATCAAACTTCCTACATATCGAAACTACATTCTATCTAGCATAAGCAACATAATCATCTTCATGACATTACTTCCATAAGTGGGTTTTTATTAAAACATCAAAATAATCAGAAATTCGAGCATGATTCATGTTTCATGAGATGATTCTACTTCATTATCATTCTAATTTCACATAAATTCACGGATTGAACACAACCCATTTCATACAACTTCACCAAATTGGATTCTACAACTTACCTCATGTATAACAAGTCTAGATGAACATGGATTTGAGTTCGTGCATAAGATTTGAGTTGAATCTCCCTTTTGATTTGGTCAAATTGCATCAACATGAGCATTCTTCCTTCCTTCTCTCCTGTCGGTGTCGACACACACCACCAACACCCCCACATAATACTGAATCTTCTAATTTAACTAAACTTGACTCAATTTTTCCAAGTTTAGTCCCTCTAGTTTGTCACACCATCACAATTGTCACCAAATTCATTCTTTACTTGTTTTGACTAAGTATTTAAACTAGGTTAAATAACCTATTTTATTTTATTTCGTGTCATATCATATGTGGAAACATAGGGCGAATATATGCGTTCAAATTTTAGGGCGTTACATATCCTCAACTATTCCCAACTGACCCATCTAATCCTGACGCAACTGGTGAATTTCGGGACAAAATTCCCTTTCAAGTTGGGGATGATGTGGCACCCGAGGAAAATCCACAGTCATCCTGATCTAACATCTTGCTGCTTTGGGTTACTTATCAAATTTCGGGACAAAATTTCTTTCAAGTTGGGGATGATGTGACAACCCGAGATCTCAAGGTCTTTCCTCTACGCATCACTTGTTTCACAATTCTGTTTTCATAATTTGTTTTACGTTGTAACATGTGCACAATATATGAATGATTAAAGTATTGTTATGTTTGGTTGTAAATGAAAACTTAGGAGTTATTTAATGTTTAGACATAGCACATTCATGCTTCATAACTTTTGCGAATAACTAGGGTACTTCGTCAACTTCACTTCTTGACGAAGAAGGTCCTTCGTCACAAACACTTCCTGATGAAGAAGGTCCTTCGTCATCATCACTCTTGACGAAGTATAGTTCTTCGTCAAGAGGGTTCTTCGCCAAGAGGGCTCTCGGCCCAAATCACTTCGTAGCCCAAAATGGGCTCTTGTTCGCATAACCTCAAGGGTTGGGGTGCAACTTATCATAACCTGCAAAACTTAAAACAAACATCAAACCCTAAAACTCTCTCTCTTCCTCTCCTTCCTGTGCGACGACAATTGTGGGTCTCGAAGCCCTTCATCTCGAACAAACTAATCACTTCGGTATCACGGTTAGTGTCTATCATTGTTAGTTGCTAAAATCTTGATGTCGTGACTTTATGTAAAACTAGGGTTTCATCTATAAGATCGTAAATCTAGAACATGTGATTGAATATGGTATTAAACTATGTTGGACTTGGTGATTAGAAACCTTGGGATTAACAAACTGATGATTTGTTCGATTAGCATAATGATTCACATGATAAGTTGTTAGTTATGATTTGTATGATAATGAGTGGGAACTGTTATGTTTTGAATGGATTTGAATGGTTGATGATTGTTCATAATTAGGGTGCATGATCATGGTTAAAAGTGCGTTTAATCTGATTGGAAAACTGTCAAAATTTGTTAACTGTTGTTACGAGATTAAGGGAATTGTAATCGTCTGTTGAGAGCAACGACGAAAGACTCCCCCACGAAGAACATAACTCGACGAAGAACCCGGTTCTTCGTTGACTGGTTTTTGACGAACCACTATGGTTCTTCGTCACACTCATTCTCGACGAAGAATGGTTCTTCGCCATTAGGGTTCTTCGCCATGAAGGCATCCCACGAAGAACTGGTTCTTCGTGAGGATGCTGCAGGAGAGTAAACAAACAGAACATTTCTAATGTAAGACCCGTCTCAAACATAACACGATTATAATATTAATTACGCATTTATATTGAAAATGCGACTTTACAAAAACTTTTTCTAGTTAACGTTCATACAAGATTAAGATATTCAAAATATAATCACAATTGTTTACAAGATTCACTTTTAACTAAGACAAAATAGATCATTGCGGAAGCTTTAAAAAGACATGTGTTCGGTTCTTGATAATCGCTTGATCTTCATCGGAAGCACACTACGATCACCTAAATTCAAAACCAACAATAAAAGTTAGTTTTGATAGCTTAAAAACAAGTTAAAACAAGTTCCAAGGATTAAACAAACAAGATTCAAATAATTTGCAGCAAATTGGAGCCCTCACTGGTCGCGACCAATTGCCCGTCTATCTGTCGCAGGCCCCGACCACTGTTGCATGACACGACGATGTTAACAGGAGGGTGTCGCGTCGACGCGACACCCTGTTTTCGACATAAAGGTTGTTTCTTGGTGCTGCATTTGCCCAGCTAAGTATTTTTTGACCAAAACTCAACTTTAAAACTTCATAACTTTTGTTCTACATGTCCGTTTTGCATGATTCTTTTTCCTATGCGTCCGTAATTAAATTACGGATCCGTTTGTTATCTTTGTTCGCATTAAATTCTGGTTTATAAGCAAACTGCTTATAAATCCCCCCTTTTTTTACAATTATCCGACCCGTTACATCTATTAACATAATATACGTTTATTAGCAATGATTGTATCTAGTCCTCTTTACCCATTCCCGGACTCATCAAATATTAGCGTTTTCGCTCCCATCACATGGTTTGCACATACGATATCATTGTGCTTAATGTCTACAATATTAAGCATGCACAATTTACTAAAACTAACAAATCCATATTTCTAAGTTTTTGACCCAATCCAAGGGTTTACTAAATCAATTTTAGCGTATCCAAAACTTGGCTTACGCATCAATACTTAGTTTTATATAGTGACGTTCAGGTCACCTTAAACCATCAATTTGTTAGCTTATTCTATTTTGACCCATTTGGTTGTCGAGTGAGTTACATCACTTCATTGACATTCCAAACACGACTATTTTCACTATATCATCATCCAACATATCTAGTTACTATTTTGACCCGTTTGGTTGTCGAGTGAGTTACATCACTTCATTGACATTCCAAACACGACTATTTTAACAATAACATCAACAAAATTGTCTAATTAACTATTTTGACCCGTTTGGTTGTCGAGTGAGTTACATCACTTCATTGACATTCCAAACACAACTATTTTCACTATATTATCAACAAACATATCTAATTAACTATTTAGACCCGTTTGGTTGTCGAGTGAGTTACATCACTTCATTGACATTCCAAACACAACTATTTTCACTATATTATCAACAAACATATCTAATTAACTATTTTGACACGTTTGGTTGTCGAGTGAGTTACATCACTTCATTGACATTCCAAACACGACTATTTTAACAATATCATCAACAAACATATCTAATTAACTATTTTGACCCGTTTGGTTGTCGAGTGAGATACATCACTTCATTAACATCCCAAACACGACTATTTTAACAATATTCTCATTAAATCATCAACTACTAAGCTTATGTACATAATGTAGCGAAACTACGAGTCGCGTACCTTCAAAGCATTTTCCTTCAAGCGTGCCTCCACCCCAGCTTGTGTGCTCAAAGATTTAATCGCCTTGCCTATAGAGTTCAACCAACGACGTGTTTAGAACTCTTATCACATCATATTACGCATAATTCACCATATAATTCGATTACGCATTTTACTCAATTTTTCAACAAGTTTGCTTTTGTTTAGGCATTTTAACAAACACCTTGTGGGCATATTTTTATAAAATCTATAATCAAGTTCATGACTAGTTAATTAGCGAAGATTAAACATTATTCACAAATCCATATGTCTAGCATGCATAACAACACCTAGACTTACTTCACGGAAATCAAATAACACCAAATTGATGATCATAATTTAGTGTTCTTCATCATCCTACAAAACCCATTTAGCACCTAAGTGGGTATTCATCAATTTCATAATCATCAATACTAATTCATCAAAATCTTAACTAGGGTTTGCTCCTAGACATGGATTCATCACAATTTCATTCAAACATCTATCATTCAAGCTCAATTTTTCGAATTCAAGTGTTTATCAAGAATTTAGGATATAACCAAAATATGAATTTTGACATATCTTGTGATCCCTTCTATCGGGTGATCACTAGACTGAGCTTGGTTTTCGTTTTGGGTTTGATTTGCCCCTTCGATTTGGTTGATTTGTGAGAGTTAGGGTTAAATTTTGAGAGCCCTTTTTTGCTCTGTGGAAACTCACGACCAGAACACACACAAGTGTGTGTGTTGTGGTGTTTTGTTTAATAAATTAAAACCATTTTAGTTTTTGTCAACTTTGGTCCCTCCACTTATCCAAGTTTATAAAGGGTTTCTTAACCAAGTTTCCTTTTTATTCACTAGATATTTTATTTAACTAGGTTAATTAATCCTAGTCACATTATTCTTTGGTTATGACCAACATATATTCCATATGTAAATAAATATTTTCTAATATTTTCGGGGTGTTACATCTAAGCAGAAAATGTGTACACTTAATATAAGGTTTCGAACAGTTTATGATGTATATGATGATGGATGTTTATGTTTATAAAATTCTATTGGTTGCATGTTAATAATGTTGATTGGGAATGGGGAATCTGATTTGACTCGTGTGAGTAGCAAACTCACCTGTTAAGTGTTGTTATGTGACATGCACATGGGATGTGGACTTGTATGAGAATTGAGTACTTGCTATGTGATCTTTGTGGTGAATGCAATCTGTGAAAATACGTGATTTAATTGATTATGAAGCTGATTTTATTGGTAACGGTAGGGTTTGGTTGACCAACTTGGAACGGGTAACTTAACAAACCGAGCAAAACTAAGGTGAGTTCATCTCTCTTGAGCATGCGTCCAGGTGGGTGGGACAATCAAACGGGTATTCCTGAGAGGAATAAGTTTTTTGCTGGGTAAAAACTGGGATGTTAGATAATACACTCATTTCCTATCACCTTAAGTCCCATCTTCTACCGAATAGTTACCTGAGAGGTAACGGGGTATTAGTTGATAGCGCTATTAGGCTTGGCAACCTCACACCGTACATGAGAGGACGGGCGTGAACGAATGACCTTAATCACGACCAGTGCTTAGATAGGGGGCATTGGGGACGGGCAAACAATCTGGCACCATCTTGTATGGTACTCGAGTTATTATCAACATTATTATTAAACTGAACTAAACACTTGGCAATTAACGTTTTCACAAAACTATGAACTCACCAGCGTTGTCTGATACACTTGTTGCATGCTCGCAGGTCGTTAGATTCTATGGACAAGGAACTTGCTGTCTGGGATTGCTGGAGTAGTCATGGGTCGAGTCTTTTGAGAACACATGACAATACATTTGGTTTTCATATATTTGGTTTTGAAACATTGAATGATGACTTGTCTTATGCTTCCGCTGAACAAGTTAAACTTGGGTTATGTTTATGAATGTTTTATCTTAATAAATGGAAACTTTATTTAATATCTTGATATTAGTTCAATGTGATTGGTGGCTGAATCCTAGTTTGTCACACGCGTGGCGGGGTTTCCGCATGTGGAATTTTGGGGGTGTGACATAACGAATCTTACTTGGAATGCAGAGAGAATGCAAGTAGAGAGTGCTCTTGAGAGAATGGCAGTAAGTTATGAATGAGGGAGTGGCTAGGTATTTATAGAGGATGACAACAGGTTCTGTACGAAGCCTCCTGTTTCGTGTGAGTGATTTCTGTTTCGCGTGTCGGAAGTTCGTTTGGTGCGTTTTGTTGCGTTAGTTAGATTTAGTACTTTAAGTATGTTAGCGAGGTAACTAAGTATTGCGTCGTGTTGCGTTTTAGCGAGATAAATCGAGTTGCGTGATTGAGCGTTTGAGCATTTTAAGCGAATGACAACACATATGACATATTTACATCTAACACACAAATAACACAATTAATACAAATAAATCCACGTTTTGAGTTTGCGTTGCGATGAGCGTTTAAATACGATAAACATGCGATATAAAATGCATTTAAAATGTAGTTAACCCATGGTAATCATCGAATCTCAGAGTACAAGCGTTTACGAATGAAACAATAATAAAATTAGGAACAACCAATGGTCGGGTTGTTACAGTCTCCCCTACTTTAGGGAATTTCGTCCCGAAATTAAGTAGTAGACGTAACAAAGAGTTGTGGATATTTAGCTTTCATGTCACTTTCGAGTTCCCAAGTGAACTTGGCGCCGCGTTTGCCTTCCCATCTAACCTTCACTATGGGAATGCGACTACGTCGAAGTTTCTTGGTTTCTCGATCCATGATTTCTACTGGCTTTTCCACGAAGTGCAGTGTCTCGTTTATTTGCAAGTCTTCAAGAGGTACATGAAGATTTTCTTCGGCTAGACACTTCTTGAGGTTAAAGACGTGGAAAGTTGGATGTACGTTGCTGAGTTTAACCGGTAATTCAAGTCGGTAGGCCACTTTACCAATTCTTTCCAGAATCTTAAGGGGGCCCACGTAACGTGGCGCTAGTTTCCCTTTCTTGCCGAATCGGATCACCCATTTCCAAGGTGAAACCTTTAAGAGGACGTGATCTCCAACTTCGAACTCTAGGGGCTTGCGGCGTTTATCGGCGTAGCTCTTTTGACGACTCCGAGCTTTCAGGAGATTGTCTCTTATTTGGAGAATTTTGTCTGTCGTTTCTTGTATTAACTCGGGACCGGTGATATGTGCGTCTCCGATCTCGTGGCAAACAATGGGCGATCGACATTTCCTACCATATAGTGGCTCAAAGGGTGCCATTTGTATACTAGCGTGATAACTGTTATTGTACGAGAATTATACTAAAGGTAAATGCGAATCCCAATTACCACCAAAATCTATAACGCACGAACGAAGCATGTCTTCGAGGGTGCGGATCGTGTGCTCAATCTAACCGTCGGTCTGGGGATGGAATACGGTACTGAGGTTAAGAGTTGTACCGAGAGCGGATTGGAATGTCTCCCAGAGATGTGAGGTAAAACGACCATCGCGGTCAGAGATGATGTCACGAGGCGTCCTGTGTCGACAAATGACTTCGTCGGTATAGATTCGTGCTAATCGTTTAACCTTAAAGTCTTCTCGTATCGGGATAAAATGGGCAGATTTCGTAAGACGATCAATGATAACCCAAATGCTATCATGACCAGAAGGCGTTCGGGGGAGTTTCGTAATAAAATCTATAGCTATACTTTCTCATTTCCACATCGGAATTTCGGGTTGTTCGAGTAACCCAAAGGTAAAAGTTATAAATGTTATTATTTACATTGTTAATGTGGATTATTGTCGGCAAGTGGATTATCGTTTGAATTATTAATATCTTTTTAAAAATATAATATACAAGCGAATTGCTTAGTCATTCATAATTTTCATACATTTATGTTTTAAAAATGATTTTTTATACACAGTCCTATTGAATATTTAACTGTGATAACATATGAAAAAATTTATAGAAATATTGTATTTAATTGTGATAACATATGAAAAAGTTTAAAGAAATATTGTATAAAATTGAACGATTAAGTCGTTATTAACTTTTGAGGGGCACCAATTTTCCGTTTCTTTTATTAATTTAAAATAAACCACACATTTAAAACACAAAAAGAAAAAACAAACCAAAACTTTATTAAAGTTTAAACATTAAATTAATTCATATATATATATATATATATATATATATATATCAAAATAGGAAAATATAAATATTAGTTTTTACTTTTAACTAATTATTATTTTCTTTTAATTTCACTAAAGTTTAAACATTAAATTAATTTAAATTTTCAAATGAATATTTACCCTTTATTAATTACCAACTTTTCTTTTCTCACAAAGTACTATTCATTTTTTATTGGTTTTGATTGCCATCCCTTGTGGTGTGGTGGCAACTAACTTGTGACTAAGGGGCTGTTTGGTAGCCTCTGAATGGTCATTAAGAGACTACCTTTTAATGGAACCATTAAGAATTTTACCAATGAGAAGGTAGAAGAATGTGACATGTGATGATTTACCATTCAGAGGTTACCTCTTAACTATTCAGACTTGAGGTAACCTCTTATTCATTCAGAGGTTTTAAACCATTAAGAGGTAGCATCTGAATGGTCATTAAGCGGCTACCAAACATCCCCTAACTTTCTAACAATCTAACTTGGAGGTTGGGGTTCGATCCCCACTTGATGTGAATATTAGCCGGTTAAAAAAAATATGCATATCATGATTTTATTGATATAATCATTCCTCGTGTTTGGCTTGCACATTTTAGGAATACATAAATTTATTTTAAAGCACAAGTAATGTCCAATTGTAATGTTTTAAATTTAGTAAAAGCTGAAATTTTACGTGTGTTATTTTCTGGTTTAACGGTACCGATTTTTTAAAACTTCATTTTTGTAATGGTCTACATTTTTCGAGTTAACACGTCGTTGTAAGGTCCGCGTTTACGTCTAATAAAAGACGATTAAAGGACACTAGAAATATAAAAATTTTCTTAAAAGTGTCCAACTTTTCGGAATTTGAAACGATGATATCAATAACGCATGTGCATTAATTTAACAAAATTTGGGCATGACCTGTCCATAAAACGAGCATACCCCTGTTTTAAACGTAATCAGACTAGATACAATTCTACGATTCATTCGACAAAATACTACTAAGAACCAATACAACAAATTTTGGACCAAAAACATTTGAACAAACTAGCGGAAGCGTTTGGTATGACATAACATGAACACGCGCTCGCTCAGATTCTCCAAGTCGCCTGAATTGAGGATTTAGCTACATTCAACAACAAAGCTTTAAAAAGTTAGTCATTATACTTATTTGCTTATAAAACCGTCACTTTAGTTCCATTCGTGTATGTACTTTCATTTCTCTCACGCATTCGATTACCCAATTAAATGGGTATGACATATATTTTCATACAACTAACCCGTTAGTAGATGATGACGACCAAACATAAAATGTTGTATAAACTAAAACGTCCATAGCATACTCTAACCGCATAAGTTACTTCAACCCGATCATCCTTTCAACATTCAACCGTTTCATTATTATATCGACACTTCGAAAGTCCGACATTCATAAACCTGCACTTTCAAACATACTCAATAATAACTTGGTTAGCAAACCCGTAATCTCAACATATTCATGTACTACATCTTCGTAAAAAGGACGTCAACCATTTAAATGCATCTAATTAATTTACATTCCAAACCCAAGGGCATTATTAGTAACGCTAATTCTCAAATGCATCCAAATCATGCATTCGCACATACTTGCACACATACATACTTACAATCATACACATCTACATACCTAACATACATTCAATCATACCTATAATCATGTATTCATACCTACGTGTTCCATACGCATTCTTGTATACCATTTACATGTAATACATGTCCAACTTCATTACATACATCTATCATACTCTTATATAAATTACATGAGGCTTAGACTTGGGTTTACAACTTATAATCGTCAAGGAAACACTCGAAATCATGTTTGGGAGGCCCATCGTAGTCCACGGATAATATACCGAAGCCTACGATGCATAAATCACATAAATAATATTTTTGACAGAACCTTCACCCGGCCGTGTCAGCTCACCACCCGGCCGTGTCAACTCTGCACTTTTCCTAGCCATTAATTCTTACCGAAACGGACATAACTCTCTCATTTTTCATCCGTTTTGCGTCACGTTTCTTCCTACATGATTGTGAATTAATATTCTATCATGTGAACTTGAAATCCAACATCCGAGTTAAGGAATTTCTTAACTTATACCTGTTCGGCTTGTTATTCATCTACGAACTATTCGACCCGTTCGTGCATTTATCAAAATAATCTATTGATTTGACCTCAACTTCATATGAACTTAATAATTAAAACATTATATTACTTAAACAAACTAAGAAGTGATTACGGAAATCACTTACTTAATACTACTCATTCGATAACATCTTCAATAACAAATTTCAACATAACCTTTAACGATTATCATACAATTAATTTCATTACTATTAAAGATGGAGTCCGGAAGTTTACTTACCTTGAGCGTCCAATTTCAAGCATAGGTTCCATGCTTACTTTTGACCCGTTAGCCTCCGTGCTTGAGCCCGTGGACATGTTATCTATCCTTTCATGACCATACATTGATATCCTTGTTAGTAAACAAGAACACGCATAACATCTGTCATGATAAATTTATGCTCTACACTTGGCTCTCATTAGTCAATTTCTAACAACACATAGTATAGATTAACAATGAGACCCTTCCTACTCGTATGATATGAACGCGCCATCACATATCTCACTATAAACATATCATGCATCACAGGACTTCCTAATTCATTCAACATTTATAAAAACAACCATTCAAACATTTAATCGAACACTTGGTGTGCATACAACATTTCAAGCACTATGTACATATGCTTTATGCATAACCTACTCCTTCACATCAAACATGATCAATTTCAACCAATTTCACATAGCTTCTTAGTCTACATCAAGAACATCTACCAACACTCTAATACTCATACATTCATCTTTCAATTTCTCATAAGTTTCATCATCTAAGAATCACTATAATCTTACCATGTAACTAGCACAAGAGGGTTTTACTTTAATCTTTCAATATAATCAAATTCGAGCATAAATCACATTCTACATGATGATATTAATTCACATACAAACTCAGATTCATACAACTTTCACTGATTAATCGAAACCCACTTAACAAAAGCTTCAAAACATAAAATTGAACTCACCTTATGTTCAATACACTTAGATTAAATGGTATCTTGACTCATGCATTCAATTTTTGCCCTAAATCAGGTTTAATTTCTTGAGTTCTTGTGTTGGAATGAAGGAGAAGGGTTTCTCCTTTGCCCCTGCCCCTTCTCGCGACCACACCCCCACATAAAACACTGAGTTTTGTTTTTTTTTCCTTATTTTAATTATAACATTTACACTTTCAGCCCTTGTACATACTTTTATTGTCATTCTAGTATAAATGTTTCATTCTTTATAACTTATATCATAGTTATTAAAATTAACTAATTAAATTAAACTCTTAAACACCAAAATAATCTCTTATAAATTTTGGGGTGTTACAGTCGTAACGCGCGTGCATAGTTCAACTCTTGTACGTCTATTTTTTTTGTTCGGTTTAACTGTTCCGCAGCAACGCGTGGGTCCTAAATACTCGTATATCAAAATAGGAAAAGATAAATATTATTTTTTAATTTTAACTAATTATTCTTTTCTTTTAATTTTTATTCCATCAACATATTACAAAAAATTAAAAAGAAAATTTGGTGGTGCAGAATGTTGTTTTCAACTTTTCATCATCTTGTTCACCAAATTCTACTTTCCAAAATACAACCTGGTTCGGTTCCTTTGCCCACAAAACCCAAACTTCTTCTATAAATCCAAAAATTTAACCTTGGTTGTGGAAACGGGTTTAGCAATAGTGTTGACCGGGTATTTATGATTTTGGGTCATAATCACAATTGGTGTTTTGAATTTTAGCTCAGATCGATCTCAACTAACCATATGAGTTGTGTGTTTGGTGAGTGTACCCGGAAAGGGAACCCGTCAACCCTACGTGAGGGACTGGTGACAATGTTCTCGCAAATGAAGTAGTACCCAAACCCTGGGTACCTGAGGGTGCCCCGTCCACCCTTACAGATGAGTTTATGTGTTATATAGATTTTTTTTTTAAATACTTCCATCGATGTCATCACTACATTCATTGATCCACTTGTGACCAAGTAGGACCCATGCTGACATGTTCTATTGTTTCCACTCTTTTTAAAATTCAAAAGGTTAACAAAATATAATCATATTTTCGGAAATGTGACATTTAGAAATAAATTTTCTATTTATGCTATAAATTTTATGTGTAAAATATGCTAAAGCTTAGTGGAAATGATAGGCAGGATACCAACTACGAGGGACACTATAATCAAGTATTAAATATGGAGATGCATAAACATCACTTGAATATATGTTATAACTTTAGAGAAATGTGTGAATTCAAAGATCTTGTATGTGATTTTACTAAATCTATTTGGCTACAATTATGCGTCATATGTAAAGTTCCTCCCCCACCTCCTTGAACTTCGATTGTCTACATGTTAAGTATTTGGTTACAATTACGCGTCATATGAAGTTTTCTTTTCAAAAAAAAATGTTAAGTAATCGCAAACAAATGCCATTACCAAGAAGGTGTTTTAACGTGTCTTATAATCCATATGTTTGATGATATAGAGAGCTATGAATGCTAAACTTTCAACAATAAATCATTGCTTTTGAATATTGTTTAGGAAATCAATGTGTTCTCGTTCTTATGTGTGAAAAGCAGGTAGAAATTCACAAATTTAGAATGGTTAATGTGGTATAATACTCAATTAAAAGAACCCATCATAGTTGTCTTAATAAGTTCTATTTTATTAAAAGTTACAATTTCTAACATGTTATGTTTGATAATTACAAATGATTTATATAAAATTGTTCCAAATTCAGCTTTGGTTTCCTGAAAAATTTCTAACTAGTATAAAGCGTGTGATACACGAATCTTAAACCTTAATCTCTACGTTAACTCTTCGGGTTTCGTTAAGTTTCATTTTAATAATAGTTATTTGCCGTCTAAAATATTATAAACTAATAATGTCATTCCTAAGGTAAATAGAAGGATTGATTCAACTCGACAATGCAATTATGCAAATTACTTCAAAATGATTCAAAGATGTGTTATGGGTTGCTTTATCACACCACTAGTTCAATTTACATCATTTTAAGCCGATCTTTAAAAAAATTTAAGATAAACCACAAGTAAACACTTTTATAAAAGATTATATGTGTCTAAATGTTAACTATCCTTTATAGAAAAGTAAGCTACAACTCATGGATAAGTCAACACAGAAAATGATAAGCACGCGTGCCTAGAGGGTTTGCACAATTTAAGTTAGTTGACTTCTGGTTAGTCAAACTTTTGTTAATTTAAAATGTCAAACATTAATTTGATAGGCAAGTCAAATACTTCAATAATTCCATTTTATAATAATAAAAATTCCATTATTGGTAATACTAGTGGATAAGTATGACTTAGGTGAACAATAATTTCCGCAAGTAGAATATAAAAGATGACGGGCCCGCAAGTAGAAACTACTTTAGAATTATTGAACTATTTAATGATATCGTCAACCATTTGTATATTTTTTTATTTCCTTCAGATAATAATACATATTAATATGTTGTTAAACTAATTTTGTGCTTATTTTTTTTAAACAACTATGCCAATATTACAAGTAAATGGCTCTTTAATACTTTTTTTTAAATTAAAATGTTTTAGAAATGGGTGCATTCACGTATACATTTAAGGGCGTTCACAGTGTGGTTTTAAAACCGTGAAACTGGCATCGGTTTGGTTTCACGATCGATTTTTTTAACTTATGGTCGGTCGGTTTCAAAATTTTTAAACCGTAGTGAACGGTTTGGTTTATGGTTTATACTAAGAACCAACTGTATAAACCAAACCGTAAGATTCGATAACTTATTTTAGCTTTATTATATTTTATGTCACACGTATTTAAATATCGATATTTTATATTAGGTTTCATTAAAATAAAACTATGATTATATTATAATCATAATTAAATTCTTTTTATTAAATGTGATTATGTAGGTGGTGAAGAAGCTCATTTGTTCAAAATATCATTCAATACCCAGTGCAACTATATAATGATTATAATGATTTAAAGGAATTAAAACTAAGGGTTTGCTAAAAACTTATCAATTTTTGTTCCAAATATTATTTCACTTGGAAATTGATTGCAAAATGTGTTTATGGTTTATGCCTTTTTTCTGATAAAAGTCCGGTAATGCCCAAACCGTTAGTGAAGAAACAGTGATCGGAATTGACCGGAGTTAATCAAATCTGGGGTTGTGTTTCTGCATAAAAAGGGTTAATCCTCTCGTCGATTCGGGGGTTAGCTAGTTCCGTTCTCCGGTGATCACTGCAAAACAGAAAGTCGTTAGACTCGCCACGGGGAGAATGAGGGGTTCTCTCCTTGACCATCCTCCGGCGTGAGAATAAATACAGTTATCTCGATGAAGAAGATGTAGTAAAAGTGAGTGAAGTGAAAGTAACTTGTGAGATCATACCTGGTGTGTCTTATTTATAGCCGGATTTTGGCGGGAAAATGATGTAACGGAGAGAGCAATGGGAAATACTTTTCCGTTGGTAGTTATTTTTCCTTCCGTTAATCTTCGCACACGGGTCGTGAGTCTTTGATCAACGGTTGGGGAGTTGCCACATGGAAAGTGGTTTTGTGTAGATCCTTCTTCAAGTTAGTGTCATCATCGTGACTTAGATGAGTGTCCAGGATTATGCCACTTCACCTTCGGTTGTAACCAGATGGCCCTCCACAATGAGCATTTAGGACTTTCTAGAAGATCTACAGCTGTAAACCATTGTGCCTTTGCCATGTGTCCATTCTGTTATAACAGAAAAGATTCCTTTGTTCAAGTCTTGATTTCAGGCGCTCGGAGATGTTTAGGATTTTATCTTCAAGTCTAACTGTACCCTTGCGCGAGCCCGCGCAAGGGTGTTAGTTGAATGTTTGTCTCTCCTTTTCTCCGGCGCAAGGTTATCGAAGACTGCTTTCTTCCAAATCCTGTCTAGAACCGCTGCGCGGCCGCACAGGGTTTTGCACAGGGTCTTGCTCAGGATGTTCTTAAAATAAGGTTATGGTATGGTCCTATGCGCCTGCGCGAGGTTTTTGGGACCATACCCCTTCAAGTCCCCCCAGTCCAGTGTTACTTCTATGCAAGTAGGTGGAGCACTGGACTATATAAAATGAAGTGTGCGCTTTTTGCTTTTGAAAAGTAGCAAGTTTGCTCAACGCAAAGTATGAAGAATCTTTTCTTTCGAGGTTGACCGGCTGTTGCGCCCTACCAATGGTTGGTCGGGGCGCTAGTTGCTCTATCCTTGGTGCGGGTAATTACCATGGTTGCCTTATCAGTTGTTAAGGACGATCAATGACGTCCGTCCTTCGATGTGGCGGAAGCCTCGGATGAGTATACGACTATGCAAAGGTTTATTTTGAATTTGTTTAGGATGTTGAATCCGTTTTTGTTGTGCTGTCGCGTACGTAGTTTTTGTTAATGCGCGGCTGCACATGTAACTTTTGTCGATGCACTGCCGCGTATGTAGTTTTTTTTAATGTACTGCCACGCAAGTAACTTTATGAATGCATGGTATGTTTTAGTTGAAATGTTTTGCATGAGTACAATTACTTTGTTTAGGTAAGACAAATAAAGATTGTATAAAGCTCATGTGTGAACGTAGGGTTTTGACCTTGTGCAGTACCGGTGACCGCGGACCGTTCATGAGACTTGTGTGAGATTACCATAGTGTTTTTGTTCTTACCAAAAGAAATTGCATGCATTTGTAAGAAAACATAAAGGTGTAACGTAACAGACTTTGTATTGATTTGGATAAGGCACAGGGGCCAGCAGATACAAAGTTAATAAATACGATAATTACGATGCATATGTAAATAACGACCTTTGTGTTGTACGTTGGTCAGAGTAGTCTTCTATCCAAGTATAAAGGATGCTAGGATTACATGTAGCACCTGCGCAACTGTTGCGCATTCCATGTGCGCGGAACGTTTGTTCCGTCGAGCCGGCATAGGGTGTACGCGCCTTTTTCGAGGACCTCATTAATGACATAAGGTCCTTCCCATTTAGGGGCGAGCTTTCCCGGTTTTTCCACGTTTGATGCTTCGTTGTCTCATAGGACGAATTCTCCCGGTAAGAAAGTGCATACGCGCACTCGAGCGTTGTAATATTTTTCTAGTTTTGTCTTGTACTTGGCCTCGTTGATGGCTGCATTTTCTCGCCTTTCTTCGAGGAGATCCAAGTCGAGTCTGCGCTCTTGCTCATTGCTTCGTTTATCCATGGCTATCATGCGAGGTGACGGGAGACCGATTTTCGCCGGAATTACGGCTTCTGTGCCGTAGACGAGGCTAAATGGTGTTTCTCCCATGCTGGTCTTTGGCATGGTGCGGTGAGCCCATAGAATACTTGGGAGTTCATCAACCTAACCTCGTCTTGCAGTTCCCAGTCTTGCCTTGATGTCGTCTACAATCTGTTTGTTGACGCTTTCGACTTGATCGTTTGCTTGTGGATGCGCCACAGAGGCGAAACTATGTTCGATGTGCATTTCTTTCATCCATTTTTGTAGATCGTTAGACGCCAAATTGGTACCATTGTCTGTGATAATGCGCAGTGGTAACCCAAACCGGCATATGATGTGTTCCCAAATGAACTTTCTGATTACCATTGCGGTGGTTGATGCTAGAGTTTTGGCTTCTACCCACTTGGTGAAGTAATCCATAGCAACTATGATAAATTTTACTATGCCAGGAGCACCGTTTCGAGACAAGTTTTACATCAATGGACTCGTATCGTCGTTCTAATCAAAAGCCCTAAAAATCTGTTTGTAATTTGGAAAAAAGCTTAACTCCGTTAAGTTTTTTTAACGGGGGACCATTGTAGGAAAAATAGGTGAAAGGTGGGACTGGTGGGGGGAATATTATGAGGTGTAATTATTAATGGCCAATAAGGTTTAGGTGGGATTATTACAGGCCAATTTCCCAAATTTTAAACGTAGTGAACGGTTTGGTTTACGGTTTATACTAAGAACCAACTATATAAACCGAACCGTATAAAACCGAACCGTATGATTTGATAATATAGTTTAGCTTTATTATATTTTTTTGTCACACGTATTTAAATATCGATATTTTATATTAGGTTTCATTAAAATAAAACTATGATTATAGTATAATTGTAAGTTACCTATCTTGTTTCTTTTTATTAACTGTGATTATGTAGGTTGTGAAGAAGCTCATTTGTTCAAAATATCATTCAATACCCAATGCACTATATAACGATTTAAAGGAATTAAAACTAAGGGTTTGCTAAAAACTTATCAACTTTTGTTCCAAATATTATTTCACTTGGAAATTGATTGCAAAATGTTTTTATGGTTTATGCCCTTTTTTTCTAATAAAGTCCGGTAATGCCCAAAACGTTAGTAACGGTTTAGTTTTAAGTTTTAATGGTTCGGTTTTCGATTATCAAAAACCATTACTAATGGTTGACTCACAGGTAAACCTAAACACTGTCCAAACCAGACCATGAACACCCCTACACGTATTTGAAACAACAGAAGTTAGTTAGGAGTATGCGTTTTCTTAGAGATGTGCATTTGATTTTTTAAGTCTAACTAAAGTGTGTGTACGTTTGTTCAATTAGTTCATGATTTGCATCTCGTTCAAGGGCTTATATAAAATAGCTCAATAAAAACTCGAAGTACTCGTATAATATTTTTTTATGGCAAACTACCATACTCTTAATTACTCCATTTTACTCATAATTAGACTTGAGCCCTCACCTCTCCTAGAGGGACAACATCTTAACAAACACCTTGGTGCCATTGGGCTATAAGTGTCACACCCCAACCGATGACAGAAACATCGGGGCGCGGCACTGAGCGAAACATATTGTCAAGAGAAATTCCATAACAACTATATTTCCGGATAGTTAATATTATGTCCCATACCATAACCCATCAATTAACTAATTATTACGGACATAGATATCTCAAAACAAAACATGTTCCGACAACTCAGATTTAAATAAATAAATTGTCTTTGTTTGTTTCTAGACTCTCATTCCTACTAGATTCCACAAAGCAGGTAAGCACAACATCCTACGCAATCAAATACCTGTCACATACGTTAAAATAGAGGTCAATACACATAGTGTAAAGGTGAGCATACAAGTTTAATAGATATAATAGAGTTCGAAAGCGTTTACGCATAACCAGCATGTAACATGTATAGTGCGAAGCTAGTAGGTTATCGACAATGAAATATGCACAGACTAGACTGCGAGTTGTAGAATGCGCAACACATATCACCACTGTGACACGTGAAGAGGTAACATTAACAACCCCTGTCCACGACAGGTGCTGAGTCCAAACAAATAGTACTATCATTGTTAAGGCGTCAGGCAACAATCACTGTGTTAACATAACATACAAGCACTCATCGAGTAACACGTATCATGCAGTAACGGTCAGCATATAAATAGTGTTTGCGTTGTGTGTCGATGTGATTTAGTTTAAGTAACGTATGTAACACCCAAAAGTGCGTAAAGCAAAAAGGGATCGAGTATACTCACAGCGATGGAAATGGATTGAAGGGAGCGCTAGAGTGATTAGCCTGAACAGTTAATGATAGCATAAGCGAAGAGCGGTGCGATAAACGGTGCGAAGTGTCCAAGTGTCGAACGGTAATCCGATCGGATGGCAATCCGATCGGATGGTCATTCGATCGGATGTCAATCCGTTCGGATGGTCATCCGATCGGATGGCCATTCGGTCGGATTGACATGCGTTTGGTAAGGATGTGTTTGTGTATGATGGCTTTGAAGTTTTCGTTGTAGCATTTTGAAAATAGAGAAGTATCTCTACCCTTCAGGTCGATCGATCGAACGGTCATTCGATCAGATGGTGATCCGATTGGCGAGGCTTCTTAGTTGAGAACAAGTTCACAGCTGGACGGTCACTCGATCGGATAACAATCCGATTGGATGGCAATCCGTTAGAACTGATGTTCTTTGAAAATTATAAAAGTTTAAGTGTGGAACCAAGTGCAATCCGATCGGATGGCAATCCGTCCCAACAATCCTGATCATCTTGAACTTGATTATTTTTTAAAAGCTTTACGGTCTGCTCGAGATGGTATGACAACGTGTCAAACAACGGAAACTCCATCAGACCCAGGCTATCCGATCAAACGGGAATCATCCCAATCCGATCAGTTAACTGTTCGTGACGGGTGGTTTCATGTTCAACCAGAAATCAGTTGTCTCGTTGATAGGATTCGGACCTCAAACCGGCATATCACTAGAGAAGAGTAGAAAGCATGAATGAGCTCCGATTCTATCGGTTTTGAGTGCATTGAGTGTAAAAGAGTTGAAAGAAAGTTAGAAACCAACTTTCAATCATTTTAACTTTGAAAATGTTTAGATCTATGCAAAATCGTTGTGTAATCATGTGGAAATCCTTCAGATCTGAGTTGTTCTTGGTGGAATGAAGCCAAATCTTGAAGTTCATAAGAACTCCATGATGTTTTCATCCTTAAACACCTCAAATCCATCGATTTCACGGTTAAAAGTTAAGATTCAAAGGTGAAAATGATGAAGGAGTGCGTGTAGATCATAGAAGTACAAGATTTGAGTTGAAAACTTACAAGAATCGCTAGAAATCGAGAGAAAAGGGGCCTTGAACGAGCTGGTCGAGTGAGGGAGCTGTGATGTGACAGGAGGGGTATTTATAGGTTGCCAAAAATAGAAAGGGGGAGGGGGGAAGGTCAGATTGGATGCACCGATCGGATGGCGCCTCGATCGGATGGCCATTCGATCGGTTGGCCATTCGATCCAACTGTCTAACGTGTTGAGTTTTGGCGTTTCGTTTTGCGCGTTGAGCGTTGCGATGCGATTCGAGTGAACGATGCGATAGTATTACCCATTAGTTACACAAATAACCTAACTACTATATCTAACATACAATCACTATAAATAACTTGCGTTTAGCGTTTGCGAGTAGATTGCGATTGCGATAGAATTGCGATTGCGATTAAACACCTCAACATAAACATAACATGCACAAGTAACACATAATGGCACACACACGTAAAACAATATCCATAACACATAGTTCGAGTTGCGAATGCGATAGCGACGCGATTAGCGATATGTCGATTAGCGATTAAGCATGCGATTAAACCTCGATTATTACTAGATACTCCACATAATACAACTAAAGCAATTAAATAATAGATTTCGATTACAATTCGTTAACGTACAATCAATAGTTAAGCAAGGAGTGACAGATCGCAATTAGCAATCTTTTCTTCCTTTGACTTTGACTTTGACTTGTACTTTGACTTCCCAAAAAGGGGGTTGTTACAATAAGCCATTTGGTTGCCAGTTCCATGTTCAAGCGGAAGGTAACTCGCTCATTTTAAACTTGAGCTAGTAGGCTTACAAGATTGTTTGACTCAAGCTAATTTGGCTTGCAAGTTGATTTGACACACGTAAGTTGCTACTTGCTAGTTGTCTTTTTTAATTTAGCTTCATTAGTTATATATTGATAATAGCCCCCCACCTCACCTCCACCCACAACCACCACAGCTCCGCCCACCTGTCATCACCTACACCGTTTCCCCAAAGTCACGGGACCAGTGTCCTGGACAACAGTACTTGTAGCAACCGATCGGCACCGCACCGCCACCGCTGGTATCCATTCCTCCGATCAAAAGTTTTGGCACAAGATCCGCAAACCACCAATAGGCCCACACCCCCACCCCCACCCCCACCACCACCCACAACCACCACAACACCGCCACCGCTGACCCGCATAATAAGACTTAAAGGTTATCGTCTTTTTTAGTCACCTGGTAGAGATGGACGACCGAAGTCACCCGGCAGAGATGGACGGCCGGAGTTCAGGATCAGGCCCCAACAATATTACGAAGTTCTATGTTTTGAGACTACCGGAGAGGTGTAGCTCGAAGGACATCTCGGAAGCTTTAGGAACCTTGGAGACGGTTGAGGGTTTATATAGCTAGGAAGAGAGACAAACGAGGTTACCGTTTCGGTTTTGCTAGTTTCAAAGGGGTGAAAGATGTGGGGGAGTTAGATAAGAAGATGAGTAATATTTGGATGGGAAGCTATAGGCTTTTCATCAACGTGGCTAAGTTTGCGCAAGAAAACAATGTGGGGAGAGACAACAAGAAGGAACAGGTGGGGAAGAAGACGGGTTAAATTTTCAAAGAACAGGTAGATAGACATCACATTTTCAAGGAGCAGGAATGCAAAAGGGGCAACGCTTTTTTAAACAGTGGGAAATCTCTTGCCGATACCGTGTCAGGTAAGTTTCAGGGTTCAGGCAGAATGAAGGAAGTAGTGGTTTCTGGGTATGCTAAAGCCTATGTCGATCTACATGGTAAGGCGATTATCGGCAAGGTGAAGGATTTATAGATGCTTAGGAAGTTAAAATTTTTAACGAAGGAAGCGAATTTTGGGGACTCTATTATTAAGTATCTAGGAGGTTTGAGTATTATGTTGGTTTTCCAGTCGTCTTTCGAGGCCGATAGCTTCAGATCCAACGCACCAAGTTTCGGTTGGTTTGATAATGTGGAGATACGGAGAGGACAATCGGTTGCTTTTGAGAGACTTGTGTGGTTAAATTTACACGGAATGCCTCTACACCTATCAGGAAATGAAACCTTCGATTCGGTGGGAAGATGTTCCGGTAAAGTGATACACGCCTCGCAACGGCAGCCGGAAGACAACCTGTTAACTTCAGATTGTGTTTGTGTGATGACGGACTCTATCAAAAGAATAGAAGAAGAGGTTTTAATTATAGAGGAAGGGAAGCGGTTTAGGGTTTGGGTTGAAGAAGAGAAGGGAGATTGGGTGCCCGACTCGATGGAGAACCAGAGGGATCAAGAAGAGGAAGACGAAGGTTGGGATTCAATGGCAGAGGAAGGCAATAGGAGTGTGAAAGAGGGTAACGCAGGGGGTGATTTTGGCAACACGGTGCCGAAGGCGGGGGAGGAAGAAATGCATGACTTAATTTCCTCCGGTAACAAAAATAGTGATGAGGTTTTGTGCTCGCTGGAACTGATGAAGGCCACCGGTAGAGTCATGGACGGTTAATAAGAGGTAACGGAGGAGAAGGCGGTAGGTCAGAAGGTTATTCTGGGGATGTTGGTACTGAGGAAGAAAACGGATACGGAGGTATGTTTGGTCCCGAGATCGAGAGGGGTAATTGGAGAGATGGTGGTAACGGGCAACATATATTTATGAAGGCGGCGCTTGGATCTGGTTTTAATAATAACATTCATGGGGAATATGAGAAGAATTTGGGGAGAAACACAGAAGTGGATTTTGACTTTATGGTGGCAGAAGCTAACAAAAAGGGTTTTGAGGTGAACTTAAAATCAAGTGGGCCAAGAAAAGGTTATAAAAAAATTAGAAAGTCCAATAAAGTTAGATTTAGCATGGAGGAGGTTTGTTAGATTCATAGGCCCAGAAAAAGGACTAGACAAAGTGATCTAAATGAGACGATTGGTATTATTGATGAGAGTTCATCAAACGAAGAACAGGAAGGCTTCGGCGATCATTACGAGGGGAATGAGGAGGATTGAAAAGATGGAGGGAGATAGAAACACCAATGTGATTGAGGATTTAAACACGTAACCTAACGAGGAGGAAGATATTATTAATTTAGAGACACAAGCTACCTCCCTCATGGGGGAGTGGTGGGAGTAAATCTTCAAAACCATGAACACTTGATCCGCGAAGCGATAAGGGAAGAAGGGTTTCAAAAAGTGTTTAGATGAATTTCCTTTCTGTGAACATTAGAAGTCTAGAGGAGGGGGTTAAAAACTAAGCGGGGTGGATTAGGGAGTTAAAAAGAGATAATGGGATTGATTTTTTGGCCTTACAAAAAATTCAATTTAGTGACATTTCAGGTATTGAATTTGAGAAATTTTGGGGAGCAGGCAAATTCGAGATGGATCATGTTCCGGCGGCTGGAAGATTTGGAGGAGTCGTTAGCATTTGGGATCCTGGTGTCTTCAAGGTACACGATTCTATCAAACATTCTAATTTCTTATTAACTTTGGGGGTTTTAAAGGGGAGTAATAAAGCATTGAATATTATTAACATTTATGCCCCTCAAAAAGTCCCTATAAAAAGGCTCTATGGGACGAGATTGGAATTATGATGAGTAGCTTCTCGGGGGTGGTGGGTGATTATGGGGGATTTCAATGCGATTCGCAATCGGGAAGAAAGAAGGAATTATATTTTCAATAAAAACTGTGCATCAAATTTTAATAATTTTATTTTTGAAAATGGATTGAGAGAACATAACATGAAAGGGCGGAAATTCACGTATCTTAATGATAACGGTAACAAGCAAAGCAAGATTGATCGGGTCTTGGTTTGTCATGGTTTTTTTTTCGATTGGCCGGTGGCTTGCCTTCGGGCGTTATCGAGGGTTCACTCGGATCATTGTCCTATTGTTTTGACTTGTGCGGATAAAAACTTTGGCCCTAAACCATTTAGAATCTTCAACTCCTGGTTGGAGAGAAAGGATTTTGATGAAGTGGTTAATAAGGCGTTTGGAAATTTTAAAGGCGGTGGGGAGTATGATGTGGTTGTAATGCAGAAATTTAAGGCGATCAGGGTTATAAAAAATGAAAAAAGGTCGTGTTAGCTAAGGAAGGAGAAACGGAGAGGACTCTTAAAGAAGATCTAGAACATCTGGATGAGTTGTTAGAAATTAGGGAGTTGTCCGGAGAGGAAGAATGGACCAAATCGGTTTATTTGAATGATTTAAAGGAGTTGGAAGGTTATAGAATTAAATATCTCAAACAAAGAGCTAGAATTAGATGGGACTTGGAAGGGGATGAAAATTCGGCCTTCTTTCATGGATATATTAATAGTAGGCGCGCTAATAACAATATCCCTGGGCTGTTGATAGATGGGGTGTGGACTTCTAACCCATCCCTAGTCAGAAAGGAGATTTTGGGATTCTTTAAAAGGGCTTTCAAGGAAAATATCAAAGATAGACCTAAGCTTAATTGCCATAATATTAAGCGTTTGTCGGAGGAGGAAGCAGCGTCCCTGATGGTCCCGTTTAGGAGTGAAGAAATTAAGATTGCGGTGTTTGAGTGTGGAGCGGACAAAGCTCCTGGGCCAGACGGTTTTAACTTCAAATTCATCAAAAAGTATTGGAACTTATTTGAGAGTGATTTTTCTAACTTGTTAACTTCATTTTACAGTAAAGGTTCGATTTTGGAAGGATGCAGCTCGTCTTTCATTACTCTTATACCGAAAAACAAGGATCTGGTGGGGCTGAAAGACTATAGACTGATCAATCTCATCGGGGTTATAAGCAAAACTATATCCAACATCCTTACTAATCGGCTTAATAAGGTGATTGGGGCCATCATTTCAGAAAATCAGACGACATTTCTTAAAGGTAGGTATATCCTCGATAGTCCTTTAATGTTAAATGAACTTATCACGTGGATTAAAAAAGAGAAGAAAAAGGCTTTACTTTTAAAATTTGATTTTGAAAAGGCTTATGATAATGTTAATTGGAAGTTTCTTCTGGACATCATGGGTCAAATGGGTCTTCCTAGTTTATGGTGTAAATGGGTGGAAGGGGTTCTATCACGCCCTCAAATTCCACATGCGGAGTTCTACCCCACGAAGCGTTTGACAAACCAGGATCACAGTCATTAGTCATATTCAACGACCACTATATCAGTTTAAAAATTTTCTTGCTTGCTCATTCATGAGAAAATACTATTTTTACAATTGAGTTGCGGAAGCGTAAACAATTACAAAACCAAAATAGCTAATGTAAATTTAAAGTTGTGTATAAATGTTTGATGAAATCAATGCAACTCTATGATGCATCCTAGTCCTGATATGTGATACCTTAGCAACCTGAGAAAGACATGCAAGAACAAGTGTCAACACAAAATGATGAGTGAGTTCACAGGTTTTAGGTTACAGATATAAAGTAAGTTGTTTTTAAAGAGTTTTCTACTGTTTCAAACCCGAAACAGTAAGTTGTAGTGTTTAGCAGTTACTTTTTATATTTGTATGTAGCTCACATATGTTACCTCACGAAAGAGTTCGAAACCGAAGCTGAGTGTTGTTGCCTCTGTTTGCCAGGTCTATCATTGACCATGGCGATAAGTTAGGCCAATTCTACACCCGTTGACCATTCCCGGTCTAGCTAGCGCGACTAGCTCGAATGGGGCTTGTCGGGCCCAGAAGTACTACTCAAAATTCCCCCAATATCCACCCAATACTAACGGTCTGAGGTTTGTGAGGACTTTATGTGATAAATGCTACTTTGTGACCATAACGATATAACAAAAACCCTAACAGTTGTAACGTTACTTTACCGTAACATTATGACATTACTTTACCGTAATGTAGCGCATGCTTTCTCCCCCTGTGTTTCAAAAACATTTAAAAGAGTAGGGGCCGTGAACTCACCTTTTTTCTGCTCGGTATGACTTAAATGAAACACGACCTGATGTGGTCAACCACTTCCTATTATGGTTACCATTAGGTTTGTTTGTGTGTGTTCATACAAGACATGTAACTCTACACGTATCTAACACATAGCAAGTAAACAAGTTGACACATAGACGTTCAATCGTGTGGTTTTGTGCACGTGTTCATAGCATAACATGAACTCATTAAAGTATACCCATTCGAGTTTCAAACAATCATTCCTACCTTGAAACAACATGCAACACACTTAGAAATACTCGCGTAAACTTTCAGCCCCTTTCAGCCAATATGTTAGTTTTTGGGCTGTTTTGAGGAATTTATTGATTCCAAATAAATTACAAGGCATGTCATTTAATCCAAGAATACTTGTGGATTTTTCTCATGTCCTGAACACCTACAGAAAATTCATCAAAAATCCAATAGTACACCTAGGTCTGATTCGTTAGATTCTGGTGACAGTTTACGGTAAAAATTATTTAAAAATCCTCGTTAACTCTTTTAACGAAGTTCCAGTTGGAGATTTTGGTAACTTCCTTGAATTACCTACTGTATAAATCTCACATATAATTTTCAAACACAGACCAAGTTATGACATTCATAATAGGCTGCAATTTCTGCCGAAAAACATAGCCTGCACCTTTGACACAGAAAAATTCATTTAAAATACCAAAGCTCATCGAAAACTTATGATTCCAGTGGAGTTTGAAAGCTATTTCCTGGAATTAAATTTTAAACTCAAGAAACACACGGTTTTGTCAAGTTTTGCCCACGTTATAGCCGATACAAGTCGGCTGTAAATTCTGATTAGGTTCTGTTTGAATTCAGCTTTCAATTAAAACATGTTTATGACATTATAACACTATTTTCAGCAATCAAAAACCCCAAAAACATCACATACACGAATTTAGCATCAATTTTCATTATCAAGATCATATATAACCGAAACCCTAGCATGCATACATGATCATAGAGTTACTAAACTAACAAGTATCATCATCTAGACATTAAAATATATGTTTCTAGCAACCCTAACACATAGAATCTATGTTATCATGCATCAAGAATCACAACAAGATCAAGAACTCATGTAGAATCAAGAAACGCAACCAACATGCAACTAAAACTATACATAAAATCTTAAATAGATTACCTAGGGATGGAGATGAATATCAAACAAGTGAGATTAGGGTTTCCTTGGCTTCTTGAAAAATTGCCTGTGAGAGATAAGAGGGAGAGTGCGTACGTGAGTACGGGGGACGACCTAGGGTTGGGATTTGGTTTTATTATTATTATTTTTAAACGAACTTTTAATAAATGCACAAATGGTCCTTCATGTTTCCCAAGTCTCAAACTTGAGCAGGAAGTTATCAACATAACTTTATAAAATGACACACAGGTCTTTCATTTTGCCAAGTTAATCAAATTAACTTCGTATGTTTGTTCGTGTGTTACTAAATGTAATTAACAGAAAGGGTTAACGGAGTTAACCTGAAAATACGGGATGTCACGTTATCCCCATGTTTAAAGAATTTTCGTCCCGAAAATTGAGTAAGCATGAGTTGTGTAGCTAAGTTTGATTGAGATTTTCCCAGGCTGTCACATCATCACCCCGTTTGAAATCACGAAGAAGATTGAGCCGGTGGCATGTGAATTAAACCTTCCTGATGAACTTAATGGAGTTAACAACATTCTCTCTCTAGATAAAATGTGTGTGTGTTGTGTCCAGAGAAGAAAAGGGTAATGGGGGGCTAGGGTTTTGAAAAAGATGAGATAAAGAGATGAATATAGATTTATATGCTAGGGCTTGGTGTGGGTGAGTTAGTTGGGTGCGGTGTAGAACGCGTATACGAACCCGGTTCTCGTGTTAAAATATATCCGTTTGTCTAAATTATATAAAATATATAAATAACGGTTAAATTATTTTTACTAGTTTAAACCAAACAGATATTCAGAATATATTTTATATACACGTTTACTATATATATGTACACACACATATGCTAAATTACATACGCTTGGCAAGAATTGTCGACTAAATAACATGTTTCACTTGCAACTAGCTAATATTATTTATATCGTAATAAAATAAATTTAAGAAAGGTGTTTCTTCGTAACTTATTTTCCGTCAGAAATTACGAGGTGTCACAGGTTCTTACTTCGGCTATGTGACAACTGTCAAAATTTCAGGTATCCGTACAACTATTAAACCATGATTAGTGCTTAATGACTGTGCTGAATTAGAATTAACTGCTTACTGATTATTGCCATATACATACATGTGCATCATATATTGCTTAATGTCATATCATTATTGCATGAGAACTTTATTTGACTCAAATTATGCATGAAACATAGTTAGCACAATTATCAGATAAATCAGGAAAATGCTGACAGAACTCAGACCATAGACAGACAGTGTGTTGAGACACAGAATGAGCCAGAAACCAAGTCTTACACTAGTATAGTGTGTAGGAAAGTAAGGATCACAAAACTGCCTTTTTAGAGATAGTTTAAGTGCCGGAAAGTGCCTAAAACTCACATAAAGTGCTGAATTCAGCAAAATTCAACAATTTTCAGCATTTAAACACACTAATATCATGCAGAAACATGGTTAAATGGTCCTGAATGCTTTCCTAAGTGTCGGGAATCAAAAGTGTCACAAAAGGGTACACAAAGCACACTAAACTACATAGTTTAACACCTTAACGAACCAGTAACCAACCGAACAACCGGACACTACCCGAAATACCAAATTTACACTAGAAGCACTGTTTTAACATTACCAAGCTAGTTATGGTCCCCGAACATCAAAACATCTCATAAAAATATCAACTAACTAGAAACATAACTACATACTTGAAATTTAACTAGTAACTAACTAGTTTAGTTTAAACCTAGTCTACTCCCCCCCCCCCCCCCCCCACCTAGTAATCGGCCAACATGGCCCCCACATAAAGATTTTCTTTGAATTAAAAATTTGATCATGTTGGCTCTTTAATGACATAATATCCATGAGTTAAAATGATAATATGGGCTATAAGTAAACATGTAAGATCATAGTCTCATTTCTACACATACCAAAACACACACAAACTCTCTCTTCTCTTCTTGTTCTCGGCCAACCTTGTTGGGATTGAACCCTACCAGAGGAACAGATAATGTAAAGCCAAAACCTGGTCACAACAGTAGATCCACAATAAGCAGCGGTTTACATTAAGCTTCCCCCTTGAAAGTAATTTATAACAACTGATGGTCTTGCATCCACTGACCGGATACAACTGCTGCTGTTCTGCATAAACTACTGATGAAGCTTAGAAGACTGCTGGACACTAAGCACTGCTAGGTACAAACTGCTGATGACAAAGCTCTGCTCAATCAAGGACTGATCAACCTTGAGGAATGCACTGATGTAAAGAGAGAGCAGCTGTTTAGTAAATTATCTGTCTTATGTATAGTCAGTAGTTAGGTATAGCAGTGTTTGTGTAAGGACAGTAGATACAGGTTGTTAGGCTGTTAGACGTCGCTTTCATGGTGACGTCAGCTGAGATACCTTAGTGGTTTGGTTTGCCTATAAATGTAACAGTACCCTGTACTGTTACATTTGATTGACTGAGCGGGTTCTTCTTCTCATGTCTAATCCTTTCATCTTGTGTGCAACCAACCTTGGGGCATCAGGCTGACGGGGAGCTTAGTTTGTAAGCATGTCTGTAATCTTTTGTTTTGATTTGTAATCTTTTGACTCTATGAGAAGCAAATGCTATCAAACTATTTTCTCCATTGATTGTGTTTACAAAGTTTGTATCTATTTCCGCTGCACTTTACATGTTTTCATATTCACTAATTGTTCAAAACATACAAACAAACATAATCATGAAAGCCTCAGATCCTAACAATTGGTATCAGAGCTTGGACAGTCAAAATTCGATCTAACAATCAATTTGACATAACAGTTCAGCTCAAAATTCATTGATACTAAGGTTGGTTGTATTCAGTTGAAAAACAGAGTAACGGGTAAATCATGATCAAAATGGTTATTCAAAAACTCTGTACATCAACCAAGATGTCATATGACACATAAATCTCACACAACAAGTGATATCATACATAAGTCACTCATAGTTTTCAGATTTGAAGACATATCTGCTAAAACTGTGGGATCATTTCATATTTTCAAAATTGATTTCAATTGCTGTGACGAAAATTATGTTGTCAACCTTTTGAATGCTAGAGTATGAACCTCAGATTTACAAAAAACCTATGTTCACTAAACATTAGCGTTTTTGGTAATTTAAACAGAGGGAAATTAAAACTTTAGTCATTCAGATCTTATGTGTTGAAAACAGGTTGAGTTCCTCTAAAGGACAAAATCAACTATGTTAAAATACATTAAGAAAATTCACAAACTCATAAGTGTGTTTGTCTCAAAACTTTTGAATTCACAAAAACTCTTGAATTCAGAAGAAAAGAGTATAAACTTAAAACACTTAAGAGTCAGAACTTGGGGTAATAATGGTCATTAAGCAACTGTTTGTGCTCATTGGTTCAAGAAAGTTCAGGTGACATTAGTGTTCCCAGTGATTGAACTTACAAGAGGACTAGACAAATGTTCAAAAAATTCATCCATGTGTCCTCATGTTTGCAATCAACTGACAAAGAAAATGGTACCAAACAGTGGTCAAAAGGTATGTCAAACCACTGACCATTTTCAATAACTTGTGAATGATGTGATTATATACTCTATTGAAATTATACCAGATCCTTTTTTATACTATTCTCAGAAAATCCTTTAACCATTTTTTTGTTGTTTTTTTTTTGTTGCGTTCAAAGGATTTTCTCGAATAACCAGGATATATTATTCTTATATTTTTTTTGGAATAATTGGAACCTTTGCTTGTTTTTGTTGGCAATAGTTTCAGTTCCTGTCAGGATGTAATACCTTATTTTTGTTGGTATTATTGTCCTCATAAATGGATCAAAAGGAAATGGTACATATGTCAAAATCATGTCATTCTCAGGTTTGCTCCTAAATTTTGATCAAAGGATGATTGCTAACTGTGCATGAATTACTAAGGTACTCATGTTTTAATTGAATATTAAACGAGAATGAGTTGCCTTAGTAAAAAGTTTTCATCATCTGGGGTACTTAAACCACTGTCATTCAAAATTGACATTTGGCAAAACCTTGAATGAAAATTCTCAAAACAGTTGCTGGATTTTGGTATCACTGCCTTAAAGACACCACTCATGTTGGACAGCCAGGCAGCAGAAAATATCATCAAAAATCCAGTTTCCCATTCAACCACCAAACACATCGACATCAGACATCACTTTGTGAGGGATTGCAATGAAAAAGGTTTAATTTCTCTGCATCATGTCCCAACTAAAGACCAGCTGGCTGATGTGCTCACAAAAGCACTTGATACAGCCACTTTTGAAAGCTTGGTCTCTAGGATTGGGATGCTGAACATGGAATAACAAGCAACATCTTGTTTTTCTATGAATAAAAGCAACAAAATGTTTTCAGAAAATCAAAAATCCATCCTTAAAAATAGCCAACAATGAAATTTTCATTAAAATCCTTAAAAGTCTACCATTAACCACTGATTGTTCAAAAGTCTGCTCTACTTCAAAAGTCTGTCCACTGTTGAAAGTCAACCCCTATTCTCTCATTCCTTTGATAAACTCTGTTGTTCAAAAGCAGTGTCTTATCCACTGATAGTGAAAATCATCCACTGCTTTCATACCACTGCCTTCATCAGTCACTTTCATAAAAGTATTGTCCTTCACTTTCACCAGGGGTTGTCACGTGGGCAGTACACATTGGTCAGACCTTTTGTAACGGCTGCCACATCAGCATTCACTTTCTTCCCTATTAAATCCCCCACTCACCACCAAAACAGGGTTTTACTGTCGAATTGAATTCCTAAAAAATTCTCTTCTCAAAGCAGTTTTTCATCTCATTCTTCCACAAATTTCTTCGATCATCATCTTCAAAATGACAAAATCGAAGTCATCTTCAAAACCCTCATCCAAATCTTCATCGAAAACAGCCTCTCAAAAGGCAATTTCCACAGAAATCCCACAAACAACCATACCTTCGATTCCATTCTCGACACCATATCTACATCAAAGTACAAAACTTTGTTGACAGTAGACGCTCCCATATATCTGCAAACCCAGAGAGAGTTCTGGAAAAATGCTACGCTTGAAAAACAAGATGATAAAGTAGTAGCCATTAACTCCTCGATACAGGGTACGGAGATTCAAATCACTCCGCAATCACTATCAGAAATCTTCAAACTCGATGATCAGAAAGGTAAAGCTTCCTTTGACAAAAACGAGTTAAAAGCTGATTTTCTGAAAAGGGGCTATGCAGAACAGTCAAAGGTAGATACCCTACAAAAGGGTTATTTTCCATCTGCACCCAGATTTTTATTTCACACACTTCTGATGTGTGTTTCGAATAAAACAACATCTTTTAACGAAATACCATTGAAAATTCAATGTCTGGGTTACGCTATTTTGAATAATAAGGACTACAACTACTCCTAGGAGATTTTCAATGACATGGTAAAAAACGTTGAAAGTAAAGCATTTTTGTTGTTTCCAAGATTTTTGAGTTATTATTTTTTACAAAAATTTGATAAGAAAAATGAAAATTTACTTAAACAAGGTGTCTATTTTCAGATAAAAAGCTTGACACCTGAAACATTCACTAGAATGTTGGCACCAATAAAAACAAAAGCAGGGGTACCTGAGCAGATTTTAGCGGTTACAACTGCTCCTCAGGTATCAGCTGCTGAGCCCACTGCTCCAGGTGATCAAAGCAACACAACCACTGCTTTGAAACCCACACCTGATATCACCAAAAAGACCAAAAGAAAAACATCCAGAAAACCCACCAAACCCAAAACAAAGGCAACTCTGGAAGATGAGATCCCAGAGGAAATGCCTGTGACAACACAAAAGTCACCACAAACCACTGCTGCTACTTCCTCACAACAGTTGGAAGAAAGATCTCAACCCATGCCTAAAACTCCTCCTGCATCCTCACAAAAGGATCAGGTTGTATTCACAAGGACACCAAATTATGAAGCTCTAGATCCACTTGGCTCTATCTTCCACAGTCCTGATCCCAAGGACATGTCTCTTTCAACACCTATACCCTCACCAATCATAATGCCACAATCCATGCTACCCTTGTTGCATGCAGCTGCTATGGCTCAGACACAAACCAGTTCCTCTCTATTACCTATCACTGAGAGTATACCCCCACAAGAGACTGGGTCTGATGCTACTACTCCTGTTATCCCAGCAACAATTGAGGAGGTTACACCCCCTGAGTTACAAGTAACTCTCGGTGGTAGTTCAAGTGGAGCAGCAACTACAACTGTTGGATCAACAGATCTTCAGTTGGACAGTTGTTTCATAAGTAAGTCTCCCTTGAAGGCAATTTCTTCCATGGCAACTTCGGTAACCACCAGTGAGTTGGATCTAACTACTGGTACCATCAAAGGTTTATCGAGTGCTGAAGAAAGAAGTCCCCAGTACCAAGAACAAGGGGCATCAATGGGTGACTTTTGGGACTCTGTTCCTAAGTCACACATTGATATAACCACTGCTGGTGGGGATTCAGAGGATCCTACTAATGTAGGTGATGATTCAAAATATCAGGAATTGACGAAAAGAGTTGAAAAACTTGAAGATTCAGTTGCTGAAATTAAAGACATGGTGCAAGAGATTTTAAAAGCTCAAAAAGCACAAGCCACTGCTGTTCCTGCTCAAGCACCTGCACAACATGCATTTGCTGCAAATGAGCTTTGGAATATTTTTCAACCCATGCTTGAAAAACAGCAACATATGGCTGATCAAAAGCATGCTATTCAAGTACAAATGCTGACCAATGTGGTGGAATCAAGGTTCAAGGATACTCAAGCAGATATCAAGGCTATTAAGGCCAGCATCCAAACTACCACTAGCAAAGCTCCTTCAACTTTGCTGTTCTTTGATGACCCCCTTGCAGATAATGCCAAAAAGGGGGAGATAATGAAGCAAATGAAGAAGAAGGGAATAGAACATGGCCTGTGTGTTGAACCTGAGCAAGTAAAGCAAACATCTAAACCACCTCCCACAAAATGTCATACAACTGATACAGCAGAAGTTACAAAAACTGCTGTCAGTAGCCAAACAGCTGCCATTTCATCAACACACACACTTTCAACACACACCACTACAACCACTGTTCCACCACCATCATCATCTACAATCATATCACCACCACTGCCTCCTGCCATAAAGCAGAAGACAGCAGATGTTACAACATCTGCTGTAATGACAACAGTGATTGAAATACCAGTTGTTTCAACCACTGTCAGTCAATCACAATCACAAACCACTGCTATACAATCTCAAACCATTGACTCATCCAAAACATCATCTGCCCCTTCTTCATTAAAAAGGAGAAGGAATCTCATATCAGATGATGATTCACCACCATCATCACCACCATTAAAAACTACCTCACCACTTCCATCCCCTACTCAAAAGTAGAAGACAACTGCTGACATATCAGCAGTTGTAATGACAACAGATGTTGAGACACCAGTTGTTTCAACAGCTGTTAGTCAATCATCCACCACTGCTCTCATCCTTCCTACATCACAACCAAAGCTCTTCAACAGAAAAAGAAAGCCAATCTCTGCCGACGAGGGTATACATGATCCTAATGCTGCACAACATCCACTGGAACTTGAAGCTATCAAAAATGAGATGAGGCAATTCTATACAGAAGAAGATCCTTCAAAAAGAAGATTCTCCTCACTCATTGGCTACATGCCACCAGATGATATGGATGATTACCTCAAAGTCAAGGCAAGGCAAGCTAAACTAAGAGCTAAAGTTGAGAGTGAACGTGAACGTTTAAGCGAAGATGGCATTGCTAAAAGTCTGGAGTTTAACTTCACAAAAGTAAAGCAGATAGAAGAATTTGCACAAGATCTAAACAAAGAAAAGGCTGAACAAAGGAAAAAGTTAAGAAAACAATACCTAGCCTACATCATGAAAGAGAAATTATATCCTGCTAAAGAACAACAGTTCGAAGAATGGCCAATAGTCGCTCTAAAGCATGAGGCAGAAAGGATTGAGAAAATCAAGAATGATCCCACAAAGAAGAAGAATGCTCCAAACTGGAGAAAATTCAAAAAGCTCATCGCTGACCTAACTGCTGAGTATAAAAGAAAGAAAAAGGAGCTGGTGGATGCAAAAATGGATACTGCTGAAGCCATATCAAAATGGTCAAAACAGCAGACTGATGAAGCCTATGAAAGGCTAAAGAAAAGAAAGATAATTGTTTCAAGCACCTCAAAGAAGCATGAGCAAAGAGTGAAGCTTGAACAGCATATAGAAAACCTCAAAACACTGTTCCGGTCTACTTTTGTGACAAACCAAGAAGAAAAAGAACAGTTGACCAGTGAAGAGGTTAAAGAAAAGGAAGTTGAGTACTTCACAGAATCCATCATGAAAATGGGTCTAAAAGAAGAGAGCTCAGAAAAACTTCAAAACCTTTTAAAAGGGATGTTCACCAAACCTGCATCATCAGACACTTCAACAGACATGACAGACATTGGAAGGCAGGAGCTGATCGAAAGAGAAACTGCAGAAGATATAGCTGCAGCAAATAATGTCATAGAAATAGCTTTCAAAAGAATGTCTGAAAGTCTGCAAGTCTTCTCAAGGCCAATATCTCAAAGCTCATCTTCAAATAAATCTCTCCCAAGAAATCCATTGGGTTTAAAAGTACTAAAGTGGCTCTCTGATCAAAAGACCCACGTATTGACTCTGGTCAGATCCAATGGAGAGGTGAAGTATATATCAAGGAAAGAAGCACTAGGCCTTAGTGTTCAAGATTTGCAGGATCTCCTTGAACTTACACTGTGTAGGGATGAAGATGATATAAGTTCCAGAGACTTTGAAGCAGATTTTAAAAGAGAAGCAAAGGAACTTTTGATGAGGAATAAAGATCCAGAATAATGACAGGTTTTGGCATTATCTGTTCCAGGGGGAGATTGTTGGGATTGAACCCTACCAGAGGAACAGATAATGTAAAGCCAAAACCTGGTCACAACAGTGGATCCACAATAAGCAGCGGTTTACATTAAGCTTCCCCCTTGAAAGTAATTTATAACAACTGATGGTCTTGCATCCACTGACCGGATACAACTGCTGCTGTTCTGCATAAACTACTGATGAAGCTTAGAAGACTGTTGGACACTAAGCACTGCTAGGTACAAACTGCTGATGACAAAGCTCTGCTCAATCAAGGACTGATCAACCTTGAGGAAAGCACTGATGTAAAGAGAGAGCAGCTGTTTAGTAAATTATCTGTCTTATGTATAGTCAGTAGTTAGGTATAGCAGTGTTTGTGTAAGGACAGTAGATACAGGTTGTTAGGCTGTTAGACGTCGCTTTCATGGTGACGTCAGCTGAGATACCTCAGTGGTTTGGTTTACCTATAAATGTAACAGTACCCTGTACTGTTACATTTGATTGACTGAGCGGGTTCTTCTTCTCATGTCTAATCCTTTCATCTTGTGTGCAACCAACCTTGGGGCATCAGGCTGAGGGGGAGCTTAGTTTGTAAGCATGTCTGTAATCTTTTGTTTTGATTTGTAATCTTTTGACTCTATGAGAAGCAAATGCTATCAAACTATTTTCTCCATTGATTGTGTTTACAAAGTTTGTATCTATTTCCGCTGCACTTTACATGTTTTCATATTCACTAATTGTTCAAAACATACAAACAAACATAATCATGAAAGCCTCAGATCCTAACAGACCTCAACCCCACATACCACCACCATCATTCATCCATTCTCATACAATCCAAGCATGTACAAGTGTGTTAGAGGTCACATAAAGGAGCTAGGAGCTTTCGGAAGTTCAAGGACCTTGTTCATTTGCTTTTACCCACTTGTTTTCTTCACTTGATCATCCCTAGCCTTGTGCTAGTGGTAAGAACCTTGATCTTGCTATTTTACTTCCATTTTAAGTGGTTAAAAGAAGATTCGTAATGTTAATCATGAAGAACACTAAGAATTACAAGAAGTAAACTTGAACATAAGCATGATTAATGAAGAAACTAAGTTGTTTATATGTTGATATACTTGTTGATCATTGTTTGTTTGTGAAAATGATGTTGATCATCATATGACCTTGCTAGATCATGATTAAAAACATAATCTAGCAAGATGAGAGGATGAACATGATAGAAGTAAATGAATCATCCTCATGAAAAAGCATGAACTTGAAAGAATATGTGGTTTTCTTGAAAAATAATGATCAAAGTAAGTTGTTAATCATGTAGATCTAAAATTTCATGGATGATTTCTCAACAAACCAAGATAAACATACAAGTTTTACTAAATCTTGGTTCTTACATAAATAAACCCTATTTTCAAAGGTTAAACAAGTGTAGAAGTATATGTGTAACAAGAAAAATCCATGAAGAAGCATTTTTAGAAAATATGATCATAAGTTGTAAAGATCCGTATTCTTCAAAAATGAAGTTTTCAAAGAATCAATCACACTTTAGAAGATAACAAGGCTTACTAAGAACACTAGTAAGTCTCTATAAATTTTTACAAATATTCAAGTTCATGAAGTATTGGATTATGCTTGTTTTTGGCAAATTGGTAAGTAAAGGTTGTTTATTATTGATTGTGGATTGATTGTGTTGATTTTTACAAAAGAAAATGATATGCTTGAAAGCATGGAAACCTCCATTTTTAAGGGAAACTATGGCAAAACTTTTCTAAAAATTAAACACTTATAAAATATTTCCAAATAAATATTTACAAGTGTATTTTAAACCATGAATTTCTCACATAAACTTTACCATAATTTTTGTTACAAAAATATAAATATTGGAGGTTGGTTTTTAGAAATAAAAGTGACTAAATATGTATTTAGGAAAATATATATATTTAGAAGTCACCATGTGTGTGATTATTTGTATATTATGTGTATTAGTTATATTATTTTAGGACTTGAAATAATATAACTCACTAAAATACCAAAAAATTACAATCCAAAATATTACCAAAATTCCAAGGAATAAATATACACATTTACACAAAATAATGGTGAAACCGAACCAAGAAATATAACTTAAAAAATATTCCGGAAAATTTATTCACAAGTATATTTTGGTAAATAATATTTTGGACACCAAGAGAACAAAAATATGATTTTTATAATTATTACAAGAATATATCATATTTTTACAAGGGAAAAATATATTATTTTTGGCAAGCATAAATATATATTTTTCTTGAAATTTTTAGAAAATATATTATTTTTGAAAGAAATATATATTTTCTTAAACACACATGAAATACAATATTTCTGGGGTGAAAGGTATATTTTCTCAAATAAATATGAAATTTATCATTTTTGGAGAAAAATAAGTTTATATATATTTTCCAAGTTAGACTTGAAAATATATTATTTTTTTGGAACTTATGAGAAAATACAAATATTTTTGCCAAAGGAAAATTATAAATAATTTTTCTAAATAATATTTATTACAATATATATTTTGGGAATATATATTGGTGAACTTCTATTAAGGATATGGTGAACTATTATTAAGGATAATATTCCGGAAAAATTAATACGAAATTAAGTATAAGAATACTTAATGAATACAATAAAAATACGTATTCTCGTACGTATAAATACACACCGGAATACGACCCCAATACGTGGAAAAAATATACAAATACAAGAATACGAATACACCCATCCTTGGGAAGGATATACATGTATAAACACTTGAAAGGTATTCGGTTAAAATATATTGATTTAACAATTATTCCAAAATTTAGTAAATATAATTTAAGTTAAAATATTTATTATTTTAACAAATAATTATATAACATGGAATAATATCGAAGATACAAAGAACGTAACTCAAAGACACTAACTAATACTAAATCAAGGCACGGCCCGATCGTCTAATAGACGTTAGTACGTTGTAGGTAGTCGTGTACGTCAGGCGGAGCTTTGAGATACAGGGTTACGAAGAACGCAAGACTGTGAGTTCATGTCCCCCTTTTCTTTTAATTGTTTTCAGTTTTATAACTTCGGGGGTGAAGTATATGTTACAAAATGTTTACAAATAATTACAGTTGGTATGATTAGCTAAGGATTGCATAGTATATCATGTGAATGGGTAGGCGCACTCCTAAGACCATTAATCCTCGTGTTAGGACCGAGGGGCATGAATGATAGATCTATTTGGGTGTAGCGAGCCCACACCCATGTGGACTGGGGTTTGGCCCATGAGGTGACTATGACTTACAGCCAGAGGCCGGTACAAAATCTGCTAGGTTTGAGCCTTCCTACGCCGTTGCACACACCTTAATGGCCTTGCAAACCATTAATTGATCTGTATCCTGGTTTTTGCTTTCATACCTGGTTTACAAACATACATACATATTTACAACGATATCAAAGGTTTATTCGCACACACAAACAAACACATGAACTCGCTCAACTTTTGTTGACGTTTTCAAAATACATGTATATCAAGGAATTAAAAGTGGATATGGCGGGCGTTGGATGTTTCAAGTTGCATTAAGAATAAGGGATGCCATCCGTTGTCCTAGGGTTTGGTTAGTGCGTTTTATCCTGGACGAGATACATCTACCAAAGCCTGATTTTATTTAGAGTCTTTTGATGAGTCCTTATGGAACTCTAAACAATTCGTATGGTTTGTAAAATTTGAATTTGAAGACTATGTTTCAAACAATGATGTTTGTGATGTTTTTAAACTTATTTAATGGATGACCATCTATGGTTTTATCATATAGTTGTTGTTATGATTGAATGCAATGATATTAAGCAAGTCACACATAATCACGCTTCCGCAAAAGACAGGGTGTGACAATTTGGTATCAGAGCTTCGATTGTAGCGAACTAGGAATCCTTCTCGAGTCTAGACTACAATCATTAGGGCTCTCACAAAAATAATTTTTACTACATGTTTTCATTGCATACGCGAAACGCCCAGATCCAGGGAAACAAACATTTTTACAAATAAAAAGACGAAAAACACAATGCACAGTTACCTTGTTGGTTCAGTCTGGGAGACTGGGTGGTTTAGTCTAAGATACTAGGTAGTTCAGTCTGGGAGACTGTATGGGTTAGTCTAAGAGACTAGGTAGTTCAGTATGGGAGACTGGGTGGGTTAGTTTGGGAGACTTGGAAGGATACATGGTTACATGATTGCATTGTCATTGATTACATGCTTAATGTTAGTAGTTGAGATATGTGCATATCTTGTGATTGTTTTGTTAGAGAAACTATGTCATCATCCAAGAGTGGATTGTCAGATACCGATGACCCCATGGCTATTGGCTCGGGAGAGAGTGAGCCAAAGATCTTTACTTCCGATACAGAGAGCGAACCAGAGATGATGTCAGACGACGATGACTTCCAACCGTTTGCGTTGCCTGATTTTGGAGATTATTTACCGATTGCTGATGGTATCCCAGACGAGGATCCTTTTGTTATTCCCATTCCAGTTCACGATCATCTTATCATCGGTCACCCCGATGGTGAGCATGTCGTGGCACCGATACTCGCTCTCGTTCCTCTCATGGTCATCCCACCTGAGGATTGGCCTTTTGATGATCTTTTTGACAATGATTTTGATCTGTTTGTTGATGGTCCTCCCGATGACGCTCATGGTGATGGAGAGCTCGATGAGGACGTTGTTGTTCCACTTCTGGGGATTCCCGTTATCGAGATTTCTTCTGACTCTAGTTTACACTCCGTCTCAGATTCCTTTGAGTCTGTGACTTCTTCCGCTTTACAGGCAGTTGGACTTCGACGTTAAGGCCACTGATTCTGATGATGATACAACTATGTCAGCTGCACCGTTTCCTCCACATGAATTTGAGCCTGGACTTGAGCCTGATTTTATTCCTGTTGATCAGCTCGATGCTGCACCTGCTAATCCTGAGCCGATACCTGCTCTGAGCCTTTGCCTGATCATGACCCTGTTCCATTTGGCATACCTAACATTGCACCTCTCATACCTGATCCAGTTCCTGCACCCACTGACCCTCCTGTTATTGAGCCAGTCACTCCCCCACTTGCACCCGCACCTGCTGATGTTGCTCCTTTTCACCCAGGAGAGTCTGATGTTCACCGTGTTGATCTCCCTATTGTTTTCTTGAAGGATATACCCGCACCCCGTCCAGGGGAAGGCACTTCTAGCCAACAACCTAGCCACGATCCTCATGCTTTAGCAGCATTTCCCCACGTACCTCAGTCTGCACCTTATGCTCATTTTACTTCTTCACCACTTGATGAGCCACTCAGATGGTTCCCACCTTACACCTTGCTGATTTCTGATCCCTACCATCCCTCGCACTTCACTGGTTATACACGGGATGAGTTACTCCTATCTTTGTAGCTTCAGTATGAGATCATGAGTCGCAGGATTTTAGAGCTTGAGATGACACCGCGACCTTTACTATGTCCGTGTCAGCCTACTTTTGTTCCCCCACGTTCATCACCGTCCCCATTTTCACATCCTCCTGCACCGCTTACTCCATTTCCTGAGTTTGATACTCAATTTCTTACCATTGAGCAGCAGATCAGTTACCTGTTGCATCATGTTTATGATCTTGAGGAGGAGCTTGCGCATGTGCGCAGCTTGCTTTTTGTTCCTCCACCTCCTCCTCCACCACCATCAGCATAGCCGGTTTTTGGTTTTATGTAGGTAGCTTGCTTTTGATGAGAGCACCACTATTGAGCTAAGCTAGTGAAGCCTTTTGAAGACCACCTTTTTTATTGTATGACTTTTGGAAGATTGATAGACATTTTGGACAAGGGTAGTGTGACCCTGTGTTCCCATTTGATACGATGCTTTTGTAAAACATGTAACAACATTTGTGGTCAATGATTAATGAAAGCTCAACCGTCATGTTCTCATTAAATACGTTGTTAATTTACTTGTTTATGCCATGATTGTGATGATTACATGCTTACTTGTTATGGTAAACACTATTATGTACATACTATATATTTATCATACGAATACGACCTGACCTAGACAATATTCTTTATAGAATGCCTCCTTGAAGGAATAATCAGTTGCCCACAACAGAGGCAGCACTGCAAGAACGGATTTCACAGGCAATCGCACAACATAAGGCCTTGCGCTCTGAACACAGCGGAGGTACCTCAGGGAATAACCCACCTAATTTTTAAGTCACTTAAGACACATTACGATATGTTAGGACATTCCATGTGCGCTTGCTAATGCTTTCTGTGAATGATGTTGCTTGTACAGGCTGTACTTATAAGCAGTTCCTTGACTACAAACCTCTGAACTTTGACGGCACTGGAGGTGCTGTAGCTTTCGTAAGATGGGCTGAGAAAATAGATTCTGTGCTGCGAATGAGCAAGTGTGCGCCAGAGCACCATGTCACTTACATTTCTGGACTATTCCTAGACGGAGCTCTATCATGGTGGAACCTTCAGGTTCAGACTCTAGGTGAAGCTGCAGCGTATGGTATGACTTGGGATGAGATGAAAGAACTGATGCGCAAGAAGTACTGCTCGAGGGCTGAAATTCAGAAGTTGGAAACCGAGTTCTGGAATCTGAAAATGGACGGACCTAAGATTGCTGAGTATGTACAGAGATTCCATGACCTGTCTCGTGTTGTCCCCTACATGGTAGAACCGGAGTTCAAGCGAGTTAAACATTTCATTTGGGGATTGGCACCCCAAATTATGAGCATGGTGACTCCTTCAAAGCCCCCAACGATCACTCAGGCCATTGGCTTGAGCGTGGCACTAACAGAGGAAGCCATTAGATTGAACAAGTTTTCAATCTCTGAGGGAAAGAAGAAGGAGACTCATGTCGAGTCATCAGGAGAGAACAAAAGGAAGTTCTCAAACTTCAAGAAGGGAACTCGTGTGAGCAACAATGCCAACAAGCGTAGAGACACTAACCCACCAGTTGAGGCACAAGCTGCTGCCACTGGTGCTGAGATTAGAGGAAAAGGGTATATGGGCACCCTGCCCAAATATGATGTATGCCAGTTTCATCACACTGGGCGATGCAGAGCTGGAAAGTGTGAAACATGCGAAAAGTTGGCCATGCCAAAGAGACATGCTGGTATGGGGCCGGTCGTGGGAATGGTGGTCAAAAAGGAAATGGTAATGGCAGTGGAAACCGTGGTTGAAACAGTTATGGGAACAGAAACCAAGGTGGAAACAATAACCAAGGAGGTAATGAAAATCGTGGTGGTTCTGGAAATCAAGATGGTAGCGGAGACCGTGGAGCAAGCAACAACCAGGGCATAAATGGAAATGGTCGCGGCCAAGGTTGTTTTGGTTACGGAGATGTTGGGCATTTCAAGCGAGATTGCCCAAAGAACAATCAAGCCCAAGGAAGAGTTTTCAACATTGAAGCTAGGGAAGCTCGCCAGGATCCGAACGTAGTTACTGGTACGTTCCCTATCAACCAACATTTTGCATCTGTGCTATTTGATACTGGTACCGACTATAGTTTTGTATCTCTAGAGTTTAAGAATATACTTGGGTTAGTCGCAAGTAAGTTAGATATCCCGTATTCAATAGAACTAACTAATGGAAAGCTAGTAGAAACAAACGAAGTGATTAGAGGCTGTGTAATAGAGCTTGGAGAGCGTGAGTTTACGCTTGATCTTCTGCCAGTCGAGCTAGGAAGTTTCGACGTAGTAGTTGGAATGGATTGGTTGTCGAGTAACCAAGCTGAGATCGTATGTCATGAGAAGATCATCTGAATCCCGATGGTGAATAGAAAGACGATTGTAGTGCACGGAGAAAAGCATGATACGCCTCTAAGGATTATTAGTTGTTTGAAGGCCCAAAAGTTTTTGCAGAAGGGATATGTTGCCTTCTTAGCTCACGTTGTTGATAAGGAAGCCGAAGAGCCGAAACTGGAAGATATCCCTGTGGTAAGGGAATATCCTGAAGTCTTCCCCGAAGACTTGCCAGGATTGCCGCCTCAACGACAAGTCGAATTCCATATTGACTTGGTTCCAGGCGCCGCACCTGTAGCCATGGCACCTTTTCGACTTGCGCCTTTCGAGATGCAAGAGTTGTCGACGCAGCTCCAGGAGCTATTGGACAAGGGATTTATTAGACCCAGCTTCTCGCCTTGGGGAGCTCCAGTTCTGTTTGTCAAGAAGAAGGACGGTAGTTTTCGTATGTGCATTGACTACCGAGAGCTAAACAAGTTGACCATCAAGAATCGGTATCCCTTGCCGAGGATTGATGATTTATTCGATCAACTTCAGGGTTCAAGTTACTACTCCAAGATCGATCTTCGATCAGGTTATCACCAGCTGAGGATTCAAGAAGAGAGTATACCAAAGACTGCCTTTAGAACTCGTTATGGACATTACGAGTTTCTAGTGATGTCGTTTGGGTTGACGAATGCACCGGCAGTGTTTATGGATTTGATGAACCGTGTTTGCAAGCCATATCTCGATAAATTCGTGATTGTATTTGTCGATGATATTTTGATCTATTCACGGACGAATGAAGAGCATGAGAAACACCTTAGAGCCATTTTAGAGCTACTCAAGAAGGAGAAACTGTATGCTAAGTTCTCGAAGTGAGAATTTTGGTTACGTGAGGTACAGTTCCTTGGTCATGTAGTGAATGAAGATGGAATCCATGTGGATCCCACCAAGATCGAGGCGATTAAGAATTGGGAAACTCCGAAGATGCCAACCGAGATCCGTCAGTTTTTGGGTTTAGCAGGGTATTATCGCCGATTCATTGAGGATTTTTCTAAAATCGCTCAACCGCTGACCTCCTTTACTCAGAAGGACAAGAAGTATGAATGGGGAGATAAACAAGAAGAAGCTTTTCAGTTGCTCAAGAATATGCTTTGCGATGCACCTATTTTATCCCTACCCGAAGGCACCGATGACTTTGTGGTATACTGTGACGCCTCGCGTCAGGGATTGGGCTGCCTGCTGATGCAGCGGCAAAAGGTTATCGCTTACGCTTCGCGCCAGTTGAAGCTTCATGTGAAGAACTACACCACACATGATTTGGAATTAGGCGCAGTGGTGTTTGCTTTAAAGATTTGGCGACATTATTTGTATGGCACCCGATGCACGATCTTTACCGATCAAAAGAGCCTTCAGCACATATTTGACCAGAAGGAATTAAATATGCGTCAGCGACGGTGGGTTGAGTTGCTAAACGATTATGATTGCGAAATCAAATATCATCCAGGAAAGGCGAATGTGGTGGCAGACACCTTGAGTCGAAAAGAGAGGATTAAGCCCATAAGGGTTAGGGCTTTGGAGATGATTATTCAGACAGACCTCTCGTTGCGCATTCGTGCTGCGCAAAGAGAAGCTCTTAAGAAAGAGAACTTAAAGGTTGAATATCTTCATGGGATGGAGAAAAAGCTGGTACCCAATGAGGAAGGAACTTTGTGTTTTATGGGACGAATTTGGGTTCCCCTCTTTGGTGGGCTTAGAGATGTGATTTTCGATGAAGCCCATAAATCAAGGTACTCGATCCACCTAGGATCGGACAAGATGTACCAAGATTTAAAGAACTATTATGGGTGGCCAAGACTTAAGGGTGATGTGGCTACCTATGTTGGAAAGTGTTTGACCTGTGCCAAAGTGAAGGCCGAGTATCAAAAGCCTTCAGGTCTTCTGCAGCAACCGGAGATACCCATGTGGAAGTGGGAATAGATCTCAATGGATTTCGTAACAAAGTTGCCCAAGACACCCAGAGGTCATGATACGATTTGGGTAATCATGGACCGTCTGACAAAATCTGCTCACTTTTTGCCAATCAGAGAAAAGGATAACACTGGTAAGCTAGCTGAGCTGTACCTAAGGGAGATAGTTGCACGTCATGGAGTGCCTATCTCAATTATATCTGACAGAGACGGAAGATTTGTGTCAAGGATTTGGCAATCCTTCCAAGAAGCGTTTGGTTCTCAGTTAAATTCGGGATGAAATTTTCTTAACAGGGGGAGAATGTGACAACTGTCAAAATTTCAGGTATCGGTACAACTATTAAACCATGATTAGTGCTTAATGGCTGTGCTGAATTACAATTAACTGCTTACTGATTATTGCCATATACATACATGTGCATCATATATTGCTTAATGTCATATCATTATTGCATGAGAACTTTATTTGACTCAAATGATGCACGAAACATAGTTAGCACAGTTATCAGATAAATTAGGAAAATGCTGACAGAACTCAGACCATGGACAGATAGTGTGTTGAGACATAGAATGAGCCAGAAACCAAGTCTTAGACTAGTATAGTGTGTAGGAAAGTAAGGATCACAAAACTGTCTTTTTAGAGATAGTTTAAGTGCCAGAAAGTGCCTAAAACTCACATAAAGTGCTGAATTCAGCAAAATTAAGCAATTTTCAGCATTTAAACACACTAATATCATCCAGAAATATGGTTAAATGGTCCTGAATGCTTTCCTAAGTATCGGGAATCAAAAGTGTCACAAAAGGGTACATAAAGCACACTAAACTGCATAGTTTAACACCTTAACGAACCAGTAACCAACCGAACAACCGGACACTACCTGAAACACCAAATTTACAATATTTTTGGGTTGAAAGGTATATTTTCTCAAATAAATATGAAATGTGTCATTTTTGGAGAAAAATAAGTTTATATATGTTTTCCAAGTTAGACTTGAAAATATATTATTTTTTTGGAACTTATGACAAAATACAAATATTTTTGCCAAAGGAAAATTATAAATAATTTTTCCAAATAATATTTATTACAATATATATTTTGGGAATATATATTGGTGAACTTCTATTAAGGATATGGTGAACTATTATTAAGGATAATATTCCGGAAAAATTAATACGAAATTAAGTATAAGAATACTTAATGAATACAATAAAAATACGTATTCTCGTACGTATAAATACACACCGGAATATGACCCCAATACATGGCAAAAATATACAAATACAAGAATACGAATACACCCATCCTTGGGAAGGATATACATGTATAAACACTTGAAAGGTATTCGGTTAAAATATATTGATTTAACAATTATTCCAAAATTTAGTAAATATAATTTAAGTTAAAATAATTTTTTTTATTTTAACAAATAATTATATAACATGGAATAATATCGAAGATACAAAGAACGTAACTCAAAGACACTAACTAATACAAAATCAAGGCACGACCCGTTCGTCTAACAGACGTTAGTACGTTGTAGGTAGTCGTGTACGTCAGGCGGAGCTTTGAGTTACGGGGTTACGAAGAACGCAAGACTGTGAGTTCATGTCCCCCTTTTCTTTTAATTGTTTTCAGTTTTTTAACTTCGGGGGTGAAGTACATGTTACAAAATGTTTACAAACAATTACAGTTGGTATGATTAGCTAAGGATTGCATAGTAGATCATGTGAATGGGTAGGCGCACTCCTAAGACCATTAATCCTCGTGTTAGGACCGAGGGGCATGCGTGATAGATCTATTTAGGTGTAGCGAGCCCACACCCATGTGGACCGGGGTTTGGCCCATGAGGTGACTATGTCTTACAGCCGGAGGCCCGGTACAAAATCTGCTAGGTTTAAGCCTTCCTACGCCGTTGCACACAAGTTAATGGCCTTGCAAACCATTAATTGATCTGTATCCTGGTTTTTGCTTTCATACCTGGTTTACAAACATACATACATATTTACAATGAAATCAAAGGTTTATTCGCGCACACAAACAAACACATGAACTCGTTCAACTTTTGTTGACGTTTTCAAAATACATGTATTTCAGGGAATTAAAAGTGGATCTGGCGGGCGTTGGATGTTTCAAGTTGCATTAAGAATAAGGGATGTCATCCGTTGTCCTAGGGTTTGGTTAGTGAATCTTATCCTGGACGAGACACATCTACCAAAGCCTGATTTTATTTAGAGTCTTTTGATGAGTCCTTATGGAACTCTAAACAATTCGTATGGTTTGTAAAATTTGAATTTGAAGACTATGTTTCAAACAATGATGTTTGTGATGTTTTTAAACTTATTTAATGGATGACCATCTATGGTTTTATCATATAGTTGTTGTTATGATTGAATGCAATGATATTAAGCAAGTCACACATAATCAAGCTTCCGCAAAAGACAGGGTGTGATAGGCTAGGTCCTCGGTGTTAGTAAACGGATCTCATACGTTTGAATTTAGCTGCTCCAAAGGGTTTAGACAAGGAGATCCGTTGTCGTCGTTTCTGTTTCTTTTGGTCATAGAAGCCTTGTCCAGCATTTTTTGCAAAGCTGGGATTGACGGGTTATTTAAAGGAATTCAAACTCCTAATAATGGCCCAAAAATCTCTCATTTGTTTTATGCTGATGATGCTCTATTGATGGGGGAATGGGATAGGAATAATTTGTTGAACGTGACTAGATGTCTAAGAATTTTTTATTTGTGTTCTGGTTTAAAAATTAACCTCCATAAATCAAACTTATACGGGATGGGAGTGGAAGAAGATGTTATTAAGGATATGGCTAAAGTGGTGGGGTGCAATTATGATAGAATCCCGCTAACCTACTTAGGGATTACGGTTGGGGCTAATATGAATAGAATTAATAATTGGTTGCCGATTATTGAAGTTTTTGATAAAAGATTGTCGGTTTGGAAAGCTAAAACTATCTCGATAGGGGGAGGCTTACCCTGATTAATTCAGTGCTGGAAAGCCTTCCTATTTATTACTTCTTGTTATATAAAGTTCCGGTTGGTATTATTAAGATTCTGGAAGCTAAAATGAGAAAATTTCTCTGGGCGGGCTATAGCGATATTAACAAAATGAACTGGGTGGCTTGGGATTGGGTCATGTGGACCAAGTTAAAAGCGGGGTTGGGTATCAACAGACTTAAATAGGTTAATTTGGCTCTTCTTTTTAAGCGGGGGTGGAGGTACATGGTTGAAAATAATAATCTATGGAGGAAGGTGGGGGAAGCTTGCCATGGTAAAATCATTTAAAGAAGTTTCCTCTCGATTAATAGAAACATTGCGGGATGTTGGAAAAATGTCGTGAATTCGATATCTAATTTAAAATTAAATAGGAAGGGCTTAAACCGTTTGATCTTGGGTAAGGTTGGGAATGGGGAGGAGATTCGATTCTGGTTAGACACATGGATGGGTGATATGCCTTTCATGGATAGGTAGCCACATTTGTTTGGTTTGGATTTGTTTAAAATATGCAAGGTTGCAGATAGAATGGAGGTGAACCAAGGGAATGCAGTATTTGTGAGGAACTGGATTAGACTGCCCGAGTCGATCGCTGAGCTTAATGAATGGCAGGAATGTTAAGAGGTTCTTAGTAGGGTGATTCTTTCCAATAATAAGGATCAATGGTATTGGAACGATGGTAATATGGTTGAATTCTCGGTGAAGACCGTCAAAAATGCTTTAATTGCAGATAGAGGAACTTGTCATCTTCCTAAATTTGAGTAGTGTAAATAGGTGCCTCTTAAATGCAACATCATGGCGTGGAGAGGTAAATTGGATCGATTAGCTACAAGGGTTGAAGAAACACTGGTTTAATCGACCATAATCAATTGAACCAGGGGGTTTGAATCGGTAATAAAAGGGTTAGGTCTTCTCGTTTGATTCGGGGGTAACTGATCTCCTTCTTCGAACAACAACTGCAAAACAAACAGCCGTTAGACTCGCCACAGGGAGAATGGGGGTTCTCTCCGTGACCACCCTCCGGCGTGAGAATAAGTACAGGGTTTGATGAAGAAGAAGAAGTAATAGTAAAGTGAAGTGAGAGTAACTTAAGAAATGGTACCTGAATTATCCTCTATTTATAGCCGAAGTTTGGGCGGGAAAGTTTGTTGATGGAAAACTTGACGAAAAGTGTTTTTCCGTAAGCGGTTATTTCCTCCTCCGTTAATCACTAACGAGTGTGTGCACAGGAATGTTATTTTTTTTCTAAGTCTGGGCGGCCTTAGCTTGGAAATATCGTTAGGATTTTATCCTATCTGTTGTATGGGAGCTTGCGCAAGGATTTATTAGTTCCTTTTAGCGCGCGGATGTTGAATACTGTTTTTCTCTTTAAGTTCTCTTTTAGAACCAGTGCGCGGCCGCGCAAGGTTCATTCTAAAGGGAGCTTATTGACGAGGTTGTGGTATGGTCTCAAACACCCGTGCAAGGTTTTTGGGACCTTACCCCTTCAAGTCATCCCAGTCTAGTGTTGCTCTTATGCAAATAAGTGGAGCACTGGACTATAAGTGGTGGGTGATTTTTGCTGTGGAGGTTTTGGCGTGAAAATGGAGAATCTTCTTGGGGAAGGTACTCTTGCTCATGATTTTGATTTTGAAAATCTTGACTTTTGGCAGGTGAAAAGGTACAGTGACGGTTGTTGATGTGTGACAGGCTGTCAGTTGTACGTCGTCGATCGTAGCTTACACGCGCGCGTGAACTCGCATCATTGTTATTCCCACTCGCCTTTAACACTTAGATAACCGTGTTTTCTCCAAAAAAAAGGTGTTATTGCGGTTTTCTAGGTCATTGATGGCGGTGGGTATATAAATCCGTTGATTACCTTTGTTTTCCTATTATTTGCACTTGAATCTCCTTTGTCTTCTTCATTAATTTCTTTGAAAAGATCTTTAATTTTTCCCCTTTATGTCAACTGGAGAATATCACGAAGATTCTTCTGAAGAGATGGCGACTGGTCTTCCACCATTGAAGTGGTCGAGGGAGACTTTCGACGGTGTGGTTCGAGACTTCAAGTTCCCTGACATTGGGATGCTCGATATCCTGACGAAGGTCAAACGGCGGCAGACGCTCCGGCCGGATACATTACCCTCTTTTGGGAATTTTTCTGTGCAGGCAATTTTCGATTGCCTGTAACGAAGTTCTTTCTTGATATCCTTTCATTTTATAAGTTTCATATATCCCAAATGCACCCTATTGGGATGGTTAGGGTTCGTCACTTCGAGCTTGCCTGCCGAGGGATGCATATTGAGCCGACAGTCAATCGCTTTCGGGTATTTCATCAAATGCGTTGTTCACAAGGCTTTTATTCTTTCATTCAACGTGCTTCGGCAAAGAAGATTTTGTTGAGCCCCCCAAAATCTTTTCATGATTGGAAGCAAATTTTTTTCTTCATCAAAGCTGGAGTGATCCCGATGAAGATGGTTTTCAGGGGTAAAGAGGAGGATGTAACGGAGACGATACAAACTCCTTATTCGGAGGCTTGGTATCAGGACATAAAGGATGTTCCGTCGATTGTTTTGCCGGAAAAACCTCTGGTTGGTGCTGCTATGAGCCTTTACTGGCGAATGAATCGAGAAGACAAGCCGGTGTATATGGAGGGAGATAGCAGTAAGATTCTGGATCCCTTTCCCTCTTTTCTTCTCTCTTTTCTCTCTTTTTTTTAATTCGCCCCTTTCTCCTTTTTGTAGTTGTCTCTTTGTATGTTGTTGGTTTCGAGAGAGAAGGTGGGAGGATGGCCACTGTGCCAAAAGGGGCTGATGAGGAACTTTGGTATCGTCAGATTGTCAAGAACTTTGTTCTCCCGCGGGATGAAGATTTATCCGCGCAAACCCCCACTGGCGCTGGTAATTTTACTATGGTTCTTCTTGTAATTGCAATATTATTTTTTGCTGCTTTTGCGAGTTAAATAATCTTTGCAAGTTTTGCCTTTTCCAATAGGTGAGTTGTTTAACTTGGGCGTAGGCCCTGAAAAGAAAAAACGTGCGCCCGTTTCCACTGTTGTGCCACGAAAAAATGACGCGGAAAAGGCTCAAACTTTAAAAGCAAAAAATGTTAAAGGAGAGAAGAAAGGTACGCGTCATTCCTCTGACTCCTGGTGTGATTATGTGGTGGTGTCTGACTCGTTGGAGGGTCTTGCGCCTGCAGTTGTGAAGAAACCAAAGGCGGAACCTAGGGATACTGCTGACATCCCTCCTTAAAATCCTGAGGATCCAATTGACTTAGAGTCAAGTCCGGAGCCTTTGTTGAAGAAAAAGGCGGAAAAAAGAAAACAAACTGATGCTGAGGTTGAAGGGCAGCCTGCCAAGAAGGTCCAAAGAAAGAAGATCACCAGAAGAGGAAATCTTGATGCCTTTATTGCAAAACCTTCTCTAAGTAAGCCTTTTCTTTATTTGCTTTTTATGCGCGTTGCATGTTTGTAATATGTATTTTGTTTTTGTAGAAAAACCGAGTTCCCCTGTGCATGCAGAGCCATCGTCCGCGGTTAACGAGGATCTTCCGCCTTCACCTCCTCGCTCCCCGATTAGCGAGTAGCTAGAAAATATCAAAACTGTTGGTGAAGATGAGGCAGAGAAGACTGCTGGGATAGGGAATCCTGAGGTTGAAAAACCTGTTGAAGTTGCGCTGGAAAATGAGAAGGTTGTTAGCCCAGGAGCTGCGGGTGTTGATGCTGGGCATCCAAAATCTCCTGAAGTTGTGGTGCGGGACCCGGAGAAAGGAAAATCTGCTCAAGAAGATCCTGTAGCACCTTTTCCTACTGCGGGCTGTACGCCTGTAAATGTCGAGAAGGTCCCTGAAGACCCAAGTTCTTTTGCTTATGTTGATGAGAATTCCCCCATCCATCCGGATGAAACTTTGGGGGATTATTACTACAGAACTTACTCGGAGAAGAATGCTTGTGAAATTCATGCTCCAGTTTGGAATTTGAAGAAAGTTGATACCCTTTCAGACTGGCGCGTGTGCCGAGACTGGTTTCAAGGAACCTTTCCTCCTGGGGAGATTAAATTTCAGGAGGGGCGTACTCATGAGCAGACCTATCACGCTTATCTTGAAGAAGCTGCAACTTACACGTCTACTACGCATAGCATAGTGCGTGAGTGGCGTAGTATGCACAAAGAATGGGCCGCCTTTGAGGTGTACAAGAAAAAAATTTCTGAAGATGAGGCCCGGGTGGCCCGGATGAAAGCTGCATTGGAAGCTGACCGGGCCAAGTTTGAGAATGACCTGAAAACAGAGGAATGGTCTATTGCTAGGTGGAAAAGGAAGGCAGAAGCTGAAGCTGCTCTCCTTTCCAAGGAACGCAAAAATTGGAGGGAGATTTGTGAAAAAAGACAACAAAGAGAAGATGGGTCTCCGCAATGTCATTAATAATCTCAAAGCTGAGGTTGAGAGATTGAAAAAACAAGATACGGAGATTCAGAAATTGAAACAAGAAAAGGCTGAAGTTGAAGCAACGCGTGATGAGGCACGCTCTCATAGGGAAAGAAGTGAACTGAGAGAGGTACATACCTGCGCTATGCTTGCTCTTAGAGATAAGGAGATCGAAGAACTTAGTTCTTTATTATCTGAGCAGGAACAACTTAGGGCGGAAGTTGAGGCTACTAGAAAAGATTTGGATCTTGAACGAACTAAACAGGCTGAGACTTTCCGCTGCCTTACCGAGATTGAAGATAAGTTGGAGAACTCTGAGACTGCGCGGGCAACGGCGGAGAGTGAGCTTGAACCGTTGAAGAGTGATATGTTGTGGTTGAAAGAGCGTGGATCGCAAGCGTAAGTTTATCTATTTCTGATAACATTTGGCGATGTTTATGCGTCTTTTTACTCTTCTTTTATTTTTTGTGCAAGTTGCTAAGTCAGTTCTTAATTCTGAAGAACTAGATAAGACGGTTGCACATCTGTTGGTTGCTGCGCGGAATGATGGGTATGCCCAAGGGTATGCAGAGTGTTCTCACCATGTGGTTAACGCTTTAAAGGTTGACTGGGACACTAGTAAGTCTGCTACTCATAGTGTTGATACTGAAGCTGCTCTTGCTGCTGCAAAGACTCAATTTAATGCTTTACAGCTTCCGGTCATGGAACTTATTAATGCTGCACTACACTCTGAAGAGTTCATGACGCGATTAAGAGAAGTTTTCCTAGACAGGGAAGAAGGTGAAGATGAAGACCTAGCTTAGGTTTTCTTTGCTTTGTATGAACAATGGATAGTCATATTTAGGTTTGGGACGTGGTTCCCTGATGTGCGTGAAGTGTGTTATGGTTTTAATGTTTATTTTAAGCCCTTTTACACTTTCTTTAGCCAAGTTTTAAATTTATAAAACACGATATTTACTAACACTAAACACACATATGGGCAAGTGCACCCATCGTGAGCGTAGTATAGTGTTGGTAAGATACCGAGGTCGTCCAAGGACACAAGAGCTTTTAGTACCGGTTTATCCTCAACGTCTAATCAAATCAAAAAGTTAGAAAAAAGTTTTTAAACTAGAAAAATAAAAACTAACTAAAATGCTGAAAATAAAAATAAAAATAAAAACAGATAGACAAGATGAATCACTTGGCTCCGACTCGTGTTTAGTGTAACCTTTGATTATTTCTGCACTTTTGTACTATTTAAGAGATTATCTTAGTTATTGTAGTAGGCCCCTCTTTTGAAGGTGACGTTACCCTCAACCCAGTAGTTTGAGTCAGCAAGGATACAATCCTAAAGGGTCGAATTATTGAAAGATAATTAATTAAGTTATTAATGCATAATGTGGTAGGCCCCTCTTTTGAAGGTGACGTTACCCTCGGCTAAGTAGTCTGAGTCAGCAGGGATACAGTCCTAAGTAGCCGGGTTAAAGTATTAATAGTAGTTTAACTTATGAGGGGATCAAAGAGTTTGGACCCCCGCCATCCAATACCGTTAAGTATTGAAGGAGATCCTACTAAATTTGACCCAGGTCCTTTGCAGGATCTATACACTGAACAATGGCAAGACTCTTACCAAACCGTTCCCTTAACCCCCGACCAGGTAGCCAACATACCTCCATATAGACCGTGGAGATATGAATGGTGAAAATCTTTTATTTTATATAGACAGTAAAATAATGCCAAGACACCACGGACAAACGATAAGGAAGAATCACCTTCAATATAAGAAACTAGTTATTAAAGTCATTAATACATAACCAATTAAAAAGTGCGAAAAGATTAAAAATAAAAAGTATTACACTAGACACTTTGTCTTCACCAAGTGATGTAAGAGACTTAGGCAAACATGGCCTTGATTGTCAAGAACTCTTACGATCAATCTTGGATCCCGAGACGATTCACACACTCTATGATGGACAATGGATGATGGTGGTGGATGATGGTGTTATGGTGGTGGTGGGTGGTGGGTGAAGTGTGAAAGAGGTGGTGTGCCAAGGGATGGTTTGAGCTTGAGCCAAGCACTCCTATTTATAGGCTGAACAGAAGCTCGGGCACGGCCCCATGTCCACATCCTTCTCTGTCTTCATTAATTGCTCTTGTCTGTATTAGTTTACCACGGCCACGTGTCCGCTGGGTACGACCCCGTGTGCAGAAGCATATCTGTACTATCAAGATTTGCCTGGATTCTGCGAATCTTATAGTTGACCACGGCCCCGTGTCCGCTGAGCACGGCCCCGTGGTGAGCGATGGAAGCTTCTACAACTTTGTCTTTTATGCTGACACTTGGGCACGCTCCCGTGCTCACTGAGCACGGGGCGTGTTCAGCCATTTGTTCTCTTGTTTTGCTTGGGAAGATGTTGTCGGGGGTCGGGCATGCCACGTTTATTCCTTTTCTTGTATTTATGTTAGATTTAGCTGCCTTTTTCCTTCTTTTGTTAATTTGAGCTCATTTAATCCTGAAAATACAAAAGGAAGACAAAAGCACACTTTTTCCAACATTAGTACTAAAAAAGGGTTAGTTTTATGCCACAATTGATGTATTTTATATGTTGCATTTTGCACACATCAAATACCCCCACACTTGAATCTTTGCTTGTCCTCAAGCAAAACTCTTTATAATGTGGTTTTACACTCCCAAATGGAATGGGTAGAAGAGAAGGTTTTTGGGCTTGTCATAGAGTGTCGGGATTTCCAAGATTCTTTATTAAGTTTTATTTTTTTATTTATTTACAATCCTATTCGTCATGATTTATTTAAAACTTTTCATAAGATAAATTACTTATTAGGGCATAACATGCCTCTTTAAAATTCTATTTATATACAAGTTCACATACCTCACGGGGGATCACTCAACACTCGGCCGAAGATGTATTTTAGTGAATCACTCGAGAGCGGCATGGAACTTACTCCTACCATAAGCTTGCCAGGCAATCAATCCTCCTCCTTTCTAACTATATACCTTTGTAAATATCAGGAGGACTTTTGGGTGAAGGGTTAGGCTTGGGTTAAAGGTAGGTGGTTGGGTTAGTGGTTAGTAGAAAGGGCGAAAAGCGTAAAAAGCATCGGTTTTCGTAAGATTTTTTTATTTTTGCAGTTTTTATTTTGATGAAGCCATAATTCAAACAAAGTTACTTTTGAAGCACTTGCTTGTTTTTATTTCTTTTGCTTCATCATCAACATATATATATATATATATATTTTGAAAGTCATACGAAAAACCGAGCTTGTTACTAAAACAAAGGGTTAAAAATAAAAATGTTTTGGTGGGTGAAAGGGTGTTTGGTTTGGGTTAAGAAATGAAAAGGTTTAGGCTCAAAGGGGTTAACTAGGGGGATTCTGGGTAGGTGGTAAAAAAAGAAAAATAATGGTGTAGAAATAAAAAGGGTTAGTCCTAATGCCTCCATCATTTACTTACTCGGGTTTAAGTTGGTATGGACCGGGAATGTATCGTCGTGGCAAGTTCTAGAGTTGTAAGAACCAAGCGGCTATTCACACAAGAAACGAAAAATGAGCATTTAATTTAAAGATATGTATTTGTATGCTCAATAAAGGCTCAAAACTCACTTTTGTGGGAATGGGTTTTATGTGATCAAGTATATATAATTAAATTTTAACTAAGCTTGTCATGCCTTTTCATAATTTTCTTATGTTGGTTCTTTTTATCACGACGCTATCGGTTGTAAATTTGTAAAAATATAACCTTTTTAGAATTTTGAAATTCCCAAATTAAACCTAGACAAGTAAAAAAAATGAAAATTTTTGAAAAAATTTGGGGTGATTAGCGTTTCCAATGGAGTTTTGTGTAAGGCTTGTTATTAGGACTTGCAAGATTCAAGGTTTTAGCATCCCCCCCCCCCCCACTTAAATTACACATTGTCCTCAATGTGTCCCAAAAATAAGTTTTTAGGTTGATTGAATGTGTAAAAAGGTGTGAAAAAGCATAAATTTGTGTTACTTTGCGCTGGACACGGCCCCGTGTTGTCCGGGCACGGCCCCGTGTTCAAGTGCCAGTAACAAAATTGAAAAAGAGAAACAGAAGCCTGGACACGGGGGCGTGTTGGGTGAACACGACCCGTGTCCAGTTTACCTGAACTGGGTCATTTCTGCAGACTGTGCAGCACGGGGCCGTGTTGGGCGGACACGGCCCGTGCTGAACTTGCTATAATGAAGAAAGCTTGTCGGATGGTCCTGTTTTCCTGCATGGGGTGCTGGTTCAAGTTTCCCTTGTATCCTTTGCCAACCCGAGTGTGTTTTACTCATTACAACATCATCCAAACACCAAATTAACTAAAACCATCATTCATTAAGTCATAGAGAGAATTACATAATAGTCTAAAAGTTAAAATACTAGATAGTTAGGTCAAAGAAACACAAGAAATCTAAACCAAGAAGTTCTAGCCTACCACTTATTCTATTAGCAAAATTTCCGAAAAGGTAAATCCCTCGGTTAGATGTGGCTTGAAAAACTTCTTTCTCCGGGCATGGGCTCCTCACACGTCGGCGAGCCATTCTTCTATCTCCCTAGGGAGAAGAAAAGCGGGCTCATTGGCATTGGTTTGAGGAGGTGCAACCTCCACCAGGACTTCTTGTAGATCTTCAAGAGGAGGTTCCGCTGGAATGTCGTCCCAACCAGTATGATTGTTGATTCCAAGTGCTAGGTTCCAATCCTCTTGAGGGAGGATTGGTTCCATGGGAGGTGTTACAAGAATGTTTAACCTCTGGTGCAAGAGGTTTATTTCTTGAAAACTGTTTTCCAACCCCACCGTAAGATAATTATACGGTCTATTAGGACCTCCTCTACCGAAGTCATCTCGTCAAGAGCTTCACGTAATGCCATCACGTAACGTACGAGAGTCGCTTCGATTGATGACCTTCTCTCCCTTCGACTGTTTCTGGAGTGCGCAGAAGAGGTTCCACTGTTTTGACTAGACATTCTACGAAAACAACCAGAAATAGTTCATTTTAAATGAAACAGTACATCGGACACGGCCCCGTGCTCGATGAGCACGGCCCCGTGTTCACCTTTCTGCAGTTTTTTAGAACAAGGAATCTTGGAGTTTCAAATTATTTTCCCAACTTATGAAGCATTTTTGAACAGAAATAACTTAAAACAATGTTGTGTAACTTATTTTTAACAAGATTCCTTGAACAAAAGTTTAACAAACATCACAATAAAGCTTGGAATCAAGCTTCAATGGAGGTGTTGTTGCAAGAAAGATGAAGAAGAAGGTAATGGATAAAAGAGGAAAGGACAAGATGTTTGTTAGAACCTTCTTTTAGAACATACCTAGGATGGTAGGTTAGAAAATCCTTTCAAATCTCTGTCCCTGGATGGTCCAAATGTGCAGGATTCTTGGCTGCATTTATAGAAAACGACAGCATGCTGGACACGGCCCCGTGTCGGCTGGACACGACCCCGTGTGCAGGCAAGATCCTGACACGTTTTGTCCGTATTCTGACAAAAAGTCAGAAGGGAATCTTTTGGTGGACACGGGGGCGTGTTGACCTGGGCACGGCCCCGTGTCGAAGGGCTGTTTATGAAGTTTGTCTATTTTTAAGGAGCTTTTCTGGATCGGGCGGTTCCTTGCTGGATGGAACAACCCCAAAGTGCCTAAGATACCTTAATTGCTCTAGATTAAGACGAGAACGCAAGAGGTTGTCGGTGAGGGTGATTCCTATGCTATATGTAGGTGGACAAGTCCAACCCTTTTCCGGGCTCTCGTTAAAGAATGTGTATGCCGAATCGCTCAGGTCTATGTATGCATCGAACGAAGTCGATGGGGAGTCCTTCACGGCACAATCGGCACAGGGACGAATATCGCTCAAGTCCTCACTAGAGTTAGAAGTATCGTCGGGAACAACGAAGTTGTTTGAATGCGATTCCAACACTTCTTCTTGGTTATCATCTTGAGATAAATTACTGAAATCTATCCTAAGTTCTTTTAACCAATTAAGAATTAGATCTTCTAATTGAAATAGTTCATCAAGAAGCATTTCTCCTAGAAAATCTGGTTGGGAGCATTCGAGGGAGAGATAAGGATTATTTTTACTTTCGCCCCTCTTAAGGATACAAGAAAACGATGGGTCTATATAGTGGGGCTTATAATTTAGAAAATAACATTCTAATTCCTTATGGGAACCACCACATATTTGACACCACGTACCATAAGAGTGCCGAAAGTAAAAATTATCAGTATCACTCATGTTTGTGTCAGAAATTACCAACCGTCGGGATCTCACGGTTCTGTTTTCAGTAACTGAATCTTGGGCACGGGGCGTGTTGAGTGGGCACGGCCCCGTGTTCAGCTTACTGTCTGACTTAAAACAGGATTGCCAGTTCCAATGATTGGGCACGGGGCGTGTTCAGCGGGCACGGCCCGTGCTGAGTTCTGCAGAAGCTGAAAAACTAAGAAAAATCCTAAAACATAGAAAAATAATAAAAAAATGATTAGGCCGTTGATTCCTAACTTTCTTAAAATCCTTGTGTCCCTGGCAGCGACGCCAAAAACTTGATGTGCGTGAAGTGTGTTATGGTTTTAATGTTTATTTTAAGCCCTTTTACACTTTCTTTAGCCAAGTTTTAAATTTATAAAACACGATATTTACTAACACTAAACACACATATGGGCAAGTGCACCCATCGTGAGCGTAGTATAGTGTTGGTAAGATACCGAGGTCGTCCAAGGACACAAGAGCTTTTAGTACCGGTTTATCCTCAACGTCTAATCAAATCAAAAAGTTAGAAAAAGGTTTTTAAACTAGAAAAATAAAAACTAACTAAAATGCTGAAAATAAAAATAAAAATAAAAACAGATAGACAAGATGAATCACTTGGCTCCGACTCGTGTTTAGTGTAACCTTTGATTATTTCCGCACTTTTGCACTATTTAAGAGATTATCTTAGTTATTGTAGTAGGCCCCTTTTTTGAAGGTGACGTTACCCTCAACCCAGTAGTTTGAGTCAGCAAGGATACAATCCTAAAGGGTCGGATTATTGAAAGATAATTAATTAAGTTATTAATGCATAATGTGGTAGGCCCCTCTTTTGAAGGTGACGTTACCCTCGGCTAAGTAGTCTGAGTCAGCAGGGATACAGTCCTAAGTAGCCGGGTTAAAGTATTAATAGTAGTTTAACTTATGAGGGGATCAAAGAGTTTGGACCCCCGCCATCCAATACCGTTAAGTATTGAAGGAGGTCCTACTAAATTTGACTCAGGTCCTTTGCAGGATCTATACACTGAACAATGGCAAGACTCTTACCAAACCGTTCCCTTAACCCCCGACCAGGTAGCCAACATACCTCCATATAGACCGTGGAGATATGAATGGTGAAAATCTTTTATTTTATATAGACAGTAAAATAATGCCAAGACACCACGGACAAACGATAAGGAAGAATCACCTTCAACATAAGAAACTAGTTATTAAAGTCATTAATACATAACCAATTAAAAAGTACAAAAAGTACAAAAAGATTAAAAATAAAAAGTATTACGCTAGACACTTTGTCTTCACCAAGTGATGTAAGAGACTTAGGCAAACATGGCCTTGATTGTCAAGAACTCTTACGATCAATCTTGGATCCCGAGACGACTCACACACTCTATGATGGACAATGGATGATGGTGGTGGATGATGGTGTTATGGTGGTGGTGGGTGGTGGGTGAAGTGTGAGAGAGGTGGTGTGCCAAGAGATGGTTTGAGCATGAGCCAAGCACTCCTATTTATAGGCTGAACAGAAGCTCGGGCACGGCCCCGTGTCCACATCCTTCTCTGTCTTCATTAATTGCTCTTGTCTGTATTAGTTGACCACGGCCCCGTGTCCGCTGGGCACGACCCCGTGTGTAGAAGCATATCTGTACTATCAAGATTTGCCTGGATTCTGCGAATCTTATAGTTGACCACGGCCCCGTTTCCGCTGAGCACGGCCCCGTGGTGGGCGATGGAAGCTTCTACAACTTTGTCTTTTATGCTGACACTTGGGCACGCCCCCGTGCTCACTGAGCACGGGGCATGTTAAGCCTTCTGTTCTCTTGTTTTGCTTGGGAAGATGCTTTCGGGGAGGTCGGGCATGTCACGTTTGTTCCTTTTCTTGTATTTATGTTAGATTTAGCTGCCTTTTTGCTTCTTTTGTTAATTTGAGCTCATTTAATCCTGAAAATACAAAAGGAAGACAAAAGCACACTTTTTCCAACATTAGTACTAAAAAAGGGTTAGTTTTATGCCACAATTGATGTAATTTATATGTTGCATTTTGCACACATCATTCCCTGTTAGTTAATGCACTGTGGTGCAAGTAAGTTTATTTTATACACTGCCGTATATGTTTATAATTTTTTATTAAGGCGTGTGATGTTCCAGTAACTAGTATGAAATGTGTTTGAATTACAATATTTTGCATGAGTACAATTGCTTTGATTAGGTAAGGCAAATAAAGGTGGTATAAAGCTCATGTGTGAACGTAAGGCCGGGCCTTGCGTGATGCGTGTGATCACTGACCGTTCATGAGACTTGTGTTACGGTTACCATAATGTTTTTGTGCTTACCAAAAGGAATTGCATGCACTATGTAATAAACACAGAAATAATAGAACTAACTTTGCTTTAATTAATGATAAGGCTCAGAGGCCGTAGTACAAAGTTGTCTTTTTAGGATAATTAAATGGGACTTAAGTTACTCATACTATAGTTCTATGCCATGGATTGGTAAATTAAAGAACTTGAACAACATGTGAAGAGGCTATTCTATGCTTACTTGCTTCTTGCGCTGCTTAGTTTTTAGCTTTCTTACTCGGGCCTTCATCGCCGCGAGTAATTTGTTTTATATCTTTCCGCACATTATGCAGTAAGTGGGTGAGTTCACCACTTTTGAGCGCTTTTTCGATCTCGGTGCGGAGGGATATACAATTCTTTGTAGTGTGACCACTTTCCTTGTGGTAGTCACAATACTGATTCGGATCATGACCCCTCTTGTTCTTCATTGGCGGAGGAGGTTTGAACTGATAGTCTTCTGTGCTGAGCACCTCAGCCGGAGTTTTCGTTAGGGGGGTCCACTATCGCTCTCTATTCTCTTGCTTTGTTTCCCTATGTGCTGCGAGCTTGTTTATGGTTGCTCGCGCATCTTCAGATGAGTATATTCCAGAGGTTGAGTCCCTCCAATTATTTTTGAACTTTTTCCCGCTGCTCCCGCTCATATCTTGTGGACGATTGTGTGGTGGCGGTGGTCTGTTGGTGCTGAGGTTTCGTTCTGTTTGGGCGTATACTTTGGCGGCAGCCATCAGCTTTTCCCAGCTCTTGAGTCAGCAAGGATACAATCCTAAAGGGTCGGATTATTGAAAGATAATTAATTAAGTTATTAATGTATAATGTGGTAGGCCCCTCTTTTGAAGGTGACGTTACCCTCGGCTAAGTAGTCTGAGTCAGCAGGGATACAGTCCTAAGTAGCCGGGTTAAAGTATTAATAGTAGTTTAACTTATGAGGGGATCAAAGAGTTTGGACCCTCGCCATCCAATACCGTTAAGTATTGAAGGAGGTCCTACTAAATTTGACTCAGGTCCTTTGCAGGATCTATACACTGAACAATGGCAAGACTCTTACCAAACCGTTCCCTTAACCCCCGACCAGGTAGCCAACATACCTCCATATAGACCGTGGAGATATGAATGGTGAAAATCTTTTATTTTATATAGACAGTAAAATAATGCCAAGACACCACGGACAAACGATAAGGAAGAATCACCTTCAACATAAGAAACTAGTTATTAAAGTCATTAATACATAACAAATTAAAAAGTACAAAAAGATTAAAAATAAAAAGTATTACGCTAGACACTTTGTCTTTACCAAGTGATGTAAGAGACTTAGGCAAACATGGCCTTGATTGTCAAGAACTCTTACGATCAATCTTGGATCCCGAGACGACTCACACACTCTATGATGGACAATGGATGATGGTGGTGGATGATGGTGTTATGGTGGTGGTGGTGGGTGGTGGGTGGTGGGTGAAGTGTGAGAGAGGTGGTGTGCCAAGAGATGGTTTGAGCATGAGCCAAGCACTCCTATTTATAGGCTGAACAGAAGCTCGGGCACGGCCCCGTGTCCAGTGGGCACGGCCCCGTGTCCACATCCTTCTCTGTCTTCATTAATTGCTCTTGTCTGTATTAGTTGACCACGGCCCCGTGTCCGCTGGGCACGACCCCGTGTGCAGAAGCATATCTGTACTATCAAGATTTGCCTGGATTCTGCGAATCTTATAGTTGACCACGGCCCCGTTTCCGCTGAGCACGGCCCCGTGGTGGGCGATGGAAGCTTCTACAACTTTGTCTTTTATGCTGACACTTGGGCACGCCCCCGTGCTCACTGAGCACGGGGCGTGTTAAGCCTTCTGTTCTCTTGTTTTGCTTGGGAAGATGCTTTCGGGGAGGTCGGGCATGTCACGTTTGTTCCTTTTCTTGTATTTATGTTAGATTTAGCTGCCTTTTTGCTTCTTTTGTTAATTTGAGCTCATTTAATCCTGAAAATACAAAAGGAAGACAAAAGCACACTTTTTCCAACATTAGTACTAAAAAGGGTTAGTTTTATGCCACAATTGATGTAATTTATATGTTGCATTTTGCACACATCATTCCCTGTTAGTTAATGCACTGTGGTGCAAGTAAGTTTATTTTATACACTGCCGTATATGTTTATAATTTTTTATTAAGGCGTGTGATGTTCCAGTAACTAGTATGAAATGTGTTTGAATTACAATATTTTGCATGAGTACAATTGCTTTGATTAGGTAAGGCAAATAAAGGTGGTATAAAGCTCATGTGTGAACGTAAGGCCGGGCCTTGCGTGATGCGTGTGATCACTGACCGTTCATGAGACTTGTGTTACGGTTACCATAATGTTTTTGTGCTTACCAAAAGGAATTGCATGCACTATGTAATAAACACAGAAATAATAGAACTAACTTTGCTTTAATTAATGATAAGGCTCAGAGGCCGTAGTACAAAGTTGTCTTTTTAGGATAATTAAATGGGACTTAAGTTACTCATACTATAGTTCTATGCCATGGATTGGTAAATTAAAGAACTTGAACAACACGTGAAGAGGCTATTCTATGCTTACTTGCTTCTTGCGCTGCTTAGTTTTTAGCTTTCTTACCCGGGCCTTCATCGCCGCGAGTAATTTGTTTTATATCTTTCCGCACATTATGCAGTAAGTGGGTGAGTTCACCACTTTTGAGCGCTTTTTCGATCTCGGTGCGGAGGGATATACAATTCTTTGTAGTGTGACCACTTTCCTTATGGTAGTCACATTACTGATTCGGATCTTGACCCCTCTTGTTCTTCATTGGCGGAGGAGGTTTGAACTGATAGTCTTCTGTGCTGAGCACCTCAGCCGGAGTTTTCGTTAGGGGGGTCCACTATCGCTCTCTATTCTCTTGCTTTGTTTCCCTCTGTGCTGCGAGCTTGTTTATGGTTGCCCGCGCGTCTTCAGATGAGTATATTCCAGAGGTTGAGTCCCTCCAATTATTTTTGAACTTTTTCCCGCTGCTCCCGCTCATATCTTGTGGACGATTGTGTGGAGGCGGTGGTCTGTTGGTGCTGAGGTTTCGTTCTGTTTGGGCGTATACTTTGGCTGCAGCCATCAGCTTTTCCCAGCTCTTGGGTAACCCCTCCGTTCCCGACAGAACCTTGATCATGTCATCACAGTGGACAACATACTTGAACTACGCTCGTATCAAATGTTCGTGAACATCACCGAATTCTAGTACTTCCTTGTTGTAACGCGTTATGAAGTCCTCTAGGCTCTCATCGTCGCGCCTTCAAATATTCATCACGTCAGCAGTGTCCCTGGTAAACCTTCGTTGCTGGCTAAAATGCACTAAGAATATTTCTCTTAAATCCACCCACGACGTTATCTTCCCGACCGGTAAGTTATCGAACCACAGTCGTGCTGCACCTGTGAGGGTTTGGATGAAAAGGTGACACCACATTGGCAAGGTCCAACCTCCTGCCAGGCCTGCGCTGGTAAATACACGAAGGTGATCGTCCGGATCTGTCATGCCGTTGAATTCCCGACATTCGATGGTAGTTTCGCCTTTTCCAGGGGAGCTAAGGTGATCTTGCTGATAAATTTTGAATTCTCTGCTGCCTCTGCCGGGCGGTAGATTAAGTTGTAATTGTGCTCTGCATCTGGGTTATAAACCGCGCGAGGCTTATAACTTTTGTGATCCCGCTGCAGCCGGCTGAACACACTTGTATTATCACCCTCCTGGTATGTTCTATCATACTCTTTGGTGTGGGTGTCCCACTTCTGGTGGGAATGCGGGCCCAACCGAGAATGGACCGACTGTCTCCGATAAGGTTCGTCATGATAATCTCTTCGTCGAGTCTCGGAGTGAGTAGACTCATACCTTGTAGGGGATCTGGAGTAAACTTCAGTGTCTTCCACATGTACTCGCGATGGTGGGTCATGGTGTGATACACGTGGTGCAGATGGTGCTCGTGCACGAGATGCAGATCTTCGTGACTGAGTAGGAGGAGCAGTCTGTGCACAGAGTTGTACATATACATCATTTATTGCACCCTGGGATCTGACATACCACGAGATAGGAGTTTCACCGGGAGGTAAAATTGAACTTATCGGGATCTCGAGTTGTACTCCTGGAGTAACAGGGCCATTCGGATGATTATCGTTGTACTGGACTTCGTTATCATCCAAAGCCTCTTCCACAATCCCTTCGACTTGGGTATTGTGTGCGAAATTTGGTAGATGGCCGGATTGACGGTTTGTCGGAGTTTCTTCCATTGAAAAACGGAGATGGAAGAGTAAATTGAAACGAGAAGATATGAATAAAAACTGAGAAATCGGTGGGCGCCAATGAAGAAATACTGGTTTAATCGACCGGAATCAATTGAACCAGGGGGTTTGAATCTGCATAAAAGGGTTAGGTCTTCTCGTTTGATTCGGGGGTAACTGATCTCCTTCTTCGAACAACAACTGCAAAACAAACAGCCGTTAGACTCGCCACGGGGAGAATGGGGGTTCTCTCCGTGACCACACTTCGGCGTGAGAATAAGTACAGGGTTTGATGAAGAAGAAGAAGTAATAGTAAAGTGAAGTGAGAGTAACTTGAGAAATGGTACCTGAATTATCCTCTATTTATAGCCGAAGTTTGGGCGGGAAAGTGTGTTGATGGAAAACTTGACGGAAAGTGCTTTTCCGTAAGCGGTTATTTCCTCCTCCGTTAATCACTAACGAGTGTGTGCACACGGATCGTGGTCATGATCAACGGCTGGGGTGATGCCACGTGGAAAGTGGGCAAGTGTGGATCTTCCTTCAATTTGGTGCCATCATCGTGACTTTGAGGAGTGCTTGGGATGATGCCACGTGGCCATTCGGTTATAACCGAATGGTTCTGTACGATAAAGCTTTCTAGAAGGATTACAGCTGTAATCCTATGTGGTTTTTCCTCATGTTATTCCTGTTATGACAGGAAGGTTATTTTTGTATAAGTCTGGGCGGCCTTAGCGCGGAAATATCGTTAGGATTTTATCATATCTGTTGTATGGGAGCTTGCGCAAGGATTTATTAGTTCCTTTTGGCGCGCGGATGTTGAATACTGTTTTTCTCTTTAAGTTCTCTTTTAGAACCAGTGCGCGGCCGAGCAAGGTTCATTCTAAAGGGAGCTTATTGACGAGGTTGTGGTATGGTCTCAAACACCCGTGCAAGGTTTTTGGGACCTTACCCCTTCAAGGGTTAATTTAAGAAGAAGGAATGTGAATATTTCATCGATTATGTGTCCTTTTTGCGATGACTTTGAGGAAATGGTGGAGCATTTATTTACTGGTTGTTCGGTGGCGGATTAGGTGTGGACGGCTTTGAGTGTTTGGTGCAAAATTCCTCAGATTTACATATTCGATTTCAAAGACGTTTTAGATTTTCACAATTTCACTCAAGTAGGAAAGAAAGCGAAGAGTCTCATTCAAGGTTTGGTGATTATTTCGTGTTGGTGTATTTGGAAAGGAAGGAACGAGTTGGTATTCAATCAGATTAGACGAAGTCCGCAAGAGATTTTAGGGAAGATTAAATCGAGATGTTTTGCTTGGGTTAAAAATAGATCTTCTTGTAATTTTATTAGCTGGGTAGAGTGGTGTAAATACTCGTTATATATGTTGTAATTGTCTGCCATTTGCCCGTTTAGCTGGGGGTGTTGTTGTTTGGCCTTTTGTCCGTTTGGGTCGGATGTGTGTTTTAATGAAGTTTACTTTTAAAAAAAAAAGTTATATATTATTTGAGACATGTGTCGTGTAATGAGCTGACTTGAGTTAAAGACACGCTCAGTTTCTAACTCGGTTTGAAATCTATCATGATATCATAGCATGAAACATTATATAATATATATCAAAGAAGTTTTTAAAAATAATAGACATTAAGCTATATAAAGGAGAAACAAGTTATAAAAAAATATATTAAATTGAAATTTAAGAGTAAAATGTCAAAAGTGTCCCTGTGGTTTGGTTATATTTACCTGTTTCATCCAAGAGGATAAAAATGTTCTTCACCTTAACAAATAAAATAAACTGAGTTATTGATTTGGATGGAAATAACAATAAAACGCAAACTTGAAGAACTCAAATACACAAAAAAAAATATTTTGAATGAAACAAGCAAGTATGACTAAACAACAGGGACAATTTTAGCATTTTACCCTACATTGAATATAATCACTAGGGGTGTAAACGAGCCGGCCTGAGCCCGAGCCTGACTAGGCTTGAGCTCGGCTCATCATGTTTTTATGAAGCTCGAGCCCGGCTCGGATCGATCTCGCTTCAATATCGCTTAAACGAGCCAAAGCTCGGCTCACCAATCAGGGGCGAAGGATAAGAGGGGCGGGGAGGGGGCGCCCGCCCCCCCCCCCCCCCCCCCGATTTTTTCGCTCAGTATTGTTATATATGTAGTTTTCGTATAGAAATTTGTGGGTATATACGTTTTCGCCCCCCCGGTTCTATAGAATTTTTTGGGTATATACGTTTTCGCCCCCCCGGCCGAAAAATTCAAGCTTCGCCACTGTCACCAATGATAATCATCATTATTATTATATTATATATTAAAAAAATAAAATTTTGTTTGGGTCCGTTTAGGCTCGCGAGCCTTGACGAGCTTTGTATCTCAGGCTCGAGCTCGGGCTTAATAACTAAACGAGCTCTGTTACAGGCTCGAGCTCATTAAAGTTTGGCTCGTTCGAGCTTTTAACCGACTTAATAACGAGTATCTATCAAGCCTCTAGACTTGTTTACACTCTAATGATCACATGGTAATAATCAATCAATTTAAATTGCAATTTTTTCTCTCTTCCAGTTATTCAAGTTTTTCTTGTATCGATAAGCACACCACCTCCAAAATTAGAGATATAACCAATTACAAGATAATAATTAAAAAAACAAGATAATAAAAATTGAAAGTTATCTTAATATTAAAACTAGGGATAAAATAATAACTAACAAACACACTACAAGATAAATGATAAATAAAATAATAATAACTAAAAATAGAAAGTAAACTCGGCTAACTTGCTCCTTTAGGTTGGACATTAAGAGCAACATGTAGCGTCAAATGAAGTGTAGCAAATCGAGAATATTAGAAACATTGGTCGAAGTATCATCCCCTTCATAATGCGCCGCTTGCGGTATACACATATAATGTGTATATGTGTGGGCGTTCGGGGGACAAAAGTGAAAGTGCACTAATTTTAATGTTATTTTATTAATTTCGTAAAAATAACGTTAAAAGAGGGGATGGTTAATCATGCATCATGTGGTGGCGTTGATAGCCGAAAGACAAGAGAGTACATGCACTAATCGACAGTTGTCTCAATTGCTGAGTGCTATGTGTCTTATGTCCAAGGCTTGATGCAAAACTACTATTGAGCCGAAGGTCTCACTGTTATTACACAGATAATTATGATTTGTTAATTTTCTTTTTTCATACCTAATTTTTTGCATCAGCAATTTTAGTTCCTCCACTACTAGTTAAATTTGATATTTTATTTATAGACATTCAAATAAGAACAAGAGGGAGTAAAGTACCTAAAAAAACCAAAATTGTGACGTAGGAGACTCTGGATTTGGTCATGTAGACTAGATTATTCATACAATTTGACGTTTGGGTACTTCCTTTGTTGTTAACTCAACAATAACATTAAATTTGTTTATGCTGCTTTAAAAATTAAATAAAACCTTCTAAGCTCTGATAACATGAAATTGATCTCACATTAAAAGAGTTCTAAATCATTTTTTACTTAATCTATTTATTAGTAATTGTACTTTTTTTGTATTATGAAAGAAGTTTATTTATTAGGATAAACTAGAGTTAAATGCCATTTTAGTCCCTGTGGTTTGCACTATTTTGTCAGTTTAGTTCAAAGGTTTCATTTTTAGTCTGTGGGTTCAAAAAGGTTTCACCGTTACCATTTTAGTCAACTGGGTTAACTTCATCCATTATTTCTGTTAACGATAAGGGCAATTTGGTCATTTTATATGGCCGAATTGTCCTTCTAGTTAACAGAATTACATATAAAATGACCGAATTGCCTTTCTCGCTAACAAAAAAAATGGATGAAGTTAACCCAGTGGACTAAAATGGCAATGGTGAAACCTTTTTAGACCCACAGGTAAAAAATGAAACATTTGTACTAAACTGACAAAATGGTGCAAACCACATGGACTAAAATGACATTTAACTCGATAAACTATGTTTACCATTTACCAAAATACTACAGAGACTGCATAATCATGTGTTGATATTATTAGAATGTAAACCTTGCCTCCTTCATTCATTAACAATGATATATATATACAATGATGCCTATCTCCTATTTTCATAACGAGATTTACATAATCACATAACATAATTACATTCCATATATATCCATATTCTATTACACCCCCGCAGTCGAAACTTGAGGAGGCCGAATGTTGAGACTGGTCCGAAAATCATCAAACAAAATACGAGGCAAGCCTTTAGTGAAGATGTCCGCAATCTGAAATCGAGATGGAACATGAAGGACACGAACCTGTCCACGCTGAACTAGTTCACGAACAAAATGTATGTCTAACTCAATGTGTTTAGTACGCTGATGTTGAACCGGATTCCCCGAGAGATATACCGCACTTATATTGTCACAAAAGACAATGCTAGCCTTACGCATTGGTTTGTGAAGATCCAATGGGAGATTACGCAGCCATGACAATTCAGCAACGACATTGGCAACACCACGATACTCAGCTTCAGCACTAGATCGAGAGACAACAGCTTGACGTCTGGAAGACCAGGACAATAAATTAGATCCAAGATAAACACAGTACCCGGAGGTGGATCTACGTGTGTCAGGACACCCGGCCCAGTCTGCATCCGTGTATGCACGAAGTGATAAATCCCCAAGCGAGCCCAAAGTGAGCCCAAAAGAGGCAGTACCCTTTAAGTAACGGATGATACGTTTGAGAGCATTCCAGTGATCAATACGAGGAGAATGCATGTACATACACACCTGTTGAACTGCATAACTAATGTCGGGCCGAGTAAAAGTCAAATACTGAAGTGCACCTGCCAAACTGCGATACTGAGTTGGATTGTCGAACTCGGGGCTAGACGTGGCACTGAGCTTCGGATTGCAGTCAACGGGTGTGGCAACCGGGTTACAAGAAGTCATACCTGCTCGTTCAATAATATCATTAGTGTATTGTTGCTGAGAAAGAAACATAGAATTTCCCGTTCTAGTAACTTGAACTCCAAGAAAATGACTGAGGGGGCCGAGATCTTTCATGGCAAATTCATCACCTAATCGACGCATAAGATGAGCTCGAAGAGAGTCCGTAGATGTAGTAAGAATAATGTCGTCGACGTATATGAGTAAGTAGGCCATATCAGTACCACGATGATAAACAAACAGGGAGTGATCACAACGACTTTGTTGAAAACCAAGAGAAATAACAAAGTCTGTAAATCGTTGGTACCATGCACGTGGTGCCTGTTTCAATCCATAAAGAGACTTCTTGAGAAGACATACATTCACGAAGGAGGGTGGGCCGATGAAAGGATGATCGAATTTTAGGGTTTAAGGCTCTGATACCATATTAGAATGTAAACCTTGCCTCCTTCATTCATTAACAATGATATATATATACAATGATGCCTATCTCCTATTTTCATAACGAGATTTACATAATCACATAACATAATTACATTCCATATATATCCATATTCTATTAGATATTGCTTAAGCTATAATGTATAAAGCAATCATTAACTGCATAATCTACTCTTTTTCTTACTGTCATTATACCTAACCAACAATATCAATATGTACAAGTGATTACGTGATTTTTTATTTATTAACGTGTATCTATTTAGAAATGTGTCAACCAGTTGGTGAAATATAGGGGTGTGCATGGGTCGATTTGGATCGGCTTTGAACCAAACCCATAACCATAACCGAGAAGTCAGTTAATGGAAAACCATAACCATAATCGATCGGTTATGACGGTTTTAGTTAATCGGTTTTGATGATTATAACGGGCCGGGTAACCGTGAACAAAAACGTTAAATGCATGCAATATATAAAATGATAGAATCTTTGTGAAAATATAAAACCTGATTAGAATGACAATCAACAAGCTTCATATAAATTAAATTATTAATGTATGAGTGAGTCGTTTTTTTGTTGGAGATGATCAACTCTTTACACCAACTATAAAAACAAGTATTTCTGTTTTAAATCCTGAAAATACATAAGAAAACACTCAATATCAAATGGTGAAACAAATACTATAATATACTTGACACATGTTGATACCCATGTTATATATTTTTTCGTGAAACATGATTTGTTGTTGCTGGTATAATTTTAAGTTTTCTTCGATTTATATGTCATTGATGAAAATCTTAAATCTTTATTCAAGGAGCAAACATGAAGAGAAGGATACTACGTCTATAGTTGGGGGGATTACTAAACATCATGTTTTTTTGGGAACATTAAACCTAACAAGCAGGTGATTCGAGTAATATATGTCTAAAACTCAAAATCAAATGTTTGATGGTTAGTTATATATTATGGATACCACTTGGGTTGGTGGTCCGGTGTCAATGAAAAACCTTTTAATATACTTAAGTGTGAGGTCATGAGTTCAAGTCTCACAAGCAGTAAGAAATTCGTCTTTCCAAAAAAAAAAAGTTATATCGTGATATGTAATCGGTAGGTTCGGTTAACCATATATTTAAAATAGATCGGTTTGGTTCTTTTTTGTTGGGTATAGAAATCTTGTTAACCAAAACCGACCCACCATTGTCAGTTTTCATAAAATCATTAAATCGATCCACCGGTTTTTAGTATGGTTCGGTTATATTGCTTCGCTTTGATCGGTTAATTCAGTTATGAGTCGGTTAATTCAGTTTTTTCACACCCCTACTGAATATATATTGTATATTGATCATTCTATTTTAATGTTTTAAAACAAATGTCCAACTCTGAATACACTATTTTAATCACTAAACTGCATTGTAATCCTAAACTTACATGTATTTTAAGGGGTAAAATTGGAATTGAAATATTATATGGTAAACGGTCATGTTGCAGAAATCGGCCTAGGCGGCCGATTAATCGGCGCCTAGGCGCTAGGTGGTCGCGCTAGGTGGTCATCTACTGCCTAATTTTGAGCTAGGCGGTCAATTAATCGGTCATGGTCAAAAATCGGTCAAAATCGGTCCTAGGCGGTCAAAATCGGTCCTAGGCGGTCAAAAATCGGATTAATCGGACAATATTAGTCGGTCAAAATCGATCAAAATCGGTCCTAGGCGGTTCTAGGCGGTCAAAATTGGTCAAAATCGGTCAAAATCGAACCACACTATCTGAAACTTGAAGTATTTATGTGAATTTTGAAGTATTATTTTTATATTATTGGGTATATATATATAATTTTGAAAAAATACATATAAAAATCCCATTCCGATTAATCCCGATTAATCCCTAGGCTGTACCTCACCGCCCGACTAGCGCCTAGCGCCTTCTACAACATTGCGAACGGTTGCCTTTTTTTGGGGGTTAGTTCTAATTGATAAAGTCATTGAAGTTAAGATATTGGTCCCCTAGTTAACGGTTCGAACCTCGCCAAGCAGTGGCGGATCTTGCCCATTGAACGTGCCAGGGTCGAAAAACACGGGCACTAAAAAAAACCCGGGCAAGCCCGGGCCAAACATAGTATATATAAAAAATTTCGATCGAAATACGAAAAATTAGCACTACGGCCGAAAAACTAGCCCGGGTCGTGACCCTGCCATAGCCCTTCTAAGAACCGCCCCAGTCGCCAAGGACAGATTTAGTATGATTTACACCGTTCGAAGAAAAAAAAGGGTGCCTTTTTTTTTTTTTTTTTGCTTTTTGTAAAATTGTGCTTATTTAATTAATAGTTATTTTAATATTAAAATTGTATATATGAAAGCACGTTATACACATCTTCACCAGATCATTATTTTGTACTTAAAATAAATAAATAAAACGGTTTTCAAGTGATATTCTCATGATGATAATTATTTGTCCGCACTTTCTAAATATATATTTTCTTTCTGATAAATAATTATCATATAAATATCGATATAAGTTTTCTTATTGTCAAACGGTGTCGAAAAAAAAACAAAGAATTGCTGATTGATGGTTGAAATTCGTATTTGGTACATTTTTTCTTATTAATTTATTTTATTCTTAAATAAGTTTTGCATCTAATTTTAATGCACTTGATATAAAACTAATCTATAACTACTCATCAATGTAGGATGTATATCTATACATATAATAAAAGAAACCAATAAAGGGACACTTGTCATTATTCTAGACATTCTTCAATTATAGATAATTATTATTTAATTTAAATTATTAAATATTAATTAAATTAATATAAATCTTATCAACTCTAAATCATTGACATAAATAAATACTTAATATTAGTATTTTCTTTCTTATCTACAAATTACATTAATCCAAACCATCTTCAATTATAGATAATTATTATTTAATTTAAATTATTAAACAATTTAACCACTAGATTTATATTAATTAAGGCGTGGTTGACGACTTAATATCTTTGAGAAAAATAGATAATATTATGAAAACTTCCGTGCCAAAATCCTTTTTTAATATCTAACAATCAAAACTTTCATTATTCAATGTTTTGTAATTTGATTTACAAACTGAGTTAAATGACCGTCATCTAGGCCAAAATCCTTTAATATTTATTTTATATAATAAGCGATATAGTTATATCTTTAAAATACCCCGTATATTACACGAAATAATAAATATAATGTAATCGATTAACATGTACGGTCAACAAGATATGTATTTAAATGATAAATAAATACTTAATATTAATATTTTCTTTCTTATCTAAAAATTACATTAACCAAACCATCTTCAATTATAGATAATTATTATTTAAATTAAATTATTAAATATTAATTAAATTAATATAATTTTATCAACTCTAAATCCATGGCATAGTCTTATCTAAACTAAAAAAACATTGTATCACTTAACAGTAGGTAAACATGCATATTATTTACTGTTAATATTATTATTGTTAACTATGTGAAATTATATTAAATAACTTCTTTTTAAAATATAATTTTTTATATTGTTTGGTATATAAAATTACATTTATTCAGCCCGTACAATAAACGAGGTTCTTAAAGATATACTTTTTTTATTATTTAATATATAACATTATATTTACTCAACAAGTGTAATAAATGAGGTTTTAAAAATATATTTTTTTATTTAGTATATAAAATTACATTTATTAAACCCGTGTAATACACGGGGTTCTAACCTAGTTTATTATATAAAACGAATTCCTGACCATGGTCCAACGGGTCATCCGCAACAATTGTTCAGCCTCAGGAGGACGGGGTTTTGTCTTTGGTAGATTAGGGTTTGCAATTCAGAAAGGGGTGGCGGCGCAGCTTGTCGCCCGTCTACCTTCTGTTTTGATGTAACTTGGCAAGTATGAATGATACTCTATATTATTTCATATGAAAAAAAAAATTAATTCTATCATTTTTGTAATCTTCAAATTTCAAAGTATTGTATGAATTAAAGATCATTTTGAATTGGGCTTGTGCTTGGGCTTGGGCCTGGTCATGGTTTGTTTGTTTTTTTCGTGCAGTCACTACTTGTCTACAAATTCACTCGGCTAGAATCGAAAATATAAATCACTGAACTGGGAATAATTCTATAATACGCTAGGTGTTAGTTTTGTAGTGGTTATCTTTTTATGTTCGAAAATAAGTTGGGCTTATATGGTTTTGTAACGAGGCTCGACTTCAAAGGCCAATAGCCATGAGATGAAATGGTTATTAATAACATAATAACACAATTACATACACATTATATTACTCTATCAAAGTCCTAATCTTAAATCCAACCCTACATTTGAACAACTTGAGTAATCTTCTCGAGCCGCAGGCAAATTCAAATCGAACCTATACTCACCCTGCGAGAGTACTAACGTTGAAGCAGCGGGTACAACCTCGTCTTCTTTCTCCCAGTGGCACCTCTTGTGTCCGCCAAGCGCTTGCCCACTCGAAAACACTCTTGAACAGATACTGCACTTGTGTTCACTGCTACTACCGTTACCCACAATCATCATCGTATTGATATTTTCAAAATGACCCTCGATCTCTCCTTCCTCAACTTCTTCACCCCCTTCTTTTCTCGTTATTGCAAAACAGCCCTTTACGTTCTTGTGACTCGCCCGGTGCCCCCCTAACGCTTGGTGTGACCCAAACACCTTCTTGCAACTAGTGCACTCGAACCATCCGGGATGACACAACTCTTCACAATCCGCAACTTGGCTTGGACCGTTGGCTAGCATTAACAAACACGATGCCACGTAACGCTCTTCGTTAGTCGAAGTCGTACCACCATGATCCGCCACCGCAGGCGGCGGGTTAATCCCCCGCCATGTCCTCTCGGGGTGGCAACGCATATGACCAAACAACGCCTTCCATGACCAGAACTTCTTCCCACATTCACTACACGGACGTGTGATCTTCGGAGCATTCGGGTCAGGTTTTTTCGTGTATTTCGGTTTGGTTGAATGACTGCTGCTACAAGAACCGCCACCAGTGATCGTCGGCGGCATGTTTTGAAGCCTCATCATCTTTGTTCGTTTCTTTCTTGGGTTCTGTTGTTGGGGAGTTACCGCAGTGATCGGATGAACGTCGGAGAAGTGGGATGATGGCCGGAAGATCTCTTGAGTCTCCGGTGAAGAAGGGTAGAGTTGGAAGTCCGATGAAGTGCTACTGGTGGCACCACCACCACCCATGATCATATCTCTGTTCATTTTTAGCAGAATTGAATGACAGATGGGGAAAAGAAAAAAGTTGAAAAAATGGGCGATTGGGTTCTTTATGGTTAGTGGGAACGGTTACACACAGTATGTGTGAGAGAGACTGTGGATAGGCAGTTATTTTCAGTTATGTACATGCTATTTCCAGAACATATTTGATCAAATTCAGAGCAGGTTACAACAAATACTGCGTTAGGTACATGTCTGATTTTGCAGTTGGTGACTTTAGTTCTGACACTGGTCCTGACTTTTCGGTGTATGTACTTTTACTTTGTCGTTTTACTTTACAATAACGTCCTTGTAATTAATTTTTATTTCATTTCACCCCCAGCATTTATTATTTTAACAGTTTTAGGGAGATTAAAAGCATACAAGATGATTATTTATTTTTAAACATTAAAAAAAGAGGGTAACTATTAACAATTGCTTCACCTATTTTTCAGGGGAGAGAGCTACACATGCAGAAGATAACCACACGATTGGTCAAAGTTTGACCTGAGGTAACTGTGTTGAGCAGGAGGAGGGTTACCAGAATAATACATTGCAAGTTGTCAAGTTGATTATGCAATTTCACTGCATTGACCAGTGTTCTCCAGCACTTATTGGGAATTTATCCAAGACATCGACAATCTTGGCGCGTTGGACCTCCTTTGCTGCAAAATCAAAACGAATAGTGTTAATTTTACTTGATAAGGTTAACCATACGCATTATTCAATTTAATAATTTCATGATCAATGACGATAACCACAGTTCATATCAAACTAAGAAAATAAGTGTGTTTAAGAATTCCCTTTCAGGAATTCTGCCAACCGAGCTAGATCCTCCAGGATTTTTGTTGATAGTTTTTGTAGATTATCAAACTAGTTATGATATATATCTAGAAAGTATCATGTGTAATACTAGATCACCCATGTAACCCTATTAAACACACAATCAATTTACAATTCACTTCAGGGCCAGATCTTGTTCTATGGGAAAAAGAAACCTGAGCTTAGGGCCCTCGAACTTTCTCAGCTGATTAAGGGTAACATCATCTATTCGATTTCTTGCTTCTCCACTGGGATTAACTATAATTATTTGAATCTGAATTGTATGCTCTGTTATGAAGGTTCTCATGTGTACTGTAATTTGTAACTCCTGCATTGGCTTAATATGGTCTAGCTTAATCTGAAATCTTTCAGACTCCAAGGTGATTCTGGTTTTCAAGCCAAAACAGGAAAACTTGAGACACTATGATGTGCTTTCAGTTCTCTTAATGTGAAGACAAGGACGAATCATCAATAAGTCCAAGGTTGGAGTCTTAAGAGTTCAATTTTCTTACAAGATGATCTTCCTTTAAGCTACCCGTCTGTTCTAGTGAAAAATATACAAATTATCTGACTAAGCATTTTGGCTTGATAATGTAGAGACAGGATGTCATCATTAGCACCTTACTATTTAGTTTTCCTTTGAGTTCAGGTCAAAACAGGTTTGGAGCATAATGAGTTTGGGTCATGTTGATAAAAGCTATCAGTTTGTTTCAGGTCAACACAGGTTTGGAGCAAAATGAGTAAACTACATCTAATGTGAACTGAACAACTTATTTTGTATATTCTAACTATCATGTGTTCATCTGAAATGTGTCCCATCATTTCCTCTTTTTATGTTTTGTATTTTATTTTATTTTATTTTATTTTATTTTATTTTATGCACATTTAAAAGGTAAACTACAGTCTTACTGATTCAGTCTTTATTTACCATAAGTTCCACACAGAAGGTAATTAGATTTATTTCAACCCATTGACTAATTTGAGATGACTCAAAGTGACCCGTTGACTAATTTAAGGTAACCCAAATTGACCCATTGACTAATTTGAGGTGACCATATATGATGCAGTTTAACGTGCAATCAAATGGCTCAAGAACAATTGATTAATCAAAGACGATAAATTGAACCAATGGTTCCAAGAACATAGTTCTTTTTATTTAATAATCAACCAAAAACTGAATAAACAATAAACCCTGGATCCTAATTTATAACTACGGATAAGATAAAATTGGAAATTCAAATTTTAAATAAATATAAGATATGCTGATATTCTCCTGCATCATACTTCCCCGTCTTCAAAAAAAACTCGTCCTCGAGTTTTGTCTTCGAACCAAGCCACCTGGGTCGAATGGAACATCAACCCGATTCCATGTTATTATCATCAAGACTCGCCTAAACAACTCAGCTTCATAAGTCGTCTCACCCTACTCTGCACATGTACCACCTTGGTCGTAGGGAACATCAAGTCGTACCTCGTTCATATTTAATTTGACCAGCTTAAATAGATCCGCTCTAACTAGATGACCACGTAGTTGTAAACCATGGACATGAGGAATCGTACCGGATTGTATTTTAGAACCCAAATCGGGGATCATTTTAGATTTAATTTGCAAGACTTGGGCCTTTGTTATTGCATTCGGACCTGTAGAAAAAACAACAATGTTGTCGGCCTTGTATGGATCTTTCATTGTTGTTGGGCCACCACAATCCACTACTCTATTGTTATTAATTGAAGGCCCACGTAGAATCTTTCCCTGCAAAGAAGCCATGAACTCAATCGTCAAATTCATATAATCTTTCACATTGGGGCCCACCGTATAAATGTCATGAATCGCACTCTTGTTTGGAAAGAAAACATTATTTTCTTTATTAGCGGAAAACATATCCGCAAGTTTGGTAACCTCCCAAATCACCTTATTTTGAATTTTCATATAACCAGCAGGTTGCTTGTTTTAGCAAATAATCATCCAACTTTCCCATGATTTTCGGCTCAATATGTGGGATTTCCATAGCCACCAGATCACCTCTCTTAGTCGACCCATCACTATCAGTAGCAACCGAATTAACACCGACGGCCACCATAGCACCACCTTCGGCAACCATATTATGTCTTAGAAATTCATCAATGTTACCGACAGACCTTTTCGCACATGATTCATTCATCTCTGGAACCAAAGCTTTTCCATCTAACCCCGTTGTTCTCGTCGATCCACGACGATCAGAACCTAACAAAAAACCCTCTACATTTTGTAAGGCTAATATAGACTGCTCATTCGATGGGGACATTAAACACCCATGAGCATGAGACTTGGATTCCGATTCGAAAATAGGTTGCTGTTGTGATACAGTTGGGACAAAAAACAAAATAGAAGGTTGTTGTGACACCTTTGGGCTAGATGAAACATGTTCATTGTCTTCACCCTCATACTTGTCATATATGGGTGGGGATGCACAAATAAGCTCATCATCGGGGTGGTGATAGATTGGCTCAGAGAACCAGGGTTGGGGATGGCGGAACGGATTCTCCTCCTCGTCGTCGCCTTCGTCCCAGACGAGGGCAACCGACTTGGTTTCTACGTTGCGCATATCCCGTTGTGATTCAAGATCTCGGACTCGTTGACGGAGTCGATTGATCTCTTCAAGACCTCGGACCCGTTGGATCTCCTCAAGATCTCGGACTCGCTGTCGGAGTCGTTCGATCTTAATAATATCCCGTGGATCAGGGTTTCTGATCTCGTTGCCTCGGTCGGCGGATCTACGGTCACAGTTTAATCGATCTCCACGAACACATGAATCACCAATGTTCTTGTCGATGCCTCGGTCGGCGACTCTTTAAACAAGAAAACATTCGCCACTGATGCAGTTTAGCGTGCAATCAAATGGCTCAAGAACAATTGATTAATCAAAGACGATAAATTGAACCAATGGTTCCAAGAACATAGTTCTTTTTATTTAATAATCAACCAAACACTGAATAAACAATAAACACTGGATCCTAATTTATAACTACGGATAAGATAAAATTGGAAATTCAAATTTTAAATAAATATAAGATATGCTGATATTCTCTTGCATCAATATACAATTTATATTTGCCCAAATCAACCAACTCTTTGAAGAAGGGGTCAAGATTGCCACCTATAGCTATTTGTGCCAAATTTGTTCCACTTCGCGAACCAAGAAAATTGCCAGGTACCCCAAAGAATTGAATTCATGCAATGTTTATCTATAAATATTGGTTTTGATCCTTTTTACGGGCATTAACCGAATTCCTTCTGATCATAATATTGGTTATGTGATTGTAGCAGAGGTGAATGTTCTTGGGATCGTTCAGCATCCCCTTTCAATTTTTGCTCAACTACAACCTTTTCCAAATCAGTTAAAATGTTGTGTTGTTGCTGCCAAATTGAACTGAAGGTGATTTAACTTTATTTTGTTGGTTTTTGTTGCTAATTAGAAATACTTGTATGCAATATGCATGTAGCTTCTATTTATATGTTTGGTTCATGGGTTGGTCTAATTCAAAGGCATTATATAATTTGCCTTGGATCAGATCACCAGCAGGAATTTCGAAGATCACCAGCAAGAAGAAAAGGAAAATACACAGAACGTTGATCAAACAACCTGATCGAATTTTATAAACTTTGAAAACCGAATTACTTGATTAAAAAAAACAAAAACATTAACCCTATATAAATACTACACCCAAACCAATTCTAAATAAGCTCTACTTCCTAGCATTAAGGAATTATTCAAATACTAAAGGATAATCAAATCTTGGTATTGAATATGATTGTAAATTGATAATTGAATATGATAAACTAATTACAATTTGATACCCTCGATAATAATAATAATCTTGTCTATCTAATAAAATAACTTAGTCTAACACGCATAGTGCATCTCCACACAACTGCTCTAGAGCAGAACACTTAGGGGCTGTTTGGCAACTTCTGAATGGGTAAGTGCTGAACCAGAAAGAGGTCTGAACCATCAAGTGTTGAACCAGTAAGAGGTCTGAACCATTAAGAGCCAGTATAATACTTAACCAGTAAGAGGTCTGAACCATTAAGAGCCAGATAAGAGGTCTTAACCATTCAGACTCTGTATAATGTTTAACCATTGAGAGGCAATGTCTGAACCATTCAGACATCTGCTTCCGAAACAAATAGTCTTAACCATTAAGTGTTGAACCAGTAAGAGGTCTAAACCAATAAGAGTTGAAACAACCTAACAAACCTATGTTTATCCTTGATCCATAACAGATTAATAAAACAACCCAAATTTAAATAAACCAACTAACTTAGTAAATTGGCAGACTCAAAGACACAAAGAAACCATAATTGGCCCTATCACAGCTGCCCCTCTTCTAGCCAACAGTTCACCAGCCAACTTCGCAGCCCATTTCTCATGTGAAACCAAACGATTAAGCCCAATATTATAACAGACAAAGACAGTTGAGGGGATGACTAAACTTCGAATCCCTGTGCTATTCTTGTTTTGGCAAGCAATATGTGAATGTGCTCCTTGGGCCGTGTTGTAAATGGTATTCCTTATGTTCTTTTATGATATAGAAGGTTTTAACTGGTTGACGATAGTTCCTTATAAGCTATTTTTTATTCGACCCGTTAAAGACAAACATAACCCGAACCTATATATGCTCATGTTAAATCGAAATCGAATGTATGAATCAGGTTGTTCAAAACAGGGAAAAAATTAAACTAGGGCCCCAAATTTTTGTTTCGCTTTGGGCCCCAAAAATGATCAAGCCAAATTACTTCCAGACGGTGAAGATAGTATTTACAAAGATCAATCTATGCATCAATTTCTTGTTTTCGAAATCTCTTTTTTCCTTTGTCAGTATTTGAGTATGTTAAAGCCAACATTGGAACGAGGAACTAAGGAAGCACTCTTTATTTCATGGTTAATACTTAATACAATTATACAAACAATTACTTTTCTTTAAGTGGCTGACTAAGGAAGGAATATCAGTAAGATATTTTATGAACCATCAGGTGCCTTCATCGCCATAAAAAATGGACAAACAAGAGCCTGGAGGTGTACCCTACATTGTTAATTCATCAAATGGTTCTTTATCATTAGGGAGGATGCGATTAGGTCAACAAACCACCTAGTTAAGTATATGTCAGTTATTGTTCTGAACGATTTAATAATGTTGCGTTCTCTATGAATGTTTCTAAAAGTCATATAGCTTATCATGCATTATTCCTTCACCTTCGTGCTAACCTTGAAACCTTTTGTTGTGTTTGCCAGATCTAACGGTTCTTGTACCATTTTGAGCAAATTAAATAACTGGGACGATCATTTTTTTCTCAATTGGTATCTCTAGATAACAGAAAAGAAACTAGGATTATCTTGGTTAATATTATATGTGATTACCAAGGAGATCACGTGGGAATATTTAAATTACTTACTCAGAGTGAGTTTTAGACTAAAAACATTCTATATTCTGAAAGAGATCATATGTCATAGAAAACTATATAGCAAACTATTGTTTTTTCTCTATAAAAGAATGAATATCTAATATTAGAAATGATGAAGTAATTTCATTTACCACCAAATAATTTAAATATGTAATTTGTGAGCATGCAATTTATACTTTAATATTACCTTCCTCCATAGAGAGCTGAATTGATCTCTTTTCTAGTTCAACTGCAACTCTGCTAAGTCCAACTGACGAGAGGGAGCGTAGCACTGACAAATAGGTAAAAAAAAATGGAGTCAAAATATATTGAGATTTCATAAAAGTAAGGTAAAAAAGAGATAAAATAAATATGCGGGGTGGAAGCACATACTCTGACGATAATCATCTTGATTTGATGAATCCAGAGCCTTTAGAAAGTTCTGCAGTTTGAAATATCTCTCTTCCCAATGCTGAATACTTACAACCTTGGCATTGTTTGATTGAATACAACTGGAATCTATTACAGGCGAGGTGATATTGGTCTTTCCAGATACGCCTTCTGATGTCTTTGGTTCAGGAATACACGTTGTAGAACCATTCACTGGATGTTGTTCATGATTCTTTTCATCACGTTCATCTAGTTTCCTACATTGATCATTTGCTTTGTTACTTGTACTCTTTTTATGTTGTTCTGATTCTGTTTTCCTGCGAACATATACAAGATGCCCATTACTACTTGCAGGTGTTTGTTGGGATCTTTTGGTTCCTGTGAGCTTAATAGGCTCAACAACAGGCCCATTGTCTTTCAAAAGAAAGCTTCCGTCGGATTTGGGCACCATATTTCTATTTTCATGTTGCGAATCTCTTAGAGTTGTCTTCTTATCCTGCTTTGTAAAGCTGGTTTCTGAATTTGCCAGAACGTATTCACTGAACTTAGTATCTGTTTGTTGAACCATCCAGAATGACTGTCACCATAGAATTATTTCATAAGTTGCCATTGAAGAGTCATTTTTTCTTAAAATCTTGCAACAGATATTGTCTATACATTCATAAATATTATGCTAGCAGATGCGTATTTTCCAACTATAGTTAAAGGGAATATAATATCTCAACTTGATGGGCTAACATGTATTTAAATTATTTGTACTCTACCTTCAATCGTAAGTTCAGAGTGATGACAGCTTAAATATATCAATTTGATGAAGCTAATTTATACATTCATAAATTTGAGGGTTAAAAACAGTATTTAACTGCTGCTCTCCAGTCCATTGATCAAAGTTCTAAAAGTGTTTATCTCATAATGACCACCTAAACTCAAATTGTGATAAGGAGTTGATCCAAGAGTCTGGCAAAAAATTATTTGGACCAATTGAACAAAGGGAAGCAGGGTACCAAACTTCAAACAACTTGGGATAGGAGTAGAGTTACGGGCCCATAACCAGCGGACGGAAAGATCTCAACGAGCCGAATCCCATGGCCAACGCCATAAGCGGTTTGGCCCGCCCAAATTCCTTCACTGAAGGCTCCGGTTTCGTCACTCAAGATTTTCCCCATTTGAACTATCTTCAATCCTTTCCTTTTTCACCTAAAACGTGTAAACCATTGATTGACATAATTTACACGTCTATTTTGTGTACTTAACTTCAGTATATAACTCCTACTTTGTAATTCCAAAAATTTGGCAATACTCGCCAAATTTAAAACTCACTATACAAGAACACCTCTTGTATTGGTTTGATCAATCAGTTTTATATCAAATTCTTTAAAAATTGCTCTCTGTTTATAATTCTTTCTCACGCTCTGCATCTAAGTGAGACCATACCGACTCGAATTTCCCTCCCTATAGGTTACTTATAAAGAAAAAAAAAAGAAACACAAAACCTAATTCTCAAGCAACACAAGTATGCTGAACACCTTCAATCTGGATAAAAAAAACAAAACCAACTGCATGCATTGGATCTGTAACTAAATCAAATCAATCAAACAGTTAGATCAAATGAGCTTCAAATTCATGATTTCATCCACAATCCTCATACCTTCAATCTCCCAAACAAAACAGAATGTATTCAAAACATTAATCAATACAATTAACATCAATCCAACCCGATTAGCATCAAATTCATGAACAATTAAGCAATTCGAACATCAATAACCTAACGATAACAACAGTTGGCGATTCCTAAAAAGTAAACCTAAATTAGGTTTTCAATTTCGGTAAAACGTAAATTAAAGTTTAAAGATGCCTTGATGCGAAAGAAATTAAAGTGTATGAACAAAATTAAAGTTTGATGATGAATGATGAATGATGTATGATTATGATTGGAATAATATGATTAACGCAATTGAAAGAGATGTATTACCTTGAGAGAGAGAGAGAGAGAGAGAGAGAGAGGATTGATTGAATGTTTGGTGTGTGAGATGAGCTACAAAGGTGTTCGTTGGTTTCCCGTTATCAGATTGCTCTAACTGGTTTATGATTATCGGATTCTTATTTATATTTATTCTATTCTATGGGATTTCTTTATATAATTATCAATTTTAATTTTAACTAGTTGATTTTCCGTCCGAGCGTTGCGGCAGGGACCCAATGACTATAAAAGGGGTGTCAGCAACGGCAAGTAGATACCGAATATCAAAACATAAATAAAAATGATGGGGTAAGGATAGTCACTTCGTCCTAAAAACAATTTTAAATAACCTAATATATAATAATAATAGGACACACACGTCCTACACGTTAAAAATTCGGTTGTTTTCAGTTTAGTTATTACGATGGTAACACGTTAAAATATGGATGAGCTCGGTACCGGTAACGGCACCGAAAGTACCGATCCGGAAAATCATCGAAATTAGGTACCGGCACCGAAAATGCTCGTTACAATACGGTATGGTATTTGAAGGTAAAAATCAATAAATACAGGTATGGTGCTAGACCGGTGTAGAACCGAAAGTAACGATTCTGAAACGCCAAAAGGTGGGTACCAAATTGTGACAACTGGCACAGAACCGGTAATTTCCGTACAATTTAATTATTATTTAATATCTACAGTTATGTGATTAAATGTCAACATTGATTGATTTCATGCTATACTTGTGAATTCATGCACGTTTTATACTACAAATATTGCTTTATGCATTAATGATAACGTTGCGTCAGAAATACTAGTAAACTCACCGGTAAGACACATTTTGTCAACAATTCTGCAGAAAGCAATCAGACAATAGAATTGGAGCCTAGGTGTAGGTCCAACGTCAAGAATACATTAAAACCCAAGAGTACATACAAGGGTTAACATATAGACTTTCCGGAAGCTAGAATATGCACTAAAAAGCACCCGAAACGCACTTTAAATGCAGAATTCTGCACAAATCAGCAATAATCAGCTTTCTAACACATAAATATTATGCAGAATTCATGTGTTATTATCCAGAATACCCTCCTAAGTGTTGGGAATTAAAAGGGTCACAAAAGGGTACATGTTGGTGCATACGTCTGTCGACTTCGTCTTGTATCGAGTCTTGTTTTTGTTTAAATAGATCAGGGTACGCAAAACGAGAAATGTGGGTATGAAAGTATTTCGCATGAAATAGCACAGAGCTATTTCGTACGAAATCAAGGGTATTTCGCACGGAATTGTAATTTCGTGTGAACTTGATTTCGTTTGAGTGATTTCGTGCGAAATCACTATTTCGCATGAACCATTTCATGCGAAATCACCTTCCCTATAAATACCTGATGTGCCTTGTCAGTTCTAACTTTCCGGTTTCAATACCGAACTGCTGCCGAAGTGTCTACTCGCTGTAAATCTTTGTCAAATCAATCAAAAGACAGTTTAAAGTGAATTGCAAGCTGAATTACCTTGATACGTTTGTTTCCGCCTCTCGTATCGAGCAAAAACTCTTCTGAACGACTCGTTTGGTCGGTAAAACGATCCTACAAGTGGTATCAGAGCTCAGGAGGAAGAGTTCATACCAATTCTGCTGCAAATTCTGATTTCTACACCTTCTTTTTCAAAATTAACAAGTTTTTACGGTTAAAATGACTTGAATTTCACACATTATACGCGCAATAGTGTTTTAACAAACCCTTGAAAGTTTCAGATCTTTAAATGGCTTAAAACCTGATCAATTTTGGCAAAAACAGCTCGAGATGATGACATCAGCAGTATTTCGCACGAAATAAGGTTCTAATTTCGCACGAAATAGCCTTATTTTGCACCATATTGTCATTTCGTTTGAAAAGAGTACTTAATTTCGTACGAAATTACCTATTTCGTTCGAAACCACATTATTTCGCTTGAAAGTTCAGTTATTTCATACGAAATCACTTATTTCGCACGAAATTAGTGTATTTCGCACCAAAGTGGTTATTTCGTTTGAAAGGGTGATTTCGCACCAAAGTTTATTTCGCTTGAAAGGGTATTTCGTTTGAAGGTTATTTCGTTTGAAATATCAAGTTTAGAAAATTTTGAAACCGAATCATGGAGAACGTGTTTTATAATGCCTTTGCTAGTCCGATGACTATAGTTCAAAGTACGATGCTTGAATATGAAACAGGAACAACCCAAAAACCGCCTAAGCTCATGAGTATCGAGGGATACAGTGGATGGGCTGAACGTTTTGAACCTTGGATTCAAGCATATCACTTAGATGCGTGGGAACACACTGAATCTCAATATACTAGACCAGTTGGAAACGGTGGAGTGAAAATTGATATTAGAGATTTAGGAGCTGATGAAAAAAGGGAATACAAAGATGAAAAAATGATGGTTAGTCTTTTGTAGCAAGCCATTAAAGAAGACATTCTGATTCTACTTTAACACAATGGAAGTGCACCTTCGATTTGGACAGAATTAGAATCAAAATTTCTTGGTAGTGATGAAATGCTCAAGAACAAAAAATCACTTATGAAGAAAGAATTTGATTTTTTCCGTGGATTGAGAACTGAAAATACAAAACAGATCATTGAAAGATATTGCAATATGTTGAAAAATATGAACAGATTAAACATCAGAAAAGATAATGATGAACTGATTGAAAAGTTGGCTGATGCGTTGCCACACGATACTTGGGGCACATATCTTATGATGTTGAAAAATAAACCAGATTTTGACAAGCTAACATTGAGTGAGTTTATTAAACAACTGGAAGCTCAAGAGATGGAACAAAGAAAGATAGCAAGAATGAAGAACTATGATGGAGAAGAAGACATTGGGTGGTATTACAAAAGTGGTGTTAGTGAGAAGACCAATATTTCACCAAAGAATGAAACGGCCTTCAATGCAAAAAGTTCTTCTGAAAGTTCATCTCAAGGATCAAGTAGCAAAATGGGATTTTCGTCATATCCATCGTTTGATTCAAATTTCTCAACAACAAAGAGTGGGAAAGTTCTTCAATGCAATATTGCATTAAATCTTGAGAATGATCAGAACTACTCGGAAGAAGTTGCAAAAAGTCATATGTCTTTGTTGGTGACTGTGCTAGAATCGTATGGAAGTTTGGTTGCAGGGAGGATCGGAAATCCTATGTTGACTAAAGAGGATTACGATCAGGTTGATGCTGAGGAGATGGAATTGATGGATATAAAATGGTGTTTGGCAAGCGTGTTGAGAAGAGCCGAAAAGTTTAAACAAATTACGGGAAGAGATGATTTACGTGATGCAAATGTTTCAACTTTAGGATTTGATAAATCTAAAGTAACTTGTTTTCGTTGCAGGGAAAAAGGGCATTTCAAGAGAGAGTGCACAAACCGTGAAGCTAGTGGAGCTCAAAATCCTTTCGGAAACAATGACTACTATCGGAAAGCGATTTATCATCAAGTTGCTCAACAGCCGTATCACCAACAGCAGCCACAAACTGCTCATGCTAGGAAAGAGATTGAAGATTCAAAGAAAGTGTGTCTGGTCAATCAAAATGATGGAAGTTCATCAAAATATTTCAGTTGGGATAAATATATTCCAGCTGATAATAAAGCATGTCTGATAAATCAAGATGATGAAAGATTACCAGAAGGATTTAGCTGGGAAAACTTTAGCTGGGATAATTATTGTCCAGACAAAGAGATCTTAAAAGCTAAAGCTTGTGTCGCTCAAATTGTTAAAGATGATGGTGATAATTACATGGTTGATGATTATTGGGCAGAAAAAATGAGAAAATATTTAGCCAGGCAAAGTAAAAAGGTTGAAGAAGAAGTTTGTGTGATAAAGAAGCAAGACAAAGAAAATCCAGTGTTTGAAATTAAAAAGGAAGCTGTTGCAGAAAAAGTAACCGAGAACTGTGAAAATTGTGAGACTATGAAGAAGCAAAATAGTGAATTGATTCACAACTTGAACAGGATGAAAGAGTCATATGATGTCTTGAACAAAGCCATGAATCAATACAACGAGTCGAGCAGTGAACAAGCTATAGCAATGAAGACACTTAAAGGAGCATACATGAGACAGCTTGACAATGTCAATTATTACACTGAGAAGTGTGCTGAGCTTGAATTAAAGTTAGAAACACAGAGAATTGAAACCGAGAGAGTTAATAGATTGTTAAAAAGTTACTCATGTTCTACTTTTGTGGTTGACAGGATTTACCCAATAGTGGAAGGTTTGAAGACGTTTGAAGAAGAAAAGATTTCTGAAGAAAAGAATTATGAAACAAGAGAAGATGATGAAGTGAAGACATCTGGTAAGAAACCAAGTGTTGTCTATAACAAATGTCCACCCCCGGTCAAAAATGGATATTCTCCTCGAAATCCAAATTCAGAAAGAGTCAAAAAGGCAACAAACTTACAATGGGAGTCTGAGTCTTCAGATAATTTGCCAGAAAACATTGATGTCACGTTCACATCGTCTGACACTGATCATGAGTCTGAGTTAATAAAGAAAGTGGTCGATCAGGTGTTGGATAAGGATGAAACGGAGGAGTCCAAATCAGAGTCAAAGTCTGAGTCCAACACGTCAAATTCAACAGTCAAAAAGGACAAACGGGTTTATAATAAGGAACTTTTGTTATCAAAATCTAATTTGAATGACGAACTGATCAAAGTAGCATATACTTTGAAAGATTCTGACAAATTATATTCTGATGAGGCATTTCCAATAAGAGGTGTTAAACCAGAAATGATAAAAAAAGGTTTTCAAACTAATAGAAATTAATATTTCTGAAATAAAAGATGAAAATCTTTCTGAAAAACCTAAACCTTACACCTCAAGAGTTCAACAACGTTTAAACAAGAAAAAGGGTTACAGTTCTGGTTCAGGTTATCAAAAGAAACCAAACCATAACATTAATTTCAAAAAGAAAGGACTTGGTTTTATTCCACCGAAAAGTCATAAAAATGAGAAAAATTATAAACCAAAAACTATTTTTGTTTCAGGAATATCATCTGAAGAAGAAAAGGAGCAAGTGTTCAGAAAGCAATCCAACAAAGAATTCCTTGCCAAGAAGCAAGAAGAAATGAAGAAAAGTGTTGCTCAGAAGAAGATAGAGACGAGAACCTATTTTCAATGTAAAAAAGTTGGTCACATTGCCAGGAATTGTCCAAAGGCAATCCAACCAAAACAGGGAGTTTCTCTTAAACTGAAAGAAAAGATTGTTGAGAAATGAACCACCAACCAAACAATTTAAAGTTTTAAAAAATTCAAAGTTTGAGGTAGGTGAATGTTCAAAGAGTTTTTACAGAAGAAAAGTGAATCTTGACAATCACAAATGGGTTGTTAAGAAATCTGATGATAGTTCTAGCAATGATTCTGATTCATCAAAATTAGAGGAGCTATCGTCTGGTGATGAATCTGATTCCACAAAATCGGAGGAGCCACAAGTTGTAATGAAAGAAAAGAAATCAGTTCCGCCATTGGATGATGAAAATTTTCCACCATTGCGGGCTGAAAATTTGAAATCTAAAATTGGTAAAGTTGAAATTTCAAATCAATTCTTTCCTGAAAAGAAAGAATTTGATGTTGAAAGGGCTTTTAACCCCAAAGTGAAACATATTTTTGGAAAAATGATTGATAGAAAAGTCAAAGGAGTAAAGGAATTCTATGAAAAGAAGATGGAAGGTAAGCAACCGAGTGTTGGTAACTCGGAATCTCCCAAGGACTGTCAGGCTTGGGAGAATCTCTCTAACTGAAAAACCTGACTTGCCGGAGCTCCCAAGTTAGTAACCGCGGAGCATGAATCGGCATTTTTTTTTAAATTGTTTTTTGAAAATTGAAAAGTTTTTACTAGTATGACTTGCCGGAACTCCCAGGTTGGTAAGTGTGGAGTAGGAATCGGCATTTTGAGATTTCAACCTACAAGTGGAAATTGTTGGTTAGCAAACTGACAAGTGGTTGAAAGAGAGGTTTTACCTACCAAGGTCATTAAGTTGAACTTGATTTAACTTTCATTCAAATGGTTTGAAAAACAATGTGATGATCACATCCCCATTTTTACAAATGGTAAAATCAACAAAACTTATTTTCCAGAAAAACCATTTTGATTAAAACAAACTTAAGTGTTTTGAAATCAAATGGGAAAATAGTTTGTTGTAAGGGGGAGTTCTGATTGTTTATGCCAAGTGGATGGCGATTTGAAGTAATTCACATCAGTTTGTCATGTTACCTTGTACAGTTTGTTTTCAAATTTTCCCAGAAAATCAAAATTGAAACATATTTTGATTTTAGGGGGAGTAAAAATTTGTGAAATTTCGAAAATTTGAAAAATTCAAAAACATGATAAAACCAGAAAAAGCCAAAAACATTGAAAAATTAAAAAAAATGAGTCTTGTCATAAAAAGAGGAAATGATAGTACATTAGTGGACGATCACAGCATGCTAAAGAATTGGAAAGTTTAAAAGTGATAAACGGTCTCACTGATGATGTGACAGTAGGTTTTCGCACGCTTAGTAGATTGTGTTCGGATATAAACCTAAATTTCAAACTTACTTATCTCGTGGGGAACATCTCTCGGATATATGGGTAACCCCCGAAATCTTGTTTGAAAGGTCCCTCTTTCTGAGATACTAGGTCTTTATGCTTAGTGATATCTGGGGTATTATCCCGAGACTTCTGATTTTGCGGAAGCAATGGCCTAGTCCCCGTATAATACTTTTCTGCTTGCTTGAAATATAGCACCCCCCTCAGCATAAAAAATGATGAAACATTGCAAAATGCTAATCATGTGCTGTTGAAGAAAAGATTCTCTAAAGGGAACACACCTAAAGTTGAAGCCATTATCTCTCTGATTTTCCGGAAGCAATAGCCTGAGCTCTCATGGCCCTCGCATTTAACCCTTTACAGATATCAATAAGAAGTGATTCCGGAAATCACTTACCTTAAGTGTCCGTATTCGCATCCGTTTCCTCGCCTCCTTTTGACCCGTTAGCCTTCCATGTTTCCATCCATCTTGACATGATCCCTATACTTTCATGTCATCGCATTCACGTTCTTGTTGGCATGCATGATTGTACATATTAACGATCATATCAAATTCATGTTTCACATTTGACTTTCATTAGTCAATTCCAACAAGCATAAGGCATATTTCCACAAGTCAATCTTTTCAAACTCATATAATTCATCACGTCATCACATATAACACATATGGATATAACACGCATCATATGACTTTCTATAATATTACAATTGTGACAAAAAGTCTAACATTTCTACTTATGCACAGTTGACTTTCAGAAAGTCAACGCTTTATCATATGAACTTTCGACTTTAGCTCATACATCTATGTCATTATAGTAGACTATACTAATGACACTATATACATTTCATACTCACGATGCAATAAGCATACAACCACATGATCATCTAGTTATATGTACACACCAAACATATTCAATTCCGTTCATTCTAGTAACATAATTCTACAACTAACACCATGACCTATGCTTAACAACCTAACATCATTCTAACTTCATGTTGTTCTAATGATCTCATATGCTTCACATTTAGAGTACTTTTACTTATCAATTTTGATTAAGCAATTATTTAAACATGTAGTAAACATCATACCACTCCAACATAGAGTACAATATTCTAATGCATACTTTTACCAAATAACATGGCCAACCAAATTCCACATGAATTCCATATAAAAATAGATTTCTCATGTTTATTTATCATCAAATACATCATATCCCCATATTATACGATTTCATCCATTACTTGCATACCATTTCATCTATTAATCTCACCTAGGCATTTCATCAAACACTTGGTGTGCATGCCACAGTTTATGCATAATGTACAAGTGTTTCATGCTTTACTTCCTACTTAATGCTTTCATTCATCAATTAACACAAAAACATCAACAAATTCATATCACATTCATTCTACCTAACAAGAACGCATTACATACAACATAGCACAACAAAATTTGAACAAGGATTGGACATGAGTGAAACACCCATGTCGCCATCTTTACCACTAGAAGTGGGTTTCACCTCCAAACATCAAATTGCCCCAAACCACGCATAATCCATGTCCTATATACTGATTCTAACACATACTCATACTCAATTTCATACAATTTCGCGATTTCTAACATAACCCACTTCGTGCATAATCACCAATCTAAATTTTAAGACATACCTTATGATCCCCTTGTAAAGGTGATCATTAATCCATGTTCGGTTGTGAATTTAAGCCTTGATTCACCCTTCAATTTGATGGTTTTAGTTGAGTTAGGGTTTTGGCTCTTTGGAGCTCCTGAACATTCAAGAACACACACGAAGTGTGTGTTTGTGTGTGGTAATATTTCATTTTAATAACCCAACTTCCATCTTGTTCCATTTAGCCCCTCATGTTTGTCACGTAACATTATTTGCACTACTTTTCGTCATTTAATACTTTTAACCACACACTTAACTAGGTTAAATAGCCTAGTTATTTATTTCATGCTAAGTCATATAGGAACATACGGCAAATATAAACATTCGGGTTTTGGGGTGTTACAAGTCTACCCCCCTTAAATGAGGTTTCGTCCCCGAAACCTTTCTCATTTCCATTAACACTAATTACCTTTCCCTTCTGCCCCATCAACACGACTATGAGCCCATCTAATAACGACCTTCTATCATCAAGGACCCGTCCCAGAGTTCTTATTAGTGTCACTTTCTCTAGCTTACGCTAGTTTCTAACGCACTTCATAGCTAGCGGTTTATTCATCATTCCAATACTCGTATATCACGCACAACATACCATTTTGTTTGCTTGAAACAATTCCAACATCCCATTAATAACATTCCTATTATTTTCATCGACCATACGATCTAAATTCGTAATTTATACATACACATCTATGTTTAATTTCGACAGGTACATCATAATACTAAGTAACTATCCATTCTCGATTCATAACTATTCATATAATTGACTTCTTTCTAACAAGTCCATACTTTTCATACTTTACTTTTACATAACATTCTCATTTCCTTGGCCCGTTTGTAGTGGGTCAATATACATACTTTTTCACACTTATTATCGTACCTACATTTGTATGATCCGTTATAATAGATCTAATACCTTCATCCCACCTCTTAGATCGTATTCTATACATATATCATATAACATTTTGTTCTCGTTTTGTTATCGCAACAAAACTACTATTTCATAGTCACATATACACACTTAACTCCAAAGTTAACATCATTCTACGTTTCCTATAGTTATTTGTACTATACGTACCCTTACGTTAACTTCAACTCACCTCATTCATTCTACATTACTATTCCTCTCAATTCAGGCATTACTTAATTTGCCTAAGCAAGCGTATCATGCAGGTTCTTCATACGAGAGTTTAACCAATACCCAAAATTTTCGCTCAAAACTTTTAAGATCTAGTTCTTAATGACATAGTTCTCTTCTTACGTCAACTATTAAAAGTCAAACATTCCATACCCTACCATACCTATTCCATCATTCATCTTGTAAGTCGCTTTCAATTTACTAATCCATATCTATCCGGTATGAGTTAAAACATTATACTTACCTCGATTTCATTTCATACTTCAGCGGTCCGTAAACCAGAGCGATCCGCTCCTTCACGAGTACTAACCGTACCAGGCCAGCTTCCATTCATCCTTGTAATGGGCTTCCACTCGTGCATAATATTTCACCAATTCGATTGGTTTCATCACATTCAGAATTCTACCATTAACATCTACAAAATTTGTGGTTAGCACCTTTCATTCAAACATTCATTATATTAGGTGATTACTCAACGATAATCCTTTTTACATCTTCCTACATACATGCTATAACACATCCCACATTTCATTCCTTACATGCAATTCTTTTATTCTGGTTACTTATTTTGTCGACCTTTGCAGTTTGACTTTTCAAGGTCAAACCGACATTTCTTACTTATCGTAGATATATTGAGATACACATTCGTGCTTCTTTCCCTTTATGCCTACTTGCAGAGACATTCATTACATCATTTCGGTATTCTTAACAAAACTTACCCTTCTCATTCATACTTAAATTATTGTCCGTGTCGTAGCCCATCATTCATTATGACTCCTAAGAGTCGATTACTAACACATCTAACACCTAACTTGTTCAAAACTTCTTTGTTTCGTCTAAAATTTAGGTTTGCGTGCCAATTACGATTATTCTTTTGTTCATTTGCTTTAGATTTACTTATATGACTCGTTTGACGCAACCATGGTCAAACTATCGACGCATCCAGAGGTGGGTTAATTTCATCCTTTTTATGTTTTAAATCCGTCCTGCGAATTCAAACGTAACATCCATACCCTTCATTCCTTCTATGTTTGAATCCGTCTAGCGGTTTCAAACATATCATTCATACCTTTCATTCCTTACATGTGTTGAATCCATCTTGCGGATTCAAACAGGTCATTCATACTTCATTCCTTTCAAGCTTCGAATCCATCTCGCGGATTCTATCACATCATTCATACTTTCATTCCTGAAAGTCTTACATTTCTCTTCACCCTCACGTCCACCTACTACCTAATTCTAACAGACATACCTGCAACAATTATCACGGTCTCACGAACGTCATATGTTTCTTGTGTACTGGCCAGGTACACAATCCACATACTAGTTTCGTGTCTTCGTGTAATAGCCACCTTATGTCCGAAGAATTAAGTTTCGATACGTGTAACATTTTCAAAACTTCTTTACCATGTCATTATTATATTTCATTTAAAATTTTCTTTCACTTGCTAGATTATACCATTACATGCGCCCACATGTTAAATTTACGTACCTGGGTCAATTTGTCTTATTACATGCCTTGATGTCGGTCCTAGACCGCATTCACGGATCATCCTTTCCAAGCAATTATGCTTACCTTACACATAACATACTGTTAGTTTTCTTCAAATACATACTTAAGCACATACTTACCTTTATTTCTACCCTTAGATCTTGATCGAGTCTCGGATTGTACGGGTTCCTTGTCACAAGAGCACACATGTTTGAGTTCAAGTATTTATCTCCTCATACTTGATTTCACTCAAACCATGGCTCTGGACCAACTTGAAAGACCCTAATCATGATTTGACCCAAAACGACGCAGTGGAAAATGAACCGTAAAATTTCTTTCTTTTAACTACTCTATCATACTTGAATACCGTTTAGGTCAACACTTTTAACATAAATACATCATTCATCATTTATTTAATGTAACTATGTTAACAAATAATTACAAACAACGTGACCACTTTCCTGTACAATCCATGATCTTCAACTCGAACCTTGTTCACTTGTCCATCATGAATATCTGACTAACCTGCGGTCACCATATATAACCAACACGTTAGTACATGGTAACATCATATATAATTTAATACATATACTTAAAAGGCTATATCACATTCTAACTACGTAAGGTATTCCATTGAAACATCCTTTCAATTTTATTTACTCGAGTCCGACATCAATTCCTCGAGAGTCCGGCATTCCCATACCTGCACTCCACTTACTTCATTCTCAATAGTAACATGGTTAGGAGTACGTAATCTCAAACATATTGAAAACCCACATTTTTACATATACGTATACCAGTGATCTACAATCATTAGATTACAACACGTGTATACACTTTCATATATCTAAGTACATTCATACGTATCCCATTCATATGTACGTACATACAAGTTCACACTACTTACACACGCTACAGTTCCATATCTACATACATACATACAAGTCACATTCACTTATTTGTAAGTTGAGTCTAATCTACAATCATATCAACACAAATCAATGCAATTACAAACAAACATAACCGACTAACTTCCAACAAACATGATGAACATTCCATTAACATGATGAACATTCAGCAACATAATGAACATTCCATTAACACGGTGAACATTCAGCAACATAATGAACATTCCATTAACACGATGAACATTCAGCAACATAATGAACATTCTATTAACACGATGAACATTCAGCAACATAATGAACATTCCATTAACACGATGAACATTCAGCAACATAATGAATATTCTATTAACACGATGGACATTCAGAAACATAATGAACATTCTATTAACACGATGAACATTCAGCAACATAATGAACATTCCATTAACACGATGAACATTCAGCAACATAATGAACATTCCATTAACACGATGGGCATTCAGCAACATAATGAACATTCTATTAACACGATGAACATTCAGCAACATAATGAACATTCTATTAACACGATGAGACTATCACCTTAATTTACATTAAGGATAGACGAAGTTCATATGAACTTACCTTGATACTTACCCTTACCCGTAAATTCATACATGGTTTCCTATATACAACATACCAAACTTCATTTATCAATAAGAAGTGATTCCGGAAATCACTTACCTTAAGTGTCCGTATTCGCATCCGTTTCCTCGCCTCCTTTTGACCCGTTAGCCTTCCATGCTTCCATCCATCTTGACATGATCCCTATACTTTCATGTCATCGCATTCACGTTCTTGTTGGCATGCATGATTGTACATATTAACGATCATATCAAATTCATGTTTCACATTTGACTTTCATTAGTCAATTCCAACAAGCATAAGGCATATTTCCACAAGTCAATCTTTTCAAACTCATATAATTCATCACGTCATCACATATAACACATATGGATATAACACGCATCATATGACTTTCTATAATATTACAATTGTGACAAAAAGTCTAACATTGCTACTTATGCACAGTTGACTTTCAGAAAGTCAATGCTTTATCATATGAACTTTCGACTTTAGCTCATACATCTATGTCATTATAGTAGACTATACTAATGACACTATATACATTTCATACCCACGATGCAATAAGCATACAACCACATGATCATCTAGTTATATGTACACGCCAAACATATTCAATTCCGTTCATTCTAGTAACATAATTCTACAACTAACACCATGACCTATGCTTAACAACCCAACATCATTCTAACTTCATCATGTTCTAATGATCTCATATGCTTCACATTTAGAGTACTTGATGTTTTAAAAATGCAACATATAAATTTCATCAAATGAGACATAAAACTAACCCTTTTTTAGTACTAATGTTGGAAAAAGTGTGCTTTTGTCTTCCTTTTGTATTTTCAGGATTAAATGAGCTCAAATTAACAAAAGAAGCAAAAAGGCATCAAAATCTAACATAAATACAAGAAAAGGAACAAGACGTGACATGCCCGACCCCACGACAGCATCTTCCCAAGCAAAACAAGAGATCAGAAGCCTGCACACGCCCCGTGCTCAGCCAGCACGGGGGCGTGCCCAAGTGTCAGCAGAAAAGACAAAGTGGTAGAAGCTTCTATTGCCCACCACGGGGCCGTGCTCAGCGGAAACGGGGCCGTGGTCAACTATAAGATTCGCACAATCCAGCAAATCTGCATAGTACAAAGATTCTTAACGGTAGGACCTCCTTCAATACTTAACGGTATTGGATGGCGGGGGTCCAAACTCTTTGACCCCCTCATAAGTTAACTACTATTAATACTATAACCCGGCTATTTAGGACTATATCCCTGCTGACTCAGACTACTTAGTTGAGGGTAACGTCACCTCCAAAAGAGGGGCCTACCATAATTTGCATTAATAACTTAATTAATTATCTTCCAATAATCCACCCTTTTAGGATTGTATCCTTGCTGACTCAAACTACTGGGGTGAGGGTAACGTCACCTTCAAAAGAGGGGCCTGATGCGTGGTTGGAAACAAGTGATCGTTATCGTTTAACTTGATGATTTTATGTACGTTTTATGTTCGGATAGCCTACTTTTAATCTAAAATATGTTTTGTAGGTTTGACAACATTAAGGAGCTTTTTGGGAGCTTTACGAGTCATCGGGTCAAATAACGGTGCACCGGAACGCATTACGGATCAACCGGAAGCATAAAATGGAAAAGTGAAAAAAGCATACCAGGAGAGCCCGTCGGCGACGGGCAGGCTAGCCGTCGGCGACGGGCACCAGAAAAGCACTACGGATCAATTATTTCTTGGATGATTTTCAATGATTGAAAATGTTGACTTTTGAAGAAAATCCGGGTTTTTAGCATATGTGAGGATAATATAACATATGGGGGGAGATTTTTGGATCAATCATTCAGCTCCAAAGCAAAAGAACTCTCAAGTCCTTTAGGGAGACATATACAAGATATCCATAATACTCTTCATTTTTTCTATTCTCCAAGCTTCAAGATGATGTTCATTGTGTTTTGTTCATATGGTGATCAAGCTTCTTTATCCATGAGTGGCTAATCATCTCGGTTTCACCCCGGTGTAGGTAGTTGCTTACTTATGGTTTTGAATTGTTCTTGCTTCAATTTGTGACAATTTGTGTGTGATTTTAGAAACCTTTGACGATAAGCTTACATTTGTTTCGTATTCGTAACTTGTCGAGCGATGTTAAAAGTTATGACTTTATGAAATGGTTATGTGTAATATGCGTTGTCTTGGTTAGGATTTACATGTTTTGATAACAAAGTGCATTCTTGTCCGTTCATTGTAGCGTTGATAGTTATTGGCACCTAAGTCTTATACACTAAATCCGTTAATTGTATGCATTTAAGTTGAAGCCTAAAACTTGTAGAAACCATAAGTTAGTAATTACCGAAACCGGGTGTGATTCCTTTACTTATTATTTGTTAGAAGTTAAATATTCATTACAATTGTTAACTAGGAGTTGTTATCCAAGGAAGTATTCATATTTAACCAAAACCAAACTTTCACAAACTAGGCACCTAGCTCGGTTGGTTAGGCGCGCGAAAGGGTGTAAGTCTAGACCCGGGTTCGAATCAGGGGACGACTAATTTCACCATTTTTTGTATCTCATCAATTTAGTTAATTTGGTTCAACATCTTTTCAACAATCAAAAATTATAAAAACAAGTTAGCAAGCTTCATAAATTGTGACAACCATTTTAGTTCTAGTAAATCCATTCGCAAACCACATACTCTTCGTGGATCGACCCCTTGCTACCACTAGCTATTTGTTAAGGGTAATTTGGGCTTATAAATATTATCTTTGATTGGAGCGCGACAGTCCGATCAAATTTTGGCGCCGCTGCCGGGGAGTTCGTGCGCTTTGTGTTTGGATAATTGTATAATTTTTGTGATTAACTGTTTAAAGTGCTTTGTTCTTTTTGCTATTTTCTCTATTTTTCTTGCTACGCGGGTGTGTTACTTGTGCAGGTTACACTTACAAGTAGTGCATGCATACAAGGAATTCCGGTAGAACCTCACCACTAGTGTTCGAACCGGAGGTTGAGCGTTTAGTTCGAAGGAACTTACCCACTCGGTTAGAGGCAACACTTGCTTCTAATCAACCCAACACCAATTCACCATCTACACCATCCGTTGGTCCTAATCAAATGGAATCTCAACACCACAATAACGACCAACAACCACCCACACCACCATTTCAAAACCTTGACCCACAAAACCCGTTACCACCCAACTTAAACAACCGAAATGCTCACACCAACCGTGGAACTAACCAAGTTCATGGCATGCCCATGAATGAAGCCCATTTTCTCAATCTCAACGAATTGAGGAACGCCATTCCAGATGACGAACCACCTAGTGTTCCCAGTTATCAATCGCCGAAGCATGTGAGTGTTCATACAGAACATTCGAATGATGGGAGCTATTATGATGACGAAGATTGGGGGTACGTGAACCATGGCAATATTTACAATAATCAAAGATTTGAAGGTGAGGAGTTTGATTATCAAAATGCCAATTATGTGGGGAGGAATGATGGGTATGGAAATAATCGCCAACCACGAAACGAAAGGAACTGAAATGATGGGTTTTACAACAACAATAACAACAATGGTAATCCTAATCGGATTCCTCGTTTCGTGGGGGGAGGTTATCAAGTAGGTGACCGAGGTGGAAACCGAAGAGATGATCGAAGAGGTGATAGAAGGGATAATCGAAGACCGGTCGACCAAGAAGTTAACGGTCCACAACGTCATCAACAACCTCCACGGGGAGTGAATGACCGTTTTCGACCGGTAGTTACCGACAATGACTCTCCTATAGTATGTGAAAGGAGAATGTTTGATTGCAAGCCTCATTACATCAATATACTTCCCCACTTCAATGGGAGGTCTAATGATGAGCCGTACACACACTTGGCTGAATTTTCATCCATATGTAATACCATTGGTGGGCACAACTTTGCATTAGAGGAAGTCAAACTTCGCTTGTTCCAATTTTCGTTAAAAGACAAGGCGAAGCAATGGTTTCTAACACTTCTGGCAAATAGCATCCGAACATGGGAGGAAATGCAACAAGTCTTCCTAGATGAATACTATTCAATGTCGAAGACCGATGATGCACGGGATGAAATAAGGTCATTTCGGCAACTATCGAGTGAACCGTTACATGAAGCATTCACTCGATTCAAGGAATTAATGCGGAAATGCCCACATCACCAAATAGAAAAGTGGGAATTGGTGAAGTGCTTTGTACGGGGGTTGGATGATGATACTTGGAACCGCCTCGAGTCAACAAGCAACAGGACTCTTTTGAGCAATCATGAAGATGACGATTGGGAATTTCTTGAGCGGATGAGCAAACGCTCAAAGGAAAAGGAGTCGGCCGATAGAGCAAAGAAGCATCCCGTTTCCCGTTCGCTTCCCGATCTTGACTCAAAGGATCGGATTTCTACCTTAGAGCGGGAATTGGCTCGTATGAAAAAGAAGGAGGTGAATGCGGTCCAATTTGCGGTATGTGAGGATTGTGGAGAAATCGGCCATAGGACCGATCAATGTCCAACGGGGCCTAGTGAGTACACCGAGGAAGTCAACCAAGTGTTCGGTGATAGAAAAAATAATGACATGAATTCAAACACTTACCACCCGGGATTGAGAAACCATCCCAACTTCCGATATGGGAACGCCGCAAACCAAATGAACCCGAATTTTCAACCGGGTAATCAAAGCGGGTCATCATATCCTAATCGCCAAGGGGGTTATCAACGTTCTTACAACCAAGGGTACCCAAGTAGAGAGAATGCTTACCAAGGTAGAGATAATAATTATCAAAGTGGGTATCAAAGAAATTACAACAACCAAGGCGGTAATGGAAGCGGGTCAAACAACCAAGGGGGTGGCAATGATTTGAATGGGAAGTTGGATGCTATGCTTTCGATGATGCAAGAGTCCAAGAAGGGGAATGAGATTCGGGACAAGGCACATGAGTTGTTAGCAAAACAAGTAACCCAATTAGCGGAGGAAATGGCTCAAGTGAGGGGAAGCGGAGGAAAGCTTCCAAGTGACACCACGGTAAACCCCAAACATTAAGGGTCAAGCTCAAGGAACACACGTGAGGCACCAATTAATAAACTTACTTTACGTAGTGGTCGAGTAGTGGATAATGGTGTCAAAACACCACCACCCCAATTTGTTGAAGGGGTGGTGGAAGATGTTAGTGAGGATGAAAAAGAGGATGGTCAAACGGGTCAAAATAAAAATGACTTAAAAAAGAATATTAACACTCCCGTTGTGACCATGCCCGTCCCTAAGGCTAAGGATGTGGAGGCTAATACCGCCCCTTATCCCGAAGCATTGAAGGGACCCGTGAAAAAGGTTGTAAACAAAAGAGGTCCACAACAAGAAGAGTTGTTGGAGATTTTCAAACAAGTAAAAATAAATTTACCTCTTTTGGATGCAATTAAACAAGTACCATCTTATGCTAAGTATTTGAAAGATTTGTGTACTCAAAAGCGAACTCATAAATTTCCAAAGAAATTAGATTTAACCAATAATGTGAGTTCGATCCTTTTGGGTGCACTTCCACCTAAGCTCCAAGATCCGGGTGCGCCTATCATTTCAATTCAAGTAGGCGATTTCAAAATCAACCAGGCACTTCTAGATCTTGGTGCTAGCGTGAGCATTTTACCGGGTAGTTTGTATGACCAATACGAGTTTGGCCCACTTAAGCCATCAAACACCACCGTGGTGTTAGCCGACTTAACACCCAAACTACCCCGTGGAATTGTTTCGGATGTGATAGTAAAAATCGAAGATTTTTACTATCCGGTGGAATTTTTAGTACTTGATTATGTGACCAAGGACCCAACCAAGCAACCTACGGTGATTTTAGGTCGACCATTCCTAGCAACCGCAAATGCTCAAATTGATTGCAAAAAGGGAACGGTTGACATGACATTTGGAAACCGAAGGTTGAGGTTGCATGTTTTTTCCGGACTTATGAACCCTTCAGTTGATGATGAATGCTATATGGCAGACATCGTTGACACGTGTATACCTCTTTGCGACACAATCGTGAACGGGGAAAACACAATGGAGGATTGTTATATGTTTGACAGGTCACAGGTGGAGACGGATCGGAGCATGGATGAAGAGATGAAAGAATTGGAGGTCAAGACGGCACAAGAAGGAAGACCCACTTGGACACACCACGTCGAAAGTCTTCCGGAGAGCATCGATACAAAGTTGAAGCCATCATTGGAAGAACCTCCGGTGTTAGAGTTGAAAGTGCTACCCAAGCATCTCAAGTATGCTTATGTAGGTGAAGGCAACACACTCCCGGTTATCATTGCATCAAACTTAACCGAGGAGCAAGAAGAGAAATTGATGGATGTTTTGCTTGCCAATCGGGCGGCGATTGGATGGACCATTGCGGACTTGAAAGGCATTAGTCCCTCGGTGGTGATGCATAAGATCATCACGGAAGATGGTATGAGTCCTTCTCGCGACACACAAAGGAGACTAAATCCAAACATGCGAGAGGTGGTCAAGAAGGAAGTTCTAAAGTGGCTTGATGCGGGTATCATTTACCCGATCTCGGATAGCGAATGGGTGAGCCCAACACAAACAGTCCCAAAGAAGGCGGGTATTCAGGTCGTCACGAATGACGCAGGTGAAGAGGTCGCCACTCGGCCGGTAACCGGGTGGCGTATTTGTATTGATTATAGGAAGTTAAATGCTGCAACTTCCAAATATCATTTCCCTTTACCATTTATTGACCAAATTGTTGAGAAATTGACCGGACAAAAATTTTATTGTTTTTTGGATGGTTATTCAGGTTACAATCAAATTGCCATACATCCGGAAGACCAAGCAAAGACTACCTTTACTTGTCCATACGGTACCTTCGCATTTAGGCGAATGCCCTTTGGACTTTGTAATGCCCCCGCCACCTTCCAAAGGTGTATGACGAGTATCTTTTCAGATATGGTGGGGGATTCTTTGGAAATCTTCATGGATGATTTCTCAATATTTGGTCCATCATTTGATACATGCCTTGACCAACTCGAAAAAGTTTTGAAAAGATGTGTTGAGAAAAATCTAGTTTTGAGTTGGGAAAAGAGCCATTTTATGGTTCAAGAGGGGATTGTGTTGGGGCATGTCATCTCGAGTCGTGGGATTGAGGTGGATAGAGCAAAAGTGCAAGTCATATCCACTTTGCCTTATCCTACAACCGTTAAGGGTGTTCGGTCATTTTTTGGGACATGCGGGGTTTTATAGGAGGTTCATAAAAAACTTTAGTGATATAACAAAACCCCTATGCAATTTGTTGTTAAAAGATAAAACATTTGATTTTGATGAAAATTGCCAAAACGCCTTTAACATTTTGAAGCAAAAGTTGGTTGAGGCCCCAATCTTGCAATCACCGAATTGGTCTTTACCATTCGAAATTATGTGTGATGCAAGTGATTATGCGGTGGGGGCCGTATTGGGTCAAAGGGTAGACAAGAAACCGGTTGCCATTTACTACGCAAGTAAGACTCTCTCGGATGCGCAATTAAATTATACAACTACCGAGAAAGAACTACTTGCGGTGGTATATGCGTTGGGTAAATTTCGTGCTTATATATGGGGTACTAAGGTCATTGTATATTCTGATCATTCTGCAGTTAGGTACCTTATGAATAAGAAGGATGCAAAACCGAGATTAATCCGATGGGTTCTCTTGCTACAAGAGTTTGATTTGGAAATTAGGGACAAGAAAGGAAGTGAGAATGTGGTTGCGGACCACTTGTCTCGGTTGATTGTGGAGGAGGATTCTTCCCGTGAAGAGATCAATGAAAACTTTCCCGATGAGCAAATTTTAAAGGTTGACATATTACCGTGGTATGCTAATATCGTTAATTATTTAGTTACAGGTGAATTGCCGGCTCATTGGGATAGAAGAAAGAGGTTGCACTTCCTATCTAAAATCAAGTACTACACGTTGGAAGAACCGGACTTATTCAAGTGTTGTCCGGATCAAGTAGTTCGAAGATGCATACCCGACGAGGAGATCCCTAGTGTCTTGATGCACTTGCATTCATTTGCTTGTGGGGGCCATTTCAGTGGTCACAAAACCGGGCACAAAGTGCTCAATAGCGGTCTTTATTGGCCGACTATTTTTAAAGATGCTTTTAATTTCGCTAAAAATTGTGTAGAATGTCAAAAGTTAGGGGGTATATCAAGAAGGGATGAAATGCCCATGCAACCGATCCTCATTGTAGACATCTTTGATGTTTGGGGGATCGATTTCATGGATCCATTCCCTAATTCGCATGGCAACTTATACATCTTGGTGGCGGTCGATTATGTATCCAAATGGGTCGAAGCGATTGCCACCAAGACAAATGACCATACCGTTGTTTGCAATTTTGTACAAACAAACATAATTTCTAGATTTGGGATTCCCCAGGTGATCATTAGTGATGGGGGATCTCACTTTAAGAATTTTTACTTCGGCAAACTCTTGAAACGGTATGGTGTTGACCATCGAATCGCTACCCCTTACCACCCACAAACAAGTGGTCAAGTGGAAGTTTCCAATAGGCAAATAAAAGAAATTTTGCAAAAGACCATTCGACCCGATCGAAAGGATTGGTCAACGAAATTAAATGACGCTTTATGGGCTTATAGAACGGCTCATAAAACACCTATTGGAACGACACCTTATCGCTTAGTTTATGGGCGAAATTGCCATCTACCGGTTGAACTTGTACATCGTGCTTGGTGGGCTATCAAGGAAGTTAATATGAAATATGATGATGCAGGTAAAGAGCGCAAGTTGAAGCTTTGCGAATTGGAGGAGCTTAGGGAAGAAGCATATGAATGTGCCTCGAAATACAAAGATGATATGAAGAGGGCACATGACGCAAAGTTGAGGCCGAAGGAATTTGAAGTAGGGCAAAAGGTATGGCTCTACAATTCAAGGCTAAAGTTCTTTCCCGGGAAGCTCCGGAGCAAGTGGATGGGACCCTATGTGATCACCCGGGTCGGACAATTGGGTGATGTTACGATCAAGGACCCGAAGGATGGGTCAAAACAAACGGTAAACGGACATCGCTTAAAACCGTTTCTTGATGGTAACGAAAACATGGACAAAAACAGAGAATCGGTAAGCTTTGTGGTAAGCATTCCGATTTACGAAGTCAATTAAAAGGACTTGTACCATTGTAGTTAGAATTGTACATAGTTTTAAAAATTTTGTGTGTATTTTAGATATAATCGTTCTCGTTTTCTACTAATCTTGTTTGAATGTGTGAAGTCCAAATATACCGAGTGAGTTTTGAAGACGTAAAGGTATGTTTTTAGAAATTATTTGTGCATTGAGGACAATACACGTTTAATTTAGGGGGTGGTAGAATCGTTACGATTTTTCGTATGTTTATTTTTAATTTTTAAGCTTATAATAAAAATCACAAAAAGATTTTTCATAATTTTTAGGAATTTTTATAGTATAAAGTCCCTTTATTAAAAATCCATATTTTTAAACATATTTTTCAAAAAAAAAAAAAATTGAAAAAACGGCTTGCCGTCGGCGACGGGGCTTCAAGCCGTCGCCGACGGGCTTCAGAAAATGGCGTCGCACACAAAAGCCCGTAGACAGGCTGTTAAGCCATCGCCCACATTTGCAAAATCCAGAACCCGTCGGCGACGGGTTGGGACCCCGTCGGCGACGGGCAGCCTTTCGTCACTCCGTTTTTTTTTTTGTTGTTTGGTGTTGGATTCGAACTCATAACCCATTTTCACCAATCTAAACTCCACCAAACCGGGTTTTAACCTTTCATAACACCAAAAACAAATACCAAACACCCAAAAATCATTACATACATCACCTACTTCTCTATTCCACTTCATCTTCTTCCTAAAATACCTCAAGAACACAAAAACTTCACATCTTCATAACTTTTTCAATCCTCCACCAAATCACTTGATTTTTGAGTCCATTGTGTGTAATTTTTCGAGAGGAACAAAATCCCCAACACGGTTTGCATCAGTTCTTGCTAGTTTGCAAGATCTCTGGACGTGTAACTTAGGGTTTTTGAAAGAGTGTTCATCAAATCTCTTGCTTTGCACTTTTTCTTAGTTCTTCTGGCTATCTAACATCAAAGGTATGGATTTCATTAAAAATTTATGTTTGCTTATCATATGTTAGTGTTTTTCTTCCGAAATTTTAGACTTGTTAGTTTAAGAGTAGGTTGTTTAAACAATGTATGATGTTCTAGCATGATTTTAAGTTAGATTGGTTGTTTGGATGGAATTTGAGCATGTTAGCCATAGTGAAGTAATTACACTTGGTATAAACATGATTAAACATGAAGATGATGTTGAAATTTTGTTAAAATTATAAAAATTGTAAGATTAAAAAGAAATTGATAAGTTTATGACAAAATGAGCAACTTTGGAAGTTTAAAATGGCGATTTTGCATATACTTCTTAGTTAAACTTCAACATCATATATCATGTTCAAAGTGTGAGAATGTAGTAAGATTTTGGGGTTATGTTGATGTTTGGTTGTTTTTATGAATATAGTTATGGCCGGTGGAAGAAAGAAGCAAAAGACCACAGAACAAGGTTCTTCAGCTGGGGCAGGGTCTTCTTCAGGGTTATTACCAAGGAAATGGGAGCAACTAACCGCCATTGAAGAAGGTGATCCGAGACTATTTCGCCAAGACTGGGAATGGGCAAAGTATCGAGATAGTCAAAATGCAACAGTATGGGATAATGAGAAGAACAAACCTCTATCCAGATACAATGATAGGAAGCTAGAGGCGAAACTTTGGAGATGGAAGATGGTCACCAAAGTTAGTACTTCAATTCTGGAAAGGGTGTTGTGTGAAAGGGTGGTTAATGTGGAAGAATTTAAGCAAATCAGAATCACCCAAATGTTTGAAAGGTTGGGTTGGGAAAAAGTGCTAGACTGGTGCGAAGATAACACTTCGCGAATCTATTTGTCAGAAGTTTGTGAATGGTTGTCGACATTGCGGTTTGAGGATAAAGATAAGCACCCTTCTGAATGGAGATTGGTCGGGAAAACAACTCGAGGGACAATGACAATGTCCTTCGAATCAATAAACTGCATCGCCCGTTTTGACTCATTGGGGGTGCCAGCATATGACTATCCGAACATGGAAAATTTTTTGGATAGTCATATGAATGAAACCGACCCAGATCAGATGACTAAGGTTCTGTTGCCTTACCATGACGGAGGAGATGCTAAAAGGAAACACATGTCGATTGAGGGAAAGATTCTCCATGGGATTTCGGTTGAGAACATTTTGGTGAGGTTTGGTGATCGTGGAAGTGTTAAAGCAGGTGACTTTAGGGTGGTGCATTCTTTGATATACGGAACTCCTGCATTGTCATGGAGACACATAGTGATGATGAACACGTGGAATACTCGGGAGGCATCACAAAGGCGTTTTATTCCATACGCACGCCTCATTAGTGCCATGATCGTTCAACAAAACTGTTTGCCTTCGAATTCACTTTGGGTGACCAAACCCCTTGAGGAATTTGATCAAGCATCAATAAGGAAGAATTGGGGAATATATGTAGAGCTGCATGGAAGTGATTACGTAGTGACCGACAAATTGGGTCATCGGTACGACTTCCCTGATCCAAATACTCAAGGGGCTGGGGGAGATGAAGAGATGATGGAAGAAGAAGAAGAAGAAGCTGCTGGGCCTTCTGGTCCCCGTCAACCACGACGAAGGTACATGAGGCCACATAGAGAACTCAATGCAGATGTGGCTAATTTTGTGAAGCAACGACGAGTACCAATGTATGGGAATTTCACCCGGGGGGAGCAAGCAAACTATGACAATATTTCGGCTTGCATAGGTGAAGGAAGAGAATACAACAGGAGGAGAGAAGATTGGGAAGGGGTCCACGGGACCTATTCACATTAGCAATGGGGTTCTCAAGCGGCTTATCGCGAGAGAATGGAAAAATACATGGAAGATCAACGAGTTCAAATGGAACGCTTGGTACAAGCTCAAGAAGAAGAAAGGGCCCGAAGATGGGCATATGAGGAACAAGAGGCGGCAAGGATAAATGAAGCTAGAGAATTAGAGAGACGTCGATGGAGTGCTCTAGCTTTGTCTCATGAAATGGCTATTAACAACGCCAAGGTGCTCCACGATCAAGAGCGCCACCAAAGAGACCTCCTAGCCGGCCTTCCATATGCCGAACACTCGGGGTGGACCAATTACCCCGACATTCCTCATCCATTGGGCCCAAACGACCCGACTCCTCACTGGCCTGAAGCGGTAGCTTCAAGCTTCGTTCCCATTCCCTACCAACCACCACCACAACAAGGAGAGCAAAGCCCGCTCGATAACCTTCGGGACATGTGGGAATCTCTCACTGGTTATCCATACCAACCAAACCCGCCAATGGACCCTAACGAACGATATCAGCGGTGAAGGTATGGTATGTTTTTGTTTTTGTTTGTGTGTTTATTTTATTTTGTGTGTTTTACTTTTTATTTTGTCTTTTAGTTGTTTTTCCACATAAATAAAAAGTAAAATAATGCATGGCTTGGTAATGTGTTCATAAAAATGGTAGAACTAGGTAACTAACAAGTTTTAATAGTTGTGAGAAGCATGCTTCTACACAAGGGTTAGAATTTGTAGGTACATGATGTTCGTGAGACAACCATTTTTATGAAGAGAAGAAGGAGATATGAACAATCAAGCAACAAAATCAGGTGCATGCGTTTCCATTTTACCTTGATTATTAATAATAAGTGGATTGTTTGTTAATTGTTTGAAAGCCGGGGTGAACTTTGGGAGGGTTAGCCGTGTCACATCCCTTGTGCGTTTTAAAAAAAACTCTAGTTCTTACACATTGAGGACAATGTTTACCTCAAGTGTGGGGATGGGGGAGTAGTAAAAGTTTTAGATTTTGACCCGTTCATTTAAATTCTATACATTGAGGACAATGTTTACCTCAAGTGTGGGGATGGGGGAAAATTTCAAAAAATTTTCAAAAGTTTCTTGTTTTAAAAGCACAAGTAGCTAAGTCAACGAGGGATGGCACAACCCATTTGGTCTTTTATCATGGTCAAGTTCAAACTAAATAACATGAAGGGTATTTAACGGGTGGTTATTTGGGAATAATTCGCCTAAGAAACTAACATTTGATGCATATCACATATCATACCCTTATACGTGAGGTTTTGAGCCACGTCTATATCATAAAAAATACATGTTTCATTGTTTGAGTGGACCCTTAGTCACGTATTGTAGAACTTGCAACTTTTGATACGTTTGAGACCATAGACCGAATACAAGCATGAGAATGATTAAGGCAATAGGTAAACCTTTTCCGTTTACACCATTTTTATACCCTTGCCCAAAAATTATCCCTTAGTAGCCAATATTGAGCCTAAACCTTCGTTTGACAACCCACTTAGCCAACAACCATAAGCCTTTTTCATTTAAACCCGTGTGATGGAAATTCGATTATTTAGGAATCAAGTTTGTATAGTGTTTGTTTGGTTATATATATATATATATATATAAAAAGCGAAAATGATTATGAAAAAGATGAGAAAAACATTGAGAAAAGAACAAAAATATGTGGTTCTAGTTGTTGAATAAAAGGTGAAAATTATTGCCTTGTAGTTGATGTTTGTAGTTTGCTTAAGTTGGAATAGTTGTGTTATAATAAAAATCAAATTTTTCATCACCTTAGCCACTTAAAAATATCCTATTCCCTACCTTTAGCCCTAGCCCCGTTACAACCCTTTCAAAGACCTTATGACTTATGCTTAGTATTCGTGTTCGGCGGTGGAGAATGATTGAGTTGCAAGCCTATGCGGGTACATGTTCTAATCGGTTTTGAGCGATTAATTGTTGAAATGCTAATACATTACATATTAGCCAATTGTTAAGCCGAGTGGAGAGAACATTGTGAGGGATATGTATGAGTTGCTAGTTTCATGGGCGGGTTAATCTTGGATAACCATTGTATATGTGCATGTTCACGTTATCGTTAAATATGTTGGAAATGGTAAAATGCTTGAACTTTTGTATGACATTAGACCTTAACCTTTGTCTTGGGAATGGGAAGTATATTCGTTGTTCGACTCACGTGAAAGTGAAAAACAGATTTGCTTGAGGGCAAGCAAAAGACAAGTGTGGGGATGTGATGCGTGGTTGGAAACAAGTGATCGTTATCGTTTAACTTGATGATTTTATGTACGTTTTATGTTCGGATAGCCTACTTTTAATCTAAAATATGTTTTGTAGGTTTGACAACATTAAGGAGCTTTTTGGGAGCTTTACGAGTCATCGGGTCAAATAACGGTGCACCGGAACGCAATACGGATCAACCGGAAGCATAAAATGGAAAAGTGAAAAAAGCATACCAGGAGAGCCCGTCGGCGACGGGCACCAGAAAAGCACTCCGGATCAATTATTTCTTGGATGATTTTCAATGATTGAAAATGTTGACTTTTGAAGAAAATCCGGGTTTTTAGCATATGTGAGGATAATATAACATATGGGGGGAGATTTTTGGATCAATCATTCAGCTCCAAAGCAAAAGAACTCTCAAGTCCTTTAGGGAGACATATACAAGATATCCATAATACTCTTCATTTTTTCTATTCTCCAAGCTTCAAGATGATGTTCATTGTGTTTTGTTCATATGGTGATCAAGCTTCTTTATCCATGAGTGGCTAATCATCTCGGTTTCACCCCGGTGTAGGTAGTTGCTTACTTATGGTTTTGAATTGTTCTTGCTTCAATTTGTGACAATTTGTGTGTGATTTTAGAAACCTTTGACGATAAGCTTACATTTGTTTCGTATTCGTAACTTGTCGAGCGATGTTAAAAGTTATGACTTTATGAAATGGTTATGTGTAATATGCGTTGTCTTGGTTAGGATTTACATGTTTTGATAACAAAGTGCATTCTTGTCCGTTCATTGTAGCGTTGATAGTTATTGGCACCTACGTCTTATACACTAAATCCGTTAATTGTATGCATTTAAGTTGAAGCCTAAAACTTGTAGAAACCATAAGTAAGTAATTACCGAAACCGGGTGTGATTCCTTTACTTATTATTTGTTAGAAGTTAAATATTCATTACAATTGTTAACTAGGAGTTGTTATCCAAGGAAGTATTCATATTTAACCAAAACCAAACTTTCACAAACTAGGCACCTAGCTCGGTTGGTTAGGCGCGCGAAAGGGTGTAAGTCTAGACCCGGGTTCGAATCAGGGGACGACTAATTTCACCATTTTTTGTATCTCATCAATTTAGTTAATTTGGTTCAACATCTTTTCAACAATCAAAAATTATAAAAACAAGTTAGCAAGCTTCATAAATTGTGACAACCATTTTAGTTCTAGTAAATCCATTCGCAAACCACATACTCTTCGTGGATCGACCCCTTGCTACCACTAGCTATTTGTTAAGGGTAATTTGGGCTTATAAATATTATCTTTGATTGGAGCGCGACAGTCCGATCAAATTTTGGCGCCGCTGCCGGGGAGTTCGTGCGCTTTGTGTTTGGATAATTGTATAATTTTTGTGATTAACTGTTATAAGTGCTTTGTTCTTTTTGCTATTTTCTCTATTTTTCTTGCTACGCGGGTGTGTTACTTGTGCAGGTTACACTTACAAGTAGTGCATGCATACAAGGAATTCCGGTAGAACCTCACCACTAGTGTTCGAACCGGAGGTTGAGCGTTTAGTTCGAAGGAACTTACCCACTCGGTTAGAGGCAACACTTGCTTCTAATCAACCCAACACCAATTCACCATCTACACCATCCGTTGGTCCTAATCAAATGGAATCTCAACACCACAATAATGACCAACAACCACCCACACCACCATTTCAAAACCTTGACCCACAAAACCCGTTACCACCCAACTTAAACAACCGAAATGCTCACACCAACCAAAACTTGACTAAAAAGTGTTAAAGGGGCTTAAAATATACACCTAATATATATAACACTTCACACGCATCAAGTTTTTGGCGTCGTTGCCGGGGAGACAAGGATTTTAAGAAAGCTTAAAATCGACGGCCTAATCAGTTTTTCAAAACCTTTTTAAACGCGTGCACATTTTTTCTGCATTTTAGTTTAGTTTTGCATTTACAGTAACCTGTACACGGGGCCGTGTTCACTGAACACAGGGCCGTGCTGCATATTTTCATAAAAACACCCAGTAACAGTAGCTTGAACACGGGCCGTGCTCACTGAACACGCCTCGTGCTCAACGAAATCAGTAAATTTAATTAAAACGCCCAGATACAGATCCTGAACACGGGGCCGTGTCAACTGAACACGGGGCCGTGTCCAGCCTCTGTTTCCGTTTTTATTTTTGTTTTCTGGTCTCGAGACTTGGTTGTGGTCTGCTGAGTGATTCTTATGGATCAATACTCAGGAGGTTACAACTACACCTATGAGGAGGATGATTATAGGGGTAATTATTGCACTAATTGTCGTAACTCACGCTCGGTTCAAAATAATCACTCATATCAACCATCCAATTCATACACCTACTATGAGGAACCCAGGTACGAGCCATCGACTTCATACACATCCTATGAAGACCAAAGGTATGAACCTCCTCCCTCATACTCATATTTTGATGAACCAAGGTATGAGCCTTCATACTCATACTTTGAGGAACCAAGATATGAGCCACCACCTTCGTATGCTTATTATGAAGAACCATGGCGTGAACAAACCACCTCATATGAGTATTATGAAGAACAAAATTACGAACCTTATCCATCATATGCTTACAATGAAGAACAATGGTGCGAACCATCTACTTCATATGGGTATTATGAGGAACAAAGGATCGGACAACCGGATTCAAGCTTAGAAAATCCCGATTCTTTTTCTATAACCGAAGTAACCGATAGGATATTAGAACACATAAGAGTTATCGATCGCTGTATAAGAGAATCTCGCGCAAGGGAAGAGGAGTCCCGCGCAAGAGAAGAATTAAAAAAGGAAGAGATAACTGAAAGTGTAAAAATGGAAGAACAAATAAGTGAAAAACCGACACATGAGTTAAACAACGAAAAAGGTGAGTCCGACAAAGGTAAAATTCAAGAAGAGTCTAATTTTGAAGAAATTAATCTCTTGTCACCTTCTTTTGAAAATCATTGTTTAGTACCCACTCATGCTAAGTTTTTAAAAGAGTTAAACACTAACACTAAAATTGACGAAACGGTAAGTGTTAAGTTAACTAATGATCAAACTTCGCTAATAAAAGAAGACCCATTTGAAATTAACATTACACCGGTTCCATGTTTCTTTCAAAATTCGTTTATTAGTAATGTCACAATCGATAAAGATCTTTGTGTTAACATAATGCCTAACTACATTTTCGAAAAATTAAGTATTAGTGATTTTTCTCCACTTCAAATACCCATTTTTCTATCCAATCGGAAAGTAATAAAATCAATCGGTATAGTTGAGGATGTATTGGTTCAAACAAATCAATTGGTAATCCCGACCGACTTTGTCATCCTCGATGACGCTCCTCTAATGTTGGGACGACCATTTGTAAAAACTCACGAAGCTTTGAAAAACCGAAAGTTCAACAATCTACCTCTTCAACTAGGGGCATTTAAAAGAAGTGTCGATCTCGAACGGTCAATGAAATATCCATTCGGCAATAATGACCCCCTAATTGAAGATGAAGATGAACCACCCGATACAAGTGAAGAGATTGACCACTTTGTTGAAGAAGAGGTCGCCATAGAACAAACTTTTAAAGTTCTTGATCGAAATGAGCAACCAAATAAGGAGTCTCCTAAAGACCCACCACTTGAGCTCAAAGAACTTCCAAAAGGTTTGGAATATGCTTTTCTAGACAAAGAGGGTAATTTGCCTGTAATTATTTCATCTAAATTAGACAGCTTAGAAAAAGAAAAATTAATTAGTCTTTTGAAAAAACATAAAAATGCAATAGCTTGGAAACTTGTAGACATAAAAGGAATTAGTCCTTCTATGTGCACACACAAAATTTTGATGAATGATGACTACAAATCGGTCATACAACCACAACGTCGAGTGAATCCAAATGTTCAAGAAGTGGTTAAAAACGAGGTCATCAAGTTACTTGACGCCGGACTTATCTATCCTATCTCCGATAGTCCTTGGATAAGTCCCGTCCAAGTAGTTCCAAAGAAAGGAGGTATGACGGTAATAACTAACGAAAAGAATGAATTAATACCAACGAGAACCGTCACAGGATGGAGAGTATGTATAGATTATAGACGATTAAATGAAGCAACAAGAAAAGATCACTTTCCTTTGCCCTTCATTGATCAAATGTTAGAAAGATTATCCGGTCATAAATTTTATTGTTTCTTGGATGGTTTTTCAGGTTACTTTCAAATCCCGATAGCACCCGAAGACCAAGAAAAGACAACTTTCACATGTCCCTATGGAACTTTTGCTTATCGACGCATGCCGTTTGGTCTATGTAATGCCCCCACAACATTCCAACGTTGCATGGTAGCCATCTTCCATGACATGATAGAAAAGACAATGGAAGTCTTCATGGACGACTTTTCTATCTTTGGGGATTCATACGACCAATGCCTCGATAACCTTGAACGAATGCTATCCCGATGTGAGGAAACTAACCTCGCCCTTAATTGGGAAAAATGCCATTTCATGGTAACGGAGGGAATAGTACTCGGTCACAAGATCTCAAGCGAAGGAATGGAGGTGGATCGAGCCAAAATAGATACCATTTCTAGATTACCACCTCCATCCTCCGTAAGAGCTATCAGAAGTTTCCTAGGGCATGCCGGATTTTATAGACGGTTTATCAAAGACTTTTCAAAAATCTCAAGGCCTCTAACAAAATTACTTGAAAAAGATGCCCCTTTCATCTTTGACAAGGATTGCAATCAAGCATTTCTAACCTTAAAAGAAATGTTAGTCAATGCACCTATCATGATAGCGCCTGATTGGAAATTTCCTTTCGAAATCATGTGTGATGCTAGTGACTTTGCAGTTGGAGCTGTCTTGGGACAAAGAAAAGAAAAGCATTTCCACCCAATTTATTATGCTAGTAAAACACTTAATGATGCACAAGAAAATTACACAACTACTGAAAAAGAATTACTAGCAGTGGTATTTGCTTTTGATAAATTTCGTTCTTATCTTGTTCTTTCTAAAACTATAGTCTATACAGATCATGCAGCCATTCGATATCTCTTCAAGAAGCAGGACGCAAAACCACGTTTGATTCGGTGGATTCTACTCCTCCAAGAATTTGACATTGAAATCAGAGACAAAAGAGGAGCAGAAAATACCGCAGCAGATCATCTTTCGCGCTTAGAAGACCCAGCTTTGGAGGCGACCAGGGACGAGCAAATCAACGAAAAATTTCCAACTGAGTCCCTGGAAATGGTGGAATACAAGGAAGAACCATGGTACGCCGACTATGCTAACTACCTAGCTAGCGGTATAGTCACAAAGGGATGGTCACATCATCAAAGAAAAAAATTCTTTGCCAATGTGAAACACTATTTTTGGGAAGATCCATATCTTTTCAAAATGTGTGCTGACCAACTCGTCCGACGATCCGTACATGGTAACGAAGCACGAAGAATTCTCCGCCATTGTCATGAAGGTCCATACGGAGGGCATCATGGTGCCGCTAGTACCGCACGAAAGGTATTTGATTCAGGATTTTATTGGCCAACCATTTACAAAGACGCCCAAAGTCTTGTCAAGACATGTGATGCTTGCCAAAGAACAGGTAATATTTCTTCCAAAAACGAAATGCCACAAAATGGCATTCTTGTTTGTGAAATTTTTGATGTATGGGGACTCGACTTTATGGGACCTTTCCCACCATCAAAAGGAAACAAATATATACTTGTGGCACTAGACTACTTGTCTAAATGGGCCGAGGCCGAGGCACTTCCAACAAATGATGGAAGAGTTGTGGTAAGATTTCTGAAAAAATTATTCTCTCGTTTTGGCACACCTAAAGCCTTAATAAGTGATAGAGGTACCCATTTTTGCAACCATCAACTTGAAATTTTTTTAACAAGATATGGGGTCTATCACCGGGTCTCAACAGCATATCACCCTCAAACAAACGGACAAGCCGAAGTGACTAATAGAGGTTTAAAACGAATACTCGAAAAAACCGTAGGGTTAAATAAAAAAGAATGGGCAGATAAATTAGATGATGCTTTATGGGCTTTTCGAACTGCTTATAAAACAACAATAGGTACAACCCCATATAAGCTAGTCTATGGAAAAAGTTGTCACTTGCCAGTAGAAATTGCACACAAAGCCTACTGGGCAATTAAAAATGTAAACTTAGATTTAGAATTTGCTGGTAAAAATCGTTTTTGTCAATTAAATGAATTAGACGAGCTTAGGAATTATGCATACTCAAACTCTGAAATTTATAAGGAAAGAATGAAAAATTTGCATGACAAACACATTAAACCTAATGAATTTCGGGTAGGAGATCTAGTTCTTTTGTTTAATTCACGACTTCGATTATTTCCTGGTAAATTAAAGTCTAGGTGGTCAGGACCTTTTTCCATCACCCATATTTTCCCACACGGTGCAGTAGAAATTAAATCTCGAAATGGGCCGCCATTTAAAGTCAATGGCCAACGGCTGAAACTCTATCAAGGATTCATTGAGGATGAAGAAGAAGAGATCTCGCTTCAAACGGTGGAAAAATAAAACATCATACCTGGTAAGTTACGAACGATTGAGACGACATCTTAAGCGGTAAGTTTTCTAACCTAAGTTTTTGTGAAACAAGGGCACTCACACGAGCACTAAAAAAAAAACTTTGCTCGGCACGAGGCCGTGTCCGCTGGACACGGGGCCGTGTACGCGCTGCAGTCGGGATAAATCCCCTTTTTCAAAACAGTTACTTCATTCCACACGCCCCGTTTCCCCGAAAACGCTCTGGTTCCAGACGATTTTTCGCAAAATTTTGACGTCTCCTATCGCTCTAACAACATCAAGGTATGATTCTATCACTTCTAGTAGTTAGATTAGTTACTTGCATGTAGTTAAAACTCCAAAAATTTGGGGAAAAATCTAGGGTTCTTGAAGTTCATCCGGATCGAACCTCAAATTTTTGTTTAGATCTGTTTGCATTTAGTTAGATTAGTGCTATGGGAAGTAAATACACTTGTATTGTTCATAGATTCGTCCGATTTCGCACAAAAACCCTAAACCCTTGTTCTTGACCCGAAAAAGATAAAATTGAAGGGGTAAACGGGATATTTTGGGAAAAACGGCACTTAGGGTTTCATTTTCGGGGGAAACCGCACCTATTGGACCAAAAATTTTCAAGTTTTTGAAACCAGGTCGAAAAATGAAATTTTTGAGTAACAGACGCCTGGACACGGGGCCGTGTCCGCTGAACACGGGGTCGTGTCCAGCCCACTGTTTGCAGTTTTGTCCGAAAATACTTCTGTTTCGTGCTAACTTTTGGTGTATTCTTTCAGATGGCTAGGAAGTTCACAAGATTTAACGCCAATGAGCTCGATGCTAGAGCTCGATACGAGATACTTCAAACAAGGCCGGAGGAATACCCGAGGCAAGCATGCACGGAACTGTTAACTATGGTGAATCAAATCGACCGTTTCAACAACATTGTCACGGGACCACTCAGAGTCGCTCTAACAACTCGACTCCGTTTCATCCACGAATGTACTTTGGAATTCTATAGCACCTTCTCATTCAACTCAAGGTGTGACCCATTCGACAATGATGGGGTGGCATTCCGATGTGGTGGAACAAAGTATTCGATCTCTATGGCACAATTTGGGTCGATTGTCGGGTTGTATGCGGAAGAGGATGCGGGAAACGAGGAAAATACTGGAGGAATGCGAGAGATAGGTGAGAACGAACGCCAACCCATTTGGGCTCAGATTGGTGAAGGGTACTACAATCCGAGCAGCACTAAGAGCACGAAGTTGAGGATCCGCTATACAGATACATTCATAGGCTCCTCGGCTACTCTCTTAGCCAAAGGCATGATAGTAGTGGCGTCGTTGGGTTAAGAGATTTGGTTGTCCTCCACTGCATCCACAACCGCAGGCCGCTCGATGTTCCGTTCCTCATGATCCGAAACATGCATCACAACCGCCTTGCTAGTGCACCGACTCCTATCTTCTTTGGGGGATGGGTGTACCGTCTCTTCAAGCACTTCGCCCACATACCTAGGTCATTTGAGAGGAGCCCATGGTCGGGTATGGTGGATATACACATATGCCGCTCAATGAACCTGATTTATGAGGCGGAAGACGGGACGGTAAGCTTTCAAAGGATGCAAGGTCATGCATGGAACCCGCAAGAAGCGCTTGTCCTCCAAGCTCCGCAACATCATCAGTACCAATACCAACCCCATGGTGATCCGGGCCAATAATCCTCCTCGGGAGGCGGTTTTCCTAACTTTCAAAGTTTGCATGATTTGTTGCAGGAAAACCTTATGTGCACCAGGAACACCTATAACATGGCGAGCAACACCTACCACCGGGTCGGAGCTATCGAAAGAAACATATCCGATATCCAAGATGATATTGGATATATTCGAGACCACATTGCACGCCATGGAGGGGATGATGATGATGATGATGACGATGACGATGCCATGGAATAGGCGGGAGGTGCGGAGGAAGAGGAGGTTGTTTCAGGTTAACCCTTTTTCACTCTTGAACAATTGATGGCCTGCGTGCCAAGTGTTGAACAATTTACTTTCCCTAACTTCTTTTATTTTCTGCATTTATTTTTCTTTTAACTTTGACATGGATGTTAACTTTGGTAAAAGTAGGATGTTTGCTATGTTTTGGTGGAGTGTTTACTGATTAAATAGGTACAAACGAGGCTTAAAGTACTAAGCATTAGTACTCTTAAAGCCGGGACAGGGAAAACGAAGAAAGAAACCTGTTTTTCAACTTTGCAGACTGTCCACACGGGGTCGTGTCCAGCCGACACGCCCCCGTGCCCACTCCCCTGAACCTGCTGATTGTTTTATTTCTGCAGACCTTGACAGACACGGGGTCATGTCCAACCAACACGCCCCCGTGTTCACCTTCTGTAAGTTTTCGTTACTGGCACCTGAGCACGGGGTCGTGTCCACTCAACACGGGGCCGTGCCCAGGTAACCAGTAACACAAAATTTTTGCTTTTCACACATTTTACACATTCAATCAACCTAAAAACTTATTTTTGGGACACATTGAGGACAATGTGTAATTTAAGTGTGGGGGGGATGCTAAAACCTTGAATCTTGCAAGTCCTAAATACAAGCCTTACACAAAACTCTATTGGAAATGCTAATCACCCCAAATTTTTTCAAAAATTTTCATTTTTTTTCTTGTCTAGGTTTAACTCGGGAATTTCAAGTTCTAAAAAGGTTATATTTTTACGAATTTACAACCGATAGCGTCGTGATAAAAAGAACCAACATAAGAAAATTATGAAAAGGCATGACAAGCTTAGTTAAAATTTAATTATATATACTTGATCACATAAAAACCCATTCCCACAAAAGTGAGTTTTGAGCCTTTATTGAGCATACAATTACATATCATTAGACTAAATGCTCATTTTTCATTTCTTGTGTGAATAGCCACTTGGTTCTTACGACTCTAGAACTTGCCATGACGATACATTCCCGGTCCTTACCGACTTAAACCCGAGTAAGTAAATGATGGAGGCATTAGGACTAACCCTTTTTATTTCTACACCATTATTTTTCTTTTTTTTACCACCTACCCAAAATCCCCCTAGTTAGCCCCTTTGAGCCTAAACCTTTACATTTCATAACCCAAACCAAACACCCTTTTACCCACCAAAACCTTTTTATTTTTAACCCTTTGTTTTAGTAACAAGTTCAGTTTTTCGTATGACTTTCAAAAAAAAAAAATTTGTTGATGATGAAGCAAAAGAAAATAAACAAACAAGTTCATCAAAAATAACTTTGTTTGAATAATAGCTTCATCAAAAAAAGTTACAAAAATAGAAAGTCTTACGAAAACCGACACTTGTTACGCTTTTCGCCCTTTTTCTACTAACCACTAACCACCAACCCAACCACCTCCCTTTAACCCAAGCCTAACCCTTCACCCACAAAGTCCTCTTGATATTTACAAAGGTATATAAGTTAAAAAGGAGGAGGATTGATTGCTTGGCAAGCCTATGGTAGGAGTAAGTTCCATGCCGCTCTCGAGTGATCCACAAAAATACATTTTCGGCCGAGTGTTGAGTGATCCCCGTGAGGTATGTGAACTTGTATATAAATAGAATTTTAAAGAGGCATGTTATGCCCTAATAAGTAATTTATCTTATGAAAAGTTTTAAATAAATCATGACGAATAGGATTGTAAATAAATAAAAATTAAATTAAATAAAGAATCTTGGAAATCCCGACACTCTACGACAAGCCCAAAAACCTTCTTCTCAACCCATTCCATTTGGGAGTGTAATAGCCACATATTAAAGAGTTTTGCTTGAGGACAAGCAAAGATTCAAGTGTGGGGGTATTTGATGTGTTAAAAATGCAACATATAAATTTCATCAAATGAGGCATAAAACTAACCCTTTTTTAGTACTAATATTGGAAAAAGTGTGCTTTTGTCTTCCTTTTGTATTTTCAGGATTAAATGAGCTCAAATTAACAAAAGAAGCAAAAAGACATCAAAATCTAACATAAATACAAGAAAAGGAACAAGACGTGACATGCCCGACCCTACGACAGCATATTCCCAAGCAAAACAAGAGATCAGAAGCCTGAACACGCCCCGTGCTCAGCCAGCACGGGGGCGTGCCCAAGTGTCAGCAGAAAAGACAAAGTGGTAGAAGCTTCTATTGCCCACCACGGGGCCGTGCTCAGCGGACACGGGGCCGTGGTCAACTATAAGATTCGCACAATCCAGCAAATCTGCATAGTACAAAGATTCTTCTGCACCACGGGGTCGTGCTCAGCGGACACGGGGGCGTGGTCAACTAAAAAGACAAAACTGCATTAAATGAAGAAAGAGAAGGATGTGGACACGGGGCCGTGCCCACTGGACACGGGGCCGTGCCCACTGGACACGGGGCCGTGCCCGAGCTTCTGTTCAGCCTATAAATAGAAGTGCTTGGCTAAAGCTCAAACCATCCCTTGGCACACCACCTCTCTCACACTTCACCCACCACCCACCACCACCATAACACCATCATCCACCTCCATCATCCATTGTCCATCGTAGAGTGTGTGAGTCATCTCGGGATCCAAGATTGATCGTAAGAGTTCTTGACAATCAAGGCCATGCTTGCCTAAGTCTCTTACATCACTTGGTGAAGACAAAGTGTCTAGTGTAATACTTTTTATTTCTAATCTTTTCGCACTTTTTATTTGGTTTCGTATTAATGACTTTAATAACTAGTTGCTTATGTTGAAGGTGATTTTTCCTTATCGTTTGTTCGTGGTGTCTTGGCATTATTTTACTGTCTATATAAAATAAAAGATTTTCACCATTCATATCTCCACGGTCTATATGGAGGTATGTTGGCTACCTGGTCGGGGGTTAAGGGAACGGGTTGGTAAAGGTCTTGCCATTGTTCAGCGTTTAGAGGTCCTGCAATAGACCTGGGTCAAATTTAGTAGGACCTCCTTCAATACTTAACGGTATTGGATGGCGGGGGTCCAAACTCTTTGACCCCCTCATAAGTTAACTACTATTAATACTATAACCCGGCTATTTAGGACTGTATCCCTGCTGACTCAGACTACTTAGTCGAGGGTAACGTCACCTCCAAAAGAGGGGCCTACCATAATTTGCATTAATAACTTAATTTATTATCTTCCAATAATCCACCCTTTTAGGATTGTATCCTTGCTGACTCAAACTACTGGGGTGAGGGTAACGTCACCTTCAAAAGAGGGGCCTACTACAAAAACTAAGATAATCTCTTAAAATAGTGCAAAAGTGCGGAAATAATCAAAGGTTAGACTAGATACAAGTCGGAACCAAGTGATTCATCTTGTCTATCTTTTTTTTTTCTTTTTTTTTTTCAGCATTTTAGTTAGTTTTTATTTTTCTTAGTTTAAAACATTTTTCTAAACTTTTTGATTTGATTAGACGTTGAGGATAAACTGGTACTAAATGCTCTTGTGTCCTTGGACAACCTCGGTATCTTACTAACACTATACTACGCTCACGATGGGTGCACTTGCCCATATGTGTGTCTAGTGTTAGTAAATATCGTGTTTTATAAATTTAAAACTTGACTAAAAAGTGTTAAAGGGGCTTAAAATATACACCTAATATATATAACACTTCACACGCATCAGTACTTTTACTTATCAATTTTGATTAAGCAATTATTTAAACATGTAGTAAACATCATACCACTCCAACATAGAGTACAATATTCTAATGCATACTTTTACCAAATAACATGGCCAACCAAATTCCACATGAATTCCATCTAAAAATAGATTTCTCATGTTTATTTATCATCAAATACATCATATCCCCATATTATACGATTTCATCCATTACTTGCATACCATTTCATCTATTAATCTCACCTAGGCATTTCATCAAACACTTGGTGTGCATGCCACAGTTTATGCATAATGTACAAGTGTTTCATGCTTTACTTCCTACTTCATGCTTTCATTCATCAATTAACACAAAAACATCAACAAATTCATATCACATTCATTCTACCTAACAAGAACGCATTACATACAACATAGCACAACAAAATTTGAACAAGGATTGGACATGGGTGAAAAACCCATGCCGCCATCTTCACCACTAGAAGTGGGTTTCACCTCCAAACATCAAATTGCCCCAAACCACGCATAATCCATGTCCTATATGCTGATTCTAACACATACTCATACTCAATTTCATACAATTTCGCGATTTCTAACATAACCAACTTCGTGCATAATCACCAATCTAAATTTTAAGACATACCTTATGATCCCCTTGTAAAGGTGATCATTAATCCATGTTCGGTTGTGAATTTAAGCCTTGATTAACCCTTCAATTTGATGGTTTTAGTTGAGTTAGGGTTTTGGCTCTTTGGAGCTCCTGAACATTCAAGAACACACACGAAGTGTGTGTTTGTGTGTGGTGATATTTCATTTTAATAACCCAACTTCCATCTTGTTCCATTTAGCCCCTCATGTTTGTCACTTAACATTATTTGCACTACTTTTCGTCATTTAATACTTTTAACCACACACTTAACTAGGTTAAATAGCCTAGTTATTTATTTCATGCTAAGTCATATAGGAACAATACAACAAATATAAACATTCGGGTTTTGGGGTGTTACAGTTAATAAAACACGTATAGGTCACGACGCTATTTAAGCAAAACCCGGTGAAGTTTACGGCGCAAGAAACGCAAAGTTGTGAGTTCATGCTCCCCCTTTTTCTTTTAACTGTTTTCAGTTTTATAACTTCGGGGGTGAAGTACATGTTACTAAATGATTACAGAAAAGTGAGTTTATGTCCCCACTTTTAATCTTTTACATACTTTTTAAACTTGAGGAAAATACATGTGTTATAGTATGAGGGATACAAGAAATGAGGAATGATACTTGAAATTGTGTCGCGAATAGGGTACCAGAAGCACCATTAATCGTGTACATACTAAGACCGTAGAACAAAAGGTTAGATCTAATGGGTTTTCGGGCAGCCACACTCTTGGTGATAACTAGTACCAAGCAGTGCTTTTGTGTCTCAGTCGTGAATCGACAACTAGAAAAATGCCTATAGTTTGGATGCTTCCTATGTCGTGTCACATGTTAATGGCCTTGCAACCCATTAACAACCTTGATACATACAGAAATACTTGATACATACAAAATTACATACCATTTTTCATACAAAGTGTACAAACGTTCAATACAAAAATTGCATGAATTCACACCAACATTATGTTGACGTTTTTCCAAAAACTCACATGTATTTCAGGTAACTAAAGTGGATGTGCGCGCGGTCATACTCTTGCTCTTGGATGTTGTTTATGTTTGTCTTTGAATAAAGTTGTAAACTTTTCAGACAAAATGTTGTCTTGTGATGTAAACACTTAACCTATGTTTTCAGTTATGTAATGTTGGCATTTGAAGTTATTTTTACGAGCATGTAGTATGTTTACCACTCGTATGCAATGAGAACCTTTCATGATCACACCTCGTGCTTCCGCCTTAGAAAGGGGTGTGACAGATTGGTATCAGAGCTGCGATTGTAGTGAACCAGGATTCCTTCTCGAGTCTAGACTACAATCTCTATGATCCTTTCACGAAAACAATTTTTCAAAGAGTTTTCATTGCATAAAACTTTCCACGACATCCACTACCTGAAACTGTTACAAAGAGTCAAGAAAAGACACTATGAGACTTAGGGTGCACTGGAGTAGCATTTGTCTTTGATTAAGAATTACTTGCGATTATGTGTGATAATTGATATTTACATATACTAGAAACAGAATATCACAGGTACTCGTGACTTTACCTGAAATTAGTGGCCTATCTAAAGGAAGTGATCCGATGATGAAATGAACTGTGCGGACTGTGCAAGGACTTACGTAATTATGGATGCATACATAATTATGGAATTCAGTGCACAGAAACCACACCAAGTCTTGTCACGTATCATAAGAGATTCCTTCAAATACAAGAGAAGGTCAAACGTGAACACCCTTCCCCCAGCCTATTAAATACTCTTTTGGAGTAATGATTTAGGGTATAAAGACAAGAACCGCCAATGTGAAGTAAGATATTTTGTCCTTTACATATATTAAACTTGTACTTTGGGGAGATGTAGCCCTTATGCATTTTGTTTAATTCGCAAACAATGATGTAACAAGTTGCCCTGATATGTGTAAAGACTCGGTGAATATCTTATGACACATCAGTATTTATCTATTTATGCATGCTTGTTGTTGTATGAATTGATTTATTTGGCGGATTGTTTGATGTCACTTATGTGGTATATGCCTGTGTATATATACTACTACTGTCTCGTATGACGATATCAAACAAATGTCTAACCCTGTTGTGTTATGTTCCAAAGAACATGGCACCTAGGAGAGCTGTGATCAATCAAGGTTCCGATCAACCTCCTCCTCCTCTGCCGAGGACTGCTGAAGAACTGAACGCCCTACTGGAGGAAAGGATCTCAGCAGCTATCGCCCAATACGAGGCGAACCGCACCGAACAAAGTGGAGGACCAAGCAATGCTAGACGTAATGGGAATGGAGATTCATCTGGAGGAAACGCAGCTCAGGGCTGCACTTTCAAGCAGTTTCTCGATTGCAAGCCACTAAACTACGACGGCACTGGAGGTGCAGTGGCGTTTGTACGCTGGACGGAGAAGACTGATGCCACTATCCGCATGAGCAAGTGTACCGCGGATCAGCAAGTCACGTTTGCTACGGGGTTGTTTGTTGATGAAGCTTTGACTTGGTGGAATTTGCAAGTCCAGACTCTGGGTGTTGATGCTGCGTACGACATGACGTGGGATGAACTAAAGGAACGTATGAGAGAAAAATATTGCTCACGTGCTGAACTCCAAAGGTTGGAGACTGAGTTCTGGCACTTGACCATGGAAGGTGCTGACATTACTGGTTATACCCGAAGGTTCCACGATTTGTCGAGAGTGATCCCCTACATTGTGACTCCTGAATTTAAGCGCGTTGAACGCTACATTTGGGGATTGGCCTCAGAATTTTACAGCATGGTAACTTCGGCCAAACCTCAAACGATCACTGAGGCTATTACTCTGGCTGTCAGCCTTACTGAAGATGCTGTTCGAATGAAGAAGTTATCGTTGAACCCAACCGAAAAGACCGAGACGCATGCTGAGTCATCTGGTGACAAGAAAAGAAAGCATGCGAACCTAAATCAAGCGACACGTAACAACAAGGGTTCCAACAACAAGAAGCGAGACTCCAACCCACCTCAGGAGGCGAAAACTCTTGCAACCATGAATGACGCACCTGCCAAAAGGTACCTGGGCACTCTGCCCATCTGCAACCAGTGCAAGCGTCATCATGAAGGAGTTTTTCGCATTCCAAAATGCGATAAGTGTGGAAAATGGGTCACCATACTGAGGATTGTTGGGGAAAAGGAAGGAACGGGAATGGAAACCGCAACGGTGCTGGTAATAGAAACAATGGTGGAAGTGGAAAAGGCAATGATAACCGGAATGGTAGTGGAACTGGGCAGAACCAAGGATGCTTCAGTTGTGGAAGCAAGGATCATTTCGTAAAAGACTGCCCAAGGGGGAACAATGCTCAGGCTCGAGCGTTTGTGATTGGAGCAAAGAACGCACGTGAGGACCCTAATGTGGTCACCGGTACGTTTCTCATTAACAATCACTTCGCATCCATATTATTTGACACTGGTGCCGATTATAGCTTCATGTCTGTAGAATTTAAACGTATGCTTGGAATAGAATCTAGTAGATTAGATATTCCTTATTCCATAGAACTAGCTAATGGTAAACTAGTTGAATCAAGAGAAGTCGTTAGAGGTTGCACATTAGAACTTGGTGAGCAAAGATTTAACATCGATCTCTTACCTATTCAATTGGGTAGCTTCGATGTAGTGGTCGGAATGGACTGGTTGTCCAAGAACAAAGCTGAAGTTGTTTGTCACGAGAAAATCATTCGCATCCCTCTGACGAATGGTGAAACTCTCATCGTGCATGGAGAAAAACGAGACGCGCCTCTGCGAATCATCAGTTGTATGAAGGCATAGAAGTGCTTAAGGAAAGGATGTGTTGCCTTCCTAGCGCACGTTGTAGATAAGAAGGCTGAGGAGCCAAAACTCGAAGACATTCCTGTGGTGAAGGAATTCCCTGATGTTTTTCCCGAAGATCTGCCAGGACTACCTCCGCAACGACAAGTCAAATTCCGTATAGACTTGGTTCCAGGAGCCGCTCCTGTAGCCAAGGCACCCTATCAGCTTGCACCATCCGAGATGCAGGAATTATCTACACAACTCTAGGAGTTGTTGGATAAAGGATTCATAAGGCCAAGCTTCTCGCCTTGGGGAGCTCCAGTATTGTTCGTGAAGAAGAAGGATGGAACACTGCGGATGTGTATTGATTACAGAGAACTGAACAAGCTCACTGTCAAGAATCGGTACCCGTTACCGAGGATTGATGACTTATTCGATCAATTGCAAGGATCGAGCTACTATTCCAAGATCGACCTTCGATCTGGATACCATCAGTTAAGGATTCAAGAGGAAAGCGTACCAAAGACTGCATTCTGAACGCGTTATGGACATTACGAGTTCCTTGTGATGCCATTCGGACTGGCGAACGCGCCAGCGGTATTTATGGATCTGATGAATCGTGTATGCAAACCATATCTCGATAAATTCATGATTGTATTTATCGATGATATCCTGATCTACTCACGAACGAGAGAAGAGCACGAGCAACATCTCAGGACCATTCTGGAACTACCGAAGAAAGAGAAACTTTATACAAAGTTTTCAAAGTGCGAATTTTGGATTCGCGAAGTACTGTTCCTTGGTCACGTTGTGAACGAGAAGGGCATTCATGTAGACCCATCCAAGATTGAAGCAATAAAGAATTGGGAAGCCCCCAAAACCCCAACTGAAGTTTGACAATTTTTGGGCTTAGCGGGCTATTACCGACGGTTTATTGAGAATTTATGCAAAATAGCTCAACCGCTGACTACCCTTACACAGAAAGACAAGAAGTACGACTGGGGTGATAAGCAGGACGAAGCCTTCCAACTACTCAAAAATAAGCTATGTGGTGTACCAATACTATCCTTACCCGAAGGCATAGAAGACTGCGTGGTATACTACGACGCTTCGCGTCAAGGTTTGGGTTGCGTGTTCATGCAACATTAAAAAGTCATCGCTTACGCTTCAAGACAGTTGAAGGTACATGAAAGGAATTACACCACGCATGACTTGGAGCTAGGCGCGGTGGTATTCGCCTTGAAGATATGGCGACACTACTTATATGGTACACGATGTACAATCTTCACAGATCACAAAAGCCTACAACACATATTTGATCAGAAGGAATTAAATATGCGTCAGCGACGATGGGTCGAACTGCTGAACGATTATGACTGTTAGATTAAGTACCATCCTGGAAAGGCAAACGTTGTAGCAGATGCGTTAAGTCGAAAAGAAAGGGTTAAGACCCTAAGGGTTCGAGCATTGGAAATGACTATTCAAACGAACCTCACTGCACGCATTCATGACGCACAACAAGAAGCCCTTAAGATGGAGAATCGAAGAACAGAATACCTCCGAGGTATGTTGAAATATTTGGTGCCAAACAAAGAGGGAACCTTGTACTTTAAGGAGCGCATTTGGGTTCTGCTCTATGGCAGTAATCAAGAAGTCATCCTTAATGAAGCTCACAAGTCAAGATACTCGATCCATCCAGGATCGGACAAAATGTATCAAGACTTGAAAGATTACTATTGGTGGCTGAGACTTAAAAGCGATGTTGCTAACTATGTTGGAAAGTGCCTAACCTGTGCTAAGGTTAAGGCTGAATATCAGAAACCATCTGGGCTACTGCAACAACCAGAGATACCCATGTGGAAGTGGGAATAAATCTCGATGGACTTCATAACGAAATTACCAAGGACCCCGAGAGGGCACGATATGATATGGGTGATAGTTGATCGATTGATGAAATCTGCGCATTTCCTACCGATCTGAGAGAAGGATAGCACTGGAAAGCTTGCTGAACTATACTTGAAAGAAATCGTGGCACGTCATAGAGTGCCTATCTCAATTATTTCAGACAGAGATGGACGTTTTGTCTCAAGGATCTGGCAATCCTTTCAGGAAGCCTTTGGATCTCAACTAGATCTAAGCACGGCCTTCCCTCCGCAAACAGACGGCCAGAGCGAACGGACTATACAAACACTAGAAGATATGCTTCGCGCATGTGTTATGGACCTTGGCGGCGGCTGGGATACTCATCTACCCTTAGTTGAGTTTTCCTACAATAACAGTTACCATACAAGCATAAAAGCCGCACCGTTCGAAGCTCTGTAAGGCCGCAAGTGCCGCTCGCCATTATGTTGGGCAGACGCTGGAGACGAACGTATGGTTGGTCCTGAACTTGTGCAAGAGACAACCGACAAGATTATGCAGATCCGAGAACGCATTAAGGCGGCTCGAGATCGACAAAAGAGCTACGCTGATCGAAGACGAAAACCCTTAGAATTTAAAGTGGGAGACAAAGTTTTGTTAAAGGTCTCACCTTGGAAGGGCGTAGTAAGATTTGGAAAACGTGAAAAAATGAACCCACGATACATCGGACCATTCAAGATTTTGGAGAGAATTGGTACCATGGCATACAAGTTGAAATTACCGGAAGAACTTTACGGAGTACATGATACGTTTCATGTGTCCAACCTCAAGAAGTGTCCAACCCAAGAAACAGTAGTCATCCATGCGGATGAAGTGCATATCGACGACACACTCCGATTTACAGAAAAACCCATTGAGGTTACGGACTGGAAAGTCAACAAGACCAGAAGGAGTAGTGTCAAGCTTGTCAAAGTACGTTGGAACTCTAAGCACGGACCCGAGTACACGTGGGAACGTGAAGTTTAAAGAAAAGTACCCCCACCTGTTCAAGAAAACTCCTGCAAGAGATAGATCAGCCTGAATTTCAGGACGAAATTCTTTTAACGGGGGGAGACTGTGACAACTGGCACAGAACCGGTAATTTCCGTACAATTTAATTATTATTTAATATCTGCAGTTATGTGATTAAATGTCAACATTGATTGATTTCATGCTATACTTGTGAATCCATGCACGTTTTATACTACAAATATTGCTTTATGCATTAATGATAACGTTGCGTCAGAAATACTAATAAACTCACCGGTAAGGCACATTGTGTCAACAATTATGCAGAAAGCAGTCAGAGAATAGAATTGGAGCCTAGGTGTAGGTCTAACGTCAAGAATACATTAAAACCCAAGAGTATATACAAGGGTTAACATATAGACTTTCCGGAAGCTAGAATATGCACTAAAAAGCACCCGAAACGCACTTTAAATGCATAATTCTGTACAAATCAGCAATAATCAGCTTTCTAACACATAAATATTATGCAGAATTCATGTGTTATTATCCAGAATACCCTCCTAAGTGTTGGGAATTAAAAGGGTCACAAAAGGGTAGATAAAGGACACTAACCGGTGCAATTTAGCACTTTAACGAACCGGTATCTAACCGAACAACCGGACATTACCCGGAACATCAAAATATTACTAGAAGCATTGTTTTAATGTTTCTGAACTAGTTATGGTCCCCGAGCACCATAACACCCCTTATAACATAATAACACATCAAGTCCCTAAACTATACACTTGAAACTAACTTATTTATGTAACTAGCAAATTAAAATTACACATTACCCCCCCCCCCCCTATATAGTGGACGGTCACATGAGGGTGGCCCCACCAAATATTTGCCAAGATCCTACAATATCCATTATGATCTTGTTTGGATTTATTGAGATTACATAAGATATTTCTTGGATTCTTTATGATAAGGAAATCTTGCAAGCATTATAAGTATCACCATTCAACACCACACCTCCCTCCTCCCTTCTCCCACCTACGGCCGTGAGCCACCACCATCTTCATCCATTGTTCATCCATTCCAAGCTTAACCTAAGGTGCAACAAGGTGTTTAAAGAGGTTTAGAGCTTGTAGATCTTGAAGAACCTTCTCCAATTGCTTTTACCCACCATCTTTGTCATCTTCATCTTCAAGTGTCCTTCCCTAGCCCTTGTGCTAGTAGTAAGCTCCTTGTAACTTGTTACTTCATATTTTGTTGGTTAAAAGATGATGAACAATGATAAACTTGAAGAACACAAAAGAACATGATCATGATACTTTAACATAAGCTTAAAAATATATGAATACATGTTGAACATGTTGAATTGCTTCTTGTTGATTGATTATTTGTGTTAGCGATGTTAGACATCATAAGAAACCTACTAGATTGTGATTAAACACATGATCTAGTAAGTTAAAGTGGTGATCTTGTGAAAGACCAAGATCTTCATGCCTTATGTCTTCATGAACTTGAATGATGAAATTGATTTTCATATGTAAAGGTGATTTAAACAAAATACAAATCTTGTAAATAGATGATTACAAAAATAATTTTCTCAAGAAACCAAGTTTATTTACAAGATTTACAAAGTCAAGATTTCTAAGTAAACTAATAATATTTTTAGTGTTTAAACAAGACTAGGAACATGATTGTAACAAGAAAAATACAAAAGAAATATTTTTTAAAAAAAAATCATCTTACAAGTTGTAAATGACTAAGCCTTTCAATAAAGTGATTTACAAACAAATAACCATGTTTTTAAGGGTAACTAAACCTACTAAATAACATGGTAAGTTACTACAAGTTTTTACAAAAACTTCAAGTTCATGATATAGTGTAATATACTTGATTTTGACACTCGGTAAGTGTTAAATGAGTTGATGATTGTTGTGATGGTTTAAAAGAAAATAAACACATGTTTTGAAAACATGGGAAACCTCCATTTTTAGGGGAAACTCTGTCAAAATTTCTATAAATTTTGACACTTAGAAAAATATAAGTTTTGGTGAAACTTATTCCCTAAAAATTCACCTAAAAATATTTACCAAGGTTTCCCTAATTTTTATGTAAACTTCAAGTTAAGAAATGATGATTTCTTCAAGATAAGAATTGATATTAAGTATTTATATTTTTGAGAAAGATATATATATTTATTGATCACCAAATTTTGTGCTAAGTGTATGTAGTATGTATTATACGTAAATAGTGTATTAGGACTTGAAAATACACTAAATACTCCTAAGGAGGGGGGGGGGGATATTTATGAAAATACATTAACATCCCCGACTCATTAAACAACAAAATTCTTAACACACATTTTGTTTAAAATGTCAAAAGAATGGTTGATTAAATAGAGTTAACATGCAATTTCTAAAAAACAAAATTTGGGAACACTACAACACGTCCATGATCAAGCCATGGACCGAGCACGGACCCTCCTAACAACACTTGCACTTTCTACACTTTATGTTCGTCTTTGAGCATTCTTATCAATTGTGATTCTTGTGTTACTTGGTTGAGTTTGTTCTTGCAAATTCATTTAGCTCAATCCATGGTTGAACGGTACCAACATTATTTCTTCTATTCCCGGTTTCTTTAAATTTTTTATCTTGTTTAACCACATCATACTTGTTTTATGTTTGTTGCAAAATCTTAGACTTCATTCATTGAAATGAGTTAGAATTGGTCTAGACCTACGATCGATAATTAACTGAATCAGTTTTCATTATAGCTAGACAAACCAAACTATTCATAATTGACACAACGGTTATAGGTTTGTATAATCTATAATAATCATACTTGACTGACTCATATTCCAATATCATGCCATTTTCCAACAAAATTATTTAATGAGTTGACCAATTTTCAAGTAATTCAGCCCTCTATCATGCCATTTTCCAATATCTTCATTTTCAATCCATTAACATCCCCTACAACACATCCAATCTTCAAGGTTAACACCAACTTGTTTTCTGTTTTTCCATTTCTTGATCCCGGTTGACCAGATTCGCGTCTCGGTGCTTCGTTTAGCTCCCGATTAGCTCCTTAAACTCTTTTAGACATGCAAAACAGAAATCCCATTAAAAGTAGGCTATTCAAGATTAAAAGCTACGTAAAAACATCAACTTAAGCATAAACGATCACCGGTTTTCGACCACTTATCACATCCCCACACTTGTTGTTTGCTTGCCCTCAAGCAAATCTGTTTTTCACTTTCACGTGGGTCAAACGAAAAACACACGTCCCATTCCCGAGACTCAAGTTAAAGTCTAATGTCATACCCGATTCAAACTTTTTACAATTTTTGAACATATTTAGCACTAGATAATTAATCATATAAGAATGGTTATCCAAGATTAACCCGCCCTTGAAATAATAAACCATGTACATCCCTTACAATGTTCTCTCCACTCGGTTTAAAATTTGGCTAATAGATAATGAATCAGCACTTTTCAAGTAATCTCTCAAAGACTGATTAGAACACGTACCTGCATATGCTTGCAACTCAATCATTCTCCACCACCGAACACGAATACTAAGCATAAGTCAAAAGGTCTTTGAAGGGTTGTAATAGGGCAAGGCGAAGGGTAGGAAATAGGGTATTTTAAAGTGGCGAAGGTGAACACGGGGGTGTGCCCAATGCATTTCGTTACATCGGACATGTAAATCCTAACCTAAGATAAGGCATGATTGCACATAACCATTTCGCAAAGTCAAATTTTATCATCACTCGACAATTTACGAATTCGAAACAAATGCAAGACAATTATCAAAGATTTCAAATACTAAACAATTTGTCACAAAAGCAAATCAAAATACAAATGCATAAACCCTAGAATTCTTACAAAAATCTACACCAGGGTGAAACCGAGGAGACTAGCCGCTCATGGTTGAAGGGACGCGATCACCGGATGACGAGCACGAACTCCGAGCCATGACCTTGAGTCTTAGAGGAATGATGGAAGTTAAGGTTTAGGGTGTGGATGATGAATGGATGAATATGATGGTGGTGAATGGGATGAAGATGATGGTGATGGTGAACTAGGGTTTTGAAGTGTGGATGGTGATGGGTTAGAAGTGATTAGGATGGTGTTAGGGATGATTAGAGGTGAAGAGATATGAAAAAGATGATAGGGAATGGTCCAAGATGTGTGTTTTATCGTCCTCAACTCATAAACCCCGAAAATTGGTCAGAACCACACTTAAAAACCGTCCCCAACTCATTAAACAACAAAATTCGCAACACACATACAGGGAGGGCGTGGCCGACGGCCATTTAGGGAGAAGATTGGGAGAAGATGAGTTTTGAAGTTACAGAGAGAAGAAGAAGGGAGAAGATTGGGTGAAATTGACTAAAATACCCTTTTTCTTTATTTTAACTTTTGTCACATGTCATAATCATATTGTTTCATATCCTTCCTAGCCAAAATAAACTTCCTATTTGATCCTCACCCACAAAAATCCAGCACAAAAAAAATGTTATACAACATAGATATACAACACATTTTAGTGGGTTTTTTTAGTCTTCATATTTTATATAGCAATACGGTACTCAAATTAAAGATAAAAGACGCTCGATTTTACGGTGAATTTTTTATGAAAAAATAATGTTGTATAAAAAAGTTATGAACGTTTAAAAAATAGGGGTGAAATATGCATTAGCCTTGCCTGTGGAGAGAGAAAGTCCATATATAGGATTTTTCCAAGATACCCTTACACTTCTCCTTTCTCCTACGCTTTCATCTTAACCATTGATTTGAAAAATGAATGGTTAAGATTTCTTCTCATCCTACTTAGGCAAAATAAACTTTTTATTTAAACGTACCCTGGATTTTTGTACTATATTTTTGTGCTAAATTTTTTTGTCTTATTTTTTTTTCTCAATTTTTTGTGCTGGATTTTTTTGTACTACACTTTTTTGCTGAATTTTTTCGTGCTATATTTTTTTGTACTAGATTTTTTTGTGCTATATTTTTTTGTACTACATTTTTTGTGCTATATTTTTTTGTACAAGATTTTTTGTGCTAGATTTTTTGTACTACATTTTTTTGTTGTATTTTTAAAAAACAAAAGGGGTGTCACATGTCATCATCACAATCCTTCTTAGGCTACTTAGGCAAAATCCACTTTTTAGTGGATCCTTCCCCTATATATATATATATATATATAGGGTTAGGTTAACGTACAATATCTCTTATCGTACAATATGTGCGCGCTCATCTCAGCCGTTAGATCTTCATTCCACATTGAAATCGCATGTTGGTTTTTTGTTACAATTTCGCTTGTTGGTTTTTTAACATGCGAATTCATCACATGCGAAATTGTTACAAAAAACCAACATGCGATTTCATCAAAATTATCACATGCGAAATTGTTACAAAAACTAACATGCGATTTCATCAAAATTATCACATGCGATTTCATCCATGTTATTTTATAACATGCGATTTCACATCGCGTACGTTAAGGGATATTTTACAGTACACTTTCTCTCTCTCTCTATATATATATATATATATATCTAACATGATATTAAATTTATCGATATCCAACCGCGATAACTGATATCTCAAATATCGGTCCTTGACCAATATCCAATATTTTACCGCATTAACTACTTAGTGTATGAGTAGATTGGAGAATATGTCTACAAAAGGTGGAGTGGTTATATGTTAAATGTGAAGTGAGTGAATTTATACTTTAATTTGAAGGGATGTATGTTATATGCAATGAGTTAAGACATTGTTTAATGTATTAGTCTGTGTAATATATCTATTGACAAGGAGCGCCTCACTATATACCGTGTTATGTCAACCGGTTGTTTTGGACACTTTGTATTATGTAAGAATATGTAATTTAATTTTCAGTTTGAGTAAATATATAATTAGGGTTTTAAATAAGGGGTATATGTAATAGGGAGGGTTATCTTGAAAACGCTAAATACCAGTGGCGGACCCAGAAATTTTTTTCATGGGGTGCGGAACATTTATAGGATTTTATTCCCCCTAGCTATATAATAATTTTTTCGATTCGTAGCGGACCGGATCGGGTTATGTAAAAAAACAAACTCAAATTCATATAATCATTAAAAGCACGTCAAATGTAATTACAAACATATTTTCTCAAACACCGTGTTTAGGAGTTTTGGAAGAGGATTCTCCACCTTTCATTTTTAAAAACCGTTCCATAATAAAATTACACATAATTCCTATTTATAAAACCAAAATAAATCATTCTATTCTAATCTAAATTATAAACAATCACTAACTTTTTACGAACAATTTCATCTTTTTATTTAGTAACATATTTTATGGTTTTCGATTAATGTAATACGTGATGATATTCTTTTGTGCATGCTACTTTAATTATTGGGTTTTATTTTTTCATTTTTATACGGAATGTCGATACCATACCTATACGGTAATAAATCAAACCGATATCAACCAAATATAGGGCAACTCCACTAGTTAAGATATCATATTGTAGGTTTAGTATATATATATATATACTAAACCTACAATATGATATCTTAACTAGTGGAATTTCCCTATATTTGGTTATATATATATATATATAGGGAGCCGCTAAAATAGAAATCATCCCCAGTTGTAAGAACCGCGAGAACCACTCTCAACCAATCAGATTCTGCCACTCAAAAGGGTAGTTTGGTCATTTACCACCAAATGTCATTTCTCTACATCTCTCCTCATTTATATTGTCAGAACTCTTCTCTCTCCACATTTTTAAATACCCATCTCTCATTTTTGAAATCTCTCTCCACCTTTTTAAAAACCCATCTCTCATTTATGAAACCTCATCTGGTTGTTTCTGCCGGCGACCACCGCCTGGTTAAAACGAAGATGGTGATGATGACGTTTGATGGTGAGGATGAAACCGCCACCCACCCTTGTTTCTCTCTCTCTCTCACACTCTTTCACCCCTATTTCTCTCACTCTCTCTCACACCCCTATTTCTCTCACTCTCTCTCACACCCCTGTTTCTCTCTCTGTCACACTCGTTCACCACCTTGAAACACTTTGTTTTTGGGGGTTCCGACGCACATAGTACCAGATTTCAGAGAAAAGAGGAAGAATCGATGTAGAGAGAGTGTGTCCGAGGAGAGAGAAAGAGAGTCCGAGGAGAGAGAAAGATTGGGGTTTGATCTGATGGTGGTGAACGATTTAGCTCCGGCAGACCTCCAGTATGTTTTGGGGGTTTGATCTGATGGTGGGGGTTTGATCTGGTGATTTTGATGTTTTTGGTTCTGATCTTGTGTCCCTGCTTACGGCTGATTTTTTGATGTTCTGGTGATTTTTTGATGATGCTGGTTCTTTTGATGTTTACGACTGATTTTTTGATGATGCTGGTTATTTTTTGGTTCTGATCTTGTGTCCTTGTTTACTGCTGATTTTTTGATGTTCTGGTGATTTTTTGATGTTTACGACTGATTTTTTGATGTTCTGGTGATTTTTTGATGACGCGGGTTATTTTGATGTTTACAGCTGATTTTTTGATGATGCTAGTTATTTTGATGTTTACGGCTGATTTTTTGATGATGGTGGTTATTTGATCGGTTGGATTTGGGTGGCGATGATGAAAAAAAAAACCTAGATTTTGATGACGATGGCACGGCAACGATGGTGGAGGGTAGGTTTTTGAACCTGCAACCCCACTTTGCAACCTTTTGACTATCGGAAAATCTGAGCCAAACCCCGTTTTTTTCGAGATACACTTTTGTTTTGATGTTATTGGTTTTTTTATATTTTTTTCCCTAGTAGATGACGATAACAATCCATTTGAGACACCTATTGAGTTTGCCATTTCTGGGTGCGTTCGTTTTGCGTAAAAAAGTTTTTGTAAAAAAAAAAAGGTTAAACCGTAAACTTTTTAACGTAAAGCGTAAAAAGTTTAACGTAAAACGTAAAAAGTTTAACGTAAAACGTAAAAAAAAATTGGCGTAAAACATAAAACGTAAAAACGTAATACGTAAAATGTAAAACGTAAATTTTTAACGTAAAATGTAAAACGTAAAGTTTTTAACGTAAAACATAAAACGTAAATTTTTTAACGTAAAACGTAATTTTTTAACGTAAAATGTAAACTTTTTAACGTAAAACGTAAAATGTAAAGTTTTTAACGTAAAAAGGAAAACGCAAATTTTTTAACGTGAAACGTAATTTTTTAACGTAAAACGTAAACTTTTTAACGTCAAACGTAAAGTTTTTAACGTAAAACGTAAAACTTAAATTTTTTAACGTAAAACGTAAACTTTTTAAACGTAGAACGTAAATTTTTTAACGTAAATAACGACGGGGTAAAAAAACGACGCCTGAAAAAGCCGTGCGTAAAAACGGGGCGTAAAAAAATCGGCTCTTCAAAAAAATTATCATAACAATCTAATTTCAAAAAATTCATCAACCAAAAAATATGTTTTTTAATAAAAAGTAATTAATGAATAGGACAAAAAAGACAATTAAAAATAATATATATATATATAAAAGAGTAAACTGCCATTTTGGTCCTTAAGGTTTGGTCATTTTTGCCACTTTAGTCCAAAACTCAAACCTTTTGCATGTGGGTACCTGTGGTTTCAGTTTTATTGCCATTTTGGACCAAAAATAAAATCAGGTCATATTTATCTTATAAAATTCTGCAATTTTGTCCTTTTTCTCAGGGGCAAATCAGGTCATATTTGTCTTATAAAATCTGGTATTTATTTATAAAAAATAAATGGCCATTTTGCCCCTGTGGAAAAGGACAAAATAGCAGGATTTTATAAGACAAATATGACATGATTTCATTTTTGGACCAAAATGGCAATAAAACTGATACCACAAGGACCCAGATGCAAAAGGTTTGAGTTTTGGGCAATAAGTGACCAAACCACATGGACCAAAATGGCAGTTTACTCTATATAAAAAGACAAAAAAACAATTTTACTTATATACCCTTTAACAATAAAATATTAAAAACATAATAAGACAAAAAGTATTTAATATTAATTTTAACTACTTTTAATCTCATCCATCCATTTTGAAGATTTAATGGCCAGAAAGTAGTTCTCGTGGTTCTTACAACTGGAGGTGGTTTTAATTTTAGCGCTCCCCTATATATATATATATATATATATATATATATATATATAAAGACAAATCTTAAAATAACAATACAAAATGTACGTTCTTCTTTGAAAAAAAAAATACTTTTGTTAAAAGCGGAAACAAAATAGATCTAAAAGAAAACAATAATTTGATAAACAAATGAAAAACGACCAAAACAAAAATAGAAAACAAAAAGCATATTTGAAAAATATCCACTATAGAAACATAAAAATGTAAAAAGAAAAAAGAGAACAGTAAAAAGTAAATAGAAAATGATATTTTAATTCAAAGTTATATGTCAGCTACTTTTAAAAGAAACTTTCTAGTAAAGTTGTTTAGTTGCCAAACTACCCCTAATTAGTCATCTTCTCCAATATAACATTTGCTGCAACTTGCAACCATCAGAAAAGTTTTTGATGAAATCTTTCTCATATTTTTTTTCTTTTTAGTTCAAACATTCTTTGCTTTAACCTTTTGCTCTTTCAAGGGGTGAGGTCGAAATTTTCCAAGGGGTGCAATTGGAATTTTTGCCGGAATATAGCATTAAATTTTTTTTTCAAGAGATGCGGCCGCCCACCCACGCCATAAAGTGGGTCCGCCCCTGCTAAATATTGTGAGAACGAATGAAAAAAGCAATCAAAACCAAAAAAAATTAATATAAACCTCATTTTAATTAAAATAGAACATCAAATAATTCATTTATCCCATCAAAATCACTCTTATTAATTTTTTTACGCATGTGTAAATGACAAACTTACACACGTGTAAATTTTCTTTATTTATGAATGCATGTATATTTAATTTCTAACGTTGTATTCGAATAATAATGATAAGTCTATTTTTTTAATTTTAATTTTTTTACCAAGTTCTTACGATTTTTTATTCGTTCTCATGATTCTCGCAATATTTAGCGTTCTTATTTAAACCTACCCTATAATGTAATAATCCCTAAATTTACATCACTTTTCCGCGTACTGGGGACAAGCGTTCCAACAATATCAACAACACGTTGGTAACAATCGCCACAATCTAAACGCGTGCCCACATATAACAACCCCCGAAAACGCCCTAAATGAAACCCTATGTCCGAAAACGAACCCGTATAACCCTAATTTTATTAAAAAAAATAAAATAATAATTTTTGGTTTCTCGCGGGCCGCGACAGGATGAAGGGGTGTCGGTCGCGGGGCGCGACCCACCTTTGCTTGCCGGTTACCCTCTGTGACACGTGTCGAGCCTAGGTTAGTGACCAAGCGACCCTAGCCGTAGCTAGGGTGCCCTCGCGGGGCGAAAGAGACTAGGGGAGGTGGTCGCGGGGCGCGAGAGAGACCAGATTCAGCTATAAATTGAGCAGTTCAGCAGCATTCACAATTCGTTCAGTTTTCTTTTCTCCCTCACGAAAATTATAGTCAAATACCCCCTAAAACACGAAGCTCTGCCACGTTGTAAGTATTTTAACCCCCGATCACTAATTCGTTACCCTACCCGATTGATCTAGGACCCAGCAACGCATGTCAAGGCTCTGCCTGACTAAATCCGTTGGGGTTCTGTCTCGTGTTGTATGGCTAATGTGATTTGGGTTATTATACTAACACGCGTGCATTGTATGTTTTTTAATAGAAACTAATCAGGAAATATCTCAAGGAAGCCTGTAGAAAAACATAAGATTTCAATGTGAGTCATTCTCTTTTTCTCACAGTTTGTGAGCCATTATTTCAAATGTTTTACAAAACCCTAAATGTTTATCAGTTGTATTTACAGTGATTAAGTTTTTGTAATTTTACAATTATCATCAGTATGTGGGGTTTTGTATGCATTACTTGACACTCGTTACTATGGGAATAGTAGCATGACCGCAAGCACGGGGGACAATGGTGCCCCAGTAGCAATACCGTGTTGAGAAATTGATAGATATAAACAAATGTAAAAACTCTTGATGCTGCAAAATATAACAATGTGTCGTTTTACAAACTGGAATGTACTCGCCAGTATTTCTTAGTGATAAAATATTTTAAAAACGCGTTTCAGGTAACTTGATGTGAAGATATTAAAAGTCGGCTATAGAGCACTAAAAGCTTAAAGAAAGTGGCTATAAAGTTACCTAAATAAAAAGTTTATGTTTTCAGCAACTAGGGTTTATCCCTATAAAGATATTATGAATGAAATATGGGTTTTATCTCATTTATTTAATATAAAAGTTTGGTGTTTTGAAACTCTGAAATTTATTTCCTAACTACGATCCTGAAGTCTCATTTCCGCTGCCAAATTAATAAACACCGATACCACCGGCTCGTGTTCGTGGCTCCCGCTCCCGGGGTGGGGTCGGGGGTTGCGACAGAAGGTGGTATCAGAGCCACTGGTTTAAGCTATTTAGGTGTTCTTTTAAATACCTAAATTTTAACCAACTATGTTAGGAAATAACTTATGTGTTCTGTGTAAATATGTATATTATGATATTTTTATATTTTGATGATTTTTTTAGTTCGCAGTATGAGTGATCAGGGTACTTCTAATGCTTATCGTCATTTACCTCATTCTCCAATGGATGAAGGAACATCCCAGCCAACCTCCAGATACACAGCCGATTCCGAGGATATCTTTGTTTTTAAAACCAAATCCGAAGAACCTTTTCCCCCTAAGAAGAGATGGTGGTTTAGTAGAGCAAAAGTAGAAAGGAGAAAAAGAATGAGAAAACCCCAACAACAAGCAATAGCGAATAGAGCTGAAAGAAATACCCAAAATCCAGAAGCTAGACCTGTATGGGAAGAGGAATTGGATAGGCAACTAGCCAACTTTCATATGTTTAGAAATGCATAAGAAGAACTTGATCTCAACCAAGTAGCAGTACCAGACCCACAACTTCTACCATTATTTCCTAACCAACCGATGAACCTAGAACAAAACCAGGAAAACCCACTTCCAATCCCAGCCTTTGATCCCAATGAGATACCTAGGATTCCAGCACCGAACCCTTTAGAATAGTGGTGGGCCAACGACTAGGCAATTCAGAAATTACTGAATAACCCATATCCTTACGGAGAACCAGAACCACTTTACCCTAAACCTGTCCCAGCTCCAATGCCGCCCCCGAGCCATGAGAATGTAAAAGAACTTCGCTTGTATGGTGAAAAGTTCGTTGAGGAAGGAAACCGGATTCGCCAAATCGGAGAAAAACTCGTCTGGAAATATGACAAGAGGGAGATGCAATATTAGAAAGTCAACGCCTACTATATATATATATATATATATATGGTGGGAGTTGGCTACAAAGTCCATTTTTCCTACAAAGTGTAGGAAGTGTTCTAAGGGTGTCACGTGGCATTTAGAGATTTTATATTAAAGGGCATAAAGGTAATTGAATAATTAACTTATTTATGGAAGATTTATTTCTTAAACAAAATAATGAGATTTTTAAGGAAACAACATATCTTTTAAGAATTCAAAATTGCCAGCTACTTATAATACAAAGAACGTATACAAAACAAATTAACATGACATGCGATCACTCATGAACAAATTCTTGACGTCGTGTTTGAGCAGTTATTGGTTTATTTACATTGTGTTTTATCAGTTACAAGTGTAAACAACTTACATTTCCATATAACACACTGGTATAAATAGTTTAGATTCTGTATAATACACCAATATAAATAACTTACATTCCGTATAACACACCAGTATAAACAGCTTACATTCCATATAACACACTAGTATAAACAGCTTAGATTTCGTATAACACACCAGTATAAACAACTTCGATCGCCAGTATAACACACTAGTATAAACAACTTAGATTCCGTATAACACATAAGTATAAAAACCTTTTATCGCCAGTATAACACACTAGTATAAACAACTTAGATTCCGTATAACACACCAGTATAAACAGCTTCGATCTCCGGTATAACTCACCAATATAAACAACTTAGATGATGTATAACACACCATTATAAAAGATTGCATTCCGTATAACACACTAGTATAAACATATTAGATCGCAAAAAAAATTAAAAAAACGTATGAACATTTTTTTTGGAATAGATTATAGTGTTATTGTTCTCCATTGTTTGAATGTTCTTGAATCATGTTGATGTCTAGATCCATGATTTTAGAGATTGGTGGTTAATTATTGAAGAAATGACTAAAATAAAGGAAGTGATGGTAGTTTCTTTATTTAAAACATGATTAATGACTACAATGCCCCTCGCCTATTAAATGAATCAATAATTAAAACACAAATATTACAAAAATGCCACCCAACTAATCTCAACCATTGATCAAACACATCTAATGGCACAAAATACTTCATACACTTTGTAGAAAAAACACACTTTGTAGAGGAACCTCACCCTATATATATATATATATATATGTGTGTGTGTGTGTGTGTGTGTGTGTGTGTGTGTGTGTGTAATTTCTGTTACTTAGAAAAAAAATATCAACTAAGATAGATATAAATTAATATGTATATCACCTATATATATATATATATCGATGCATAATTACTAACGTTTAGATTTCAATCATAGTTTGTAATAGATACACACACATATATATATATATATGAAAAGAGTAAAACTTGCAATGATCGACGATTTTGGTTCAATGTGCTTGAGTGTTTGTTGTTTAATTTATTATGTGATATTAATACCTGATAAATGTTTACAATTCAGATGTCAAACGAAGTAAATCAGGAAATCCAGAATAACAATAATAACGGGAATTAAGTGGATATAAGTGCTATCGAACACATAGTAGCCCAATGAATCATGGATGCTATGCCCTATATTATCGATGCTATTAATAAAAAGGCAGAAAATAATTCCATAATCGGAAGTAAACATATGCCCAACGAACCAAAGTCATTGCGTGAATGGAAATCATAGACTATTTATCCAAGCTCCAACACCAAAAAGAAGAAGGACCATCCCATATGGTTGTTCATATAAGGAATTCTTATCATGCAAACCGATAGAATTCTCAGGCACTGAAGGAGCCATTTCAGCCTTGCGTTGGATAGAAAAGACAAAAGCAGTCTTAAAAAATAAGTTAGTGTGCAGATGAAGATAAGATCAAGTATGCTTCTAATCTCTTTAAGAATGAAGCATTAGAGTAGTGGAATATCATTCTTCAGTCCAGAGGAAGTGACAGGGTTTATAACATTGAATGGAACAACTTTAAGGAAATAGTTGAACAGAATTATGTCCTCCTCATGAAAAGGAACAGGTTGCTAATACGTTCTTAAATCATAGAATGATTGGGGTAGATTGCAGGGAGTATACTACCACATTCTTTGAATATGCAAGGATAGTACCAACACTAGCTTCACCAGAACCAGTATTAATCTCCAGGTACATCTGGGGATTAATCAGTGAGATCAGACATGTAGTCAAGGCAGTTAGACCACACCAGTGGCGCAAACTAAAACCGAAGTTGGATTGGTTTAAAATTTGTTTCGATCGTGTCCATGCGGGGGACCTAAGCCATAACGATCGAATGGATATCGCGAAGATCGAGTGGAGGCATGACGGCAATCCAGAATTTAAGTGGGTTCCCCACTTTAATATTTATAGAACTTTGTAAGTTTTTTAGGAATTATTAACTACTTTTTTTTATTTTGTAGGATTTAACAAGTAGTCTTTTTTATTTTTTAGGATTTATTAAGTAGCCTTTTTTTTAGGATGTTATGCAATTTTTTTTAAATAATATAAGTTTGATTTTATTTTATAAATCTCAACTATTTAAAAAAAATAATAAAGTCAGCCAACATGGCTGCCCAATGCCGCTAACCCACGCCGTTTCTAGACCCCACTTTTTTGGGGTGGTCCAGTGGACCCCACTATCACCACGTGTCGAGCAAAGCCTCCGACCCAAGCCCCCCCCCCCCCCCCCCACTCCCGTAGTCTAAATTTGAAGGAGATGTTGTTCACCTCTATAATATATTAATATTTTTTTAAAGTGGTTGTTAGTGGAGGAGAGAGAAAAGATAATGATAAAAGTATAAAAAAATATTATTTAATTGAAAAGGAGAGAGAAAATGTAGTGTTTTTTAGTGTAATTATAGAGATTAAGTAAAAGATTTGATTGTGAATGCTCTTATCCTTGTTTCTTATCCATAAGATTTTAAGAAAACCTACAATCAATCTATATATTTACAACTCACTATTCATCCCTTAGAGCATTCACAATGGATTCTTTATCCAGGAGTTGGATACAAAGTCTACTTTTCTTACAAAGTGTAGGAAGCAATCTCCTGGTGACATGTGACATCTAGTGTTATTTTACTAAAGGGCATTAAGGTAATTGAATAATTACAACAATTTATGGAAGATTTTATATCATAACAATAAAAGACTATATTTATGGAAACTTATGTCTATTAACTATTCAAAATTGGCAGTTACATCATTCGTATCCACGATTAATTCATTCGAAGTTCGAAACATAAAACAAATTCATCATTTCTTAACATTGTGTTTTATCAGTTTACGGTTTCTTCACACCGTGTTATATCAATTTTCACAATTAAACACACCCCTCATATATTTCGAAACATAAAACACATTCATTATTTCTTGACGTTTTTTATCAGTTTCTGATTTCTTCAGATTGTGTTATACTAGTTTTCACAATTAAACACACCCCTCACTCATAAAACACAATAGTGTCTGAAATGAACAATATAAAACATGCAGACACTATATAAAACACACAAGTGTCTGAATTACTTGAATCGTAATTTTTTAGATATGTAGCAATATGGTACTCATATTAAAGATAAAACGCTCATTATTATGGTATAATTAAAAAAATTATGTATAAAAAAGTTAATGACGTTTTAAAAAGATGTGGGGAGGGGGGCGAGGAGTTGCATGTGAGTTTTATGTGATTCCTAAATTTAAGGCATACGAAATTTACTTTTATACCCTTAATTCAATAAATCAATCAATTTAATTAAAACAAATATTACAATTTTGCCACTCATTTAATCTCATCCGTCAATTACCTAACTTAATGCCCATAATCACTTCTTACACTTTTTTTTAGACAAAACACACTTTGTAGAGGAATCTCACCCCTTTATCAATATCCATATAATTTCACTAAAAAATTCTACTTTTCTCTCTCCTTTTCAATTAATTTTTTTTAATACCTTTGTTATTATCTTTTCTCTCTACTTCACTCACAACCATGGTTGTAAAAGTCTCGTCTAGGCTCCGAGTACTCCTCAAGTACTCGCTACAAGGTAAGCCACCGAGACCCGAGTACTATTCGCCTAGGCTGATTACTCCCCGAGTAATCTCGCGTAGGTCGAGTACTTCCCGAGTACTCTCAAATCCGACTAAGTAGCGCCTAGCGATTTTTGCAACCATGCTCACAACCACCTTTAAAAATACTAAAAAAATTATAAGGGGTGAACAATGTTTCTCATATATGTTTACATGTGAACACTAACATTCTCATATATTTTATCTCTCGTCCAATCATAACCACTCACAACCATTACTTATAATATAACTAGCCCACTCACATAAATATAAGAGATTAATTTTAAATGCTCTAATAATTTTTTTTTTTTAGTGGAAAAGAGAGAAAGAATGGTAAAAACTGATTAAAAGAAATAATATATAATTGAATATAGAAAGATATGTGGAAGGTTTTTTGAAAATTTTTAAATTGATAAGGTAAATGTGTGTTATAGTTAAATTATAAGGCTACATGGTATGGTGATGGTCATCCCTTGGAGGATGATCCGCCACCTAGGCGGCACATCATAGTCCTTATGAGGATGGTCCATCCCACAAAAACAATGGAAATGGGAGGATGATCCTACCCCACCACTTTATTATTTTTTTAAATCTTCCACTTTTTTTAACATTTAACAAATAAAATAGGAAAATACTTTCATTAATATCAAAAAAACAATACATAAACTTAAAAAAAACATCAACTAAAAAAAATCCTAATAAATTAAAAAAAAAACATAAACTTATAAAAATCATCCACTTTGATGCTTCTTTATGATGTCATTTTGCAATTTTATCAAAGTTGAGCGTTTCGGTTCGGGATAACTATCAACATCCATCGTTAATATCTCCCACTACTTGAGTCGAACCTTATCATCGGACAATCGTAACTTTTCTCCCGCCACGCGTAACTTTTCTCCCGCCACGCGTGACTTTTCTTCGATCGCCCGCTCCTTCGCCCTTGCCTTTTGGGCCGTGAACTCGGTGTATGTTTTAAATTGCGTTATAAACTCCTCCATCTTCGGATCGACCTTTTGCTTTTCTTTCTTTGAAGCCGCCTCCTTATTTGATTTGTCCCGGCCCGGGGGACGTTCCGCTTCCTTTACGGAATACTCTTCTTCATCGAACTCGGCGTCATCGTTTAAGTTTATGTGACATCTTGCGTCCGATCCGCCAGCGCTATAATTACCGGATTCCAATGTCCTTTACCGCTTTGCCATCTCCACCTCGTCCGGAACCGGCACCCATTTTTGGGTCGTTCGCATAATTTCCCATGCCCGAACGTGTGCGAACGTGGTACCATGGTTCGACTTGTGAACATCCAACGCCTTTTTGAACACATCCTCGTCGTTCATCCCGCTACGACGCCCACTTGAATATATTTTATTATATTCTTCGGAAAACTTGTTGACGAACCCGCTCATTTTTCGCCACTTAGAAGACACCGAGTTGATATCTCTATACGGCCCTTGGTCCATTAGCTCAAGAAACTTCGCCAAAACCGCCTTCCAAAACCCCTCCACCGTTTGATTGTTACCTATATTGGACAAAAATATATGTTACAAAAAATTAAAAAAATAATACTACAAAGTATATACTTAAAAAAAATACAAGTTATTTTTACGTACCTTTAATCGGGTGTGTGAACGTGCCTATGTAAGCCTTCGCTAAGGCTTCTTCCTCGAGTTGCATCCATGGTTTCGGCTTTGGTTTGGACGGTTGGCTTTGCTCACCCGCAACTTGCTTGCCTTTTCTTCGTTTGCCTTTTTGCGGTTGGGTCTCGGGAACAACTTCGACAACATCCTCGTCGGATTCGGATCGAAGGGTTGCGTCAGGTTCGGTTCGGGTTGCACGGGTTGCACAGGCTGGATATTAAAAGCATTCCGCATCAACAATTGTTGTATGGCTTGACTTTGTTGCGTGTGCGCAAAAACATTCGGTGAGTTTTGGAAAGCGGCAAAAGCGTTTGAGGAAAATTGACCGAATTGGTTCGGTTCGATCGTCGGATAGTATCCCGGCACCGGAAAAAACATTCGGGATGTTCGGTGGGTTCGGGTTGTTGGGGGCGTTCGGGTTTTTCGGGTTGAAGGGATCCATGGTAGAATAGTATTTTATAAAAAGGGAAGAATGTTTATAAAAAATGAGAGAGAGAGAGAGAGAGATGAGTTGTAGTGGATGAAAAGTGTGAAAAATGGTGTAAAAAATGGGGAATATATATAATTTTGGGTTGGATTTTGCTAAAAATGTGGGAAGTAGCCGTTTGAAAGGTTGTTGAAATCGGAAATATTTTTTTTTATATTATAACGGTCATCAAGCATCGAGCACGTACACAAAGTGAAATGAGGCATGTTAGTTATCGACATAGACCTATCGATACCAATGACAGTGGGTTGACTGCCCAAGGTAGTTCGTAATACATGATCACCACTGTAATCCATGCAAATAATTGTCCTTAACAACCCCCGAGTGAACGGGTGCTGAGTCCAAACTAATAGTACTATCGTTGCTAAGGCAGGTAGACAGCATTCCATGTGTAAACATAACAAACAAGCATTCATTAAGTCACGTATAACATGCGGTAACGGTTAGCGTTTAAATAGTATTGAGTAGTGTGTTCGATGTGATTTGAATATTCGTAACGTATGTAACACCCAAAAGTTCGTAAAGTAAAAAGGGATCGAGTATACTAACAGTGATTGATGGATTGAAGGGAGTGCTAGAGAGTAGGGCTAGCCTGATCAGAACGATAGCATAACGATAAGTGACACGTAAAATGATGCAGTGTACGAGTGTGTCGGACAACAGTTCGATCAGATGGTAATCCGGTCGGACGGCCCATCGGGCGGATGACAATCCGTTCGGATGGTTATCCGGTCGGACGGTAGTCTGGTCGGATGACTATTCGAGTGGATTGTTTCTTCCTTTGGGAATGATATGTTTGTGTATGATGGTTTGCTTTTGAAGTTTTCATTGTAGCATTTTGAAAATATTGAAGTATCTCTACCTTTCAGGTCGGTCGGTCGGACAGTTGTCCAGTCGGACGACGACTCGAGTGGCGAGGTTACTTAGTGAGAACAAATCCACAGCACGGCGGTCACTCGGTCGAATGTCCATCCGAGCGGGTGGCAACCCAGTTGTTGAACATGTTGAAAATTGTTTAAGTGTTAAAGTCCAAGTATCTCATGATCCGAAGGGTAATTCGGTCGGATGGTAGTCCGACCGGATAGTAACTCGTTCAACACTCAGACTTCAGATAAAATTGGTTAAGTGTGGGACCCAAGATGTAGGTCGTTCGGACAGCCGGCCGCTCGGGTGGCTATTCGTTCGGACAGTAGTCCGGTCGGATAGCATTCCGTCCCGGTTGTTCCGTTCGTCTTTCACTTGGTCGTTTTGATTGTTTGTCGTTTTATCGAGACATTTTGACAACGTGTTAACCAACAGAACCCTATCTTGACCCAAGTGACCCGATCAAACAGGAATCACCCTAGTTCGACCAGTTAACCGGCTCAAGACGGTTGTTCTTGGTTAACCCGAAATTGGTGGTCTCATGAGTAGAATCCAGATCTTGAGCTAGCACAGCACTGAGAATGAGTGGAAGACTAGATCAAGGTCCGATCCTATCGGTTTTGAGTGCATTGAGTGTAAAAGAGTTGAAAGAAAGTTAGAAACCATCTTTCAATCCTTTTTCACCTGTTTAGATCTATGCAAGATCTTTGTTTACTTGTGTGGAAATCGGTTAGATCTAAGTTGTTCTTGGTGGATTGAAGCCAAAACATGAAATTCATAAGAACACCATGATGACGTCATCCTTGAACACCTCAAATCAAGTGATTTCACGGTTAAAAGTTAAGATTCAAAAGATAGAAAGGTGTAGGAGTGCGTGTAGATTAAGGAAGTACAAGATTTAGGACGAGATCTTACCGAAATTGAGAGAAATCGAAGAAAAGGTGAGGTGCACGGGCTGTTCGGACGTCAGTTGCCAAAAGTGGTAACTATGAGAGTGACATGGGGTATTTACAGGGTTCCCAAAATGGAAAGGGTTGGTCGGTCGGATGGCATCTCGCCCGGATGACAGTCCGGTCGGATGGTAGCCTGGCACCTCGATCATGTGACAGCCCGGTCGGATGGCAATCCGGCCAGATGGCACTTGGTTCAGGTGTTTGGTGTGACGATTTTTGCTGTTTTGATTTCGATTGCGATCGTTTCGATACGATAGAGTTTCCTATTCAAATTACTTTTAATCCCAACTATTCATATCTCGCGCTATCTCTTCTCCACTAATTATCATAGTTCGATTTCGATTGCGATTGAGTTCGATTGCGTTTGAGTTTTGATTGCGTTTCGATTGATTATCACAACATAACATAAATAAACATGCACAAGTAACACATAAGGCACACACACACGTATAGCAATAACCAAAGTGCGTAATTAGAGTTGCGAGTGCGATTGCGATAGCGATTAAGCGATTAAACATGATAAATAGCGATTAATATGCGATTATTAATAGATACTCCACATAATACAACGAAAGCGAAAATAAAATAGACTAATTACAAGTTAAAGAAGTCAAAACAGGAATTGAGCAAGGAGAGACAGATCGCATTTAGCAATCTTGTCTTCCTTTGACTTCAATCTTAACTTTGACTTTGACTTTTGAAAACACGGGGCGTTACAGCCTCCCCTAGTTGAGGGAATTTTGTCTCGAAATTAGGCTAAAGCCGTAGCAAACAACTGCGGGTACTTCGCCTTCATGTCGCTTTCGAGTTCCCAAGTGAACTCTACGCCTCGTTTGCCTTCCCATCAGACTTTCACAATAGGAATGCGCGAGCGTCTGAGCTGCTTGGTTTGGCGATCCATGATTTCGACAGGCTTCTCCACGAAGTGTAGTGTTTTGTTTACCTGAAGGTCATCGAGAGGTACAATTAAATCATGCTCAGCCAAGCACTTTCAGAGGTTTGACACATGGAAAGTCGGGTGGACATTACTAAGTTCCTCCGGTAGTTCGAGTCTGTAGGCGACTTTTCCGATCCTTTCCAGAATCTTAAAAGGTCCAACATATCGAGGCGCTAGTTTCCTTCTCTTGCCGAATCTGACCACACCCTTCCAAGGTGATACCTTTAGGAGTACGTAGTCACCAACGTCAAATTCAAGAGGCTTGCGTCGTCTATCGGCATAACTTTTCTGTCGACTTCGAGCTTTCAACAAGTTATCTCGAATTTGGAGGACTTTGTAAGTCGTTTCTTGCAATAGCTCAGGACCGGTTAATTGCGAGTGACCGATCTCGTGCCACACAATAGGCGATCGACATCTTCTTTCGTATAAAGCCTCACATGGTGCCATTTGTATGTTGGAATGATAACTGTTGTTATACGAGAATTCGACTAACGGTAGGTATTTATCCCAATTACCACCGAAATCTATGACACACGAACGGAGCATGTCTTCAAGAGTACGAATCGTTCTTTCAGTCTGACCGTCGGTTTGAGGGTGGAATGTGATACTTAAGTTAAGCGTAGTACCGAGAGCCGCTTGAAACGTTTCCCACAGTCACGAGGTAAACCGAGCATCACGATCAGAGATGATGTCTCGAGGCGTCCCATGATTACAAATAATCTCGTTGGTGTAGATTCGGGTTAATCGTTCCACCTTGTAGTCTTCCCGTATTGGCAAAAAGTGAGCTGATTTGGTCAGACGGTCAACAACAACCCAGATGCTGTCGTGACCTGATGACGTGTGTCGAAGCTTTGTTATGAAGTCCATAGCTATACTCTCCCACTTCCACATAGGGATAGGCGGTTGTTCGAGTAAGCCAGAGGCTCTTTGGTGTTCAGCCTTGACTCTTGCACAAGTCAGGCATTTTCCAACGTAGAGAGCAATATCCCTTTTCATGCCCGGCCACCAGTACTTGTAGCGAAGATCCTGGTACATTTTGTCGGCACCGGGATGAATAGAATACCGGGATTTGTGGGCTTCGTCCACCAGAATCTGTCGCAAATCGGTCCGCTTAGGGATCCAAATTCGGTCCAGAAAGTGGAATATCCCATTCGATTTATTCACAAGCTGGGCTCCATCGTGGTAGATTATTTCCTTCTTCAGAGCGTGTTCATTAAAACAGGCGTGCTGAGCTTCGCGGATGAGAGTTTCGAGATCGTACTGGGCTTGGACGTTACGAGTGTTAAGCAAATAGCTCCGTCTGCTGAGAGCGTCGGCAACAACATTTGCTTTGCCAGGGTGATAACGAATCTCACAGTCGTAATCGTTGAGAAGTTCTACCCATCGGCGTTGACGCATATTAAGTTCTCTCTGATCAAAGATATGTTGTAGGCTCCTATGATCGGTGAAGATCGTACACTTGGTACCATACAGGTAGTGTCGCCAAATCTTTAACGCAAAAACAACTGCGCCTAGCTCGAGGTCATGGGTTGTATAGTTCTACTCGTGGATTTTGAGCTGACGAGATGCGTATGCTATAACCTTGTCTCGTTGCATGAGAACACAGCCAAGACCAAGGTTGGAAGCATCACAATAGACAATGAAATCGTCGTTTCTGTCGGGCAATGTGAGAACAGGAGCATTGCAAAGCATGTGTTTGAGGGTTTGAAAGACAGACTCTTGTTCAGTTCTCCAAACAAAAGGCTTGTCTTTATGTGTGAGAGCGGTAAGTGGCACATCGATCTTTGAGAATCCCTCGATAAATCGTCGGTAATAGCCCGCTAGTCCGAGAAAGGAACGGACTTCAGACGGGTTCTTAGGTGTAATCCAACTCTTAACGGCTTCAATCTTCGTAGGATCGACGTGAATACCCTGACTATTGACAATGTGACCCAGAAACTGAACCTCCTCCAACCAGAATTCACACTTGGAGAACTTGGCATAGAGTCGATTCCCCTGGAGTAGCTCGAGAACCAAACGTAGATGTTGCGCGTGTTCGGCTTTTGATTTGGAATAGATCAAGACATCGTCGATGAACACGATGACGAAACGGTCGAGATATGGTTTACACATGTGATTCATCAGATCCATGAAAACCGCGGGTGCGTTGGTCAAACCAAAAGGCATAACAATGAATTCGTAATGGCCATAACGAGTGCGAAACGCGGTTTTGGGTATATCTTCCTCTTGAATGCGTAGCTGGTGATAGCCTGAGCGTAAATCGATCTTCGAGAAACACGTAGCACCTTGTAGCTTATCAAACAAATCATCTATGCGAGGCAGAGGGTAGCGGTTCTTGATAGTCAACTTATTCAATTCCCGATAGTCGATGCACATCTGGAATGACCCGTCCTTCTTTTTGACGAAAAGGACTGGCGCGCCCCAAGGAGAGGTGCTCGGGCGAATGAAGTCTTTCTCAAGTAATTCCTGGAGTTGGTTTGAGAGTTCGCGCACTTCGGACGGTGCAAGTCGGTAGGGAGCTTTGGCAATAGGGTTGGCTCCAGGAATGAGGTCGATACGAAAGTCAATATCATGACTTGGCGGAAGGCTTGGTAGATCATCAGGGAATACCCTTGGAAATTCACACACAAAGGGGACTTAGTTTACTCCCGGACTTCCTTTCTTTTCCTTTTCCGCTACTACAATGTTAGCCAAGAAAGCTCAGTATTCCTTGCGGAGATACTTGCTAGCTTGGACACATGACATGAGTTTGAGACCCTTCGAGGCAGTTTCACCGTACACACACAATAAATCACCATTCGTGAGCAAGAATCGAATCATCTTATCGAAGCACACAACTTCAGCACGGTTTTCGCGAAGAAAGTCCATGCCTACTATGACGTCAAAACTTCCGTGTTGCATCGGAATGAGATCGATTGGGAAGATGTGATTGTTGAGCTCAAGAGTACAATCACGAAGAACAGAATTAACAGCGACAGTTCTTCCAGTGGCGACTTCAACATCGAACGTCGAGGGGATATGGGAGCGTTTACGACTAAGGAGCTTCTCGAATTCGAACGACACAAAGCAATTATCGGCTCCAGTATCAAACAAACATGAAGCATAAATACCATTCACAAGGAACGTACCATTGACCACGTTGTTGTCAGCCTGGGCTTGGCGCACATTGATATTGAAAGTTCTGGCGCGTGCGACTTGTTGCTGTTGCTGAGGCTGCTGCTGCTGGTGTTGCTGTTGCTGAGGCTCTTGTTTCACAACCCTGTTCGGGCACATGTTTGCAAAGTGGTTGGGATCACCACATGCAAAGCAGACTCTGGCATTGATCGCGGGTGCCTGAGCCGCTTGTTGGCCTTGTGGGGCTGGGAGCAGAGCTTGATGAGCAGTGGCTTGAGCTGGGGCTTGACGAGGACCAGTACGGCAGTTAGCAGGGAAATGGTCGTACATGTTGCACTGAGCGCAAACACGACAGGCGAGACCCACCGGGTGATGATAAGAACATGTCGAGCAAGCCGGGTGGGGGCCTGTGTATGCACGCTTTGCTGGTGGTGCATAAGTAACTGGTGCTGGTCGGTGATGATGCTACTACTGGGCCGGTACGGCCTGGAGAGGAGCAGCAGTGGTGGTGACAGCACAGTTCTTGTTGCTGGAGCTACTGTTGTTGTTCTTCTTCTTGCGGCGTGAGGACTTTGATGACTGAGTGGCGGCGGTTTCGACAGTAGGTGCGGTGGTGACTTGATGCAGGCTCTTTGAAGCTTTATCCCAAACACCAGCTTTTACTCGCTTGTCATTGATTTCAGCGGCTAGCAAGTAAGTTTCTTCAATCGTTTTCGTCTTTGCGGCATGCACAAAATCCGCAACACAGTCGGGTAGAGCTCGAATGTACTTCTTGATCACCATATCAGATGTCTTCACTTGATCGGGACAGATGATGCTGAGGTGCTTAAAGCGAGCAGTCAGGGCGGCGTTGTCTCCATCCTTCTACTTTATGTTCCAAAACTCATCCTCCAGCTTTTGGCGTTCATGGGGAGGGCATAATTTGTCCATCATTGTCACGGCCCCCGACCCGGTTTGACCCGTTTCAGGAGCCGCGGGACAGAAATCCCGTGGTATTTAATTAACAGCGGAAGTTTCTTCAGGATCTTTTTAAAACTGAAATATTTCCCGATTATTTTATTTCACAATTCGGGATAAAACCCAATAATTTACAATCTTGAGATTTCACCAGGAAATCTTTTATTTTACAAAACATGTTTCTTTATTTTTATACTGAGCCACTTCCTTAAGCTGATAGTGCTTCACGGCACTTTTTCCTGGATCACAACAGATCACCTGAAACATGTTTGAAAAAGGTTTTGTCAGCGGGAAATACTGAGTGAATCATTCTATTTACATAAAACGACCTGTTTGTTATAATTTACAGTATTAAGAGCGATTACAATGTCTCTATCTTTTAAATTAACTGATCCAGTTGTCACTTGACCGGACTTGTGACTGTGGACATATCACTTGTTGGGTCCGTTCACCCACAAATGATAAATAATTAGTAGCTATGTGCACATCCCCCCACATACTGGCAGTAATTTCAGATTACATAGACTTAATCCCTGTAACTATAACCTTTGAAAATAAACATGCTTTTGTAAAGTAATTTGATAAAAAGAGAATGACTCACATTGCAGATTTAACAGAGCTTATTCTACTGATTAGCCTTGATAACCTAGTTTAAATAATCAGGCACACAAACTAGGTTAGTAACTTAATACAGCATTTACGATAACTCACGAGATTACAACCTTCACAACGAATGACAAAGTGCGATACTTAAACGTCCATCGATTTAACGACGAATGACAAAGCATAAACCCTAATGTGGGCAGCACTTAAACATCCATTGGATAGTTTAATCGATCGGACATTGAATCGTATCAGCGATCGAGTTATTACCCTGAATTGTGGCGTCGATTAGTGAACTGTGTGTGTTAATTGTGGTAAACAGAACGTATATCAGTACATATATCGAAGTTTTACGTCGTTTAACTTCCAGAAATCAAGTGCCAATGTCTGCTATTTATAGTCGAAATTTCACTTTGCTTACGGACCGTAAGCCTCACAATGTTGCGGTCCGTAAGGGTGCTTACGGACCGTAAGACTCACAATGTTACGGTCCGTAAGGGTTGAAAATAGGTTATAGGGTAGCCACGGTTGGGACTAGCTTTGCTGACTTGACAGATTCTTAATTTCGAATTTTGACAGCGAGTATTTTTAGATAATTGTTAACTAGGGTTTACCCCCCCTGAGTTTTAGGGGCCCTGATCCTGATTCTGATTGTTCTGAAAATTTTAGGGTTTGTGCAGAATCACTTGGGTGTCTTAATTGGGGTTTCCTATTGGACAAATTATTTTAATAACTATGACTTTTTATGAGAGTTGTTACATTCTCCCCACCTTAATAAAAATCTCGTCCTCGAGATTTACTGGAATAAGTGAGGATATTTTCGCTTCATTTCTGATTCCAGCTCCCAAGTGTATTCAGCTCCTCTCTTTGAATTCCATCTGACTTTGACTAAAACTAGTCGTTTGTGTTTGAGAAACTTGATCTTTCGATCCTCAATTTGAAGAGGTTTCTCAACAAATTTCAGCTTTTCGTTTACCTCTATATCTCTAAGAGGTACTACCAGTGATTCATCTGATAAGCATTTCTTGAGATTGGATACATGAAATACATCATGTACTCCAGATAATTCTTCTGGTAGTCGTAAACAATAAGCTACTGGTCCTATACGTTGGATCACTGAAAATGGTCCTACGTACCTTGGACTTAGCTTTCCTTTCTTTCCGAATCTAACTACTCCTTTCCAAGGAGAAACTTTTAATAATACTTTGTCTCCTACTTGGAATTCTAACGGCTTGCATCTATTGTCTGCATAACTCTTCTGGAGATCTCGAGCCGTCTTCAGTCTTTCCTTGATTTGAGTAATCTTATCAGTCGTCTCTTGCACTATTTCAGGACCTGATAATTGACTTTCTCCTATTTCTGCCCAACAGACTGGAGTTCTACACTTTCTTCCATATAGTGCTTCAAATGGGGCAGTTTCAATACTTGAATGATAGCTATTGTTATAGGAGAATTCAATTAATGGTAAGTGATCATCCCAATTTCCACCAAAATCTATTACACATGCTCTGAGCATGTCTTCTAGAGTTTGGATTGTCCTTTCACTTTGTCCGTCTGTTTGGGGATGATATGCAGTCCTTAGATTTAGTCGAGTTCCCATAGCTTGCTGGAAACTTTTCCAGAAATGAGAAGTAAAACGACTATCCCTATCCGAAACAATGGAGAGTGGAACTCCATGTAAGGATACAACTTCATCTACATATAATTTTGCCAACCTTTCCATACTAAAGGTTTCTTTCATTGGTAGAAAGTGAGCTGATTTGGTTAATCGATCCACAATTACCCAAATCGCATCATTACCTTTTCTGGTTTTGGGTAACTTGGTAACAAAATCCATTGTTATAAGTTCCCATTTCCATACAGGCATTTCTAATTGTTGTAGTAACCCTGAAGGTTTCTGATGTTCTGCCTTAACTTGTGAACAAGTGAGACATTTAGAAACATATCGTGCTATATCCTTTTTCATTCCTATCCACCAAAAGTTCTTTCTTAAATCTTGGTACATCTTATTGTTTCCTGGGTGCATAGTATACCTGGATTTATGAGCTTCTTCTAAAATCTTAGGTCTTAAGTCTCCCTGCTTAGGTACCCAAATTCTACTTTTGTGGAATCTCCAAACTCCATCTACTCCTTGTTCCAATTCCTTGATTCGTCCTTTCATTCCTTCAGCATCATCCTTGATTGCTGTAGTTTGAACATTCTTTAATTGTTCCATTAAATCTAATTGTAGATTTAATCTGAGAGCACGAACTCGTCGTTGTTTCTCATAATACTTACGACTTAAGGCATCTGCAACTACATTTGCCTTTCCTTCATGATACTGAATATCACAGTCGTAGTCACTTAGGATTTCCATCCATCTCCTTTGCCTCATGTTTAACTCTTTTTGCCCGAATATATATCTTAAACTTTTGTGGTCTGTGTAGACAGTAAATTTACTTCCGTAAAGATAATGTCTCCAAATCTTAAGGGCAAAAATTACGGCTCCTAATTCTAAATCATGAGTCGTATAGTTTTCTTCGTGCTTTTTCAATTGCCTTGAAGCATATGCAATCACCTTTTTGCGTTGCATAAGTACACATCCATATCCTAGTTTTGAAGCATCACAATATACTTCAAAATCTTCAGTTCCTTCTGGTAAGGCTAAGATTGGTGCATTTGTTAATTTCTGCTTCAATATTCTAAAGGCTTCTTCTTGCTTAGGTCCCCATTCAAACTTAATGGCTTTACAGGTTAACTTAGTTAATGGTACGGCTATCTTGGAAAAATCCTTAATAAACCGTCTATAATACCCAGCTAAACCTATAAAACTTCTTATTTCCATTGCTGTTTGTGGAACCTTCCAATTGGTAATTGCCTCTATCTTAGCAGGATCTACGTGAATACCTTCGTGATTCACCATGTGTCCTAAGAATTGCACTTCTTGCAACCAAAATTCACACTTCGAGAATTTGGCATAAAGCTTTTCTTTTCTTAACAAAGTTAAGAGTGCATGAAGGTGTTCACAATGCTCTGTCTGACTTTTGGAATAAATAAGTATATCGTCTATGAAAACAATTACAAATTTATCCAAATATGGTTTACAGATCCTATTCATCATATCCATGAATGCAGCAGGTGCATTTGTTAATCCAAAGGGCATGACTGTAAACTCATAATGACCATACCTAGTTCTGAAAGCAGTTTTAGGTATGTCTTCTTCTTGTACCTTCAATTGATGATATCCGGAGCGTAAATCTATCTTAGAAAAATATATAGCCCCCTGAAGTTGATCAAACAGATCATCAATCCTAGGTAATGGATATCGATTCTTAATTGTAACCTTATTCAGTTCTCTATAATCGATACACATTCTCATTGAACCATCCTTTTTCTTTACAAATAATACTGGCGCTCCCCAAGGGGATGAACTAGGTTGTATGAATCCTTTACTTAGTAATTCATCTAATTGCGTTTTTAGTTCTAACATTTCTGTGGGTGCTAACCGATAAGGTGCCTTTGCTATCGGTGTAGTTCCTGGAATTAGATGAATCCTAAATTCTACTTCCCTATCCGGAGGTAATCCCGGTAAATCTTCTGGGAATATATCTGGATATTCTGAGACTACAGGAATTTCCTTAAGTTCTTTACCCTTAGTACTAATGATTACTGAAATCATATATACTATTCCTTGTTTTCGTTCATAATTAGCAACTTTCATTACTGATATGAACTTCATGGGCTTACGTGGTTTATTTCCTGTAATCCTAATCACTTCTCCGGTGGGTGATTGAATTTCTATGGAATTCTGATCACAAAGGATTTTAGCATGGTTGGCTACTAACCAATCCATTCCTAATACAACATCAAATTCAGCTAAATTCATCGGCAATAGTTTTGCAGAGAATTTATGTCCTAAAAGTTCTATGTTTTCTTCTTGCAAAACTTTATCTATTTTAACTGAATTTCCGTCTGCCGTTTCAACTGTAAAAATCTGCCTAATATTGGTTAAAGGTAAATTAAGAGCTTGGCAGAATGAAGTATTTATAAAACTTTGGTTTGCACCAGAGTCAAATAATACTTTGGCGTAAATGTTGTGAACCAAGAACGTACCCGCTATCACATCTAGGATGAGTTCTGCTTCTTGAGTGGTCAGCTGAAATGCCCTAGCATTCTTTTTAATAGTTCCATCGGTCGCCTTGGTTTTGTTGTCTGCTGGTTTGATTAATTTAGGACATTCTGTTTTGAAATGTCCTGCCTCTCCACAATTGTAACAAATTATGGATTTCTTCCTGCAATTTTCTTCACGATGCCCTACAATTTTGCAAAAATTGCAATATACTTTGCATTTTCCAAAATGTTTCTTTTTGCAATTTTGACAGAACGGCAAAGTTGAAGATTGCCCTGTTCCTCTTCTCTTGAAGCTGTTATTATTACCCATACGAAATCCTTGGGTAATTTTCTGAGCCAGTTCCTTCTTTCTGTTTTCATCTTGTGCGCGTACCAGTTCATCGGTTAGGGTATTAGCTAATTCCACAGCATCGTCAATAGTGCGAGGTCTCGCAGCTTTAACGATATTGCGGATTTCACTAATCAGTCCCCAAATGTAGCGAGAAATGAGTACAAGTTCTGGCGAAGCCAGTGTTGGTACCACTCTAGCATATTCAAAGAATGTCGAAGTATAACCACGACAATCTACACCCATCATCCGATGATTTAGAAACTTATTCGTCATCTGTTCCTTTTCATACTCGGGACATAATTTTCTTTCTACAAAACCCTTAAATTCTTCCCAAGTCATAGCATAAGCTATTATTCTTCCTTTTGATTGTAACACAGTGTTCCACCATTCAAGTGCTCCTTCCTTGAAGAGATTTGATGCGTACATAACCTGATCATCTTTAGCACATTTACTTATTGCAATGACTGCTTCGGTTTTCTCTAACCAACGCAGTGATGCAGTTGCTCCTACATTGCCTGCAAATTCAGTGGGTTTACAAGCAAGGAATTCTTTGAAAGTGCAACCAGGCGTTGCAGTTTTCATTTTCTTAGGAAATGGAGCTTGATGTGGTTCCCCATTATGATTAACATTATCATTGCCTCTGTTTACACTATTACTGAAGTTATCTTCAGAAATACGTTTACTAGGGACAATTTGTTGCGGTTCAATTGGATTCTTTATAGCAGCAACGAATGCTGGAATAGCATTGGCTATCCCTTGAGCAACAATATTTTCAATATCTTGTCTAGTTATATATTGATCTCCTGGATGTTGCTCAGACTGATTAACCTCTTTTACTGGTTCGTTACCATTGTTTTGATAATTAATTTTATATAAATAATTAGTATAAATACAAATATAATAAAACAGTTTGCACATAATCACATTAACATGTATAACCAAAAATTATCGATTTCAAAAGTTTCATTTCTATATATTATATTATGCCTCATACACACGATTATCATACAACGTTTTATTGTTAAGTTATTACACATACTGGTTATTATGGTTATTTATTAACATATATTCCTGCAAACTCCCATTATCTGGTCAGCTAATTTCTTAAAAACGACGCTCCCTTTCGTCATACTTCCAAGTAACTCTTTCTCCAATATCCCTAATCCTATTTCCTGTATCAATTAACTCTTCGCCCCATAGACGAAGTTCAGTCAGATTCTCCGGGCTCATAGTTGGGTATAGTGGAGGTTCTGGGTCAACTTGTGGGAAAAATGTATCAGGGTTATTTAAAAGATTTTGGTATTGCCAATCAGTTGTCCACCATTCATCTAATTCTACTGGTAGTGGTTGAGGTTGGACAATAGGATCTGGAATAGCAGGTTCCAGATTGATTGGGATTGGAGCTTCTAGTGGATAACTAAAAAGATCTTCTTCAGTAAATATAAGGTTTGGATTAGCTGGTTCAAGGTTTCCATCGGCAGGTCCGATGAGGTCACTCATTACTAGTTTATGATCTAAAACTTCCCAAGGAGTCATTTTCTGTTTCTGGCTAGAACTTTCTCCGATTTCTCTTTCTGTTTGCTTAAAACTCTTTTCAGCTTCTATCTCTACTTGATTAATATTTTCCTCAATTTCTACCCCTTTTCCTTTGTCTTTTGGTTCTGCAGTTGTTGTAACCTTTCTTGTTGCTGGCTTTTTCCTTCGTACTCGCCTCCAGCCCACAAATCTGCTTCTTTTCTTGGGTTTAGGTTTTGCCAGTGGTTTGGATTGAAATTCCATAGGTTCTTCTTTATTAGCGAAGTAACCGGTGAATTCCTTGGAAACTTCTATCTTAACGGGATAGAGGTTAAGATTTTATAAACCTTCAGATATCTCATTCATGCTGTTTAGCATATATGCAAAATACATACCAAATGTTAAAATAACAAAATTTTATAGATAACCCGTAAATATTATTGCATACATAAAACAACTGACAAGTAAATTATACTATGATTTAATGTAACTTATTTATTTATTAAATAAGGGTTTCTGGAAAATAAAAGTGCTAAAACTTTTGAGTATTTAGAGATTTGCATTTTCTGCTACTGTGGCTAGCATATAAAGATTTGCCCATTTCTCATCTAATTTGTCATCCCAAGGTGATTTATTGATTAAGTCCTGGGTTTCTTGTTTAACTTTCTTCTCTCGGTTTTTCCTTATTTCCTCCTGACTTTTCCTAATAATCAAACTTCTTTTATTAGGAGAAAGTGGTTCCTCGTAATGTGCCTTACGGACAAATATTCCTTCTTCAGGAATTACATAAGGTTTTGTTTGGGATGAACTTCCCTTCTTGTTGGATGACCTATCTAGTTTAAGATAGATGTTTGACAGCTTTTGTTTACCCATACTGTAATTAACAAATAATCAGTTAATAAAACACATAATCACGTAATTGGCAATCAGTAAAATTAAGTATTTCTAAATACTTAATAGGCTTAGATCAGTGGCTCTGATACCACCTTATTTCTGTCACGGCCCCCGACCCGGTTTGACCCGTTTCAGGAGCCGCGGGACAGAAATCCCGTGGTATTTAATTAACAGCGGAAGTTTCTTCAGGATCTTTTTAAAACTGAAATATTTCCCGATTATTTTATTTCACAATTCGGGATAAAACCCGATAATTTACAATCTTGAGATTTCACCAGGAAATCTTTTATTTTACAAAACATGTTTCTTTATTTTTATACTGAGCCACTTCCTTAAGCTGATAGTGCTTCACGGCACTTTTTCCTGGATCACAACAGATCACCTGAAACATGTTTGAAAAAGGTTTTGTCAGCGGGAAATACTGAGTGAATCATTCTATTTACATAAAACGACCTGTTTGTTATAATTTACAGTATTAAGAGCGATTACAATGTCTCTATCTTTTAAATTAACTGGTCCAGTTGTCACTTGACCGGACTTGTGACTGTGGACATATCACTTGTTGGGTCCATTCACCCACAAATGATAAATAATTAGTAGCTATGTGCACATCCCCCCACATACTGGCAGTAATTTCAGATTGCATAGACTTAATCCCTGTAACTATAACCTTTGAAAATAAACATGCTTTTGTAAAGTAATTTGATAAAAAGAGAATGACTCACATTGCAGATTTAACAGAGCTTATTCTACTGATTAGCCTTGATAACCTAGTTTAAATAATCAGGCACACAAACTAGGTTAGTAACTTAATACAGCATTTACGATAACTCATGAGATTATAACCTTCACAACGAATGACAAAGTGCGATACTTAAACATCCATCGATTTAACGACGAATGACAAAGCATAAACCCTAATGTGGGCAGCACTTAAACATCCATTGGATAGTTTAATCGATCGGACATTGAATCGTATCAGCGATCGAGTTATTACCCTGAATTGTGGCGTCGATTAGTGAACTGTGTGTGTTAATTGTGGTAAACAGAACGTATATCAGTACATATATCGAAGTTTTATGTCGTTTAACTTCCAGAAATCAAGTGCCAATGTCTGCTATTTATAGTCGAAATTTCACTTTGCTTACGGACCGTAAGCCTCACAATGTTGCGGTCCGTAAGGGTGCTTACGGACCGTAAGACTCACAATGTTACGGTCCGTAAGGGTTGAAAATAGGGTTTACCCCCCCTGAGTTTTAGGGTCCCTGATCCTGATTCTGATTGTTCTGAAAATTTTAGGGTTTGTGCAGAATCACTTGGGTGTCTTAATTGGGGTTTCCTATTGGACAGATTATTTTAATAACTATGACTTTTTATGAGAGTTGTTACAATCATGATGGCTTTCAGCTTTTCCCAAGTCAGCTCATAAGCTGCATCATTCCCGCGTTTGTTTCTCTCGGCCGTCCACCAGTCTAATGCGCGGTACTGGAAGACGCCGGTAGCATTTAGGGTACGGAGATTTTCAGGACAGCCGCTTTGGCGCAGAGTGAATTCGATGGAATCGAACCATTGAAACATAGCCGTCGGGCCATCTTCTCCAGTGAATTCCTTCGGACCGCATGCCTTGAACTGCTTGAAGCTGAAAGCAGTCTTGGTAGCAACTTTAGGAGCGTCAGTTCTAGAATCCTCAGATGGTTTGCTAACGTTCTCGTAAATCTCACTCACGATCTGCGGCACAACCTTGGCCACTTGTTTCGCGAGGATGGCAGCAAGGCGTTTGTCCCTCTGTTCTTGGCGAGAGAGTCGTGGGTGACGGGATGATGGTCCAGTTGACATTGTCTGCAACAGACATCGTCATAGATCTCAGACACATCAAAATCGAATCTCACCTCACACGTCTAGTACTTGCTATAGCTTTGGAACACGCATAATCATGTAATCACATAAGCACAAAATCACAGATTTACATAAACACATAATCATGTAAGCACGTAGAGCACAGAATCCACAAAAGCACATAATCAGGTAATCGCATAGGCAGTCAGAACATAGAAACATATCATTCACAGTTCGCGAGTGTTCGAATATAGCGATCGCGTTTAGTATATCGAGTACTATAGTATAAGCGTATCATAGCATAAGGTTGTCCATAGTTTAGCGATTTGTCAGTGTTTTGAGATAGAAATGCAGTGCGAGTCATGCGTGTCGATCGAAGTGGTAGCAAAAATCGAATAAATCCCCAAAATTCAAACACATAAACAGGTAAACACACATAGAAGCACATAAAATTGACGAATCATCAGAGTCAGCAGTTACGGGCTCAGAATTGAAACACATAAAAATCGAGAAATAGATCGTCTGCGGCTATTAGACTTTGACTACCCAAAGTGATTCGACTATTCTCAAGGACTTGTTGTGCACATTTGACCTTCAGGACAGTGATTTCGCCTCGATTCTTGGGCGTTTGGCACGCATCCCGTTAGTCATATCGTGACTTCAGGTCGTTGGAGTCCGTCGAGACTTTGGTGAGAGTTTTGTAAAAAGGGCTGAACAAGTCGTCAAGGTTAGGGTTTCACCCCTGGCTTAACAACTTCGTTCCTGTTTTGACAAATTAAAGGAGAATTATGTGTCAAAGTACGGATTTCACTCCTGGTTTAACGCAAATCCTCGTGTTTGTAAATAAAATCATGGGTTGAACAAGGAATTAAGTCGAGAGTTTGTGGTTTTCACACCTAATCTCGACTTAATCGCCCATTCATAGTTTGAAATTTCGAGTACAGTGATAGTGTAGCATAGGCAAGAATAGCGTGTGATAGTAAATAAGCTTATACATAATCCCTACTGGACATGCACAAGTTGGTCTGTTGGTTCCTAACTATAGACTAGGTTTCTAAGACATCGACCCGGACTAGGTCGTGTCTTGCCTAATTCCCTATAGTTATGGCTCTGATACCAATCTGTCACACCCCAACCGATGGCGGAAACATCGGGGCATGGCACAGAGTGAAACAGATTGTCCAGAAGTTTCCATAACAATTTCATTACCAATCAATTTAAAATAACATGTCCCATACCATGTCTCAAAAGATAATACAATTATTACAGACAAAATCTAGGTAAATAGTTCTGTTCCGACAACTCAGATTTCATTTGTACAGACAACTATTTGTTGGCCTTTAAGACCTTATTCTAGCCTCGATTTCCTAGCACATAAGCATCCTAAGCACCTGTCACATATGTTAAAATAAAAGTCAATACACATGGTGTAAAAGTGAGCATACAAGTTTGATAATAGCATATAGAGTTCGAAAGCGTTACGCATAACCAGCACGTACACAGAGTGAAATGAGGCATGTTAGTTATCGACATAGACCTATCGATACCAATGACTGTGGGTTGACTGCCCAAGGCAGTTCGTAATACATGATCACCACTGTAATCCATGCAAATAATTGTCCTTAACAACCCCCGAGTGAATGGGTGTTGAGTCCAAACTAATAGTACTATCGTTGCTAAGGCAGGTAGACAGCATTCCATGTGTAAACATAACAAACAAGCATTCATTAAGTCACGTATAACATGCGGTAACGGTTAGCGTTTAAATAGTATTGAGTAGTGTGTTCGATGTGATTTGAATATTCATAACGTATGTAACACCCAAAAGGGCGTAAAGTAAAAAGGGATCGAGTATACTCACAGCGATTGATGGATTGAAGGGAGTGCTAGAGAGTAGGGTTAGCCTGATTAGAACGATAGCATAACGATAAGTGACACGTAAAACAATGCAGTGTACGAGTGAGTCGGACAGCAGTTCGATCGGATGGTAATCCGGTCGGACGGCCGGTCGGGCGGATGACAATCCGTTCGGATGGTTATCCGGTCGGACAGTAGTCCGGTCGGATGACAATTCGAGTGGATTGTTTCTTCCTTTGGGAAGGATGTGTTTGTGTATGATGGTTTGCTTTTGAAGTTTTCATTGTAGCATTTTGAAAACATTGAAGTATCTCTACCTTTCAGGTCGGTCGGTCGGACGGTTGTCCGGTCGGACGGCGACTCGAGTGGCGAGGTTACTTAGTGAGAACAAATCCACATCAGGGCGGTCACTCGGTCGGATGTCCATCCGAGCGGGTGGCAACCCTGTTGTTGAACATATTGAAAATTGTTTAAGTGTTAAATTCCAAGTATCTCATGATCCGAAGGGTAATTCGGTCGGATGGTAGTCCGACCAGATAGTAACTCGTTCAACACTCAGACTTCAGATAAAATTGGTTAAGTGTGGGACCCAAGATGTAGGTCGTTCGGACAGCCGGCCGCTCGGATGTCTATTCGTTCGGACAGTAGTCCGGTCGGATAGCATTCCGTCCCGGTTGTTCCGTTCGTCTTTCACTTGGCCATTTTGATTGTTTGTCGTTTTATCGAGACATTTTGACAACGTGTTAACCAACAGAACCCCATCTTGACCCAAGTGACCCGATCAAACAGGAATCACCCTAGTTCGACCAGTTAACCGGTTCAAGACGGTTGTTCTTGGTTAACCCGAAGTCGGTGGTCACGTGAGTAGAATCCACATCTTGAGCTAGCACAACACTGAGAATGAGTGGAAGACTAGATCAAGGTCCGATCCTATCGGTTTTGAGTGCATTGAGTGTAAAAGAGTTGAAAGAAAGTTAGAAACCATCTTTCAATCCTTTTTAACCTGTTTAGATCTATGCAAGATCTTTGTTTACTTGTGTGGAAATCGGTTAGATCTAAGTTGTTCTTGGTGGATTGAAGCCAAAACATGAAATTCATAAGAACACCATGATGACGTCATCCTTGAACACCTCAAATCAAATGATTTCACGATTAAAAGTTAAGATTCAAAAGATAGAAAGGTGTAGGAGTGCGTGTAGATTAAGGAAGTACAAGATTTAGGACGAGATCTTACCGAAATTGAGAGAAATCGAAGAAAAGGTGAGGTGCACGGGCTGTTCGGACGTCAGTTGCCAAAAGTGGTAACTATGAGAGTGACATGGGGTATTTATAGGGTTCCCAAAATGGAAAGGGTTGGTTGGTCGGATGGCATCTTGCCCGGATGACAGTCCGGTCGGATGTCATCTCGGTCGGAAGGTAGCCTGGCACCTCGATCAAGTGACAGCCCGGTCGGATGGCAATCCGGCCGGATGGCACTTGGTTCGGGTGTTTGGCGCGACGATTTTTGCTGTTTCGATTTCAATTGCGATCGTTTCGATGCGATAGAGTTTCCTATTCAGATTACTTTTAATCCCAACTATTCATATCTCGCGCTATCTCTTCTCCACTAATTATCATAGTTCGATTTCGATTGCGATTGAGTTCGATTGCGTTTGAGTTTCGATTTATTATCACAACATAACATAAATAAACATGCACAAGTAACACATAAGGCACACACACACGTATAGCAATAACCAATGTGCGTAATTCGAGTTGCGAGTGCGATTGCGATAACGATTAAGCGATTAAACATGATAAATAGCGATTAATATACGATTATTAATAGATACCCCACATAATACAACTAAAGCGAAAATAAAATAGACTAATTACAAGTCAAAGAAGTCAAAACAGGAATTGAGCAAGGAGAGACAGATCGCATTTAGCAATCTTGTCTTCCTTTGACTTCAATCTTGACTTTGACTTTGACTTTCGAAAACACGGGGTGTTACACGCGGGTATACCCGATACCCGATGGGTAATTACCCGACAAATACCCGACGGGTATTGGGCCGGGTATGGGACACGGTTTTACAACCGGGTATGGGTATGGGATTACCAATACCTGACCCGAACCCGACCCATTGCCATCCCTAGTAATGAAGCTAACTAGGTTTAAAGAAGTTTGTCGCGTTGCGGCGAATTTCTTTTGTTATTTAGTCTGTATTTACATGTGTTTTGAAATCACTACGAGCGTGTTGCGAACAGAACTGCTGACAAGAATAAAAAGAAAATGTAGAAAAAAACACTAAAAGATAACCGAAAGAAAATCAACCAAAAAAGTTGTATGGTAACGATGTTGTTCGTATGAGACACGTGGTCAGAGATGAGCAAATTGTTCTGGGTACCAGTACCAAATTTGTCGAACCGAAATATCTTAAGTACCAATTCGGTACCGACTTTTGGCGTTCCTGGTACCGATTTACTACCGTTTTTTACCTTCATATACCGGTACCGTAACCGGTATTTTCGGTATCAGTACTGATTCTGTATCGGTTGGCACCGAGCTCATCCCTACCCCTGAAACTAAAAAAGAAAAAAAATTAAGAGTTGAAGAAAATCAACAAAAAAAGTTGTACGATACCGTTGTTCGTACGATAACCGTGATCAGGGATGAGCAAATGGTACCGGGTAGCCGCACTGAATTCCCAAACCAAAAGATTTCCAATATCAATTCGGCACCAACTTTTGGCGTTTTCTGTATTAGTGCCGGTTTTTACCTTCATGTACTGATACCAAACATGACCGTACCGTTATTTTCGATACCAGTACTGGTTCGATACCGGTTGACTCGAAGCTTATCCCAACATCTGATATTAAAAAAAGGATTAAAGTTAAAAAATAAAGAAAATAACCACACATTTTATTTTAAAATAATAAAAGTATTAAAAAAGCTATATATTATTATAATATTAAAATCACTATTCATTTCAATTCATTTATTAATAAACTAGGTTAGAACTCCGTGTATTACACGGTTTGAATAAATATAATTTTATATACTAAGTAATAAAATAGTTACATTTTTTAAAAACGCTTGTATTGCACGATTTGAATAAACACGTGTCTTACACGAATAATCTAATCCGTTAAAACATTTAGTCATAAATATGTGTTTTCTAACAAAAGGAACTTTAAGGTACTATTTACTTATTGTAACATCTCACTTTATTTTTTATTGAGTGAATTGCAAGGATTGTCCTTTATCTTTATACCCATTTGCAGGCGTTGTCCTTTATGTTTAAAATTGACGAGTTTTGTACTTTATGTTTTCAAATCATACACGTTTTGTCCTTTAGCCCTAACCCAGTTAGATTTTTCTGTCAAATCTGGTCATGTGCAATGCACATGAGGGTAAAATTGTCTTTTCACCCTATTCTTTAAAAAATACATAAAAAAGAAAAAAATATTATATATCATAACAAAACCTACAGAGCGCCACCACCACCGCTATCGGTCACACCTCCTCCCGTCGCAACACCACCGTCGGCCAACCCTACTCAGGTGATTTTTTTCTATCCAAATTTAGCATCTCAGTTAGTGATATATGCAACATGATCCGCCCTTGTATAAGCCAACAGAGCTTCAACCAGTGGATTGAACATGAACACCCTGTTTGGGGGTTTCCAAAATCGGACTCCATTGGTCCAAATTAGAGGTGGCAAAATGGATGGGTTGGATTGGATTGGTTGTTGGGTCAAGATGGGTTTGGGTTAGAATGAGTTTGGGTTAAGATGGGTAAAAGAAAGAAGAAGGTCGGGATGGGTTTGGGTCAGGATGAGTTCAGGTCAGGATGGGTTTGGGTCAGGATGGGTTGAGAATAAATCAATAATAATAAAAACTGAAAAAAATTATAAAATATGAAAAAAAAAATTATAAAAAATAAAAAAAAATTAAAAAACGAAAAAAATTAAAAATATTTTAAAAAACGAAAAAAACTAAAAAAATTTAAAAAAAAATAAAAAAAATGATAGTATCATAAACTCGACTTTGAATCAAAAAGTGTTAGATTATATCCAGCCAAACATCTAATCTCTTTGTAAGCGAATTATCAAATAAACATTAAGATATGATATTATGATCCAAATGTAAAATTATTGTGAACATCTGCAAGTGACTTGAGACCAAACAACATGAATTAAAGCCATGAAAATAAAACCATTTAAACGATAACCTAATAAACCCCAAGTGCTGTACAAATTTTCATGTACAGAACAAGAATTGTATAGCCTAAAATCCCTAACCACAAACATAATCTAATTAGCATAATGTTGGACCATAACAAAAAAAAGAATAAATAAGTGAAAGAGGGGGATCCAAGAAAGCCAGCAACAAAGTAGAAAACAACTAATTTTGAATAGTTTTCAGATTTATTCGCAGAAACGATACGTTGCTGAATTTGCGGCTGTTTTCGGACAGTTATTTGCAGAATTTGTTGTTTAGTCGCTGCAGATTCGTATATTCGCCGCTGCAGAATCTGATTTTTTTAAGTCGTTATAATCAGTTGCTGCAAATCAGTCGATATAATCTGTTCGAGGTCCGTGTTCGCTGCAGAATCAGTCTGCAGAATTCATTTGCAGATTCGTTTCATTTGTTTTACGGATCTGTTTAATTTAATCTACAATAAAGTGAGAAAACAGAAATTAATAGTAACCAAAACATGGAACACAACTATAATCATGATTCACTTGATCAAATTCAAAAAACACAATTAGTGTATAACCATGTTCTTGGTTTAAATAACACAATCTTGTCGGTTATTCAGATTTACATCAAAACAACACAAACAATATACATTTTACAAAAAAGAGGTTAATCTATTTAATTTCCATACATAAACAGAAAGCATTGATCTAATAACCTTCTTCAAAATTACCACTCTTAATACATAATTATGATAACCTAAATTAGGGAAAAAATAGCTTAAAGAAAAGCAAGAATCAAGAATAGAATATGCAGAATCCACAAAATTCTCAACAAAAACTCCACAATTTTTAGAAACCCCAAATCGTTAATTACAAAAACAAGCGGTTGAAATCAAAATGGTACCTTAAAATCACGATAATGTCAGCTGAGATCAGAGAATGCCAGACCCAGATGAGAAATTGATAAGATCAGAGAATGCCAGCTGGAAATTCGAGTGAGATTTAAGGAGAAAAAAGGGTTCAAGAGAAGAACCCTAACTGAAGTAGCGAACAGAAGAGCGATTGATTGTTGATTAGCGAGACAGAAACCCTAGTTTTACCCATCCGGACCTGCTCGGTGATAATGTCTTACCCATCCTGACCCATCTTGTGATTATGTTTGATGTAATTTGGCCCATCTAGACCTACTAACAATTTACTTATGGCCCAAGATAACCCAAACTGTTATTTTAAATGCCCATCTTGACCCAATATTTAGTTGATGGGTTTATTTTGCCACCTCTAGTCCAAATCAATAGAATCCAAGGGTGGGAAGGACGAGTGAACACCTAAATCAAGTGGGGGATGTCCGATTCATCCAGATTTGTGGGCACTACCACCTCCCACCACCACTGCCGCTACCATCATCAACCCACCACCACCAGTGATAGCGTCACAAATCAACAGATCAGACCCTATTATTTATTTCCAGTATTGAACCCTAAATCCACATTTGGAACCATCGGTCCAAACAGATCAGACCCTTCAATGAGTTCAGATTCGAGTTCTTTGTCATTCTCCGACGAAGAAGAATCCGCCGGCCAAAACCCTAACATCAATTCAATATCGATCACTCGCTATTCAACTCTTCGATCAGACCCTATTATTTATTTCCAGTTGTCTTCGATCACATTCAACTCTTCAGTCGACGAAGAAACCCCATCGGTTGCTAATAATCACCACAAACCTGTCACAGAGATCACCAAGAATGAAATCCAAAGCGAAATGCGGAGAAATTCGTTTGGAGAGTAACAATAATGCGTCTGTAACTTATGATATTCAAGAACATCAGAGTAATAGTTGTTTTGGAATAATAGTTGTTTTGTGAGTGATGGTGGAGAGTTGTTGGATTCTGTTCACATCTTAGGGCATGTTTGGATGGGCTTCTCAAACAGACTTATTAGCTTATTAGCTTATTAGCTTATGGATAAGTCAATAAGCTATTTTTATGTTTGGATAATGGATAAGTCCTTTTTGAAATAGCTTAAAGCAAAGAAGGAAATTGGAGGTTTTGAAAAGCCCACAATTCGTGTCTTTTGGATCCAGAAGTGACTTTTCAAAAATGAAATTACTAAATTACCCCTTTTTTACCCCCTTATATCTAAAAGAATACCCATTTTAGTCATTTTACATCAATAAGCTAATCCAAACACTTTTTTTAAAAACTCCTTTTAAAAAAGTCCTTTTCCCAAAAGTCCTTTTCCCAAAAGTCATTTTTAACTCTAATAAGTTTAGCCAAACATGCCCTTAATTAGGGATTGTTTTATGCTTTGCTTTATACTCGTAACACACAGAGAAAGACGAATTTAGAGGGAGAAGAGAGAGAGTGTGTTAGTTTCAGTTTTTTATAATTTTTAAGTTATATCTTTTTTTTCATTATATTACATAATAGTCCCTAGACATTAAACATTTACACACTAGTCCCTGGAAAGATGAAAAGACAAGTATGCCCTCATGTGCAAGTCACATGATCAGATTTAACAAAAAAATCTAACTGGGTTATGCCTAAAGGACAAAACGTGTATGATTTGAAAACATAAAGTACAAAACTCGTCAATTTTAAACATAAAGGACAGCGCCTGCAAATGGGTATAAAGATAAAGGACAATCCTTGCAATTCACTCTTTTTATTAGGTTAGAGAGTTGTGTATTACATGGTTTATAACATTTTACTTTGTTTTTTTATTTATTATTAGGTTAGAAACTTACCTATTACCTGATGTTGGATAATCAACAGAAAAAATAATATTTTAGTAAAAAATATTAAATATATAAGAGATAAGTTGGATATTATGATTTAATATTATTATTTCATTGGAGTGTAAAACGGGATAATGAGATCCTTTATTAGAAATAGGATTCTAAATATACCATATATAAAAAATATATATGTTTTACATGTATTGAATAAACCCTTTTAACGAAACAGTTGATTAAAATAAATATTTTTATTTTAATATGTGATTATCGGTTATTCTTGTCCTTATCATCAAAATATAAAAACAATTAAAACTACCAATTAAATAAAATCTTTCTCTTTATAAATATTTAAAATGCTAATATATTTTTTTAGATTTTAATAATTAATACATGATTATAATAATTAATATATTATTATCAGTTATCTTTGTCTTTATCATTAAAATCTCTTCTAAAATTTTAAATTTAATATTATCAATAATTGACTTTCCATAATAAATATTTAAAAAAATAATTAAGACTGGCTCATAGAACGCCATGTGTCCTTAACATGGTCTCTTTTATTATATTTATAGATTAAATTAATTAATAGTTAATATTAATTATGTATATATATTATATTATAGGGGAAGGTTCAAATGAAAACCACTAGTTAACGCGAAAACTCGAAAACTAACTAAAAAAAGCCTAAAAAACACACAAATTTTTTTTTTTTTTTTTTTTTTTGCAAACCAAATTTCGCAGGTTTTTTTTATATAAAAAAAAAAAATTTGTGTAGTGCACATGTGTAATAATACACATGTGTATACATGTGTATACACATGTGTATTATTACACATGTGCACTACACAAAAAAATTTTTTTTTTTTTTTTTTTTTGAAATTTTTTTTTATATATAAAAACAAGCGATTTTTATTAAAAAAATTGAAAAAAAAAAATTTGTGTGTTTTTTAGGCTTTTTTTAGTTAGTTTTCGAGTTTTCGTTTTAAAAGTGGTTTTCATTTGAACCATCCCCTTATATTATATTATATTATATATTATAGTAATAAAGTAATGAGTCACGGAACCAAACATTAATAAAATTTAGACCTCAGAAACTTTGAGAAATAGCTGCCCTATGCGCATCATTAACTGGTTATATGTTGTAAGGTATCCTTTAAAGGTCTTGTGCATAGATCACATTTGTGTCACTAACATACCAGATTATCTGCTTGCAGAAGGTCTCTCCATAGTTTTGAGATGAAAGGTATGGTTCAGTTGGTTCTAAAGAATATCCATGTGAGTTTAACGGTCATGTTTCAACTAGGGGTGGGAAAAAAAACATATTTTGGATTGGACAACACCCCTCGTCTAAAAAACAGGTCGAGTTCAGGTTGATCCGCTAGCCCGTTTTAATCATATATGCTTTAAAAAAAATATTTTTAGGCCTTTAATTGTGCATGGATATATTTTTTTAGGTCTTTTGTTTCAGTTTAGAACTTCAATTTTAATTAATTTCACTTTCTTTCATTTTGTTTCGGTGTAGAAACTCAATTTGCAACTCAAGCTTGGAACTTCACTTTGGAATAAAATTAGAAAACGGTAATTGTTATGTGCTGGCAGTAAATCCAGTAAAATGAGTACTGGTTTTATTAATCTACAAATTTGATTTTTAAATTTTAAGTTTTTAATAAAATCCCAATAATTCCGAGATTTACCTTCAATATTTCGGTAAACCGGTGAAAAGAAAACCTAGCGATCATTGATTGCTTGCCACAATTCCGGGCTTCCCATCGAGGCTACCTTCCATTCCATTGTTGCGAATCAAATACTTTTGGATTATTTTTTATTTATGGTTATAGAATCATGTACTTTTATGTTAATTTTTTGAGTGGAAGTTTTATTATTAAGAAATTACAGGAGGTACTACCCGGCACAAGAATATATACTCCAATCATTCAAAACCATAAGATGACTTTTGGAGAAGTGCTGCAAGAACAAACCTCAACATAAATGAAACACAGGAAGTAAGTGGTGGCAGAGACATCTCTCATGCTTCAAGTAAGATCAAATTATCTACAATGAAAATAACAAGTGAATCATTTGAGAAAACCTTGAATCTTATCCAAATCTAACATTGTATCTAATGGGATGATCGATGTGGTATGCCTGTGGAGGAAGAAAAAAATATGATTATGAAAACATACTAGAGGAAATCACGGATTCGGTGATACAAGAGTCTCAACATATATGATTCGACTATAACCATACTCCCCTCTGGTAGAACAAAAATAGCGATAGCGTGTTATGAAGTCCTCCGTATTCACTTTCTCAAAAGAATTGTTTTCCTGGTCTAAAACCGCAAGCCAATTGCCAGTAGTGGCTGTGCACATAATACCCTGTTGCCTTTCAAACCCCGTGTCGCAGAAACCAGCCACCTTCACCCACCCATCACCATCACCATTCATCCTCCACATATCACCCCCATGCTTCAAATAATCTATGTAAGTTACACATAAATGAAGGCTTCCATTAAGAACAACCAAGCTTCTGCAAAAACGTCTACCTGCACCATCTGGGACAGGCATTTTCCTAAAAGTTTCGGTCCTGACATCAAAACATATAATCCAGCTATACATTTCCGCAGCCACAGAATGAGCTGTGACGATGAAATAAAGGCGTTCGCCCCAGAAAGTAGCTGGAGAACAACGGCAGAAGGCGTCGTCATCGTTGGTCTTAAAGGCGAAAGAAAATTTAATGGGTCTCCATGCATCCAATATGTGGGAATAGATACACGCCCCATGGCGACCCTCTTGTTCCAAATATAAAAGTTTGTAATCATCGCCGTCCTTATAGAAACCCAAAACATTCATTGAAGGGTAGAAGAAAAAAGGCATATCCGGGTCAAAAGAGGACAACTTCCTGTAGGCACCTGTCAGTGGATTCCAAAAGACTAGCTCATCATTTGAGGCTAAACATACCAATCCATCCAAGGTTGCTAACAACTTTACGTTAGGATTAGGGTTAGGGTTAGAACGGATGGTTACCGAAAGAGGAAGCTTGCGTAAGGTGGGTCCGTCAACGAGGAGAAGTTTATAGTCGTTGATGGTTGTTTCATGGTACCGAAGGTGCATCTTGCCAAACGAAGGTGCGGATAGGAACGATTTCCATTGTTTGCACACACATCTGCAAACACTTACGGACTTAGCTGCAACTCTTGGTAGTATCTCCGATTCTATTAAACTAAGTGGAAGACTCTTCTTGTGCGTTTTCGTTGATCTTTGGGCTTCAGAGATCTTCGTTGATCTTTGGGCTTTAGAGATCTTCATCTTCTAGGCTTTGGGTTGGGGTTTCGTTTGCTTTCTTTCAAGTAACCATGTATGTTTTTTCATTATGTATATATTGACCTAAAAGTTTTACCTTGGAGAACAAGTTAACATGCATTTTTTTTTAATCCTTAGTAGTTCGAGACCTAAAAGTTTTACCTTAGAGAACACATAAACATGGATTTTTTTTTAAATCCTTAGTGTTAAAGGAGTTCGTTAATTAATTTAAAAGGAATTTACGAAAATAGCCGAGAATCATGTTGACTTATCAAATTGGCCAATTCATGTGTCCTTAGAACGAGGCATCATGGATCCAAATGCACGGGATGCGTCTGAAAACTTGAAGCGTCTGAGATGAAGATGGGATGCGTCTGAAAAACTTGAAGCGTCTGAGATGAAGATGGGATGCGTCTGAAAGATGGGATATTGGGATGCGTCCGAAAGATGGGATCCGTCCTTCAAGAACGGGATGCGTCTTTGGAGCAAAACCCAATAAAAAATGGACACGTGGTCACGGGATGCGTCATTGGAGCGAGGCATCATGCACGGGATGCGTCGGGCAAGTTTCCGGCGATGTTTTCCGGTGAGTTGCAGGTTTCCGCCAAGTTTTCCTGAATATTATTTTCCGGAAAGTTACGTAGGATACAAGATGATAAAATGTTAGTTAAAGAAACTATAACTTGGTTCACTGCGATGTTGAATGCTCCTGAGGTATTTGTTGTGTTTGAGGCTACCACAATTCCACCACATACTAGTTGGACTGTAGCATCTGTGAACAAGGAAATAAGTGGGTGGTGGTGCGGAGCACGGCGATGTGGAGGTAGGAAGTGGTGGGTTTTGAGAGGGTGAGTTTTGAGGGTGAGAGCCGATGAGGTTCCTCATGGTTTTATTGGGAATGATTGTGGGTATGCATGCCTTTATAAAAAGCTGCAGACAAGGAAACGCTGCAAGCCTCAATTATTGAAATGACACTTGTCCATTTTCTATTGGGTTTCAGTGACACTCTGCAAAAAGACGCATCAAATACTTGAGGAGTCTGTATATGACGCTTCAGGTGGCTATTTTTGTAATTGGTGTGAGTAAATGGCTATTTTCGTAAATAGCTCTTAATTTAATCTAATTGCCGTTCGAATTTTTTTTTAATTTAATCTAATAATGATAATTGAATTAAAGTAACAAGGATTTCCCAACTTTATCTCTATGAAATTTGGATAGACACTAATCTTTGTAAATTATCTATTTTTACACAACTGTCACTAGTACTCTAACCTAGCCGGTGGCCACGGGTATTTAAGTTCCACCTATAGTGGGTCCGGGTGAGTTTTCTCCTCTAGGTCTCAAGTTCGAGTTTGGGGGATAGGGTTTCTCATTGAGGGGTTAATTGGGGATCTATTGTTAGAGGTGTACAAATCGGTTAATCGGTTATTAAAAAACCGGTTTTAAAAAAAAACGGTTTTTTCACCCAAAATAAAAACCGGTTTTTTTTATAACCGGTTCCGGTTACTAACCGGTTTTTGAGGTCCAAAACAATAACCGGTATAACCGGTTGGGACCGGTTTTTTACCGGTTTTTCCCAAAAAAATCGGTTTTTTACCGGTTTTTTAATAACCGGTTCGGTTAATAACCGGTTTTTGAAGTCAAGAATAGTAACCGGTATAAAAACCGGCGGTTAAAAAAAACCGGTTAAAAAAAAACCGGTTAAAAAAAAACCAGTTTCTGTTTTTTTTCCGGTTTCGGTTCTAAAACCAGTTTTTTTGTACACCTCTATCTATTGTGCGAGGGGCTCTCTAGCGCGGACTAGATTAAGAGTAAGACAACGCATGCTAGACCTCCCAACATTCGCTAATAATTCACACCTTTCAAAAAAATCTATTTTTACACTATATGCTATAATTTATATAAATAATAAAATATTATATTTATTGTTATTTATCTTTTAAATATAACTTTTATTTATATTAAATGAAAATAGTTATATTGTTATGTCATAAATTATATTGGTGAAAAACTTGTAAGGGAACACGTTAAATGTAGGCCAGTAAACGAACCGAACGTTCATGAACTGTTTGTTAACTTGTTCGGCGGAAAGTTCGTTTATTTAATAAACGAACGAGCACGAACAAAAAATTTTGTTCGATTAATTAACTTGAACAAACCTTGTGTTGTTCATTCATGAACATGTCGACCAAACCAACGATCGACTTCCTACAAATTTGGCATATCTCTAAGTTAATATACTGACGAGAATAATATGTCAACCAAACCAGCGTACGACGAGAATAACATCTACTTTTTAAATCTATACATTGTTGGAATCTAATCCCTTTGATCAATTGATTCGTTTAATGAGCTGCACAAGTTTATGAACTTTGGTTTATATTTGTTAAGTTATGATCAGACTTATTTATATTTGCATTGCTATGAGCTGAACTGTTTAGCAAGCCCAGGATTTGTAAACTTCGTCTTAGCACATTTGCGTCGTTTTGAAGGGTTGCGACGTTTACAACATTATATGTATGTATCCTGTTCGGTGAAGTGTAGATCAATCTGATCAAACTGTTTTCACCGATCAAACAATCACAGTTACTTTACTTTCGTTTACTTCCTTTCAGAATTGTTACTGTTTTATCGAACATTGTTAAGACGTTTCATCCATACCAATCTTGTTACTTTTATAACTTAAATATCAATAAAGAAAGTAAGAAACACAACAAGAATATACATTTGCACGCGTACAATACATCGTGAGAAATCAAATTAATTCTTATTAATATCGTACATATACATATATATAGTGGGAGATTCAAATCAGAACTATCAAACAATAGGGAACCAAATAAATAACTTTTAGCCCCGGATCGTATTTTAATAAAAATTTACTTATTAAAAAAACAGAACCCAAATTGGCATATGTAGTACGTTGTTTGGAAGAGGTCATAGAATGTGCTCACATTTGCTCATTTGTTGCAAAAGTGCATTAGCTTTCCTTTGAGCTCTACTTGTTCCAGATTTACTCAACTCTACAAGATGATCATAAACACCATACTGCAGTGCAGCCAATATCACCGAAGAATTATTCAACCCGAGCTCCAGAAGAACCGCAGTTGCACACTCTTTGTTCTTCGGGGTCCCGTCTTTCACGAACCCGACAAGTGTCTCGATAACCGATAACTGACCGATCCCACTTTGTCCTTCGGGTTGTTTTGCAAGAAGCGCCAGAATCGAAAGAGCCTCATCCACCATCCCTAGAGACCTTTCTTTCAAAAGATGAAGCAACGGCTCGATAATCCCAGCTTTGATCGCTCGGGTTTTGTTTGATTGGTTCAGTGAAAGATTAAACAATGCGGTGGCAGCGTCTTTTTTACCTCTGATTGATCCGTTTCGTAGCAGTTTGACCAACGGTGGAATCCCTTTTAAGCAACCGATCATCACTTTGTTTTCGTTTAACATCGACAGACTAAACAAAGTAGCAGCCGAGTTTTCTCTAGCTTCATCCGTACCGTTTTGAAGAACTTCGATAACAGCAGGGATCGCACCCTCTCGTGCTATAAGTCGCTTATTAGCCTCATCTAGTGATAAGTTCAACAACGCGGTCACCGAATGTTCTTTGACTTTTTGGTTCGGGGAATACAAGAGTTTGACCAAAGGCGGGATTGCTCCACAATTCGCTATCAAGATTCTGTTTTCGGGATTCTCCTTTGACAGCATTCTTATCTTCTCAACGGCTTGAATTTGTGTACTGAGTTGACTCGATGACATGTTTTGAACCAACGAATATACCTCGTCTATGAAAGCGTTTTGGTCTTCTGACATCATGTAACTTTCCTTTTTTGGTAACTCGAAGTTGTTCTTTTCACACCATTGAATAATGAGATTCCGAAGTGCGAAATTAGGGGCGAGTGCTAGGTGACTCAACGTTTCCCCTGTCTTCGGGCACGTTCGATGATTTGAGTTCAACCATTTTTGGATATTTTCCCGCTCATACGTCTACAAAAATTTGCACCAAATGAGCTAAAATCTACAACTAGAACATTTATAAAACCTTATAGTTGACCATGAACACAAGTCAACACACAAGTTAACCTTCAAGGGGTCCCACTCGTTGGCAGTGTTATGATGGGGCCCGTGAGTTTCCCTAACGGGTTCTCATGGTCACCACTAAACCCTAAGTTGGACCTTAAAAGTCAAACCCGAGATGAGCAAATGTATTATGTACCTGTCCAGTAGCGATTATAACAGGATCCGTCATGATCTCAAGCGATATCGGACAAAGAAACTCATGGGGAACTAGCAACGATAGGCATCGGTCTAAGCATCTTAATGTCGGAGAATCTTCGAGAACTTTATTAACGTTGCCGTTATTCTCATCAAAGCCTGCAACTTTTTTGAATTTCTTCAAGAGATCCACAATCTGTTCGGTACTCTCTACATGCTTTGTCGAACCTCTTTCTTTAACGAGTTTTTTAACAGCTACCGTCTCGAGTTCTAAGTCTCCGATGGAATACAAATCTAGTTTTTTTGCAAGTCTTTCTAAGATTGCGATATCAGCGTTTCTTTCATCGTCTTTTGAGAAAATAATCATCATGTCCATGGCTAGTTCTATGTCTAATGTATCCGTTCTTCGTTTCGCTCCTTGTAGTTGCTTCTGAAGTAGCTCAATCTACAAGTATCAAAAGCACGAACTAAAAATCTATGCCGAGAAAACCGTGAGGTCAAACAGATTACTCTTCGACTTCGAAATTCGTATGAAAATAATTTCAACTAATTTTGACATTATCAAACGCTATACAACTATACAATCAGTAGTACAATTAGATAAATTTAACATCAGTTTTGTTGATTAAAGTCGTATCAAGGTTTAAGTTTAAAAAGTAAAAAGTTTGACCTGAAAAGTCAAAACGTAACATATCTTCTTGACAACAATGTAATATACAAAATAATTTAGTTTGTGATGATGCATGCTTTACTAAAAATGTTGCAAATGCATCCACTTTTCATGTTCTGCTTTTAAAAGTGAAAGTCAAAACTAGTAATTTTCAAATCTCAAATCTAAAATCTGCAATTTGATAAGAATAGTATTATATTTTACTATACCAACACTCAATCTTCAATTTTAACATAGTAATAGCTTTGTTTAGCTGTAATACTTATTAATCTGTATAAATACTGAAGTTGGAAAATAGAATGTTTGACCGGAAAAGTCAAATTCTAAATCTTTGGATCACTAGAAATTTTGGGCTCAATCAGAAGAGAGTCTCCAGTCCATAATGCCCTTTTGATAACCAAGAGGAAATGGTTGCATGTGCACATGAACATGAAGTGTTTCAGATTTGTCCCTAAATTTTGCATCAATAAACAAATAAATTTGTGCCAAATGCATGTTACAACTTACAACTCATATAGTCATATTGCACGTTATTTAATTTCTTATACCCAAACATTTTCATAGCACTATCTTTCATATATGAGGGATGTTTAATTCTTAACCATCTTTAGTGTATAACCGCAATAAAACTTGTACGAGCCCGGGGTCCCACTGGAAGCAGCCTCTCTATTCCTACGGGGTAGAGGTAAGGCTCTCTACATCTTCCCCTCCTCAGACCCTAACTTAGCTTTGCTATTGGTAGGATTTACCGAGTATGATGATGATGATGATGAAAGCAGTAACTACATATGTATATGTGATTATTGCATATCTAGAGAGAGACAACGCGCGACATTCAATACCAAACCAATCTTAAGTAAAAAATTTGCAAGAACACTTGTACGTATTGCTTTAAATGTAATTACATATGACGATCCTTCAACCGCCTCTCTTTCTCTCATCAAATTTTGTGAAATAAACTTAACCGAATCTAACGATCAACCAGAATCTGAACTTAGCATGTTAGATCATGTGATTTTAACCAAACTTTTGCCCACCCCTACTTGGTATGTTAGTTTATCACTACCAAATTAAGAATTTAAAGGCATTTAATATAACAATTTATGGGTCAAGAAGTCAATTCAAGAACATAAAAACCATATATTTAATATAAGTATTTATAAGTCAAAAAATTTACCTGCTCTTGAACTTCTTCAGTAATTCCAAGTTCTTCATACATCAATCCATCCAAAGCTTCATTCAACTTATCATACACACCATGAAATCTACACATCACTGCATCACCCTCCAATGCCTGAAACAAAATCAACAACAACAATAAAATACTTAACTGAAATGACAAAAATACCCTTTCAAGATCTTGAACCAAAAGGTCCAAAACTGGTAACTAACAGGTCAAACAACAACTGACCAGAAAGATCTTGCTTCCAAAGTTGCATTGCTTCAGCAACTTCTTAGCAGAAAGCAAAGCCTTTTTCAAATGAACAAATGACTGAAATACCCTTGTGGGTATGGCTTGATTCAACTCTTTAGTCTCTTCCAAAAGTGGGATTAAAAGCTTCAACCTTCTTACAAGTTTCAAACACTCTTTTCTTTGTGTTCTTCTGAAATTAGTGTAAGATCCCACTGTCTCTATCATCTCCATCATCTCTGAAATCACATCATTGCCATCATCACCACCTTCATTATTTCTCAAAATACCCATTTTACCCTTCTCTGCCATAGCCATTAAGAATCAAGATTCAAGCTTTAAACTTTAAAAAAAAAACTTTAAAGCAGAATGCTTTAAGTGCAATCTTTGGAGGAAAGTGGGCTTTGTTTATTTGGGTGCTTGCTAATTGATTTCAATGGAGAAAAAATAAAAAGAAAAATGAGGATAAGAACAGGAGTGAAAGTAAAGGCACCAGCAAAAGGCGGCCCCTTTTATAGATTTATATATGTATATAAAATTTCATTTTCATCTTCTTCATGTACCCGTTGGTTTTTTACATTTGTCGAATCTTCTTGAAGTTTTATAATTATTTTTTATAAAAAATATTAGAAAGAATGTGATTAGGTGTATATACTACAAATTTAGGTAAGTTTTGTTAATACTTGACTGTACTAAACTGATTCAATCATATTTTGGACAGATTCTAATAAAAATAATACTTTTTAGAATCATTTACACTATGGCGGTACTCTGGTCATCTGGTGGTACTACAGTGACTTTTTTTAGGGCAGGTCGTCAGTTAGAGTCCTGTTTGGGACAAAATGTCATGCACGATTAAGGAGTTTTACCACAATGAACATTCAGACGGTGGATTTCTTCTGAAATTGATTACAGGTCGGATAATCAACGTTGTTTGTGATCGCGGGTATGGGTGACCTTTTGTCAATGCCTTGTTGGACATTAAAAAAAGAATCATTTATAATTATTTTTTCAAACATGAAACTTTTCATTAATACCAAGTGAATTCATCTACTTTTAGCAGGTTATGGTGATGTTTAGGTGACATAATTTGCTTACTATGCATGTCACATCGATTGTCACAACTTTGAAGGGGGGGAGGGGCGCCCCCGAACTTTTCGCTCAGTGGTGTTATATATGTAGTTTTCGTATAGAATTTTTTTGGTATATACGTTTTCTACCCCCCGGTTCTATAGAAATTTTTTGGTATATACGTTTTCGACCCCCCCGGTTGAAAACGTCAAGCTTCGCCACTGGTCACATATGTTCCGTTCATGCCTCATCGAGTATGGATGGAATTGGGATCACATTTTAGCATTTGATCAAGTTGGCATAAAACAAGAGTTATCATGCAAGCGTTGACATGACAAGCATGTGAGGTGTTAATGTGTTATTGAAGAAAATGTAGAACCTGCTTGTTGGTTAGAATCAATACTTGCGCCCATATATTCAAGTGAGAGAATAAGGAAGATGTTAGAATTTTGAAAGGTATTTATAAGTGAAAACTAGAATGGAAGAAGTGAAGATTTTGGTACTAAAAAGTGACAATTCGGGGTCACTACAAAAAAATAAAAAAAAAATAAAAAATAAAAAAAAAACACAACCTATGTAATTAAAGGTTATATATGGCTACTAAAACAAATAAAAAAGCGAATTATTAGAGGTATATAATCGGGTAAGCGAATATATGTTATCGGGTAATTGGTGAGTAAACAACTATATCATCAAATCTCATACCCATGAAAAAAAAACATTATCCCATACCCAATTACCCAACCTATACCCGTTCCAGATATATTAAGTTTCGCGTATTCCCAACAACTTCGGTTTCATTAACATCCATAGTTATATCACCCACTATAGTATTTGTAAGATAATGCGTTAAATAAAAGTATTGATGGAATTAAGTTTGTGTTGTAGAATAACTAAATCAATACTACATTACTGCCACATATGGATTTAACCAATGACTAGGTATTTAGGTGTAGTGGAATAGCTAAAACTTAAGTTAAAGGAAAAATTAAAAAAGAAAAAGAATGTTTTTCTTTTTTTATTGGTTGAAGAGTTAATGGGCCCCACAACCATATCTTTACCGGTCGTTAATGGAGTGGCAGGGGATTCGTTGGTGTCGTTCAATGGCTAGACAACGTGGCAGGGGATTAATCGACGACCAGTCGTTAGTCACCTAGCCACTGATTAATTTTTAGGTAATTGGTGAATTTATCGCTAGTCGAACCTAATCGGCCAGAAATCTGCAATTCTGGCTAAAACTTGTAAATTTCGACGATTAATTATGTATACTTTAAAAAATGGGTGAAGAGGGGTTAAAACTTGTTTACTTAAAAAATTAGATATTACAATGTGTGTGTATAATTGAAAATTACATATAACACCTCAATTCAATTAATCTCGATTAATCGTTAGTCAGTACCCTACTAGCCGATTAACACCTAACGATTCTTATTACCATTATTAATCCTTGTGTTTAGATTGTAGGTTTGATCCTTAAATATGATGGAAATTAAAGGTTGGATTTGGAAGTATCATATTTGATAGTCAATAACTATACTAAGTTTTTAGAAAATGTTGAATTGATATAAATTATACGACTATGTACTTGCATTTCATGTAGTCGTGTCATTATCCTACATATTGTACTACATATACATTTAGAAGATGGGGAATAGTATTGGCGCATATATTTCCTTTCCTCTTTCTATCCGACGATTTCTCCTTAGATGCAGGCCCCTGTTAACTATTTTCCATATTTAGTGCATGCGAGTTTTGTATTTATTTCGTTGCTATGTATCTCTTTTGACATAAGAAAATCAATAAACAATTGAACCTTGTCTTGATATCATCGATTTGTTCATGGTATCAGAGCGGGTTCAAAACCCTGCTCTAATCGAAACCCTATTGTAAACGATGGCCGGAGATAAAGAAGATGGAAGCAGCATCGACAAGAATGGAGGCGCACCAGACACGAACTCTCCTTATTACATACATGCTTCGGATTACCCGAAGCAGATGCACGTGAATGAAACTCTCAATGATCACAACTACATCGACTGGGCACAGGAGATGTTAAACTTTCTGTTTGCTAAAAACAAGGTAGGGTTTATCGACGGCTGATGTGTTAAAAATGCAACATATAAATTTCATCAATTGTGGCATAAAACTAACCATTTTTTAGTACTAATGTTGGAAAAAGTGTGTTTTTGTCTTCCTTTTGTATTTTCAGGATTAAATGAGCTCAAATTAACAAAAGAAGCAAATAGACATCAAAATCTAACATAAATACAAGAAAAGGAACAAGACGTGACATGCCCGACCCCACGACAGCATCTTCCCAAGTAAAACAAGACAACAGAAGACTGAACACGCCCCGTGCTCAGCCAGCACGGGGGGCGTGCCCAAGTGTCAGCAGAAAAGACAAAGTGGTAGAAGCTTCTATTGCCCACCACGGGGCCGTGCTCAGCGGACACGTGGCCGTGGTCAACTATAAGATTCGCACAATCTAGCAAATCTTCATCGTACAAAGATTCTTCTGCACCACGGGGCCGTGCTCAGCGGACACGGGGGCGTGGTCAACTAAAAAGACAAAACTGCATTAAATGAAGAAAGAGAAGGATGTGGACACGGGGCCGTGCCCGAGCTTCTGTTCAGCCTATAAATAGAAGTGCTTGGCTCAAGCTCAAACCATCCCTTGGCACACCTCCTCTCTCACACTTCACCCACCACCCACCACCACCATAACACCATCATCCACCACCATCATCCATTGTCCATCGTAGAGTGTGTGAGTCGTCTCGGGATCCAAGATTGATCGTAAGAGTTCTTGACAATCAAGGCCATGTTTGCCTAAGTCTCTTACATCACTTGGTGAAGACAAAGTGTCTAGTGTAATACTTTTTATTTCTAATCTTTTCGCACTTTTTACTTGGTTTTGTATTAATGACTTTAATAACTAGTTGCTTATGTTGAAGGTGATATTTCATTATCGTTTGTCCGTGGTGTCTTGGCATTATTTTACTGTCTATATAAAATAAAAGATTTTCACCATTCATATCTCCACGGTCTATATGGAGGTATGTTGGCTACCTGGTCGGGGGTTAAGGGAACGGTTTGGTAAAGGTCTTGCCATTGTTCAGCGTTTAGAGGTCCTGCAATGGACCTGGGTCAAATTTAGTAGGACCTCCTTCAATACTTAACGGTATTGGATGGCGGGGGTCCAAACTCTTTGACCCCCCTCATAAGTTAACTACTATTAATACTATAACCCGGCTATTTAGGACTGTATCCCTGCTGACTCAGACTACTTAGTCGAGGGTAACGTCACCTCCAAAAGAGGGGCCTACCATAATTTGCATTAATAACTTAATTAATTATCTTCCAATAATCCACCCTTTTAGGATTGTATTCTTGCTGACTCAAACTACTGGGGTGAGGGTAACGTCACCTTCAAAAGAGGGGCCTACTACAATAACTAAGATAATCTCTTAAAATAGTGCAAAAGTGCCGAAATAATCAAAGGTTACACTAGATACGAGTCGGAATCAAGTGATTCATCTTTTCTATCTGTTTTCTTTTTATTTTTATTTTTCAGCATTTTAGTTAGTTTTTATTTTTCTTAGTTAAAACATTTTTTCTAAACTTTTTGATTTGATTAGACGTTGAGGATAAACCGGTACTAAAAGCTCTTGTGTCCTTGTACGACCTCGGTATCTTACCAACACTATACTACGCTCACGATGGGTGCACTTGCCCATATGTGTGTCTAGTGTTAATAATATCGTGTTTTATAAATTTAAAACTTGACTAAAAAGTGTTAAAGGGGCTTAAAATATACACCTAATATATATAACACTTCACACGCATCAAGTTTTTGGCGCCGTTGCCGGGGACACAAGGATTTTAAGAAAGTTAGGAATCAACGGCCTAATCGTTTTTCTTACTTTTCATTTTTTTTAGTTTTTCTGTTTCTGCAGAGCTCAGCACGGGCCGTGCCTGGTCGGACACGGGCCGTGCCCAGCATCATCACTGGCAGTTTTTATTTTCTGAGTTACAGAGAGCTGAACACGGGGCCGTGTCGGTGCAACACGGGGCCGTGTCCAACTCCCAGTAACAGGGATCCAGAAAACAATCACTGTATCTCTGACCACGGGCCGTGTTCACCGAGCATGGGGCCGTGGTGAACATTCTGACCAACGTTCTTTTCTGTTTTTATTGCAGGACTTGGAACCCAGGCGCCACATTTGAACCTCCTACGTAGTGCATGAGCTCCAGTTCTAGTAGAGACATAAAAGAACCTCTAGAAGAACCCGAACGCTTTCTCAGAAAAAGACTTAAAGCTAAAAATCAAGAGAAAGTTTCAGGGGACCCACTTCCAATGGCGGACCAACGTACCCTCATGGATTACCTACGGCCCACCGTAGGTAATCTCGGCGCCGCTATCAATGCACCGAATGTCGAAGCCAACAACTTCGAACTTCGACCGCATTTGATACAAATGCTCCAAAACTCCGCAACCTTCCATGGGCTTGAGGACGAGGATCCCCATCTACATATTACTAATTTCTTGGAAATATGTGATACTTTTCGGATCAATGGAGCATCAAATGAAGCCATTCGCCTTAGGATGTTTCCATTTTCACTAAAAGACCGAGCTAAGGCTTGGCTTAACACCCTCCCAGTTGGCTCGGTAAACACCTGGGATGAACTAGCCCAAAAGTTTCTATATAAGTATTTCCCTCCTGCTAAAACGGCTAAATTAATGACTGAAATTAATACATACTCACAAGAGGATGGGGAATCCTTATATGAAACTTTGGAAAGGTTCAAGGAGCTACTAAGAAAGTGTCCTCATCACGGTCTAGCGGTGTGGCAACAAGTATCCACTTTCTACAATGGGTTGTTGCCACACACAAGACAAACACTTGATTCTAGCTCCGGGGGACTTTTAGGTAATCGTCGCCCAAATGAAATATATAATCAAATTGAGGAAATTGCTCAAACCAATTTTCAATGGCACACTCCCCGAGGTAATAAATCTATTGCCCCGGGCGCCCATAACGTTGATGAAAGCACCTCTTTACAAGCCCAAATCAAGGCCCTCTCTTCGAAAATCAAAAAGCTAGAAATGACAAAAACGGCCTCGGTTATGGCTTGTGAAGGGTGTGGTGGGTCACATGAAAATTGGAGTTGTATGAAAGAATTAGATGAACAAACAGAAACGGTAAACTACATTGATAATAAACCTAGGCCGTCGGGTCCTCCAACGGGTACCTACAACCAAGGATGGCGTAACCACCCAAATCTTGGTTGGAGAGATCCCGGCAATAGTAGTAACCAACAAAACCAACGAACTAATTTTCAACAACCACAAAATTTCTCTCAACAACAAGGTGGAAGAGAAAGGCTTGAAGATACCGTATCTCGCCTCATCTCCGACACCGAAAAGAAAAACTCGGATCAATTTCAACAATTGGAATCAAATTTTAGAAATCAACAAGCTAGCATTCAAAACGTTGAAAAACAATTAAATCAACTAGCTAAAAATTTCTCCGAGAGACCACAAGGCACGTTACCAAGTAATACCGAAACCAACCCAAAGGCGCAAGTACACCTCATCACATTAAGAAACCGAACCGTGGGTCCCGAGGACGCCCCATTACCACCGGTTGAAGGAAGTCTACTCAGCCAAAGCACGACTTCACCTACACCTCAACCAGAAAAGGCTTCTTCACCAATTCAAGAGCCCACCAAGACTCCTCCAATTCCGTACCCCGGTAGGTTAAATCGTCAAAAGACCGATGAGCAATTCGCAAAGTTCGAAAATTTACTAAAACAATTGCATGTTAATATTCCTTTTATTGAGGTCCTAACCCAAATGCCTAAATATGCAAAATTCATGAGGGATTTCCTCACTAACAAAAGGAAAATTGAATCATTGCAATTAGTTAACTTAGGCGAAGAATGCTCCGCCTTAGTACTCAACAAACTTCCACAAAAGAAAATCGATCCCGGAAGCTTCACGATTCCTTGCTCGATTGGGGAATCCCCCATTCGTAATGCATTAGCTGATCTTGGGGCTAGCATTAACCTCATGCCCACATCGATGTTCAAACGACTCGGCCTAGGAACAACAAGCCCCACAAAGATGAGCATACAACTCGCCGACAGATCCGTCAAATTTCCACAAGGTGTCGCTGAAAATCTATTGGTAAAAGCTGACAACTTCGTTTTCCCAACCGATTTTGTCATCCTAGATATGGAAGAAGACACCGATGTCCCCCTCATCCTAGGGAGGCCATTTCTAGCCACCGCCCAAGCAGTGGTGGATATGAATGACGGAACGTTAACATTGAAGTTTGGGGACAAGGAAGTGAAGTTTGAATGTGGAAAAAGAGTAAAGGACGAAGACTCGGTTAACTACATGAACGTCATAGACTCAAGCTTGGATGACGCTCTCCGACGGTGTAACATGGGATGCAATACATCCCACTTGGGTAACATATGACCAGGCTTTGGGTCTAGCCAAGGACCCTTATAAACGTGGCGCACCACGGAGGCATTCCGCGGAACTATCCTTAGTTTAATTTAGATTAATTTTTATGTTTTCTAGTTAGTTTTAATTTTCAGGAATAAAACACACTCGAGATGGCAAAGGATGCAAGGGAAAATTGAACTAGCACTCCATGCAGGAAAACAGAACCGTCCGACAAATTTCTTCGTTTACAGTAAGTTCGGCACGGGCCGTCTCCACCCAACACGGCCCCGTGCTGCACAGTCTGCAGAAAAAGACCCAGTTCAGGTAACTGGACACGGGCCGTGTTCACCCAACACGCCCCCGTGTCCAGGCTTCTGTTTCTCTTGTTTTAATTTTGTTACTGGCATTTGAACACGGGGCCGTGCCCGGACAACACGGGGCCGTGTTCAGCGCCCAGTAACACAAAATTTTTGTTTTTTCACACCTTTTACACATTCAATCAACCTAAAAACTTATTTTTGGGACACATTGAGGACAATGTGTAATTTAAGTGTGGGGGGGATGCTAAAACCTTGAATCTTGCAAGTCCTAAATACAAGCCTTACACAAAACTCTATTGGAATTGCTAATCACCCCAAATTTTTTCAAAAATTTTCAATTTTTTTTACTTGTCTAGGTTTAACTCGAGAATTTCAAGTTCTAAAAAGGTTATATTTTTACGAATTTACAACCGATAGCGTCGTGATAAAAAGAACCAACATAAGAAAATTATGAAAAAGCATGACAAGCTTAGTTAAAATTTGATTATATATACTTGATCACATAAAAACCCATTCCCACAAAAGTGAGTTTTGAGCCTTTATTGAGCATACAATTACATATCATTAGACTAAATGCTCATTTTTCGTTTCTTGTGTGAATAGCCGCTTGGTTCTTACGACTCTAGAACTTGCCATGACGATACATTCCCAGTCCTTATCAACTTAAACCCGAGTAAGTAAATGACGAAGGCATTAGGACTAACCCTTTTTATTTCTACACCATTATTTTTTTTTACCACCTACCCAAAATCCCCCTAGTTAGCCCCTTTGAGCCTAAACCTTTTCATTTCAGAACCCAAACCAAAACCCTTTTTACCCACCAAAACCTTTTTCATTTTTACCCCTTTGTTTTAGTAACAAGTTCAGTTTTTCGTATGACTTTCAATATATATATATATATATATATATATATATATATATATATATATATATATATATATATTTCTTGTTTATGATGAAGCAAAAAAAAATAAACAAACAAGTTAATCAAAAATAACTTTGTTTGAATAATAGCTTCATCAAAATAAAAGTTACAAAAATAGAAAGTCTTACGAAAACCGACACTTGTTACGCTTTTTGCCCTTTTTCTACTAACCACTAACCCAACCACCTACCTTTAACCCAAGCCTAACCCTTCACCCACAAAGTCCTCTTGATATTTACAAAGGTATATAAGTTAAAAAGGAGGAGGATTGATTGCTTGGCAAGCATATGGTAGGAGTAAGTTCTATGCTGCTCTCGAGTGATCCACAAAAATACATTTTCGGCCGAGTGTTGAGTGATCCCCGTGAGGTATGTGAACTTGTATATAAATAGAATTTTAAAGAGGCATGTTATGCCCTAATAAGTAATTTATCTTATGAAAAGTTTTAAATAAATCATGACGAATAGGATTGTAAATAAATAAAAATAAAATTAAATAAAGAATCTTGGAAATCCCGACACTCTACGACAAGCCCAAAAACCTTCTTCTCTACCCATTCCATTTGGGAGTGTAATAGCCACATATTAAAGAGTTTTGCTTGAGGACAAGCAAAGATTCAAGTGTGGGGGTATTTGATGTGTTAAAAATGCAACATATAAATTTCATCAATTGTGGCATAAAACTAACCCTTTTTTAGTACTAATGTTGGAAAAAGTGTGATTTTGTCTTCTTTTTGTATTTTCAGGATTAAATGAGCTCAAATTAACAAAAGAAGCAAAAAGACATCAAAATCTAACATAAATACAAGAAAAGGAACAAGACGTGACATGCCCGACCCCACGACAACATCTTTCCAAGCAAAACAAGACAACAGAAGACTGAACACGCCCCGTGCTCAGCCAGCACGGGGGCGTGCCCAAGTGTCAGCAGAAAAGACAAAGTGGTAGAAGCTTCTATTGCCCACCACGGGGCCGTGCTCAGCGGACACGGGGCCGTGGTCAACTATAAGATTCGCACAATCTAGCAAATCTTCATAGTACAAAGATTCTTCTGCACCACGGGGTTGTGCTCAGCGGACACGGGGGCGTGGTCAACTAAAAAGACAAAACTGCATTAAATGAAGAAAGAGAAGGATGTGGACACGGGGCCGTGCCCACTGGACACGGGGCCATGCCCGAGCTTCTGTTCAGCCTATAAATGGAAGTGCTTGGCTCAAGCTCAAACCATCCCTTGGCACACCACCTCTCTCACACTTCACCCACCACCCACCACCACCATAACACCATCATCCACCACCATCATCCATTGTCCATCGTAGAGTGTGTGAGTCGTCTCGGGATCCAAGATTGATCGTAAGAGTTCTTGACAATCAAGGCCATGTTTGCCTAAGTCTCTTACATCACTTGGTGAAGACAAAGTGTCTAGTGTAATACTTTTTATTTCTAATCTTTTCGCACTTTTTACTTGGTTTTGTATTAATGACTTTAATAACTAGTTGCTTATGTTGAAGGTGATCTTTCCTTATCGTTTGTCCGTGGTGTCTTGGCATTATTTTACTGTCTATATAAAATAAAAGATTTTCACCATTCATATCTCCACGGTCTATATGGAGGTATGTTGGCTACCTGATCGGGGGTTAAGGGAACGATTTGGTAAAGGTCTTGCCATTGTTCAGCGTTTAGAGGTCCTGCAATGGACCTGGGTCAAATTTAGTAGGACCTCCTTCAATACTTAACGGTATTGGATGGCGGGGGTCCAAACTCTTTGACCCCCTCATAAGTTAACTACTATAAATACTATAACCCGGCTATTTAGGACTGTATCCCTGCTGACTCAGACTACTTAGTCGAGGGTAACGTCACCTCCAAAAGAGGGGCCTACCATAATTTGCATTAATAACTTAATTAATTATCTTCCAATAATCCACCCTTTTAGGATTGTATCCTTGCTGACTCAAACTACTGGGGTGAGGGTAACGTCACCTTCAAAAGAGGGGCCTACTACAATAACTAAGATAATCTCTTAAAATAGTGCAAAAGTGCGGAAATAATCAAAGGTTACACTAGATACGAGTCGGAATCAAGTGATTCATCTTGTCTATCTGTTTTTCTTTTTATTTTTATTTTTCAGCATTTTAGTTAGTTTTTATTTTTCTTAGTTAAAACATTTTTTCTAAACTTTTTGATTTGATTAGACGTTGAGGATAAACCGGTACTAAAAGCTCTTGTGTCCTTGGATGACCTCGGTATCTTACCAACACTATACTACGCTCACGATGGGTGCACTTGCCCATATGTGTGTCTAGTGTTAGTAAATATCGTGTTTTATAAATTTAAAACTTGACTAAAAAGTGTTAAAGGGGCTTAAAATATACACCTAATATATATATAACACTTCACGCGCATCAACGGCTCTATCAAGAAACCTGAAAAGTCTTCATCCAACTTCATGCCATGGATGCATTGCGATGCCATGTTGAAAGGCTGGCTCACATCAGCCATGGAGAAAGAAATACGAAGCAGCGTTAAGTACGCCAACACAACATTCGAAATCTGGAAAGACCTCGAAGAGAGGTTCGGGAAGGAAAGCGCGCCAAGAGCCTATGAACTAAAACACACTCTCACGACAACAACCCAATCAGGTACTTCCGTTTCAGCGTATTTTACTAAGCTACGCGGGATCTGGGATGAGATTAGCTCGGTTATGCCTTTGCCGAGATGCACCTGTGAAGGTTGTACTTGTGATATCGAAAAAAGACTTAGCGAAACAAAAGAGAAGGAGAGACTCTTTGAGTTTCTCATGGGGTTGGGCAACGGTTTTTCAGTCATCAAAACTCAGATTCTCGCTACTAAACCCATTCCGAGTTTTGGGGCTGCCTATTTGTCACACCCCGATTTCCACGTGTCACCGGTGGGCCCGGTGGGGAGTATCGTGACGTCATGGTTGACAACATAATAGTCAAACAACACAATATATAAATGCACAGCGGAAGCAATTGAAAATATAATACAACCGAATTTAATTATTGTAATATCAAGTATCACAACGTTCGATTGTTTATCCACAGAACGGATCGAAATAAAATGGAAACAATAGTTCAACAGACTTTTAGACATCTTAAGCTTGCGAGACTTCTATTGATGCTAAGGAGAAATATCCAGCCAATTTCGTATAGTACCTGCATTTAGCCTTTATGGAAAATACGTCAGTTTACACTGGTAAATACAATCAACTGACTCATTTTGGAAAATGATTTAAAATTGGTTTGGAGGCACATGACATAAATGTTTTATAATTTGATTAAAATGCACAGAGGCAAGATTAATCTTTTTTTTTTAACTTGGGAGAATTATTTAATATTATAATCTTGTGAACGAATTACATGTTCCTTGTGCGTTCAGTAGCCCGGATCATGTCCGGGTTAAAGATCAATAGACACACCACAATATACTTTTGTGCACTGACGGGTGTACGCCTACACCCCGCGCTTAAGTCGTGGCCATTTCGTAAAATGATGCCAAGGATATCTGGGACATGGTCATTAACCCCCCAAAGGCTTTAAGTAACAAGACTGTTTAAACGATCCGATCAAATTTATTCAATTATCCACTCAACGGTGGAGAATTTGATGCCCGATCAAGCGGTATGCTATATACCGTAACCCAAGCCCGTATAGGGAAAATAAGTTAAAAGTATTTACCTGAGCAATGTATAAATCACAATAAGCAAAATGCACGTAGCTTTTACTGGTACTCCTAATCTGGAACGAAGGTTTATAATAACCTATTAGAATCCTAACGGGTCTTTAATTAAGCTTAAGCTTAGACCGGCTAGTTTCAAAGATACGGTTCGTACGCACGATTAAGCGAAGACCGGATAGAATGTGATTTAGACCCGACAAGTTTAGAGACTTGTTTAATATGGGAATTTCATACACATTCTGGATTTTGAGATAAAACCGTTAAGGTTTGACCCGTTTAGGCTAGTTTATGTAAACTAGTTACATAAACCGAACCGAACGCGTAAAAAGCGTAACGGGTATTAATGAGAGCTATTTACAGGTTTCCTAAGTTAATATGCTTCACATATGTTGTGACATCAGTAAGATGTCTTTTATTATGCCCGAAATGAATTTAATCTCAATTATGCCCCGTAGGGGTAGTTTGGTCATTTTAAAGGTTGTAAAAGAGTTTAAGTGTTTAACTGAGTTACAGGTCTGATGTAATCAGCAAACATACTCAAATTAATGAGTTATAACAGTAGGTTAAGGCATATATGTGAAATTTACCAATTATAACCAAACTATGCCCCGTAGGGGTATTTTGGTAATTTCACATAAGCCGAAAAGCTCAAAACTGAAGTATGAGTTTATCAACCTTTTCTTACTGTTAAAAAATTATAATTTGCCTCAAATATCAGTAGGTATCAACCCTTGTATGTTTAAAATAATTCTAGTACATACTATGCGTTAAAAACGCTTAAAAAGGCGATAAAGGCCATTTCGGGGTTCGATACTTAAATCTGATATTTTTATATTTCCAGAAGGCTTAAAATTATTTATTTATCATATGTGATCAGTAGCAAAAGGTTTGGAGTCGTTTAGATATGTAAAACTCATTTTATGGCCCGTAAGGGCAAAACCGACAAGTACCGGATTAAGCCTACGACTATGAGTTATGCTCAGCCTAAAATTAATTAAAAATCTTTAAAATTCCTAAAATAATATATTACATCAGTGGGTAAAGATTTTGATACCAAAAAGTATGTTTAACTAGGCTATACGCTAATTACGCCATTTTATTAACATAAAGCTTTAATTTTACGCTAACGAGCATAACTCTTAATCTATACCTCAAACTGATGTCAAATTTTGCATACAAGTTTAAATATCAGTAATTAAGGTTTCTACTCTTTTACATTTCCAAAAATCACGTTTTAAGGTGAAAAGGGCATAATGGTCAACATATGAGCAATTAACGGAATCATGCATATTAATTGGATAACTAATGATCCGAGATGTATAATCACAGAGGGTTATACTAGCATGTAACCTGGTCCAAATAAAGCTCTAAGGCATTTCTAAAATATACCATAACGGGTCAGAACTGAAAGTCAAAGTATAAGCCAAACTATGCGACTTTCAGTTCCGAACCGGGTCTAAACAGGAAATTGTCGGGTTGAACATGTTGAGACATGTTCTTACATTCATTACCAAGTTCTATCAATGATCAAATAGGTTATAAGTGTTCTACATTGCTAATCATGCATAAATTGCATTTTAAACATCCTGTTGACTTTTTATTTACACGTTTGACCCGACATTAGTCCTAGTTAGAGTGGGAATCAGGAGAAACCCTTTTAAGGTTTTATTACCCACATAATTACCTACTTAAAGGTACTTTTGATTCGACTAATCACTGGACCATTAGTGATTAATCTTAAAGTCAACCGTTAATTACGACGGTTTGACTTTTAAGCTAATACTAAGCTAAAACTTAATTAAGAAAGGTTAAGCCAACTTACAAAGTCCTATGCACGAATTGTGAAGACTTGAGCCTGCTTGGGAGCTCCAAGAATGATCAGAAGTGTAAATGAAGGTGTGAGGAACTTGGTTGCAACTTTTGGTCTTTATATAGTGATTTAAACACCACAATATGTTGACACGTAAGTCTACAAGTGCCCACAACTGATTAACAAGTTAGGGGGTGCCTAGGGGCCAAGAAAGATGTGGAAAATCTCTCAAGAGTCGAGTAGAAAGCACATAGCAGGCAAAAACCCAAGAAAATGGGATCAGATGACCCCTAGCGCGACGCCAAGCCCCCCCCCCCCCCCCCCCAGGGACCCTAGCGTGACGCTAGGCCCTCCTGCAGCAAAATCTGAATTTTAGATTTTTTACGATTTGATCCTTGGCTCTTCAAACTTCGATTAGGCACTTGTTTCTTGCATTGTGAACCCCCATAATTGAACTATAAGGGCTTTAAATCATATACCCACTTCGTTAAGTCCCCGGTTAACTTTATTGTTACCCGAAAAGTCCTAACTTTCAACGTTTACGTTTTAACCCTTCGCACACGAATTTGATCATAACTTTCTCATACGATAACGAAACTTTATGAAATTTAAATCATGCATTCTAGTGAGCATAATTTACAGTTACAAAGCTTCGGGTTTGTCAAAAGGTCACTCAGAGGTATAACTTAAACATGTTGACACATTTAGCCCCTGTAGTTTGTAATCTCTCACTTTTAGCTTCGCATGATCCATGATTTATTCGTTTGATGTTATAAACATCATGTGGGGTTAATATACATTATATTTATTCACTGTTGACATTTAGAATACGTATATCCACATACTTTCCATGATTGTCAACTTTAGTCCTTCTATAATATTCTTTCACACGTTTAAACATTTGACACTGTCTACACATTATAGGACGTGAATTTTCGAGGTGTTACACTATCATCTAGTTGCTGAAGATGAAAGGCAACGATCTATATGTCTCGACAAGAAACCAGGACCCGAGACTGCTGCCTTCAAAGTCTCCGTTCCAAGGCGAAGAGAAGAGAGCACCAACCGGGAAACAATGAAGCATGACAAGTCGATGACAAGGGATGCTCAGCGTAGCGACATCACAGAACACTACAATTTCCGTGGGAGAGACGGTCACAACAGAGAAGGTTGCTTCAAAAGAATCGGCTATCCCGATTGGTGGCCGGGAAACAAAACAAAACGTGAAGGCACCAAGGCTGCATATGTTGAAACCAGTTCAAGTCCCATCCCAGGTCTCACAGAGAAACAATATCAAACCTTCCTGAACACTTTTGCAGCGGACAAAGCCGGTTCGAATGATGAAGAAACTCATGTCGTCAACTTTGCAGGCAAACAAGAAGATCAGGATGAGTGGGTAATGGACTCGGGGGCGACCGACCACATTACTCACGATCCAGATTTTCTTAGCAATAAAAATGAAAACATTTTTGAAGCTCCAGTTACAGTTGCCAATGGAAACAAGGTTCCTGTTAAAGGAAGAGGAGTTGGCACCTTAAAAGGGGGCACTAAAATTGAAGATGTCCTTTATGTTCCTGAACTCAAATGCAATTTATTGTCTGTGAGACAACTAACCAAAGAATTGCAATGCGCAGTTTCATTTTTTCCTGATTTTTGTGTTGTGCAGAAACTCCACACCGGGAGCTTGATTGGTGCGGGTAGATGCAAGAAGGGACTGTATCGGACGGGGATGATCAAGAATGAAAGAAGAGCTATGGTTGTTACTAAAGATATTTGGCATAAAAGACTAGGACATGCTTCCGCTGAGAAACTCCATGAGATTAGTTTTCTTAAAAATGTTGTCTTCAATAAATTGTGTGATGCTTGTTCCAAAGGAAAGCACACGAGACTTCCTTTTCCCATTAGTACCACTAAAACAGTTAGTTGTTTTGATTTATTACACTGCGACATTTGGGGTAAGTATCGTACACCCTCATTCATAGGAGCAAATTATTTTTTGACTATTGTGGATGATTTTAGCCGTGCTGTTTGGGTATTTTTATTAAGACATAAACATGAAGCTAGTGGGTATCTTAAGGATTTTCACAAGATGGTCCAAACACAATTTGAAAAAAATATCAAGAAAGTTAGATGTGACAATGGAGGAGAATTTACCTCCAATGACATGTTGGCCTTTTATAAAGAAAATGGGATGATTCTTGAAACAACATGCCCACACACGTCTCAACAAAATGGTGTCGTTGAAAGGAAACACCGTCACCTCCTTGAGACGGCCCGTGCTCTTAGGTTCGAGGCAAATTTACCAAAAAGTTTTTGGGGTGAATGTGTTTTGACGGCCACCTATATAATTAACAGGTTACCCTCTAGTGTCAAAAATAATAAAACCCCTTATGAGTTGCTTTTCAACCAAGAACCCGACTACGATTTCATGAGGGTCCTTGGTTGCCTAGCATACTACTGGAATACTGACACTAAAGGGGATAAGCTCGAAGAAAGGGTTACAAAATCTATGACATTGAGAATAAAAAAATAATTATCTCAAGAGATGTTCGATGTCATGAAAACCATTTTCCATTTGAGGACATTCAAGTCCCTCAAAATGGTGACCTTTTTGATCTTGAAACCACCCCTGCTGATTGCAACGAAAATCAAAACCCGATTGGGCCTACTCAAAACAACAATCCATTAACTGAAAATGAGGGAGAACCAATTAGTGAGCTCCTACCCCAACAAGAACCCTCAACAAGTGGGCCTCTGCCTCCTCAAGAGCCCACTTCGAGTGGACTTTTACCTCAACAGGAACCAACTTTTGAAGCTAATGGGTCTCAAGATGAACACCCTGATCATGGTCCAATTGAAGGACGGGGCAAACGAACCAGAATTCCATCTACTCGTCTTGAAGGCTATGAAGTCAAGCTTCCCCCATCCATAGTCCCTGTGTCTCCAGCATCTAGTCAAGACTCCTCAACGGTACACCCCTTGTCCAATTTTGTTTCCTATGAAAAATTTTCAAATGCTCACAAAGTCTTTTTGGCGGCCATTAACTCACATAATGAGCCTAGAAATTTTGCACAAGCCATACAGGATGAGAGATTGAAAGAAGCTATGAAAAACGAGATCCATGCTCTTGAAGAAAATGGCACATGGACTCTTGAAAATTTACCGGAAGGAAAACGTGCCATTGACTCCAAATGGGTCTATAAAATCAAGTACAAACCCAATGGGGAAATTGAGCTGTTCAAGGCTCGTCTTGTTGCAAAGGGTTTCACACAACAAGAAGGCATAGATTATCACGACACCTTCGCTCCCGTCGCCAAGCTTGTGACGGTCAGGACCCTCTTAACCATAGCTGTGAAACGAGATTGGATTATTAATCAGTTGGATGTCAATAATGCGTTCTTGCATGGGGACTTGCACGAGGAAGTTTATATGAAGATACCACATGGATTTTCTAAAGAAGGCGAAACTAGAGTTTGCAGGTTGAGAAAATCTCTTTACGGCTTAAAGCAAGCTTCACGGAATTGGTATCAAAAATTCACATCCTCCTTACTCGACTTGGGCTTTCACCAATGCAAGGCAGATTACTCATTATTTATCCGCAAGCAAGGCACCAAGATTGTGGCGATTTTAATATATGTGGATGACGTCATTATGGTTGGAAACAACAATGAAATCGTTCAAGAAACAAAGAATGAATTGAATCGCCGGTTCAGCATCAAGGATCTTGGGGACCTCAAATATTTCCTTGGCATTGAGGTAGCTCGCACTTCGAAGGGGCTTGTTTTGAGTCAAAGGAAATACACTCTCGACATTCTCAAAGATTGTGGCCTCCAAGGATGTCGACCGAGCTCATTTCCTATGGAACCGAGCTTGAAACTAGACAAAGAAGCTACAAAACCGAAGGTGGATGGTGGTAGATACCGTAGGCTCGTGGGTCGATTACTTTACCTACAGGCAACTAGACCCGACATCACATACGCTGTTAATGTCCTTAGTCAATTCGTCTCAGATCCTAGATAATCTCATCTTGATGCGGTTCATCGTGTCCTCCGTTATCTCAAGGCTACTCCAGGTCAAGGAATTCTTTTGTCACGGGAGAATAATTACAAATGTCACACCCCAACCGATGGCGGAAACATCGGGGCATGGCACTGAGCAAAACAGATTCTCCAGAAGTTTCTATAACATTTATCATTACCAATCAATTTAAAGTAACATGTCCCATACCATGTCTCAAAAGGTAAACAAATTATTACAGACAAAATCTAGGCAAATAGTTCTGTTCCGACAACTCAGATTTCATTTGTACAGACAACTATTTGTTGGCCTCTAAGACCTTATTCTAGCCTCGATTTCCTATCAGAAAAGCATCCTAAGCACCTGTCGTATACGTTAAAATAAAGTCAATACACATAGTGTAAAGGTGAGCATACAAGTTTGATAATAGCATACTAGAGTTCGAAATCGTTTACGCATAACCAGCACGTACGCATAGTGAAATGAAGCACATTAGTTATCGACATAGACCTATCGATACCAATTACTGCGGGTTGACTGCCCGAGGCAGTTCGTAATACATGATCACCACTGTAATCCATGCAAATAATTGTCCTTAACAACCCCCGCGTGAGCGGGTTCTGAGTCCAAACTATAGTACTATCACTGCTAAGGCAGGTAGACAGTATTCCATGTGTAAACATAACAAACAAGCATTCATTAGGCCACGTATAACATGCAGGAATGGTTAGCGTTTGAATAGTATTGAGTAGTGTGTTCGATGTGATTTAGATTAAGTATGTAACACCCAAAAGTGCGTAAAGCAAAAAAGGATCGAGTATACTCACAACGTTGATGGATTTGTAACACCCCGTGTTTCTGAAGTCAAAGTCAAGATTGAAGTCAAAGGAAGACAAGATTGCTAATTGCGATCTGTCTCTTCTGGCTCAATTCCTGTTTTGACTTCTTTGACTTGTAATTAGTCTATTTTATTTTCGCTTTAGTTGTATTATGTGGAGTAAGTGTCAATAATCACAATAATCGACGTGTGTTAATCGCTATTTAATCGACGTACGACTGTAAACTATAGGAAGTAACAATGCGATAAAGTCAACTAAATGCTAATCAATCTAGCTTAATCAACATCGAATCGCAATCGCACTCGCAACTCGAATTACGCATTTTGATTAATTGATATACGTGTGTGTGTGCCTTATGTGTTACTTGTGCATGTTTAAATTATTTTATGTGTGGTAATCAATCGAATCGCAATCGAAACTCAAACGCAATCGAACTTAATCGCAATCGAAAAGGTATGATAATTAGTGGAGAAGAGATAGTGCAAGATATGAGTAGTTGGGATTAAAAGTAATTTGACTAGGAAAAATCTATCGCATCGCAACGCTCACAATCGAAACATCAAAAGAATCGTCGTGCCGAACACTCGAACGAGGTGACTGATCGACCAGGCTGCCAGCCGTTCGACCAGCCGACCGTTTGGACTGCCGTCCGATCGGACAGGCTGTCCGCACGGGCTGCCTAGCCGATCGACCAGCCCCTTTCCTCTTCGGGTAACCCTATAAATACCCCTTGTCACTTTCAAACTTTCTACTTTTGGCAACTGACGTCCGACCAGCTCGTTTTCCTCACTTTTCTTCAGATTTCTCGTGATTTCGGTAAGATCTCGTCCTAAATCTTGTACTTCCTTAATCTATACGCACTCCTACACCTTTCTATCTTTTGAATCTTAACTTTTAACCATGAAATCATCAAGATTCAAGGTGTTCTAGGATGACGTCATCATGAGTTCTTGAAGAACTTCATGTTTTGGCCTCAATCCACCAAGAACAACTTAGATCTAACCAATTTCCACATAAACAAACAAAGATCTTTAATAGATCTAAACATATTCACAAGAAAAAGGATTGAAAGATGGTTTTCCAACTTTCTTTCAACTCTTTTACACTTAATGCACTCAAAACCGATAGAATCGGAACTTGTGCCGACTTACTACTCATTATGGTGGTGGTGTTAGTTCAAGATCCGTATTCTATCCGCGAGATTATCGATTCCGGGTTAAACATGGAACGTCGTCTCGAACCGTCCACTGATCGGGTTTGGGTGATTCCTATCCGATCAGGAGCACCAAGTGTTGACGAGGTTTCTATTGCTTGACACGTTATCAAAATATCTCGATAAAACGACAAACTATCAAAACAACCAAGTGTAAAATGAACAGGTTAACCAGGACGGAGTGCCGTCCTAACGGACAGCCCAACCGAACGACTGGCCACCCGTACGACTTGCACCTTGGTCCCACACAACCATTTTGCCCACACTTGAAGTCTGAATGTTGAACGAATTGTTGTCCGATCGGACTACCAACCGATCAAACTGCCATCCGAATCATGAGACATTTGAACTTCAACACTTAAACAATTTTCAACATGTTCAATGCACAAAGGATGCCACCGGAACGAACAACCGACCGATCGAGTGACACCTTACTATGAACTTGTTCTCACTGAGGTGCCAACCGAACGGGTTGTCGTCCGATCGAACGACCGTCCAATCGACCGACCTGAAGGGTAGAAGTACTTCAATGTTTTCAAAATACTACAACGAAAACTTCAAAAGTCAAGCCATCATACACAAACACGTTCTTCTCAAAGGAAGAAACAATCCACTCAAACAGACATCCGACCGGACGACTGTCCGAACGGACGACCAACCGCACGACTGGCTGTCCGATCGGACTACCATCAGAACGGACTGCTGTCCGAACCAATTGTGTTTTGCTTCGTTTTGCGATCGATCTATTCAGGCTAAACCCACTCGCTAGCGCTCCCTTAAATCCATCATCGCTGTGAGTATACTCGATCCCTTTTTGTTTTATGCACTTTTGGGTTTACATACGTTACTTATACAAATCACATCGAACACACTACGCAATACTTTAAACGCTAACCGTTACCGCATGTATTATGTGACTAAATGAATGCTTTTTGTTATGTTTACACATGGAATACTGGCTACCTGCCTTAGCAACGATAGTACTATAGTTTGGACTCAGCACCCGCTCACGCGGGGGTTGTTAAGGACAATTATTTAAATGGATTACAGTGGTAATCATGTATTACGAACTGCCTTGGGCAGTCAATCCGCAGTCATTGGTATCGATAGGTCTATGTCGATGACTAACATGCCTCATTTCACTCTGTGTACGTGCTGGTTATGCGTAACGCTTTCGAACTCTATATGCTATTATCAAACTTGTATGCTCACCTTTACACTATGTGTATTGACTTTATTTTAACGTATGTGACAGGTGCTTAGGATGCTTATCTGCTAGAAAATCGAGGCTAGAATAAGGTCTTGAGGCCAACAAATAGTTGTCTGTACAAATGAAATCTGAGTTGTCAGAACAGAACTATTTGCCTAGATTTTGTCTGTAATAATTTGTTTATCTTTTAAGACATGGTATGGGACATGTTACTTTAAATTAATTGGTAATGATAATTGTTATGGAAACTTCTGGACAATCTGTTTCGCTCAGTGCCATACCCCGATGTTTCCGCCATCGGTTGGGGTGTGACAGATTGGTATCAGAGCCATAACTATAGGGAATTAGGCTAGACTCGACCTAGTCCGGGTCAAAGTCCTAGAGACCTAGTCTATAGTTAGGAACCAACAGACCGACTCGTGCATGTCCAGTAGGGACTATGTGTGAGCATACTTGCTGTTTCTCGCTATTCTCGCCTATGCTGCACTATCACTACACTCGGATTTTCGATTATGAATAAGCGAATAAGTCGAGATTAGGTGTGAAAACCGCAAACTCTTGACTAAATTGCTTGTCAACCCGCATTTCATCTATAAACACAAGAATTTGCGTCGGATCAGGAGTGAAATCCATACTTTGACGCATAATTCTCTTTTATTTCATCAAAAACAGGAACGAGGTTGTTAAGCCAGGGGTGAAACCCTAACCTTGACAATTTGTTCCGATCTTTATTTTGTTGTATAAAACTCTCACCAAAGTCTCGACGGACTCCAACGGCCTGAAGTCACGGTATGACTAACGGGATGTGTGCCAAACGCCTAAGAATCGAGGCAGAAGCGCAGTCCTGAAGGTCAAAATGTGTACAACAAGTCCTTGAGAATAGTCGAACCACTTTGGTCAGTCGATGTCTAATAGCCGCAGACGATCTATTTCTCGATTTTTATGTGTTTTGATTCTGAGCCCGCAACTGTTGACTCTGATGATTCGTTGATTTTATGTGTTTATTTGTGTATATACCTGTTTATGTGTTTAAATTTTGGAGATTTATTCGATTTGCTTCCACTTCGATCGACACGCACGACTCGCACTGCATTGCTATCCCAAAACGCTAACAAGTCGCTAAATTATGGACGACCTTGTGCTATGTTATACGCTTATACTACTATACTACTCGACAAGTTATTCGCGATCGCGATTCTCGAACGCGCATAGACCTTAGATGATAGAGGCTATCAGAATACTTCCCGTGTCCCTATATGCCTCTTGTGACTACATGATTACGTGCTTCTGTGCTCTACGTGCTTATGTGATTATGTGTATATATGCCTCTGTGCTTATGTGAATTTGTGATTATGTGATACACGTTCCTAAGATTTAGTAGTAATAGGATTGTGAGGTGAGATTCGAATATGTCATGTTGAGTCCTGTGGCGATATCTGATGCAGACAATGTCGTCATCTGGATCTCGCGCTTCCCGAGATGCTCGCCGAAAGCAAGCTGACAAACGTCTCGCCGCTATGATTACTAAACAAATGGCGAAAGTTGTTCCCCAAGTCGTCAGCGAGATATACGAAAACATGAGCAAATCATCTAAGGAATCCCGAACTGAGACTCCCAAAGTTGCTTTCAGCTTCAAACAATTCAAGGCATGTGGACCGAAAGAGTTCACAGGAGAAGAAGGCCCTACAGCTTTGTTCCAATGGTTTGACTCCATCGATGTCACACTGCGACAGAGCGGTTGCCCAGATGACCTACGCACTCTCAACGCAACAGGCGTCTTCCAGTCCCGCGCTTTAGACTGGTGAACGGCTGAGAGGAACAAATGTGGGAATGATGCAGCCTACGGTCTGTCGTGGGACGAACTCAAGGAAGTCATACTGGAAGAATTTTGCCCTCCTCATGAACGCCAAAAGCTAGAAGATGAATTCTGGCACATAAAGCAGAAGGATGGAGAAAACGCTGCACTCACTGCCCGCTTCAAGCAGCTCAGCATTATCTGTCCTGATCAAGTCAAGACTCCGGAGATCGCAATCAAGAAGTATATCCGAGCCCTGCCTGACTGCATTGCAGATTTCGTGCAAGCGGCAAAGACTACAACGATCGAAGAGACTTACCTACTGGCCGCTGAAATCAACGACAAGCGGGTCAAGGCTGGTGTCTGGGATAAAAACTTCGAAGCACCTGCACCAAGTCACCGCCACACCAACTGCTGAAACTCAATCGTCAAATACCTCACGCCGTAAGAAGAAGAAGAACAACAGCAGCTCCAGCAACAAGAACTGTGCTGTCACTACCACTGCTGCTCCACTCCAAGCCGTACCGGCCCAGCAGCAGCCTCATCACCGACCAGCACCAGTTACTTATGCACCGCCAGCAAAGCGCGCATACACAGGCCCCCACCCGGCTTACCCGACATGCACTTATCATCACCCGGTGGGTCTCGCCTGTCTTTTCTGCGCTCACTGCAACCTGTACGGCCACTTCACCGCCAACTGCCGTACTGGTCCCCGTCAAGCCCCAGCTCAAGCCACTGCTCATCAAGCTCTGCTCCCAGCCCCGCAAGGCCAACAAGCGGCTCCGGAACCCGCGATCAACGCCAGAGTCTGCTTCGCATGTGGTGATCCCAACCACTTTGCGAACATGTGCCCGAACAGGGTGGTGAAACAAGAGCCCCAGCAGCAACAGCAGCAGCAACAACAACAAGCCGCACGCGCCAGAACCTTCAACATCAACGTGCGCCAAGCCCAGGCTGACAACAACGTGGTCAATGGTACGTTCCTTGTGAATGGTATTTATGCATCGTGTTTGTTTGATACTGGAGCCGATAATTGCTTTGTGTCGTTCGAATTTGAGAAACTACTTAGTCGTAAGCGTTCCCATCTCCCCTCGACGTTCGATGTTGAAGTCGCCACTGGAAGAATTGTCGCCGTTAATTCTGTTCTTCGTGATTGTGCTCTTGAGCTCAACAATCACATCTTTCCAATCGACCTAATTCCGATGCAACTCGGAAGTTTCGACGTCATAGTAGGCATGGACTTTCTTCGTGAAAGCCATGCTGAAGTTGTGTGCTTCGATAAGATGATTCGATTCTTGCTCACGAATGGTGATTTTTTGTGTGTTTATGGCGAAACTGCTTCGAAAGGTCTCAAGCTCATGTCATGTGTCCAAGCTAGCAAGTATCTCCGCAAGGAATACAGAGCTTTCTTGGCTAACATTGTAGTAGCGGAGAAGGAAAATAAAGGAAAGACAGAAGTGAAAGACGTTCCTGTGGTTCGTGAATTTCCTAATGTGTTCCCTGACGATCTTCCAGGATTACCGCCAAGTCATGATATCGACTTTCGTATCGACCTCATTCCTGGAGCCAACCCCATTGCCAAAGCTCCTTATCGACTCGCACCGTCATAAATGCGTGAACTCTCAAACCAACTCCAGGAATTACATGAGAAAGGCTTTATTCGCCCGAGCACCTCTCCTTGGGGTGCACCAGTCCTTTTCGTTAAAAAGAAGGACGGGTCGTTTAGGATGTGCATCGACTACCGGGAATTGAATAAGTTAACTATCAAGAACCGCTATCCCCTGCCTCGCATTGACGATTTGTTTGATCAGCTACAAGGTGCTACGTGTTTTTCGAAGATAGATCTACGCTCAGGTTATCACCAACTACGCATTTAGGAGGAGGATATACCCAAAACCGCTTTTCGCATACGATACGGCCACTACGAATTCGTTGTTATGCCTTTTGGTTTAACCAACACACCCGCGGTTTTCATGGACCTGATGAATCGCATGTGTTAACCTTATCTCGACCGTTTAGTCATCGTGTTCATCGACGATGTCTTGATCTATTCCAAGTCGAAGACCGAACACGCGCAACATCTACGTTTGGTTCTCGAGCTACTCCAGGCGAATCGACTCTATGCCAAGTTCTCCAAGTGCGAATTTTGGCTGGAGGAGGTCCAGTTTCTGGGTCACATTGTCAATAGTCAAGATATTCACGTCGATCCCACGAAGATTGAAGACGTTAAGAGTTGGATTACACCTAAGAACCCGTCTGAAGTCTGTTCTTTTCTCGGACTAGCGGACTATTATCGACGACTTATTGAAGGATTCTCAAAGATCGCTGTGCCGCTTACCGCTCTCACGCACAAAGACACACCTTTTGTTTGGGGAACCGAACAAGGGTCTGCTTTCCAAGCGCTCAAGCACATGCTCTGCAATGCTCCTATTCTCACATTGCCCAGCGAAAACGATGACTTCATTGTCTATTGTGATGCTTCCAACCTTGGTCTTGGTTGTGTCCTTATGCAATGAGACAAGGTTATAGCTTACGCATCTCGTCAGCTCAAAATCCACGAGAAGAACTATACAACCCATGATCTCGAGCTAGGCGCGGTTGTTTTTGCGTTAAATATTTGGCGACACTACTTGTATGGTACAAAGTGTACGATCTTCACCGATCATAGGAGCCTACAACATATCTTTGATCAGAAAGAACTTAATATGCGTCAACGCCGATGGGTAGAACTTCTCAACAATTACGACTGTGGGATTCGTTATCACCCAGGCAAAGCAAATGTCGTTGCCGACGCTCTCAGCAGACGGAGTTATTTGCTTAGCATTCGTAACGTCCAAGCCCAATACGATCTCGAAACCCTCATCCGCGAAGCGCAACATGCCTGTTTTAATGAACGCACTCTGAAGAAGGAACGGATCTATCACGATGGAGCTCAACTTGTGAACAAACCAAATGGGATATTCCACTTTCTAGACCGAATTTGGATCCCTAAGCGGACCGATTTGCGACGGATTCTGATGGACGAAGCCCACAAATCCCGGTATTCTATTCATCCCGGTGCCGTCAAAATGTACCAGGATCTTCGCTACAAATACTGGTGGCCGGGCATGAAAAAGGATATTGCTCTCTACGTTGGAAAATGCCTGACCTGTCCAAGGGTCAAGGCTGAACACCAAAGACCCTCTGGCTTACTCGAACAACCACCAATCCCTATGTGGAAGTGGGAGAGTATAGCTATGGACTTCATAACAAAGCTTCCGCACACGTCATCAGGTCACGACATCATTTGGGTTATCGTTGACCGTTTGACCAAATCAGGTCACTTCTTGCCAATACGAGAAGACTACAAGGTAGAACGATTAGCCCGAATCTACACCAACGAGATCATTTGTAATCATGGGACGCCTCGCGACATCATCTCTGACCATGATGCTCGGTTTACCTCGCGACTGTGGGAAACGTTTCAAATGGCTCTCGGTACATCGCTTAATCTAAGTACCGCTTTCCACCCTCAAACCGACGGACAGACTGAAAGAACGATCCGTACTCTTGAAGACATGCTCCGTTCATGTGTCATAGATTTCGGTGGTAATTGGGATACATACCTGCCGTTAGTCGAATTATCGTACAACAACAGTTATCATTCCAGCATACAAATGGCACCATTTGAGGCACTATATGGAAGAAGATGTCGATCGCCTATTGTGTGGCACGAGATCGGGCATTCGCAATTAACCGGTCCCGAGCTATTGCAAGAAACGACAGACAAAATTTTCCAAATTCGAGACAATCTAACGAAAGCTCGGAATCGTCAGAAAATTTACGCCGATAGACGACGCAAGCCCCTTGAATTTGACGTTGGTGACTACGTATTCCTAAAGGTTTCACCTTGGAAGGGTGTGGTCCGATTCGGAAAGAAAGGAAAGCTCGCGCCTCGATACGTTGGACCCTTTAAGATTCTGGAGAGAATCGGCAAAGTGGCTTACAGACTCGAACTACCGGAGGAACTTAGCAATGTTCACCCGACTTTCTACGTCTCAAACCTCAGGAAGTGCCTAGCTGAGCCCAATTTACATGTTCCATTAGAGGATCTGCAAGTGAACGAAACATTACACTTCGTGGAAAAGCCTGTCGAGATCATGGATCGCCAAACCAAGCAGCTCAGGCGCTCGCGCATTCCTATTGTGAATGTCCGATGGGAAGGAAAGCGAGGCACAGAGTTCACTTGGGAACTCGAAAGCGACATGAAGGCGAAGTACCCGCAGTTGTTTGTTACGGCTTCGGCCTAATTTCGGGACAAAATTCCCTCAACTAGGGGAGGCTGTAACACCCCGTGTTTCTGAAGTCAAAGTCAAAGTCAAGATTGAAGTCAAAGGAAGACAAGATTGCTAATTGCGATCTGTCTCTTCTGGCTCAATTCCTGTTTTGACTTCTTTGACTTGTAATTAGTCTATTTTATTTTCGCTTTAGTTGTATTATGTGGAGTAAGTGTCAATAATCACAATAATCGACGTGTGTTAATCGCTATTTAATCGACGTACGACTGTAAACTATAGGAAGTAACAATGCGATAAAGTCAACTAAACGCTAATCAATCTAGCTTAATCAACATTGAATCGCAATCGCACTCGCAACTTGAATTACGCATTTTAATTAATTGATATACGCGTGTGTGTGCCTTATGTGTTACTTGTGCATGTTTAAATTATGTTATGTGTGGTAATCAATCGAATCGCAATCGAAACTCAAACGCAATCGAACTTAATCGCAATCGAAAAGGTATGATAATTAGTGGAGAATAGATAGTGCAAGATATGAGTAGTTGGGATTAAAAGTGATTTGACTAGGAAAAATATATCGCACCGCAATGCTCGCAATCGCAATCGAAACATCAAAAGAATCGTCACACCGAACACTCGAACGAGGTGACTGGTCGACCAGGCTGCCAGCCGTTCGACCAGCCGACCGTTCGGACTGCCGTCCGATCGGATAGGCTGTCCGCACGGGCTGTCTAGCCGATTGACCTGCCCCTTTCCTCTTCGGGTAACCCTATAAATACCCCTTGTCACTTTCAAACTTTCTACTTTTGGCAACTGACGTCCGACCAGCTCGTTTTCCTCACTTTTCTTCAGATTTCTCGCGATTTCGGTAAGATCTCGTCCTAAATCTTGTACTTCCTTAATCTACATGCACTCCTACACCTTTCTATCTTTTGAATCTTAACTTTTAACCGTGAAATCATCAAGATTCAAGGTGTACTAGGATGACGTCATCATGAGTTCTTGAAGAACTTAATGTTTTGGCCTCAATCCACCAAGAACAACTTAGATCTAACCGATTTCCACATAAACAAACAAAGATCTTTCATAGATCTAAACATATTCACAAGAAAAAGGATTGAAAGATGGTTTTCCAACTTTCTTTCAACTCTTTTACACTCAATGCACTCAAAACCGATAGAATCGGAACTTGTGCCGACTTACTACTCATTATGGTGGTGGTGTTAGTTCAAGATTCGTATTCTATCCGCGAGATTATCGATTCCGGGTTAAACATGGAACAGAACTATTTGCCTAGATTTTGTCTGTAATAATTTGTTTATCTTTTAAGACATGGTATGGGACATGTTACTTTAAATTAATTGGTAATGATAATTGTTATGGAAACTTCTGGACAATCTGTTTCGCTCAGTGCCATACCCCGATGTTTCCGCCATCGGTTGGGGTGTGACAGGATTGAAGGGAGCACGTAGAGCGAGGTTAGCCTGAACAGTTAACGATAGCATAAAAGATAAGCGACACGCAAAACGAGAAAAGTGAAAGCGAGTCGGACGGTAGTTCGATCGGATGGTAATCCGGTCGGACTGTCGGTCGTGCGAGTGGCCATCCGTTCGGACAGTAGTCCGCTCGGACAGTAGTCCGGTCGGATGACTGTTCGAGTGGATTGTTTCTTCCTTTGAGAAGGATGTGTTTGTGTATGATGGCTTGGCTTTTGAAGTTTTCGTTGTATCATTTTGAAAACATTGAAGTATCTCTACCTTTCAGGTCAGTCGATCGGACGGTCGTTCGATCGGATGGCAACCCGTTCGGTTGGGCACTTCAGTGAGAACAAGTTCACAGCAGGGTGTCACTCGATCGGACGGTTGCTCGATCGGGTGGCATCCTTTGTGCATTGAACATTTTGAAAATTGTTTAAGTGTTGAAGCTTTGAAACATCACATCTTCGGATGGTCGGTCGACCGGGTGGTGACTCGATCGGACTGCAATCCGTTCGGTATTCCAAAACTCTCAAAGCTTGATTTGAAAACTAAAAGTGGGGCCAAGGTGTAAGCCGTGCGGGTGGCCGGTCGGTCGGGTGGCTGTTCATTTGGACAGCAGTCCGTTCGGACGGTCATCCGTCCTAGTTAACCTGTTCGTCTTACACCTGGTTGTTTTTTATAGTTTGTCGTTTTATCGAAATATTTTGATAACGTGTTAAGCAACAGAAACCTCGTCAACACTTGGTGCTCCTGATCGGACAGGAATCACCCAAACCCGATCAGTGGACGGTTCAAGACGATGTTCCACGTTTAACCCGGAATCGATAATCTCGTGGATAGAGTACGGATCTTAAATCAACACAACCACAATAATGAGTAGTAAGCCGGTACAAGTTCTGATTCTATCGGTTTTGAGTGCATTGAGTGTAAAAGAGTTGAAAGAAAGTTGGAAAACCATCTTTCACCACTTCTCATTGTGAGTTTGTTTAGATCTATGAAAGATCTTTGTTTGTTTATGTGGAAATCGGTTAGATCTAAGTTGTTCTTGGTGGATTGAGGCGAAAACATGAAGTTCTTCAAGAACACATGATGACGTCATCCTAGAACACCTTGAATCTTGATGATTTCACGGTTAAAAGTTAAGATTCAAAAGATAGAAAGGTGTAGGAGTGCGTGTAGATTAAGGAAGTACAAGATTTAGGACAAGATCTTACCGGAATTGCGAGGAATCGATGGAAAAAGCGAGTAGGAGCACTGGTCGGACGTCACTTGCCAAAAGTGGAAAGAATGAAACTGACAAGGGGTATTTATAGGATTCCCAAAATGGAAAGGGCTGATCGGTCGGATGGCATCTCGTCCGGGTGGCAGTCCGGCCGAGTGGCACCTCGGTCGGATGGCACTTCGCTCGGGTGGCAGCCCGGTCGGATGGCAATCCGGCCGGCTGGCACCTGGTTCGAGTGCTCGGCGCGACGAGTTTTGCCGTTTCGATTGCGATGGCGAGCGTTGCGAGTGAGATAGAGTTTCCTATTCAAATTACTTTTAATCCAAACTACTCATATCTCGCACTGTCTGTTCTCCACCAATTACCATACTGTTTCGATTGCGATTGAGTTTCGATTGCGTTTCGATTGATTACCACACATAACATAAATAAACATGCACAAGTAACACATAAGGCACACACACACGTATAACAATAACCAAAATGCGTAATTCGAGTTGCGAGTTCGATTGCGATTCGATGTTGATTAAGTTAGATTGATTAGCGTTTAGTTGACTTTATCGCATTGTTACTTCCTATAGTTCATAGTCGTACATCGATTAAATAGCGAATAATATACGTCGATTATTGCGATTATTGACACTTACTCCACATAATACAACTAAAATAAACACATAAAACGAATTCACTACTAATCAAGTCGCGCGATCGGTCGTTGACTTTGACCTTGACTTTGACTTTCGAAACACGGGGTGTTACAACAAACTTGTTGGGTATTGTGATGCGGACTGGCTTGGCTGCCCCTTCTCAAGGCGTTCACGAACCGATTATTTGCTTTTGTTAGGAGGTGCTCCCGTCTCCTGGAAAACTAAGAAACAATCAGTTGTTTCTCGTTCCTCTGCTGAGGCTGAGTACCGGTCAATGGCTTCTACCACTAGTGAAATTTTATGGATGCGCTGGCTCCTACAGGAACTCGATGTTCCTTCGGATGGTCCCACACCTCTTTTTTGTGATAATCAAGCAGCTCGCCATATTGCCAACAATCCCGTTTTTCATGAACGCAATAAGCATGTGGAGATGGATTGCTACTTTGTCCGCAAACAGGTAGAAACTAAAGAGATACAACCCCTCAACATCAACTCAAGCATGCAAATCGCTGATCTGTTCACGAAAAGTCTAGGGGCTCCTCAACTCAAATTCCTTCTTGGCAAGTTGGGCGTTATTGATCTACACGCTCCAACTTGAGGGAGAGTATTGGTGCATATATTTCCTTTCCTCTTTCTATCCGATGATTTCTCCTTAGATGCAGGCCCCTGTTAACTATTTTCCATATTTAGTGCATGCGAGTTTTGTATTTATTTCCTTGCTATGTATCTCTTTTGACATAAGAAAATCAATAAACAATTGAACCTTGTCTTGATATCATCGATTTGTTCAAATAGTGCCAGGAAGCTGCCTAGCACTCTCCTATTGGACCAAACTAATTTTAATTTAATTTTATTCCCAGTTTAAAATTACGTTTTTGCCCCCGGCTCAAAATAAAATTATAAATTTGCCCCTAGCTTAAAATTACGCTTTTGCCCTCGGTTCAAAAACTCACTTTTAATTTTGTTCCCAGTTTAAAATGACGGTTTCGCCCTCCGTTTAAAATTACGTTTTTGCCCCCAGTTCAAAATAAAATGTTCTTTTTTCCTCTAGCTCAAAATTACGATTCTGCCCTCAGCTCAAAATTACGTTTTTACCCACAGTTTAAAATAAAATTATGTTTTCCCCTAGCTCAAAATTATGATTTTGCTCTTAGTTTAAAATTATGATTTCGCCTCCCGTTCAAAATATAGTTACGATTTTGCCCTCTGTACAGACATACATGTTATGAGAGAGAAATATTCGGCTTATTGCCCCGCAACGCGGGCGGAGCAAAAACTAGTCTTTACAACAAAAGCCAACAAAACATGGGCTACAAAATATATTGGCCCATCAAGTAAGCCTATAGTCTATTTTCAATGTACCATATTCTCTCGTACATATACAAAAAGGACTTGAGGGAATAGTGTGTTTCTTATTGGATAAACCAATTTTTAATTTAATTTTATTTCTAGCTTAAAATTACGGTTTCGTCATTTGTTTAAAATTACATTTTCGTCTCTAATTCAAAATAAAATTATATTTTTGCCATGGCTCAAAATTTACACTTTTGCCCTCATTTCAAAAACTCATTTCTAATTCTATTCCCAGTTTAAATTTACGGATTCGACCTTCGTCTAAAATTACGCTTTTGCCCCCCGTTCAAAATAAAAAAAAAATGTTTTTGCCCCTAGCTCAAAATTACGATTTTGCCTCCCAACTCAAATTTACGTTTTTGCCCACAGTTCAAAATAAAAATATGTTTTTCCCTATAGCTCAAAATTATGATTTTGCCCTCAGTTTAAAATTATGATTTCGCCCCCAGTTCTTATCCTACATATACAAAAAGGACTTGAGGGAATAGTGCCAGGCAGCTTGCCTGGCACTTCCCTATTGGATCAACCAATTTTTAATTTAATTTTATTTCTAGCTTAAATTTACGGTTTCGTCATTTGTTTAAAATTACGTTTTCGCCTCTAATTCAAAATAAAATTATATTTTTGCCCTGGCTCAAAATTTACACTTTTTCCCTCAATTCAAAAACCCATTTCTAATTCTATTCCCAGTTTAAATTTACGGTTTCGACCTCCGTCTAAAATTACACTTTTGCCCTCCGTTCAAAATAAAAATATGTTTTTGCCCCTAGCTCAATTTTGCCTCCCAACTCAAATTTACGTTTTTGCCCACAGTTCAAAATAAAAATATGTTTTTCCTCATAGCTCAAAATTATGATTTTGCCCTCAATTTAAAATTATGATTTCGCCCCCAGTTCAAAATATTTTTACGATTTTGGCCTCTGTTCAAAATTATGAGTTTGCTCCCATTTCAAAAATTACGATTTCTCCCCTAGTTAAAAATTATGATCTTGCAATCATTTTACTTTTTTTTTGCAAAACTATATTACTGTTTTATTTTGCTTTGTTGACTCAATGTAACTTTCTTTGTGTCATGCAGTTGTTTAACACTCGCTCATTGGTCCTGACAAATTAGTATTTTACACCCAACTCAAAATTACAGACCTATTATTGTTTTAATTATTTTTTTAGCAATAGTGTATTCGTTTAATTGGTTGTCTCGATGTATTTTTTTAGATCATGTTATAAGTAGTATGTACAAGTAACCTAAATACATGCATACATGTTATGAAACTAAGAAATATTTGATTTAACGCCCCGCAACGCAGGCGGGCATAGGTGTAATTTTTATTCGTCCAGGCATGCCTGGTACATGCTCATTTGTCTTGAAAAATTACAATTTTGCTCACAGTTTAAAATTATAGTTTTTCCATCGTTTTAGTTTTTTTAGTAAAAGTATGGTAGTGTTTTTGTTTTAATTGGTTGACTCGATGTAAAAATTTTTTGAGATCGTGTTATAAGTCATATGTACAAGTAACCGAAACACGGACATACATGTTATGATAGAGAAATATTCGGCTTATTGCCCCGCAACGCGGGCGGGGCAAAACCTAGTTAACTATACAAAGTGTATTATGAAAATGAGACTACATGACTAGGCTAATAGATACATAGGCGTGTCTTTTAAAAATGAGATTTCGAGGGTTTAGTGAAATGAAACTGCATTCTTATGTTTTTTTAATGGTAAGGAATGACGTGTCAACTATCGTGACATCGGGCGCTGTGGCCAAGGTCGACTACTCGACCGCCGCTAGCCCCTTGGCTCTCCCAGATGCACGGAAACCCGACCTCCACCCGCTCGAAGACACGACAGTGGAATAATCGGTAAAACATCGCCTCCCATCCAAGACAAACTGGCGCCACCAGTATTCGCTCTTCACCTGGATGCCGCAGAAAACAGTGGGGAAAGTGGGAGTCGAACCTGGGTCACAAGAAACACTAAGGTACTGTTTGTTTTTTCAGAGGTAAAACATCTGCAGTCTGCGGACCACATCTGCAGACATCTACAGTCTGCAAGAAGAAGACTGTTTGCTTTTTAACTTCTGCAAGCTGCTAAAACAACATAATAGGCATGAATATTAATAAAAAAATTCAGCAAACTACCAACAAATTTATGAAATTTAACACCAAAATTCAGCAACAATTCATTACACATCATCAAACAAACCTAATTCACTTCAACTAATTAAAATTCACCAAAATCAAACAAAAAACAGTAAACTATATCAACCTGCAAATCCTCACTAGCTGCAAGATAATGAATAGGAGGATGTCGTGAATCATACGCAACTCTATCTTTAAGAACTACTTTACACGTTTATTACAATCCATCAACCCGTTCATGAAACATTTAAAACTCATTTAAAATACAAGAGTGTTTGACTCGTTTAGAACTTTAGATAATTGGGTGCAGTTAGAGTTGATTTGTTTGACACAAATATATACGAGTCATGCTTGGGTTTGTCGTTTCGATTCAACATGGATGATAGTCCTAATTTCTACAAAAAAAAATGAAGTGCAAATGTAAGAAATAAATATTCATCTGGACAAGGAGATAGGTGCTAGGGTTTTGAGGTTTGAAAGAGAGAAGTGTTTTGAAGAGTTTTGAAGAGCCTGGTCCAGATCTGCACGAGGAAGACATCAAGAAGAGGGTTTTTTAGTGAAACGTCTTCCAAAAAACAAACACACTGCAGACTCAAAGGTCTGCGCGTGGTCTGCGCGGCGCAGACATAAGAGGTCAGTAAGTACTTCTTGCAAAAAACAAACACCCCCTAAATTTTTCCTCAACCACTCCACCGCTACCTTGGCATGCATTCTTATGCTCTTGGCAATGTCTTTATAACGTGTTCAATAATCGGACAGACCGCTTTACTAACTCACTAGTCTGAGCGGATGACGTGGCAACTAATTTTAAACAATCTATACTATATAATAAAAGAAACCATTTATGGGACACATGTCACTCATTAGAGCCATCTACCTAATTATTAATAATTAATTTAATTAAAAGATAATTATACAATTGAATTTAATTATTAATTTTACCCTCATATCTTAACTTCATAAAAACAATTTGTATAGAAGATAATATAATATTTTAAAATTTTCATAAGATTTAATTATTTATCCATTCTTACTATATAACTGTCCTATTAATTATTTTAAAAATTAATATTATATATCGTTGGGTTATACCTATTAATGTAAATCTTACTAAAAAGGTTTTATAAAATATTCCAATACTTAAATTATACATTGTGATATATGTTCTCCATTCGTTAGTTTTTCCGTTGCAAAACTGTCCTATTAATTAAATAAAAACAATAATAGATAAATGATATATCATATAGGATTTACAATAAACTAGATTGCCAAATCTAGGGAACGTAGAAGGCGGGATCTAGGGAAAGCAAAGTTTATACACGGAGAGGATGGGTGTATTTTAGTCAAGGAACAAGACATTAAGTTAAGGTGGAAAACGTACTTTCACAATCTTTACAATGACGAAAGAGCTTATCAATTAGATAATGACGACCCCATTAGTCAAAGACAACAAAGGAATAACTGTTATTGTAGGCGTATCACACAAGGAGAGGTGAGGACAACAAATAATTTTATTAGATATTTATACTTAGATTATACATTTTAAGATTTTTAAGTCATTATAATTTAAGTATTATTCCATATGGTATAACCCAGTTTAAACTATATACATTATAAAATATTATTTATTAACGGGTCTTCGATATTATTATTATTGTTGTTGTTGTTATTATTATTATTATTATTATTAGTATTAGTATTATTATTATCAAATCTAATATTTTATTAAAATAATATAATATAAATCTAATATTCAAACATAGATCATTGTGTAATTTTATCATCATACACATGAATATTAACCATAAAATAAAAATAAAAATTAATACCATAGTCCCATGTTAATATAAACATTGTGTATCCTCATTATTATTAATTTAGTTTTGAGAAAGTGTAATGACATATAAATATAAAAAATCAAGAACTGTCCTTGCAATCATTCTATCTATCGTGTATCATGTATATCGGTTAGTTTTTTTTTAAAGACATAACTTTTTTTTATTATCTTATCTGGTATATAAAAATAGATTTATTCAACACGTGTAATGCACAAGGTTTTTTTAAAGATATAACTTCTTTTATTATTTACTATACAAAATTACATATACTCAACCCTTATAATACATGGGGGTTTTAAACATAAAACTTTTTATAATTATTGTTTTGGTGTATAAAATTAGTTTTATTCAACTTGTGAAATATACAAGGTTTTTAATTATTTAATATATAAAATTATATTTATTTAACCCGTGTAATACACGGGGTTCTAACCTAGTATATTTATATAATACATCAAATATAAACAATATATTAAATTAAAAGTCCAGTATAATTTTGTCTCTATGTTAGTTATTTAATGAATAAAAGAAAATTATATATTGTTTTCTTAATAAAACAATGAAGAAACTTTTGTGTAAAATAAAATAAATAAAACGAATTTGAAGTGTATTTAGTTGATATGTCTAGAATTACATCAATACCTTTCTAGTAGATTTAGTAAAGAGATTGCAACTACAGAAAGAAGTCAAAGCACCTTTAAAAATTTAGCAAAATAAATTTGAAAAGTTAAAGTCAGTCATAAAAACATTGGTTGTTAGGTACATAGTCGTGCTTTTATAAATAAACTTTTAGAGGTTTTGTGAATCTGAAATGCATAATCGAACATCGCGTCCGGAAGAGCGGGGCTGACGGGGGAATATCATCGACATGAACCCGGTGACCAATAGGTCCTGTACATAGAAAGTCACCTTCCAAAAAAAATATACAATAGATATGTTCACACAATCTTTGTCATATTATAAGGTAAATATAAAATTGTTAGTGCATACGTCTGTCGACTTCGTCTTGTATCGAGTCTAGTATTAGAATTGTTTGATAAGGGCACGTTATACGAGAAAATAGGAGGTTTTGTGTGTTAAAGAGGTAATTTCGTTTGAAAATGACATTGCCACTTTCAAACGAAATTAGAATGTTTAATTTCGTTTGAAATTGGCAATGCCACTTTCAAACGAAATAGCAACCTCTATATATACCTTGAGTGCTAGTTCATTTGTAACCTTCTTGTGTCCGACGCCGAGGTGCTGTCGAAGTGTCTACGTGCTGTAAATCGTTTCAAGATCAATAAACAAGACAATTAATAGTGAATACAAGCTAAACAAAGACAGAATCAATGAATTCCGCCTCTGATTCTGTCTGAGCACTCTTCTGATCGACTCGTTAGGTCGTTTCACGATCCTACATGTGGTATAAGAGCTCAGGAGGAAGAGTTCTTACAGCTTAGCTCGTTTTCGCTGGAAAATTCTGATTTCTGCTATTTCTTTTCTGATTTGAACAAGTTTTCACGGTTGAAATGGCTTAAAACTCTCACATATCAAGCGAAACATAGTGTTTACTAATCCTTGAAAGTTTTGGACTAAAATTCGGCCTAAAACTGATACAAACACCTATTTCGTTTGAAACTGTTCGAAAAAAATGCTGACATCATAGGCTATCTCGTTTGAAATAACTTGGTTATTTCGTTTGAAAACACACATAATACATAATTTCGTTTGAAGGATATGGGTTATTTCGTTTGAATCGAGTATCTCGTTTGAAATGTTTGGCTGATTTCGCTTGAGAGTGCATTTAGGTGTTATTTCGTTTGAAGCTTGTTCAAGAATTGACATCACGTGAATTTAAGTGGTTTACAAAGTCTCTCGGCCCAATATTGACAAAAGTAGCTCGGTCCGATAGGGTCACTTAGAATTAATTGTTGTCGGCCAGCTTTAATTGAACAAAAAGTGAATACGTTATCGACTTGGTGGATTGTTTGGTCCAATCAAATTAATTCAATTGACTGATCATTTACATGTGAACATTGATTGTTTGTGTCTGATGTTTATCGATAGAATACAAGTTGCATGTGATTAACATAATTGTCTGCTCAAAAGGTTAATATCATATTGCATTTAATGATGTCGGTCCACTTAGAATTCAGTGAATATTGATCTGCACGTGAACTGATTCAATCTACTCAGCCCATTTATTAACAAAAATCATCGGCCCAATCATATCATTTTGATACTAGTAGTTGTCGGCCAGTTAATAATTGTTTTGTTTCAAAATTGTGTCGGTCCAATAGAATAGTGTTGTGTGATTAAAAGTTCTCGGCCCAATCAGATTTAAGTGTATCAGATTGTTTTAAAAAGTTGAACAAAATGTTTGATGAAAAAGACAACTATAATTTTGAAAAATTTAGTGATTGGTATCGAGGGTTTTTGGACGATAGTTATAGCAATGTGAGAAAGGATGATTGGGTGAAAAGGTTTAAATACTTTGTGTTTTTGAAAAATGAAACATTGGATGATATGGCAAGCCGATTTACAGTCTTACTTGAACATTTGAAAGTTCATGAGATATATTTGAAAGATGCTGAAAAGATAGAAAAGTTTGCAGATGCTTTACCTGTTGAATAGATTGAATTTTTGAAAAATTTTAAAAAGGATTCAAGTTTTTCAAAATTACATCTAAAAGGTTTCATCAGCAAACTTAAAACTCGTGAGTATGAAATTAATGAAAAAAAAATTGATGAATAAAATAAGAGGAAAGTTTGATAAAATGAGTTTGGAAGTGATTGATGAAATGAACAAAAGAGTTGATGTATGTCTTAGTGCAAAAAATGTTTTGACATATGATAACAAGAGGGGTTGTTATATTGATGAGAATGCGAATCCTCTTGATTTCATGAAAATATTTTGTGCAGGAACATACAAGATAGAGAAAGAGAAAATTTCAAAGAATGAAGAATCTGAAAAGCTTGGATCTTCAAATTCTGAATCAGTATGTTCTAAATGTGATAAATTTGAAGCTGACAATGACAAACTTTTGAAGGATGTGGAAAGTTTGACATTGGAAATCATAGAATTGAAGGAACAACTTAAAGAAATTTCAGCTTTCAAGGATGAGAAGAAAGCTGATGATAAACAGATTCTTAAACTGTAGGAAAATTTTGAGAAATTGAAATCTGAAAATGTCAAACTGTTGTGTAGTTTGAACAGTTTGACATTAGAAAACAACAATTTGAAAGAAAATGAAAATGAAAATGAAAAGAAAATAAAATTTTTTGAAAATGAAAAAGTAAAAACTGAAAAAGAATTTCAAAGTCAAATAAAGATTCTTGAAGATTAGAGATCTGTTTTTAGCAAGAATAACATTGAAAAACAAAGTACAATAAACTCTCATCTTCAGACGATTATTCGACTTGAAAAAGAAGCTGAAAATGCTCGAAATAAGATCAAAGAGCTTGAAAAGAAATTGAAAGGTTTTGTGAAACCAGATTATATTTGTCCAAAACCTATCAATTCAGTTCCAATAAGTGACAATGTCACAAACTTTGACAAAGTCAAAGTTGAAGATTGTGATGAGAAAACTGATGATGATGTTGAAAAAAGAAAAATATTTTTGAAATTAAATGAAATGTTTCAAGAAACTGTTCTACATTCTACTGAAAAAGGTGAATGCTCAACGCAAAAATCTGTAAAGAAGAATGTGGAACAAAAACAAAAGGATAAAAAACCGAAAAATGTTCAAAAAGAAAATAAAAGCTCATCAGTTCAATCATCCAATCGTGATAAAAATCACAAAAATTAGAAAATCAAAACTCAAAAACTGTTGGTAATAAGTGGTGCAGGTTTGACCACAGTGCTCAAAAGCCAAATCCAGCAAACAAAAGGAGAAATGATTATCACCAAGCCAAACAGTGCTATGATCTAAATGTGCGGACTAAAATGGTGATTGGTATGATAACAGAGTGTGTTACACTTGTGGTGTTCGAGGACACATTGCTGTTAACTGCCAAAATCAGTGGTTTGAGACGAGGAGATGCTATAATTGCCAAATTAAAGGTCACATTGTCAGAGATTGCCTAATGAGATCAAAGGAAAGATCGAGGGTTGAATCTCAGAAAATGGCAAAGAAACCAGTCAATGTCAAGCCCAAAGAACAGAAAGTTCAAGAACAGAAAGTTCAAGAAAAGAAAGTTAAGCTTTCTCAAGGGCAGAAAGACAGACTGAGGAAAAAGAGGAAGAAAGCGAGAGAATATCTCGAAAGGATTTTGTCCTCGGATACAGCCGAAAAAGCAAATAACAGTTCTGGTAAATCGTTTTGTTCTCCTAAGACAGATCAATCAAACAAAACGAATTCATCAGATACAAATCTGAGGACAAAAGAGGGAATGAAGAAAGATAAAGGGATTAATCAAGAGATTAACAAACAAAAGAAAGTGAAATCTTCACTTCCTGGTGATGAATTTGTTTATCCGGAAACAAAGGAGCCAGTTGTTGGCAATGAATCTGACTCATCAAAGTCAGACAAGCCACGTTCAGGCGATGAATGTGGTGTGGTAAAGCCAGAAGAGCCGTGTGTTGAGGTAAAAAGTATTGATTCCGATTTGACAGTGAATGATGCAAATTTTCCATCATTGTCAAACGGAATTTCAAAAGCACCCAAGGACCGTCAGGCTTGGGTGAAACTGTTTAAATGAAAAACCTGACTTGCCGGAGCTCCCAGGTTGGTAAGTGTGGAGCAGGAATCGGCATTTTTCTTGAGAAATTCACGAATGTGATATTTCGATTTTACAGTGGTAAATCAGGGACATTAATTTGTACTTGATTTTCTACAAGTGATGAATGATCCCCATGTTTGAGAAATGACTCACAAAACTTATTTTCCGGAAAACCAATTTTGATTAAAACAAACTTTATTGTTTTGAAATCACCATGGGAAAATGTTTTGGTGTCAGGGGGAGTTCTGATTGTTCAACCCAAGTGAATGGAGAATTGAAGTGATTCTCATCATGTTGTCACATTTCTTGTACAACTTGTTTTCAAATTTTCCCAGAAAATCAAAATTGAGACATATTTTGATTTTAGGGGGAGTAAAAATTTAAAAAAAATTAAAAAATTTGAAAATTCCAAAAACATTGAAAAATGCAAAAATGAGTTTTGTTGTGAAATAAGAGGAAATGATAGTAGATCAGTTAGACTGTCACAGCATGCTAAAGAAATGGAAAGATAAAATGTGATAAACGGTTTCACTAAAGATGTGACGGTAGGCTCAGCTAGACTAGTAGATTTGCGATAACGATACAAACCTAAATGTAAAAGCCTAGTTCTAGTGGGAAACATGGTCGAAAGCGTAGTACTTAGTTTTGTCCTTCTTGATTGTGTACCTACTCAGTAATCGCTGATTGTCGAAAGACATAAAACTGGTTAAGTTTGTGAACTTTCACAACTTTGCTAAAAAGTCGCTGTGATTGTGCATTTTATTTTGCAAAGATTTAAACTTGTTTTATTTCTTTATTTTGTTTAAGTATTGGACATCCTCTGCGTATACGTGAGTATCGACCTGGATGTTAATGACTAAACATTCTGCTTTATTTTCTTTGGTGTTTCATTTAAGCTTTGGATCACCTCTGCGTATACGTGAGTATCGAACTGGTGGTTAAAGCCTAAACAATTTCAACTTGTTTTATTTTTCTTATTTTGTTTAAACATTGGACTTTCTCTGCGTATCGAAAGATCGATCTGATTGTTAATGTTTAAACATTCTGCTTTGTTTTCGCACAAATCACAGTTGATAAAAGTTTAAAGGCATTACTTGAGTCAGTGTATCGCATGATGAGGGGATATGCTGAGATCGTGGAGTCCATAAGAATTTAGTTCAAAATTAATATACCTTAACGTATCGTTAAGCATTTCAAAAGTTTTTAGATTGAGTTTAAGTGGACAACAATATCGTTAATCTATGTGAATCGTTTAGAACTGAAAATGTTTAAAGCTTAATGGTGCTTGTGGTTAGTCACATAAACTGATATGATCCTCTTACACAAATTCACAAAAATATTGTTTGTATATATTTCTTTACTGCATTTCATTACATTAAAAAATCCAAAAAGATTTTCGGTGTGTTTTAGCATAAATTTTGAAAAATCCAAAAAGATTTTTGATAACTGATGTTGGAGAGCTGATTTTCAAAATTCCAAGTGCTGAACATGATGAATAGGGTTGGGAGTGTGTGCTTAAATGAAGGAATTTATTTTGAGAAAGAAAGTTTGATTAGTTAATCGAGATCATTAATTTGAACTTGATGTAACTATTACTAGTAAGTTTTTCTTATTGATTTAAGTGAAAACTTATGTGGTGGTGAGAAAATTTGTGCAGGAGATGAACTGAACAGAATTAAAGGCAGGATGTGATCTCAAGGTGATAGCTAATTCCAGACAGCGATCCTAGCATGATGAAAGGGGGAGTCTGACGAGGTTAGAGCCAAAGAGAAGATCCTGGTACATGTTAAGAAAGAAAGGAGACCGATCAAGATTGAAGAGTCGTCATGATGAAGACTCTCACTGAAGATTCCGTCAACATTCAAGGGGGAGTCTGTTGGTGCAGTTGTCTGTCGACTTCATCTTCGTTTGAGTCTTGGATTAGAAGAGAAGTTTTGGAAGCCCAAAGACTGATAAAGACTGAAGATGCGAAGACTCGATACTTCAGACTCGTCAACATCCGAGGGGGAGTCTGTTAGTGCATACGTCTGTCGACTTCGTCTTGTATCGAGTCTAGTATTAGAATTGTTTGATAAGGGCACGTTATACGAGAAAATAGGAGGTTTTGTGTGTTAAAGAGGTAATTTCGTTTGAAAATGACATTGCCACTTTCAAACGAAATTAGAATGTTTAATTTCGTTTGAAATGGGCAATGCCACTTTCAAACGAAATAGCAACCTCTATATATACCTTGAGTGCTAGTTCATTTGTAACCTTCTTGTTTCCGACGCCGAGGTGCTGTCGAAGTGTCTACGTGCTGTAAATCGTTTCAAGATCAATAAACAAGACAATTAATAGTGAATACAAGCTAAACAAAGACAGAATCAATGAATTCCGCCTCTGATTCTGTCTGAGCACTCTTCTGATCGACTCGTTAGGTCGTTTCACGAACCTTCAAAAATCTTGGACTTTTAAGTGCATGACTATGTAATGTTTATTCACATAATTGTGTCGTATTAAGACCAGTTTTGACTTAAATCTAATATAATACTTTTAAAACCATTATTTTAGACAAAAGTATACAATGTCATTTTATTTATTCTTCTTACATGGCATGTCACATGAGTTGTCACCAAAGTTTTATTCATGCTCCATTTGAGTATAGATGAAATTGGGATCACACTTACAGTCGAGTTCGCATACAACAATTCTTATCATGCAAGTGAAAGAAAGTGTAGATTCCTACTTGTTGATTAAAATCGATACTCGAACCATAAAGTGTGCAAGGAATCGTCAATAAAGTGGTTATTGATACCTCTCAACTTTCTTGACGAAGTGTATCAAGATGAACCTTCATTTCATTAGGACCTCTAAATATCTTATAATTAAACTTAAGAAACGGGAGCCACAACACTTTCTATTTATAACGAACTCAAGAATTACACAAACATGTGAATGCTTCCCAAATATGATAAGCCATCTACATAATACAAGAGAAATGGAGAGTACGAGTTCTTGTAGAAGTGAGAACTAAGGAGCAAGACAAAATACTTGATTTTGAAATGTGTGGAATGTTGAGAGAGAAAAGATTTTAGTTTTTTCTTTAGGTTTAGGCTTCTTATGTACAAATTGTTTGGTTTTGGGTCCAATATATGACTTATTGGGGCATTTAATCAAGAATATGATGGTTATTAACAATTCAAAGCATATTATGGTGTGTATCGGCATTAGTTGTCACATTAATACACGCTAAGGGCTAAAAGTTGGTGTCACGAGTAGTTACATACATGTAGTACTTGCATGGATAGAAGAGAAGGGGACTAATATAGTGTGGCGGATCCAGAATTTTATTCTAATGGGTTCTTTTTGATAAATTCTCTTTAATTCTCACTATTTTTTTTTTTCTAAATTCTATAAGGTTCTCATTAATTTTTTCCATTTTTTCCATTTTTTCCAAACGCACGAATGTGAGTTGGATCCGCCCCTGCTAATATATTATATTTGCTTATGGATGTACGTTCAATGTTTTGATGATGATAGACTACTTGATAGTTGACCATTTGAGTAGAAATCGCAAATATATTGCATACCCAATACATGGCACAGTTTAGACATTTAAATCATAAATTTCGACTCAAATTCACTCACTCGTCTCCAAATCATCAAATTGGGTTTTACAATCTTTCGCCCCAATTTTTTTGTTCCCAAACATGTCTTTAAACACTTTAAATCATTTGACTAGTTTGATTAACTAACTCACAAATATCCTAATTTTGGTTTGTTTGAATAAAAAGTTTAGTTTTTCAAAAATCACAATTAACCAATTCAATACTAGAAGTATCTTACTTATTAACTTCGATGGTGTTTGTAGTTAATTTCAACAAGTTTTTAGTGTTTTACACACAACTTCTAGAATATCCTACAACATTTTATTTAATATTTGCTAGTTGTCAAATTAAGCATGCCTACCTATGACGTTTTAAACCTTTATTACATCATTAATAAACTATTAAAATGTCAGTATTTTTTAACAACAAAGTAACATATTCCTAAATATTTTTATATCTGCATTTTACAGGATTTGAAACTCCTATCTCTTGGATAGTAACGAAACATCTTATTACCACACCATATCACCTAAGGATGTTAGTAATTTATCTAACATAAAAAATCACCATTTTAAGTTAGATACCCGCTTCTTACCGTAATAATATCTTTCTCATTATGTTTGTAGGGTAAAGTTCTTGTACAAATAATCTTAACATACTAAACATACAAATTGAAGGAAAACTCAAAAAGACAAGGTGGCATTTTTGTAATTATCAATAACTATCAAAGTTACTCTACAAATATACCTAAAAAAACCTAACCACTCCCCCCCACCCCCCAAAAACCTAAAAAAAACCTAAACCCCCCACCCCCCAAAAACCTAAAAAAACCTACCCCCCCCCCCCCCAAAAAAAAAAAACCTAACCCCCCCCCCCCCCCCCCACCCAAAAAACCTAACCCCCCCCCCCACCCAAGCTAAAATGCTAAAAACTAAACCCCCAAAAAACCTAAAAAAATCTAAAAAAATAAAAAAAAACACACAAATTATTTTATTTTATTTTTTAACATTTTTTATTAAAAAATCGCTACTTTTAGTAGCAAGCAAAAAAAAAAAAAAAAAATGTTAAAATCGCTACATTTTTAGGTACTTTTAGTACCTAAAAAATCACAAATTTTTTTTTTAACATTTTTTATTAAAAAATCGCTACATTTCGTTAGCAAAAAAAAAAAAAAAAATATATATATATATATATATATTTTTTTTTTGCTAACGAAATGTAGCGATTTTTTAATAAAAAATGTTAAAAAAAAAAATTTGTGATTTTTTAGGTATTTTTTGTTGTAACTTTGATAGTTGGTGGTAATTACAAAAATGTCACCTTGTCTTTTTGGGTTTTCTTTCAATTTGTATGTTTAGTATGTTAAGATTATTTGTATTTGATCTTTTGCCTATGTTTGTAACAACCTTTCAACTTTCATCAGTGCCCTACTATTTTTGGAGCCCTCTTTGTAGCTTTAATCCACCGGGGTCATCTTTGTTTCTTCTCTTGAACCATAGTAAGACACACAAAACACACTTTATATTATTAGCTCTTTCTCCAAACATCCCACGATTCTTTTTGTGCAGAAAATAATGAAGTTCGAGCATTTACATCTTTGGCCCCATAAATTGTATATTTCAACTTTTTCATTTTTTCAAGTTTTCTTTATTTTCCCCTACTTTGACTATACTTGCAATTAATGACACAATAACATTGTAACTTAAAAAGTAATGAATTATATAGTACTTCATTTTTTAAATAATTAAACTTTATGTTTTAATATAAACTTGTAAATTTTTAGGTGTTACAACTAATAGCTTATATATATATATAGAGGCCGGTTATTTTACAAAATGTCTTAACGTACGTTGCGTACGAGATTTAGTATCAACATGCGAAATTTGGTTTATAACATGCGATTTCCCTTTTTCTTTTTCACATGCGATTTCATTTTTTTCTTGTACATGCGATTTTGGGTTAATTTTGAACATGCGATTTCCCTTTTATGCGATTTCCCTTTTTCTTTTTCACATGCGATTTCAATTTTTTCTTGTACATGCGATTTTGGGTTACTTTTCAACATGCGATTTCCCTTTTTCTTTATGTACATGTGATTTCCAGGTTTTTTGAAACATGCGATTTTCATTTTTTGGTAACATAACGTGCGATTTTGCCATCGCATACGCAACGTACGTTAAGGCATATTGTATGATACACATTTTCTATATATACACACACACACACGCACACACATAGGGTGGGGATTCTAGAGTGAACACTAGTGTATTTGTGAACTGAGTAAACAAATCTTGACCATTGATTTACATCACCAAATCGTAAAATACACTAGTGTGTTTTCATCATCAAATGTTGGCAATTGATTTACACTTGTGTATTGATAATCAAGTTGTATGATTAGTTCACTAGTGTTCACACTCAAGGGGGTTGTTCACTAATGAACCTAACCCTATATACATATAATTAAACTTTATAATTTTTTTTTGAAACTTATACTTCATTCACAAACCAGCCGACCCAAACCTGGCCGACCAAAAAACAACAACCAAAAGACATAGTACATATTTACAAAAGAGCACCAATCTCCCCATCCTATCCTTTTATATTTAGATCTATTCGAGAACCATAGGAAACCCCAGAGCCTTGATCTCGCTAACAATATTCTCTATTCTGAATTGTTTATTGGTAAAAACCAAATTGTTCATAGCTCTCCACAAGCTCCAACAAGCAATCCTGATTATGCCTTTAACTGCCTCCTTCTTTTTCTCCGAACCACTAAAAACCTTATGGAACTCGAGAAGATCCTTTATCGAGAAAGCAAAGATATTCGGGATCTTACACCATGAACTAATGCCATTCCAAACGTTTGACGCAACGAAGCAAGCAATAAAAAGATGATCAACTGATTCTTCGTCCGAACCGCACATCCGACACATGGTATCTCCAACCTGAATGTTTCTTTTCTTCAACGCTTCGCCAGTAGCAATCCTATCCATTTCCATTCTCCAGGCGTGAATATCACATTTCGCCGAGATCCATCTGCACCATTCCATATTGTAACCGTTAACTATCGGGACCTCCGAGTGAAGTAACCTTTTAACAGCTCTAACAGAGAAAGTTCCGGAATAATCAGAAGACCATTTCCATCTATCACAATTTTTCGAGAGCTGAACCTAATCCAAAAGCGTCCGAAGCTGCTGCAAGTTCAGCAGCAAACCCGAGTCTGACAGAGGAGACTTCCAGCTCCACACAAAGTCACGATCTGCACCTAGAAGCCTGATCCGATCCGCCACTCAACACTTCTTATCCGACTCCATTCTGAATAAATCCGGGAATAACTGTTTGAGCGGTTCAGACGCAACCCAATGATCTAGCCAGAAAGCTATCTCATTACCGTTACCGACCTCTCCAACCAAAAAGTTCCAAAGCGTTGATCCTCCCACTTTTGTTTTAATAAACATTTTAGCAATATTGTTCCAAACGCCGTTACGCGATTTCTTGAAAGGAATGCATTCCCACCCAACCCGACTATAATGAAACGCATCCACTATTCTCTTACAAAGATTGTTTTTTTCCGTTCTGTATCGCCAACCCCATTTCGACAAAAGAGACGTGTTGACTTCATAGAGTTCATTTAATCCTAAACCTCCTTCCTTCTTGAGACGAGAAACGCGATCCCAATTCACCCAGTGCATCTTCCTTTCCTCTATAGACCCTCCCCATAAAAATCTTTTAATCATCGCTTCCAAATCCGAAATCACCTTTTTTGGAGCTTTATAAAGCGAGAAATAGTAACATGGGAGACTTTTCAAAACCGATTTGATGATAACCACTCTGCCCCCGATCGACAAAAGATGAGACTTTCATTTGGCAAGTCTAGCACGGAAAGTATCGAACACCGGCTGCCAATTATTGATCCGATTCATATTAGCTCCCACCATTAGGCCAAGGTACTTAAAAGGCGGAGAGTCCAGCTTACAACCCACCTAATTTGACATAGCCCCGATTTCTTCATTTCCACTCCTATACCATAAAGGTTTGATTTATCGATGTTAATTTTGAGTCCCGAACACGCGTATTTAAGCTTTGATTAGACCCAAAAGAAAAACAAAACTATAAATAAATTTAATCTTCCTTGAAAAGCCGACAGTCTTAAATTTGTATTCAAATAATTGGCACCGGAAACAACGTACGTAAAGATATTTTTTGCAATCATCACTATTCACCAGCATATAGTAGGGCTAAGGGCCATAAAAGATATTTTGTATTTTAAGCTATTTTGTCAATTAAAAAGAACAATTGAAATAGAAAAATGATCATATATCAACATTAAATGAAGAGTGTTACGATTATGTAACTAGAACAAAGAAATTTGTTGTTATTAGCAATGTTTTATAATCCGGTTTTTATACTATACCGGATTTTGTTCAGAAACGATTTAATTGGGTGTATCGGATGGTTCAATCGGATGTACTGGACGGTTTAACCGGACGGTTCAACCGGCCGGTTTGAACCGGTTTTTAAAACATTGGTTATTAGTTATTGTAAATTGTGATTTATCATCGTCCCACATACCCTTAATCCCACATATCATCGTCCCACATAAATCTTACGTAAACACGGTGAACTCACTTAACTTAAATACAATCTACGTAACCCTTAATCTAATTAGCAAGTTACATCGATTTTAATCACGTTGGCATGTGAATTTATATTTTTATATTCTTTTAACTTCAACAATTTAGAATTTATATATATATATATATATTTTTTAACTTTAACTGTAAGATTAAATATACTTATTTTATATTTAATCTAGTAGCCATTATAATCATCTATTTCTATTATATATAATAAACAAAAAAAATTTGGGACACTTGGCACAATATTAGGGCTTCCTAGATGTGGTTTTAGCGGGAAACTAGACGGGTATTTTTTTCACATATAATGAAGCCCCGTTTCCGTCCGGTTCCACTTATTCGGATATGTATATATATTTTATAAGAAAAATATTCTTTTCTTTCTTCATTTCAGTCATAGCCAACAACCTTTGCTAACCCTACCTTCTCTTTGGTATTGCCATGCCATCCGCCTCCACCTCCTTCACTGTCTTCAATCTTTTTATCTTCGATTGCTAACACAAGTCAAGATCCGATGTGATACAGGTAAAGGATTAAATCTTCGATTGCTAATCTTTCTTATTTATCCTCTGTTTTGATTTAAATCTTCGATTACTGTGTTCAAATTTTTTATCATCGACGATATACAACGGAAATCCGATTTAGTACAGGTAAAACTCTAAATTTTCGATTGCTAATATTTGTTATAGAGATAAGATGTTCTGATTGTTAAAGTTTTTCCGTTGTTGAAATTAGGGTTTCATATAGAACGGAATATCCTCTGTTCTGATTGCTAATATTTGTTATTGATCCTCTGTTCTGTTGATCATAGTTTTTTTAATGTCTTTTTGAATATGTATGTCTGATTATTTTTTTAGATCCGAGAAGGTTTTATCTTCTTCACGATCCATGAAGACTTCTTTAGTAGATGGTAAGAAACTAATGAACTCCAATGATGGAAACGAAGATGGCGATCCTACATCTTTCTCAGAGTAAGAAGACTTATCTCCAAATAAATATTTTTTAAATATGTTATTATCCCCTTCAAGTATCTTTCTCATGATCTGTTTTAGCTTATAACTGGTTCTTGTGTATCCTTAAGTTATAATCTATTCATTTGTCAGGCCAAAGTCTCCTCATGATCCACCCTCGAGGAATTTGAGGCCTAGATCTGTAAGTTACTTCCATTTCTTATGTGCATAATTATACATCATAGACTCCTTCGTAATTGTTAATTAGGTTACTAATTTATATAGGTTAATACATATTCTCCCATTCAAGTTTTGTTATATCCAATCTTTTTCTCTTTCGTATTGTGTGGTACATCTGACGCTTTGCAATCGTGTTGTGCCAGTTTCCCAGTTGGTATAAAAACTTTGTTGTTGACATATTGTGTTGGAAGAAACCAAGCTCGATCCCGGTTAGTTTGATCGCTTGTGTTGTGCATTTGATAGTCTCACTTCGATCTAGGTCTAATAAAATCAGTTCAAATATTGTGTTACCTTAGTGAAATCTATTATAAATACAAAAAGCAACTACCAAATCGTTATAAATAGATTATAATTATCGTTCTTTCAAGCTGGATGTTTAAGAAGCTAATGATGTGTATATATATGGTTTTACATAAGTAATAAAGTGATGATTATATGGTTTATTTCGACAGTTTCCAGAATTCATCTCCAAGTAAAAGCCTTATTCACGCTCTTTGCACTTCACACGTAAACGATATGCTTATTTCGACATTTTCAAGGCACTGCAAACCGGATATGCACATTTAACAACTGATGTTATCAAGAAGACTGCTTTTGATCTCAGTAACAGTGTATGATTCTTATTATATTTCATAACTGATTCGTTTGCTAAATATGATTACAAAAACTATGCTATTACAGTAGTAATGAGTAATCTACTTCCTAAATAAGCAAACGATTGATGGGGTTTTATGCATTGATATACACTTCGAATTTCAACCAGTTTGTTTTATCGTTAAATCTTTTATCTTTTATGCATTGATATACACTTCGAATCTTTTATATGCAAAGAAGCCTTGGCAAGATATATGACATGACACCTAATTGCAAAGCTTCTATAATTATCAACCAGTTTGTTTCTTCTATAATTATCACCATATTAATTGATTAGTTTGACCTTTTTAAATAATTTTGAATTTCAAAGTTAATAAATAAAATCTTTATCAAATTCGAATCCTTATTTTGGTAAATTGAATAAGTTACATCTCTTCTATAATTATCAATTATTACTCATAATAGATTGATTTTACTTATAAGGGATTCGGGTTCGTATTTGGGGTTTATTTTCAAAAATTGTTGACTATTGTTTCCGGTTTATATCTTATTCGATGCGTTCTATTGGTATATCAATGTGATTTTACTTTCGGAATAATGAAAAGTTTAATGTTAGAGAATTTACTTTGAAGTGGAAAACATATTTGACGAGACATTTTATTTATTTTTTAAGCTATCGAATCTTCTTATGTTAAATTGATACTGAAACTACTGTTGTTTGAATCTATTTCTGTGACTTGATGGAATAAGCTAACTTTGCTAGCATTTACTTGGTTGATGACAAACTATGATAAATAATTAATAAATTGGTGCTTTATTTTATAACTCTTTGTTTTCTATTTTTCATATTTTGGTCAGAATGTGATTATCAGGAATTGTCAACAGGAGATGCAAATGTGGTGATGCTTCGAAAAGGATAAATCATTTTCCATATTGGTTTTTTGTTTCCAACTCTTAGACATGTTTCGCTTTTATAATTTTAATTAAGTTCTAAAAATGGAATTGATGTTGACCGAAACGATGAACAATTGTTTCACTCATCAAAGTTCCAAACCGTTTTTTTTCTAACCGGTTTTAAAACTAGAAACCCAAACTGTTTTAAACCGGTTCAGGTCAGTTTAATAACTGGTTATTAATAGCCGGTTATTTTAAACCGGTAAAAAACAGCCAAAACCTGCAGAAACGTTGCAGTCTGCAGTGCTGAAAATGTTGCAGAACGTTGTAGTTTTTAAAGGTTTTTATGTTGAAAAACATGCAGTTTTTTGGCATTTTATTGCTGAAAACGCCGGCACCTATTTAGCGTCTTTTTTTTTTGCTGAAAAGGCTTGCAGTTTTTTGTTATTTTTTTTACAGCGGAACGCTATAGTTTTTTAAGGTATTTATGTTGAAAAATATGCAGTTATACACATTTCAAATGAGAATCATAGCTATGCAGATGCTAGATCTCTTAACGGAGCAGGTTTAGGTGAGTATAATGGGTTCCAAACTAGAAATCCGACATCAAATAGTGGTAATAATATCTATAATGCCCCTGATCAAGTCGAGGCTGAATGGATTGAACAGTATGAGCCTGGTGTCTATATAACACTTGTGGCTTTACTTGATGGAACCAGAGATCTTAAATGAGTTCGCTTCAGTATTATTATTATAATAATTGTTATTTTTGTTTTGGGAAATGATATGAGGTTTTATGCATTAAAATACCACTCAAGATTGTTTTTGTATTTGTAGCCGAAGGAGATTTGGCGAACACCAAGCTAAGACATGGTGGTCAGAAAACCATGAAATGTTTATGAAAGATATAATCTTCGCGGGTCAAATAAAGCATCCGTCTCTAACCAATATGCTCGATTGTGTGCTGAAACTCTACCTCCACTTGCCCGGTATTAAAACCATCTTCCTCCCAATTTTTTCCAGATTCTATTTTTAATTTGTGTTTTGAGAGTATGTTGAGGAACGTTGGTTCAAATCAAATTTCATGGGTGGTTGGTGTTTTTTAATGCATTGTGATGTAGTGTACATATGTCTTTTGCAAATAAAGTTTGCTTCATGTTTGTTTTGGCTAGGGGTGTAAACAAGCCAGGCCGAGCCTGAGCTCGACTAAGCTCGAGCTCGGCTCGTCATGTTTTTATGAAACTCGAGCTCGTGCTCAGCTCGGTTTGAGACTACTTATTCGAGCTCGAGCATGGCTCGAGCTACTTTTTAGAACAGCCTCAAATGAGCTAAAAGCTCGACTTGAGCTCGCTTCAATATTGCTTAAACGAGCCAAAGCTGGCTCGAGTTCGGTTCACTAATGTTATCATTATCATTATTACATTTTAGCTAAAAGAATCGGGAACCACTTTTGGGTTAAAGTTTTAATATGTCATACTTCTTTTTGTATGATCTAATTTATATATTAATCAGATATAAAAGTCTTACATTATCATTATTGGACAAGTTAGAATCTTGATCATGAGGGAAGGTAATTATGGACAGTCCTTCGGACACTAAAGAACCAGAGTGTCAAGACCTGACCCGTGTTACAAGATCCAAGTTCCAGCAACCAAGGTGGTGTTAATATGGTATTAGAAACATCATACAACTCTGTCGTTTTGGAGATAAAATCGTCTTCAATAGACATGATGAAATTTAGTAAAAAAATTAAGTGTTTTAGATGTTGATTGATCGCGAGGCCCCGTCATGTTCGGATATGAATGATTTTAATCTCCCAGCTCCATAAGAAGACTAGAGTCAAACGAGTGAAACAGGTGAACCACAAAAAGTTTTGAAATATATTATTATTATTTTTTTGCATATTTCTCATGATATGAAATTTATAGAGGTTAAAGTTGCATTATTGTTAATCAAATTGTTGCTATCTTTCTTAAAACATGTCCAAACTTCAAGATCGTTGAGTTAAGTTATCAGATCTTTTCTAAATGTTTACTTAATTCAAAATCATGTGATGTTTCAACTATTTTCATGTTGTTGGTTGGGTCGATTTGACAAAATCGTTTTAATTCTGTTTTATCTTTATTTAATTTAAAAATTCTATTATTCAATGTCGTGTAAAAGTTTAATGAAATAATATGTTACATTTTAATAAAAGTACATGTTTATTAACTAATAAAATTAAACTACCCGGGAAGCAGTCTCGGGTGATAACCTAGTTTACATTATATGGATCAAAATATATAACAATCCTATTAAATAATTAGTTGGTAATTGTTGATGAGCCTAATTACCCTTATTAACTAATTAGGGTTTCCTCCTGGGTGCATATATAAGGAGACTTATGTAGAGGTTCTAGGGTTAGACACATAACCTAATTACTCTCATAACATCAATCGACCTCCTCTCCATAACCGATTCCCTTGTCGGTTTCTCATCATCACCATCATTAGATTGCACCCTAAGGAGGAACCCGATCAAGCTGACAATCATGTCAAACACTGTTGCTGCGTCTCCATCTGGATTCTCTGCTGGCCTGTGCTGATGCAATCAAAGGTATGTTTTCATGTTTTCCATTATATCTAAACAGAACTGATCAACATGTGGTATCAGAGCATATGTTGATTAGTCAGTTCTGTTTTCGTATCCATTATTCTGGGATTGAAATCTGGAAAACAGAAGTTTTGAAAACTCAATAAAACTCACGGCTGTTTTCGGGTCATATGTGCTGAGATCAATGTTTTTCGGGAAAAGAATGTTTTTTAAATGACTCGGAATCATAATGGTAAATCTTAATTGTACCGAAATCTGTTTAAAGCCTTAAAATTCAGGTTTTGGGTTCCATGATCATGTTTTTATTTTTAGAGTTTCATCATGTGTTCTTAAGAAAATTCGAAATTCCTTAATGTTTTGGAATATAATTTGGATTTTTTAGTGTTATTTCCCTGTTTGATCCAATTTAATCTGTTAAGTTTATTCAAAAACTGTTAAAAGATATACAGTTATAATTTTCGAAATATTATGATAAAATTAGATCATCACTAAAACAGGAAACCATATCTCAAAATCCCTAACAATTCGAATTTTCGGTTATGTTTTCACATTAATAGCTGTAACAGAAGTTTCGAGATAAGTTTTAACCACCCGAGACAGAGGTCTCGACTCGAGACCACAAGAACTCGACTTGAAATCATAAGTGTTCTCAAATGTTTATAACTCGAGACAACGATTTCGACTCGAGATCATAAGGTCTCGACTCGAGACCACTGAGGTTTCGACTAAGGGCTTAAATCTGTACAACTCGAGACCATAAGGTCATAACTCGAGACCATAAGGTTGCGACTCGAGACCATAAAGGTCACAACTCGAGACCTCATGAGGAGTCGAGATCTCATAATTCACAGCAGTCGAGACCATGATTACGACTCGAGACACTGAGGTTGCGACTCGAGACCGTTAATGAGTCGAGACCTCATAATGTTATAAGCTGAGTCGAGACTTGACTCGAGATCTCACTCGAGACCTCATAACTGACTCGAGACCTGACTCGAAACCTCATTATTTTAGGCTGTTTAATGTGAACTAAGATCCGCGCTAACAGGTGGTTTGCTACTAAATAATTGGTTTTTGTAATTAGTTAGTTAATTAATAAGGATCAAATAATGTTTTACAAAACCAAAATGGCTTTACTTGAATGAGCTTCTGATGTATCATTTCTGGCCAAAGCTGATTTGATGCATCTACTTATCATCCAAGTATTACGAAAGCTATGTTAAGTGTGCATCATAAACATGAATGTCTTAATATCTGGCCAAAGCTGATTTGATTCCTTCATAGATGGCATACTTAACAAGTGCATAACTAAAGTGATTGTCTCAATTTCTGGCCAAAGCTGATTTGTTACAACCACTTTGCACACATGCTTAAATGATTACACTTCTGGCCAAAGCTGGTTTGTTTTCGTTTAAGTAGAACTTTAAATAAGTCTATTATTTTGATGTTAGTAATAGACATATCACAACCTCTTCACACAATGATCCTTATATTAATGATCCTTAATTAATTTTTATGATCATTTCGTCTGCCTTATTCTTAGTACCCATAATTTTACTCACTATAATTTTCTTCTATAAGTCTATATCTCATCCACTCTAATTCCTAAATCTAATATGTTTTGCTTAAAGTTTCTATTAGAATTAGCTCTTAAATTAAATCCTTGATTATCTCTTAAGACACGATAATCCTATTGCTCTCTTCTGATAAAGCACTACAGAAGAAAAGTAGAGCATGATGATTAGGATAAATCGAACATGATGTCTCTTATGATAATCAAGAATAAGTGCTGTCACTAAAAGGTTATTCCAGATTAAGTCTTTCCTAAGACTAATCTATAATTGTGGAATAATCACTAGAACTCCTAAGATGCATGCCTTCATTTAAAATTATAAACTATAAAGCTAAGTGGTATATGTGAATACATAATAATGTACAATACCATGACCCATAAAGTTAAGGGCTTACGCATGGAAATAAGTACATTTTTTCCAGTACATTACATACTAAGATTTTCACTTGTGAATTTGATGCCTTATAAATCAACTATAACACTCAAAAGTACCAAAGTATAATGAGTGTGTTGATAAGCAATATATGTACATAGAAATAAATGTTTGAAACTGGAAAATAAGATGTTATTCACCTTACAACCACTAATAGTTTAAAAGAGGATTGTTCTAAGGCCCATAGACAAATTACAAGTGCTAATTCCAACTTTAAGGTTCTTCAAGGGAAAATCTCGTTGCATAATTATGTCATTAGACTAGGCATAAGCAACGAGACTATCCATTATTCAAAAGAACAGTTGGATAAGTTAATTAGGTAGTCACTTACTAATGATATTTAAGTCTGATAATTTTAATATTCCAATTAACACATAATTAGTTGACTCTAGTTCCATACGTTTCCTTACCAGAACTCGACAAATAACTAACACGAGAGTTAGTGACAAAATTAAATGTTAAGACTATAGGAACCATAATAAGCAATCTTCTAACAACGCTTTTCGACACCTTATATATTCTGAAGATTAATCAGAAAATAGTATCATAATTAAGCAATGTTATGAAGATTGTGAGGTTTGCATAGTCAACATAAAGTCATACTTACCTTAAACTCTCATTTTATTTGTTCTAAATATCTGGATTGAAACATTACTAAGATAAAACTAGATGATACCTTACACTTTCACAACTTTTGTCATCATGCAAATGAGAATTTGACAAAAGGAAAAATGAGACTTATAAATTTCATCCATTATAACCGAAATTCATGAGAAATCATGACATGGTTAATGAGGATGATTTTTTATCTAATCTCATTCTAAGTGATTTTAAATCATGACGTTATAGCCCCAAATATTACTTGGCTTAAGGAATAAGTATGGGTCCATCATAAGTCATTCATTGACATTTGTGGAACTTATTCCAAATGGAATATTCAGACATAATTTATTTATCATTTGAAAGACTACCAACTTGTATCTAAATTTTGTCGCATATGGCCCACGGTCTTAGAAGAAATCTATTCATATACATACTTTATAAGATTTCTATTAAATATGTCCCTAAAGTTTCTTATGATATCTGGACATTAAAGAAATCAAATAAAGTCTAACGTATATATGATAGGTTCCCACGTCACGTACCTCATTGAAACTTCTCTTGTAGCATTTCTAGAGATATTAAAGATCAGTGGGAGCATTAAGTGTCTTAATAATAACTTGCAATAGTTGCAAGAGGTGGGGGAGTGAAAATTTTACATTACCTAAATTTGCACCTCTTGTACAAGACACCGCTCCATCACGACATTGTTCTATCATAACTTGTCTCCTTAAAATCTAATGCTACTCTTACAAAAGTTTCATTGTTGCTTAATTGTGGGCACACTTAGATTTCTTACCTAAACTAACATAATCCTCAACAAGAGAAATCACAACGACTAACGTCATTAACTTGTTTCTCTATTAGAATTTGTTGGTCATTAAACATTGACCCTAAGCATGCTGAGTTCCTAAAGTTTTCTAAGGTCAGTGGGAGAAGTCAAAGTCCTTATCATGATTTGTAAGGAATACAAGAGGTGGGGGGAAGAGTGTCATTAAATTTCACTCCGAATTTAACTCCGATTACACCTCTTGTACACCATACTGCACCAACTCTTTCAAACTTAGAAGGAAAATGATAGCAACCTAACCAAGAGCTAATCCATAAAACTGAAACTTCTAATGAACCCAATAATCAACTCAGGAGGTCATCTAGGTTTAAAAGCCTACTAACTTTGATGATTACATAACCTCCCTAACTGAAGTTGAAATGGATTTTGGAAATGTTTACTGATCCTATCTCTTCAAATTAAGCCATTAGTGTCAATCAATCTTCTAAATGGAATAAAACAGTTTTCTAGTAAAACTGATTTTATGTGTTCGTATAACGTTAAGAGACTAAGAAACATGATTGATTGTCAAAGGTTATACTTAGGAAGAGATAAATTATCAAAGTTTTCTTTGAGGATCATCACTGTTCTAGTAGCTTATAATAGTTTAAGGCTACATTAGATGAACATTAAAAACAATTTTCCCTAACAATCTGGCTGACAAATTTACATGTTCATAAAACAACCTGAAAGTTCTAAACTGAAGGTTAAGGAACACTTTGTTTGTAAGTCAATAAAATCCATGTATGGGTTAATGCAAACATTATAATGTGATGAAATCTTAACGTAATTATTTTCATCAACAATCAAGTGGATTAATGTACCTACCTCAAGATGAGTGGGAGCAACTAAAATAAACTTGTCTATATAGATGACATTCTTTTGACAAGTATATGTTACATAAGTCAAAGCATTGTTAACACAAACTTTGATATAATAAATCTCAGAGATATCTCTTACGTGATTGATATCATAACATACTGAGATAGACCCAATGGGATATTAGTTCCATTTCATAAGTTTAACATTAAATGGGTCCTTACATATGTAACAGTCAATACTGAGGATAATATGGTAAATGAGATTATTTTTTACGCTTCATTAATTGGAAGCCTTATGTAAGTTTAAGTCTATACTCGTTTAGATATTACTCACATTGCAACACACTAGATATGTCTAGATTAATGTGAAGCATCTAATGGAGTATTACAATATCTTTAAAAGAAACGAGAAGCTATAATTTGAAGAAGAAGTGAGAATTAAAACCGGTTTATTACTCTAACTTTGAGATATTCAAAGATGACAAAATGTAATTTTGGGTATATCTTTATGTCAGCAGACAAAACCTATTTCATGGAGGATTCATAATGCACTGATATTAACAACCTAAGTTATAACGACATAATATAGTCACTAAATGTTGTTGGAAATTTATCAGTGGACTCATAAGTTTATTAACTCCATATAATTAATGTTTTGAAGACTTAGTGTGATAAAGTCAGCTACCATGACTCCTTGAACAGTAACAGTTCAAGAGGTACTGCATTAAATTTCGATACGCAATTAATTATTCGTTTATGAACGAATTGAGGAAACTAAGTTTTGTATCGAATACATTCATGATATGCTTAAGGATCCTATAACTGAAGGGCTATCACCCTTAAGTCTTATTAAGAGAGCTCATATACGGGTATTAATTAATGGCCATGCGCAATTGCATATCGTACTATGAATAACTAAGTATTAGTTAATTTTCCTGATCAGTTTGATTTTGTATGTCTCTAAGAATATGTCAAGTCGACATAATGGCATATAGACAAATAAAGTTACAAATCAAACAAAGGGCTTATGCATATTTTGATCATAACGATTAGGTTTTAAATTAAGGCTATAGTATGACTAATGGGGGCCCTGAGTCGCATAATGATTCAACGGTTGTATTTCTCTGCTATAGTACTTGTTTAAGGCTAAAATGAGTGTTAACTCCTGATCAGGCTTACCTAATACTCATAGTAAATGATTACTCGGCTAAGTGGGAGAATGTAAGATTAAATATATTTATTTTATATTTAATCTAGTAGCCATTATAATCATTTACATTATATGGATCAAAATATATAACAATCCTATTAAATAATTAGTTGGTAATTGTTGATGGGACTAATTACCCTTATTAACTAATTAGGGTTTCCTCCTGGGTGCATATATAAGGAGACTTATATAGAGGTTCTAGGGTTAGACACATAACCTAATTACTCTCATAACATCAATCGACCTCCTCTCCATAACCGATTCCCTTGTCGGTTTCTCATCATCACCATCATTAGATTGCACCCTAAGGATGAACCCGATCAAGCTGACAATCATGTCAAACACTGTTGCTGCGTCTCCATCTGGATTCTCTGCTGGCCTGTGCTGATGCAATCAAAGATATGTTTTCATGTTTTCCATTATATCTAAACAGAACTGATCAACATTAACAATTTAAACACAGTTTATATATTAAAATGGTTAAAATGTTGACTTGTTTACTAATCAACACTTCTAGTCAACTAATGTTTAAAAACAATGAACATGACAAATATAATTGCAAAAGAATAACTATGATACTAAAAGAATTGTTTACGTTTTAAATATAATGACTTATTTATGTGTTTCTAAGCCTTTAAACACAGTTTGAGCGATTTTCTAAGTTTTTTTAAACTAAATTGTGTGTTTATTTCAAACTTACTAATTCAATCGTTTAAAAATTAATGATTAACTGTATGACCCGATATAACAAACCACTCGAATCAACAGGGAAAGCAAAATGGTAAATCCTACACGGTATCTTTCTAATCGTTATTGTAATGGACATTTAACATTGATAACTGAATGGTTATCATCAAATGTCTATTAAAAGAACGACTAGGAAGACAAATAAAGTTAGGGGTGTTCACAAGATGCTTAAGTTTGGATAGGAGTCTCGACTGGAAATCTTGACCAAACAAGTAACCTCGGCTTTTAAAAATGTCATATTTGGACCAGTTAAACCACTTTGGTTCATCTGCTAGACAGTTTTGACAACTCTCGTTTTAAATCATATTGGTTCAGGTTATTTCCCCTCGTAATAGTTTAATAATCACAATTAAAACACGTAATGACCAACTTTAAAATATGAAACCTCGTTATAACTGTATAATTTATTTTGTTTTATGTGGTCTATAAAAATGAAGAGGTTGGTGAGGTGAGATAAGATAAGAGAAAAGGCAAATGTGAAGAGGAAGAGGATGTTACGTGCAATTGTTGTGAGAGAAGGTTTATTTTGAGAAGAGAGAAGGCGACGTTGCTTTAAAAAAACAAAACAAGTTGAAACCGAGTTCTATACATATTTAGCAATATTATTTGATATAGAAAGAAATCAAGAATAACCCAACTTTATTATTATTTAAAAAAACAAGTATAGGTCCAACCTAAATCGATTAAGTCTTTATTAACTAGTTTCAACATCATATATGTAATACGTCTCAATTATAATTAACTACTAGGGAGGTTACCCGCGCTTCGCGGCGGGTGCCACTATCGTACTAAAGCAAATTGAAATCGACTAAACAACATATATGTACGATACTTGCACTCGTTATAACAATCAAAAGGCAAAACTCAAAAATAAAGTCATTATATGCCAAAAGGATATCAACGCGTATTTTACATAAATTGAAAAGCATAAAAACGAATATCAACAATGTCTTCCGAAATGAATATCAATATTCATTCCATTCTGATGGTACCAATACCGGTACTGATATTATTCGGTTGGAATTGACGTGGTACCAATACTCACTATAGTTTATAATAATTAAAAAAAAACTCTATACAACCATCGAAGTTCTTCGCACAATATTAGTTCAACTCGTCATGGTAAAAAATAGATGGTATAAGTTTGGTTCGTCAAGGTACCAGTATGGTATTCATACTCGCTATAGTTTATAATATAAAAAGATATTGTATACCGCTATCCAAATTTCGCATGGTATCTGTTCGGTTGACCACGGTAAAGAACAAATAAAGATCAATTATGTTGATCTGTTTGATTTTGAATAAAACTTTTAGCAAAAGTAAGACAAAAATAAAAATGTCGCATATGTTCAGAACTTTATAAAGTATTACACTATATTATTAGAATAAAGAAAAAAGTAATGTCAATTTATATCTAAAAAACTAAATGTGAGTTAGGTTTACTTAAGCTTTACCACTCACAAGACAGTTTCGGGAAAAAAAATGTATTAATAGACACGTGCAAGGGCGGAGGTTAGAAGGGGCAAGGGGGAGGGGGCGCCGACCCTCCAAACTTTTCATTCAGTAGTGTTATGTGTGTAGCTTTCGTATAGAAATTTTTTGGGTATATACGTTTTCGACCCCCCGGTTATATAGAACTTTTTGAGTATATACATTTTCGAAACCCGTTAGAAATCTCAAGCTTCGTCACTGAACACGTCGAAACAATATACTCAAAATTATATAAAATATCGTATCTTAATAGTTATAAAAGGAAAAAAAAAACATGTAAAATCAATTAAATTAAAAATATATCAATAAAATAATTATATATTAAAAACAAAGAAATATTAAAATAATTTTAAACACTATTTATGAAGACTTTCTATTAAATATATATATATATATATATATATATTAATATATTAATAAAATAATTAAATATTAAAAATAAACAATATCAAAATAAATTTAAAACACTATTCATGATGACTTACTATTAATATATATAGTTTTTGCCCCGCCCGCGTTGCGGGACAATAAGCCGAATATTTCTCTCTCATAATATGTATGTGTTTCGGTTACTTGTACATACTACTCATAACACGATCTCAAAAAAAAAATTACATCGAGTCAACCAACTAAAATAAAAACACTGCCATACTTTTATTAAAAAAAAATTAAAACGATGGAAATACTATAATTTTAAACTGGGAGTAAAATTGTAATTTTTCAGAACAAATGAGCATGTACCAGGCATGCCTGGACGAATAAAAATTACACACATGCCCGCCCGCGTTGCGGGGCGTTAAATCAAATATTTCTTAGTTTCATAACATGTATGCATGTATTTAGGTTACTTGTACATACACGATCTAAAAAAATACACCGAGACAACCAATTAAACGAAAACACTATCATAGTTTTGCTAAAAAAAATTAAAACAATAACATGTCTGTAATTTTAAGCTGGGGTTAAAATACTAATTTGTCAGAACCAATAAGCGAGTGTTAGACAACTGCTTGACACAATAAAAGTTACATTGAGTCAACCAAGCAAAATAAAACAGTACTATAGTTTTGAAAAAAAAAAACGTAAAACGATGGCAAGATCATAATTTTTAATTGGGGGAGAAATCGTAATTTTTGAAATAAGAGCAAAATCATAATTTTGAACAGAGGGTAAAATCGTAAAAATATTTTGAACTGGGGACGAAATCATAATTTTAAACTGAGTGCAAAATCATAATTTTGAGTTATGGAGAAATACATAATTTTATTTTGAACTGTGGGTAAAAACGTAAATTTGAGTTGGGGGCAAAATCGTAATTTTGAGCTAGAGGCAAAAACATATTTTTATTTTGAACAGGGGCAAAAGCGTAATTTTAGACGGAGGCCGAACCCGTAAATTTAAACTGGGAATAGAATTAGAAATGAGTTTTTAAACTGAGGGCAAAAACGTAAATTTTGAGTCAGGGAAAAAATATATTTTTTTTAATTAGGGGCGAAAACGTAATTTTAAACAAAGGACGAAACCGTAATTTTAAGTTAGGAATAAAATTAAATTAAAAATGAGTTGGTCTAACAGGGAAGTGCCAGGCAAGCTGCCTGGCACTATTCCCTCAACTTCAAAATGTATATGTAGTAAATAATATAATAATACAATTAAGTAATAAAAAAATTAAAATTAAAACTGAAAAACAATATTAAAATAGGTAATAAAATTATTGAAAAAAATAATATTATAAAAGTATTTGAATACTGTTCATCATCAGTTGCTTTTAATATGTATAATGTAATGTTTCAAACTATCGACCTAACCGTACTAGTTGACCTTTAACTAACACATAATCAAATCAGCCGAATTGTTTAGGCTTAGCCGATCTAACCAATTTCGACTAAACCATGAACACCCTTAATCAAATTCAACCAATATGTATCACAAATCAAGTATACCATTAATATTTTGAGTTGGTTGGGGCGTTAAGAGTGGTGTGGGGACAAAATGGTCGAGTGATAACGCGGTTATGTGGGCTTCTAAATAAGGAAAGTAGATTGAAAATGAAATGGACCCCTTTCTCACGCGTATGTTCCATAAGTACCATTGCTTTCCATGTGTTCTATCCATCTTCATTTATATCAATTATAATATTTATATGTTACATAACAAGCGCCTGAATTTAAGATGATTGTGTTTCATGTGTCCACATAATTTTATATTTAAAGTATATGTTATTTGTCATATATGTGCAATAACTTTTGTATTACAAGATAGAAAAATAAATATAATCCAAATTTATACCATTTTAATTATGAAAATGATTGTGACATAATATTAAAATAAAGTCGTTTTGTTTGACTAATCCTACACATGTCATTTCTTGTGTGTTAGTGGCGAAGCTTGAGATTTTGGATTGCGAAGGGCGTGGGGAGGGGCGGAAGTCACCGGACCTAAAAATTTCTATAAAATCGGAGGGTCGAAAACGTATATTCCCCAAAAATTTATATATGAAAACTACATACTTTTCACTACTGAGCAAAAAGTTCAGGGGGTGGGCCACCTCCTCTTCCCACCCCTTAAAAGCTTTACCCAAGGTGTTGAGGCATGTGGCCAAAAGGACCGTAACACTACGTCTTGTACCTTAAATGAAGAACAAAAATGTTGTGCATGTGTAGATTAATTATGAGTGTAGGCTTATGAGTCTTTAATGCCAACCCTCCCATGAATTGGCGACAACCAAGATCGATATGTGATGAAATGATAGTTTAATTAAATTATTTTTTATTATAGAATTTGTGTGATTGTTTGTGGTAGTAAAGGTTTAGGGTTCAGTTATGTTTATAGAAAAATATATTGTATGCCAAACAATCACTACAAGTGGAATGATGCATTATTGAGCGGAACGGCTAGTAAACACAAACTTTGTATCCGTTTTATAGAAAAATATATCGCATGTCAAAACGATGATTAACCGGACAGTCTTCTCCTATGATAATAAAAAGAGACTGGGTTGTTTGTAACTAGAACCAATAGGTTAAGAGAAATTGATATATGAAATATCGGTAATAGATTTGATTTAACTAACTCATACTCACATTATATTTATCGAGCCGGGGGTCTCACTGTAAGCAGCGTCTCTGTTCCTATGAGGTAGAAGTAAGGATGTCTACATCTAACCTTCCTCAGACCCTACGTTAGCTTTGCTATTGATGAGATTTACTGAGTACGATGCTGCTACTGATACTCACATTATATTTAACTTTATTGTAATGATGTATTTAATTACAACTAAATTAATATGTTGTCTCCTAGTTATCTAATAAATAGATTGTCTTCTAGTTATAATATTCCTCAACCTTGTCCTTCTTGTCTCTCTTTTACCTTCTCCATAGTCAACCAAATTCTAGAAAGCTTTCTAAAATTAATAGGAAAAGAGGGTGATCCTAGGTTCAACTTTCAAATCCCTAATATTATAAATATCTTAAGAGTTTGTATACAGTATATGACTAAGTTAGAGACTTATGTATAGTGTTTAGAGATATCTTATTTAGTTTGTTAGATGTTAGATGTCAATCTCTATCTTGTATTGTATTATTTCTTTATATAGAAAGATACCTGTGAGTTATCTAATACTCAAAAGCATTCTACGTTGATGTTGTATATATTGTTTTATCCTTTCAATTCGTTCATGGTAGCAAGACATCTAATGATTTGAGAACCAAATTATTTTTTGTTATAAATATATTTTATTTATTATGTGATTATCAACTTCTTAAATAGATTGACTTCTTCTCCAAGACTTCATGTTCATTGTATTCCTTTGCAAAATAGACAACTTAATCAATAATATCAATCTCTTCCTCCCTATTCTTCTCTTGTATTGTTTTGCTAATATGTAACACCCTAGTTGCTATTTAACGGTTTTACATTTAAATATCAAAATTTCATGATGTATAGTTAGGACTACACATGCTATAAAAATACGGGTTTATTAAAACTTTTACAAATCATAAGTTATTTGACATAACGTGATCGGATTCATCGTTTAGATTTACGACAAGGCAATGTGCGGAAGCATGAATCTTTATCGTGCTCGGTTCTTCGTTGAGCTTGATCGTCTTTCGGCATCCAAAATGTACCTACATTTCATAAACATGAAATGCTTTAGTCATACGGGATTAAAAAGTGTCTAAACAAATCCGGTCATGATAATTGAAGAAAAAAGAATCCCAACGTTAAACTCTTGATCTCAAAACAAAGATTTCCAACTGGCCTCCACCGTAACTTACGGTGGGCACCGTAAGTTACGGTGGCCCCTGTATTACAAATCTCCTACCGTACTTCAGTAGGCAACCACCGTAACTAAATCAGCTCCACCGTAACTTACGGTGGACACCGTAAGTTACGGTGGTCCCAACATTCAACCTTTCCATTTTGCCGTTTATTGACCCGAAAACTTTCGTATCTTTCAATCCGCTTATCCGTTTGACCTACCGTTTCTTCCTACATGATTGTAATTTGATCCTCTATTATATGGAGTTTAAATCCAACTTTCGGTTTAACAACATTTCAGACTTTTAAGTCTTCGGCTTATTACCCTTTTTACCAAATTTTGACCCGTTCGATTCTTTATCAAACAAACAAGTTTGTTTGACCCTTATTTCTCATAAACCTATTAAAATCAATGATGTTTAACATATTAGGTTCCAATTACAGGTTCATATACCTTCTTAAACCCATTTTCACTCATAGGCTTATTTTGACCCGTTAAGGGTATTTAAGCATATTTTAAGCACAAATCGCTTTCATTCGTTTCTAAATACTTATGTCCACATTTCTTATCAAATGATCTCCCACCACAACTATATTTGTGGTGGATTCAATGTGGTGATTTATATATTCCAAATTTTACCCTTCAAATCATTATTTTACGGCAAAGACTCTTTATAGAGTTATTTGACCAATATTTTACATCTTTCGCTTTTCATACTTATTCGAAATATTTATTTCATCCTATCACTTATTTCAAAACAACCTTTATGGTTCGTTTGCTCAATTTCGCTTACAAGGGAGTTTTAGTCAATTTTTAGTCCTTCTTTTACGACGAAGGACTTTTAGTACTTGTTTGACCCAAAAATACGACTTTTTAACTATAGTCTTGTTAAGAAACCATTATGTTTCTAAAATGTTATAATCATAACTAAATTTATTCGGTTTACCTAAAAGATAACCAAATATCTATGTTTTAACCTTGTCTAACTCTTATAGAACTCCAAATTCTACATGATGAGTTGTATCATTATACATACCTGGCTCGGATCAATATATTGACCTGTTTCAATACCTTTCCTTAGTGGCTGCTAAGTGATAGCGATGTAAGCATCCATGTGCTATTTATTTCCTAAAATCATACAACTTGACAACCCATTAGTCGATATTGTCAAAGGGTGATAATTTCACCTTTTGACCCGTTTGGTCTAAATGACCAATTACCATCATCAAATTGTCAAATTACTATTTTGCCCTTAATGATTTTTATGATTTAACTTATATGATAACCATTAAAAGTACATATTTCATTCGTCATAATATGATCGAATTACCGATTTAACTCATTTTTAGCCATCACTATGTTTTCTTATCATCTTTGATTATCTTGTTCCGTACGACTACACGCCGGAACACTATATCTCAATTAGGTATTTGTCTTTTACGTAATTAATACGACAAAAGAATATTCTAAAATATATGACTAGTGTAAGATATACTTACCTTGCATCCATGCCACGCTTTTCTTTCCGTACTCGCTCCGTTTGACCCGCTTCCTCCACAAGCTTCCACCTAGCTTGTTAGGCGTCAAACTATCATCATATTTCATAAGATGGTTACTTTAGTCATTGTTAATCATAACTATTCCACCTTACGTATTTTTCTATCAAAATTATCATTCGATCTTATTAATGGTCCGTTTGACTACTAAAAGTCAAACGTCCCTTAGCATATAAGATGCACATTCAAGTTCGACAACTAGTTTAAGCATTCCAATAATTACCCAGTAGGCATTATTTTTAGGCCCCCATTTTAACTAAAGGTCTAACTAAGTCCATTGTCTTTTCAACACTTCAACTAGCTCAAGCGATTATCAAAGCTAGTTTGTTCATTCATTTCGCAAGAACTAAGGGTCTCTCATACATGAGCGAAAACCCCATTTCATCATATTACTAGCATTCATCCAAACATTTAATAAAATCAAGTTCTATCTATCAATTAGTAGATAACATGATCTCATACACTTAGTTACATGAATATGGCTACCAAATTTCATCATGACATTCAAAACCCATTTCAATCATGTATGAACAAGTACCCAAATTCATGGTTAAATCGAACACCTTCTATTTGTTATCATGCATGTTGATTCTAAGCATAGTTATATCATCAAAATCATCATAACATTAAAACCCACTTATCTAAGTGTGTTAATTCATCAAATCCTTCAATTCATAGCATGTTATGTATGATTTTCACTTAGGGTTTCGTTCCTAAGCAAGTATACATCACTAATCTAGCCCTATCTTCTCTAATCCATGCCTAATTCGCGATTAGGATGATTATCAACTTTTTACAACTTCATGAATGTTAGAAATTCGACATACCTTAAGATCCCCTTGACTTGGTGATCACGAATATGTGCTTGAATTTCGATTTGGGTTTGATTTGCCCTTCCAATTTTCTTGATTTGTGCTTGTTAGGGTTTTGAGCTCAAGATGTTCTTGGCTCCTGTGGATATCTCGACCAGAACACCCACTTTAAGTGTGTGTTTTGGTGTTTAACTTTTGTTTTAATAAAACAAGTTTCCCACTTGACAATATTAGTCCCTCATGTTTCCTTTTGATCAAATGAAGCTATAACTCACCATTAGTCACTTAATCACATGCTACTAACTAGGTTAATTATTCCTTGTTACTTTAGCGGGTTCGGGAAGTTATAACCCGTTATGTTTTTAAGTCCCGTTAACTCGGGCCTTTCGTAACTTTATTTCCTCAAGCATTTATTTTCCCTTTTAATTAATATTAGGATTATTTGTTTAAGTCCTAATACTCGCCGGGTTAGTTTTACCATTAACGGTATTTTATCCGTCTTTTAGTACTCACGTGGTTTGACTACCAAACCCGTTTTCGGGGTGTTACAAGTCTACCCCCCTTAAAGAGGTTTCGTCCTCGAAACCTTTTCTTACATAATTCATTGAGTTTAAACTCAATGTATTGATCCGAGAAATCTTTTAAACTTTACTTATACTTTTAACCAATTGTTAGTATTACCAGAAAAGTATGGTAACATCTTTCTGGTTACTAATTGTCTACGTATCTCATACATCATAGTGCAACCAGAAATAACGTAATCTCGTTATTTCCACTAGTTTAGTTAAATTAACGATTTCCATCGCTTTCATATACTCTCGAATTCTTTATGAATCCGTTACTTTGGCCCGTTTAAAGGTCTTTAATGAAATCTGTCACTTTTCGCAACAATTTCTTTTGTTTTCAATTTTATTTATTCGGTTCAGTTATACCGAATCCACCGCTTACAAGTAAACCAAATTTATTTAAATGACCTTAACCGGTCTCACTAATTAGACTTATTAATCCAGTTACTTTTTACCGCTTGCTTGGTTATAATGTGATTCTACTTCACATTGCATTTCTTGACCGTGATCGTGTCACATCATGTTTAATTTATATCAAAATTTCATTTTCGAAAATATCACTTTTCGAATATAACGTCTTGCGCCTATCAGTGTCAAGACTTGAACCTTTCATGCTTAATATTCAATTTCCTATCAGGATTTATATTTGTAAAAACGTTATTTCTTACTAAAACCAAAGTTTTAGTTTAGGATCTTCTCTTTATCTTTTGTCAATTATCCGTACCAGGACATTGACAGTCTGTAATTTATTCTTTTACAGTCTTAGTTTTGTGTGGGAATTCTCTACTGGTTCCCTCGCTCGTCTAAGTAACCCGTAGATTCTTTCACTTAGCCTCGTAGGCTATTTCTTTAGGCTTTCACCTCTTTAGGGCGTTGCCTTTATGATTCTTTTCCTTTTTATTCATGACCCATGGGTCAGTTTAGTCCCGTAGACCATTACACTGTTTATAACCCGAAGGTTATAATGATCCCGTAGATCGTCCTTTTTATATTTGAAAATCATTTGTTTTTTTTGCATCAAAATTTCGTTCATTCCGACTGTGATTCGTGTCCTCAATCATTTCATATTTAATTCCGACCCATTACATGGGTTCATTAATATCTCGCGCTTTCCTTTATTCGGTTTGCGCTCATATTTGTATTCAATCTCGTCCCATTACCGGGCTCATTATCCTTTCCAATGTTACGTTTTATCTAACCCGTTTAACTTGTTCGTGTGAGTTTCACCACTTTTGATAGTCAACCTTATCCTCTATGCCTTAGTATTCTTAGTAGTTGGTTTGTATTTTCATTTACTTAGTTATTGTCCCTTCCCTTGGGTCCATTGTACTAACGTAATATGCTTCCGTCTTCAGGCTTGCGTTTACGTTTATTATCAAATATTTTACTTATTTGATCTGTTTTGGGCACCTTTTCGATTCGTCCCATTCATCATGTCCTTACTACATCGGATGTAAATGTGTCCGCTATAAGAAGTCCATGGTATCATATGCCACTACTTACTTGGCCAGAGTAAGCGATTAACACATGACACACATGACCTTTTTATAGTTTTCACATCACACCCCATGTAAGTAACACCTCTTTTTAGTTTTCTTGGAAATAATATCCTGGATAGGTATTCTATTCAGGTTTCCCAAGTTTCTAATTTACATATGCAACAATCATTCTTTACATGTTTGTTGCATATTGCTAATTGCGCGATTATATTTAAAAGCATGCACCTGGTAATGCTTGCCCCGACGGGCGTTTCTTGCCATTAACCTTGTTCGCAGTCGTTACGCGATCTAGTCCTTAGTGAGCATGTTCCTCTTGTCATACCTCGGACTGTCCCTCTATCACATCCTTAATTTGTTTAACCTTTTTCATCTTTAAATGGAAGTGTCCTTCAATTAAGACATTCACAAAAGTTAGCCATGTCAACTTCACAAAACGCCCGTATCCTAATACAAGGCTTTTCTACTATATGTGTTAACGCACAAAATTTCGTTAGTTATCTCTATCATTTAATTGGGGTGACGTGTATTACACGATAACCCTATGTGCTGTTTACAACACTTCAATACGCTAAACTATTAACATACTTGCACTTACCGGAATTGCGATCAAGCCTCGAACCAAACACCAATCTTTGTCAAGAGCATAAGGTTTAAGTCCAAGCATGGTTTTTTTCCCCCACCATACTTGAATCCCTTAAACCAAGGCTCTGATACCAACTTGTAACACCCTAGTTGCTATTTAACGGTTTTACATTTAAATATCAAAATTTCATGATGTATAGTTAGTACTACACATGCTATAAAAATACGGGTTTATTAAAAATTTTACAAATCATAAGTTATTTGACATAACGTGATCGGATTCGTCGTTTAGATTTACGACAAGGCAATGTGCGGAAGCATGAATCTTTATCGTGTTCGGTTCTTCATTGAGCTTGATCGTCTTTCGGCATCCAAAATGTACCTACATTTCATAAACATGAAATGCTTTAGTCATACGGGGATTAAAAAGTGTCTAAACAAATCCGGTAATGATAATGGAAGGAAAAAGAATCCCAACGTTAAACTCTTGATCTCAAAACAAAGATTTCCAACTGGCCTCCACCGTAACTTATGGTGGGCACCGTAAGTTACGGTGGCCCCTGTATTACAAATCTCCTACCGTACTTCAGTATGCAACCACCGTAACTAAATCAGCTCCACCGTAAGTTACGGTGGACACCGTAAGTTACGGTGGTCCCTGCATTCAACCTTTCCATTTTGCCGTTTATTGACACGAAAAACTTTCGTATCTTTCAATCCGCTTATCCGTTTGACCTACCGTTTCTTCCTACATGATTGTAATTTGATCCTCCATCATATGGAGTTTAAATCCAACTTTCGGTTTAACAACATTTCAGACTTTTAAGTCTTCGGCTTATTACCCATTTTACCAAATTTTGACCCGTTCGATTCTTTATCAAACAAACAAGTTTGTTTGACCCTTATTTCTCATAAACCTATTAAATTCAATGATGTTTAACATATTAGGTTCCAATTACAGGTTCATATACCTTCTTAAACCCATTTTCACTCATAGGCTTATTTTGACCCGTTAAGGGTATTTAAGCATATTTTAAGCACAAATCGCTTTCATTCGTTTCTAAATACTTATGTCCACATTTCTTATCAAATGATCTCCCACCACAACTATATTTGTGGTGGATTCAATGTGGTGATTTATATATTCCAAATTTTACCCTTCAAATCATTATTTTACGGCAAAGACTCTTTATAGAGTCATTTGACCAATATTTTACATCTTTCGCTTTTCATACTTATTCGAAATATTTATTTCATCCTATCACTTATTTCAAAACAACCTTTATGGTTCGTTTGCTCAATTTCGCTTACAAGGGCGTTTTAGTCAATTTTTAGTCCTTCTTTTACGACGAAGGACTTTTAGTACTTGTTTGACCCAAAAATCCGACTTTTTAACTATAGTCTTGTTTAGAAACCATTATGTTTCTAAAACGTTATAATCATAACTAAATTTATTCGGTTTACCTAAAAGATAACCAAATATCTATGTTTTAACCTTGTCTAACTCTTATAGAACTCCAAATTCTACATGATGAGTTGTATCATTATACATACCTGGCTCGGATCAATATATTGACCTGTTTCAATACATTTCCTTAGTGGCTGCTAAGTGATAGCGATGTAAGCATCCATGTGCTATTTATTTCCTAAAATCATACAACTTGACAACCCATTAGTCGATATTGTAAAAGGGTGATAATTTCACCTTTTGACCCGTTTGGTCTAAATGACCAATTACCATCGTCAAATTGTCAAATTACTATTTTGCCCTTAATGGTTATTATGATTTAACTTATATGATAACCATTAAAAGTACATATTTCATTCGTCATAATATGATCGAATTACCGATTTAACTCATTTTTAGCCATCACTATGTTTTCTTATCATATTTGATTATCTTGTTCCGTACGACTACACGCCGGAACACTATATCTCAATTAGGTATTTGTCTTTTACGTAATTAATACGACAAAAGAATATTCTATAATATATGACTAGTGTAAGATATACTTACCTTGCATCCATGCCACGCTTTTCTTTCCGTACTCGCTCCGTTTGACCCGCTTCCTCCACAAGCTTCCACCTAGCTTGTTAGGCGTCAAACTATCATCATATTTCATAAGATGGTTACTTTAGTCATTGTTAATCATAACTATTCCACCTTACGTATTTTTCTATCAAAATTATCATTCGATCTTATTAATGGTCGGTTTGACTACTAAAAGTCAAACGCCCCTTAGCATATAAGATGCACATTCAAGTTCGACAACTAGTTTAAGCATTCCAATAATTACCCAGTAGGCATTATTTTTAGGCCCCCATTTTAACTAAAGGTCTAACTAAGTCCATTGTCTTTTCAACACTTCAACTAGCTCAAGCGATTATTAAAGCTAGTTTGTTCATTCATTTCGCAAGAACTAAGGGTCTCTCATACATGAGCGAAAACCCCATTTCATCATATTACTAGCATTCATCCAAACATTTAATAAAATCAAGTTCTATCTATCAATTAGTAGATAACATGATCTCATACACTTAGTTACATGAATATGGCTACCAAATTTCATCATGACATTCAAAACCCATTTCAATCATGTATGAACAAGTACCCAAATTCATGGTTAAATCGAACACCTTCTATTTGTTATCATGCATGTTGATTCTAAGCATAGTTATATCATCAAAATCATCATAACATTAAAACCCACTTATCTAAGTGTGTTAATTCATCAAATCCTTCAATTCATAGCATGTTATGTATGATTTTCACTTAGGGTTTCGTTCCTAAGCAAGTATACATCACTAATCTAGCCCTATCTTCTCTAATCCATGCCTAATTCGCGATTAGGATGATTATCAACTTTTTACAACTTCATGAATGTTAGAAATTCGACATACCTTAAGATCCCCTTGACTTGGTGATCACAAATATGTGCTTGAATTTCGATTTGGGTTTGATTTGCCCTTCCAATTTTCTTGATTTGTGCTTGTTAGGGTTTTGAGCTCAAGATGTTCTTGGCTCCTGTGGATATCTCGACCAGAACACACACTTTAAGTGTGTGTTTTGGTGTTTAACTTTTGTTTTAATAAAACAAGTTTCCCACTTGACAATATTAGTCCCTCATGTTTCCTTTTGATCAAATGAAGCTATAACTCACCATTAGTCACTTAATCACATGCTACTAACTAGGTTAATTATTCCTTGTTACTTTAGCGGGTTCGGGAAGTTATAACCCGTTATGTTTTTAAGTCCCGTTAACTCAGGCCTTTCGTAACTTTATTTCCTCAAGCATTTATTTTCCTTTTTAATTAATATTAGAATTATTTGTTTAAGTCCTAATACTCGACGGGTTAGTTTTACCATTAACGGTATTTTATCCGTCTTTTAGTACTCACGTGGTTTGACTACCAAACCCGTTTTCGGGGTGTTACATAATAGGTTGTGAGATTAAATATATTAATATTATAATATTTAATCTTGTAGCCATTATAATCATTTATATTATATATATCAAAATATATTAATAACCTATTAATAATTAGTTGGTAATTGTTGATGGACAATATTACCCTTATTAACTAATTAGGTTTCCTCTTGGGTGTATATATAAGGAGATTATTAGAGAGTTTTTGGGTTAGACAGTTTACACAAACCCTAATACCAAATAACATCAATCGGCTCTCTCTCACATCCGAATCCTTCCCTTGTTTCGGTTCATCACCATCATAACATTACACCCTAAGGAGGAACCAGATCATCCTGACAAGTATGTCGAACTCAATGGCTGCATCTCTGATTGGATTCTCTGCTGGCCTGTCTATTGTAACAGGTGTTATGGGTGGTTTTCTGCTCATATATCCTGACAAATATTCTGACTATGTTTCTTTTGTTGTGATCAGGATACCGGATCAGTATATTGGTAACATCCTGATGCAGTATCCTTGTAGTAAGTGATTAACTCACGTGCAGTTTAATGGTGCAAGTTTCTAACGTTCGAGTGGACTTCTTCTCCCAAAGACTCGGGCAAATCTGTTGGAATATGGACGCTGAAGCCGGAAGACGTGGACTATAACGTTCACATAAGGAATATTCGTTAAATCCCGGAATAATAGGCTAGTTAGTTAGTTTCTTTTAATATAAAAAGGATTGATAGGATCAGATAAGAACACACACAATCTCTCGAACACTTTCGCTCTCTAGCTGCAAACACTCACAACACACTTACACTTTGTTTTGGTCAAAAATTATCTATGCAATTTAGTGATCAAATTAGTTAAGTGAGGTAGTGTGCTAAGAATGTGTATCAAAAATATGTTGAGTTGGTTGTTTGCAAAAACGGTTTCAGGATATAGCTCAGGATACCGAGCTATATCTATAATCAAACAATGAGCAAAAAGTAACGGATGACACGAGATGTACGAGGAAAGCCCTTGATCAATCTAGATCGCCGGCATAAAACCTCGGGAGCTGACAATCGCAGCTGCCTTGTTCTTCTTATTATTTCAAATGTCAGGATACAGTGCAGGATATTGACCAGATTGCTACTAAGTGTTACAATGCTTTTAGAAAGTGAGAGTTGCGAGAGAATGAGTAAAAGAGTTCGAGAGTAGTGAGTATGATGTCCTATTCGATCTGATTTATCCGTCTATTTATAGCTAAGAAGTAAAACAAAATTTCCTATAATGGGGGATGTCATCGAATATTCTTTAGTTAACGTTGAAGACCAAGTAAAGCGGCCTCAACGTCTTTCTTTGAACAACTTGAACCGAGTCTTCAGGGGAAAAGATCTTCATGAACGTTGCAACCTTGAACTCGTACTCCTGCACATAATCCGTTAGTGATCCTCAGGATACCATCCAGAATGTTACTAATATCCTGTGTCAGCATCCTGAGTATGAACATTTATCATATAATCAAGATATAATTCAAGATATTATCCAGGATATGGGCTCAGAATTTCACCCATAACACACTTGTATCGAAATCACATTGTAACACTTAGTTGATCCGCATCATATCCTGCACTGTATCCTGATATTTGAAGCAATAAGAAGAACAAGGCAGCTGCGATTGTCAGCTCCCGAGGTTTTGTGCCGGTGATCTAGATTGATCAAGGGCTTTCCTCGTACATCCTGTGTCACCCTTTACCTTTTTGCTCATTGTTTGATTGTAGATACAACTCGATATCCTGAGCCGTATCCTGAAAACTGTTTTTACCAACAACTAAATTAGCATATTTTTTATACACATTCTTAGCACACTACATCACTTAACAAATTTGATCACTTAATTGCTTCGGTAATTTTTTACCAAAACAATTTGGCGCCCACTGTGGGGCAAGTGGTGTTATTTCTACTAAAAGCTTTTGCAAAATCATTACTTGGTTTTCTATTTTCAAAACTTTTTGCTACACTATTTTCAATGGCCTCGAGATCAAACATGAGCTCTTCTACCGTGTCTTGTACAACCTCTGCAAAAATTGATTCGGTGCTTCCACCACCTCCTCCGAGAACGCAAACCTCTTCACTGCCTCAGGATGTTATCCCCGCTCGCAACATTCAGAGATCTGCTCCTGTTTTGGCCTCTAATGAAGAAATTCTAACTTTGTTTGGTAGTGTACAGGAACAGATGAGGCAACAGCAGGAGACCAACCAAATGCTGATGAGGGAGATACAACTCTTGAAGTCTGGTCCGAGTAGGCCTGCTGAGGATATTGTCACTCCTTTGCAGCCCAGAGCTTTGAACTTCAGTTCTGCAGTATATACTGAGGATAACAGGGGGAATATTGTGCCTAGCCATTCTCAGAATCATACTCCTAAGATACCCTCTTCGGTCAGGGTGTCAACTGTGAGAAGTTCAGGATATGCTTCAGGATATGGCCAGAATCCTCAGACTGGTAACGTATCTAATAATAATAATACTCTTGCTACTAATGATATTGGATCTTTGCAGGATGCAGGTATGACATCGGCATTTTCTAGGGAGCTTCAGAAATTGAAGGACATGATATCCAGTTACCTGGGGTGGTCCAGCCAATTCCAGAAGTATCCCAAGACAGCCACAGGATATCCCGGTTTGCATATCCTATTTGTGACAACCCGAACTTTCAAGGTTAGTCTCGTGATTCTATTTCTCATTGTTTCTTTTTCGCATCCTCGCTATGATAAACGTGTCCAACATCCTTGCTTCGATAAATGGTTTAACGTAAACGTAAATTAGTATGATTGAGTGTACGTTACTTAAAGTATCTTTTTGTTGATTTAAGTTGTTAGACTTTATTTATTGATCTGTTGGGCCGAGCCATACACCTCCTCCTTCAAATAATACACCCTTTGATCCACATGGAATCTCATCGGCCCAAGGTTAAGCCCAAACCACCTCCGGACTTCATATTAGGCGGCATGCATATTTTATATATTGGGCCGCAAACCTACTTGAAACACATACATACTTTGAGACTACTTGGACTCTTGTGACCAATCGGGCCCCTCTCGTTTTTGACCCACACACTGTAACGGGCCCGAATCCAAACCAGCCCACGTGTTATGTGTAACCAGCCCATGTGTTATGTGTATATGATTAGGGAAGTATTATGTTACGTATAATCTGGGAATCAAGTAGCAAACCCTAGTCTCTTGTGAACGGCAACATGAAGGAAAAGAGAACCAGTTTAGTCGCAAACCCCCCTTGTGTGTTAACTAGCTATATCTTCTTGTTTCGTTCGTCGGGTTAGTATATTTATCCTTGTTTCACTTATGTATACATATATGTGCCGTATGATATCGATATATATATATATATGAAATCAAAGTGTAATCTTCTCGTCCGATGTGTGCTTTTCGTTACTGTTAGTTGTTTGGTTGTTGTACACCTTGTTTAATAATGATAGAACTTCATAAGAAAGAAACAATCAATAATTGGGCCGATGATCACAGATGGTTTCGATAATCTAGATACTCTAACCAGGATGTTCATTAATAATAAGGAATATTATGTGTAATGAGCCATGCTAGGATGTGCGGATATAATGAAATTGAAACCTGATTAAATAAAGAATTAGATTGGCATGTTTGCATGATAACCACATAGTAATTAGATGATTATTGGGTTATAAAGGAATGATATGTTAAACAATGCTTGCTTTGATTCAATTAGATAGTTACTGTTGGTGATGATAATGTTACATGTTAGATTATAATGTGTGGCGAACATAAATTATATAAATTAGTAATATTTGGAGTATTGTTTTGGGTATTATATGTTAATCGGACCACTCTAGCAATTAAAGCATAAATGAAACTGGATTGGGCCGGCCAGCTCCTTAAATATATGCTAAGTTGGGTTGTTACATTGGATAGATGTGTTGTTGGGCCTGTAAGGACTTGTGACCCACACAGACATCTTGTGTGCATTTGTAAGTGGGTCGGAAATCAAATGGACTGCAGCTGGGCCGGGTTTAAAGGCGGATCACGATTTGGGGTTGGCTCTAGTCGGGTCCTATGTGAATAACTGGGCTGCACAAACAAAAGATCCATCTAATGTTAAATGGGCCGCATGAAACCGTCCGCGTATTGGATCGTATAACCGAATAGGCTGTACACTTCATTAAGCTTGAACCATATGGGCGGCACATGTTTAATAGTTGGGCTTGAAGTGTATGCGAGTAAATTATGTATGTATGTAGTATGTTTGAGCTATTACATGTTAAGAGATTATTCGATGGCACTAGGTGAATGGATTAACTGTCATGACTTGAGTTACATGTGTGCGTTACATGTACAATAAATGTGCTTTATGTGAACAATGGATACGTGATATATGTGAACAACGTGAATGTAAACTGATTTCGTGTACATGAACATCATAGGCTTTGACTGATTAAGTGTGATCAAGTAACTAGTCATACCGAGCAAACCAAGGTGAGTTCACTGCTTTTCTTCCAAGTATGCGTCCCGGGGAGGTACATCTGGTAAACGTTCCGGGGAGGAATGCTGGGTAATTGGGTTTGAATGGAATGTTAAACCTGGTGTCACACCCCAACCGATGGCGGAATCATCGGGGCGCGGCACTAGGCGAATCAGATTGCTCAAGAGAATCCATAACAACTATATTGCGATAATAGTTAATACATTCGTTATCCCATACTAACAAATAATACAATCACATAAGTTATCACAGATTTCTTGTCCTCTCGAACAATGCAAATCCGACAACCTAGATTTTAGTTGAGTTTCTAGACTTCCTAGCTTGATTTGATATAGTCTGCGATCTAACCTGCAACATACGTTAAAAATATTTGTCAATACAAAGTATTGGCAAGTATACAGGTTTGATATGTATAGTGTAATAGATAAAAGTGTAGCGAATTTCCATATGCAAGAACGTAACACACGACATATGTACTCACAAAGCTGATACTACCAACTGTTTTGGTCAAATATTACCTAAGCAATTTAGTGATCAAATTAGTTAAGTGAGGTAGTGTGCTAGAAATATGTGTGAAAAATATGCTTGTTAAGTTATTTAGAAAATCAGTATTCAGGATACGGCTCAGGATATTGAGCTGTATCTACGATCAAACTATGAGCAAAAGTAAAGTAAATGACACGAGATATACGAGGAAAGCCCTTGATCAATCTAGATCGCCGGCATAAAACCTCGGGAGCTGACAATCGCAGCTGCCTTGTTCTTCTTATTACTTCAAACGTCAGGATACAGTGCAGGATGTGGTGCGGATCGACTATGTGTTACAACGAAATTTGAATACAAGTGTGGTGTTTGCAATGAGCTAGAGAGTGAAAGTGTTCGAGAGTGTTAGTGAAAATTGTGTGCCTTAAACTGATCCGCCCCCATCTATTTATAGTAAAGATAATATAACAAACTATCCTAAACTTCCGGGATCCACCGAATATTCCTTAATCGAACGTTGTAGACCTGGTCTTTCGGGTTCAACGTCTCTCCTTCAACAAACACGTCCGAGTCTTGAGGAGAAGAAGTCCAATTGACCGTTAGCAAGTCTCAGCCTTTAACCTGCACGTGGTTAATTCAATAAGCCTCAGGATATCGCCCAAGATGTTAGCAATATCCTCTTCCAGCATCCTGGTCACAAATAAACAAATAAAGGCAGGATATTGGTCAGGATATGTATGCTTAGAAAATGAGCCATAACAATTGTCCCCAAATATATCAGTTGGTATACCAATCCAACGGATATATTTCAAAAATCTTATCCCATAACTCAATGCATTTAAAACGAAGCGACGGTCAAGATCACATCGTAACTTCCAACGCGTTTTTTACTCAATGGAGATCCAGAATGCCCCTATATCTTCTCTTTTCTTGTTTGAAAAGCAGATATCTTCAACAGAACCTTCAGGTAATTCTCCATTTCTGATTTACTTTCTATCAATTTACATCGCCTTACTCGCAATGGATGCCGAGACCTTCACCCAGCAGAATCTCCTTAAAAATCCCGAAAAGGAGATCTGTGCTTTTGACAACGCAGACATTGCAGCTTTAAGGGCCTCCGGCGCTTTCCCTGACAACACGGTCTTCAGACCATTCGATCGGTCAATCCGATCGGATGTTTCTTCCACCGAATGGGTTTGTTTTCCAGCATATCCTTTTTCGTTAGGTCTCCGATACCCTTTTCCTGAATTCATGATGCAATTCTTTCGAACCACCGGCATCTCTTTCGCTCAAACCATGCCCATGGTTTGGAGAGTACTAATTGTACTTAATCAAATCAAAAACCTCCATTGTTCCGACCTCCGCATCGAGGATTTGCCTATTGCTTATCGCCTCCGATCCCATGGCTCTAGCCGGTTCTTGCTCTTCTCGATCTCCAGCAAACCCCTAATTCTCAAAGCCACCAAAAACGAAGACGGATGGCAACGCAAATTCTTCTTTGTCAAACGAGACTCCATTGCTGAGGGTGCCAACCTTCCGGTGGAGTGGTTAACCACCGGTAGGATCATAAATATCCTCATAGACCATTTGATTGTTATCTTCTATTAATATTCTTCTTTTTGTTCTTTATGCAGTGAACTTCAAGGAAGTCGCTCCCCCTACCGCTGATTCAGAAGAGAGAATCAATACTATTTACCAGTTACCTGCGATAGACAGGACTTTCAGCACACACGTCCCGAGTTCCAGTCAATACTCATCATCTGAGATGTTTGGTAAGAATTACTTTCAAAATAATTAGTCAAAACAGTATAATAATAAAATAAAGAGCAAAACCTTTCCCTTTATACAGCACCAGCCAAGATCCCTGAAGTCTTTGACCTTGACGAATTGGACAGTTATTCTGATCAGATCCAGGTCAAGAAAGAACCTAGCCCCAAGACCACAGCCACATCTAAACCTAGCAGTTCCAAAGCCATCATTATTCCCAAACCTTCACCGGCTACCAAACCCCGGAATTCAAGTTCCCGCAAAAGGAAAGAACCTGATTCCCCTGTCATTTCTGACACCTTTCCTTATGAGAAGCACGGGTTCATTGAAGCTAGCGGGTTTATGACTTCTTTTCTTAACCAGGTTAGTATTCTCATATCATATCCTGCGATTTACATAATTTTCAAAGACTTAACAACATTAATCCCTGTCCTCTTACCTTTGTAGGGTCTTGAGCGTTTGGTTCATTTATATCAAGAATCCTGCAAGCTTAACAAGACGCTTGAATCTAAGCTAAAGGAAGCAGAAATCACAATCCCCGACCAAGGCATGATTGCAGCCGCCAAATCTCGTCACTACGAGGAGAAATTCAAAGCTATGATCCAGGAACACCAAGTTGCTCTCAACAAAGCTACTCTTCAAGCCCAGGCCGATCTGGAAGCCGCCCATGTGCAGTATGAACGGGATATGGTCAGCTACCGGGAAAGCCTCAAAAGTTCCGTCGTCCTTTCTCTTCTCCAAGCCAGGTTGAAGATGGCCCATGAAGCCAAAACATTAGGTTTTGAATGCCCTTCTTGGGATGTTGGTGCTTGGGAGACCAAGCTGAAGAACCTCGGCGGCACCTCTTCCAAATCACCTGTCGAAGAATCTTCCAAAGCAGTTGAAAAAGCAACCGATGCTGAGAAGGATGCTGAGGCGGATCCCAAGACGGATGTTGCTGAAACCACTATGGACCAAGAAGGCACTACCCCCTAGAGCTCATTTCCTTTAAATCATTCGAACAATTTTATGTTTTTATGAACAATTTTTATTTCTGTGTCGAAACAATTTGATAGCCGAAGGTGGATGGGTCCTGGGTTTCAGGATGAAACCCTCAGTTATCAACCAGTATTGATTGCTTCAAGAATAATTTCATCTTTTTATTTGTTTGTTATTGCCTTGCATTACTTAGTGTAACTCTTAGCTTTGTAAAAATTTTATATTGTTATCTTATGAAAATATCTTGGTCAATATGCTCAGCGATATATTGTAAAAACTTTTTATTAGATATAACTTCCAAACATTCCTTCAACTTTGTAGAAAGTTTTTGAAAAACAATCTAATTTTCCAAAACTAGTTTATGATAATACTTAAATGATCAAAGTTCCAAACTAATACTAGTTTCAAACACCTTAATTAAATATCCCGAAAAGGATTTTGAGAATATATCAGGATATTTTACATAGTGTAATTAAAAACTTAAACGATATTTACAAAGGAAAGATCATACCCGGAGTAGGATATAACCCTATTATCAAACCTCAATCTCCTTGCAACTTTTCCAATGAAGATGTCCCCTGTGTGAGATATTTAGCATACTAGTTCCGAGCTTTAGCCTTTGAGCTTTACATCACCGCCTTGGTAGGAATGTCCCCTGTGTACAATGTCTTCAAATACTTAGAAATCTTCTGAATGTCAATTTCCATCGTATAGGCAATTTTTTAGGTCCCAAGGGTAAAACCCAAGGATGTACTGGAGATAAATCCCTTGTATCCTGGGGAAAATCCCAAAATTTCATGCGCTACAGGCGGGAGTGTATAAACTCCAAGACTTAGAAAGGTGAAAACCTTTAAACCTTAGAGAGTATGAAAATACCCTTTCGTGAGAGAGGGTGATCAATCCTCATATACCTTTAGGATTCAGGATATAGCCAACAGTAACGAAATTGTCAGCCACTTTTACATGGACTGGTCCCGCCACCTTGAACTATCCCTGAATAACTTGCGCCCCAGGCGGGGTGTTTAAACCCAATTCGGAAGAAAGGTGAATACCTTTAAACCTGTGAAGGGATCAGTATCCCTTAAACGTGAGAGAGGGGGCCAATCCTCTAATCTTTTGAGTTATCTTGAGTACATATCCTGGAGCTATATCCTGAAACATATCCTGCAAAACAATTGTAAACTAAGGTGGGTGTTAGCTTGGCTAACACCCCTCCGATGCTTAAGTCAGTATTGGGTTACAAAGAACAAACTAAACCAAACATATATAAAAAAGGTAGGATTCATACCATCCTGAGTTAGAAATTAAATTCTAAACTCACTTGAAATAGAGCTTAAGGTGTATAGCATTCCAAGATCTCGGTAGCATATCCCCCTCCATATTCTTGAGTCTGTATGCTCCTTTGCCTGCTTCTGATTCAACTTCGTATGGTCCTTCCCATTTTGGAGCTAACTTGCCATCGACAGGATTAGTAGTATTCTGAAAAGCCTTTCTTAACACCCAATCTCCAACCTTAAATCTTCTGGTCCTAATATTCTTGTTATATGCCCTGGATATTCTCTGTTGATATGCTGCCATCCTTAGCCTTGCCGCATCTCTCTTCTCATCTATAGTGTCTAAATCCTGACTCAAGGCTTCAGGATTCTGCTCAGGATCACTCAGGGTAGATCTTGCAGTAGGTATTGTCATTTCCGTTGGAATCATTGCTTCTGCTCCAAATACCAAGGAAAACGGGGTTTGGCCTGTTGCATTCTTTACCGTTGTCCTATCAGCCCACAAAACAAAGGGTAATTCTTCTGCCCATCTTCCTTTTTTGGCTCCAAGCCTTTTCTTTAAGTTATTGACAATTATCTTGTTTGAGGATTCTGCTTGTCCATTCGCTTGAGGATGTACCGGAGTAGATGTTATCATTTTGATTCCCCAACTCTTGCAAAAGTCAGCAGTTCTCTTGCTTATAAACTGAGAACCATTGTCACAGATTATCTCGGCTGGTACTCCGAATCTGGTCAGGATATTCCTCTTTATGAAGGATACTACTTCTTGGTCTCTAACTTGAACAAATGCTTCAGCTTCAATCCACTTAGAGAAATAATCCGTCATTGCTAGCATAAAGACCTTTCCTCCCGGAGCTTTTGGTAGCTTTCCCACTATATCCATACCCCACTTCATAAATGGCCAAGGGGAAACAATAGGATACAATGGTTCAGCAGGTTGATGCAGTATGTTACTATGTCTTTGACATGCGTCACATCTTCGAGCATACTCCGCGACATCTTTTCTCATTGTTGGCCAATAATATCCTGTCCTTAATACTTTTGAGAATAACGACCTGCCCCCAGCATGGTTACCACAATCCCCTTCATGTATATCCTGAAGTACTTCTTTGGCTTCAGGATCCTCCAAGCACCTCAAATACGGTCCTGCAAAAAATTTCTTGTATAAAATATTATTTATAATAGTGAATCGTGATACCTTCATCCTAAATGCCTTAGGATTTTCATTTCCAGGAATGTGTCCTTCTTTGAGATATCTCATGATTGGAGCCGTCCAGGATTTAGGATCCTCTTCAGGATGCTCTGCTCCAGGATCCTGAATACCCGCTACTTCTTTATCCTGAGGATTCGTTGCAGGATATAAGACATGTAATATTGGTATTTGGGTCCCTTCAGGTATCCTGATCGATGATCCCAAATTTGCTAAGGCATCCGCTTCAGCATTATCCTCCCTTGGTACCTGTTCAAGTATAAAAACATCGAAATATCCTGCTAATTTTTTGAGAATATCTAGATATTCGATTAATTTCTCACCCTTAACTGCATAGGATCCATTAAAATGGTTAGTAATTAAGAAAGAGTCAACATATACTTGCAAATTTTTGATACTCATGCTCTTAGCCAACTCTAATCCTGTAATTAAAGCCTCATACTCTGCTTCATTATTAGTAGCAGGAAATTCACACCTAATAGCCTGGGGTAATATGTCCCCCTGTGGCGATTTTAGTAGTATTCCTAATGCTACTCCTCTTACATTAGATGCACCATCAGTATATAATGTCCAGGATCCTGAGGATTCTCCTAACTGTTGAACTTCTAGGTCTACCTCGTCCTGAATGTCACTACTAAAGTCTGCCACAAAGTCAGCTAAAGCCTGAGATTTTATGGCATTTCTAGGTTCATATACTAAATCATAAGCACTTAACTTTACTGACCACTTGGCCATCCTGCCTGACATCTCTGGTTTCCTAAGTACATTTTTAACAGGATAATTTGTTTTAACATGAATCCTATGTGTCTCAAAGTAATGTCTAAGCTTTGTCGATGCCATCACTAGAGCTAATATTAATTTTTCTAAATGAGAATACCTAGTTTCAACATCTAACAAACTTTTACTAACATAATAAACAGGATATTGCTGACCTTCATGGTCTTTTATAAGAACGGCACTTACAGCATTCCCTGATACAGCAAGGTATAGGGATAGTGGTTCACCATTTTCAGGCTTCATCAATAGAGGTGCAGTTGAGAGATATCGTTTCAAATCCTGCAGGGCTGCTTCATGCTTTCCCCCCATTCGAATCTTTTGTTCTTCTTCAGGATATCATAAAAATCTTTGCACTTCTCTGAGGATCTCGAGATAAACCTGTTTAAAGCTGCTACTCGGCCTGTCAATCTTTGTACGTCCTTCATATTCGAGGGTGATTTTATATCCAGGATAGCTTTGATCTGCTCTGGGCTTGCTTCTATCCCCCTTTTTGTCACCATATATCCAAGAAACTTTCCTGCCCCCACTCCGAAATGGCATTTAGCAGGATTCAGCTTCATGTTGTATCGATCCAGGATATCAAATGCTCCCTTGATATCCTGGAGGTGATCCTCAGCCTTTTTAGATTTCACCACCATATCATCGATATATACCTCCATGGTGTCCCCCAGTTTGTCTTTGAACATCATGTTTACCAATCTTTGGTATGTTGCACCTGCATTTTTCAAACCAAAAGGCATAGCTGTATAACAATAAATACCTGTTGGTGTCATGAAGGCAGTATCTTCCTGGTCAGAAGGCTCCATTTGGATCTGTTGAAATCCTGAGGATGCGTCCATGAAGGTCAGCATTTCATGCCCGGCAGTGGCATCTATCATTGCATCAATGTGGGGAAGAGGAAATGGGTCTTTAGGACAAGCTTTGTTCAAGTCTGTGTAGTCCACACAAACTCTCCATTTCCCATTTTTCTTCTGTACTACAACCACGTTTGCTAGCCACCTTGGGAACTTAACTTCTCTGATCATCCTGGACTTTAATAATCTCTCAACTTCCTCCTGGATAATCGTGTTCCGCTCAGGAGCAAACTTCCTTCTTTTTTCCTGCACAAGCTTGAATGATTTATCAATTCCAAGCTTGTGAGTGATAATATCTTTGGATATGCCTGTCATATCCTCATGCTTCCATGCAAACGTCGACATCCTGCATTTCAAAAAGTTAATTAATTGTTCTTCAATATCCTGAGGGATATTGGTCCCTACTAGCACCGAAATATCGGGATTATCCTGGTCCAGGATAATTTTCTTCACATCCTGCTCCGGATCCTCCACGATATCCTGGGCCCGCGTCTTTAATTGCTATGCTGCACTAGGTTTGGTTGAGGATTTCATCGAGGATGAGTAGCATTCTTTCGCCTCCTGCTGATCACTATCAACTTTGACAACTCCCCAAGGGGTAGGTATCTTGATGCATTGGTGATATGTTGATGGCACAGCCTTCATATCGTGAATCCACGGTCTTCCCAATATGATGTTATAGCAGGATAGAGAATCCATCACACAGAAACGTTGTATCGAGTTGACTCCTTCAACGTATACTGGCAACTTTATCTCTCCCACTGTGTTTCTAGCCTCTCCACTGAACCCAACAAGCACGGTAGACTTTGAAGTGATATCCATTGGAGATACATTCATTCTCTTCAGAGTTTCTAGTTGGATTATGTTGACGGAGCTGCCATTATCAACCAATATCCTGCGTACAAAATGGTTAGCCACATATAACGTTATTAGCAGAGCATCATGGTGAGGATCCTGGACAGTATCCCTGTCATCAGCATCAAAAGTGATCACTTTGTCAGTTGTGAGGGTAGTCATCCTGACAGGTTTGTCTCCCCTTTCGGCCTTAGCTTCCTTTGCATGTCTCTTTGCTGCCGAATACGAAGTCCCACAAATGTCGGATCCTCCCGAAATGAAGTTGATTATCTTGGCATCCGCGGGAGGTGATGCTGCTCGCTCAGGATCCTTCTCAGTATCCTGACCCTTATTCTTCTTTCTTCCTAAGAGATCTTTCAGATATCCCTTGCTTAGAAGATAGCTTATCTCTTTCCTTAGAGCAATGCAATCCTCAGTTACATGTCCGAAATCTTCGTGGAAAGCACACCATTTTGACTTATCTTTCCAGTCAGCCTTTTGTTGATTCTTTCGAGGCCACCTAGCCTTGTCTCCTAGACCCTGCATGGCATACATCAATTCAGGAATGTTAACAGAAAAGCAATATTCAGACAACTCAGGATACTCTTCAGGATCCTCATCTTCGACGGCATTCACTCTTTTGTTTTCATTTCTACCATATGGCTTAGGCCGATATGACTTGAATGAGGATTCTGACTTCCTGTTAGTTGACTCATAGGTGTTAGATGAGTTCATCCTTTCTTGCATCTTCCTGTCATCTTCCAGACGGATATATCTCAAAGCCCTGTTACGAGCTTCGTCGAGGTTCCTGCAGGGATTCATTACAAGATCCTGATAAAACTGAGAATCCTTTTGTAATCCCATCTTAAAAGCTTGCACAGCTGTTGCAACATCAAGATGTGGGATATCCAAGGATTCTCGACTGAATTTGTTCACATAATCCCTCAAGGATTCCTGAGGCCCTTGAGTTATCTTGTAAAGATCACTGGTTAGTTTCTCAAAACTCCGACTACAAGAAAATTGACTGTTAAATAAATTAACCAAATGAGCAAACGAAGTAATTGAGTGAGGAGGAACGTTTAACAGCCATTTTAAGGCTGATCCTGTTAGAGTAGAACCAAATCCCTGGCACAAGCATGCTTCCTTGAGCTCCGTAGGGATAGGGTTAATCTCCATTCTTTCCCTATACTGAGCAATATGCTCTTCGGGATCCGTAGTCCCATCATAAAGCTTCATGTTGGGGGGTTGGAATCTCTTTGGGATCTCAGCATCACAGATAGGATATGCAAAACGAGATATCTTGTGGCTGTCCTGGGACACTTCCGGGATCGGCTGGACCACCCCAGGTACACTAGATATCATGTCCTTCAACTTCTGAAGTTCTCTAGTAAGTGCTGATGTTACACCTGTATCCTGCAAAGATCCACTATTGTTAGTAGCATGAGTATTAATATTATTTGACACGTTACCCGTTGGAGGATTTTGCCCATATCCTGAAGCATATCCTGAGCTCCTCATGGTTGACATCCTGACCGAGGAGGGTATTTCAGGAGTATGATTCTGAGGAAGGCTAGGCACAATATTCCCCCTATTATCCTTAGTATACACAGCTGAACTGAAGTTCAAAGTTCTGGGTTGTAATGGAGTGACAATATCTTCAGCAGATCTGCTCGAACCAGACTTCAAGAGTTGTATTTCCCTCAACAGCATTTGGTTTGTTTCCTGTTGCTGCCTCATTTGTTCCTGCACACTTCCAAATAAGGTTAAAATTTCATCGTTAGAAGCTAAAACGGGAGCAGATTCCTGAACACTGCGGGTAGGGATAATATCCTGAGGTCATAAAGAGGCTGGCATCCTTGGAGGAGGTGGTGGAAGCACCGAACCGGTAGTAGCAGAAGTCATAGCAGACACAGTGGAGGAGCTCATGTTTGATCTTGAGGCCATTGTGGACAATGTGGTAAAAAGTTTTGAAAATAGAAAGCCGATTAGCGATTTCACAAAATTTTTTAATAAAGAGAGCACCACTTGCCCCACGGTGGTCGCCAAATTGTTTTGGTCAAAAATTACCTAAGCAATTTAGTGATCAAATTAGTTAAGTGAGGTAGTGTGCTAGAAATATGTGTGAAAAATATGCTTGTTAAGTTATTTAGAAAATCAGTATTCAGGATACGGCTCAGGATATTGAGCTGTATCTACGATCAAACTATGAGCAAAAGTAAAGTAAACGACACGAGATATACGAGGAAAGCCCTTGATCAATCTAGATCGCCGGCATAAAACCTCGGGAGCTGACAATCGCAGCTTCCTTGTTCTTCTTATTACTTCAAACGTTAGGATACAGTGCAGGATGTGGTGCGGATCGACTATGTGTTACAACGAAATTTGAATACAAGTGTGGTGTTTGCAATGAGCTAGAGAGTGAAAGTGTTCGAGAGTGTTAGTGAAAATTGTGTGCCTTAAACTGATCCGCCCCCATCTATTTATAGTAAAGATAATATAACAAACTATCCTAAACTTCCGGGATCCACCGAATATTCCTTAATCGAACGTTGTAGACCTGGTCTTTCGGGTTCAACGTCTCTCCTTCAACAAACACGTCCGAGTCTTGAGGAGAAGAAGTCCACTTGACCGTTAGCAAGTCTCAGCCTTTAACCTGCATGTGGTTAATTCAATAAACCTTAGGATATCGCCCAAGATGTTAGCAATATCCTCTTCCAGCATCCTGGTCACAAATAAACAAATAAAGGCAGGATATTGGTCAGGATATGTATGCTTAGAAAATGAGCCATAACACCAACTAAGTCATCGATGCTCGAATATGCGATGGCAAACTAGACCCCGTCGGGCGCAATAGTACAATACTAGTCATGGTGGGATGTCGCGAGTATAAACCCTAGCACATATGCAACTAGCATCACGTATATCTACGCATAACAGTCATCCGCAAGTGATAATTCGATTGATTGAATAATTCGTTTGATAAGTTCGATTTTGTTAGAAACGTATGTTACACCCAAAATACGATTAAAAAGGGGTCAAGTATACTCACAATGCGTAATCGGTAAGTAAACACAGCTTGATTTGGGTTGCGTCTGAGTTAGCCTGATCGAATGAGAGTGCGTTAAACGGTGGCGGGTGAAACAGGTGACTATTGACCATTCGGTCGGATGGCAATCCGGCCGGATGGCCATTCGTTTGAAGTGATAAGGCTCAGTGACTATCCGGTCGGATGGCAATCTGGCCGGATGGCCATTCGTTTGGATGATGCGTGCTTAGTGACTATCCGATCGGATGGAAATCCGGCCGGATGGTCATTCGTTTGGATGATGAGTTGGTCCATTCGTATGGTGCTCATCCGTGCAGATGACATGTTATCCGTGCGGATGACATGTTATCCGTGCGGATGACATGTTATCCGTGCGGATGACATGTTATCCGTCCGGATGACATGTTATCCGTCCGGATGACATGTGATCCATCCGGATGGCAGGTGATTCGTGCGGATGACACGTCTGTTTCGCATTCTGAACACTGTTTCTGAGTGTTTATCGGAAGGAATACGTGCGGAGTTGCCGGGGCAATGTAATTTCGTACTAACACTTGAAATTCCATCAGTTCCGACCCGCTCTAATGGTCGGGAATCACCCCGTTCCATCAGATCTGGCCGTTCTTGACGGTTTCGCATGTTTAGCTTGAAATCGCACAGTGCCTTGGTTAGATACATAGATTTAGGTGAGACTTGTTATCAAAACATGTGGAAATCACCCAGATCTGAGTTGTTTAGGGTGGGATGAGGTCACAACTTGAAGTTCATATGAACTCTTGGTGACATCACCTTAAAACACCTCAAATTAGTAGGCTTCACGGTTAGAATTTGAGTTTTAAAAGATAGAATGATGTAGAATTGAGTGTAGATTGTAGAAGTACAAGTTTTAGGTTGAAATCTTACCGGAATCGCGAGGAAATCGAGAGAAAAGGGTCCTGGAGCGTGTTTGGTCGAGTGGGAGCTATCACATCACTTGAACAGTGGTGTGGCAGGCTATTTATAGGCAACATGAGGTGAAGGAAGTCCCTGGTCCAGATGACTTATCCGTCCGGATAGCCCATCCGTGCGAATGGCTATCCGTCCGGATGGCCCATCCGTCCGGATGACTTATCCGTCCGGATAGCCCATCCGTGCGGATGGCTATCCGTCCGGATGGCCACTCCGATGCGGTGGATTTCTCCGTTCTCGATCGTTTCGATAGTTTTTCGAAGTACGTGCTTTCCATATTTAATTTATATTATTATTATTATTATTATTATTATTATTATTATTATTATTATTATTATATACGTATATATATCACTAGGGGTCGTATTTACGTATCCATATTCCAAAGTTTCGATATAACAATCGGTTTTCGTTTGAGTATGCGATTATTAGCGACGTTTCACAGCCATCAAGGAGGGTAGTATAGGTCCTTTCTTGATGTCATCGTGAACGTTATTGCGTGTAGTGCCACAAAGACTGACGGGGTACCATTCACTCGTATTGTCGTCATCGTCACAACGACTGGAGCTATGGCACTCACCCGAGAGTCCTTGTTAGCGTTAATTGTCTGCGTTTCGACACATCACGGCCACCGAGGAGGGTAGAATAAGTCCTCACTCAATGTCATTGTGAGTGTTAGTGTTTGTGATAATAGTGTAGTATAGTGATATTGTATTTCGAAAATATGCGATTACCCTTCGAATAGCGATATATGCAATATAGTTACATTATGATCCGAATCTCTGGTGCTAGGCGTAACGAGTATATCGAGTAGTAACAATGCACAAAAGTGCGGGTTGTTACAGTCTCCCCTACTGTAGGAAATTTCGTCCCGAAATTAATCCAATAGGTAGACCTTTGAGAGTTGATCCTGGATAAGTAGCGATACAACGAGTGAATCGGGGAAGAGTTGACAAGCGAGAGTGCTTCGAATAAGAGAGACCGATTGCGATAGCGAGAAGCGACGTAAAGACGAAAGTAATATCCCACGAGTTGGCGTTCCAAAGTACCTTGTGTTGCGTAGAATTCGTAAGTTCGATGCGATTGAAATTTTTAAAGAACTTTGAAAGGTTTCTCATAACGTAGGGTTAACTGAGTCGATTGTTAACCAACGTTGCAAGAAAGTTTAGGTTTCAAACATTTTAAGGAATTCGAAAATGAAACTGGGGTTACGGGAACTCTCCTAGGACCTGGGTTCAATGCTGAACTCGATGTCGACCCAACGTCTTAAGAAAAATTTTGTTTTGATATTGCAAAAGTTTTTAAAGAAAAACTGGACTTATGAGGCTTCCCTTGGGCATGGAGTTAAGCTGATTCGATGTTACCTCCACATTGCGAGGAAATTTCACTTGTCCAATGGTTTTAATAAAAGTTTTATAAAAATCAGTTTCTAACAGTTTAAAAAGTTAATTATCATTGAGCCCCACTTGGCACTTTCTCACGAAAGTTTGGTAATATGGTTAAAACACTTACATATAGGAAGTACTAACGGCGTATCCACCATGTTTCTCCATATCACTTCCGTTTCGTGAGGCGATGTCATGTAGGCCGATATGACACAGATAGAATTTCGCTACCTCGGTCAAATCGATAGGAAGTCAGACCAGGTTGAAGATAGAATCGAATAGGTTAGACCAGCGAGTCAAATTGCGAACGTAGCTACAACAGCGTGTGCGAGTAGCCTGATGACACAAAACGTTTATGTGTCGTGTCTGGGTAGGCGTCGAGCGATAAGCGATAAGCGAATAGCGCGTTTTTGATTAGATTCCACATTAAACCCACATGGCACGTTTCCACGAGAGTTTGCTAACATGGCGAAACACCATGTTTAACCAGGTTAGTTTTGCCTCGTGAAGCGGTGTCATGTGTACTAATACCACATAGACTGAAATGAACACCAAGCGAGCGATAAACGGTACGCGATACACGAATAAGCGGTAGACTTTACACAATAGGCGATAAGCGAGCAGGTGGTTTAGCGAATACCGCAACACCAACCATGACGACGATGGTGATCGAGTTACGATGAGCGGCAGCTGTTGCGTTGCAAGCGATGGAGGTATACGCGATTTATGCGGTTCGATTCGATTGATTTACATCACAGAGGTTAACTAATATCAGACCCCACATGGCCTTTTTCCACGAAAGGCCGCCTATATGACTAAAACACCTTGCTTTAACCCTATGAGCTCCCTCTCGTGAAGCGAGGTCATGTGTGCTAACTTAACACGAACACCACAGATAACGACAGGCGACAGCGATAGATTGATACACAACAAGCGATATAGGTTCACATAATAAGTGATAAAGATTGCGAGATACACATGACAAGCGATTGCGATTAGTCGAGTTTTGTTTCGAATAAGCTTAACGTTACGTTGCGACGCATCACAGTTATCGAGGAGGGTAGAATAGGTCCTCACTCAGCATTACCGTGAGCGTTTATGAGATTGTTTGCTATAGACTTACGACCAGTCTTGCGTTGATGCAATTGTCCTGCGAGGTAGACTCTCCAGAGTCCATCAATGAGGCGATTGCACCGCGTTTGCAGACTTACGACAAGTCTCGCAATGATACGGTTTGTTACGCCTTGCGATTGAGTGTAGTGTGTTGAAAATAGTCATAATAGTATAATAGGTCTAATAACATTCAACTCCACGTGGCACTTTCTTCACGGAACTTCGGTAGTATGATAAAGCACACCTTGCTCGACCCCTACTACTTAGATCCCGTGGTTTGGTGTCATACTTCGTCGTAACGCTTGTGGCACCTTAGAATTTACTACGATCTCCGTGCACTGACCCAAATAATCCCGTGTGCACCCGTGATTAATCGTTCCTTGCACGTTTATCGTACCTCGTTCTAAGAGTGTAGTGAGGGTAAAACACATTATTTCGTGATATAGTATATAGTATGTGTGTGATTCTAGTCTAAGTGTGATGACTAGAGTGTAAAAGAGAATACGAAAATGAGAGTTAATGTTACGCATAGTGGCTACATCGAGTAATAGAGTAGATTCAAAACTTAGAAATTAACGTCGAAAATCGTATCATTACAACTTTATCCTACGCTTGCTGGAAGTCTGATGCTGAAGACTTTTGTTGGAGTTGTTGTTGTTGTACTCAACTTCACGATTTGATGCGGCAGTTGTGGGTGAAGTGACCGTAACGATTGCAGTTATAGCAATAGCGACAGTCAGCCCCAACTGGATGATGATAGGTACACGAGTAACACTGAGGATGAGCTCCAGTGTAGGCTCATTTTGGAAACATCGGAACTATTCGAAGAGGTTTCGGTTGCAGCAGTTCGGTCGTTGATGAGCTTGGGCTTGAAGTCTTTCGTTTGCGGCTGGGTTCATCGGTGTCTTGCGAAGAGATGTCGTCGTTGGAGGATTCGTCTGAGGACTCACTTGCAGAGTCCTTGGCTAATTTTTCGGAAGATCCGTCTGCAGATTTGTCAGAAGAATCGGCAGCTGATTCGTCCGAAGAATCGTTAGCAGATTCGTTGGAAGAATCGTTAGCAGATTCGTTAGAAGAATCGCCAGCAGATTTGTCAGAAGATTCGTCAGTAGATTCATTAGAAGATTCGTCAACATGTTCGCCTGAAGGATTAATGGTGATTGCTTGATGAGCTTTCTTGACAGGATTCCTTGAGAATAACCCTTCCATGAGTCGTTTGTTGTTGATTTCTGCGGCTAAGCGGTAGGTTTCTTCGACGGTAGCTGGTCTTGCAGCTTCGACAAAATCACCCTCACACTTAGGCAAGCCACGAATGTACTTCAAAATGGCTTTTTCTGAAGTGTTGACTTGACTTGGGCAGATTATGCTAAGCTGTTTGAACCTTGCGATGTTGCCAGCATTGTTACTTTCGACTTGCTTGATTTTCCAAAATTCGTCTTCCAATTTCTGAATCTCGTGGGGAGGACAATATTCCTTCTTCATGAGCTCTTTCAGGCCATCCCAAGAGAGAGTGTAAGCTGCGGATATCCCACGTTTGTTACGTTCGGCGGTCCACCAGTCGAGTGCTCGCGTTTGAAATACTCCGGTAGCGCAAGTAGTACGGAAACTATCGGGACCCCCACTTTGACGGAGGGTAACTTCGATAGAATCGAACCACTGGAGTAGTTGAGATACACCTCCTTCACCCGCGAACTCTATCGGGCCACAGGCTTTGAAGTGTTTGTAGAGAAAAGTAGATTGCGGCGCTTCCGTCTTGGAGTCTTCCGTGGCTCGAGAGTGGCTGAGAGAGTGCACTCGAGCGGCAATTTGAGGAATAAGCTTAACCACTTCCTTAGTCACAAGTGATGCAATCCTCTTATCGGCGCTTCGTTTGGCTCTTCTCCCGGCTACTCGTCTTGAGGTAGAGTTGTTGGAAGGCATCTAGACAGGAAGAGACTTGGAATGAGATTTGATCATAATGATTTTTTTTTTGAGTTTCGCGATGCAATTGAGCACGTTCAAAACTTGACGCGATAGTATATTAGTAATGCGAATCACATAGGAGCCATATAGGAGACACGAAATCTCTAAGTTCTCACACATTGACTTGTCTGTTTATACGTATTTATTTACCTATGTAATTTGTAGTTTGTAATCATACACATACAGGTCGATTTTAGAATAAGCGAGGACGCGGTGAGGTGAGATAACGATAGCGAAGGCGATAGATTATGAATTAGTTTTGTTGCGAATATTCGGGTTTCGTTTTAGATTGCGATAGCTGTGCGAGTTGTGCGTTTATAAAGCAGGGGTGAAAATTGTTAAATTGAGAAATCGATTAAGCGTAAAGTTTCAAAACGTAAATAAGTCCCAACCACTTGTAAGATTGGCGGTCCGTACGTTAGAGTGCCTTGGGTGTTTAGGCGTCAACTACCCAAGGTAACCCAACTATATTTAACAAGTCCGTGCGTGTGCGTTGACCTAGAAGACTTAATGCTTCCACTGGGATGCATCTCATGGCATTCGTCTTCCTAGTCATTGCGTGGCTCGAGTTTTTGCAATAGTCAAGTCCATGGTGAGAGCTTTTGAAAACCAATTTAGAGAGTGGAACGGCTTATTAAGGTACGGGTTTCACCCCTGACTTAACAGCTTCGCTCCTAATTGTGGTTATACTCTTCGAATAAATTCGCGAGCTCCACTAGATTCGAAATGGAGACTTTCGTCGAGATGTAGATGTCACTCCTAACTCGATGAAAGGTTCTCGTGCTAGAAAAATGCGCTGAGTGAGTAATCCTATCGAGAGTTATTGGTTTTCACACCTGATCTCGACTGGATCGCTCGGTTTCGTTATGCGAGTATTTTCGAAAACACGTGCATTGTGTCAGCCTTAGGAAAGGCTAAGTAGTATTTCAGCCTTAGGAAGGGCTCCTTCGTGTGAAGTTGTAGTATGCGGTATTCACACAAGGTTGTAACTTTTAGCAATTCCGATCGAGAGTATCAAGTAGGCCCGATACAAACCCTACTGGGTTCGTACGAGTCGGCCTGTTGGTACTTGGACTATAGACTAGGTCAATTTCTAAGACGTCGACCCGAACTAGGTCGAGTCTGGCCTAATTCCCTATAGTTATGGCTCTGATACCAATCTGTCACACCCCAACCGATGGCGGAATCATCGGGGCGCGGCACTAGGTGAATCAGATTGCTCAAGAGAATCCATAACAACTATATTGCGATAATAGTTAATACATTCGTTATCCCATACTAACAAATAATACAATCACATAAGTTATCACAGATTTCTTGTCCTCTCGAACAATGCAAATCTGACAACCTAGATTTTAGTTACATTTTATATATAAGGTCAAACAAATTACACCAAGATAGCCGGTAAGCGGGCAACAAGCTGCGCCGCTACCCCCTTTTGAATAGCGAAACCTAACCTAGTAAAAACGAAACCCCGATCTCTAGGAGACGAAATGTTGCCGTGAACAACCCGTTGGACCCGTTCAAGAAATCTGATGGCTTCTGGGGCTAGCGAGCCAAAGGTATCAAAGGCAAAAGGGATAAAGGAATGTTGATTATCCTCGCAGGCTTTGGCATGTTTGTCCATTTTCTTTGCTGCTGCCTTTGCAATCGCCTGACAAGGGACAAAACCTGTATCCCGAAAGCCTACAAGGGGGGAAACCCCGGTAAGATCAACACAAGCGTGTTTACCTGCATCCCACCCGAAAACTAAAACGTCCGCGGGGCGCAATGTGGATCTTCCTTCCCTCGGATCTGTCAAAAAGTTTACGGGGGCTTCTTTCTTCACCGAGATCCCCGCTCGTTTGAGGATGTCCCCCAAGACATCCCGCACCCAGTCGTGCCTATACTTAAAACCTGGCAGTTCTTTACAGTGCAGAGCATGCTCCCCAAATTGGTCTAAGCAAGCTTTCCGGCAAATCGGGCATTGCTCATCATCAGGGAACATAGGAATCATGAGCCGATATTTTAAGATAGCACGATATTCAACGGCTGACATCTTTTGGCCTAAGCCCTCGATGGGGATGACCGATAGAAAATCTTGGGCGTGGGGGCCCCGCAAGCATTCTAGGACGGCGTTCTGACGAGGGGTCGTACAGAAATCTGATCCAACATTCTGAGCGATACGACAAAACAGAGCACTCGCCAAAGTCTTCTGGGTCTTCGGTGGGGCGGTGTCCCTGTTAGCGAAACCGCCAATATCCAAATCCGGGAGGTGTCTATGCAACTCCCCCAGAGCCATGTCATAATCCCCATCCATTCCAACAACCCCACTCTCGCGCAAGATGTGATCTTGCAGCCCCCACGATTGAGCTCGCGAGGCAACAAAACCGTAAATGGAGACATCCGTGGCCGATAGAAGCCCCAGCCCCCCATCTTATAGGGCAGAGAAGCAACCCGCCACTGAAAATCCCCAAAAAACGGACCCCCACACACCACAATGTCCTCTATAGCCCCCCGTAGCCCTTTATCAAATAAGGATACCGCCTCCTTTACAAACACAGGTTGACAAGTACGCAGACCAAAAAGGAGCTTGGCGACACCCATGCAAGAGCGCAGCAGGAGAAGCTCACTTTGCGGGTCTCGGAGTTGCGAAAAGCTACTCATAAGGTCGACTGCCCGGGAAGCTCGCCGCGCAGCCAAAGCACTAATGAAACTGGGGTCCCGGCTCACAGCTCCCCCAAGGAGTCTTACGCCCCCCGTTGGCCTTCCAATCTCCTTCGGGAATAAACTAGCCTCCAATTTTTCTCCATTGCAAGACGGCCAATATACCTCTGTTTTTTTATATTAAGCCGGAGCCCCAAAGGTGGCCCCTCAGATTGAATGATAGCTAGAGCCTTTGCTACCTCAGATGTTTTTCCCATAATAGTACCATCATCCAAATACCACGCCTGGAAGTGGAGGGTGCAACTGTCTCGTATACGTTGTGTGAGGGGGTGCAAGACAAGGGCGAACAATAGAGGCCCCAAAGGATCCCCCTGCTGGACCCCCGTGGACGACCCAATACAGTCCTTACCCACATAAAGCCTAGCGGTTTGCCCATAAAGAAAATGTACCCACGGAAATATAGATGGGCATCGAATCCCAACCTCCCGCAGAAGAGCTGTGTGATCCACTAGATTGAAAGCATTGGAGAAGTCAACGGTAAGCATGGCGAAGGCCCCATCATCGTGAAAGGCGTTAAGGAACCTGTTCGCGCTATGGAGGATAGCTTCAGCCCCATCTGGTGTCCCAACCCCGAATTGATGATCCCCCAGGTACCTAACCATCTTTTTCCCTACCTTTTTCATCGCTATCTTGGAGACCAGCCTACGCCAAATGGCCCCGACCGCAATAGGACGGATCCCCCCATCAGGTTTCAGCAAGGGGGTCAGAGGAGCGGAGGCAACGAACTCAGCAAGAGACCTGGGGCATAACCCCCCCAAGAAGACATTGACTACCTCGGTGATGGCTAAAACTAAACCCGAGGAAGTTGAGGACCCCTCTCCACAAAAGCTATCCAGTAAATGTTGCGCCCTGAGCCCATCTCTCCCGCACGAAGTTCCTTTGGGGAAAGACTTAATGCACCCCAAAACGCACTCTGCATCAACAGTTAAGGGTGCCTGAGGGATTGTGTCTGCCGGCACAACCGGAGGGGGCGTAACCGGGTGTTTCTCCGCGAGGGCCTCCAAAGTGGAGGGCCCAAGGGGGGCAACGCCAGAAGAGGACAACACCTTGACCGCAGCTGTGAAATGACCATCTGCCACTTTACGAAGGCACTGCTTAACATTGGTTTGGCCCTCCCGACAGTCGGACCCAGTTACCGCCCTTTTCTCCTTTACATCCTGAAAGAGGGAAGCAACTAGCTAGCTAATCCCTTCCCCGTCTTTCCAGACAGAAAGAGCCCGTTGGATGCTAAAGCACTGTAACGTTTTCCTGTTCCCGGACCGACGTTCCTGCCTATTGGCAGGGCGCACAACTTTTAAAGTACAGCGAGGCAACAAGAGTAGCTTAACCCAATATTCAACCGACCCAGGGGTAGCAACCACCTTCCGCATAGCCGATGTTAAAGCTTGCGCGAACGCCATTCGACAACTAGGAGGAATGCTCTTGACTGTCGTGATGGGAAGAGAAAAAACCCGCTCCAGAAGGGAGCCATCCACACCGACAGAGGCAATGCCTTCCCCTGAAGCCCCCCCTCCCGAAACTTGTGGTTTGGGAATCCCCACAATAAAGTCCTCGGTCCCCCTCGAGCTAGGGACGAATTTAACAAGGTCATCAACATGATGACACCCCCGGCTAAGAGCATGCACAACCATGCACTCCCTGCACAGCCAGTTGTTAAGCGTTTTCAAAGTTTCTCCCACGTCCTCATATAAGTCGGGATCCTTAGCAATCGCATCCCGTAAAGCATCTTTCCTGTTATCTGACTTGAGGTGGTCCCGTTGGAAGTGAGAGAGCAGTCTTGCGTATCCTTTGGACCCTACAAAACCATCTTTGCAAGAGTGGAAATTCCTGAAGGGGCAAGGCCTAACACCCTCAGGGCCTCCCCCTTGCACAATACCTTTCATCATACACCTAAGAACAATAACCCAACTCGAGTGAAGTAGGGGGATGCGCCAAAAACTAAAACTCCCTGCCAGGGAGGAAGGAGGGGGAGCAACCACGAGTTGCCTGCCCCCCTTACGGGGTTAGGACCGCACACTTTAAACCATGGACAAAAGGTGCGAAATTGAGAGAGTATGGGGCGATCAAACAGTACCTGTAAGACGTTAGCTTCAAACGATGAAGAAACTGATGATTTGCAGAAGAGTGATCAAATCTTTTTTTCCCAAATCACCAAACCCAAACCCTAACAATCTTGAACAATCAGAATTCTCCACTTTGGACCTAAAAAATCAAATTTTTTCCCCCAAATTACCAAACCCTAAACCCTAACAATCTCGATCAAACCCCAAAACAGCTAGAATCAACACCTTGAAGAGCTCATTGAAGCAATAATCATCGAAAACTACATGAATTTCAGTTGTAAACGATCAGAATAAAGGTACTTACTGCAAACAGTAAGAAAATGAATGTGCTCTTGAAAACAAACGAAGATCGGTGATGGAATGTGCTTCCCTCGGCAGCACGGAGGTCTGAGACGGTGGCACAAGGACTTACGACTGAGCTGAAACGGTAAAACCCTGAATCGACGAACAATGCAGGTAAAAATCGGAACTTTTGTGCACAGCTAGTCCCAAATCGAGACCAAGACGACTACCGGATGGTGATTTGTTTATGGGGTTTTTGTTTGGTGAAGGGAGTCGGTCTCGTAGGTGGTCGGACAGTGGAGGAATCGGGGACTGGGATTTTAGTTGAATTTCTAGACTTCCTAGCTTGATTTGATATAGTCTGCGATCTAACCTGCAACATACGTTAAAAATATTTGTCAATACAAAGTACTGGCGAGTATATAGGTTTGATAAGTATAGTGTAATAGATAAAAGTGTAGCGAATTTCCATATGCAAGAACGTAACACACGACATATGTACTCACAAAGCTGATACTACCAACTAAGTCCTCGATGCTCGAATATGCGATGGCAAACTAGACCCCGTCGGGCGCAATAGTACTATACTAGTCATGGTGGGACGTCGCGAGTATAAACCCTAGCACATATGCAACTAGCATCACGTATATCTACGCATAACAGTCATTCGCAAGTGATAATCCGATTGATTGAATAATTCGTTTGATAAGTTCGATTTTGTTAGAAACGTATGTTACACCCAAAATACGATTAAAAAGGGGTCAAGTATACTCACAGTGCGTAATCGGTAAGTAAACACAGCTTGATTTGGGTTGCGTTTGAGTTAGCCTGATCGAATGATCGTGCGTTAAACGGTGGCGGGTGAAACAGGTGACTATTGACCATTCGGTCGGATGGTAATCCGGCCGGATGGCCATTCGTTTGAAGTGATAAGGCTCAGTGACTATCCGGTCGGATGGCAATCCGGCCGGATGGCCATTCGTTTGGATGATGCGTGCTTAGTGACTATCCGATCGGATGGAAATCCGGCCGGATGGTCATTCGTTTGGATGATGAGTTGGTCCAGTCGTATGGTGCTCATCCGTGCGGATGACATGTTATCTGTGCGGATGACATGTTATCCGTGCGGATGACATGGTATCCGTGCGGATGACATGTTATCCGTACGGATGACATGTTATCCGTCCGGATGGCATGTTATCCGTCCGGATGGCATGTGATCCGTCCGGATGGCAGGTGATTCGTGCGGATGACACGTCTGTTTTGCATTCTGAACACTGTTTCTGAGTGTTTATTGGAAGGAATACGTGCGGAGTTGCCGGGGCAGTGTAATTTCGTACTAACACTTGAAATTCCATCAGTTCCAACCCGCTCTAATGGTCGGGAATCACCCCGTTCCATCAGATCTGGCCGTTCTTGACGGTTTCCCATGTTTAGCTCGAAATCGCACAGTGCCTTGGTTAGATACATAGATTTAGGTGAGATTTGTTATCAAAACATGTGGAAATCACCCAGATCTGAGTTGTTTAGGGTGGGATGAGGTCACAACTTGAAGTTCATATGAACTCTTGGTGACATCACCTTAAAACACCTCAAATCAGTAGGCTTCACGGTTAGAATTTGAGTTTTAAAAGATAGAATGATGTAGAATTGAGTGTAGATTGTAGAAGTACAAGTTTTAGGTTGAAATCTTACCGGAATCGCGAGGAAATCGAGAGAAAAGGGTCCTGGAGCGTGTTTGGTCGAGTGGGAGCTGTCACATCACTTGAACAGTGGTGTGGCAGGCTATTTATAGGCAACATGAGGTGAAGGAAGTCCCTGGTCCGGATGACTTATCCGTCCGGATAGCCCATCCGTGCGAATGGCTATCCGTCCGGATGGCCCATCCGTCCGGATGACTTATCCTTCCAGATAGCCCATCCGTGCGGATGGCTATCCATCCGGATGACCACTCCGATGCGGTGGATTTCTTCGTTTTCGATCGTTTCGATAGTTTTTCGAAGTACGTGCTTTCCATATTTAATTTATATTATTATTATATACGTATATATATCACTAGGGGTCGTATTTACGTATCCATATTCCAAAGTTTCGATATAACAATCGGTTTTCGTTTGAGTATGCGATTATTAGCGACGTTTCACAGCCATCAAGGAGGGTAGTATAGGTCCTTTCTTGATGTCATCGTGAACGTTATTGCGTGTAGTGCCACAAAGACTGACGGGGTACCATTCACTCGTATTGTCATCATCGTCACAACGACTGGAGCTATAGCACTCACCCGAGAGTCCTTGTTAGCATTAATTGTCTGCGTTTCGACACATCACGGCCACCGAGGAGGGTAGAATAGGTCCTCACTCAATGTCATTGTGAGTGTTAGTGTTTGTGATAATAGTGTAGTATAGTGATATTGTATTTCGAAAATATGCGATTACCCTTCGAATAGCGATATATGCAATATAGTTACATTATGATCTGAATCTCTGGTGCTAGGCGTAACGAGTATATCGAGTAGTAACAACGCACAAAAGTGCGGGTTGTTACACCTGGGTTGTTGGTTAATACACGTCTATATCTATCACTCAAGTCCCTCCTACCGATTGTTGCCGGGGAGGCAAAGGGTATTAGTTAGTAGCGCTACTTAGGTTTGGCACCCTCACACCGCATCGGGGAGGTCGGTGATGAACTAATGACCCCCATCTTGACCATTGCTTTGTTAGAGGCAATAGGGTTTAGGGCAAATAATCTGGAGCCATCTGCGGTAAGCGTGTAATTAACAACAATGAATCTGTGAAACGTTTTAATCTGGTAACTTGTACCTAAACACATTAACAAAACTTTGAACTCACCAGCGTTGTCTGATACACGTATTTTTGCATGCTTGCAGGCCTTTAGGTACATGACATGGGAACTTGCTGTCTGGGATGCTCGAGTGGTCATGGGTCGAGATACATGGAAACACGACACAAGTCTAACGGTTTTCACACACTCGGTTTATGAATTTCTTAACTAATGTAATATGCTTCTGCTGAACGTTAAGTAATGTTTTGTAACACTTCTTTTAATACTAAATGAAAGTTTTATTTGGAATAATTGTTATAAGTTCAACATGATTGGTGGCTAGATCCTTGTACGTCACACGCCTCGCGGGGATTTCTGCAGGTGGTATTTTAGGGGTGTGACAGTTTGGTATCAGCGCCACTGGTTATAGTGAACTTGGTTTTAAAAACGTTTTTGTAAAACCGGACTATAACCGAACAAGTTCTGATTACGACCATGACACTTAGCTCCAGACTGCAAGGTTCGTCTCTCGTTTACTCATTGTACTGCATAACTAGTGAACACTTACATATGATATTGCATGTGATTGCACGTTTAGCACAACAATGTGAATTCATGTATTACTTGCATGTTTTATGTGATTGATAGTGTGGTGTTACCCTAGGGATTCGTGACCCCTGTTTTGTGTTATTCTTTGTTTGACACCTGAGTTTGAGGAACCATTTGACATGAGTTAGGAGGAACTGAGATGAGCATGCAAATCACAATATTATTGTGGGTGCACACATAATAATAATGTGGGGTGCATGTGAGTCCCAGTGAGGCTTAACAAGTGAAGAAGGAGTTCTGTTCTGTTATATGATCAATGAGAAACGTAACAAACCTATAGGGATCATAGTAGTGATTGTCTTCTACTCGAATGTGATCTTTTCATTTCCCTATGAAACCTTTCGAATCTCGATGCTATCGAGTATTACCCGCACACCCATCTGAATGCCTAGCAAACTGTGTAGAATGTCAGGTGCTTGTACGAACACCGCTGAATTGGATGTTGCAACATCAATGATTGGTCTATACCTCTCACACTCCTCTTTGTTTGCTGGAACTAAATGTATTGACGTCGTAGCTTCCGAAGTGCGATCACTTCTGCAACACTCTAGAAACATACTGTGTATTACTCAGTCAACTTGCTGGATCGATGGACAAGGGGATGAGTGTAGTATCTCACTAACCTCAGTAGTAGGACGACCCTGCTTACCGGTACGAGCATCAGCGAGTTGGATTCAATCGAATCCTTAACCCTAGTGAGCGACTTGTGGGAGTTGACACTTACGAACCAATCGGGGCAAAATCGATGACGATTGACTGTAGAGCAGAATATGTAACCGCCTGCACCATGGGTAGTGCCTTAGGACGTGGCACGGAATGTGAAAAGATGGACCTTGTTGGTGAAAGGACGCATGACACCGTTACAGGCAACAATATTAGAGGCAACAGCCGTGACAACATCAAGGTACTCGTAATCGCAGCCTACAGCAGGGAAACAAAGGTGACTTCGAAAAGGATTGACTGTTGCTAAGCCAAGGTGACAACAACCAAGGAAACGACGGCAATATTGGAAATTCTAGTAACGAAAACAACACTAGAAATGGTGCTCACGGAAGGACATTTAGTATTGGCATAGGCTATGCCAGGCATAATAGCAACACGATAGCCTGATGGGGGAGCTATTCGCTTCATCTCTGATCTGTTTGCTTCTGATGCTTCTTGAAACCGAACCTGATGTAGAAATCGGCTGATGGCAAGTCAAATGAAATCTCATATGTTATTTGGGATGCAAACTCGACCTTGTGGGACAAGTGTCCGACATCGACTCTCCTTCTACTACCCTTGATGGTTACAATACAGTAGTTAGTGTGGATTGGTTATCCAGAGATCACGCAGATATACCAGTGAGGAGAAAATTTTGTGTGGAAAATCGTTGTTTGTTCTAAAGCGTCAGAGTGGTGCAAAGGTTAGTGCCACTTCAGCTGTGAAGGCCATAAGTGTCTACGGAATGATTACTCCGCTATGTTAGCAACCGTTACTGGTGTTAGGGCAAAGGAAATAGAGGATCGAGGATCCACCAATCGTTCGTGATTCCTTTTACCCAAGGAACTTTCAGGTCTACTTCCATGACTGTTATGCGAAATCTCAGTCTAATCTCACGCCAGAGGCAACCCTGACTACACACACTTTTACCGTCTTGCACTAGGAGGGTTGCAAGAGCTGTCTATTCAACTGCAGGAATTGTTGAACAGGAGTTTTGTTGAACCTAGCTTTTCGCTTTGGGGAGCCCCAGTTATATCCATGAATTTTCATATGTGTACTGATTAACGAGAACTTAACACGGTGACAGTTAAGAACCGCTTGCCTCGACCATGTATTGTCAGCCTGTCGACCAGTTGCGAGGGACAGGCTTCCATTCGAGGATTGATTAACGAACGAACTATTGTCAGAAGGAAGTCTACGGGGAGAATGTTCCTGCAACGGCATATCCAACGTAGTGTGGCCATTTCGACGTTGTATTCCAAGACCTTTGGGCTAATCATCACACCAGCAGCTGCATGGATCACATGAATCGACTATGTTTATTGACGACGTGTTGAATCATTTCCTAGAGAAAGGAACATCATGGACGGCATCTGTATCTTATTTAGAGTTCCTGAGGGAGGAGCCATTCCGTGTGAAGTCTTGTCCAATGTAACATCTGGATTCGAGGGATACATTTTGAGCATGTAACCAACGAAGTGGGGATATACGTGGGTTTTGCTAGGATCCATTTTGTTAGAAACTGATCGACACCAAAGATTCCTTTTGAGATACAACAATTCCTTGGTTTCGCTGGTTATTAACGCAAATTCAACGCGGGACTTTTGAAGATTGTTCACGTCTTTTCAGCTTTTGAAACCCAACTCTGCAATGCCCGCGTGATCTGATGGTATGCCATGATGGTACGAATCAGAGTCTCAGTTACGCACCGATACAACACGAGAGGGTGATGAGTTACGTAATGGAGTTACGACGAGGTACTGCACGACACACAACCTGTGGTGGAAACTGTGGTCTTTGGATGTAAATTGGAGGCATTACTTGGACGGTACCAAATGTACTACTTAGACCGATCACAAGAGCCTCCCGTGTACCCTTGTTTCAAAGAGCTAGATCAATTTATAGCATCGCTGGATGGAACTTTTGGATGATTACGACTGCGAAACTTGAATGTGTACGAGCTTTGCAGCTCACTACCGACTCTAACTTACCTGATCAGGCTCGCTCTGTTCAAACTGGAGAACTGAAGGGAGAGGATTTTCAAGTTGAACCCATGCGGGGCATGGAGGGGCAACCATGGGCAGGCCGGACGATATTCGCTACCTCATGGAACGAATGTGGATCTCATTATACGGAAACGGTAGGGAATTTGTGTTAAGCAAAGCACACCGACCTCGATATTTTAGCCGTCTGGGTTTTGATGAGAGACATTAGGACTTATAAATCTTGTACTGGTGATCGGGCATGAAGGCCCACCTAGCGATGTATGTGAATGATGTTTGACTTGTGGGAGAGCCAAGGTGGAATATCAAGAACTTTCTGGTCTGTGTCAGCAACCATAAACACCCATTTGGAAATGGGAATAGACTGGCACGGATTTTGTCATTGGTCTACATAGGACTCAAACGGAAACAATATCACCTGGGTGATCGTTGATTGTCTCATGTAACCAGTACACTCCCTTGCAATCAAGGAAACTGATGAGTCTTCGCAAGCTTGTGAATGTTCCTCTGAGAGAGGCGACTTTTAGGCACGAGGCGGCAACTCCTGATACCTCTGATTTTGATTTATATTTGTTTTATGTCGGGAAATACACAACACCCTTGGCTCACGTCTAGACATGAGCATTGCTTATCACCGTAGGATAAACAGTCAGAATACAAGAACCATCCTGACACTCGGGGACATGCTGTGAGCATGTGTATGGTTAACTTTAGTAGAACTGGAAGGACGCTTATCTTTGGGTGAGTTCTACTGCAGCCGTTACTGTTTTAGTAAGCATACAACTCTGTTTGAGGCATTGCATGGACGATAATTACAATCTCCTTGTTGGACTGAGGTGGACGACAACCTAATCACAGGTCCATGACTTGTACTTGAAACCCTTGGGAAGATTGCTTAGATCGAAAATCGTGTGAAAATAACACGTGACCGCCGGGAAAACTGATAAGCTTAGGAGACGCTGAGAGTTCACTGCAGGCAAACGTGTCCTGATTGGTGACATGGCCTACAAATTCGAGTTACCCGACGAATGGGGTAATGTGCACGATGTTAGTTATGTCTGGAATCTAAGGCAGTATTTGTCTGATATAGCACTCGTGATACTTTTGCTAGAGCCTAAGGTTAATGACAAGTTGTAGTTGTCGAGGAATCTATTGAAATTATGGACCGGGAAGTCAAGGTCTGTAAGCATATTCGGATTGCAATCGTTAGAGTTCGACGGAACTCAAAATACGGACTGGAGTTCACATGGGAACGCAACGGTTGAATCAACTTCTAATGTCATTGGCGAATTTCGAGACGAAATTCCCTTTCAAGTTGGGGATGATGTGGTAACCGAGGAAAACCCACAGTCACTCTGATCTACTCATTACTTCATTTCCCTCTTTAACCGCTTATCAAATTTCGGGACGGAATTTCTTTCAAGTTGGGGATGATGTGACAACCCTGTAGGATCATTTGTACGACCAAAACGAGTCGTTCAGAAGAGTTCTATCCAATACGAGAGGCGGAATTCAATCGTATCGAAGGTATTTCAGCTGATTTACACAAGAATCACTTTAAACTGTCTCTTATATTGAAAACACAAAGTTTTACAGGCTGGAGACACTTCGGCAGCACTTCGGCTGTAACACCCCAACCCGGAAGGGCTGACGTGTCACAATAACAGTGATATCATAAACAAAAGTCATAATTCCATTTATTTATTTGACAAGGATACAACAACTGAACTTAAGTTTAATATACAAATGGACACATCAACTTGATTTCTAACATCTTCGGATTTATTCCTAGGCTTTATTCTTCTCTCTTTTCCCCGCCCAAAGTAACATGCAGGCTTGTATATACAAAAATTTACGGAATGAGCCGAATGCTCAGTATGGAATATTAAGCTCAAATAACAAATAACGCTTTATTTGGATGAAACTTGATGCAATTAACGAATTTTCATAATCATATCTTACGGATGTACCCATGAGCAAACTTAAAACGTGACAATACACAGGTAGCTACTCCTGCATAATTATCACATGAGATGGCGAATTGGCATACCCGTTATCCACCTCCTTACACTTAAATCCTAGGATCGATCCATACGCCTCCTAATAGCTTATATGTACCACACTTGTACTTAAGAGACGCCGTGAACTGATCTCTCCGTCACGGGTGGAGCACATGATGTCGATGCCGCAACAACATGCTCGTGGGACACTCCACGAGAAGCGATACTCAGGGTAACAGAGTACAAATGGTCTTATTCACATAACTTATAAAACTTATTTTCATAACAAAACGGAACATATATTGGAACATGCGATAATGAGTATAACATAATACTATCGCATGACATGAAAGCTAAATCAAATGATTAGAATAGGAATCGAACGGACTGTCAAATGAATCGATAATCAAAGACGTGAGGAGTTTTTAAAAGATATAGTAATTTAGTGGTTTATAACAATTTGAATATGAAGCAATAAAGAGTGGGGTAAGGATCCGTACCTTAAAAATTCCAAAGTGATGCTACCTTATGATAATATTTCGGATTTATACGGGCAGAGTTTAGACTATTGATTAGTCTTTTAACCTAATTTAAATAACATGCACACAACTAGGTTAGTAACTTAATACAGCATTTACGATAACTCACGAGATCAACCCTCACAACGAATGACAAAGTGCTATGCTTAAACATCCATCGGATTCACAACGAAGGACAGAGTCTTCCCCGAATTCGGGTGGCACTCAACATCCGGTCGAAATCACGACTAATGACAAAGCATCACCCTAATGTGGGCAGCACTTAAACATCCATTGAGTACATTGATCGATCGGACAATGAATCGTAATAGCGATAGAGTTAATACCCTGATTGCAGCACCCTGCTATACTTAATTAGTGTTTCGTGTGTGTTAATTGAAGTAAACAGACGATAACTCGAAGTATAATACGAATTCTTTCGTCATTTCAGCGCCCAGATTCAAGTGCCAATGTCCTCTATTTATAGTCGAATTTTGCCCTTGCTTACGGACCGTAACAAATAATGCTTACGGTCCGTAAGGGTCATGAATTTCGTATATGGTGGCCACGTGTGGGACTAGCCTAGGTGAGTCGACAGTTTTTAAAATTTCAACTTCGGCCGCAAGTTATTAGGATAATTGTCAAGTGAGGAATACCCCCCCCCCCCTGAGTTTTAGGGGCCCTAATCCTGATTCTGAAATTTCTGAAAATTCTAGGGTTTGTACAGAATTACTTGGGTGTCTTAATTAGGGTTTTCTAGTGGGTAATTTATAAATTAATATTATTCTTTTTTATTTCTAGAATAATGATTTTAAATTTATGGTTATTACAACTATTACCCCCTTAAAAGAAATTTCGTCCTCGAAATTTTTCAAATAAGAATATAACCTATCGCATAAGTAACAGAAACGGAACTGTCATAGCAGAGTTATTAACTTATATAACCAGAATCTCCTAAACACACATGTGTATCTGAAATTCATAACTAAGGTCATGACTATACTTGTCAATTACCTTATATATGTGCCCTAATGGTCCTCCTATAACGCATCTTAATAAAATATCTTACCGTACGAAAAGTCAATAGAGACTTACAGATATTTAGAGTGACTATTGGTACTGATATTTCCTACATAGATATGCTTAGTCATAGCTAAGATATATTCACATAAGGTAAAGCATAAATGACCGTAAACATAAACAAATGAACATATATCAAAGAGAAAGATTTACCGTTACTCGACTAAAATTCTATTGCGAGAATAGATTAGGGTATAGAGAACGAATTGATTCTTCAGATTCCCATGTTGCTTCGCGCTCAGAGTGATTTTTCCAGAGGATTTTAACAAACGAAATTACTTTCCTACGCAAAACCCTTTCTTGTCGATCTAAAATGGCTTCTGGCTCCTCTTCGTAGGACAAATCCTCGTGAATTGTAAGTAACGGATAACTAATGACATGAAGTGGATGATAATTATATCCTCTTAACGAGGAGACATGAAAAACGTTATGAACGTGAGAGAGTTGAGGCGGTAACGCCAGTCGATATGATACTTCTCCAACTCTTTCAAGGATTTCAAACGGACCGATGAAACGGGGACTAAGCTTCCCTTTAATTCCAAATCTACGAACGCCACGCCAAGGTGATACCTTTAAGAAAACGTGGTCGCCAATTTTAAATTCGAGTGGTCGTCTATCTTGATCTGCATAGCTCTTTTGTCTGCTCTGAGCTTCTTTCAGTTTTTCTCGTGCCATAGTGACTTTTTCATTTGTAATATGAACTAGTTCTGGCCCTTCAATAATCTTTTCTCCAACTTCATCCCAGCATATCGGTGCGCGACATTTCCGACCATACAAAAGCTCAAAAGGTGCCATGCCAATACTTGCTTGCCAACTATTGTTGTAAGCGAACTCAACAAGACATAGATATTCATCCTAGTTTCCAGACCATTCAAGTGCACATGCTCGGAGCATGTCTTTCAAGGTCTGAATCGTACGTTCTGACTGCCCATCTGTTTGTGGATGGAAAGCCGTACTAAACTTCAGGCGTGTACCCCAAGCTGCCTGAAAACCTTTCCAAAATCGTGAGGTGAAACGTGGGTCTCTATCGGAAACAATGGAAGATGGTGTGCCATGGAGTCGAATAATTTCTTGAAGAAATATTTCGGATAACTTATTAACTGAAAATCCTTGTTGAATTGGTAGAAAATGTGCTGACTTCGACAATCTATCAACAACAACCCATACAACATCATTCTTCTTGAATGTCTTAGGTAAACCAGTAACAAAATCCATTGTGATCTCATCCCACTTCCATATGGGAATATCCAATGGCTGCAACAGACCGCTTGCTCGTTTGTGTTCAATTTTCACTTGTTGGCAAGTGAGGCATTTACTTACATATCGTGCAACGTCTTCCTTCATGCCATTCCACCAAAAGTTCTGTCTTAAGTCTCGATACATCTTAGTAGATCCTGGGTGAATTGAAAATGGTGAGCTGTGTGCTTCGGCTAACAATGACTCACGAAGGCTGGAGTCATCGGGTACACAAAGTCTCTTACCGCACCAAATCACCCCATGATGGTCTATACGAAATTCAGATTGCTTACCCACCTCAAGATTTTGCACAATTGCCCAAAGTTCTCCATCTTGCTTTTATGCATCTTTGATCCGTGATATGAGGTCGGGTTCAATCTGCATTCTAGCTAGATATCCATCAGATTTACTATCCTGAAGCCAAATGTTCATTCTTTCGAGATCCCTCCTAATACGAGGCTGAATTTGTAAGCAAGATATAGTCCCAGAATTCTTTCGGCTCAACGCGTCAGCTACAACATTGGCTTTGCCTGGATGGTATTGAATATTTGCGTCGTAATCTTTTAAAAGTTCTAACCACCTTCTTTGCCTCATATTTAGCTCCTTCTGCGTAAATATGTATTTGAGGCTCTTGTGGTCGGTAAAGATGTCACAACTCTCACCATACAGATAGTGTCGCCAAATCTTAAGTGCAAAGACGACTGCGGCTAGTTCTAAATCATGTGTATGGTAGTTAACTTCATAAGGCTTTAACTGACGGGAGGCATAAGCGATAACCTTCCCATGTTGCATTAGCACACAACCTAATCCTTTCTTTGAGGCATCACTATAGACTTGGTAACCTCCTGATCCAGAAGGGAGAGCGAGTATCGGAGAGGATACGAGTCGTTTCTTCAATTCTTCAAAGCTTTTCTCTTGTTCCTCATTCCATGAGTACTTCACCCCTTTCCTTAGGAGTTTTGTGAGTGGTAAAGCAATTACCGAGAATCTTTCAACAAATCTTCGGTAATAGCCAGCAAGACCCAAGAAACTTCGTATTTCGGTAACAGAAATGGGTCTTGGCCATTTTGTAATAGCTTCAACCTTTGTTGGGTCTACCATAATTCCCTCTGCTGATATGACATGTCCTAGAAATGCCACTTGGCTAAGCCAAAAATCACATTTGGAAAATTTAGCGTACAACTTCTCATGCCGCAAGGTTCCAAGAACTGCATGTAGATGTGCTTCATGCTCTTCACGACTCTTGGAATACACTAGAATGTCATCGATAAAGACAATAACGAATTTGTCTAGGAATTGGTGAAATACTCGATTCATCAAATCCATGAAGACTGCGGGTGCATTAGTTAGCCCAAAGGGCATAACCAAAAATTCATAATGACCATATCGAGTACGAAAGGCGGTCTTGGGAACATCATCATTCTTAATCTTTAGCTGATGACACCCGAACCTCAGGTCGATTTTTGAAAAGAATTGAGCCCCCTGAAGTTGATCAAAGAGATCATCAATACGAGGCAGAGGATACTGATTACGAATAGTAATCTTGTTCAGCTCTCGGTAGTCAATACATAAACGCATACTACCGTCTTTCTTCTTCACAAATAAGACCGGAGCACCCCAAGGTGAAACACTGGGTCTTATGAATCCTAGATCTAACAATTCTTGCAATTGTTCCTTCAACTCCTTCAGTTCCATTGGAGCCATACGGTGTGGAGCTTTAGAAATAGGTTCGGCACCAGGGATCAAGTCGATGGTGAATTCTACCTGACGGTCAGGTGGTAATCCCGGTAGTTCATCCGGAAATACATCAGGATATTCACGAACAACGGAGTGGTTATCGATACTCTTAACACTAGCAGAAGTATCCCTAATCGATGCTAGGAATCCAGCACAACCGTTTGATATGAATTTTCGAGCCTTAAGCGCAGAGATAATTTTAAGAGATTTATGAGCTTGAATTCCCTGATATATAATATCAGGATGATGAAGATCACCGAAAATGACACGGCGGAAATGACAATCTATAGTTACGCGATGTCGAGACAACCAATCTATCCCTAGAATAACATCAAAGTCACACATATGTATTGGAAATAGGTCTGCCTTACACACAATAGATTCAATACGGATCGGACAATCTTTATATACGTAAGTGATTACGGATGAATTTTCCATGGGAGTGGAAATGGTTAAAGTATGATTTAAGAGAGTTGGTCTTATCGGAAGGTACTTAGTAAACGAGAGGGATACTAAAGAATGAGTCGCTCCTGTATCGAATAACACATAGATACTATGTTTACCAAGCTGAAGGGTTCCCGACACAGTACCTGGGACATTAGCAGCATCGGTAGCAGAAAGTGCGAAAACTCTTCCTCCAACATTGGGTTGGTTATTCTTCTTAGTGTCTTTCTTAGTACATTCCTTAATCATGTGTCCAGTTTGGCCACATCTAAAGCATGCTCCTGTACTTCGGTGACATACGCCATGATGTCTCTTACCACAAGTATTACATAGAGGATATGTAATCTGATTCGGGTTTACTTGTTGATTCAGTGGTTGAGCTCTAATAGGTTCTGCATACAACTGAATCTGGTTTTGAGCAGGCCTCGGGTTTTGCGTTCTAGGTTGCCATGGACGTGCCTGATTTCCAGAGTTTTGATTTCCTTGCACTTTGCGGTCTTGATGCTGTGACGTAGTGGATGATTGGCCGATTTCCTGCTTAAATTGTCCTTCCCTATTTCTCTTCTTATTATCCCCAGTTCGAGATAAAAATTCTTTCCTTTCGAATTCAAAAGTTTTGATTGCATCAGCAACTTCGGTGATATCCTTAAATTTCATGTACATGATCGACTTCCGAATTCGATCATTGACTGCCCACTTGTATATACAAAAATTTACAGAATGAGCCGAATGCTCAGTACGGAATATTAGGCTCAAATAACAAATAACGCTTTATTTGGATGAAACTTGATGCAATTAACGAATTTTCATAATCATATCTTACGGATGTACCCATGAGCAAACTTAAAACGTGACAATACACAGGTAGCTACTCCTGCATAATTATCACATGAGATGGAGAATTGGCATACCCGTTATCCACCTCCTTACACTTAAATCCTAGGATCGATCCATACGCCTCCTAATAGCTTATATGTACCACACCTGTACTTAAGAGACGCCGTGAACTGATCTCTCCGTCACGGGTGGAGCACATGATGTCGATGCCGCAACAACATGCTCGTGGGACACTCCACGAGAAGCGATACTCAGGGTAACAGAGTACAAATGGTCTTATTCACATAACTTATAAAACTTATTTTCATAACAAAACGGAACATATATTGGAACATGCGATAATGAGTATAACATAATACTATCGCATGACATGAAAGCTAAATCAAATGATTAGAATAGGAATCGAACGGACTGTCAAATGAATCGATAATCAAAGACGTGAGGAGTTTTTAAAAGATATAGTAATTTAGTGGTTTATAACAATTTGAATATGAAGCAATAAAGAGTGGGGTAAGGATCCGTACCTTAAAAATTCCAAAGTGATGCTACCTTATGATAATATTTCGGATTTATACGGGCAGAGTTTAGACTACTGATTAGTCTTTTAACCTAATTTAAATAACATGCACACAACTAGGTTAGTAACTTAATACAGCATTTATGATAACTCACGAGATCAACCCTCACAACGAATGACAAAGTGCTATGCTTAAACATCCATCGGATTCACAACGAAGGACAGAGTCTTCCCCGAATTCGGGTGGCACTCAACATCCGGTCGAAATCACGACTAATGACAAAGCATCACCCTAATGTGGGCAGCACTTAAACATCCATTGAGTACATTGATCGATCGGACAATGAATCGTAATAGCGATCGAGTTAATACCCTGATTGCAGCACCCTGCTATACTTAATTAGTGTTTCGTGTGTGTTAATTGAAGTAAACAGACGATAACTCGAAGTATAATACGAATTCTTTCGTCATTTCAGCGCCCAGATTCAAGTGCCAATGTCCTCTATTTATAGTCGAATTTTGCCCTTGCTTACGGACCGTAACAAATAATGCTTACGGTCCGTAAGGGTCATGAATTTCGTATATGGTGGCCACGTGTGGGACTAGCCTAGGTGAGTCGACAGTTTTTAAAATTTCAACTTCGGCCGCAAGTTATTAGGATAATTGTCAAGTGAGGAATACCCCCCCCCCCTGAGTTTTAGGGGCCCTAATCCTGATTCTGAAATTTCTGAAAATTCTAGGGTTTGTACAGAATTACTTGGGTGTCTTAATTAGGGTTTTCTAGTGGGTAATTTATAAATTATTATTATTCTTTTTATTTCTAGAATAATGATTTTAAATTTATGGTTATTACATCGGCACCGGAATCAGAACCTTACAAACGAAATCACAAGACACATATATATAGGCAGAGTCATTTCATATGAAACTGTTCATACGAAATGAACTTGTCATTTTGTACGAAATAGCTATTGCTATTTCGTGCGAAATGCACATGTCTCATTTCGTGCGAAATCAACACAACCCATATTTTTCACATTTTCCGGTACTACGTGCCCTGATCTTTCTACACTTTTACAAGACTCGATATAAGACGAAGTCGACAGACATATGCACTAACAGACTCCCCCTTGGATGTCGACGAGTCTTCAGTACTAGACTTCAGAATGTCGAGTCTTCAATCTTTATCAGTCTACGTGCTCTCTTCCAAAGTATTCTCCATTGTAAGCATTCTCAATATATTCTCTCCTCTTTCTTTCTCTATCTCTTTCAGAATTACAACCTGGCTTTATTCTCTCTTGATCAGGTCTCTTGATTCATTAAGCTTTTCACAGGTTCAAAAACGTCTCCTGGCTCTCCATAGCAACAGGATCTGAAACCTAGCTTTATCATCTTCAGACTCCCCCTTTCAATCAGCTGGGATTGTAGCTTGGCTTTTTGTAGCAACAGAATCCTCAGATATCGGAGCCTGGATAACCTGCACAAATCTCTACCCAAAAATAAATTTCACACATTTAAAAATTTGACAAATTTAATCTCTACTTACCACATGAAGAAACAATTTCAAACCATCACTTGAACATATCATCTAACAAGATTTAACATATTAAAATCTCTGATGACTACTAATAAAAAATCTTTTCACACATACTAACCCAAACCTGTTCATCATGTTTAGCACTCGGAATTTTGAAAATCAGCTCTCCAACATCAGTTATCAAAAATCTTTTTGTATTTTCAAAAAAAATATGCTAAAACACACTGAAAATATTTTTGGATTTTTTTTTTAAATATTTTCAAACAATATTTTTGTGAATTTGTGTAAGAGGATCATATCAGTTTTTGAAACCAATCACTAGCATCGTTAAGCTTTAAACGTTTTAAGTTCTAAACGATTCACTTAGATTGTCAGTATACTGATCCACTTAAATTTTCACACAAAGTTCAACTGTTTCGAGATACGAGATTAATGTTTTAAAGACTTAAACTTATTCGCGTGTCCCACCTCATAATATACTCCCATATCCAGACTCCTATATTCAGTCTTACAGGTGAATGTACACTAGTGATATCTGTAAAGGGGTTAAATGCGAAGCCATGAGAGCTCAGGCTATTGCTTCCACAAAATCAGAGAGATGATGGTTCGCTTTTTCGGTGGGTTCCCTTTAGAGAATCTTTTATTTTCAACAGCAAATGATTAGCATTTTGCAATGTTTCATCATTTTTATGCTGAGGGCGAGCTTTAAGAATAAAGCGATGCAAAGTATTATACGAGGACTAGGCTATTGCTCCCGCAAAATCAGAAGTCCAGGTATAATACCCCAGATATCACCACGCACAAAGACCTAGTATGTCAGAAATAGAAAGCCCTTCAAACAAGATTTTGGGGGTTACCCATATATCCGAGAGATGTTCCCCACGAGAAAAGTAAGTTTGATAATTAGGTTTATATCTCGACAACAATCTACTAAGCGTGTAAAAACCTACTGGCACAACATCAGTGAGACCGTTTATCACATTTTGACTTTCCAATTCTTTAGCATGCTGTGATAGTCCACTGATGTACTATCATTTCCACTTTTTCTCAACAAAACTCATTTTTGAATTTTATCATGTTTTTTACTTTTTCAAATTTTCAATGTTTTTGGTTTTTGGATTTTCAAATTTATTACTCCCCCTAAAATTCAAAACCATTTAAAGAAAGTTTGAAAACAAACTGTACAAATAAAGTGACAACTGTTGTGAATTGCTTCAATTCGCCATCCACTTGGCATAAACAATCAGAACTCCCCCTTACAACAAACTATTTTCCCATTATGATTTCAAAACACTTAAGTTTGTTTTAATCAAATGGTTTTTTCTAAAAATAAGTTTTGTTGATTTTACCACTTGTAGGAATGGGGATTAATTCATCACTTTGTTTTTTCAACCTTTTGAATGAAAGTTAAATCAAGTTCAACTTAATGACTTTGATTAACCACTTGTAAGTGAAAACCTTCTCCAACCACTTGTAGGTTCTCATCACCAATACCACTTGTAAAATGAAATATAGCAATTTTAAGAAAACTATCACTTGTATATCGAAATCACTTTCGTGAATTTCTCAAGAAAGATGCCGATTCCTACTCCACAATTACCAACCTGGGAGTTCAGGCAAGTCAGGTTGTTCAGTTATCGAGATTCTCCCAAGCCTGACGGTCTTTGGGAGATTTCGAGTTATCAACACTCGGTTTCTTTGTTTTCTTCTCATAAAATTCCTTTACCCCTTTGACTTTCCCATCAATCATTTTTTCAAAAATATGTTTCACTTTGGGGTTAAAGACCTTTTCAATATCAAATTCTTTCTTTTCAACAAAAAATTGATTTGAAATCTCAATTTTTCCAACTTTTTGCTTAAAATTCTCAGCCCGCAATGGTGGGAAGTTTGCATCATCCATTGGTGGAACTGATTTTTCAACTTTTGATTCAATTTGTGGCTCCTCTGACTTTGTGGAATCAGATTCATCACCAGAAAATAGCTCCTCTGATTTTGACGAATCAGAATCATTGCTAGAACTATCATCTGATTTCTTAACAACCCACTTGTGGTTATCAAGATTCACCTTTCTTCTGTAAAAACTTTTTGAACACTCACCAACCTCAAACTTTGAATTTTTGAAAACTTTAAATTGTTTGGTTGGTGGTTCATTCTCAACTATCTTTTCTTTGAGTTTATCAGAGACTCCCTGTTTTGTTTGGATTGCCTTTGGACAATTTCTGGCAATGTGACCAACTGTTTTGCATTGTAAACAAGCTCCAGTCTCCATCTTCTTCTGAGCTGCTTCATTGTGACAACCCGCACCAAACCAGGTATCCGTACGAATTAATTAATATTTAATTAATGCTTAATTACTGTGCTTGGTTACAATTGTGGTTAAACTGATTCTTGATTTCTGATACATACATATACATGCATCATACCCTATTACTGTCACTGCATTATTTACACAGAACTATAGTGACAAACTTGATGCACAAAAGCACAGTTAGCACAATAAACGGATAACCAAGTAAACATGCTGACATAGCCAGCACTAGACAGACACTGTCTCTGAGGCCAGTATGAGCCGGGAATAGTTTACTACACTAGTAGGGAGTGTAGGGAGGTGAGGATTGTTAAACTGCGTCACTAGGTGATAGTTATAGTGACCGGATGTGCCTAAAACATGCTTTAACTACAAAATCCTGCACTTTATTACAAAATTCAGCATTTAAGTTAACTAGTAAAGTGAAAAAACATGGGAAAACGATACTAGACCCTTTCCAAAGTGTCGGGAAATTATTGTGTCACTAAAAATAATATTAAAGATACTTTAAAGCTTTATCTGACACTTTAACGGATTAATATCCAACTGAACAACCGGACTTTACCCGGAACATAAAAATATTGTCTATGACATTGTTTTTTCTTTTCTGAGCCAGTTAGGGTCCCCGAACACCCTAACACCCGTTATATTTCATAACACACTAATAACTTGTTTAAAGTTCCTAACTAAACAAACTAACACTTAACTATATCATTGAAATCAAACTATGAAACCCCCCCCCCCTTCAACCGAATCGGTTCCCCTAGGGAACACATACCCTTACACTTTGATTATTTTATTAATCTATGTTCCATATCTAACCTACACATTATCCCATGGTTAACATAGTTGGATGGTTTATAAGAATGTACAAGGGGTTACCATTTTCATTCACATCAACACTTAGCAAAATTTCACTCTCTCTCCCTCTCCTCTTGAAGCTCAGCCGAACACCATCACCATTACCCAACCATCATTCCAATTTTGTTCAACCATTTTACTTACATACCAAGGTGCAAGAGTTCATACAAGGAGGCTCGGTGCTTACGGAATCACAAGGACCTTTCTACATCGCTTTTATCCACCTAGTTTTCGCTTTGATTCTTCCCTAGCCTTGAGCTAGTTGTAAGTGATTCCAGACACCCTCTTGATCTTGTCTAAGGTGGTTAATAAGAGATTTAACGGATAAAAATCGAGAACACTTAAGATCAAAACCTAAAGTCTTGTAAGAATGATGAACTTGATGGGTAAAGAGTAAATAATGGTGTAAAACTTGTGAATCTTGTTTAGTTATGGCTATTTTATGTTGTTGGATGCTAGTAGTGGAACGGATCGTCATCTAACCACGCTAGGTCATGTTCATAGAACATGAACTAGCAATATGTTAAGTGTAGAAGATACAAGATGACAAACCCTTCCATACATAGACATGAACTTGTGTAAAAATAGTTTTTTTTCTTGTAAAATAAAGTTCTAAACTAGTAGATCTAAAGATCTACAAGTGGTATTTTCGAAGAACCATGAAAAATATGCAAGTCTTATTTTAAGCCGGATCTTTAATAAACTAAAGATGTTTTTGTGAACAAACAAGTGTGTAAACACTTGTCTAACAAAAGGATTTAACAAAGAAATATTTCCGTAATTTTTTACTAGAAGTTGTAAGATTACATCTTCTTTAAAAATAAAGTTTTTCAGGAAACCGATTCATTTTTAAAGATAGAAAGATCTACTAAAAATGTTGGAAAGATTCTACATACTTTTACACAACTTACAAGTTCATGCGTTCGCGATTTATACTTATTTTTTTTACTAGTTGATGTTTGAAAGTTGTGTTTTGGATGATTGGAAAATTGTTGGTTGAATTTTTAAAAGAAAATGATACGCTTGTAAGCGTGGCCACCTCCAGTTATAGAGGAAACTCTGGCGAAATTTTTCCAGAAAATAACACTTAGAATATTTTTGCGACAAGTGTTATGAATATATTTTTGACTTGTTTTCCAAACAAACTTCGCCATGATTTTTATTGCAAGGTAACCAAGTGTCGGAGGTGTAATCCTCGTAAATAAAACTTGCTAAATATATATTTCGTAGTAAAAAGCTTGCGTGATTTTATGATTATTTTGCGAACTGCACATATATTATTTTTAGAGTAAAAATAATATAACTGGAATACATTGTGAAAACACGACTCCAAAATAATACCAACGCCTTCACAAACAAATATTTAAGCTACACCGGTATTATTATTACCACGCGAACTGTAAAATGTAACTTACGTATTTTTCGGAAAATACTCTTAAATGCGTATTTTGATAAAAGTATTATTTTGAAGATTGTATGGAATAAAATATAATATTTTTGGGAAAAATATGTATATTTTGGAGATAGAATATTTTAGACAAATGAAGAAAAATATATTTTATTAGGTGAGACTTAATACTATATTTTGAGATTACGAAAACGCACATGTATTAAAACCCACATCCTTGGGAAGGAATATAACTATAAATAATTACGAAGTGTAAATACGAAATAGTTGCCTAACTATTTCCCAAAAACGTTAAACCTTAAGCCAAGGCACGGCCGTCCGTCTAATAGAAGTTAGTACGTGTAGGTCGTCACACATCAGGTTGATTGGGAGATACTATTTCGAGACGCACTTCGGTGAGTTCATGCCCCCCTTTTCTCTTAACTGTTTTCAGTTTTTATACTTCGGGGGTGAAATACATGTTACGATTATTACGAACTTTTACTTACATGGTATGGTTAGCGTAAGGAGGGTTACTACTTAGATCATGTGAGTGGGTAGGCGGGAACTGGAGGCCATTAATCCTCATGGTAGGACCGAGGGTCTTTAGCGGTAGATCTATCTGGGTGTAGCGAGCCCAACCCCAGGCCCAACAGTACGGACCTCGGGGTGACTTGGTACCCGACGCAAAAATCTGCTAGGTTTGAGTCTTCCTACAGCACTTCACACATACCATTGGCTTTGCAACCCAATGGTGATCTCTTTTTCCTTAATTGCTACATACCAGGGAGTTTTATACATACTTACAACATTTTCAAATGTTTGTACATACTCACTTACACATGAACTCGCTCAACTTTATGTTGACTTTTCAAACTACATGTATTTCAGGAAACTAACGGATCTGGCACGGTATGCACGTATTTTCAAGCTGCGTTTGAATAAAGAAGTCATCCAGGGTTTAGAAGGTGTAACCTCTTCCTGGACGGGTTACATATCTCTAAACCTAGTATTGTTTAAAGTCTTTTGCTAAGTCTTTATAAATTCAATTAAATCAAGTTAAGGTTTGTAACTTATTTTGTGATTATTGAAAATGAGATTTTTCTAACTTTATTAATGGATGAATATGTCATGTTTTTATCATATAGTATAGTTATGATTGTTGCTATGGTATTAAGAAGTCACACCAATTAAACCCACGCTTCCGCAAAGCCAGGGTGTGACATTCATTCTTCATTTCCTCTTGCTTCTTCGCAAGGAATTCTTTGTTTGTTTGCTTTCTGAACAATTTCTCTTTTTCTTCTTCTTCTGATGATATCCCTGAACCAAATACAGTTTTTGGTTTATAAGTTTTTTCATTTTTATGATTTTTCGGTGGAATAAAGCCAAGACCTTTCCTTTTGAAATTACCGTTATGGTTTGGTTTCTTTTGAAAACCAGAACCAGAACTGTAACGTTTTTCTTGTTTTCTCTTTGTTGTACTCTTGAGGTGTATTTTTTAGGTTTTTCAGAAAGATTTACATCTTTTATTTCAGAAATATTAATTTCTGTTAGTTTAAAAATCTTTTTAATCATTTCAGTTTTAACACCTCTTATTGGAAATTCTTCATCAGAATATAATTTGTCAGAATCATTCAAAATATAAGCAACTTTGAATGTTTCATCATTCAAATTAGATTTTGATAACATAAATTCTTTATTATAAACCCGTTTGTCCTTTTTGACTGTTGGGCTTGACGTTTCAGACTTTGACTCTGAATTTAACTCCGACTTTGACTCCTCAGTTTCATCTTTATCCAACACCTGATCGACCACTTTCTTTATTAACTCAGACTCATGATCAGTGTCAGACGATGTGAAAGTAACATCAATGTTATCTGGTAAATTTTCTGAAGACTCAGACTCCCACTGTAAGTTGGTTGCCTTTTTGACTCTTTCTGAATTAGGATTTCGTGGAGAATATCCATTTTCAAGCAGAGGTGGACAATTTGTATAACTGGCACTATGTTTCTTACCAGAATTCTTTTCTTCAATATCCTCTTCTTCAAATGCCTTCATGCCTTCAACTGTTGGATAAATCCTGTCAATAACATAAGAAGTACATGAGTAACTTTTTAACAACCTGTTTACCCTTTCAGTTTCTATCCTCTAGGTTTTTAGTTTCTGTTCCAACACAGCACATTTCTCAATGTAATTATTGATGATTTTCTGCTTTGTCATGAAAGCTCCTTGAAGTGTCTTCATAGCTATTGGTTGCCCACTGCTTGATTGATTGTATTGATTCATGGCTTTGTTTAGAACATCATAGGATTCTTTCAATCTGTTCATGTTATGAATCAAAGTACTGTTTTGCTTCTTCACTGTTTCGCAGGTTTCACATTTCCCCGGAATCTTTTGTGCATCAGCTTTTGCTTCAACCGTGAAAGCTGGAACTTCTTTTACCCTTTTCTTTATCACAGGAACTTCTTCATCATCACTGCTAACTTGTTTTTTAACTTTCTTCTTTTTCACTCGAACTTTTCCATCATCACTGTCATCACTCTCTTCTAGCATTCTTATCACTGTCATCACTCTCTTCTAGCATTCTTAAGTGCTCTTCCATTCTTTTTGCATAATAATCATCATTATCACTATCTTCATCAACACGAGCAATAAAAGCTTTATGATCTGAAGTTTTATTAGGATCAAAATCATCCCAACTAAAACCTTTTGGTAGCCTTTCATCATCTTGATCTATCAAACATGCTTTACTACAACTGAAATGTATTTGTCCCAGCTGAATCCTTTTGATGATCCTTGATTGACACAATAAGCTTTCTTTGATTCTTCAATTTCCTTCCTAGCATGTGCAGTTTGTAACGATTGTTGTTGATGTGGCTGTTGAGTAACTTGATGATAAATTGCTTTTCTATAATAATCATTGTTGTTGAAAGGATTTTGAGCTCCACTTGCTTCGCGGTTTGTGCATTCTCGCTTGAAATGCCCTTTTTCCCTGCAACGAAAACAAGTAACTTTAGATTTATCAAAACCTAAAGTAGAAATATTTGCATCACGGAAGTCATCTCTTCCTGTGATCTGTTTGAATTTCTCAGCTCTTCTAAACACACTTTCCAAACACCACTTTATATCCATTAATTCCATCTCCTCAGCATCAATCTGATCGTAATCCTCTTTTGTCAACATTGGATTTCCGATCTTACCTGCAACTAAACTCTTATATGATTCTAACACAGTCCCTAACAAAGACATGTGACCTTTTGCAACCTCTTCTGAGAAATTTTGACCATTCTCAAGATTTAATACCATGTTGCATTGTAACATCTTGCCATTCTTGATTGCTAAAAAAATTGGATTAAATGATGGATATGAAGAAAATCCAATTTTGTTGTTTGATCCTTGAGATGACCCTCCAGAAGAACTTTTAACATTGAATGCAGTTTCAATCTTTGGTGACATGTTGGTCTTATCACTTATACCTCCTTTGTAATATAAACCAATATCCTGTTCACCATCAAAATCTTTCATTCTTGAGACCTTCCGTTGTTCCATCTCTTGAGCTTCAAGTTTTTCAATAAACTTACCCAGTGTCAAATTTCCAAAATCTTTCTTATTTCTCAACATCATAAGATATGTGCCCCAAACCTCATGTGGCAACGCATCAGCCAATTTTTCAATCAATTCTTCATTCTCTTTTGTGATGCTCAACCTCTTCATGTTAACTATCAAATTGCAATATCTTTCTATGATCTGTTTGGTGCTTTCAGTTCTTAAACCACGAAATAGATCAAATTCCTTTTTCAAAAGCGATTTTTTGTTCTTGATCATTTCTTTACTTCCAACAAACTTTGATTTTAATGCTTTCCAAATTGAATATGAACTTCCATTGTGTTGCAATAAAACCAAGATATCTTCCTTAACAGCTTGATGCAATAAACTAGTCATCATTTTTCATCTTTGTATTTCTTTTTCTCCTCAGCACTTAGATTTTTAATAGCAATAACCTCTTCATCATCATTCACTAGTCTAACATATTTTGTTTCAACACGTACCCAAGCATCCAAGTAATTTGCTTGAACCCAATTTTTGAATCGCTCCTCCCATCCCTTATACTCCTCAATATTCATGAGCTTTGGCGGTTTTTGCATGGTGCCCGTTTCATTTTCTAACATTGTGTTCTGTGCAATAGTCATCGGAGTAGCAAAGGCGTTGTAAAACTCTTCTTCCATGATTCGGTTACAAAAATTTCACAAACTTAGCTTTCAAACGAAATAACTTTCACACGAAATAGTCCTTCAAGCGAAATGGATCTGGTACGATATGCCTTTTCACACGAAATGATGATTTCGTGTGAGATGGTCAAGCAAAATGACAACTTTGGTGTGAAATAAGTGATTTCGTACGAAATGGGGTGATTTAGTGTGAAACAGAATCAAAACCTGCTATTCCGTGCGAAATGAACCTGAAATAAGTGATTTCGTGCGAAATGAAATACTCAATTCGTGCGAAATGCTGCTGATGTCATCATGTCGGTCAAGTTTTTGTCAAACTGATCAAGTTTTAGTTCGATTTTAGGTCTGAAACTTTCAAGGCTTTGTTAAAACACAGTTACGCATATAATGTGAGAAAATCAAGCCATTTTATCCGTGTGAACTTGTTTAATTTCAAAAAGAAGTGTAGAAAACAGAATTTTCAGCTGAAATGGTAAGAACTCTTCCTCCTGAGCTCTGATACCACTTGTATGATCGTTTGTACGACCAAAACGAGTCGTTCAGAAGAGTTCTATCCAATACGAGAGGCGAAATTCAATCGTATCGAAGGTATTTCAGCTGATTTACACAAGAATCACTTTAAACTGTCTCTTATATTGAAAACACAAAGTTTTACAGGCTGGAGACACTTCGGCACCGGAATCAGAACCTTACAAACGAAATCACAAGACACATATATATAGGCAGAGTCATTTCGTACGAAACTGTTCATACGAAATGAACTTGTCATTTCGTACGAAATAGCTATTGCTATTTCGTTCGAAATGCACATGTCTAATTTCGTGCGAAATCAACACAACCCATATTTTTCACATTTTTCGGTACTACGTGCCCTGATCTTTCTACACTATTACAAGACTCGATATAAGACGAAGTCGACAGACATATGCACTAACAAACCCGAACTTTCAAGGTTAGTCTCGTGATTCTATTTCTCATTGTTTCTCTTTCGCATCCTCGCTATGATAAACGTGTCCAACATCCTTGCTTCGATAAATGGTTTAACGTAAACGTAAATTGGTATGATTGAGTGTATGTTACTTTAAGTATCTTTTTGTTGATTTAAGTTGTTAGACTATATTTATTGATCTGTTGGGCCTATCCATACACCTCCTCCTTCAAATAATACACCCTTTGATCCATATGGAATCTCATCGGCCCAAGGTTAAGCCCAAACCACCTCCGGACTTCATATTAGGCGGCATGCATATTTTATATATTGGACCTCAAACCTAATCGAAACACATACATACTTTGAGACTACTTGGACTCTTGTGACCAATCGGTTCCCTCTTGTTTTTTACCCACACACTGTAACAGGCCCAAATCCAAACCAGCTCATGTGTTATGTGTAACCAGCCCATGTGTTATGTGTATATGATTAGGGAAGTATTATGTTACGTATAATCTGGGAATCAAGTAGCAAACCCTAGTCTCTTGTTAACGGCAACAGGAAGGAAAGGAGAACCAGTTTAGTCGCAACCCCCCCTTGTGTGTTAACTAGCTATATCTTCTTGTTTCGTTCGTCGGGTTAGTATATTTATCCTTGTTTCACTTATGTATATATATATATGTGCCGTATGATATCGATATATATATGAAATCAAACTGTAATCTTCTGGTCCGATGTGTTCTTTTCGTTACTGTTAGTTGTTTGGTTGCTGTACACCTTGTTTAATAATGATAGAACTTTATAAGAAAGAAACAATCAATAATTGGGCCGATGATCACAGATGGTTTCGATAATCTAGATACTCTAACCAGGATGTTCATTAATAATAAGGAATATTATGTGTAATGAGCCATGCTAGGATGTGCGGATATAATGAAATTGAAACCTGATTAAATAAAGAATTAGATTGGCATGTTTGCATGATAACCACATATTAATTAGATGATTATTGGGTTATAAAGGAATGATATGTTAAACAATGCTTGCTTTGATTCAATTAGATAGTTACTGTTGGTGATGATAATGTTACATGTTAGATTATAATGTGTGGCGAACATAAATTATATGAATTAGTAATATTTGGAGTATTGTTTTGGGTATTATATGTTAATCGGACCACTCTAGCAATTAAAGCATAAATGAAACTGGATTGGGCTGGCCAGCTCCTTAAATATATGCTAAGTTGGGTTGTTACCTTGGATAGATGTGTTGTTGGGCCTGTAAGGACTTGTGACCCACACAGACATCTTGTGTGCATTTGTAAGTGGGCTGGAAATCAAATGGACTGCAGCTGGGCTGCACAAACAAAAGATCCATCTAATGTTAAATGGGCCGCATGACACCGTCCGCGTATTGGATCGTATAACCGAGTAGGCTGTACACTTCATTGGGCTTGAACCATATGGGCTGCACATGTTTAATAGTTGGGCTTGAAGTGTATGCGAGTAAATTATGTATGTATGTATGTATGTAGTATGTTTGAGCTATTACATGTTAAGCGATTATTCGATGGCACTAGGTGAATGGATTAACTGTCATGACTTGAGTTACATGTGTGCGTTACATGTACAATAAATGTGCTTTATGTGAACAATGGATACGTGATATATGTGAACAACGTGAATGTAAAGTGATTTCATGTACATGAACATCATAGGCTTTGACTGATTAAGTGTGATCAAGTAACTAGTCATACCGAGCAAACCAAGGTGAGTTCACTGCTTTTTTTCCAAGCATGCATCCCAGGGAGGGACATCTGGTAAACGTTCCAGGGAGGAATGCTGGGTAATTGGGTTTGACTGGAATGTTAAACCTGGGTTGTTGGTTAATACACATCTATATCTATCACTCAAGTCCCTCCTACCAATTGTTGCCGGGGAGGCAACGGGGTTTTAGTTAGTAGCGCTACTTAGGTTTAGCACCCTCACACTGCACCGGGGAGGTCGGTGATGAACTAATGACCCCCATCTTGACCATTGCTTTGATAGAGGCAATGGGGTTTAGGGCAAATAATCTGGAGCCATCTGCGGTAAGCGTGTGATTAACAACAATGAATCTATGAAATGTTTTAATCTGGTAACTGGTATCTAAACACGTTAACAAAACTTTGAACTCACCAGCATTGTCTGATACACGTTTTTCTGCATGCTTGCAGGCCTTTAGGTACATGACATGGGAACTTGCTGTCTGGGATGCTGGAGTGGTCATGGGTCGAGATACATGGAAACAAGAGACAAGTCTAACGGTTTTCACACACTCGGTTTATGAATTTCTTAACTAATGTAATATGCTTCCGTTGAACGTTAAATAATGTTTTGTAACACTTCTTTTAATACTAAATGAAAATTTTATTTGGAATAATCGTTACAAGTTCAACATGATTGGTGGCTAGATCCTGGTACGTCACACGCCTCGCGGGGATTTCCGCAGGTGGTATTTTGGGGGTGCGACAATATTTGTGATGCTGAAATCCCAAAAAGATTTCAGACCCCCAACATGAAGATCTATGACGGAACTACGGATCCTGAAGAGCATATTGCCCACTTTAGGGAAAGGATGGAAATTAACCCTATCCCTCCGGATCTCAAGGAAGCATTCCTATGCAAGGGTTTTGGTTCTACCTTAACAGGATCGGCCTTAAAATGGCTCTTAAACGTTCCTCCTCATTCAATTACATCCTTTGCTCATTTAGTCAATTTATTTAATAGTCAATTTTCTTGCAGTCGAAGTTTTGAAAAACTAACCAGTGATCTCTACAGGATAACTCTAGGACCTCAGGAATCCTTGAGTGATTATGTGAATAAGTTTAGCTGGGAATCTCTTGATATCCCACATCTTGATGTTGCAACAGCTGTGCAGGCTTTCAAGATGGGATTGCAAAAAGATTCTCAATTTTACCAGGATCTTGTAATGAATCCCTGCAGGAACCTGGATGAAGCTCAGAACAGGGCTTTAAGATATATTCGACTGGAGGATGACAAAAAGATGCAAGAGAGGATGAACTCATCCACAACCTATGAGTCAACCAACAGGAAATCAAAATCCTCGTATAAACCATATCGCTCTAAGCCATATGGCAGGATTGACAGAAAGCAAGTGAATGCTGTTGAAGATGAGGATCCTGAGGAGTATCCTGAGTTGTCAGAATATTGTTTTTCTGTTAATATACCTAAACTGATGTATGCTATGCAGGGTTTAGGAGATAAAAATCTGATTGGAAGGATAAGTCCAAATGGTGTGCCTTCCATGAGGATTTCGGACATGTCACAGAGGATTGCATTGCTCTGAGGGAAGAAATAAGCTATCTCTTGAGCAAGGGATATCTGAAGGACCTCCTGGGAAGAAAGAAGAATAAGGATCAGGATACTAAGAAGGATCCTGAACGAGCAGCATCACCTCCTGCGGATGCCAAGATAATTAACTTCATTTCAGGAGGATCCAACATTTGCGGGACTTCTTATTCGGCAGCAAAAAGATATGCAAAGGAGGCTAAGGCAGAGAGAGGAGATAAGCCAACTAGGATGTCAACTCTCACGATTGATAAACTGATCACGTTCGATAGTGATGATAGGGATACTGTCCAGGATCCTCACCATGATGCTTTGGTAATAACTTTATATGTTGCTAACCATTTTATGCGCAGGATACTGGTGGATAATGGCAACTCCGTTAACATAATTCAGCTGGAAACACTGAAGAGGATGAATGTATCCCCAATGGATATTACTTCGAAATCCACTGTGCTTGTTGGGTACAGTGGAGAAGCAAGGAATATCGTGGGAGAGATAAAGTTGCCCGTGTATGTTGAAGGGGTTAACTCAATGCAACAATTTTGTGTCATGGACTCCTTATCCTGCTACAATATTATATTGGGTAGGCCATGGATCCATGATATGAAAGTTGTGCCATCGACCTATCATCAATGCATCAAGATCCCTACCCCTTGGGGAGTAGTCAAGGTGGAAAGCGATCAACAGGAAGCAAAGGAGTGTTACTCTTCTTCGATGAAATCCTCGACAAAGCCAAATGCAGCATAGCAATTAAAGATGCGGGCCCAGGATATCGTGAAGGCTTCAGAGCAGGATATAAAGAAAATTATCCTGGATCAGGATAATCCAAATATCTCAGTGCTCGTAGGAACCAATATCTCTCAGAATATTGAAAATCAATTGACTAACTTTTTGAAATGCAGGATGTCAACATTCGCATGGAAACATGAGGATATGATGGGGATTTCCAAGGATATTATAACCCACAATCTTGGAATCGATAGGTCTTTTAAGCCTATCCAACAGAAATGAAGGAAGTTTGCTCCAAGCGAAACACTATCATTCAGGAAGAGGTTGAAAGATTGTTGAAGAGCAAGATGATTAGGGAAGTTAAATTTCCCAAGTGGCTAGCAAATGTAGTTTGTGGTGCAAAAAAAATGGGAAATGGAGAGTTTGTGTGGATTACACAGACTTGAACAAAGCTTGTCCCAAAGACCCATTTCCTCTACCTCATATTGATTCAATGGTGGATGCTACTGTTGGCCACGAAATGTTAACCTTCATGAATGCCTCCTCAGGATTCCAGCAGATCCAAATGGAACGCTCGGATCAGGAGGATACTGCTTTTATGACACCAACAGGTATCTATTGTTATACTGCTATGCCTTTTGGTTTGAAAAATGTAGGTGCAACATACCAAAGATTGGTGAACATGATGTTTAAAGAAAAACTAGGGGACACCATGGAAGTATACATTGATGATATGGTGGTAAAATCTAAGAAGGCCGGGGATCATCTCCGGGATATTGAAGAAGCATTCGATATCCTAGCCCAGTACAATATGAAGCTAAATCCTGCCAAATGCCTTTATGGAGTGGGGGCAGGAAAGTTTTTGGGATACATGGTGACTAAAAGGGGGATCGAAGCAAGCCCAGAATAGATTAAAGCCATATTGGATATCAAGTCACCTTCAAACATGAAAGATGTACAAAGATTAACAGGGTGAGTAGCAGCATTAAACAGGTTTATATCAAGATCCTTCAAAAAATGCAAGGAATTCTACGATATCCTAAAGAAGAATAAGAAATTCGAATGGGGAGAGAAGCATGAAGCAGCCTTACAGGAACTAAATCGGTATCTCTCGACTGCACTCCTATTGATGAAGCCTGAGGATGGTGAACCATTATCCCTGTATCTTTCAGTATCAGGAAATGCGGTAAGCGTTGTCTAGGTAAAGGATCACGAAGGTCAGCAATATCCTGTTTACTATGTTAGCAAAAGTTTATTAGATGCTGAAACTAGATATTCTCATTTAGAAAAATTGATATTGGCCCTAGTTATGGCAACGAAAAAACTTAGATATTATTTTGAGACACATAGGATTCATGTTAAAACTAACTATCCTGTTAAAAATGTGCTTAGGAAACCCGAGATGTCAGGTAGGATGGCTAAGTGGTCAGTAAAATTAAGTGCCTATGATCTAGTATATGAACCTAGAAATGCCATAAAGTCTTAGGCTTTAGCTGAGTTTGTGGCAGATTTCAGTAGTGATATTCAAAATGACGTAGACTTAGAAGTTCAACAAATAGGAGAAACCTCGGAATCCTGGACATTATATACTGATGGTGCATTTAATGTAAGAAGTGTAGGTTTGGGTATACTACTAAAATCGCCACAGGGGGACATATTACCCCAGGCTATTAGATGTGAATTCTATGCCACTAATAATGAAGCAGAATACGAAGCTTTGATTGCAGGATTAGAGTTGGCCAGGAATATGAATATTAAGAGTTTACAAGTGTTTGTTGGTTCCTTGTTAATTACTAATCATTTTAATGGATCCTATGCAGTTAAAGGTGAGAAGTTAAACGAGTATCTCGAAATTCTCAAAAAATTAGAAGGATATTTCGATGTTTTTACACTTGAACAGGTACCAAGAGAGGATAATGCTGAAGCAGATGCCTTGGCAAATCTAGGATCATCAGTCAGGATACCGGAGGGAACCCAAATACCAATACTAAATATCCTGTATCCTACGATGGATCTTCTCAAATCTCAGGATAAGGAAGTAGCAAGTATCCAGGATCCTGATGATGTATATCCCGAGGAGGATCCTAAGTCCTGGACGGCTCCAATCATGAGATATCTCAAGGAAGGACACATTACAAAGGATGAGAATCCTAAGGCTTTTAGGATGAAGGTATCACGATTCACTATTATAAATGATGTTTCGTATAAGAAATCTCTTGCAGGACCATACCTGAGGTGCTTGGAGGATCCCGAAACTAAAGAAGTGCTTCAGGATATACACGAAGGAGATTGTGGTAACCATACTGGCGGCAGGTCGTTATTCTCAAAGGTATTAAGAACAGGATACTATTGTCCGACGATTTGAAAAGATGCTGCAGAATATGCCCGAAGATGTGATGCATGTCAAAGGCACAATAATATACTGCATCTACCTACTGAACCACTATATCCTATTGCTTCCCCTTGGCCATTCATGAAGTGGGGGATGGATATAGTAGGAAAATTGCCTAAAGCTCCAGGAGGAAAAGTCTTTATGCTGGCAATGACTGATTATTTCTCTAAATGGGTTGAAGCTGAGGCATTTGTTCAAGTTAGAGACCAAGAAGTAGTATCCTTCATAAAAAGGAATATCCTGACTAGGTTTGGAGTACCAGCTGAGATAATTTGTGACAATGGTTCTCAGTTTATAAGTAAAAGGACTACTGACTTTTGCAAGAGTTGGGGAATTAAAATGATTACATCAACACAAGTACATCCTCAAGCAAACGGACAAGCAGAATCCTCAAACAAGATAATTGTCAACAATTTGAAGAAGAGACTTGGAGCCAAGAAAGGAAGATGGGCAGAAGAATTACCCTTTGTTTATTGGGCTGATAGAACGACAGTAAAAAGTGCAACTGGCCAAACCCCATTTTCCTTAGTATTTGGAGCAGAAGCGGTAATCCCAACAGAAATGGTGATACCTACAGCAAGATCCAACCTCCGGGATCCTGAGTAGAATCCTGAAGCCCTATGCCGAGAATTGGATACTGTGGATGAGGTAAGTGTTAGGGGAGGATTTTCTACCAATTAGTGATCCTTATTCGTTATCCTAATTAATGATCCTTACTTCTGTGACAGATAGTGATCCTTAGAAGAGCTTCAGGACCAGGATCATGGATCACCTTAAGGATCCTCATACTAACGATTGTTTGTTTGTGTTTTGTATTACTTCGCAGGAGTAACAAGCTTGACTTGGTCTTGGCAACGTTACTATGGAATATTCCACGGGTATTTCGCACACGTTTGACTGGAAATGGATGTTGTGGAGAACGTGGGAGCTTGGCACAAAAGTCGGATAGTTTGTTATTGTAGCTAACTTCTATTTTTAAAGGGGTGACGAGCTAGAATTAGAAGACTTAGCCATTTTCAGCTACACACACTCTCATATAATCGCACTCTTGAAGCTCTCGACGAACACTTATTAGTTTTCACTCATTTTTACACATTTCACCATAATGATCCTTGTACCTAGCTCGTTACTATCCGAAGTTGTAAACATTTATTGATTTATTTGAGCTTGGTGATCAGTAGTTTCCATCACCCGGGGTTTTTTGTGCCGGAGATCAACTCTTGATCAAGGGCTTTTTCCCCGAATAAATCCTTGTGTCATTTTTGCAATTTACATTGAAGTGATCCTTGTCATTGTTCTACATTTTAAGCATCATACCCTGTAACAGAGAGTTTGGTTGCATTATCCTCATCAGATTTTTTGACCAAAACAGTTTGGCGCCCACCGTGGGGCAATTGGTGCTTCACTCTTAGAAAAATTCGTATTTCTGTGCTCATTTCAATTCACTGCAACCAAGCAAATGGCTTCCTCAGCGAAGAATGCTTCAAATTTGATGCCCTCATTCACTTCTTCACAAGGCGTTCCCCCTTTGCCTCCACCACCTTCTGGATCCCAGAAGAATGCTGCGAAGAAACCAACTCCCATTTTCTCAAAACCTCCAACTTCTTCTGCTTCTTACACTCCCACTACTAGTGACATGTTTACTTTGATTTTGCAGATGAAGGATCATATACAGCAACAGGATAAGACCAATGAAAGGATTCTCAAAGAAATCGGAGATCTCAAGAAACAAAAGAAAACGGCAGAGGATCATTCCCCACTGATGCCCAGATCTTTGAATTTTGATACTCCGGTGATTACTTCTCAGCCATCAGTGGTTCCAGATGTTCAATATGTGGGTGGACCAAAAGGAGTGCACTACGGAACAACAACAGTGACCCAGGCATCGGGTTCCTATTTCCAGCCAGCGGGATCCTATCCTCAGCATATGGGATCCCTCACGAATTCAGGAGGATATTCAGGAGCGCACCAGATTCAAGGATCCTCCTTTGTTCTAGGATCATCCCAGGTTCAAGGATCCTCCTTTGTTCCAGGATCATCCCAGGTTCAAGGATCCTCCTTTGTTCCGGGATCATCCCATGTTCAAGGATCCTCCTTTATTCCAGGATCATCCCAGGTTCAAGGATCCTCCTTTGTTCCAGGATCATCCCAGGTTCAAGGATCCTCCTTTGTTCCGGGATCATCCCAGGTTCAAGGATCCTCCTTTGTTCCAGGATCGTCCCAGTTTCAGGGGTCCTTCCAGATGCCAGGATCCTTGAGGAGTTTGCAAACAGGAAGTTCAGATGTCCATCAGGGAGATTTTATTCCAATGCAGACCAATGCTTCTACTGGTCCCTCGATCATTCCAGAGCCCCAACAATATGGATTAACATCCATTCTTCCTAATTTGAATCCAATGGGAGGTAACACTTTTAATAATTCTTATACTACTAACCATGGTCTTATGCAGGATCCAGGTATCAATCATGCCATGGCCAGAGAATTGCAAAAGCTAAAGGATATGATATCAAGTGTTCCAGGAGTGGTCAAACCTATCCCAGAGATTGCAGATGGGAGCCACAAGATATCTCGTTTTGCACCACCAATCTGTGATGCTGAGATACCCAAGAGGTTCCATGTCCCAACTATGAAACTGTATGATGGTTCGACGGATCCTGAAGAACACATAGCACAATACAGGGAGAGGATGGAGATCAATCCAATCCCAGAAAGGTTAAAGGAAGCATGCCTGTGCAAGGGATTTGGATCCACTCTTACTGGATCGGCTCTCAAATGGCTGCTAAGTCTTCCCCCCTACTCTATTACCTCATTTGCTAATCTAGTTAACCTGTTTAATAATCAGTTTTCTTGTAGTAGAAAATTTGAACGATTAACTAGTGATCTATATAGGATAACCCAGGGTCATAATGAATCATTAAGGGATTACATTACCAAATTCAGTAAAGAATCCTTAGACATTCCCAACTTAGATATAGCCACGGCTGTTGAGGCCTTTAAAATGGGATTGCTTAGGGATTCGTCATTCTATGATGATCTTGTTATGACACCATGCAGGAACTTAGATGAGGTAAGAACCCGAGCACTTAGGTTCATTCGGCTAGAGGATGACAAGAGGATCCAGGAGAGGTTAGCAGGATCCTCAAAGCAAGATAAGCAAGGATCCTCATTCAGGAACAACAAGTTCAGATCCTACAACAGATCTGATAACCAGAACGTGCATTCTGTTGATCAAGAAGAGGATGATGAGGATTATCCTCCAATTTCTGAATATTGTTTTTCTGTTGATAACAATGAACTAATCCTTGCGATGCAGAATCTAGGTGATAAAGCTAGATGGCCCAGAAAAAATGATAGGCCAGCTGCAACTAAGGATAAATCAAAGTGGTGTGCATACCATGAAGATTTTGGGCATCTCACAGAAGAATGCATTGCACTAAGAAAGGAAATTGGATACTTGTTGAGCAAGGGGCATCTAAAAGAATTGTTGGGAAGAAAAAAGTCAAGGACTCAGGATCCTGAAAGGATCCCTGAGAAGGCTCCAGCCCCTCCAGCAGATGCACAAGTAATAAACTTTATTTCTGGAGGATCAGACATTTGTGGCACATCCTTCTCAACAGCTAAAAGGCATGCAAAGGAAACTAAAATGGATAATGGAGAAAGACCCGTTCGAACATCAAGTGTCTCCGAAGGAAAAGTCATAACCTTTGATGAGGATGATCGTGTTGATATCCAGGATCCTCATCACGATGGTTTGGTTATTACTCTTTTCATTTCTAACCTTTTTGTCCGCAGGATCCTTATAGACGGAGGAAGCTCAGTGAACATTATCCAGCTTGATGTTCTAAAGAAGATGGGTATTCCCGGATCCGACATCATACCAAGATCCTCCGTGCTCGTGGGATTCAGTGGCGAAACTAAGAATACCCTGGGGGACATTAAACTCCCAATATATATTGAAGGCCTACACTCTTATCAAAAATTTTGTGTTATTGACTGTTTGTCTTGTTGTAATGTTATCCTTGGCAGGCCCTGGATACACGATATGAAGGCAGTCCCATCTACCTACCATCAATGTGTGAAGCTCCCTAGTCCTTGGGGAATAGTGAAGATTGATAGTGATCAGCAGGAGGCTAAGAATTGCTATACTTCATCGATGAAACCAGCCTCGAAGTCAAGGGAGCAATAGCAATCAAAGTAACCTCCAAGGGATGTCTTGGAGGCAAGAGAGCAGGATGTGGTAGAAGTCCTCATGGATCCTGATGATCCTGAATCCAAAATCTATATCGGATCAGGGATCCTTGGCGGTATGAAGGAAGACCTCATATCCTTCCTCAAAAGGAGAAAGACTACCTTTGCATGGAAACACGAAGACATGACTGGTATATCTAAAGATGTAATCACTCACAAACTTGGCATTGATAGGTCCTTCAAACCAATCCATCAAAGGAGAAGAAAGTTTGCACCGGAAAGGAATGCCATTATCCAAGAAGAGGTAGCGAAGTTGCTCCGGGCTTGAACGCTTTCGTTGCACCGGAAAGGAATGCCAATATCCAAGATGGTTGGCCAATGTGGTTGTTGTTCAAAAGAAAAACGGAAAGTGGAGGGTATGTGTCGATTTTACCGATTTAAATAAGGCATGTCCCAAGGATCCTTTCCCATTACCCCACATTGACTCCATGGTGGATGCAACTGCGGGTCATGAACTGTTAACTTTTATGGATGCTTCATCTGGATTTCAACAAATCCAAATGGAACCATCCGACCAAGAGGATACAGCCTTCATGACTCCAACTGGTATATACTGCTATATTGCTATGCCGTTCGGACTAAGAAATGCAGGTGCAACATATCAAAGGCTGGTGAATATGATGTTCAAGGATCAGATTGGACAAACTATGGAGGTTTACATAGATGATATGGTGGTAAAATCCATAAAAGCTGAGGATCACCTAAGGGACTTGGAGGAAGCATTCGATATCCTTGACAAATATAACATGAAACTTAATCCTTCAAAATGTCACTTTGGTGTTAAAGCAGGTAAATTCTTAGGATATATGGTGACAAAGAGAGGCATTGAAGCTAGCCCGGAACAAATCAAAGCAATAGTGAACATCAAATCTCCGGCCAATGCTAAGGATGTTCAAAGGCTAACAGGCAGGATAGCAGCTTTGAACAGATTTATATCCAAATCCTCAAAGAAGTGCAAAGAATTCTATGATATCCTAAGGAAGAACAAGAAATTTGAGTGGACTGAGAAGTGTTGGAACCTGAAGGTTTATTCATGTAGGTTAGTATAGTTTAAGGGTTGATTATGTACTTGTTTATTTTTCATGTTTTGGGTCGATTTTGTATGGGTTGGGCTAGTAGATTTGATGTCGCAATGGGCCTAATGTTTAGCCCAGTTGTTTTGTATTTAAACAAACCTCAACCTCTTGGTTGAGGTTGTTGGTCAGTTGTTTGGTTGTGACACAAGGGACACAAGGGAACCGATTTCAGTTGAAGTCTTGTATCAGTCTTTGCTTATCATTGAATGCAAGATTTCGGTTTGTGATTCATTTGTTATTCTTGTGTTGATTATTATTGTTTGTTCTTGAATCGACTTGTGATTGTTTTCCGCACCTTCACAAGTTAAAGATTGATATCATTGAAAGATCCTAACGGGTTTTACAATTGGTATCAGAGCCATTGAAGTCTTTCAAGGCTCGGTTTTGATATCATTCAGATTCAAGAACCTGTTTTGCTACTGATCCAGTTTTGTTGCTTGTTTTTGCAGTGAAAATTATTGCAATACTCAATCTGTTCTTGATCGAATCTTTAAAAATTGCTGATTTTGGTTTGTTGATTTCAGAAAAGGTGTTTGCTGAATTTTCGGAAAGTTGGTGTACAACAGATTCAAAGATTACGATATCTTTGAATTCTTGAAAGTGCTGAAAAATAGGGATTGCGAGTCAACAGATCTTATCTCTTATCTGTTTTGCAGGTTTCGACTCGCAACCATCATCGGTTTCGGCTCATCCTGTTTGATTTCGACTCGCAACCATCATCGGTTTCGGTTCATCCTGTTTGATTTCGACTCGCAACCATCATCAGTTTCGGTTCATCCTGTTTGATTTCGACTCGCAACCATCATCAGTTTCGGTTCATCCTGTTTGGTTTCGACTCGCAAACATTATCAGTTTCGACTCGCAACCATCATCAGTTTCGGCTCATCCTGTTTTGGTTTCGACTCGCAATCAATTACGGTTTCGAGTTGTTTGTTTTTTGGTTTCGACTCGCAACGACACTGATCACGAACTTTGGACCTGTTGACTATTTGGACTTAAAATTTAATTAATTAATTAACTGATTAATTAAACATGTCAACTAATAACGTTGAATTGGCTGCCCTTAATCACCAACAAGAATTGGACTCAAAGCTTGGAACCACAACACGCATTCCAAGGTTAACTGATGCAAATGATTTTCCCGAGTGGAAATGGCGCTTTGAACAGCACTTGAAGGTCAAAGATTATAAACTGTGGCGAAGCATCTTAAGAGGTCCAAGGGAGATTATGATGGAAAGTTCCACTGAACCAGGTGTTAAGGTAAAGAAACCTAGAGATCAATATACTGAAGATGATTTGCTTATTGTTGAAGAAGATGACCGAGCTCTTTCATACTTAACCATGGGTTTGGGTCCTGACATTGCTATTGGATTTCGCACCTGCAAATCTGCCAAAGAAGTGTGGGAATCATTGATCGATGTTTATGAAGGAAATGAAGATATGAAGGAGAGTCGAAGAAATCTGCTGCGACAAAATTTCAACAACTTCAATCATATTTATGGTGAAACTGTAGACAATCAAATTCAAAGGTTTGTGAAGTTAGTAACACAAATGCAAATGGAAGAAATTCATACATCAAATGCATCTACCAATAGACAGCTTCTTAATGCATTGCCAAAGAGTTGGGATCATCATGTCACCATGATCAAGAAAACTAAAGACCTCGCGAGATGCAGCCTGTCAGAGATGATCTCTCATATCAAAGCTTGTGAACTAGATGATAAACAAAGAGAAACCAATTACAAAAACAGCATGTTAGCTGCAGGTTTTTCTGTTGCTCCCACTTCATCAAACAACAATAACACAGCTTTGTTGTCTCAAGGAGGTTTTCAAATGTTTCGAAATGCTACTTCTGCTAAGACTGCTCCCACTTCAGCAAATGTCTATTGCTCAGGGTCCTCTAATCAAGTTGCTACTCCAGTTGCTCCCACTTCAAACGCTGGGAACGCCTCCACTGCTGCTTCCGCCTCCATTGCGAACAATGAGATGATAGCTTTCTTTACTAAACAGTCAAAAGAAAATTTGGATATCGCAGCCTCTGTTATCAATTGCTTGAACGCTTTCGTTGCCGGAAAAATTGATCCTCCGAAATGGTGTAGCGAGGATCTATATCAAATTCATCCTGATGACGTTGAAGAAATGGACATCACCTGGCAGATGGCAATGGCTGCTTTCAGGGCACAAAAGTTTATTAAAAAAACAGGGAAAAACAGGTGGGGCACTGCTTGGAATGGAGCTGCTAAGGTGCCTTTTAACTTGCGCTGTTACAATTGTCATGAGGAAGGACATTATGCTCGAAATTGCACAAAACCACTGATGAATAGAGAACAAACTCCTGCACAGCCCGTGACACCTAATCGAGAAAGAGCTCTTGTGACCACTGCTAGTATATCGGATGCTGCTGCTACTGGAAGCCCTCAACCGCAAGGATTAGCACAAGCCCTGGTGGTTCAGCCCAACATCAACTTTGATTGGACTTCTGAAATTGAGCGTCTGAACATCTCAGCTCCAGAAAATCAAGCTGCTTCAAATAACATTGCTTTCATGACCTCAAGTGATCAAAACTCTAAGCCCGAAGAAGAGACTTCAGCTGAAAACTTTGCTTTTATGACTCAAATTCTTTCAGCTCCTGTTAAAGGTCTCACCAAAGAAGAGGTACTTTCTGTTTTTTGTACTCCTGAGTGTAGGGAAAGGGTTGAAGTTTATAGAATACACAACGCTGAGCTCATTCAAGATTATCAAGACATAAAAAATAAAAATTTTACCTTATCGAAAAATGAGAAATTTTTTAAAGAAAAGATTGAGGCTCAGCGAAAAGACATCATCAAACTTAAGGATGATGTGAGTGTAAAAACAGCCCATTTCTTAGAAGCTCAAGAAAAGGTGTGTATTTTAACTAAGGAACTGGAAGATATTAGAGACAGATATCAAATTAATGAACTTAATATCAAGAAATTTGATTCTTCCAGCAAACTAGTTAAAAACCTGTGCGATCAACAGCTTGCGTACAAAGAAAATAAAGGGCGTGGTTTGGGTTATAATCAGACTCCTCCTCCATATAATGATAATTACACTCATCTGCCAATGACTGAGGAGGAGATGATGAATGAGAGTAACATGACTTATGGTTTTAAAACCAACAAGTCATATTCTCATGACACACAAGTTGAGAAACAGAAGTCTACTTCATTAAGTTTTGTTTCCAAAGGCTCAATTGATCCTAACGTTTCATCTTCATGTGCAGATGTTATTTCTGAAGTAAAGTGTGGAGATGTTCATGGGAGTGAACCAGTCGTTATTTCAAATATTTCTGAACCTTATTTTGAACCTTATTCTGAACCAACTGAATCTGACTTGGCTTTTAATCGTTCTTTATTTGCGTCGTTTTCTGCTTATGTTTCGTCTTGTGTTTCGTCTTGTGTTTCGTCTTGTGAGCCTGTTGTTTTGGGCAAAAATGATAATGTTTGTGTTGATAGTTTGAACAATAAGTGTGGTGATGATTGTTTTTCAGCTAATGTGTGTGATCCTAATGTTTCTAACGTTTCAGTTAATGAAAATGTTACAGGTGAGGTCCCTCAGGACGCATTCAGTGAAACCACTGAAACGACTTCTCAAGAAAATCAAGAGTATCCTGATTCTTCTTCTGAATCTGTCTCAGTGGGTGTCCCTAATGTTGAATCTAGTGGGACCCCATTGGAAACTGTAGTAGAAATTGAACCTGAATCAGTTTCACATGATAAATGCGTTGAGGAAATACATATAGATGAGACTTCTACATGTTCAGATAGTGAACCTGAGTTAGTCTCACATGACAAGTGCATTGAGAAAACGCATATTGATGAAACTTCTCCTTGTTCAAATACTGAATTGAAATTAAGTCACAAAGAAAAGGGAATTGATATAAGTGAGGAATCATTAGAAGAAAAATCACCAAAACGCTCAGAATAACCACAAGCTCAACATGTTCAGAAAACCAAAACGTCAAATCATTCAAAATCAAGCAAGTCGTGCAAAAATTTTCAAAATACTCACAAATTGAAGCGTCAAGCATGTTTTAATTGTGGCATTGCTGGTCACATTGCCAGAAATTGTGTTCAACTCCCAAGGGCATCGTACAAGAAAAGGTCAGTGCAAGATCAGAAGGTCATGTCTAACCGATATCGTTATTCAGAGTCAATGACGACTGAAAAGACTAAGACAATGAAAAACAACTATCGCAAGATTAAACCTTCTGATCAGGATTGGAATGCAGCCAAACGCAAAAATCAAAAACAACAAAATGATTTTCGAAGATCTCAACATAATGCTTTTGGTAACTACAATTCTAACTGGTCAAACAAGCATTGGAAACCTAAAGCTAAGGCCAAGCAATCCAATCCATCTCACACATGTCATCGAAACTCTGTATTTCAAAATACTTCAAAGTTTTTAAATAAAGAAAACTTAGTGTGGCAGAGAGTGACTTATATTGATGCATAAGGAAAACCCAGATCCACTATGGGCTGGGTTCCTAAATCTAACTAATCCCGCTAATCGTGCAGGAACAGCTGTGGAGGACTACCGTGCGCCTCTGGTACATGGATAGTGGTTGTTCCAGGCACATGACAGGAGACTTATCCCAACTGGAAAATGTCAAAGAATTTAATGGTGGATATGTCTCATTTGCGGGAGGAGATTCAGGCAGAATCACGTTAAAAGGAACTGTACGAAACGGCGTGTTAAGCTTCGAAAATGTTAATTATGTTCCAGAACTGAAACACAATCTGTTGAGCATTTCTCAGATTTGTGATCGAGGGAATTCAGTTCACTTTACAAAGAAAGGATGTCATGTTCTTAAACCTAGAATTGTCATTCCAGAAGACTGGTTCTTAATGTCAGCAGAGAGACGAGGAAACGCTTATGTGATTGATATGAACAAGAAACCGTGTGAAGAAATTACTTGCCTATTTTCAAAGATTTCAGAACATGATGGTCTACTGTGGCATCGTCGCCTTGGGCATGTGAACATGAAGAATTTGAACCGACTGGCAAAAGGTCAATTAGTGCGTGATCTTCCAATAAAAGACTTCATGTTGGTTGAAAAATGTGTTGCTTGTGCAAAAGGAAAAGCTCATCGAAAACCTCATAAGGCTAAACCAGCACCCTCGACGAAGGCCGTGCTTGAACTACTTCACATGGATCTTTTTGGTCCAGTGAATGTGTTGAGTATTGGCAAGAAAGCTTATTATCTTGTAATCGTCGATGATTATTCTCGCTACACCTGGGTATATTTTATCAGTCACAAAAATGAAACTGCAGTCTTGGTGAAACAATTTATCACTCTGGCTGAAAATCAAGCGAGTGCTAAGGTGAAGGTTATTCGATCTGATAATGGGACAGAATTCAAGAACGTTACTTTGGACACATTCTGTGCTGATAAGGGAATTGATCGTCAGTATAGTGCACCACGGACTCCTCAACAGAATGGAGTAGCTGAAAGAAGAAACCGTACTCTTATCGAGGCTGCACGAACTATGTTGGCTGACTCGAAGCTTCCTAGTTTCTTTTGGGCCGAAGCTGTTAGCACGGCTTGTTACGTCCAGAATCATGCTTTAGTAAACAAACGACATATGAAAACTCCATATGAGATTCTGGAAGGACGTAAACCTTCGGTTTCACACTTTCGCATCTTTGGTTGTCCATGTGTGTTACTACTTATGGACTCTAATGGAAAGTTTGAGGTCAAAGGGGACGAATGTTACTTTGTTGGATATGCTAAAGGGTCAGCCTATAGAGTATACAACAAGGTAACTAAAAAGGTCGTCGAGTCGTGCAACATTGAATGGCTCGAGGAAAATGCTACGGGCGCTAGAGTTGGACCAGATTGGTTATATGATTATGCTGAATTGTTTAAGTCATTTAACATTTTGTCAAGTGATTTTTCAGATGCAGGTGTGTCTATTCCAAAACAACCTCTGTCTTTTGAGGATACTAAAGATGAAGAACAGACAGAATGAAGCGTGAGACATCATACCATTGATCCGCCAGGAATGGTGTTTACACAGCATACTACGAGTCAACAAACGTCCCATCAATCCCCTGAAGGTGCTTCAAATAGTGGTTCTGCATTTAATGGTTCCGGATCTGCTCTATTTCCTGAACAAATTCCTGAAGATTGCATTATTACCACTCCATTCGTTCATAACACTGCAGCATCTAATGAGGGGGAGTCTAGCAACACCACCGCTGAAGACGAGACCGTACCTGACCTGGCAATACCCACAAGTGTTCAACGGAATCATCCTATAGAGAATGTGATTGGTCCTGTAAATGCAGGAGTTTTAACCAGGAGCCAATCAGGAACCATCAATACTTGTTTATATTCTTGCTACATTTCTCAAATCGAACCTAAAACTGTTGATATAGCTTTGCAGGAACCAGGCTGGGTAGATGCTATGCATGAAGAACTAAACCAGTTTGAGAAGCTTGGAGTATGGAAACTTGTCAAGTTGCCACAGGGAAAGCGCAAACTTGGAACTAGATGGGTTTTTCGAAACAAGCAAGATTCTGCAGGGGTTATTGTTCGAAATAAAGCAAGGCTGGTGGTTCAGGGATTTCGAAAAATAGAAGGCTTGGATTATGATGAAGTATATGCTCCGGTTGCCTGACTTGAAGCCATCCGGATTTTCTTAGCTTACGCGTCATATATGGGGTTCACTGTGTATCAGATGGACGTCAAGACAGCGTTTCTCTATGGGGATGTGAAGGAAGAAATTTTTGTTGAACAGCCACCAGGTTTCGTGCATCCAGATCATCCAGAATATGCCTACAAGCTAGATAAGGCATTGTATGGATTACACCAAGCGCCACGTGCTTGGTATGCCACACTAACTGAACATCTTCTGGCTCATGGGTATACACGTGGCACGATAGACCAGACTCTGTTTATCAAGAAGGTGGGCAAGGATCAGATCTTAGTTCAAATCTATGTTGATGATATTATTTTCGGATCTACAAGTGAGGAACTTTGCAAGGAGTTTGAGAGAGTTATGAAAAAGAAATTTGAAATGAGTGCTCTTGGAGAAATGACACTGTTTTTGGGTTTACAAGTCAAGCAGAATTCTCAAGGGATTCTTATCCATCAAGGGAAGTATGTGGATGATGTGCTAGCAAAATTTAAGTTTTCGGACGCAAAGCCTGCTGAAACACCAATGGCAGAGAGACCGCTATTGACTGAAGATGAAGAAGGATCTTCTGTGGATCAACGTCAGTATAGGTCTATGATCGGATCGTTGATGTATCTGACAGCTAGTCGTCCGGATATTATGTTTGCTGTCTGCAACTGTGCAAGATATCAGGCTAATCCTAAAACTTCTCATCTTACTGCTGTTAAACGAATCTTTCGGTACCTTAAAGGCCGACCTAGGTTTGGTCTGTGGTATCCGAGGGATTCCAATTTTGACTTGTTTGCTTTTTCTGATAGCAATTTTGGAGGTACTGATAGTGACAGGAAATCTACATCAGCTGGATGTCAGTTTCTGGGTGACAGGCTCATTTCTTGGCAATGCAAGAAACAACAAACGGTGGCGATTTCAACAGCTGAAGCTGAGTATGTTGCCGCTTCTGCATCTTGCTCTCAAGTGGTGAGGATGCAACATCAATTGCAGGACTACGGTTTGACTTATCTCAACACTACTATTTACTGCGATAATGATGCTGCAATACAAATTGTTAGAAATCCTATTTTTCACTCCAAAACCAAGCACATAGACATCAAAGTTCATTTTATTCGAGATTGCTTTGACAGAGGTCTTATTACACTTGAGCAAATCGACACAGATGCAAATGCTGCCGATTTGTTCACCAAACCTGTCAGCAGCTCAAAATTCAAAGTGCTTGTGGATTTTCTGAAAATGATCCGCTTTACTGACTGAGCATGTTTTTGTTTTTCGTAGGTAAATTTGTTCATAAAGTTTTCTATTCTTAGGTAGTTTTTATTTATGCTCAAATTTAGGGGGAGAAATTTTGAAAAATACAAAAACATTAAAAAATTCAAAAAGAGGTGTGGCATGACTGGGAAATGAAATGAATTTTCACATCATGGTTAAGGGCTGACTCATGTAAAACCAGTATCGAAATAGTTTGACTCTAGTACTGATATGCTGGTAGGCTCTATTCTTATGACTAGAAACATTGACTGTTTTGTTAAGAACTAAATTAGTACATGACCTCAGAAAAGAAAATCACTTGGAATTAGCTCTTTTCTATTTGAATGTCTGTATGTTGTCCTGATACACACAATTTTGGTCTGACTCTGAAATCTTCTCTGAAAAAGTCGTGTACCTCCTCTGCTGCATCCAGATACATGCTGACCTGGAGGTGCTAGGCAACGTCAGCTTCTGCTGCATCCAGATACATGCTGACCTAGCTGTACGTTGTCGCTCTGTAGATCAATTATACACCCGAAAGAGGCCCTCAAGTGCCCAAAAGAAACCCAAGAAACCTATATCAAATTGAGAAAAACTCATTTGATCTGTATATTATACCATCTCTGCAAAAGATCTATTCTGTTCTCTTCTCAACCTATTCCCAGTTAAGATTTCAGAGATCTGGATTGGACTTGTGAAATATGTGGTAGGGAAGCTACTTACATGATAGGGTGTGCTGTCTGTAATTCCGAGATTTGATTAGTATTTGTTTGGGTGTTCATTGTTAAGAAATCAAAACATGATAAAATTTGTTACAGGCAGTTATATGGAAAAGGTCTAGGAAGATGAGTTTAGGTGGACAAATATACTGGCAATCGTCTAGATCTTTCGGTAGTAGATCAGTGTTGATAAGTGAAGTCAAGCCCGAAACCTTGTGATTTGATCCCTGAGTATCTTTGCAAATTTCCTAATTTATTTTTGTAAATAATATTTTATTATTTAATTTTTGTTTTTTTAGGTTTTTGTTTTGTAAATTTTGCTCAGAAGGTTTAGCGGGTGTTTTTAAGTTAAATCTGAAATTAAATTTTTTATTAAAGGGTTTAAGTTGAGGTATAAATGGCAAATCTGTTAAGCCCAATCGTTAAGTCTCAAGCCCAAAAGTCAAGGGCCCATAATCAAAGTTGTGGTATAAATGGCTGGTTTCGAGTCGAAACCTAATTTATCACTCGAAACCAAGCCTCATTCTCTCTCAAGATTCCGGTGATATTTGAAGATTCCGACTTGTCTCCGGTTTCGACTCATAATCTGCGGTTTCGACTTGTTGATAATCAAGGTATTATGATATTATTATTCAAGTTTTTGCAGAAAATTATGAATATTTGAAGAAGCTCCGATGAAGATTTGAAGATTCCGGCTCACAATCAAGAAGCTCCGATGAAGATTTGAAGATTCTGACTCGCAATCAAGAACACTAAGATGAAGATCATATGATTGTGTGGTTGCGACTCAGACAACACAAGGACTCGAGACCAGTGGTTGCGAGTCGCAATCTCAAGATTGCGACTCATGGTTTCTACTCAGAGTCTATTGGTTGCGACTCATGGTTGCGACTCAATGACAAGTGGTTTCGACTCATGGTCTCGAGTCAACAGTAACAGTATTATTTATTAATTGTTTTATCTAAACACTGTTATGACAAAGGTTGGAAATTTTAATTAACTTGTGTTTTGTGCAGAAAATGGACTTGAAGTTTATATCTTCTCACAATCAAGTAGGATATTTGGCACCTCCACCAGAGAAATACAAGCAGCTGTACATGTCACTGATGAAAGGTCTAAATAACTGCCGGATTGCTCATGCTCTTGGTGAGAATCCAGTTGTTTATGAAGAGCTTATTCAAGATTTTTGGAAGAGTGCTAAAGTCGAAGTTGTTGAAGGAAAGGGAGCTATAGTTGCTGAAATTCAAGAGAAGAAAGTTATAGTAACTGAGCAGATGATTAGAGAAGCGTTAAGATTTAATGATCAGGAAACAGATCCAATAGAACTTCCAGCTGGAACAGTGGAAGCAATTCTACCTCGTTTAAGCTACGAAGGGAAGTTTCCACCCTTGACAAAGAAGTTTGTGCATCCGTATTGGCGTCTATTGCTGCACATGTTTCTTTTGTGCATGACAGAAAATAGAGGGGGAACTGATCAGTTGAATACCACTCAGTCTGCTGCTTTAATATGTGTGATTACCAATGAGCCGTTCAACTATTCAAGATATATCTTGGAAGCGATGAAGAGAAATGCAATCGGACTTCGAAAGGATAAGTTTCTAATGTACCCGGGGTTTTTGCAGATGATTCTGAATGATCATTATCCAGGATTGAAGAGATCTGGTGATACGTTAGAATTAAAGCCTATGGGTCCATCATGTTTTGGTGCACTTACTACAAAGAAAGGTACTGAAAAGAAGTTTGAAGGTTTGATTCCATTGGAGAAGTTTGGTCAGTTTGCAGAGACGGAAGATGTTAGTGCAAATCCAGTACTAGTACGACCCGTTCCAGTGCATAGTGTGCCTGCAAGTGCTATTGTTGCTGAAGAACATGATATTCCTAGGAGAGTTGAAGGTGAGCCTGAGACGGAGTGTATAACAATTAACTCTGACGATGAAGGTGTCGAGATTATGTGTGATTCTGATGATGATAAAGAACTTCCTCCTGAAGTTGATGCCGTTGTTTCTACTGTTGAACCAGTGATTACTGCTGAAAGTTTGGCGATGCTGTTAAAGTCAGTAACTGACAAGATGGGAAATCCTCCTTCCAATCTGTCAGTATCAACTGAAGAGCCTGATGAAAGCCCAATGGATTCTGATTCCTTGCCATTAAAAAGGAAAAGGAGGGATCCTAGACCTGGAATGTTTGTTGAACAAGGAAAAGATCAATCCGTGAATGTTGCTGATGATGACGAAGGTTTATATGACTTCGATTTTGAAAGAAATGTTAGTGATACCACCACCACTGCTGAGAATATCTTTGAGTTTGATGTTGATACTCAAAGAGATGAGATGGATATGGCAAATGTTGAAGTTCAAAGGGATGATATAGATGTTACTACTGCTGAAGTTCTAGCTACAACTGTTGATACTGTGCCAATTGGTATTTCTGATGTTGAAGTTCACAATGATGCTGGTCCTTCTGGAATTGTTCATGATGAACCTAGTAGTTCTAGTGGTAAAAGACCTGAAGAACCTCTAAGAATGTCGTTTGATGATGATTCTAGTGATGAAGATGAGTTTATCAGCATGAGAGATATGAAGAAATGAATGGTTGTGCTTGAACAAGATTCAATTCATAAAGATGCAAAGATTATCCAACTTGAAGATACTATTGTGAAGAAAGATCAACAGATTGAGCAACTTCAAGGAGATGTTAGCTTGTTGTTCAATATGGTTTAGGATTTACGAGGGAAGTTGGAGAAGAAATTTGGACAAGAATTCTCTGATCCAACTGATGTTGAAAACCGAAGAAAGGCTTTGCTAAAGATGATGCTGAAAGAAGTGCTGCAATGGAACAATATTTCAAGAGAGTTACAAATCCAGTGGCAGACAAAGAGAAGGCGGAAAGGATTAAAAAGAAAAGGGAGTTAGTGATTTTGAAGAACAAGAATTTAAATCCAGATGATGAGGATGCTCATGCAACTCATCATTTAATGGATGTTGGTGAAACTCTCTATGATAAAGTTGGAAATCGTTCTGGTGTAGTTAGCTGGGGATATGATCATGATCGTAAGAGATGGTGGATAAAGAGAAAAATTGGTCCTGTCGAGTGGTACAAGCATCCAGGTCAGTTTCAGTCTTTCACTAGGGTGGATTTGACAAATTTGTCTAATGCACCTTATGTGGATGATAAGCCTGGAGGTGCTGGATATATATTTTTCGAAAGATTGAAGAGGGAGGTACTTAAGGGTTTTCCTTCAATGCGTATGGCAGAGTCTATTGTTAAACCAGCTAAAGGAATTAGAGATCCTTACACAAACAAACGTATGAAGATTGTGCATTGGCCAGCTACTGATAAAGAAAAGACGATTCCTTTAGTGAGAGAGATCCCAAAAGGTGCGTTGAAGACATTACACTTTTGGGCATATGATGAACGTCTTGGGCAGGCGGTGATTGTTTGTGATGGAGAGACGAGTTATTGTTTGGTCGATCAGATTGACTTGTTAAATCTTGCTGCTGAAGATCTGGAAGTCTTGGCGTGTAATCAGATCAGAGCTACAGAGAAATATGAAGAAATAGCTAAGGCTTGGACTGCTGCTGTAGCGTCTGTTCTGCATATTCATAAGAAGGGATTTGGTGGTTATAAGGATAGTGCAAGTGGTGGTGATCAAGGCAATTGAAGTCAGAAGAACCTCATGCATAAACCTAGGGGGAGATTGTTGGAACCTGAAGGTTTATTCATGTAGGTTAGTATAGTTTAAGGGTTGATTATGTACTTGTTTATTTTTCATGTTTTGGGTCGATTTTGTATGGGTTGGGCTAGTAGATTTGATGTCGCAATGGGCCTAATGTTTAGCCCAGTTGTTTTGTATTTAAACAAACCTCAACCTCTTGGTTGAGGTTGTTGGTCAGTTGTTTGGTTGCGACACAAGGGACACAAGGGAACCGATTTCAGTTGAAGTCTTGTATCAGTCTTTGCTTATCATTGAATGCAAGATTTCGGTTTGTGATTCATTTGTTATTCTTGTGTTGATTATTATTGTTTGTTCTTGAATCGACTTGTGATTGTTTTCCGCACCTTCACAAGTTAAAGATTGATATCATTGAAAGATCCTAACGGGTTTTACAAGAAGCACGAAAATGCTTTAAGAGCCCTCAAAGATTACCTATCCTTCGCCCCGGCCTTGATGAAACCAGAAAAAGGCGATGTGCTATCCTTATATCTTGCAGTATCCTCAAAAGCAGTAAGTGCGGTCCTTGTTAAGGATCACGAAGGTACACAACATCCCGTCTATTATGTAAGTAAAAGTTTACTTGATGCCGAATCCAGGTATTCACACCTTGAAAAGCTTATTCTTGCATTAATTATGGCATCCACTAAGTTGAGACATTATTTTGAAACTCATGTTATTGTTGTTAAAACTAATTTCCCAATTAAGATTGTCCTCAGGAAACCAGAGATGTCAGGAAGGATGGCTAAGTGGGCAGTGAAGCTAAGTGCATATGATATAAGATATGAGCCTAGGACAGCCATCAAATCCCAAGCATTAGCTGACTTTGTGGCTGATTTCAGTAGTGATTTACAAAAAGAAGCTGAGTTAGAAGTCCAGCAGCTAGAGGAGACCAAGGATCCTTGGATACTCTATACTGATGGATCCTCAAATGTCAAAGGCACAGGGCTTGGAATACTACTAAAATCGCCACAGGGGGACATAATACCCCACTCTATAGCTTGTGAGTTCCAAACCACTAATAATGAGGCAGAATATGAAGCCTTAATTTGTGGTTTGCAAATTGCAAAGCATATGGGGATCAGGTATCTTGAGGTACATGTAGATTCATTGTTAATTACAAACCACTTTAATGGATCCTATGCTGTTAAAGGTGAAAAGCTAACCAAATATTTAGAGATAGTCAAAAAATTGGCACTCTCCTTTGTTTCCTTTAGTTTGACACAGGTACCAAGGGAAGAGAATACAGAAGCTGATGCATTGGCTAACTTAGGATCATCTTTGAAGATCCATGAGGATATCAGGATCCCTATTATCCATATCCTGACCCCGGCTATCGAGGATCATGCGGCTATGGAGATAGGAAATGATTCTGCAATTATCCCTAGTGAGGATACTCAATCCCATTCAGGATCAGGATCATGGATCTCACCAATCATGAGATACTTACAACATGGAGAGATTCCTACAGGAGAAAACCCTAGGGCTTTCAAAACTAAGGTATCTCAATTCACAATTTTAAATAATATGTTGTATAGACGATCTCTTGCAGGACCATACTTGAGATGCATTGAGGATCCTGAAATCCAAGAAGTTTTAAAAGACTTCCATAAAGGAGATTGTGGAAACCACACTGGGGGCAGGGCATTATTCTCAAGGATCCTGAGGACAGGATACTACTGGCCAACCATGAAGAGAGATGCTGTGGAGTATGCTAAGAGATGTGATCCTTGTCAGAGACACAGCAATATCCTTCATCAACCAGCTGAATTATTGCATCCTATATCCTCCTCTTGGCCATTTATGAGATGGGGTGTGGATATAGTTGGTAAGCTCCCTAAGGCACCTGGTGGAAAAGTATTCATGCTTGCTATGACTGATTACTTCTCCAAGTGGATAGAGGCTGAAGCTTTTGCCCAAGTTAGAGAAAAGGAAGTTATATCCTTCATTAAAAGAAATATTATAACTAGATTTGGAATTCCTTCTGAAATTATATGTGATAATGGTTCCCAATTTATTGGGGGCAGAACCACTAACTTTTGTGACAGCTGGGGGATTAAGATGATAACATCAACACCAGTCCACCCATAAGCTAATGGTCAAGCAGAATCATCCAACAAGATCATCATCAACAATTTGAAGAAGAAGCTTGGATCCAAGAAAGGGAAATGGGCAGAAGAACTACCTTATGTGCTTTGGGCTGATAGGACAACCCCTAAGAATGCTACTGGTCAAACACCATTCTCTTTGGTATTTGGGGCAGAATCAGTGATCCCAACAGAAATGGTGGTTCCAACTGCTAGAACAAGTACCCGTGATCCTGAGGAGAATGATGAGAACTTGGCTCAAGACCTGGATACTATTGAAGAAATCAGGGATATGGCTAGGATATGGATGGCCAGCTATCAACAAAGAATGGCTGGTGATTACAACAAAAATGTTAGGATCAGGAAGTTTCAAGTTGGAGATATGGTATTAAGGAAAGCATTTCAGAATACCACCAATCCTGCTGATGGAAAATTGGCTCCAAAATGGGAAGGCCCTTATTTGATTGAAGCTGAAGCAGGAAAGGGGGCATATAGATTGCTAACCATGGAAGGTGATTTGCTACCAAGAGCTTGGAATGCTGTCCACTTGAAGAAGTATTTCATGTGACCAGGATCCTCATGGCACAGATGACCCTTACGTTAGGAGTATCCTTGAAGGATCCTTAAAGTATCGGTGATTCTTACTTTGGTAATATCCTAATCTTAAACTATTTCATTTCTTTATTTTCTCATATACGGATAAGGATCATGTGTCCTTTATCCATCTCTCACGTGATTTTAAGTTTTGAAAGTTCAGGTATCCTTAGCATAACATTGGTTATCTGCAGAAGCAATCCGTTCCTTGGGTTTAACCCCAGTTATTTGGGCTTGACCCCAGTTCCGCCTGTAGCGCATGATGATCCTGGTATAGTTCAAGGCAGTGGGACCAGTACTCGCTTTAGGGGCTGATAATTCCATTGTACTGGCTATGCCTAGGATCCTACGTATAATGGTAGACGTACCATACATCCGTTCCTAAGGTTTCTAACGTTTGCACGTTAGCTAAGGTTTTGGCATTTTCATGTCACTAAGTTTGGATAGTCGCCAGTTAGGGCCATACTCCAGTTTACATACGATCCTTGGGCTTGTCCCCAGTTATCCTTGGGCTTGTCCCCAGTTATCCTTGGGCTTGTCCCCAGTTATCCTTGGGCTTGTCCCCAGTTGCTAACTCTTATCTTATATTGGCTTAGTCCCAAGTTATGATCTATTTCAGGTCCTTGAAGACAAGCAACTAGGGATCCTTGATCCTTACTTCTCTCTAAGGTTTATCTTATAGTTATCCTTATTATGGTTAGGATCCTAACTTGGACCCTCAGGTATGATCCTTAACTATTTTTAATTCTGTTCATTATGTATTTGAATAACCCTTAAAATTTGGCAACTAGACTTGTGATCCTTAAAACATATTGCTTTTTGGGATTCTTTAACTATAGGATATTTGATCATGGATCATGTCCTAAATATTTTCAATATGACTTATTCAAAATTGTTTATTCAATAAATGTGCATCAAAGCAATTGAGAACTAAAGAATCAAAAATGATAACAATACAAGATAAGCGACAAAAGATTAAGGTTTTATTTATTAACAAAGGATTAACCCTTAAAAGGTTGTCAAAATTACCTACCCCGAGCATCTACCAGCAAAACGTGGCCCGTCCGTTGGGGTAGGTAAAGGGTGTCCATGATAATAGGTTCAAAAGTAGTGCAGGAATATAAAGGCGGCAGGATCACAATGGCTTCATCCCCCAAACAGAGGATCCCTCCACCATTTGCAATCCTACCTATTGTCCAAAGGATCATACATGATCCTTAATCCTAAAAACTATTGTTCAGTACAAACCATCAAATTGTTCAACATCACAACCACAAAAAAATACTACCAAATTTAAAAATTGGGCTCCGGCTGCGTCTAGGAATGTCCATCATCGCCCAATTGTGCAGCCTACACCTTTGCTGCATCCTCTTCCCCTCCAGCTGCGGTATCCTTCACCAGATCCTTCCCACTACCTCCAGCCTCGATCGCCAAAACCTCCTCAGCCTCCTCATCATCCTCAAGATCGGCCAACCTCGCTTTCCAGCCCTCAACATCCCAGCTGCTTCTATCGAAGTTAGGATCTTGAGCTTCCTGGGCCATCTTTAATTTTGTCTGATACATTGTGATGGCAGTAGAGACCTTAGCATTTTCTATGAGATCGTGCTTCTCATAGTTAATGTCGATCAGGATTTTAGCTGTTTGAGTCTTGGCATCTTTAAGGGCTTTTTCAAGGTCAGCGATCTTAAGATCCTTGAGCACTGCAACCTGTTGGAGGTCAGCAATCTTCTTATCCAGCTCCTCAACACTCCCCACGTAATCTTCAATCTCAGCAAATTTCTGCAAAGAAAAGGACAAAGCAGTTCAACATCAGGTGATCCTCATATGAGTAGGATACCTAGGCAGAATTGGTGATCCTTACATCATTGAAGTATTCAAGGAACTGGTGGCGGATCAGTGGTAGGCCTTGAAGGTCCTCAGTGTCAGAAGTTTTCCTCTTCTTGCCACCCTTTACTTTAGTGGGTGCCTTGGGAATGGAGATGCTAGGACTGGTAGTGGCCCTCTTCTTCCTGGATCGAACAACATCAAGGTCAGCCGTGTTGAACTGGGATACAGGCTTGGCAGATTTTCCGGCACCTACACATTCAAAGCAAGATAAGTGTCCTAATCCTATTTCAATTTAATTATTTATTTTGATATTCAAACTATAAATCAAGCAGGATACTTACTTGACATGGTGATGGAACCTGAGGATACTTCTTGAGAGTCTTGGGTGTCTATCTTGAATGTCCTTATTTCAGGATCAAGCTTCCAAAAAGCAGCAAGCCTATCCTTGGTTGCAGGTGTTGTGATGATGTGCGAAACAGAAATAGCTGCATAACACAAGACAAAAAGGGATTAGTGATCCTTATACAAAAAAAAGACTACCTGGTGATCCTTCTCAGGATCCTCTGGCCTACCATGGGTGGACCATGTCCTTGGTAGATCCTTTCCGTTTGGAATGGTATCCCTCCTGACAAAGAAGAAGCGACGTTTCCAATTTGTGTCATTCTTGGTGACTTTAAGAAGGGGGTGTTCTCCACCGGGTTTTCGTTTGAACAAATAACGATGAGAACCAAAGGTAGTAAGATCATACATTTGTGTCAGCTCTGACATTCCTAAATCAATGCCTTCCTGCTCGATGATCCTCTCTAGGGTATACAAAACCCTCCAAATCATCGGCATGGCTTGGATGTAAGAGATGCCGGTAAGGGAAAAGAAGGATTGTGTAAATTCTGGGAAAGGATAGGTGTACCCTATGGCGAATGGAGTAACTGGAAAGGCAACCCATGTTTCTGAAACATAGTCGCTCAGAATAGTAAGATCGAAGGGTTTGAAAAAGGCACTCGCCGGAAAGCAGTGACGAATCTTGTCTATTTGAGCATCGTTAAAACAAGACCTCTCATGTATCGAGTCTTTGATGATCCCTTGACTCTTCAAGGGACTATCCTTCTGGTGATCCTTGGCGGGGGAGGACCGGAGCATCATTCTTGAAGAGATGATAGAAAGAAAGAAAAACAGAGTAAGAGAAGGGGAGATAAGAGAAGAGATACCTGATAGATCTTCGACCAAGAATTTAAAGGGAGTTTCTTTGAATTTAAATGCATATCGATCCTATCTTTATCTCCTATTTATAATCATGATTATGCAGGGTTGTCACTTCTGTGATGTCACGATTGCAACAGATAGTTCTACAATAACGGCTATATTTACGATAGTTAGTTGCGGATAAGATCAAGAAAATATAATTCGCTCATTTAACATATCACTCCTTATATTTTGGGGGCAATTGTTAGGGGAGGATTTTCTAACAATTAGTGATCCTTATTCGTTATCCTAATTAATGATCCTTACTTCTGTGACAGATAGTGATCCTCAGAAGAGCTTCGGGATCAGGATCATGGATCACCTTAAGGATCCTCATACTAACGATTGTTTGTTTGTGTTTTGTATTACTTCGCAGGAGTAACAGGCTTGACTTGGTCTTGGCAACATTACTATGGAATATTCCACGGGTATTTCGCACACGTTTGACTGGAAATGGACGTTGTGGAGAACGTGGGAGCTTGGCACAAAAGTCGGATAGTTTGTTATTGTAGCTAACTTCTATTTTTAAAGGGGTGACGAGCTAGAATTAGAAGACTTAGCCATTTTCAGCTACACACACTCTCATATAATCGCACTCTTGAAGCTCTCGACGAACACTTAATAGTTTTCACTCATTTTTACACATTTCACCATAATGATCCTTGTACCTAGCTCGTTACTATCCGAAGTTGTAAACATTTATTGATTTATTTGAGCTTGGTGATCGGTAGTTTCCATCACCCGGGGTTTTTTGTGCCGGAGATCAACTCTTGATCAAGGGCTTTTTCCCCGTATAAATCCTTGTGTCATTTGTGCAATTTACATTGAAGTGATCCTTGTCATTGTTCTACATTTTAAGCATCATACCCTGTAACAGAGAGTTTGGTTGCATTATCCTCATCAGATTTTTTGACCAAAACAGTAAGAGATGCGACAAAGCTAAGGATGGCAGCATATCAACAGAGGATATCCAGAGCATATAACAAGAGTAAAAAGATTAGAAGGTTTCGAGTTGGAGACTGGGTGTTAAGAAAAGCCTTTCAGAATACTACTAATCCTGCTAATGGAAAGTTAGCTCCAAAGTGGGAAGGACCATATGAGGTTGAATCAGAATCTGGGAAAGGAGCATACCGACTCAAGAATATGGAAGGGGATATGCTACCAAGATCCTGGAATGCTATACACCTAAAGCTCTATTTCAAGTGAGTTTAGAATTTAATTTCTAACTCAGGATGGTATGAATTCTATCTCTTTTAATATATTTGATATTATTTATTCTTTTGAACCCAATACTGACTTAAGCATCGGAGGGGTGTTAGTCAGGCTAACACCCACCTTAGTTTACAGTTGTTTTGCAGTATATGCTTCGGGATATAGCTCCAGGATACGTACTCAGGATACTTCGAAAGATTAGAGGATTGCCCCCCTCTCTCACATTTAAGGGATCCTGATCCCTTCACAGGTTTAAAGGTATTCACCTTTCTCTCGAATTGGGTTTAAACACCCCGCCTGGAGCACAAGTTATCCAGGGATAGTTCAAGATAACGGGACCAGTCCATGTAAAAGTGGCTGACAATTTCGTTATTGTTGACTATATCCTGGATCCTAAAGGTATATGAGGATTGATCACCCTCTCTCGCGAAAGGGTATTTTCATACTCTCTAAGGTTTAAAGGTTTTCACCTTTCTAAGTCTTGGAGTTTATACACTCCCGCCTGTAGCGCATGAAAACTTGGGATTTTCCCCAGAATACTTATGGGTTTATCCCCAGAACACTAAGGATTTATCTCCAGGATATTTTAGGGTTTATCCCCTGTAATACAAAAATTATACAAACGATTGCAATTGATGTCCAGAAAATTTCTAAGTGTTCAAAGGCATAATGCACAGGGGACATTCCTACTGAGGAAATTATGCAAAGCTCAAAGGATCAAGCTTGGACCTAGTGCACTAAGTGTCCCAAACTGGGGACATCTTCGTTGAAAAGATTGCAAAAGGATTGAAGTTTGAGAATGGGGTTGTACTCTACCTCTGGTATGATCTTTCCTTTAAAGACCTTATCTAAGTTGTTTAAATTTTTGAAACTGTGTTTGACAAAAGTTTGATTATAGCATTTATCATTATCCTGATTAGGATATGTTCTTAGGATATATTTTCAAAATATATTTTTAGAATATGCTTCAGGATATTTGGTTGGAATGTTTGGGACATGATACTTGGATTAATAATTGAAACTACACTTGAGTCAAACATCTATTATCAAAACGAGCTTTATAAAATGAAAGTGAACTATCCTTTTTATTTGAAAACTTTATCTAAATTGTTTGAGTTGTAAAAACCCTATTTGACAAAAGTTTTAATAGGATATTTGCAAATGTCCTGATCAAGATATTTTTATAAGACATTTGAAATATTGCACTAAGTTTGGAACATTGAAATTATATTCAAACTAAGGAATGCATAATAAGAATTGAAAAAAGACAACAATAAATAAGGCCAAAAGAAGGTTATATTATTAACATAGCAAAAGTTGTGCTTTTGGTTTCATCTCAAACTGAGATCCATCCACCAAAAGCACAATTAGTTTCTAACCATATTTACATAACAGTTGAAGGTTTCATCTCAAACCGAGACCCATCCACCTCCAACTGTTACATTGTTCAAAACAAACCATACTAATTGATGACCAAGGGTTTCATCCTGAAACTCAGGATCCCTCCACCTTTGGCCATCATATTGTCTTAATGCAGGAAAGTAAATTGTTCAAAGATAGGAAATAGAAATTATTTAACAAGCATAACCAACAGACTTAAAAAAAGAGGGCTCTAGCCTAGGCACAAACATCCATCATTGCCCACTTCACTGCTTTCAAGGAGCAGCACCTTCTTGACCAGCAGCATCTCCTCCAGTACCCGCATCAGCATCACCCTCGGGATTCTTCTCAGCATCACCACCATCATCAGCCGCCTCTTCTGCTGCCTTGGAAGGCTCCTCATCAGTATGCTTCGCAGGATGTTCCACGGGATTGCCTCCGAGATCTTTTAATTTCGCCTCCCAAGCGTTGACACTCCAGGAGGGGCATTCAAAGCCCAAAGTTTTGGCCTCATAGGCCATCCTTAACCTGGCTTGGAGAAGGGAAATTATAACAAATCCTTTGAGGCCATCCCGGTAAGAATTCATATCCTGCTGGTATTGAAGATGGGCAGCATCCAGCTTGGCTTGGCCATCCTCATTGGCCTTGTGAATGGCAGCTTGGTGCTCCTTGGTCATCGCTTTGAATTTGTCTTCGTAATGCTGAGACTTGGCGGCGGCAATCATCCCTTGGTCAGCGATGGTGACTTCGGCTTTCTTGAGCTTGACCTCCAGCATTTTGTTAAGCCCGCAAGCTTCTTCATATAAGTGCATGAGACGTTCGAGGCCCTGTAATCAAAAGCACAGGTATCATCATATATAGGCTGTCTAGGATAATAGTTCAACATATATGTGCAGGATACCAGATGAGAGTTTTTACCTGATTAAGGAATGAAGTCATGAACCCACTGGCTTCATTGAATCCATGGTTCTCGTAAGGAAAGGTCTCGGAGGTAGCCGGAGAGTCCATTTCCTTCCTCTTCCGGGTACTGGAAGCACGAGTCTTGGTGGCTGGAGGAGGCTTGGGAGTGGTAGCAGATTTCAAACCGGTGGGCTTGGAAGACGTGGTGGCTTTACGGCTTGGTTCTTTTTTCACCGAGATGGGAGTAGGATAGCTGTCCAACTCGTCGAGATCGAAGACCTCTGGAACTTTGACTGGTGCTGCATGAAAGGGAGAAACATTTAATTCTTGAGTATTTATAAACTAATATATATGTTTCGTATACTGATGTACCTACCAGACATGTCGTAGCTGGATCTTTGGCTTGAACTTGCAAAGGACAGAGAAAAAGTTCTCTCACTCTCCAGGAGTTGGTAAATGCTTTTGATCCTCTGTTCTGATTCAGTGCTTGGAGGGGCTAGTTCTTTGAAATTTGTTGCACAAGAAATAAAGATGTCAGTTCAGGATATAACTTCAGGATACGTTTGGGGATATTCCTAAAACCCTAAATCCAACCAGAAGTTAACCACTTCACCGAAAGGTCAAAACCTCCAGTAATAGAATCCCTTTTTACAAAAAATAACTTTCGTTTCCATTTATCCTCATTTTTTGTGGCTTTGAGGATGAGGGGATTTTTAGAGGTTGAAAAAAAAAAGGAGAAAACGGCTGTTGCCGTGAGAACGAAGGCGATAGGCAACCGGAAGGTCCTCGATGCAGAGGTTGGGAATGAAGCGAGATCTGATTTGGTCCAAGGTCACTAGTACACGCCAAACCATAGGCATGGTTTGGGCATAACTAAGACCGGTAAGTTCAAAGAAGCGAGATATGAAAGCCGGAAAGGGGTATCGGAGTCCTATGGAAAAGGGGTAAGCCAAGAAGCACACCCATTCGTTGGAAGAAACATCTGATCGGATCTCTCTGTCAAAAGGACGGATAATCGCACCAACAGGAAAAGCACCGGAGGCTTGTAGGGCAGTAATGTCAGCGTTGTCGAACGAACATACCTCTTTTTCGGGTTCTTTGAGAAGGCTTTGGGCTTCGAAAGTTGGGATTGAATCACCTGTGTGTGACCTCGTTCTACTGGCCATAGAGGATTTTAGCAAAGAAAGCGGAGAAGAAAGGGAAAAGAAATTACCTGGGAATTCTGGTGAAGATGACGAGTTATCAAACAAAAAGAGAGAAGATATAGGGGCTAAATGGATAGCCATTGAGTATAAAACGTGTGGGAAGTTGCACACAGTCACTTCAAGAGTCTAATCATATTAATTACCTCGATCCGAGTGAAAAACTCTAAAATATATCCGTTTGAACTCAGAATTCCAACAGATATATTTTGGGGACAATTGTTATGGGTGGTTTTCTACTCATATATCCTGACTAATATTCTGACTATGTTTCTTTTGTTGTGATCAGGATACCGGATCAGGATATTGGTAACATCCTGATGCAGTATCCTTGTAGTAACTGATTAACTCACGTGCAGATTAATGGTGCAGTTTCTAACGTTCGAGTGGACTTCTTCTCCCAAAGACTCGGGCAAATCTGTTGGAATATGAACGTTGAAGCCGGAAGACGTGGACTATAACGTTCACATAAGGAATATTCGTTAAATCCCGGAATAATAGGCTAGTTAGTTAGTTTCTTTTACTATAAAAAGGATTGATTGGATCAGATAAGAACACACACAATCTCTCGAACACTTTCGCTCTCTAGCTGCAAACACTCACAACACACTTACACTTGTATCGAAATCACATTGTAACACTTAGCTGATCCGCATCATATCCTGCACTGTATCCTGATATTTGAAGCAATAAGAAGATCAAGGCAGCTGCAATTGTCAGCTCCCGAGGTTTTGTGCCGGCGATCTAGATTGATCAAGGGCTTTCCTCGTACATCCCATGTCACCCTTTACCTTTTTGCTCATTGTTTGATTGTAGATACAACTCGATATCCTGAGCCGTATCCTGAAAATTGTTTTTACCAACAACTAAATTAGCATATTTTTTTATACACATTCTTATCACACTACCTCACTTAACTAATTTGATCACTTAATTGCTTCGGTAATTTTTGACCAAAACAACAGGTATGTTATACATGTTTTCCATTATGTTTAAACAGAACTGATCAACATGTGGTATCAGAGCATATGTTGATAAATCGGTTCTGTTTTCGTATCCGTTAATTCTGGGATTGAAATCTGGAAAACACAATTTTTGAAAGTATTATACACAGCCGGTTTCGAGTCCTCTAACAATGTCCCGTACCACTATTTTCGGAAAAGAATTTTAATAATTAACTCAAAATCATAATGGGTAAAACTTACTGTTTCGAAATCCATTACAAAACCATTAAAATTCAGGTTTCGGGTTTCCAGAATTATGTTTTAATTTTCTAGGGTTCATCACTTGTTCTAAGAAAAACTCGAAAATTCCTTAAGTTTTGGAATATAATCCGGATTAATGGGTGTTTTTACTTTTTTGATCTGAATTTTATCTATTAAAATTTTCAAAAACTGTTAATAGATAATCAGTTATAATTTTCGAAATCTTTTGATAAGTTTAGATCAGCAATAAAATAGGAAACATTATCCCACAATCCCTAAAATTTTGAGTTTTCAGTTATTATCACAATAACAGCTGTTAACAGTGGACTCGAGACCATCAGATTGCGACTCGAGACCATCAGGTCTCGACTCGAGACCACAAGGTCTCGACTCGAGACCACAAGGTCTCGACTCGAGACCACAAGGTCTCGACTCAAAATCATAAGGGTTCTCAATCTTTACAACTAGAGATAACGTTTTCGACTCGAGACCACTGAGTTTTCGACTAAAGGCTTCAATCTTCGCAACTCGAGACCGTGGTTGCGACTCGAGATCTCATTATGGAGTCGAGATCTTATAAAACATAGTAGTCGAGACCATGATTACGACTCAAGACCAAGGTTGCGACTCGAGACCTCATAACTGACTCGAGATCTCATAACTCAGTCGAGACCTGACTCGAGACTTGACTCGAGATCTCACTTTAGACCTCATAACTGAGTCGAGATCTCACTCGAAACCTCATTATTTTAGGTTGTTTAATGTGGTTTGCTATTAAATACTTGGTTTTGCAAACACTTAATTACATAATCAGAATCAGATAACTTTTTACAAAACCAAAATAGCTTAACTTGAATGAGCTTCTGATGTATCATTTCTGGCCAAAGCTGATTTAATACATCTATTTATTGTTCAAGTATTATAAAAGGCTATGTTGAGTATGCATTACAAACGTGAAATGTCTTAATTTCTGGCCAAAGCTGATTTTAATTCATTTATGTCTATCATACTTGACAAGTGCATAACTAAAGTGATTGTCTCATTTCTGGCCAAAGCTGATTTGTCACGATTACTTTGCACACATACTTAAATGATTACACTTCTGGCCAAAGCTGATTTGCCTTTGTTTAAGTAGAATTTTAACTAAGTCTATTATTTTGATGTTAGTAATAGACAATATCACAACTTCATAATTAAAATGGTCATTATTTATGCCTTCCTTAGTATAACATGCCCTTAGATCACATTAGGACTTCTTTCTTAGTATCATAACTTGCTCATCTTATTTCCACTATCAGCACCCAATTGCAGGATTCCACCTTTGACTGGTGATAACTTTGCTGAATGGAAGGATGCCGTCATGCTTACACTTGGATTGCTAGACTTTGATTATGCTCTAAGAGAGAATAAGCCAGCGGACCTTACTACTCAAAGTACTGCTGCTGAGCAGATAGTTCATGAAAAATGGACTAGGTGTAACCGCATGTCTCTCATGTTCATGAAGCAATCCATACACAATGCGATCAGAGGAGCCATTCCTGATTCTGATGACGCTAAAACCTTCCTGGCTTATGTGGAGGCACAATTCAAAGGGACATCAAAAGCACACGCTAGCACTCTTATCCTCAAGCTGGTGACGACTAAGTATGATGGGAGGAGCGGCTTTCGCGAGCACATCATGATGATGCATGACATGGCAAATAAGTTGAAAGGGCTAGAGATGGAAATCAGTGATGGTTTTCTTGTTCACTTCATCATCACTTCGCTTCCTTCGTCCTATGAAGCATTCAAGATCAATTAAAACACTCAGAAGGATAAATGGACGATGAGTGAGCTGGTCACTATGTGCGTACAGGAGGAAGAGCGTATGACGATGGATCGCACTACTGATGTTGCTAACTTCACCACCTCCAACTCTAAGAAGAGGAAGAACAATTATCATAGAAAGGATGCTTCTAAGGTCCAAAATCCAAATCCTAATACAAGTACACCTTCCAGCTCTAAGAGCTCCTTAGGCAAACCCTATTGCAAGTTCTGTAAGAAAACATGACATAAGCAAAAGGAATGCCCTGACTTCAAGGAGTGGCTGGCTAAGAAAGGTAACGATTTTTTCATGATACTTGAGTCCTTTAATTTAAATGTTCCTGCTAATTCTTGGTGGTTTGATTCTGGTTCTATGGTTCATGTAACCAACTCTACTCAGGGATTCCTTTCAATCCGGAAGCTGTGAAGAAACAAAAGAACACTTAAAGTTGGGGATGATCGGGAATTAGAAGTGAAGGCCATAGGAACATTACAATTATTTTTGAAAACTGGTTTATGTATTAAACTTTATGATACCTTATATGTTCCTGAGGTAAATCGGAACCTTGTATCAGGAACAAAGTTAGACATGGACGGTTTTGTTGTTTCCCATGGTCACCGCAAACTCTCTATTCTCTATGATTCCGTTGTTTATGGTACTGGCATTCTGGATGGTGGTCTCTATAGATTAGAACTAGATGATAATTTTTCCAAATCTTTGTTGTCATATAATATTAATGAATCACTCACAAAGATGAAACAAATTCGAGACTTAGAGACTTCATCCATGCTGTGGCATCAACGTTTAGGCCACATCTCAAGAGAACGATTAAATCGTCTCGTAAAGGATGAAGTCTTACCTCCTATCGATTTCACTGATTTTGGAACATGTGTCAAATGTCTTAAAGGCAAAATAACATTAGCGAATAAGAAAGGTGCCACTAGGAGCTCTAATCTATTAGAACTCATTCATTCTGACATTAGTGGTCCCTACCAAATCGCTGGCATAACAAGACATACTTCATTTATCACTTTCATTGATGATTATTCTTGTTACATGTACTTGTATCACATTAAGGAAAAATCTGAATCTCTTACAACTTTTAAAGATTATAAAGCTGAAGTTGAAAAGCAATTAGATCGTCAGATTAAAGTTGTGAGATCAGATAGAGGTGGTGAATACTATGGAAGACATACAGATGTGGGTCAAGCTCCTGGTCCATTTTATGAGTTTTGTAAGGGCCAGGGGATTGTGAATCAATACACCATGCCTGGTAAACCTCAGCAGAACGGTGTCGCTGAACGAAGAAATCGTACCCTTATGAACATGGTGCGCAGTATGTTAGCCAATACTAATTTACCATTATTCCTCTGGACTGAAGCGTTAAAAGCAGCTGTTCATATACTCAATAGATTTCCTTCTAAGTCTGTCCCTAAAACTCCTTATGAACTTTGGACAGGAAGGAAACCGAGTCTTAAATATATGAAAGTATGGGGCTGCATTGCTGAAGCAAAACTCTATAATCCTTTCCTAAGGAAACTTGACCCTAAAACAGTTACCTGATTCTTTATCGGGTATCCTGATCATTCGAAGGGTTATCGTTTCTATTGTCCTTCCCATGTCACCCGTATTGTTGAAACCAAGCGTTCTGCGTTCCTGGAGGATTTCAAGGTCAGTGGGAGCAGTACCAACCCTTACGAAGAATTACAAGAAGTAAAAGACGCGGGGGGGGGAGACTTGTCACTTCCCATTACTCCGTTTACTCCTCTTGTACCCAATGCAACAACTGCACCTGAAGCTACTGCACAACTTCAATCTCCACAATCAGAACCCATTATACCTCATAACGAAGGCACATCAAACGCTCAAAACCAAGACAATGCTGAACCCGATAATCAACTCAGGAGGTCATCTAGGCAAAGACGGCCTACTAATTGGGATGATTATGTTACCTACCTGACTGAAATGGATGCTGGAAAGCTCAATGATCCTATCTCTTATAATGAAGCCATTAGCAGTGATCAGTCTTCTGAATGGAACAAAGCAATGATTGATGAGCTTGAATCCATGAAGAAAAATGACATTTGGGATTTGGTCGAATTACCCAACGGTGTTAAACCTGTAGGATGTAAATGGGTGTTCAAAACAAAACTGGATCTGAATGGGAACGTTGAATGCTACAAAGCGAGATTGGTTGCAAAGGGCTACACTCAGAAAGATGGAATTGATTATCAAGAGACGTTTTCACCTGTCTCTCTTAAAGATTCATTAAGGATCGTTATGGCCCTAGTAGCTCATTTTGATTTAGAGCTGCATCAGGTGGACGTCAAAACTGCTTTCCTTAACGGAGACTTAGACGAAGATGTTTACATGAAACAACCTGAAGGCTTTAAACCTGAAGGTCAGGAGCATCTAGTCTGTAAGTTGAAGAAATCCATTTACGGGTTAAAACAAGCATCACGTCAATGGTACCTCAAGTTTGATAAAGTCATGAAGAGAGAAGGTTTTATGAAGAATCAAGTGGATCAATGCACCTACCTCAAGATGAGTGGGAGTAACTTTACTATACTTGTCCTTTACGTAGATGATATTCTATTGGCAAGTAATAGTTTAGACATGTTGCATGAGTCGAAGCGGTTACTCTTGCATAACTTCGACATGAAGGATCTCGGAGATGCTTCTTACGTCATTGGCATCGAAATTCACCGAGATAGACACAAAGGGATCTTTGGATTGTCTCAGAAGACTTACATAGATCATGTCCTTACACGTTACAACATGCAACAGTGCAAACCCTCAGTCGCTCCTGAGTTAAGGGAGATGTTTTCGGTTCATTCCAGTGTCCGACAACAGAGGTTGAAAAGGAGCAAATGAGCCAGATACCTTACGCGTCAGTAGTCGGGAGCCTGATGTATGCTCAATTCTGTACTCGCCCAGATATTGCTTATATTGCTGGAATGCTAGGCTGTTATCAGACTAATCCTGGCTTAGATCACTGGAAAGCAGCTAAGAAGGTCCTTAGATATCTGCAAGGGACGAAAGACTATAAACTAACTTATAGAAGAAGTGATCACTTAGAAGTGGTAGGTTATTCTGATTCTGACTTTGCCAAATGCAAAGATGACAAGAAATCCACTTCGGGCTACATCTTTATGTTAGCAGGCGGACCTATCTCATGGAAGAGTGATAAACAACAGTTAACCACAACTTCCACAATGATGGCAGAATACATTGCTGTTTACAACGCAACCTGTCATGGAATGTTGCTTAGAAATCTGATCACTGGACTCAAAATCGTTAATTCCATTTCTAGACCATTAAAGTTTTACTGTGATAACTCAGCTGTCGTTAGTTTCTCGAACAGTAACAGTTCGAATGGAGCTGGTTTATATCTCAATACAAAATATTTGTTCGTACGTGAACGAGGTGAGGAAAATAATCTTTGTATTGAGTATATTAGTACTAAAGATATGCTTGCGGATCCGATAACTAAGGGTCTCCCACCTAAAGTTTTCAAAGAACATGTATCGAATATGGGACTTACTAAAGACCTTATTTAATGGAATATTGTACTAGGTTATGTTTTAATTAATAAAATTTCCTCAATTTGATTTTGTATGTCTCTAACATATGTTTTGCCGGTGTAATGACATATAGACAAATATAAATACAAATTAGACGCTAAAGGGCTTATAAGCATTTTGATCGTAACTATTAGGTTTAAAATTGAGGCTATAGTATGACTAATGGGGGTCCTGAGTCGAATGATGATTCAACGGCTGTATTTCTCTGCTATAGTTCTTGGTTTAAGGCTAAAATGAGTGTTAACTCCTGGCCATGCTCATCTTATACTCATGATAAATGATTACTCGGCTAAGTGGGAGAATGTGAGATTAAATATATTAATATTATAATATTTAATATTGTAGCCATTATAATCATTTATATTATATAGATCAAAATATATTAATAACCTATTAATAATTAGTTAGTAATTGTTGATGGATCATATTACCCTTATTAACTAATTAGGTTTCCTCTTGGGTGTATATATAAGGAGATTATTAGAGAGTTTAAGGGTTAGACAGTTTACACAAACCCTAATACCAAATAACATCAATCTGGTCTCTCTCACAACCGAATTCTTCCCTTGTTTCGGTTCATCACCATCATAACATTACACCCTAAGGAGGAACCAGATCATCCTTACAACTATGTCGAACTCAATGGATGCATCTCTGACTGGATTCTCTGCTGGCCTGTCTGCTGTAACAGGTATGTTATACATGTTTTCCATTATGTTTAAACAGAACTGATCAACATAGGTTAGTTTCACAACACGTTATGAGCACGAATTGCTTTTGAAGTTGGATTAAGTTGCTTATCGGTTGCTTTTGGAGTTGGAACTGACACAAGTAAGTTTTATTTATTATTATTTTTTTAAAACTAGTAATAAAGTGCAGAATATAAAGGAGATAAAAGTTCAACCATGCCGACGATTAGAGGTAATGTCCATTTTTTCCCTTGATCTGTTCATATTTTTAAATATCGACAATAACTACACAATTTTGATTCAATCTCTCTCGTTAGTGTGGTGAGGCACAAGAATTTTCGCAAAGACCTATGACTGATTATGAGGAGAAGTATTCTTCAATGGTGGATGCATTGACTTTCCAATATTTTATTAGTCTGGTAATATAAAGATAGAATTGTTATGCATCTTATGAATGTTATGTATCACTTGATACTGAAAGTTTACATGAAAGTCTTGAAGGATTAAATTATGTAAGTCATGTAAAGTAAGTTCTCGAGAACAATGTGATCATTGTATACATATTCAGATTTGAATACATTATGATTATTTTACATGTTGGATATAGTTGAAACTTTTGATGGGTTTCTTAAAGCAATTAACTGCTTATAAAGTTAATTGAAACATCTTAATGATGTAATTCTTGTGCACCAATAAACATATAGATAACCTGTACTCTGTGATTTTGATATCTCAATAAATAATGTACACGCATGGTACAATATGGATTTTGGAACTAAAAGCAAGTGTTCATGACATTTTTGCATATGATATAGAAATCAATGAGAAGGCTTATGTAACAGAACTCCTAAAGAGTGTATGCACATACATTGTTTTTCAAAGTAGAAAGAAGTATGTGAAGGATTGTAAATGCCTCAAGCATTGATTTCAAAATCTCAAGAATGTATATATATGGTATAGACTAAAATAGTCGATTCAAATGTGGTATAATAGACTTACTGACTTACTGATTTTTTTTTTTTTGAACGGTTTCGATTTACCGGGCCTACTAGGGGCCGGGCCGAGGCCCAACAAGTCCTTTGGAGCCCATTAGAGGTAAATCACCCCACAAGTGGTAAATCCGCGCTCAACCGGAGTCGAACCCCCAACCTCCACTTGACCTCCGCTCTAGCTCCCCCAATTTTCACCAATTGAGCTAGGCTTCATTGGCTTCTGATTAAAGATGGTAAAGGACATAAATACATATGTTGTAATTAGTCCATCCGTTTTCATTAAAAGAACAATGTGAGGTTTATAAGTATTACATATGTTGTAATTAGTCCATCCGTTTTCATTAAAAGAACAATGTGAGGTTTATAAGTATTACAACATATGCTGATGATATCATTAAATCTTCTGAAAAAATAAAAAAATGATGAGCTCAATTATTAAAGTAAGGACTTACAAATTAAAGATGGTAATGCAACTTGATGGCTTGATATGTAGAACAACTATTTGTATAATTATTCATTAGTCATAATACATCTAGAAGATGTTGGACATTTTCGTACGGGTAAAGCTTGTGTTGTAAGTACATATATTGTTGTCCAGTTAGTAGATATTGACAATGACTCTTATATCAAGGAAGCAAAGATCATTGGTCCAATATACAATAACTAAATACGAATTGTATTTATATATCTTGCTAGTTATACACAACTGTATATATCATTAAATTCGTTGACAAGATATAACTCGTCTATAGTCTATAGTGAGGAGACAATGTAATGAGTAAAACATATATTTTCTATACCCTTAAGGTACGAAAGATATTGGTTAATATTTTACTAACCCATCAAAACAAGTTCGGTTAGTTTTTTTATAAGTGCAGGGAATGTAACAAAATACAATTGCGGATCTTATGATATTTGTTTACAAGAAGATGAACTAGAAGACTTATATGAAAACCATACAACCTTGCTCAACATAAAGGATCGTACTTCAAGGAATCAGGAGACATTTCATTTGATACAAGAGCTTTGATCAACTTTCAAGGAAGATTCGAGTCACGTCACTAAAAGGCTACATATCCAAATGAGGGGGAGTACCATACAAGTTGCACTATTTTTCCCTTGACTAAGTTTTGTCCCATTGGGTTTTCTTAGTAAGGTTTTTAATGAGGCAACATACATAATCCAGAAGTATTAGGAGAAGAAATTACGCGCTGCACTCTTTTTCCCTTAGCTGATGTTTTGTCCCACTGGGTTTTCCTGACAAGGTTTTTAACGAGGCAACATCTCAAAGCGTATGAAGTTGATAACCAAGGGGGAGTGTTATAAATATATTTTACTATGTGGTTATCAACTCCTTAAATAGATTGACTTCTTTTCCAAGACTTCCTCTCCTATATATGTTCATTGTATTCCTTTGTAAAATAGACACCTTAATCAATAATATCAATCTCTTCCTCCCTATTGTTCTCTTGTATTGTTTTGCTAATATGTTAGTTTCACAACATTTTCCTTTTTTTTCATTTTGAAATTTGAAGACATACATTAGATTAGAGTAGTCTTCTGTTTTGTTTTAAGCATTCTTGTTTTTTCATAACAATTGCCATTAGCAAATCAAAGTACTCAACTAACATCCTTACAAATTAGACATCGACCTTAAATTTTATTATCGAAACAAATTGAAACAAGACACCAACAGTTCCAACTAAAAAAACCACTGACAGTCCCAACTATTAACATATTGTCCTCCAATGGACCCTGACTAACAGAACCCTAACGTCGTTAGTCTCCGGTCACAAGAAAAACGCTTTTGACCAGAAAAAAGATCCTAAAGGTCCGATCTAAGGTTACAAAGAAATTTGGGACGAAAATGTTGAGTTTTCCAATGAAAAAGTTGAGTTTTCAATCAAATTTAGCTATTTATATCTTAAGAAATAAATTCTTTTCAATCAAATTTATATTGTAAACTTCGAGAACATCATAAAGCTTTTCTACATAGTGCGTTGATGATTTAATAAGATAATGGGCGTAAGCGATTATTTAAGTGCTTTCTGCATCACACTTTAAGCAAAAGGTACAAGTGCATTATGCGGTTCTCGCAGTTCTCAACGTATTATTAGTTTTGAAATGAGCGCCCTCATAGCACCAATACCTATCTATGTATTTTTTTTTTTTTGAAAGATAATGCCAACTTTTATTCCTCAACAAAAAGATGCTACCGACCCGATTACAAATTACAACTACTTACACAAAAAAAAACTACACTTCATCTTTCTATTACACTTGAATATTAAAACTACGCCATTCATCCCAAGAAAAATCTTTGAGCTTTGATCAATTGACTACGCAATCGAACGCCTTCTCTTTGATTTCCTCCATGAGGTTTACATTTACACCTTCAAATCTTTTCTTGTTTCTCGCGTTCCATATACTCCACATAGCTAAAAAGTAGACTGCATGAATTATATACTTCGTTTCGATATATTCAACCCATTAACGCTCTGTAACAAGTCTTCAACTGTTACCTGAGACTGATCCGCCGGAGCGTTCATCCATCTTTGCAACTGCTGCCATACTTCCGGTGCTACTATGCAATTCATCAGAACATGATCCGTTGACTCGGCATCATGCTCACACAACGCGCACCTGTTATTTTGTACATGTATCGCCCTTAATTCCAATGTGTCTATTGTTAGGATTCGACGCACTGTTGCTCTTCACACAAATAAACTCGTTGTTTGTGTTGCGATCTAGTTCCACAAAAATGTACTACCCGCCGTGTTTAAATCCAATCTATATAATAAACCGATGACATATCGTTTATCTAATAGCTTTGACTATTTTTTTTTTTTTTTTTGCCTTCTTACATTGGTACCCCAAATGGGCTACTCTTGTAGTTGTACCTTGTAAAATTTATGAATGTCAATGGGTTTTTTTCTTAAAAGAGTTATAGTCACACGTCAATGGGTTTTTTCTTAAAAGAGTTATAGTCGCTTTTGATACGCAATCTAGTCATACTTGTACCTTGTAAAATTAATGAATGTTAGTTGATTTTTTTTTCTTAAAAGAGTTATAGTCACTTTTGAACGCAACCTAGTCACAAACAGAAAACAACATTTGCGAATTTTTTTTTATCATAGTTTCCTAACTTGAATGAACCTGTGAGTATGCAAACAAATAGGGTACTCCAAATGTAACCATAAACAACCACAAAACAATATGCAACTAACAATAAAGAGACCAGGGCCGTCCCTAGAGGCTTCTAAATCTTTTAAAAATCTTTATATAGCATGTATATTATGCATTAGCCCCAAATATATAACAATTTTTATATAAAAGATCTTAATTCCAACTCCAACCAATTTGCAATTCGTATTTAATTTAGGTCGTCATCGTTATTTTCACTAACTGTAACATCGCACTTGCCCATTTTGCTCAATTGTGTTGCCGATTGAGGAAAAAATAGACATGAAATTAATAGTGTCGCAAGGATAATCTGGGTTGGTTAACGGCTATTTTTTTATAGTGATCTCTATATACTACGATTCACTTAATCACTGTTCTCCCTAAATTCCTAATTGATACTTTGAATCTTTGAATTTTGATATTGTGTTTGCGACTGAGACTTAGAAGGAAAAAAACAGAACCAATATATTCTATAGAGTAAACTTCCGTTTTGCTCCCTGTGGTTTGGTCGTTTTAATGGTTTTGCCCAAAACCTTTAAAAATAGCCATTTTGCTCCCCGTCTCTAACTCCATCCAAATTGTTTGTTACTTGAAAGGGTATTTTGGTAACTTTAAGTATAAAAGTAAGGGTATTTTAGTAAAACTATAAATAAAGACTATATTAAATAATAATATATAATAAAACCCATATCTGATCATATCTCTCTCTACCATCTATCTTCTCGCTCTACACTCTCTCTTTTCTCCATCACCAACAACCACCACCACCAACCGTCACCACCACACCATCAACCCTAACAGCTACCACCACTTGCTACCTGCACCAATAACCACCACAACCGGCCACCAACACCAACAATCAGCCACCTACACCAACCTGCCGCCACAATTAACACCTACAACCAGCACCACCTAATCAACCACCACAACCTGCCATCAAGACCAACAACCACCATTGTACCACCTCCACCGCCGACATCTTCCCCAAAAAACCTTCCACTGCCGACATCTTCCCTAAAAACCTACCACCGCTGACATCTTCCCTAAAAACCCACCATCGTCTCTCAAAATCACCCCACCTCTAAACACAAAACTCGATAAAGCAAACACCTAACTCCATAAACGAGATATGTGACAAGATTTGACCGAAAATCACAACTAACCTTGGTCGATTATACGATCTTTAAGCGATTAGCTCCGACGACTGTGGTGCCGATTAGCTCCGAAGAAGGTGGTACCGATGACTGTGGTGTCGATTAGCTCCGACGAAGGTGGTACCGAGGTCTGACGGCGGTGATGATTCTTCAATAGAATATTAAGTGGTGGATGATGGTGGTGGCGGGCTAGTCGTGATAGCAGGTGATGGTCGTCGTATTGTAGCACTGGGAGGGGGAGAGGTGGTACTGAGGTCCGACGACGTTGAATGTTGTGAATGAACTGTGATGTTGAATGAACTGTGGCGTTGAATGTTGTAACTTGTAAATAAACGGTGACAAATGTTGTTAGCTGTAAATGACAAGTATGTCAAAAGAAAATTTATAAGATTTGATGAAATTGAATAAATGATTATTATAATTATTCCATATATAAATTAGCAAGTTTTTTGTGCATTATGACTTGTACCTCATGCTTAGGGATTTTTTTTTTTTTTTAAAACTTGATTTTTCACTTTCAACCTTAAAGTTTTTTCTTTTACATTTTAACCCATTTGAAATTTTTACTTTTAACTCAAACTTTTTCATCTTTTGTAATTTAACACAACACTTTATTATTTACAACTTTGGTCCCCCATACTTTTTATCTTTCGCAAGTTTTTCGTTTTACGTTTCATTCTAAATTTTGCGAGTTAACATGTCGTATCGTGCATGTGAGCTTCAACGTTTTTTTCTCAATTTTTTCATTAGCAAGTTTTTTGTGCATCATGACTTGTACCTCATGCTTGGGGACATTTTCAAAAAAAAAACTTGATTTTTCACTTTCAACCTTAAAGTTTTTTCTTTTACATTTTAACCCTTTTGAAATTTTTACTTTTAACTCAAACTTTTTCATCTTTTGTAATTTAACACAACACTTTATTATTTACAACTTTGGTCCCCCATACTTTTTATCTTTCGCAAGTTTTTCGTTTTACGTTTCGTTCTAAATTTTGCTAGATAACATGTCATAGCGTGCATGTGAGGTTCAACGTTTTTGCTCTATTTTTTCATTAGCAAGTTTTTTGTGCATCATGACTTGTACCTCATGCTTGGGGACATTTTCAAAAAAAAATCTTGATTTTTCACTTTCGACCTTAAACTTTTTTCTTTTACATTTTAACCCATTTGAAATTTTTACTTTTAACTCAAACTTTTTCATCTTTTGTAATTTAACACAACACTTTATTATTTACAACTTTAGTCCCCTATACTTTTTATCTTTCGCAAGTTTTTCATTTTACGTTTCGTTCTAAATTTTGCGAGTTAACATGTCGTAGCGTGCATCTGAGGTTCAACGTTTTTACTCTATTTTTTCATATTTGACAGACCCGTCGCAACGCGTTGATTTTTTCCCTTTTGAAAACTTCTCCGCAACGGGCGGGTCCTAGATCGACTAAGTTATTATTTTGTAGGTTTTACGTTTCTGGTTAATTTCTTCGCATTAAGACACTGTAACGGGTGTGCGTGGTTCAACGATTTTAGTTTTCTTTTCGTTCAGTGTAATTTTTACCATTTTATCTATTTTATTTTTACGATGTTGAGAGTCGATGTCGTTGTGGCATTGATGCTACTTGGCACGCTTTTACGAACGTTTTTAACATATTAATTTTTTTACTAATATTTTGTTTCGATTAGCCCTATACTTCCTTTACTTAAAAACTATTTTTTACGTGCCTATCTCATGTAAGGGTATGTATAAATATGATTTATTCTACATTCCGACCTAAACTTTTTTTATAAACTAGTCAGGTCAAATATAATACGTTTTCGTTTAAAGAAACCGTTTTTACGTGCATATTTTTATGTACGTTTTGGTATAAATTCAAGCTGTTCTACGTTTCTACGTAAACTTTTTTGGGAAATGATTCAGGTAAAATATAATATGTTTCCATGTTTATTTTACTAGTAGGGTGCCCGCGCGATTCGGCGGGGGCGACACTTTGGATTGCGGCACTCGTTTCTGGTAGTTTTGTTATTCGTATAATATTTATGGTAACATTATTGGGGTGTATATATGTCATTAGTGTTACACATATGTAAATTTTGTTTTTTTATAAAAAGTAATAATCAAAAGACAAAAAAATATTGTTTTTTATAAAAATTAATAATCAAAAGACAAAAAGTAAAAGATAAGTTGTTATAATTGTAAAGTATGTTTATTTTATTGGTTAAATTATAAAGTATAATTTTATTCTTTAAAGTGTATAACTTTTTTTAAATATCCACATAGTACTCATCTAATAAACTTTAAGTTTAAATTTTTTGTTTTTATAAAAATAAAAAATAGTATTTGACTCGTAAGTACGTTTTAGAGCTTTAACTTAAATTGTTAAATTTCGGTTTTTAACAGATATAAAAAATTATATTTTTATAAAATTTCAAGAACTGTTTTTATAAAAAAAATAGGATGTTAAGAGTTTATATCTTTATTTACTTTATATCATACTAAGTTCAGATTTTTAGTTCCTAACTAATCTTATCTATATATGTCTACTTTTAACTTATAATCCCTAAAAATATGCAACACAATCTACTATGTATCTAGTCAAGTTAGTAAAAAATTCTTTTGAAACTAACTAATATTATCTAGAACAATATCGTTGAACTTATAATTCCTAAAATTTGCAACACAATTTAGTATTTATCTAGTAAAGATTGTAAATTTCTGGAGTATTTTATTTATAATACTTGTTACAAAAAAATGTTTATAAAAGAATTATTTTTTTTATAAAAACAAAATGTTTTGTTTATAAATAAAGTAAAAAATTGTTTTACACATGTAAAGTTTTGTTTTTTTTTAAAAGATGATAATCAAATGACAAAAAATAAAAGATAAGTTGTTATAATTGTAAAATAAGTTTATTTTGTTGGTTAAATGTTAAAGTTTATAATTTTATTCTTTAAAGTTCATAACTTTTTTTAAATATCCACATGGTACTCATCCAATAAACTTTAAGTTTAAAATTTTTTCTTTTAAAAAAATAAAAAATAGTAGTTGACTCGTAAGTACGTTTTACACCTTTACCTTTAATTGTTAAATTTCGTTTTTATGTATACAAAAAATTATATTTTTATAAAATTTTAAAAACAATTTTTTTTTAAAATAGGATGTTAAGAGTTTATATCTTTATTATCTTTATATTATAGTAAGTTCATTTTTTTAGCTTAAAGTTTATTACTTTATTAATTTTTTAGTTAAGAAATATAAATTATTAGATTAATATCCAAGAATAACTGCAATATTTTATAATTTCAGGTTGACTATATCTAACTGCAATATCTATTTATTGAAACTTTAGGATATTAACTTATATAAGTTTAGTTGACTTGTAAATTTAGGATACTAACTTTATTTTGAATTTTATTAATATGATCAATAACTGCATTATCTTAACACCAAAAATAAAGTTCAAATATAAAATAAACTTTATTCATACGTCTAGATCAAACATAACAACTGAAAATAAAATAAAAAACATAAAAACACTTGATAGATTTCATATTAGACTGCATGAAATCTGTTCCACTTCTAAATTGACACTCGATGTATTTTTAATCGGGTTTTCTGGTTTGTGCTTGAATTGGCAGTAACTTCTAATTCCTCTTCTTTGTCATTATCCCCAGAATCGTCTAAATTAATAACCTCACTCCATTTCCATTCAGAGAGTCTCTTGGATCTTTTCCTTCGAGTCTCAAACTTTCGATCCTTAAAAAGGACAAAAATTGAATACAAAAGTTAAAAAAAATTAAATAAATCTTAAAATTACCTCTCGCAAAATTCACGTTAAAGATTAGCCTTGTATGGACTAAACATTGTACCATAAGAAATAATATCAACACTTTTATTACCATCATACTGTAATAAAACACACATATAATAACATAACGAACATATTAATATGAAAGATATACACAAAAATAATACTTAAAAGCCAGCAAACTCAATACCTTAGAAGCTTGTTCGACAAATGGGTTGTTTAAATTGGCATGTTCATCATGGAACAGAATCTGAAAAAATCAAATAAGTTAACATTCTCATAAAAGTAAATAAAAAGAAAACAATTATTCACTGTTGCGATATAACAGAACTGACCTTAGAATTTTGAATCTCGCATACTTGGTTTTTCGCAACAATTGAATTCAGAACTGGATCCATTTTTTAACTTTGTTTAGCAATAGATATAGGAATGTCCTGCTATGTTTTTATAGTAGTAACTATAGAAGTGCATTAGGGTTTAATTTTAGATTTGACAATCCTTTATTTAGGAAGTTAGTTGTAGTTAGTTTTAAGTTTTTATAAGATATATTTAAGTACAGATATTAGACAGTTTTAATAAAATAAAATGTGACACATATTATCTTCATTTTATGTTACGGTACTTTTAATTCTTTTTATTTTTGTTTGCATAGATGGAGCCAATCTTTGTAGATTTGGAGCATTAGATCACAAGTATTAATTACTTGTACATTAAAGCATTATCGACTTGTACCTTTTAATCTATGCGCTGATAATGAACAAGACAACTACCGAAACGTTGACAAAAATGTGTAGGTCGTCATGCTATCTTTGGATTTTTTTTTAAACATTATAGTTTATAAGATATGTCAATAATACGTAAAAAAATTATAAGTTTGTTGTGGATTGGTGAATTGTAACTAATTATCTATAATTTTGTTAAAAACTTAGGGATTTAAGTGTAATAAGTTTAGGGGCTAAAAAATAAATAGTGTTTAAAAGACTAAACTACCCTCATTTTAGAGGTCTTTCTATAAATAAAGTGGGGGAAAAGTTCTTATTTTTTTGGTATCTTAAAATATCCATCCCTCATGCATTATAAAGTTTTTTCCGAACCAAGTGGAGTCAAATTATGGTTTCTTTTTCTCCCTTTTTTTTTCCGAAAGCTCTAATTAATCCCTTTCGATTACACGCGCATGTTTTCCTTCATACCCGTTATGTTTTCTATGTATGAGTTGGGTCACATATAATACGTTATGATTGTTCGATATGAATTCCATTTACTTTACGTTTGATCCAATCACAATGCTTATACAGGTTACATTGAGTTCAACTGGATACGTCGAAATGTGTGTTTTCATATGGTTAATGCATCATATAACGTTTGGACTAATCCATTCAATGTTTACGATGTACCGGCGCCGCAACGCGGACGGGTCTTAACCCTAGGTCATTTTAAATATCATAAAAAAACAATAACCGATTTAAAATTTTAATAAATAATTTTTATACTTGAAGTTACCAAAATACCCTTTCAAGTAACAAACAATTTGGATGGAGTTAGAGGCGGGAAGCAAAATGGAAATAACTAGTAAACTATTGGAGCAAAATGACTATTTTTAAAGTTTGGAGCAAAACCGTTAAAACGACCAAACCACAGGGAGCAAAATAGAAGTTTACTCTTTTCTTTATACCCGTTCAAAGGGTATCACCTCTGTAGTTTGGTCAGGGCCTCCAAAACATTGGAACGGCCCTTAAAGAGACACCAAATCTTAACTAAAAAAGTTCCTCAAAACAAGAATAAAAGATTATGAGACTAGTAAAGCGGCTTCAAATCCACTATCATTAGTATCAGAGCATCACATAGTAATCTCTAATAATTATTATATACTAGCCTACTAGGAACAAATTACTATGGAATAAAAAAAATATCTAACTCTATCTCTAAAACTTATACACACCTTAATGAAATTCTATGTTGTGTCGGCAGAAGAAGCACCAAAAAAAACTACCAAAAACTCTTCTTTTGATTTTTTGTGTGTATCAAAATTGACGGCATGAAAGTCACGCCTAAATTCACCTCATTTTATGTTTTTCTTTATAAATAAAGAAACCCATGTTTATAGATAGGCCATGCGCAAAAAGAAAAACCCAATAACTTTGTCTTTTGTGTGACTACATAGTCAACATTCATCTCATCTTTGATTAATTCATCACGCAAAATTTGACGTTAATAAAGCATGTAGCAAGATATTTTTACAGTTATAGGTGTAATAATTCAGTTAGTTTTTTTTTTTTTTTTTTTGTTCTACCTAATAAGAATATTATTAATTCTATACCTTATATAAACTTCTTCCAAAAAGATTAACAGTTCCAAAAGAAAACAGATTACAACTTATAAAGACGAGACGAAGCTAGAGTTTCCTGGGTAAAAAACATGACCCGTTTAACACGACTAGTAAATTTAAACACGAAACGTTTAACTAATCTTATCAATTTTTTAAACACTATCATACAAACATGTCTAATAAATGGGTTACACGATACAACACATTTAACGATATTAAATATAACCAGATCAACATGAGTGACACAAAACGTTTAACACATATATTGAATCGATGTGATAGACACGATTGAGGAATAATAATACATCGTTAACAAGATGAAAAAAAGTTACAAAAATTGCAATCAGTTTTTATTGTAATATACTTAAGTATTTATACAACTATAAAACTAAGTTGTTTTGATAAACATGCCATAAACGAGTCAGGTCAACTTATTAACCTATTTAACACAATAAGTTAAACTTATCATAAACAAGTTAAGCAGGTGCGGATTTTTAATCATATCATTAACATGCTAACATGTTTATGATAGAACCTGTTTACCCCAAACACTAACCCCTTTTTGTGTTCAGTCATTATCATATTAAGGATCCGTGTCATGTATTGCAAGCTCTTTCTTGAAATATATATACGTGCAATGTTTATAATGTAAATGAAAAAGTATTTAAAAATCATTCATCTGAGTTACAATACTAATTAGCTGATAGATTAAATAAGTAGAAAACAATTTGAATAATTCAAAATTTTATTATCGAACATCGAACATAATCATATAAAATAATGGCAAATTTAGACGAGGAAATTGTAATGTGTACTTACAAACATTTCATTACAATAATTATATTTAACATAGTGAAATATCAGTTTTTGTAAAGAGGGGCCGTGGGTTATATACCAGGATATTTGACGTGGTTAACTTCGATGGGTTATATGTTCTTTCACACGGTTATCTCAAAGAAGCAATAATAATTCATTTGATTTTCTCCGAGTTGAAGGTGATGGAAGTTACTACAACGTCATAGAAAGTTATCAAGATCATGCAAGATATCAAATGGCATTTGGTACATGCTCTTCCTCACCATTGAGTATAAAATGAGGTTTTTCACATAACATCATTAAAAGTGATCGCCATACTTGTTTAGCCAGTTATCTATATCTATACTATTATAAAAAGGAGAAGTGACGTACAGACATGTAATTTTACATCGTATACAACTTTTAAAGCAACATGTACAAAGGATTGCAACACATTTGAGAGGGGTAGAATTGGAAATAAACCAATATTTTAAGACACTAAAAGGGCATTCTTGGTATTGCAACCGGTGACTTTCCAACTTAACTTACAGATATAGATATAGACCGATCGTTTTTTCAGATACCGATCGTTTTTCTTCATCCTCCATCTCCAAACACCACCTCCACTTCACCGGTCACCCACCCTCATCAAGCACCGGCAGTCGCCACCACTCACACGATCCATCTCCGTCGCCGGTCACCCACCACCGTACTCCTTCTCTACCCTGAACCCCAATCTCCATCAGACACCTCTTCTGCCGCCGACAGTCATCATCACCGGCAAGTCGCCGCCCTGAACCATTTAGGGTTTAAGCATTTAGGGTTTATCTCATTAGTGCTTACTTCGTCTTTTTTATTTTGATTGTTCAGGTTTTGGCTGTTGATTTTGCTCTTTATTGCTTATGCTTTTTCTTAGTTAGTGACTAAATGCGCTGTTATTTGGCTGATTTTTAACCTTTAGGTTTTTTTGATTTAGGGTTTAGAGCAAGTGGGAAGAAATTGAAGAAGAATCTTGGCCTATCATGAATTACAGGAAAATTACGAGGTATTTGTTCTAATTTCTGACATTACTGCCTTTGTACAAGTTTTTATCTATTTTGGCCACTTTTATGATATGTTCTCTGAGTTATGTCAATATGTTGTTCGCTAGCATTTGATAAACCCCAAAGTAGTTTAGGTGTCCCACTTTTTTTTATTAATCTCATTACCAGGTACCAGGCCACTTTGTATCAATCCAATTAATTAATTGTAGTAAGGAAAGAAGAATCTGAAGCATAACTACAAGAGGATAATGATAAAGTTACTAAAGCGCTTGGCTAGAGGTGGCAATCTTGACCCAAAGGCTTTCAAGTGGGTTACTCTGGGTTGCTTTTAAAATTATATGGGTTAGTTTGGGTAAGATATTTTAACTAAACGGGTCACAACGGGTCAATTGAAATTCCATCTTGTTATTTTCGGGTCAAAGCGGGTCGACAACTTTAATGAAATGGGTCGATGTGGGTTAGCACCTTAAAGAAACGGGTCAGATTTCGGACCAGAATAGGTTTTGGGCCGGCACAAGTATCCGCACAAGACGGGTTACGGCACGAAATAGGTTTTGGATCGGAAGGGTTTCAGTTCGAATTGAGTTTCGAACCGAGACGGGTTTTAAACACTCAATTTTATTTTAGCCATAGTTTCTTCATACATAGAACTCGGTTTCTTGAACTCCGTTTCCTTATCAGCGAGGGCAGAACCGACATTTGCCAGATCCTCTTCTTTATCTTTAATCTCAAATTCAAGCAACTTTATCCTTCCTTGCAGAACATCGATCAAAAAAAGCTTATCTTTAAGCTGCGTTTTAAGCGTTTTTTTATCATCTGAAGCTTTTTTTAAGTCAACTTTAAGACGGTCAATCTGGTTTTCGAGGTCTTGGATTATTTGTTTCTCGTTCCGAAGCTCTTGTCCTAAGCCCTTACCAGTGTTATTTGCTGAAGTTAATTGACTCATTAAAGACTGCTTTTCTTGATTTGACGTTTTTATTTGCTTGTTTTTTTTCCTTTAATTCCTGTAGTTTTGAATCGTAACTTTTTGGCATTGAAACAATTGCAGCTTCCTTTTCCACCAGTTCAGTTTTGATATGCATGGTTATACAAAAAAATGTGAGCTTGCTTTGACTTATTAGGTCAAACAGATTGTTTTCGTTTACAACTTCAATTCTGATAAGGATTCTAAATCATCAATAACTAGGGTGGTTTGTGTTTGTTTGATCTTATACGCTTGTATTAGGGTGTACGATATGTTGGCATATGCCTGCATATGGCTTTGTAAGGAATGCTTGTGTAGGGCCCAGACAAACCGATGGTATACGCCTGTATAGAGGTATATGACCTGTTAAAAATGTTCTACGCCTTTATATTGTATGACTGGCAGATTGATGTGATCTTGTGAGAGGGAAAGGAGTGTTCCTATAGATTGGTTGGAGCCCTTCAATAACAGAATAAGCTCTCTAAAATAAGTGTATGCCATTTAGCGCAACGAACACACGGTATTCTTTAGTAAAAGGCGAAAGAATAGTTCGCTTTGGTTTCCCTACATGGTTGCATAGCTTCCAACCATACCAACTGCCTATGTTATAACTACCTTTCTTCATTCCTGCTTCTTTCACCAGGCCGATGTAGGATCAATAATATGCCTCTCACCACCTGATGTGCAACTTTTCCAACTTATCTCATATTTTCGGTATGAATCTGTCTTTGATGAAAAGTAATAATGTGTTTCATTTCTTCCTTTCTGGACAATTTGTCTCTTGTACTTGTTCAGGATCATATTTCATGAACAAGTACAATAGCATCTTGGTTTCCAGCATGATTTCATTCTGTTTTGCTTTTGATGATAAGATACTGTGGGTTTTTTGTTTGTCTTAACTGATTGAGCTTAGCCAGACGCAACTGAGCTTTCGCTAAAATGCTTGATCTGATAGTCAAAAAATATATATTAATAAATTGTGTGGTCCAAAATTAAAGAAAAACAAACAGAGGACCAAAGAAGGCATTTGAAAAGAGGTATAAGAGGAAAGGTTCAACCAAATACACAAATCAATCAGTTAAGAACAAAATTGTCAAACAAAAGCTGCCAAATAGTAGGCACTTATAATTGAAAAGTAGATGAGATAATTAGGAACTGTGTTTTATGTAGTTTAACTGATTAATCTTCTTGTTTAATAAGACTTGCTGATTTTTTTTGTTGATTGTTTGTAGAAATTCTATGAGCATCTATCAAGCAAGGTGCGGCCAAAGCCCCGGAGTCCTCCACAATCTGGTTATGACAAAGACCTCGGTCAACGTCTTCAAGCAAAGCTCCTGGCTGCTGAACAGAAAAGGTAAATTTTTCTAAAAAAAGTTTATCTTGATTTTTTTATCACATGTACAAAATGGTAAATTCTTATATTTTTTTAAGATGGCATATGAAGGGTTAAGTTAAAATGCATAATCTTTTACCATTTTGTTCCATCTCTACCCTTATTAGATTATTAGATGGCTAAAATAGTAAATTCCATCACCATCGTTTGAGAGCATTGAATCGCATCTCTTCACCTCCACGTCCAGTGAAATCTTTCAATTCAATGCCGTGAATCATAACCCTAACCCTTCAATTTGCCAGCCATTCCAACTGGATCGTGATTTAACCCGTTGTCAATGAAAGTCGGATGCAAGCAAGGGTGTTCGATTAGGGTTTCTTAGTGACAAATATGGTGACACATTCTTGTTCGGTTTTTGTCCGTGACGCCACTACTCGAATCCGGGAGGCGTTCTGGCCAGGTAAGATTCCTGAATTCAATCTATGTCTAGCATGATTAGCTCAACCCTGGTTCTTGGTTTAATACTATTACCAACATGACGTGTTGGAGTATGGTAAAAATTTTAATAAGCTTTTCTCCAATTCAATAGAATTTGGGTTCTGTGATTTTAGATTGTAATTTGGGTTTCCGTTAATTTATCCTTTTTTGTCTTTTTTATGTGAGGATAAACAAAGGGAGTTTACATGTTCATAAAGGGGTATTGTTTTTTTAAAAGATAAACAATAGGCTCTTTTTTTCCAGCAAATATATGGTGTATTTGAATTCTGTGGTTCATCTTAGGTAGTATAATATAGCATTTTTTGGTATATTTGTCTGACTACTTGTCATGCATTTCTTGTATAACCAACATCTTATATGGTTTTTCCCTCAAAATTACTTAGCTTATGACCAATTTGATTTTGCTACATTGTTTTTTAAAATGCAAAATTAAGGTCGCCAAACTCATCTCTTTGTTACTTCTTTTCTCAGTTACCACAGTGGATATCAAGCAAACTGTGCAAGTTGGATGTGATGTCGGGAAGCACCAACAAGTGTTCAAGCTCATGGCAGGATTTGGTTTGTCGAAGTGCTTTGATGACAATGGCCGTTCTAAAAGAACTGGTAAATTTTTATCCTCTATGTTGAGTTTTTTAGTCAAAGTTAAATGTCACAGTTGTAAGGAGTTTATGATTTTTTTTCCTCCGGGTTTTAGGAACTGTTTAGACTGCAAGTGCACATATCATACCACCGGTCGTAGTCGAGCAGCTCCTATTTCTACCCGTCTGACACTTCAACGGTTTCCGCACTGGTCAATTCGTCTGGTCAATTTTTATTCATATTTTTGGGGCAAATTCAATACCAACATTGAACTCAGAATTGAATATGAAGGAAATCTGAATTGAATATCTGATTCACAATTTCATGGTTGGAGACGCTAATTCCATCGCCCCCTCCAGTTATCTATAGTCGGCAACTTACATTGGATATCTATAGTCGTTCATATGTATAATTATTTGCTGGTGAATGGGTGGTAGCATCTTGCTAAAAATATAAGTTGAAGACATGAGGTGAGTCTTTTCTTTCATCACCTAATGTTTCTTACACACAATAGTAACCCTTATTCTCACAACAACATATTAATCGAAGTCACTTTTGGGATGAAATAGCTATTATATTCAACAAAGAAGCTATGCGTGAACCCCCTTCGGTTATAGTAGCATTAACATCCATGAAGGTTACCAAATGTGTAAACAAAAAAAAAAGATTTAACATACTCAAAAAAGTAATATTTGTCGTTTTTAACAGGTAAGCTTCATGTACGTTTTACATCTGCAATGGTTGTTCGTTTTAATCCAAATATTGAGAATACGGATTCTATTGCTGCGAGACATGATCTATGTTGTCCATTCAAGGGGCATGTTTCCCTTATCAACCTATTTATTCTTCCACATAGAAAGCAAAAAATGACAGATTTAGGCCCTTCTACATGCAGAAAGAAGCTGAAAGAAACAGAGTAACATTATACACCTACTCCAACTGATGCCAAAACAAGACATCGTACGTGCGCCTTCCCATTTTACATATAGCAGATAGTGCCAAGTTATCGTTCGCGCAGAAACAAGGCTATTCAAAAACACTAAAAACACAACTTCTCATTTGAAGATATGTCCCTTATGGCAAATATAGAGAAGACCAAGCAACAAAAACGATCCTTGGTAGCCTAAGAATAAACAAAATGTTTTTTCTATATCTTCCATGTATATACACATTATGTACCTAAAGGAACTGTACTTAAATGTTATTCACAAGTTGTATTTTATTCATTGTTTCTAGCACTTTACAGCTGGTTGTATTTTTTCTTTAATAAATCAAAGGTTACACTTTGTTGGTAATAAGTCAAATTGCATATTGTTATAACAGGGGGTTGTTAATAGGTATGTTATGTTTGCAGCTCCGATATCCTTGATATAGCAGATCAGATTAACATCGTGCACGTACAAAATCCCACCGCAACGCGCGGGTAAATCCACTAGTACTCTTATAGTGACTGATACAGGTTGCAATTGATGGTTATAACTTGTTTCAAGTTTTAATTTTAAGAACCCAATAAGATTCTTATATACACCTGGTTAAAGTTGGTTGAATGGGTTAATAATCAACAAATTGATTTTCACAAAATTGGTGTGTAACACCTTAAATTAGGGTGTTGCTAAATGCACTCTCATTTTTTTAATTTTACTGATTGCACTACTCCTCTAAAGTTTGTAAATAAATACAATCAACCTTTGTATTTTCTATTTTTTGAAAATTTATATTAGGAAATATCCTTATTTTTAAAAGTTGAGTCAACCAACCACTCATGGTAATGTAATGTTACTCATGGGTATTTGCTCCAAGTACACCACATATAACTAGTTTTATATCCGTATCAAGTTAGGTAGTGCAACAAAATTATGCAAACACATATAAACAGTATATTTCTTTCTTTATATATAAACATGGTAGGATTAGTGTACATTAATTCAGAAGTGTGAGAAGTGTATTATAACACTATATAACACCATATAAACACCGTATAACACTATAACACTATGTAACACCATATAACACCATATAACACTATGTAACACTATTTTACACTATATAACAATATATAACACTATACATCTATCATAGACATGCTATCAGACAAAATATAGTGTTATATTTGTTATATAGTTTTACATATTGTTATATGGTGTTAAATAGTGTTATATGGTGTTTATATAGTGTTATAATACACTTCTCACATTTCTCACACTTCTGGATTAATGTACAGGATCATCTACCTATATAAACATTCTACCTTCATATTCTAAAACATCTTTATATGAAAAGTTATATAGAACACTCAAACGTTATCGTCTCTTCCTGTTATATTTCTTTCTTTTGTCTGCTACCTTCATATTTCAAAACAACATTTTTATACGGAAAAAAACAACTTTTTTATACGGAAAATTATATGCAATAGTCAAAACGTTATCATCTCTTCCTATTAAAGGCATACTGTAAATAAAAAAAAAGTCTCTATATACAACATTCCTAGTAACTTTATTGTTTTTCACTAAGACTGGAAGGTATGGAGGAGGGTAGTCCTCCAAGGATGGGCCGCCACGTAGATCGTCACGTAAGCGGGTGTGAGGATGGGCCTAAAAGGGATGGACCTAAGGGGTGGGGATGAACCCCTTTATATATATGTATGTATGTATGTATGTATGTATGTATGTATGTATGTATGTATGTATGTATGTATGTATGTATGTATGTATGTATGTATGTATGTATGTATGTATGTATGTATGTATGTATGTATGGGTGTGTATGAGGGGGTGAGGCCCGGCTTGGGCGGACGAAGAGGACGCCACATCACCGCCGACGGAGCAAGGGGTGGCAAGGCTGGGGCGGCGGCAAGGGGACGGCCCTGGGGACGAGCCCCATACCTTCCAGTCTAATGTCCACTTAAAATCATAGGGCAAGATGTGACCTTACACTCGCTGCAGCCACATAGAGTTGATCATGAGCCAACATAGAGGTTTGGCAAAATACGTGCATTATTAATCTGTTACTCATTTGTTTTAAAAGTAACAAACTCATCATAGTCTTAATCTTTTTTTTTTTTTTTGAAGTATCGATTTATAAATGTTATATTTCAATTTAATTAATGATTGTATTCACTTGTTATGTATTATATTTTTGTTTTGATGTATATTGTTTATACATCAACAGTTCAATATATAAAGTGTGATAAATTAAATTTAGTTGTCAAGAACATTCTATTTTTATATAAATAATACACAACAACATTTAATATAGAAATTCTTCTACGTCAAATCAAATTGTTAAGAAGTATCAAAATCATCTGTGCGAAAAAAAAAACTTAAACAAACAGTCAACAAATAAGACAAAACAAAATCATCTGGATGAAAAGAGAAATCCAGATGAAAAGAGAAAGAAACTTAAACAAAAAAATCTTCTAAAAACTTGGGGTCCTTCGAAATATTCCTTTTGGAACGTTGGAGAACTAGTCTTTCGGCTTCAACGTCCACTTCTCAACTAAATGGAGCGAGTCTTCGGGAGAATGAGTCATTGTTAACGTTATGATCCTGCAAGCACAACCTGCAAGCGAATTGTTAGCAACTACCAGGATACTTCATCAGGATATTACCAATATCCTGGTTCGGTATCCTAATCATAAACAGCTAGTATATATTCAAGATATAATTCAGGATATGGGCCCAGAATTCCACCCATAACAATTCCTAAGATCGGGTGACAAACCACCTGCGGCAGATTTATGAGATAAATGTCATTATTCACGACTGTGAAAGAAGCGTTGCCGAATTAGAAGATCAGATCAAGTACTACAAGCCTGCACAGAGAGGGGCAAGAGACATTCAGATGCGCGTGAGGGGGCTTCTTCAGGCAAAAACAGTTATGGAAGGGATCAAGAAAAGCTGGGAAGATGCACGTGCCGAGGAATGGGTCATGTATGATGTTGCGCTTACAGAACACAATCAACATAGGAATGTATTGGTTTGAGATGCTCACATGTATGGGTCATGTATGATATGAACAACTGAAAGTAAAAAATCGTTAACAATATCTTGTAATGATATTCAAAGAGTTGTACTGGAGTTGGTGATTGGCAATGAAACAGAGACCAGGAAAACTCTTAGCTTTTAGCATGGACCACATAAGATAATATCTTCCAAGTTATTCCTCATGTTTATTTCATATAATTAGATGGGCCGTATAAGAAATTACTTGATCTACTTGGTCCAACTATATGGCATGCCCGCCTCACTTTTGCATCAAATGAAAGGGCCTTCATCATGCGGATTAATTATTCGCAAAGCCCAATTATAACAAATAAAAATGTAACAATTTTTGCTTGGGTTGTGATTATTTTAGTCTTTGATTTATGGGATTTCTTGATAACCAAAGGATGTGAAGCTTATTAGTAATTTTATTTTAACTTTTAAGTCACATATTGTAAATCTAATAAAAAAACGTCGATTAGCTTAGCTAGGAGCCGGGTCTTTGAGTTAATTAACCTCACCTCTTGCCTATAACATAACTATAATTCGTCTCAAGTGGTTTCAGAAATCCAAAGAAACACTCTTCGTGCTCTTGATATTATCTGCTAATCATCTGTTGCTTTTTTCTGGTTTTAATATAAAAATAACAAAAGATAATTAATTAAACTAGTTGGTAATTTATAATTAAATATTAAAAATCGTATCCTTTGGGTTCGATACTTGGTTCTTACCTTAAGCTCTACTACAAACGATAGGTACCCTTGCCCATTGTGTGTGTCTAGCCTAAGTAAAAATCATTTCTTTTGAATTTAAAACTAGGTGCAAGTCTCTAAAAATTATTAAATTAACCCACCTAAGAGTTACTGAGAGTTATTAAATTAACTAGACCAATTCAACACTAGACAACACACATCAACACTCCCCGTGCCACGACCATTAAATGACAAAATCAGTTTTTGAGGATATTTGAAGATCCAAAGGGGCCCACATGAGCTGATCATGGGTCGTGTCTTGGAGATATGCCCTGTGCATGGCTACCAGCTAAAGATCTAGTTGAAATGACTAGCAGCAGGTCATGCCTTCTATACTATTATAAAAAGGAGAAGTGACGTACAAACATGTAATTTTACATCGTATACAACTTTTAAAGCAACATGTACAAAGGATTGCAACACATTTGAGAGGGGTAGAATTGGAAATAAACCAATATTTTAAGACACTAAAAAGGCATTCTTGGTATTGCAACCCTGGTGACTTTCCAACTTAACTTACAGATATAGATATAGACCGATCATTTTTTTCAGATACCGATCGTTTTTCTTCATCCTCCATCTCCAAACACCACCTCCACTTCACCGGTCACCCACCCTCATCAAGCACCGGCAGTCGCCACCACTCACACGATCCATCTCCCTCACCGGTCACCCACCACCGTACTCCTTCTCTACCCTGAACCCCAATCGCCATCAGACACCTCTTCTGCCGCCGACAGTCATCATCACCGGCAAGTCGCCGCCCTGAACCATTTAGGGTTTAAGCATTTAGGGTTTATCTCATTAGTGCTTACTTTGTCTTTTTTATTTTGATTGTTTAGGTTTTGGCTATTGATTTTGCTCTCTATTGCTTATGCTTTTTCTTAGTTAGTGACTAAATGTGCTGTCATTTAGCTGATTTTTAACCTTCAGGTTTTTTTGATTTAGGGTTTAGAGCAAGTGGGAAGAAATTGAAAAAGAATCTTGGCCTATCATGAATTACAGGAAAATTACGAGGTATTTGTTCTAATTTCTGACATTACTGCCTTTGTACAAGTTTTTATCTATTTTGGCCACTTTTATGATATGTTCTCTGAGTTATGTCAATATATTGTTCGCTAGCATTTGATAAACCCCAAAGTAGTTTAGGTGTCCCACTTTTTTTATTAATCTCATTACTAGGTACCAGGCCACTTTGTATCAATCTAATTAATTAATTGTAGTAAGGAAAGAAGAATCTGAAGCATAACTACAAGAGGATAATGATAAAGTTACTAAAGCGCTTGGCTAGAGGTGGCAATCTTGACCCAAAGGCTTTCAAGTGGGTTACTTTGGGTTGCTTTTAAAATTATATGGGTTAGTTTGGGTAAGATATTTTAACTAAACGGGTCACAACGGGTCAATTGAAATTCTATCTTGTTATTTTCGGGTCAAAGCGGGTCAATTGAAATTCTATCTTGTTAGTTTGGGTAAGATTTTTCTTTTTTTTCCACCTACCCAAAATCCCCCTAGTTAGCCCCTTTGAGCCTAAACCTTTTCATTTCATAACCCAAACCAAACACATTTTCACCCACCTAAACCCTTTTTATTTTTCACCCTTTGTTTTAGTAACAAGCTCGGTTTTTCGTATGACTTTTCAAAAAAAAATGTGTTGATGATGAAGCAAAATAAATAAACAAGCAAGTTCATCAAAAATAACTTTGTTTGAATACTGGCTTCATCAAGATAAAAAATTTTTTGCAAAAATAAAAAGTCTTTCGAAAACCGACGCTTGTTACGCTTTTTCGCCCTTTCTACTAACCACTAACCCAATCACCTACCTTTAACCCAAGCCTAACCCTTCACCCAAAAAGTCCTCTTGATGTTTACAAAGGTATATAGTTAAAAAAGAGGAGGATTGATTGCTTGGCAAGCCTATGGTAGGAGTAAGTTCCATGCCGCTCTCGAGTGATTCACTAAAATACATCTTCGGCCGAGTGTTGAGTGATCCCCGTGAGGTATGTGAACTCGTATATAAATAGAATTTTAAAGAGGCATGTTATGCCCTAATAAGTAATTTATCTTATGCAAAGTTTTAAATAAATCATGACGAATAGGATTGTAAATAAATAAAAATAAAACTTAATAAAGAATCTTGGAAATCCCAACACTCTATGACAAGCCCAAAAACCTTATCTTCTACCCATTCAATTTGGGAGTGTAAAGCCACATTATAAAGAGTTTTGCTTGAGGACAAGCAAAGATTCAAGTGTGGGGGTATTTGATATGTGCAAAATGCAACATATAAATTACATCAATTGTGGCATAAAACTAACCCTTTTTAGTACTAATGTTGGAAAAAGTGTGCTTTTGTCTTCCTTTTGTATTTTCAGGATTAAATGAGCTCAAATTAACAAAAGAAGCAAAAAGGCAGCTAAATCTAGCATAAATACAAGAAAAGGAACAAACGTGGCATGCCCGACCCCCCTCGACAGCATCTCCCAAAGCAAAGACAAGAAGAAAGCTGAGCATGGGGCTGTGCCCAGCTGAGCACGGGGCGTGCCCAGCTCAGCACGAGGCAGTGCTCAGGATGGACAGCCCTGGCACTAAAGACAAACCTGTAGAAGCTTCTATTGCCCACCACGGGGCCGTGCCCAGCGGACACGGGGCCGTGGTCAATGCAAAGATACGCAGAATCTTGCCAAATCTGATAGTACATATATGCTTTTGAGCACGGGGGCGTGCCCAGCGGACACGGGGGCGTGTGGAACTAATAAAGACAAACTGTATTAATGAAGAAAGAGAAAAGGGTGGACACGGGGCCGTGTCCAGCGGACACGGGGCCGTGTCCATGCTTCTGTACAGGCTATAAATAGGAGTGCTTGGCTCAAGCTCAAACCATCCCTTGGCACACCACCTCTCTCACACTTCACCCACCACCCACCACCACCATAACACCATCATCCACCACCATCATCCATTGTCCATCGTAGAGTGTGTGAGTCGTCTCGGGATCCAAGATTGATCGTAAGAGTTCTTGACAATCAAGGCCATGTTTGCCTAAGTCTCTTACATCACTTGGTGAAGACAAAGTGTCTAGTGTAATACTTTTTATTTCTAATCTTTTCGCACTTTTTATTTGATTTCGTATTAATGACTTTAATAACTAGTTGCTTATGTTGAAGGTGATCTTTCCTTATCGTTTGTCCGTGGTGTCTTGAAATTATTTTACTGTCTATATAAAATAAAAGATTTTCACCATTCATATCTCCACGGTCTATATGGAGGTATGTTGGCTACCTGGTCGGGGGTTAAGGGAACGGTTTGGTAAAGGACTTGCCATTGTTCAGCATTTAGAGGTCCTGCAATGGACCTGGGTCAAATTTAGTAGGACCTCCTTCAATACCTAACGGTATTGGATGGCGGGGGTCCAAACTCTTTGATCCCCTCATAAGTTAACTACTATTAATACTATAACCCGGCTATTTAGGACTGTATCCCTGCTGACTCAGACTACTTAGTCGAGGGTAACGTCACCTCCAAAAGAGGGGCCTACCATAATTTGCATTAATAACTTAATTAATTATCTTCCAATAATCCACCCTTTTAGGATTGTATCCTTGCTGACTCAAACTACTGGGGTGAGGGTAACGTCACCTTCAAAAGAGGGGCCTACTACAATAACTAAGATAATCTCTTAAAATAGTGCAAAAGTGCGGAAATAATCAAAGGTTACAATAGATACGAGTCGGAACCAAGTGATTCATCTTGTGTAACTGTTTTTTTTTTTTTTTTTTTTTTTTTTCAGCATTTTAGTTAGTTTTTATTTTTCTTAGTTTAAAACATTTTTATAAACTTTTTATTTTGATTAGACGTTGAGGATAAACCGGTACTAAAAGCTCTTGTGTCCTTGGACGACCTCGGTATCTTACCAACACTATACTACGCTCACGATGGGTGCACTTGCCCATATGTGTGTCTAGTGTTAGTAAATATCGTGTTTTATAAATTTAAAACTTGACTAAAAAGTGTTAAAGGGGCTTAAAATATACACCTAATATATATAACACTTCACACGCATCAAGTTTTTGGCGTCGTTGCCGGGGACACAAGGATTTTAGGAAAGCTTAAAATCGACGGCCTAATCAGTTTTTCAAAACGGGCCCACATTTTTCTGCATTTTAGTTTAGTTTTGCATTTACAGTAGGTTGAACACGGGCCGTGCTCGCTGAACACGGGGCCGTGCTGCATATTTTTCATAAAACACCCAGTAACAGAAGCTTGAACACGGGCCGTGCTCACTGAACACGCCCCGTGCTCAACGAAATCAGTAAATTTAATTAAAACGCCCAGATATAGATTCTGAACACGGGGCCGTGTCCAGCCTCTGTTTCCGTTTTTCTTTTTGTTTTCTGATCTCGGGACCTGGTTGTGGTCTGTTGAGTGATTCTTATGGATCAATACTCAGGAGGTTACAACTACACCTATGAGGAGGATGATTATAGGGGTAACTATTGCACTAATTGTCGTAACACACGCTCGGTTCAAAATAGTCACTCATATCAACCATCCAATTCATACACCTACTATGAGGAACCCAGGTACGAGCCATCAACTTCATACACATCATATGAAGACCAAAGGTATGAACATCCTCCCTCATACTCATATTTTGATGAACCAAGGTATGAGCCTTCATACTCATACTTTGAGGAACCAAGATATGAGCCACCACCTTCGTATGCTTATTATGAGGAACCATGGCGTGAACAACCCACCTCATATGAGTATTATGAAGAACAAAATTACGACCCTTATCCATCATATGCTTACAATGAAGAACAATGGTGTGAACCATCTACTTCATATGGGTATTATGAGGAACAAAGGATCGAACAACCGGATTCAAGCTTTGAAAATCCTGATTCTTTTTCTATAACCGAAGTGACCGATAGGATATTAGAACACATTAGAGTTATCGATCGCTGTATAAAAGAATCTCGCGCAAGGGAAGAGGAATCCCGCGCAAGAGAAGAATTAAAAAAGGAAGAGATAACCGAAAGTGTAAAAATGGAAGAACAAATAAGTGAAAACCCGACACGTGAGTTAAACAACGAAAAAGGTGAGTCCGACAACGTTAAAATTCAAGAAGAGTCTAATTTTGAAGAAATTAATCTCTTGTCACCTTCTTTTGAAAATCATTGTTTAGTACCCACTCATGCTAAGTTTTTAAAAGAGTTAAACACTAACACTAAAATTGACGAAACGGTAAGTGTTAAGTTAACTGATGATCAAACCTCACTAATAAAAGAAGACCCATTTGAAATTAACATTACACCGGTTCCATGTTTCTTTCAAAATTCGTTTATTAGTAATGTCACTATCGATAAAGATCTTTGTGTTAACATAATGCCTAACTACATTTTCGAAAAATTAAGTATTAGTGATTTTTCTCCACTTCAAATACCCATTTTTCTATCCAATCGGAAAGTAATAAAATCAATCGGTATAGTTGAGGATGTATTGGTTCAAACAAATCAAATGGTAATCCCGACCGATTTTGTCATCCTCGATGACGCTCCTCTAGTGTTGGGACGACCATTTGTAAAAACTCACGAAGCTTTGAAAAACCGGAATTTCAACAATCTACCTCTTCAATTAGGGGCATTTAAAAGAAGTGTCGATCTTGAGCGATCAATGAAATATCCATTCGGCAATGACGACCCCCTAATTGAAGATGAGCCAGAACCACCCAATAAGGTGGGTCTAGCCAAGGACCCTTATAAACGTGGCGCACCACGGAGGCATTCCGCGGAACTATCCGTAGTTTTAGTTTAGATTAACTTTTACGTTTTCTAGTTTAGTTTTTTTTTCAGGAATAAAACACACTCGGGATGGTGAAGGATGATAAGGGAAGCTTGAACCAACACCCCATGCACAAAAACAGAGCCTCCCGACAATTTTTTCATTACAGCAAGTTCAGCACGGGGCCGTGCTCACCCCAACACGCCTCGTGTCCAAGGTTCTATAGAAAATGCCCAGTTCAGGTACCTGGACACGGGGCCGTGCTCACTGGACACGCCCCCGTGCCCAGCCTTCTGTTTACTCTTGGTACTGGCAGTCTGGACACTGGGCCGTGCTCAGCCAACACCACCCCGTGTTCAGCTACCCAGTACCATAAAATCTTGTTTTTAACCCATTTTTACACATTTAATCAGCCTAAAAACTTATTTTTGGGACACATTGAGGACAATGTGTAATTTAAGTGTGGGGGGATGCTAAAACCTTGAATCTTGCAAGTCCTAATAACAAGCCTTACACAAAACTCTATTGGAATCGCTAATCACCCCAATTTTTTTCAAAAATTTTCATTTTTTTTCTTGTCTAGGTTTAACTCGGGAATTTCAAGTTCTAAAAAGGTTATATTTTTACGAATTTACAACCGATAGCGTCGAGATAAAAAGTACCAACATAAGAAAATTATGAAAAGGCATGACAAGCTTAGTTAAAATTTGATTATATATACTTGATCACATAAAAACCCATTCCCACAAAAGTGAGTTTTGAGCCTTTATTGAGCATACAATTACATATCATTAGAACTAAATGCTCATTTTTCGTTTCTTGTGTGAATAGCCGCTTGGTTCTTACGACTCTAGAACTTGCCATGACGATACATTCCCGGTCCTTACCAACTTAAACCCGAGTAAGTAAATGATGGAGGCATTAGGACTAACCTTTTTTATTTCTACACCATTATTTTTCTTTTTTTTACCACCTACCCAAAATCCCCCTAGTTAGCCTCTTTGAGCCTAAACCTTTTCATTTCATAACCCAAACCAAACACATTTTCACCCACCTAAACCCTTTTTTTATTTTTCACCCTTTGTTTTAGTAACAAGCTCGGTTTTTCGTATGACTTTTCAAAAAAAAATGTGTTGATGATGAAGCAAAATAAATAAACAAGCAAGTTCATCAAAAATAACTTTGTTTGAATACTGGCTTCATCAAGATAAAAAAAATTTGCAAAAATAAAAAGTCTTTCGAAAACCGACGCTTGTTACGCTTTTTCGCCCTTTCTACTAACCACTAACCCAACCACCTACCTTTAACCCAAGCCTAACCCTTCACCCAAAAAGTCCTCTTGATGTTTACAAAGGTATATAGTTAAAAAGGAGGAGGATTGATTGCTTGGCAAGCCTATGGTAGGAGTAAGTTCCATGCCGCTCTCGAGTGATTCACTAAAATACATCTTCGGCCGAGTGTTGAGTGATCCCCGTGAGGTATGTGAACTCGTATATAAATAGAATTTTAAAGAGGCATGTTATGCCCTAATAAGTAATTTATCTTATGCAAAGTTTTAAATAAATCATGACGAATAGGATTGTAAATAAATAAAAATAAAACTTAATAAAGAATCTTGGAAATCCCAACACTCTATGACAAGCCCAAAAACCTTCTCTTCTACCCATTCAATTTGGGAGTGTAAAGCCACATTATAAAGAGTTTTGCTTGAGGACAAGCAAAGATTCAAGTGTGGGGGTATTTGATGTGTGCAAAATGCAACATATAAATTACATCAATTGTGGCATAAAACTAACCCTTTTTTAGTACTAATGTTGGAAAAAGTGTGCTTTTGTCTTCCTTTTGTATTTTCAGGATTAAATGAGCTCAAATTAACAAAAGAAGCAAAAAGGCAGCTAAATCTAACATAAATACAAGAAAAGGAACAAACGTGGCATGCCCGACCCCCCTCGACAGCATCTCCCAAAGCAAAGACAAGAAGAAAGCTGAGCATGGGGCTGTGCCCAGCTGAGCACGGGGCGTGCCCAGCTCAGCACGAGGCAGTGCTCAGGATGGACAGCCCTGGCACTAAAGACAAACCTGTAGAAGCTTCTATTGCCCACCACGGGGCCGTGCCCAGCGGACACGGGGCCGTGGTCAACGCAAAGATACGCAGAATCTTGCCAAATCTGATAGTACAGATATGCTTTTGAGCACGGGGGCGTGCCCAGCGGACACGGGGGCGTGTGGAACTAATAAAGACAAACTGTATTAATGAAGAAAGAGAAAAGGGTGGACACGGGGCCGTGTCCAGCGGACACGGGGCCGTGTCCATGCTTCTGTACAGGCTATAAATAGGAGTGCTTGGCTCAAGCTCAAACCATCCCTTGGCACACCACCTCTCTCACACTTCACCCACCACCCACCACCACCATAACACCATCATCCACCACCATCATCCATTGTCCATCGTAGAGTGTGTGAGTCGTCTCGGGATCCAAGATTGATCGTAAGAGTTCTTGACAATCAAGGCCATGTTTGCCTAAGTCTCTTACATCACTTGGTGAAGACAAAGTGTCTAGTGTAATACTTTTTATTTCTAATCTTTTCGCACTTTTTATTTGGTTTCGTATTAATGACTTTAATAACTAGTTGCTTATGTTGAAGGTGATCTTTCCTTATCGTTTGTCCGTGGTGTCTTGAAATTATTTTACTGTCTATATAAAATAAAAGATTTTCACCATTCATATCTCCACAGTCTATATGGAGGTATGTTGGCTACCTGGTCGGGGGTTAAGGGAACGGTTTGGTAAAGGTCTTGCCATTGTTCAGCGTTTAGAGGTCCTGCAATGGACCTGGGTCAAATTTAGTAGGACCTCCTTCAATACCTAACGGTATTGGATGGCGGGGGTCCAAACTCTTTGATCCCCTCATAAGTTAACTACTATTAATATTATAACCCGGCTATTTAGGACTGTATCCCTGCTGACTCAGACTACTTAGTCGAGGGTAACGTCACCTCCAAAAGAGGGGCCTACCATAATTTGCATTAATAACTTAATTAATTATCTTCCAATAATCCACTCTTTTAGGATTGTATCCTTGCTGACTCAAACTACTGGGGTGAGGGTAACGTCACCTTCAAAAGAGGGGCCTACTACAATAACTAAGATAATCTCTTAAAATAGTGCAAAAGTGCGGAAATAATCAAAGGTTACAATAGATACGAGTCGGAACCAAGTGATTCATCTTGTCTATCTGTTTTTTTTTCTTTTTGTTTTTTTTTTCAGCATTTTAGTTAGTTTTTATTTTTCTTAGTTTAAAACATTTTTATAAACTTTTTATTTTGATTAGACGTTGAGGATAAACCGGTACTAAAAGCTCTTGTGTCCTTGGACGACCTCGGTATCTTACCAACACTATACTACGCTCACGATGGGTGCACTTACCCATATATGTGTCTAGTGTTAGTAAATATCGTGTTTTATAAATTTAAAACTTGACTAAAAAGTGCTAAAGGGGCTTAAAATATACACCTAATATATATAACACTTCACACGCATCACAAGTACAATAGCATCTTGGTTTCCAGCATGATTTCATTCTGTTTTGCTTTTGATGATAAGATACTGTGGGTTTTATGTTTGTCTTAACTAATTGAGCTTAGCCAGACGCAACTGAGCTTTCGCTAAAATGCTTGATCTGATAGTCAAAAAATATATATTAATAAATTGTGTGGTCCAAAATTAAAGACAAACAAACAGAGGACCAAAGAAGGCATTTAAAAAGAGGTATAAGAGGAAAGGTTCAACCAAATACACAGATCAATCAGTTAAGAACAAAATTGTCAAACAAAAGCTGCCAAATAGTAGGCACTTATAATTGAAAAGTAGATGAGATAATTAGGAACTGTGTTTTATGTAGTTTAACTGATTAATCTTCTTGTTTAATAAGACTTGCTGATTTTTTTTGTTGATTGTTTGTAGAAATTCTATGAGCATCTATCAAGCAAGGTGCGGCCAAAGCCCCGGAGTCCTCCACAATCTGGTTATGACAAAGACCTCGGTCAACGTCTTCAGGCAAAGCTCCTGGCTGCTGAACAGAAAAGGTAAATTTTTCTAAAAAAAATTTTATCTTGGTTTTTTTTATCACATGTACAAAATGGTAAATTCTTATATTTTTTTAAGATGGCATATGAAGGGTTAAGTTAAAATGCATAATCTTTTACCATTTTGTTCCATCTCTACCCTTATTAGATTATTAGATGGCTAAAATAGTAAATTCCATCACCATCGTTTGAGAGCATTGAATCGCATCTCTTCACATCCACGTCCAGTGAAATCTTTCAATTCAATGCCGTGAATCATAACCCTAACCCTTCGATTTGCCAGCCATTCCAACTGAATCATGATTTAACTCGTTGTCAATGAAAGTCGGATGCAAGCAAGGGTGTTCGATTAGGGTTTCTTAGTGATGAATATGGTGACACATTCTTGTTCGGTTTTTGTCCGTGACGCCACTACTCGAATTCGGGAGGCGTTCTAGCCAGGTAAGATTCCTGAATTCAATCTATGTCTAGCATGATTAGCTCAACCCTCGTTCTTGGTTTAATACTATTACCAACATGACGTGTTGGAGTATGGTAAAAATTTTAATAAGCTTTTCTCCAATTCAATAGAATTTGGGTTTTGTGATTTTAGATTGTAATTTGGGTTTCCATTAATATATCCTTTTTTGTCTTTTTTATGTGAGGATAAACAAAGGGAGTTTACATGTTCATAAAGGGGTATTGTTTTTTTAAAAGATAAACAATAGGCTCTTTTTTTCCAGCAAATATATGGTGTATTTGAATTCTGTGGTTCATCTTAGGTAGTATAATATAGCATTTTTTGGTGTATTTGTCTGACTACTTGTCATGCATTTCTTGTATAACCAACATCTTATATGGTTTTTCCCTCAGTTTTGTTGAGTGTTCTCTGCCACCAAAATTACTTAGCTTATGACCAATTTGATTTTGCTACATTGTTTTTTAAAATGCAAAATTAAGGTCGCCAAACTCATCTCTTTGTTACTTCTTTTCTCAGTTACCACAGTGGATATCAAGCAAACTGTGCAAGTTGGATGTGATGTCGGGAAGCACCAACAAGTGTTCAAGCTCATGGCAGGATTTGGTTTGTCGAAGTGCTTTGATGACAATGGCCGTTCTAAAAGAACTGGTAAATTTTTATCCTCTATGTTGAGTTTTTTAGTCAAAGTTAAATGTCACAGTTGTAAGGAGTTTATGATTTTCTTCCTCCAGGTTTTAGGAACTGTTTAGACTGCAAGTGCACATATCATACCACCGGTCGTAGTCGAGCAGCTGCTATTTTTACCCGTCTGACACTTCAACGGTTTCCGCACTGGTCAATTCGTCTGGTCAATTTTTATTCATATTTTTGGGCAAATTCAATACCAACATTGAACTCGGAATTGAATATGAAGGAAATCTGAATTGAATATCTGATTAACAATTTCATGGTTGGAGACGCTAATTCCATCGCCCCCTCCAGTTATCTATAGTCGGCAACTTACATTGGATATCTATAGTCGTTCATATGTATAATTATTTGCTGGTGAATGGGTGGTAGCATCTTGCTAAAAATATAAGTTGAAGACATGAGGTGAGTCTTTTCTTTCATCACCTAATGTTTCTTACACACAATAGTAACCCTTATTCTCACAACAACATATTAATCGAAGTCACTTTTGGGATGAAATAGCTATTATATTCAACAAAGAAGCTATGCGTGAACCCCCTTCGGTTATAGTAGCATTAACATCCATGAAGGTTACCAAATGTGTAAACAAAAAAAAAGATTTAACATACTCAAAAGAGTTATATTTGTCGTTTTTAACAGGTAAGCTTCATGTACATTTTACATCTGCAATGGTTGTTCGTTTTAATCCAAATATTGAGAATACGGATTCTATTGCTGCGAGACATGATCTATGTTGTCCATTCAAGGGGCATGTTTCCCTTATCAACCTATTTATTCTTCCACATAGAAAGCAAAAAATGAGAGATTTAGGCCCTTCTACATGCAGAAAGAAGCTGAAAGAAACAGAGTAACATTATACACCTAGTACAACTGATGCCAAAACAAGACATCGTACGTGCGCCTTCCCCTTTTACATATAGCAGATAGTGCCAAGTTATCGTTCGCGCAGAAACAAGGCTATTCAAAAACACTAAAAACACAACTTCTCATTTGAAGATATGTCCCTTATGGCAAATATAGAGAAGACCAAGCAACAAAAACGATCCTTGGTAGCCTAAGAATAAACATAATGTTTTTTCTATATCTTCCATGTATATACACATTATGTACCTAAAGGAACTGTACTTAAATGTTATTCACAAGTTGTATTTTATTCATTGTTTCTAGCACTTTACAGCTGGTTGTATTTTTTCTTTAATAAATCAAAGGTTACACTTTGTTGGTAATAAGTCAAATTGCATATTGTTATAACAGGGGGTTATTAATAGGTATGTTATGTTTGCAGCTCCGATATCCTTGATATAGCAGATCAGATTAACATCGTGCACGTACAAAATATCGCCGCAACGCGCGGGTAAATCCACTAGTACTCTTATAGTGACTGATACAGGTTGCAGTTGATGGTTATAACTTGTTTCAAGTTTTAATTTTAAGAACCCAATAAGATTCTTATATTCACCTGGTTAAAGTTGGTTGAATGGGTTAATAATCAACAAATTGATTTTCACAAAATTGGTGTGTAACACCTTAAATTAGGGTGTTGCTAAATGCACTCTCATTTTTTTAATTTTACTGAATGCACTACTCCTCTAAAGTTTGTAAATAAATACAATCAACCTTTGTATTTTCTATTTTTTGAAAATTTATATTAGGAAATATCCCTATTTTTAAAAGTTGAGTCAACCAACCACTCATGGTAATGTAATGTTACTCATGGGTATTTGCTCCAAGTACACCACATATAACTAGTTTTATATCCGTATCAAGTTAGGTAATGCAACAAAATTATGCAAACACATATAAACAGTATATTTCTTTCTTTATATATAAACATGGTAGGATTAGTGTACATTAATTCAGAAATGTGAGAAGTGTATTATAACACTATATAACACCATATAAACACCACCGTATAACACTATGTAACACCATATAACACCATATAACACTATGTAACACTATTTTACACTATATAACAATATATAACACTATACATCTATCATAGACATGCTATCAGACAAAATATAGTGTTATATTTGTTATATATTGTTATATAGTTTTACTTGTTATATGGTGTTATAAGGTGTTACATAGTGTTATATGGTGTTATATAGTGTTATATATAGTGTTATAATACACTTCTCACATTTCTCACACTTCTGGATTAATGTACAGGATCATCTACCTATATAAACATTCTACCTTCATATTCTAAAACATCTTTATATGAAAAGTTATATAGAACACTCAAACGTTATCGTCTCTTCCTGTTATATTTCTTTCTTTTGTCTGCTACCTTCATATTTCAAAACAACATTTTTATACGGAAAAAAACAACTTTTTTATACGGAAAATTATATGCAATAGTCAAAACGTTATCATCTCTTCCTATTAAAGGCATACTGTAAATAAAAAAAAGTCTCTATATACAACATTCCTAGTAACTTTATTGTTTTTCACTAAGACTGGAAGGTATGGAGGAGGGTAGTCCTCCAAGGATGGGCCGCCACGTAGATCGTCACGTAAGCGGGTGTGAGGATGGGCCTAAAAGGGATGGACCTAAGGGGTGGGGATGAACCCCTTTATATATGTATGTATGTATGTATGTATGTATGTATGTATGTATGTATGTATGTATGTATGTATGTATGTATGTATGTATGTATGTATGTATGTATGTATGTATGTATGTATGTATGTATGTATAGGTGTGTATGAGGAGGTGAGGCCCGGCTTGGGCGGACGAAGAGGACGCCACATCACCGCCGACGGAGCAAGGGGTGGCAAGGCTGGGGCGGCGGCAAGCGGACGGCCCTGGGGACGAGCCCCATACCTTCCAGTCTAATGTCCACTTAAAATCATAGGGCAAGATGTGACCTTACACTCGCTGCAGCCACATAGAGTTGATCATGAGCCAACATAGAGGTTTGGCAAAATACGTGCATTATTAATCTGTTACTCATTTGTTTTAAAAGTAACAAACTCATCATAGTCTTAATCTTATTTTTTTTTTTTGAAGTATCGATTTATAAATGTTATATTTCAATTTAATTAATGATTGTATTCACTTATTATGTATTATATTTTTGTTTTGATGTATATTGTTTATACATCAACAGTTCAATATATAAAGTGTGATAAATTAAATTTAGTTGTCAAGTACATTCTATTTTTATATAAATAATACACAACAACATTTAATATAGAAACTCTTCTACGTCAAATCAAATTGTTAAGAAGTATCAAAATCATTTGTGCGAAAAAAAAAACTTAAACAAACAGTCAACAAATAAGACAAAACAAAATCATCTGGATGAAAAGAGAAAGAAACTTAAACAAAACAATCTTCTAAAATCTTGGGGTCCTTCGAAATATTCCTTTTGGAACGTTCGAGAACTAGTCTTTCGGCTTCAACGTCCACTTCTCAACTAAATGGAGCGAGTCTTCAGGAGAATGAGTCATTGTTAACGTTATGATCCTGCAAGCACAACCTGCAAGCGAATTGTTAGCAACTACCAGGATACTTCATCAGGATGTTACCAATATCCTGGTCCAGTATCCTAATCATAAACAGCTATTATATATTCAAGATATAATTCAGGATATTGGTCCAGAATTCCACCCATAACAATTCCTAAGATCGGGTGACAAACCACCTGCGGCAGATTTATGAGATAAACGTCATTATTCACGACTGTGAAAGAAGCGTTACCGAATTAGAAGATCAGATCAAGTACTACAAGCCTGCATAGAGAGGGGCAAGAGACATTCAGATGCGCGTGAGGGGGCTTCTTCAGGCAAAAACAGTTATGGAAGGGATCAAGAAAAGCTGGGAAGATGCACGTGCTGAGGAATGGGTCATGTATGATGTTGCGCTTACAGAACGCAATCAACATAGGAATGTATTGGTTTGAGATGCTCACATGTATGGGTCATGTATGATATGAACAACTAAAACTAAAAAATGGTTAACAATATCTTGTAATGATATTCAAAGAGTTGTACTGGAGTTGGTGATTGGCAATGAAACAGGGACCAGGAAAACTCTTAGCTTTTGGCATGGACCATATAAGATAATATCTTCCAAGTTATTCCTCATGTTTATTTCATATAATTAGATGGGTCGTATAAGAAATTACTTGATCTACTTGGTCCAACTATATGGCATGCCCGCCTCACTTTTGCATCAAATGAAAGGGCCTTCATCATGCGGATTAATTATTAGCAAAGCCCAATTATAACAAATAAAAATGTAACAATTTTTGCTTGGGTTGTGATTATTTTAGTCTTTGATTTATGGGATTTCTTGATAACCAAAGCATGTGAAGCTTATTAGTAATTTTATTTTAACTTTTAAGTCACATATTGTAAATCTAATAAAAAAAACGTCGATTAGGTTAGCTAGGAGCCGGGTCTTTGAGTTAATTAACCTCACCTCTTGCCTATAACATAACTATAATTCGTCTCAAGTGGTTTCAGAAATCCAAAGAAACACTCTTCGTGCTCTTGATATTATCTGCTAATCATCTGTTGCTTTTTTCTGGTTTTAATATAAAAATAACAAAATATAATTAATTAAACTAGTTGGTAATTTATAATTAAATATTAAAAATCGTATCCTTTGGGTTCGATACTTGGTTCTTACCTTAAGCTCTACTACAAACGATAGGTACCCTTGCCTATTGTGTGTGTCTAGCCTAAGTAAAAATCATTTCTTTTGAATTTAAAACTAGGTGCAACTCTCTAAAAATTATTAAATTAACCCACCTAAGACGTACTGAGAGTTATTAAATTAACTAGACCAATTCAACACTAGACAACACACATCAACACTCCCCGTGCCACGACCATTAAATGACAAAATCAGTTTATGAGGATATTTGAAGATCCAAAGGGGCCCACATGAGCTGATCATGGGTCGTGTCTTGGAGATATGCCCTGTGCCTGGCTACCAGCTAAAGATCTAGTTGAAATGACTAGCAGCAGGTCATGCCTTCTATACTATTATAAAAAAGGAGAAGTGACGTACAGACATGTAATTTTACATCGTATACAACTTTTAAAGCAACATGTACAAAGGATTGCAACACATTTGAGAGGGGTAGAATTGGAAATAAACCAATATTTTAAGACACTAAAAGGGCATTCTTGGTATTGCAACCCTGGTGACTTTCCAACTTAACTTACTGATATAGATATAGACCGATCGTTTTTTCAGATACCGATCGTTTTTCTTCATCCTCCATCTCCAAACACCACCTCCACTTCACCGGTCACCCACCCTCATCAAGCACCGGCACTCGCCACCACTCACACGATGTTTTTGTTATGATATTTGATACACATGTTACATGTAGGCTTATTAGATTGTTTTTGCTAAAAATGAAAGCAAAGAATAGCTTAGAAGCTACAGTTATTTAGTGCTCTATTCTTTTGTCTATATATAACCCACACATCCTATGCTCTTACTATGTAGGTCTGCAAAAAGTTTGTCCCACATGGAGGCTCAAGACCGGATGATATACCACCTGGGGCAGATTTATGAACCGAACAACATTATTCACAACTGTGAAAGGAGTGTTAATGAATTAGAAGAACGTGTCAACTTTTACAGACCTGCACAAAGACGGGCACCAAAAGTTCAATTGTGCGTGAGGGGCCTTCGTTGGGCAATAAGGGTTATGAATGGATTCGATGGAAGCTGGGTAAAGGCACGTGATGAAGAACGGGACCTATATGATGTTGCACTCAAGGAGCATAATCAAAAGAGGAAGTTATTCGTTTAATATGCTCACTGGTGCATCTGTAAATACTCAATACTTTTGGATATATGTGTGAATACGTACGTTAATGTTGCAACTCTTTACTTTTAGTTTTAGCATGGATAGAAACATAGATTGTGAATACTTGTAGTGGTACTTCAGTGGATATACGGGACTCTCTTGGACGATTTTTTAGTCCGTGTTTTGGAAGACAAATCCACCACTTACGAAGCATGGGAATGGGTAAAAAACAAAGGCTCTTGAGTCGCGCTCTTCAGTATGAACTCACCAATCTTACCCTTGCCGCCATGCTCGATCTTGCCAACGAATCCGCGAACTCGCTGCTCGATTAGCAACCATTGATTGCCCCCTCACAAACACCCAACAGATCCTTTATCTTGTCCGCGGGTTGCCTCAGGAGTTCGATACTGCTGCATCCATCCTTAACCAGTCTCTCCCTCCATGGGAGACGGATGTGGATCATCTCCAGGCATAGGCTCGCCGAATCGCTGCTCGAGAAAACATCTCCCCGACTCCCATTGTCGCTGTTGTTATCGCCCCTCAGGAACAATTTTTGGCAAGTCTTCTGTATGATTTTGCGGTATAAAACGTTCCAGATGGAAGCAGGGTTTTATTTTTATAAAGATAATGCACCGACAACTACAAATCATGAAGATATTCGGTTTTTCTTTGAATTTCCGATTTGAAAGATTTGGGCTCGTTGTGAGATGATTCGGGTTGGTTTTGGTATATAAACGAGGTTTGGTAAACGACCAGATTCAAGGCTTGAGTTCTAGGTAAAGATATTGTGTATAAAATATGGAGATCTCTGAGGGTTCGGTACCGAAATGAACTGCTTGGGCGGCAAGCCTAAGTTCAAACACAAAGGTTTGTATAAAGGTTTTAAGACCATGTGTAGTGGTAATGTGTTATAATGCATCCACCATGGGGCATTATCCGACACGTGGCGTCCTAGTCAGCGATGGGGCATTATAGCAAAAGTGGTGTAGTGGGCATAATGCCTTATAATGCCCCCTTCCAATTATTAAAAAAAAAAAAAAGGGAAAGTAGTTGCTGCAGGTCAAAGGCCTCCTCATTGGCTAGTCAAAGTCCTCCTCACACTCCATTGGCCACATCCATTTTCCTTCCAACCCATTTAGCGTTATAATTAAAACGCTGGCTTGCAAATTTTCAAAAAATCACGCCTCATAACGCCTAGTGTAGTGGGGGAGGGGGCGTTTTGGGGCGTTTTTTTTTCCATTTTTTTTTAAAATCACGCCTCACTACGGATACTCTAAGGGTGGTGATTCTAACCCAAATTGAATGATGGCAGGTTTGTTTTTAAAGCTTTGGGAGCCGGGGTAAACTCTGGTTCGAGTCCCGCCATTCCCGGTTTTTTTTCTTTGATTTTGATTTCTTTTACTAACTTACAACTTTCATAAATTGCATAATTAACCCTTGTACTTCGTTTTTTTATAAAATGACAGTTTATACCCCTTCAAGATTAACTTTCGTTGTAACCTTTAGGTTACATATCATGAGTTAAAAATATATAATTCTTATATAGAAGGATACATTTGTTATTTCCTAGCATTTATATATATATATATATATATATATATATATATATATATATATATGTAAAGAGTATTGTACAATATTGCTTATCGTCAGTGGCGAAGCTTGAGATTTCCGACCGGGGGGTCGGAAGTCACCGAACCTAAAATTATACCTAAAAAACCATAAACCGGGGGTTCGAAAACGTGTATACGTAAAAAATTCTATACGAAAACTACATACTTGACACTACTGAGCGAAAAGTTCGGGGGGTCGGGCGCCCCTCCCGGCCCCAACTATGCTACGCCCATGCTTATCGTACATTACGTACGCTTCAATCTCAGCCGTCAGATCATCTTCCCGCATTTTAAAATCGCATGTTTTTTTTTATAACAATTTCGCATGTGATAATTTTTGATGAATTCGCATGTTGTTTTTTTTATACCAATTTCGCATGTGATAATTTTGCTGAAATAGCATGTTGTTTTTTTGTAACAATTTCGCATGTGGTAATTTTGATTAAATCGCATGTTAAAAAACCAACATGCGAAATTGTTACAAAAAAACAACATGCGAATTCAATGCGGGAAGATGATCGGACGGCTGAGATTGTAGCGTACGTAATGTACGATAAGGGCATTTGTACGTTAAGCTAACCCTATATATATAGGATTTGGTTCAAATGAGAACCACCACGAGTTGCGAGAACCGCAAGAACTAGGTCATCCAAAAGAGAGAACACTTTCTTTTGTGCTTTTAGACCATTGCGTTTTAGAGAGAACACTTTCTTTTGTGTTTTTAGACCATTGCGTTTTAGAAATAAAACATTTTTATGTGTTTTTTGGCCATTGCGTTTTAGGAAAACATATTTTTGAAGTGTTTTTAGTCCATTGCGTTTTAGGTAAAACACATTTTTGGGCATGTTTGGCTAAGTTTTTTAAAACAACTTATTGACTTATTGGCTTTTTGGAAAAGTCAGTATGGAGTGACTTTTTAGAAAAGTCATTTTTCCCCTCACATACACTCTCATTGCCAAACATCATTTAGAGCTTATGACTTTCAAAAAGCCAATAAATCAATAAGTTGTTTCAAAAAGCTTAGCCAAACATGCCCTTTATGTGTTTTCAGTCCATTGCGTTTTAGAAAAAAGACATTTTTAAGTGTTTCTGGCCATTGCGTTTTAGAAATAAGACATTTCTTTGTGTTTTTTGTGCATTGCGTTTTATGTAAAACACATTTTTCAAGTGTTTTCAGTCCATTGCGTTTTAGAAAGTACATTTTTTGTGTTTTTAGGCTATTGCGTTTTAGAAATAGGACATTTCTTTGTGTTTTCTAGCCATTGCGTTTTACAAATAAGACATTTCTTTATGTTTTTTGGTGCATTGCGTTTTATAAAAAAAATCATTTTTACGTTTTTTTTCATTGCGTTTTACGCAACTGGGTTTTTTTTAATTGCGTTTTACGCAATTGGGTTTTCGAAAAAAAATTCGAAAATATAGCAATAGTATACTCGTTTTAAAGATAAAAAAAATTCGAAAATATGGCAATAGTATACTCGGTTTAAAAAATGAGGGGGAATTGTAGGAGAAAGAAACTATTGTCCTGGATTGACTACAATGCCCTTACAAAAATTCACGCGCCTCTTTTCTTCTCTTCAATTTCACTCATTTAATCTTAGCCCTTGATTAAATCAATTGATGGTCAAAATTTCTTCCTAACATTTCTAGCAAAAAAAAAAACTTACTATTATATCATAGCCCCTTGAAAATATTGTATAACCGGCATATCCTTATACGATCTAAATATCATATACCCTATCATAAAAAATACACCACTCCAAGGGAAATCAGAAGACAACCCCGTTAGAATCCCATAAACATGTTCGACAAACCCTTTAATGTTTTGAAAAGCCGTTCTTCATTCAGCAAAACCATTTGTAAACCCAAACAATCTTTTGGCCGCGTTCGACATCAAGGATTGCAAATGCAAGAATCAAGGTGTTAATACACACAAATAAAGGTGTTAATACACACAAATAAAGGTGTTAATACCCAAACAATGATAGTGGATTGTTGGTGCTTTTGTAGAGATTAGACATTAAAATCTGTACCCATTAGCATCCAATCTCTAAACGTCCGGGAGGCTTGGGTCGGGCAGGGTGTTGGATCAGAACAGAATAGGTTATGTTATAAACGCTTTAGTTTGGTATGGTTTAGGATCAGAATAGGTCGTTTTAAATTAAAGAAAGAATATGACAATCTTTCAAATGGGTTTAGATGCAAAATCTTATCAATATTTATATGATGTTTTTAGTACCTTATGGTTTTTTTTATTTAATTAGGTTTTGTTGTTGTTGAATTGTTATGTCGATTATCAATTTCTTAGCAACATAACTTCCAAAGCCAAACACATGTTATGCTCCATCTTTTGATATAATGCATTTTAAGTTTTAACTCTCAGTTGACAAATTTGTTTTAGGCGTAAATTGCACATAAAAATTTGCTAACAAGTTCAGTTTTTTTTTGTATTGTGCTGTCAAAGTTTGTTGTATTTGTCAGAAGAATTAGAAAGTAACCCCCTTTTGGATGCCATTTGTGTGATACATGTTTGATCATGCAGTTTCCGTTGTTGCGTTGGTCACCTTCGGGTTCGATTAAAAAGAGTACGAGAAACAAGATGAATTGGATGAAGATCATCAATAAAACGGTCATTTGACTTTGGATCATCTTCTCAAAGATCACTCAAAGAAAGTGAAAATGTTCCAAGTAGTAGATAGAAGAAACAAGGTAAAAAGTGATGGCTTAAAAAACTCAACGTTATGGTTCATTTGATCGATTAAAAATGTTTATATTTCTTTCATCTATTGAATTTTGACCCCTTAGCAATTTTCATGCACTAACTAATCAAGTGAGTTAAAATGTAATATTGATGCATGTAAACCATAACTCTATTGTATATAGGAGCCTATTTACATATTAATAATATTATGAGTACCCATCACCACTTTGGTGGGGGTGGTAAAGGCTTTGTGTCTCTTGGGGAGTGACCAGGGTTCAATTCCTGGCATGGGGTAAAATTTGGTGTAATTTAGGAGTATTATTATGTAACCTTTGTCGTTCAGAAAAAAAAAATATTATTATGAGTATTTAGATTGACTGTTCAATGTTCAATATGACAAATGTAACAAAACTAGTAGATGCCCCGCCCGCGTTGCGGGGCAATAGCCGAATAATTCTCAATCAATTAAAAAAAGACTACTATAATTTTGCTATGAAAAAAACGATGATAAGACCGTAATTTTGGGCTCAGGGCAAAACTGTAATTTTTCAGGACTAATGAGCCAGTATTAGGCAGCTAGAGTTATGCGCCGCCCGCGTTGCGGGGCGCTAAACCAAGTATTTCTTAGGTTAATAACATGTACGCCTTTATGTCGGTTAGTTATAAATGCTACCTATAACACGATATCAAAAAAGGTACATCAAGTTAACCAATTAAAGAAAAACAGTACCATAGTTATGATAAAAAATTTTAACTAAAACGATGACAAGTGTGTAACTTAGAGTTGGGGGCAAAACAATAATCTGTCAGAACCAATTAGCGAGTGTTAGGCAGCTGTTTGGCATAAATAAAAGACAAAATTGCAGAAAACAACCTTTATGTATACCCCAAACTGCACTTCATACCTTTCACTATGAAATCCGCCAAAGCCAACCTTTACGTTCATGTTTTGTTACACATCACAACCTTTACACCAAACCTAGTCAAAAAAGTCAGTTAACTTACCTCACATGCTTTGCATGTGAGGGTATTTTAGTCTTTTTAAATCCTTATTTTCTTTTCTATTTTTTGTTTCATCAGTCAAACAAAATAAGTCAAATATTCTTTTATTTTCTTTTAATCTCTGCACATACACACACCTAAAAATATATATAAAAACACATACACAAATTTAACAAACTCTGCACAAGATCTGGTGTGTGTGTATGAGTTTGTTAAATCCTTTTTTAATATATATATTTAAAAAAAAACCCACAAAACCCACCATGAGCCTCAACTTCATCTCCAGTAACCCACCACAAAACCACCCATATCAACCTTTTACCCTTCATCTTCATCCTGACCTCACTCCGGCGAACTGGGTTTTATATCTGTTTATTTACAGCGGTGAAAGATTGTTAAACGTCCGTCGCGATGAGCCTTGTTAGGTTTTGGATGATACACGATGAGGTGATGTTTCCTACTTTATACTCGAAACAGAGCATAGAAGTTTGACTCCACAAATGGGAAGTTATGAGCATAGAAGCTTGAGATTTTTATGACAGTTATGAGCTCAATGACAGTCTTGGTTTTTGAGAAGTTTAAGTACAGATTTTGGAGCATATTAGTAGTAAATTTTATGATAATTGTGTTTGTGCCTTGTTGCTTAAGTCACACTATTATTGTTATCTAATTAATACATTATTTTGTTTCCACTCCAAATTTAGTAAACGAAAACATCAATTTGATGATGAGAGGTATATCCACCACAAGAAATGGATAAGTGATAAAGTGTGCACTACAAACAATGTGCACTGCCTCTTCCACCCACCATAAGACAGTTTACAATTCTAGCCATTGTCTTATTGTTGTGTTGCACTTCTAGTACCTGCCCCTGTTGTCTTATTGCCATTGCCATCAAATAACAATGAAGCATGTAAATAGCATTCATTTGACAATGCTCAATTGCAAGCCGGAGTTGGGGTTGTGCAGGATCCACAGGTTTAACCGTCCAAGACTTTGAGCCACGTCCCAAAAGGTTGACCATGAACTAGTGATTTATGTGATAATAGGTCAATCCCAGTAAGTACATTCCTTCCCACACTTGTATGTTATGCATCTTCTTTTCAGTTTGTTGAAAAGCATCAATCAGTTCTAGTTCAGCAGTTACTGTTGGATACACATCTCTCGTGTTCTCAAAATGCCCGGAGCTTAAAGAAGTCAAAAGAACAGCTTCAGTCTTGGGTTTTCGAAATGATTATTTATTAAGCAGGTTGTTGTCTGAAGAGCATGTGAGTATTTGATTTAGAACATACCGAAACAGAGCATAGAAGTTTGACTCCACATAGGTTTTGGATGATAGATCATGGATATACCTCTCATCATCAAATTGATGTTTTCGTTTACTAAATTTGGAGTGGAAACAAATATAATTGACTCTATATTATCTTTGCTAGAAAACAGAGCACAGAAGTTTGTACTCGAATCAAGTTGTGTTGCTGTGCTGTAAAGTGGGAAGAAAGAATTTATATAAGTTAAAAAGAATTATTAATTAAAAAGATGGGTGAAAAGACATTAATACCCTCACATGCAAAGCATGTGAGGTAACTTAACCAAGAAATCTAATGGTGTTAGTGGTAAAGGTTGAACTTGTAGCAAAACATGAACGTAAAGGTTGGTTTTGGCGGATTTCATAGTGAAAGGTATGAAGTGCAGTTTGGGGTATACATAAAGGTTGTTTTCTGCAATTTTGTCTAAATAAAAACAAAATTAAGTCAACAAAGTAAAATAAAACACTACCATGGTTTTGCCAAAGGGAAAAAAAAACGATGGCAAGATTGCAATTTTTAGCGGAGGTAAAATCGTAATTTTAAAATTGAGGTAAAATAATATTTTGAACTGAGGGCAAAACCATTTTTTTTTTATTTTGAAATGGGGGCAAAATCGTAATATTTTAGCTGCGGGCAAAATCGTAATTTTTAGCTGGGGGCAAAATCGTAATTTTAAACTGGGAACCAAATCGTAATTTGGCAGGACTCTAGCTGAGGGCAAAACTATAATTTTATTTTGAACTGGGGGCAACATTGTATTTTTTAACTGAGGGCAAAATCGTAAATTTAAGCAAGGGGCAAAAACAAAATTTTATTTTGAATCAAGGGCGAAATCGCAATTTTAAACCTGGGATAAAATTGTAATTTGGCATCACCTATTAATAACTATTATATAAAAAAAACAAAAGTCAAATGGCCGCCCAAAGTGGCCAACCACTTTCGAAAACTATTCCCCTGTGACGTAAGAAACTTGTAAATGTAGTTGTTGAAAATGAATGATTAAGTAACGGGTCAAGAACATATTTCGGTTATGAAATTTAGCAGCTCATATAGTTATACTAAAAAAAATCATGTTCAGCATCCCGCCGCAACGCACGGGTTGATGACAACTCTTTATAAATAAAATTAAGAATTGGAGCCATGTCGTAAAGTCTTGGGCCTATGAAACTAGTTAAAAGAATATCAAAATTCTTGAATTGTAATGTAATATTTATCACATCATAGGTTAAATGGGATATATGAGAATTATAGATTTATCTATCGAGTCATAAATAACTAAATGCTTATTTTGAAATGTTTGTGTTTTGGTCAGATGTACAAAACACTTAAATTTGATGTATACGCTTTAAAATAAATAAATAAAAAGGAATAGTATTTAGAAATTATATATATATATGGAACCCATTAAGTCTAACCAACTCTCAAATCAATATCCACCATTGGATTTGACTGAGATTTAATCTCAGCCACTTAATCTCATCAAAATAACCTCTGTAATGGCAGTTTCAAGGCAGTTCTTTACAGTTTCTAGCAGCTCTCCGTTTTTCTGCCCACGTCTGGTAACCTCCAACCTGTCTCCTTTTTTTCCTCCTCACGTCGCAGTAGCCTTCATATACCCTTCCTCTTGTATACATCTGATATATACACAGACAAATAACATAACTTTCATCAATCGCTATCTCAAACCTTCATCAATCAGAACCTGGTAAGCATCTAGATTTTAGTTAGGGTTTTTTTATGATTATAAATTTTGTGTTTGTGGTACTATCCCACCCGATTTGTCCCTAAATTCCTAACCCCTTTCAAGTTCCAGATGTTTTACACCCCACTGATGTACCATTGTCGCTGAAATCTTCAAAACCAAGTTCATCTTTCACGTAACACTAATGCTTCTTCAAATTCATCTTGATTTTTCACTTATGTGGCTTTGCGGATAGTCAGTTCATCACATAGCAATTAATCGAAAATCAAAACCCTCAACTATTCAGAACCGATGTTGAAGATTTCGAGACGATTATGTTGGAAATACCCAGATGGGTGAGAAGCCATTTTTTTGTTGTCTTCTTTTGTTCAGGTATTATACGATTCTTCAAGACTAAGAAGTTCATTCGTTCGTTCAGGTATCATACTCTGAATTAATCTAATCACACGAATTTGTTCTTTAAAGTTCAACCGATTAGTTCCATTGATGATCTTGATTGACAAATTGATGTTTCTGGGTTCAGCTTTAATAAGTTGATCTTGATTATTTTAGATATATTTGTGTTTTTGATAGATAAGTTGTAATTCTTGGGTATCGTTTAACTTTTAGAACAAACTTTAAATTTATGTAATTTGATATATGTTTGGTTTTGATGACAGATTTTTTTATTTGACATTATGTAGGTTGTTGCGTAATGCATATGGATGGGGATTCTTGCATAATGTATGATAATTCTACTCACAGTTAATGACAATTTTGTTTATCCGATTAAGAATTAATACTTGAACTAACATCTCTAACTTTTCCAGGGTGTGGTGAAATTACCCTGAGACGAAGATCTGTTGAATCGCGTTCCACTGCTAATCCAACCACTCAAAGAGAAAGGTATTCATTTCCCCCTCCTTATCTTCTCCTAAATCTCATTCTAATTTGAAAATAGTAACATGGTTTTTATGCTTCATCTTCTGCAGTTGTTCTGGTGTTCTTGATATAACAATCATCACTCCTTATGAAACTCAAGTTATACTCAAGGTACTCCCAGTCGCAAGAAACCATCACCACCTATTGATGATTCAGAATTCGATGACTGGCTTCCACACTTTGTTGTTCTCTAAGGACCATTTGTTTTATTGTATTTCATGTCCACAGGTAACTAACTAACTCAACTATTGATGATGTGCCTTTTATGTTTGGTCTTTCATTACCTAACCTATTTAATTGTATCTCTTTATTACATTGATATTTAGTACTTGTCTATTGATTTATATAATTTGTTTAATCTTATTTACATTGATAATCAGGCCTTGAAGATAGTAGAAGTGTAGGACCCCATTCAATGTTCATGGAATTTATGTAGGTCTAAAGAAGTCATGTATTTTAACATCTAAGTTCTGTACTAGCATGCTGGAGTGATAAGAAAGGCCGCTTGAAAGTGAATAAGGGTGAGAAATTCTGAATTGTTTATTTGGCAAGGCCTGTGGAGACATATAACATGTTGGGGTTGGGGCTTTGTGTAGTTGGATGCAGAAACTGCACGAAGATGGGTCAGCTCTGTCCGTTTTGAGTTTTGACCCATGCTAAAAATGATCTATTTCAAACTAAAGGACGAGGAGGGTTAGTGTCCTTTCCCCTCATTTTATTATAGCAAATTCTTATGTATGTTTGGGGAAGATTTGTTTACCTTGTATGTTTTTGCGCTTTTTTAGATACGTTGACAACAACGGGATAGCTAATAGACATTATGCAAATCACCTGCTTTAGATATTTGCCCTTTTTGCCCTGGAAACTACTGATGCAGAAGATACCAGAAACGAAAAGGTAACCCATATAGACTTGCGTAGATTTTGGGAGTAACTCTATGGACTTTATTTTTGCATGATCAAGTCCCGGGGCCGGGCTTTTGAAACCTAGCCTCATGATGCTTTATAAAGTTAATAAGGTACTTAATCATGCAAAAGGGGATTGTTAGCTAAATTATGTAATGTAAAAAGGTTTAATCATGTAGAAATGAAGGAATTTTTTTGTTGAAAGTAAAGTCCAAGGACTTTGCTGTTATGTTTAAAAGAATAAGGGAATCAATCATGCAAAAATAAAGTCCATGAACATTACTCCAAGTTTAGTTACTTACAATTTATAGTGTTTTTTTTGTTGTAATTGCTCATATGTTAATGCAAATTGAAACATTGTACTAACTGTTTTCTTTTCTCAAGATCTATCCTTTATGTGTACGAGTGTTTTTATTTTGGATTTTAGCAAGAATGATGACATCTGAAACGATAAGCTAGGAAACAGTGACATTAACGTATTATGTTTATACCATTATCTTAAGCCCTTTACGGGTCAAAGTTCTACGTCCCTTGAGCCCTTTACGTCTTAATGTGGTTAAAAGACAATATAAGCGCCACACAAGAGGGGGCGTTAAGTTTTTTTGAACGGTGACTTTCTTTATGAGTGACCCATTGTCACACCGCCTAATCGGCGGCCCTAGCCAAGATCTACCCAGACTTACGTTGTCTTAACCGGGCCCAATGAAATTGGCAATGATCGGAGCAGAGTTATCAATACACGCTGCAGTGAAATTGGGATTTGTCTCAAAGTAGTTTTGAAGAACCAACGATCGCGATGTTGTGTTCATCGGGGACGATTCAGACCGACTAGGGCAAGAACCGGCAATATGCCGCTCGCTTCCATCTGGAGTTTCAATTTCGAACGTTAAGCCAAAACACTGTAAGATTGTGGATTTGATGATTTATGTGAAAACGAACTTACATTGATTTTCGACAACGTATGTCCACTCATAAGCGATGCCTTCAGAGGCCTCTTTTGAGGATTTGGAGGTGAAAACGACTTGTCATTGGTTTTGCTTCACCATATCGGTGATAGTGGGCCAATCGCTGCCATTTTTGGGCATTCGGCTGACAGGAAACATGTATTTAGTGAGACCAGCTGCATCAAAAACCTTTGTTAAACCTCTTGGGGATGTAACGTAATCCTCAATGAAGATGGTGATGATTTCCGATGGATTTGCTTGTAGAAACTTTTGAATATCGCGTAGCACATTGATAGCGGGTTGCTGCAAGTTTAGCTCAAAACACCAAAGATCAGTTAGAGCAGTTATTAGAGACATAAGTTATTAATGTCTGTTGCTGGTAACAGACTCTAGAATTACTGCCATAACAAATACAAATTCTTTTGAATTAAGGAACTTACATATGCTGTGATATTGTAGCATTTGCCGCCGAAGGAGTGACATAGCCATATATCGTTGTTGAAGTCGTACATATCCAACATTAGCCCTCGAACTCCATTCTACATCACATTTCAATAAATCTGTTACATGAATTATCTTTGTGGTTTATATATTTTGTTATGAATTTGGTGTTTAAATATTTGTAGCAAATATTGAAGTATGTAACAGAGAATGACATTATATCTGTATGGACTCATCAACATACATTTAAAGCATCTTATCTTATTAATAGATATGATGCAACACTGTATATGCATGTTTTTGATGTAGTGTCACAGTTCCTATGATACAGAATGCATGTCATGTCTGCTTTTGTCTAATTCAATTTCTTTTTACAATTAGTTGTATAAAACTGCACATTATTTGTGATTGATTTATAGATCATCTAAATAAAGAAAAAAAATACTAATTGACGCAATACAAGTACTGGACAGAATTTAGTTTGGTCAATAAAACGTCAAGAAGGTCATTAGACTATGTAATCGATTTAATTTACAATAATCATGACCAAAGTAGCCTTAAACGTTGTTTTTATATGTTCGGATGATGTTTGTTGTTTATTTATGTTTTTGTGTTTATTTTTTCATTTTTTAAGCAACATGATTTTTGTAGCCAATATGATTTGATGTAGCACTTACATTATGACGTTAATATTCCCGTCCACCGGACGGGTAAAGTACAATTTGATGTAGCACTTAAATATTTGAATGTTATAACATTTTCCCCCATTGTTGTCTATCGTTTACTTTTGTATTAAAATGATGGTTGTGATTTTTTTAAAAAGGAGATGAAAAAGGAGAAAAGAAGAAAAAGAGAAGCAATCTCAAACACCCTCAATATAGATTATTTTTGTTTGTTACGCTGTTAGCGTAACCCGTCCACCGGACGGGTATTAAACTAGTTAAAATGGACCCTTGTCATTTAGTCTTGGGGCCGTGAAAATAGGTTAAAGGAATGTAAGGAATTCTTGAATTGTAGTAATATTTTTTTCACATCCTAGGTTAAATGGGGTATGTGATTAGAATTATAAATTTGTCTATCGAGTCAAAATTAACTAGATGCTTATTTTGAAATGCTTGTGTTTTGATCAGATGTGGTACAATAACACTTAAGTTTGATGTATATGACGTTTTTTTAAAAAAAAAGTATAGTGTTAAGAAATCAAAATGGGAACAAGATGTATTTTGTTTTCGAATGATTTTAGTGTAATTGGGTAGGTGTTAAACTAATATAAAGTACACCAGTACGTGATTATATTTACATACTCGTGTCATTCACTTAATAAACCGATAATTAGAGGAAGAACATGTCACACGACTATGTTTATTTTTTACACATAGTCATGTCTCCTGAAAGTAATTTATTAGATTTTGTAAATGAAAAACATTTAATCATGTATATAAGTTGGTGTCTCACTGTGTTGTAATGTAAGAAATGGTCCTTTAAATTGGAAAATACACAGCTATGTGATGTAATATTTATTCTAAGAAATGGTTGTTCACATTGTCTCATGATTTGTATATTAGTTAAAATTTGGGTTTTTATATAGCTATAAATGTATGTCTCTTACTCTCTTGATACACTTAGTCACGTGCGTGCTTAAATTTAATAACGTTTACACATTTGGTTTTTGTTTTTCTATTTAGATGATGTTAATTGAATTATGAACTTGAATCTTGTTTAAATGTTTTGGGTATGTAACCCCCATTGTATTCACCTATCCTTTTTCGCTAAACATGTGTGATATGTGTTTTTCGGATGGTTTGAGGCAATGAGACCTGAATAGACGGTCATGTCATTGTTTGTTTTGAGATTAACTTTGTGCACCCCGAAATAAAGAAACCTCTATTTGTAATTAAAAAATATTTTACGTACTTTGAAATATTAAGCTTGGATTTTCTCGAATGTAAACCAAGTTTCTTATAAATATATATAAAAGTACTAGTCTAAGTTCCCATGTGTTACACGGGTGGCTAAACAGGAAAACTAAGTCCTTTGAAATTGTGAAGTAAAAATTATAATTTTATATACGTTGAGATATTATCGAAAATGTTAGAAAGTACACGAAATAATTGAAATACATGAATAGAACAAAAAACTCACAACTCATTGAAGATCTCTTTATAAATAACGTTAATGGGAGTGGGGTCATACACATTCAAATACACAGGAAGATTTTCACTATTCTTCTTTGTATGAGTTATCCAACAAAACATCTTTGTTCCACCATATATTTATTGGACCAAAATATGAAAGTCTCACATAAATTCCACCAAAAATCCAATCTCTATTGTCAGAATGTTGCAGTAACCTTTTACACCACCTACCTTTCCTATAGAAATAACTGGCTGCATTTAGTTTTGAGTATTAAAACTAAAAAAAGTGAGATGAGCTATGTCTATCAAATAATCATAAGAAAATAACAAATTGTAGATAAACATTTTTTAAAGGCAAAGGAGATTTCATTCAAAAAAACAAAAAAAAAAGTCCTACAGCAAATTGCTATAGAAACCTTGTTGTACAGCAAGTTCAAAACAAATTACAACTCAAAGCTACAACTAAGCTAATTTAAAGGACGACTTTATAAACGATACTTCAAAATCAAACTAACAAACTAACCAGTTACATTTGGTACCGGTATTTTCGGTACCGGTCCGGTACCATACTCATCCCTAGAGATAGCCTGAAATATATCGCAAAAAAAATTAATGCAGCTCCTAAACCCGTTTTAATACTATACAACCATAAATATTCATAGTGTTAGTTCCTAAACATCAAAATAAAGACTACCGTGTTTACTTTAGATAGAGCAAACTGAACCTGCACTTCTATAAAAAATGACATTGGCAAGGGTCTATAGGCTGCAACATATGAAGTTGTATTGAACCCTAAGGGGTAACTGCAATTGAGAATTAGCATATGTTCGTCCCGTTCGCTTTCGATACTTTTGGCGTTCTCGCCCCTGACACGGTGCGATTCCTCAAGCGGGTTCAGCAGGTGGTAAGTAGTAACACCGCGCATGTTAAGGGGCAGAATTTTGTGCTTAGCAGAGTAGGATTTGCTATTCAGAAGGGGGTAGCGGCGCAGCTTGTCGCCCGTCTACCTGTCATTAGTCTGTAATCGTCTCTGTTTCATAATATTAAAAATTTCTATTAAAAAAAAACTTTGAGATAAAAAAAAACATGCAAAATTTGTAATTAATAAAAACATACCACTCTTTTATCTTGTATGCCCTTTCGATGTGCTTTTTATTGACACGTTTTAAGACTTCACCACTATGCTTTGTGGCATCATGCAAATTGGTGACTCACACCTGCAGGTATAATAATAGAATTATTTTACATTTTAACCATTAAAAATGTACAAAAAACATCTAGACTTATTAAAAAAATGAACAGAAGTTATACATACGACACCCTTTAAAAGAATATCAGTTTCAGTATCACTGCTGCCACAAACAACACCAGGGAAATTAATAAAGAATATATTCTTTGTAAGGTTAATGTATTGCCAAACTTTAGTCTTTCTGGAAATTGGAGCCACCTTGCAGACCTTTGCAATAGAAAAATGTTAGCCAAAAAAGTATGGTTTCAAGTTCATTATATAGTCATTTATAAAATCAAAAGATAACAACATTAACCACAGATATCACAAAATAACATCACATTGTGACTTATACACACTAAAATAATAAACTTACATTTTTGGTAAGTAGCGTGTTGATTACTGATGACTTGCCAAATCATGTACCGTACCATATCGATCATTTTTGGATCAGTACTTTTTCCCATTTTTCGGGACGGAAACGGTTCAGTACGGTACCGGTATTTTGGTTAATTTACCTTCAAATACCGGTACTGTACCGTACCGATTGTTTTCGATACCGGTACCCACTTTGAATTCTACCGTTTTCGGGACTGAGACTTTCGGTGCGGTTCGGTACCGAGTTCATCCCAACATTAAATAAGTATCATATAGCCGATTAGTTGGCCAACATCCATTTTAAAAGATGCTCCCACAACCGCACTAAGTAAAATCATCCATTTAATTACTATCACACATTAGTATAAGTCGCATAGATAAATTAAAGATGAAGAAATATTTTTCAATAAATAGATTCCTTAATGTACAAAAAAAGAAATCAATACCTTAGCAGCTACTTGTTTCTTAATTAGCCAACAACCTTAAACCCTGAGAAAATGGCCATTATCAAACTTCTGCAAATGTCATCAAAAAATAATATAACTTAAAAGACACATTTCTAATTACTTATCATGCTCATTTTGGTGGAAATCATGAAAGAAAATTAGTGGGAATACAATATAACGTGAGTGATGATTAAATGATGCCCAACAAAAAAAAGATGATGCTGCTTTAGTCAAGTTCTAGTCAAGATAACAAAAAATAAAAAGACAGACCTTAACAACCGGGGGTACAATCGGAGCTGATTTCAAGATCAGCATTAGCAAACACCCTAAGCGCAGCAACGGCATCATCATAACAGTAGCTAGGGCATCCACATGTGACCTCCGCATACCCATCATTGGTAATCTTAAACCCATACATCTTCCTCACTTATTCCTCGCTATACATCTCCTTCAACGCCACCACCTCTTCCGCCATCTCTCTCTTTCTCTGTTCACCATAACCATACATATAACATATAATGAGAATTATTATTTCAATTTCATACAACAATTGATTGTGAAAAAGAAACTTACTCTTCAAGAAATCGAGGTCTCCGGTAACTGCAGCGTTCAACAACCGTTGGATCTTTTTCTCTCACTGAAATCAAAATTGGATAACTAAGTAGGCACAATTACAAAACACCATAAGCATATCCAAGTTTAAGTTATCCGGAGCACCTGCTATTGCCAAAAAAAACATGAAAACCGCACATGCTAGAAAAAAAACACGAAAACAACTGTTGGTGTTGTAACTTTTGCCTATATATTTAAGCAAACTAATTGCAAGAAAATATGAGCATAAGATACCTGTTGCGCCTCCTGTTTGACCTGCATCCCTGCATAACAGAAACGGCCATTTCATATCAGTTATTAACCAATAAACATTACTGACCGACCAATTGGAGAAGGCTTGACATATATTAAATAATGGAACTTTATAAACTCGTTGTCAATACACTTCAAAAATGATTATTAAATATATATTTGGGAGTATTGTAGTTAGAGAAATTGCTCTTCATCAATCCAATCCAATCCAATCCAATCCAATCGTACCAAAACGTATCAACTGCGAGTCAAAGTTACTATTATGACATCAATTGCTCTTCATCAATCCAATCCAGATTACATGTATCTGCAAATTAACTCAATCCAGAAATTTCACCATTAATTTTTTTTTTCAATTTGACTATTTATATCTTTAAATTGTTTGATTTTTTCTTCTTTTTTTAATTCCAAATCTTCTACCAATGGTGTCAATAAAGACTCTGTAATTTAACCGCAAAATAGAATATTGGTTATAATTCTTGCTATATTATCAATTTAATCAGTTTTTATCAATCATACTCGTTTAAATCTTCAACAAAACGACATAGATGTATCATCTATGCTAACTAATCTAAAATTAATAGGATCACTCAAACAGGGTAGGGGAAATAATACAAAAAAATGTGAACTTGAATGAGGCGAGTAACAATTTGAATCAAAATAAAAAAACTAAAAAAATCTGAAACATATCTGTTGCGATTCAGAAACCGGCGACTGATTAAGGGTTCCAACAGAAAGAGATGCAAACCCTAATGGAAGAACAAAGGAATGGTGAATATATATCTAACAAAAAGAACTTCATAAACGAAATAAGAACACTTAAATTACCTTGAAATAATCACGCATACAGGTGGTGGTGGCGGCGTTGATTAAGCTCATATGAAGATTTAGGGTTTTTTCCATCGGAAGATGCTGTGATTCTCTCATGTTTAGGGCTCAATCAATTTTGAAAGATGAAGCAGATACAGAGGTTGTAGCCCGGGGAAAAACAAAACATGGGAAAGATTGAGGGTTATAATTTGAATATAGAACTTGCAAGGGAAGGATTTCATAACTATGGAAAGATTGAAACTGATGGAGAGAATTTATGGGAGGCGGTATATGAATTGAAGGAGAATTGAGAGAATTGAGAGATGGCGCCTAAAATCCTAATTCTCTGGCCAAAGAGAATAGCACATCAAAGTCAAATAGTCAACATTATTTTGCTTTAGTATAAGAGACAGATTCCGGTATCTAGTTGACTTTAGGTCAACGTCGTTAATAAAATCGTCATGAATCTCTGGTGTTACAACCATCAACCACCGTTGACCACCACCATCCACTAGCTTTTTGCAAATCTAAACAAGTAAGATTTTTTTTTAACTTTAAAATGTATACGTAACCATCTTTTTTCAGAGTGATTCATAGCCGAATTTGAACTCTCAAACGTTTTGATTGTAAACACATTTAAACTCTCAACTTTTTAATTATGAACAAACCATTAAACCGCCATAAAATCCCTTGAAGAATGAAGACATGTATATGTAACTAGTCTTAACAAATTTGTAAACCAATCTATATACTATATAATAAAAGAAACCAATAAGGGGACACTTGTCATTATTCTAGACCATCCTTAATTGTAGATAATTATTATTTAACTTAAATTATTAAATATTAATTGAATTAATATAAATCTTATCCATTCTAAATAATTTACAACATGTTACGATAAAAATACTTCTTAAATGAAACATATCAAATAATTAGTTTACATTATACAGATATGGGCTAAGAACAGCAATTGCTGATTGGGTTTGGTGATGTTTGAACAATTGTACTCATTTGCAAGGCTTTATATTTGGACTTGACTATTAGACTTTTACTTTCACAAGGTGGGTGCCTATTAAAGGATTTTAAAAGATACTGAGGGTCTCATATACTTTTTATCTATTAACCTTACAAAAAAAATCATTTTCACTACAATTTTATTTTTGAGACAGTGTCTCTCCACCCTCTTAAGTATTCTATGATTTCTATCCGCCCCTACGGTAAAAAAACTATGGGACCCCAATTGATAAACCGTCCTGTTTTAAAGCAAACTGGTGGCAAACAAAACCTATGGTTTCTCATTCTCAGTGACGAAGTTTGAACGAAAACTCGATGGAGGCCGAACACTCAAAACCAAATCGGTGAGGGTTGGGCTCATAAAAATCCCATATTTTACATTACAATTTTTTTTCCAAAAATTTTCGATAACACGTGTAATATACGGGGTTTTAAGGATGAAATTTTTTTATTATTTGGTAGATTTATTCAACCCGATTATACACGGGTTTTTTAAAAGATACGGCGTTTTTAATATTTAGTATACAAAATTACATTTATTTAATCTGTGTAATACACATGGTTTTTAAAGATACAACTCTTTTTTAGATCTATTCAACAACACGTGTAATATATAGGGTTTTTAAGGATGTAGTTTTTTATTATTTGGTAGATTTATTCAACACGATTATACACGGGTTTTTTTAAAGATACGACGTTTTTAGTATTTAGTATACAAAATTACATTTATTTAATCTGTGTAATACACATGGTTTTTAAAGATATAATTTTTTTATTATTTGATGTATAAAATTACATTTATTTAACCCGTACAATATACCGGGTTCATAAAAATAAAACTTCTTATTATTTAATATATAAAAGAGTTAATTACTGTTTTCGTCCCTGTGGTTTGTCAAAAATCACTATTTCAATCCATTAGTTTAAAATTTGCGATTTCAGTCCCTGTGATTTCACTTTCGTAACCATTTCAGTCCCTGTGGTTTCACTTTCGTAACCATTTCAGTCCCTGCGGTTTCACTTTTGTAACCATTTCAATCCATTTATTTTGTAAGTACATGGACTGAAATGGTTACGAAAGTGAAACCACAGGGACTGAAATCGCAATTTTTAAACTAATGGACTGAAATAGTGATTTTTGACAAACCACATGAACGAAAACAGTAATTAACTCTATATAAAATTACATTTATTCAACCTGTGTAATACACGGGGTTCTAATATCACAATATTTGCAAATCTTTTGTTTACCCACCAAGACATTACTTTTTTTTAACAAAACATACATTTTCATTTACACCCCTAAAACCCCTGTGAGCATCGGAGAAAGAAAAATGTCGAACATGCAGGTTTTGAAAGACTGGTTCGACCGAGTTGACTCAGACAAAACAGGGAGCATCACAGCAATTCAACTCCAGGTGCTCTCTTCTCACTCTAACCTCTTTAGATCCCACAATTTTTTTTAATTTTCTCAATGGAAAATTAACAAACTTTATATCATCAGAGGGCTCTTGCTGTTGGAAATCTACAATTTCCCATCACAATTGTTCAACAAATGATCAGGTTGTGCATACAAATCCAATACAAACTTTATGTATATATAAGTAATTGGTAATTTTGACCAAAGAAGTTGAAGTAGAAATTTTTATAAATTTTGGGATTTGAAGATACAAACCCTAGAATTTAAAAAGTTTGAGTTTTTAAAGTACCCTTTTTTTTCTTATAAATAAGTGGGTATATTTTTATTTTTGGGCTTAGGGTGGTTCTGATTTTCTTGTTTTTTTTTCTTTTCTGCAGGATGTATGATTTTGATAGGAATGGAACCATGAGTTTTGAAGGTACACATCATGTCTTGAATGTTTAATGTAGATTGTTATGTTAAAGTCTGTGAACTTTCGGGTTAATTTCGGCATTCGGGAATTGGTATGCGAATAATGTTAGTGTTGTCAACATATTTTAATATACATGGGTTTGGAAGTAAGAAGAAGGTAATTTAAGTTAAGCTATAGTAAAAGTTAGGAGATACGGAGTGCGTGTTTGTATAAACTTTTTTGAATTAGGGTCCTTGAAATACGGCTAACTCTAAAGATAAGATTTACATTGACTTAGCGGCGTACTTTTATAGGTCAGCGTCAAATGTGGATCATCATTGGACACATTTGTTGGCCAGTGTATACATGTGTTCTAAGGTATGAGATTTCGAAGACATTTTAACACGTGTAACCATTACTTCTGCCCAGATGTTAGATGTTCAGGATGCAACTTCAATAGAACAGTTATAATAGAAGTATAACTTTCTTTTGTGACAGTTATGGACCTATGGTAGTTATAACAACTTTTTTCACAAATAGTAGAAAGGTGCATTTGTTTATGTTAAAAGAATTTAACTAACTTTTCATGAATAATTGCAATGTTTTTATGACAAAGTGCATCATTTAAGTGCATGTGTTGTCAAAATTGCATGAGGCACGTGCCTAAGGACTCACGTGAGACATGGCTTAGACGCCTCAAACACACACAAGGTGAGCAATTTAATAAAGTGCAAGAAGGCAAGTGCCTCGGTGTGCACAGACGGTCATACATGGGTCTAAACCAACCAAAAAACGCCTAAACCAGCTTAAATACGCTTAGCTTGTTGCCTATAAAGGGCTTGATTAACTTATGATTCCTTGTTTTAACTTGGCTTCATTGTATGGCCGTCTCACTTCTCAAAATTCTTTACATAAAGCAATTTGGGATCAAAACCACATTGAAAAAAAAAAACACTTTTTGTGTATATTTTGGGCTTTGTTTTAAAAGAAATTATATTTGGTCCTTTATTATAATATTAAAATAGTATTAAATTATAAGTATTCTAGGTGTATAATATACATTTTTTTTATCATCACGCTTTCTTTTCTTGGGGTGCGCTATTTTTTGCGCCTGGTGACAGACTGGTCCTTTGCACTTTGGGTGCGCTTAGCCCGTTAACTACCTAGTTAAATATTTGTATAATACTATTTCGCGGTCTCGAAAGTATTCTAAGACATGCATAATACACAAAAATCAATCGGAACGTGGCAACATGCAACCTGTTTACAATATACATATATCTGATTCTTACTTAAGCTATTGGCTTAATCCGAAGTGTTATTTTCCTATATCATCCCAAAGTTAATTTCATGATTACTAGGCATTTAAAGAGTCAAAATACTATCTTTTTGGGAAGTGATTTCCTTACACATCATAAGGGAACATATCTAGGCTATTTGATTACCATTACCTTTGCCACAGACAAATTCATGAACAAATAAGGCCGTATGTTTTTTTTTCTTAAAAGTGCCCCATGTAGTCTAGAATGATGTAGCACGATCTACAAGCTGCAATCACATGTCTTCTTTTCTAATTGTATGACCCATTATCACATCTGGATAGTCAGAACTATTATACACAAGTGAATATAAATAATTTTATCATTTGAACTTTGAAGTGATTCAGAATCTTTGATAGTATTATCTTTATATACACTATTCCAATAGTCTGGGTGCAAGTTGTAAACTTGTAATGTGCTTAAAGTTTTTATATTATTTTCATATTAGTTTATGCTATAAGTAGGCATCTTACACTCCTTTTGACTTATTTTCTCTCTTTCTCTCCTCAGAGTTTGTGGCTCTTAACAAATTTCTTCTAAAGGTTAGAACTTTTCTTTGCTGTATTCCTACCATTCCAGATAACTTTACAACGTCGCACATGCATTTTATAACTTATAAAACTGGCGCCAAAGGTAGAGTTCTTCTTGAAACATGATAAAACTACAGTCGATTTCACACGTACTATACATAGCAAGAAGTATATGCTTTAATTTCCCCAATATTTATAAAGTTTTCAAGGTTTGGCCCCAAAAGTCAAAGTTCAACAAATGCTTTAATATTAAACGCTGACGCGTCTGTATCGTGCATTTTAAAGGTGCATTACATCATTTATTTATGATGGTATATGTAGAGTAAGTAGAATTTCAAATCATCATACTTGGCTAATCGATTCCAACAATCATCGTACTTGTAAACATTCATATAAAATTATATAGTAACATTGTTGGCAAAAATATATCTCTACTCTTTACTATATTGAAAGGTTACATTCCAGTGGAATACTCATTTAGTCATATATAAGCACTCTGCATATTAAAAAGTAACGGAAATTTGAAACCATCTTACTAGAATCCATTGACTTCTACACAGGTCCAACAGGCCTTCTCAGATTTAGAAAGGTACGATATTCATGTATCTTTTAGTGGTATAAAATTACCATTTGTTTACAGACTTAAGTAATTAATTCTGATTATGTTTTTGCTCGACAGGGGCCGTGGATTTCTTGCTCCTGATGAAGTGTATGAGGTAAGACCACTGCCTCTTATATAACCTGCCAAAATGAAAGACGAAAGTGCTCCAGCACTATCTTAACAAATATTTGAATGACCTATTTTTATGATTTAATGTGGAACAGTGGTGGTATTGGTCAATCACCCTTGTTTCTTCCTTACGATATTTGCAAAGGCTTTACTGAGTGAATTTAATGCGCTTTAAAAAAAAAAAAATTAACGTATTATGTTACCTTCAGTTTGAGTTGTTATGAGATTGATTCTCTATGCTTTCTTCCTCTCAAAAACAGGCTTTGCTGAAACTTGACATATCTATGGATTCTCCGGCATTTTACACAGTCTGCGAGGTACGAATATATATTTTTCATTTAATCAGTTTATGTGAACGTTTTAGAGGATAAAACTATACTTCTGATAGGGACCAAGGTTGTTTTTATTGAAAACAATAAACTCACCACACAAAAATACTGTGCTGGTTTAGAACTGGTTCCATCCCAAACAGGTCCAGGAACCGACACATGTAAGTGGGCTTTATTGGGCTTGGGCTAATGTTTTTGGGCTTACAAAAGAGTGCACCTTCTAGTATTGTTGATCTAGTTGGCTTACTTATAATTCGTGGTATAAATATATATGTATCTACTTCGTATTTCTCAAATAATAATTTAAATGTTTTTAGGTTAATGCTAAGCAAGTAATTGTTACGATTAAATACATAATGTTGAGGATGTAGTTCTGTTACAAATATATTGCATTTATTGCTAATCAGCTCGAAACAATTTTGTTTACTTTTTATATAGAACATGATAAGTTAATTGTGTTCAAGGGTGAAAGTGCAAACACTACCTCACAATAAGGAAGTAAAGGAAAATTAGGGACCTTTTTGTCTTAATTTTGGACAATTTTCCATTATAACGAAGGTCATAAGGACTAATGACTTGACTTTACTTTGATTACAACAAACTAATATAAAATCTTATCTATAATAGGAAATTTGAAACCTCACTTGAGAAGGAAATTGAATAACGTAAAAAACCTAAAATAATTTCAAATCGATTTATAAAGTAATCTCTCAAGAAGTCAAAGTTTGATCAAGATAACACATGAATTAAGTTAAACAAAATGATATTGTCCAACTCAAACAATTAAACGCTCAAAAGCAAGAAAATCTTGTTTACTACTTCACCCAATAACCTCATCAATGATCAAAAAGTAAAGTAACAATATTGGTTGTCATTTTGGAGGGAGGCTTGAACTATTAACTTTCTCCGTCTTACACATCATGAACATGTTCATTATGTGACAAAATATTGAACATAGCTGTGATCACATTTGGTTGTGGGGTTCCATGCTTATTTCTTAGCTTCGTACTCGTTAATAAATCAATCATTTTCCTACATACTACTTTAGCCATGATTTTCCACGAATTTTAACTTCTTCCTTCACTGTTGGTTGATGTCAGTTTTGTGGAATTGTGGTTGTAGTGTTGAACAAGCTCTTTGTTTAGTCTTCGTAAAAAAGCTTTTTAGCTTTAACTTTCATCCAAAAAGGTTGCACACAATCTCTTGATATCATGAATGAGATGGAATGAGAAATGAAACACGGGAATCTCATATTTTGCAAATTTTTCTTTTCCAACAAGCTAGAATGGAAGTTTGTTACTATTAGTTGTAGCTTTTACGGCTTACTCCTATTTAATTTTTAAATTACCACTGTCAACCTCACCATAGTTTTGTTTCTTTTAATGATTTCAAGGGATTTTGGTAACGTTTTCTTGGACGAAGAACTATAGTTGAAAAGCTTTGTTAGCAAGTCAAGGCTGAGAACATATTAAATTACATACACGTTGACATCCACACACTAGGTAGATTACATTTGTCTATTCGTGCACACACTTTATCGATGAAAGTTAGAATACAAAAAGGATTGCCAACTTTTCTACAATTTTTAGTTGTAAAAGAGAAGAATTTAGAAGGTGCTTGACATGTTTACAGTGGCGAAGCTTATTTCTATAAAACCGGAGGGTCGAAAATGTATATACCCAAAAATTTATATACGAAAACTACATACTCTCCACTACTGTGTGAAAAGTCCGGGGGGTCGGTCGCCCCCTCCCGCCCCTTAAAAGCTTCGCCCATGCATGTTTACTTGATTGGAATAATGAAAACAGAGATGTTACTGACTCTGAGAAAGCCCTAACCTAAACAATATGATTTTGTGCTTTAACGGTTAACGAACTCTATGTTCATCCTCGTAGCCTCCGGTTTAACGCTCATCAATTGCTGCATAACATGCATTGTGTCTGATATTTAGATGATTGCTTCTAAGAACTTTAGCATCTATTTCTGAATCTTAAAACTTTGCTTTTGTACTTGTTACAGAGCTTTGATAAAGAAAAAAACGGAAAATTTCGGCTGGATGACTTCATGTCCCTTTGTATCTTTGTCCAATCTGCTCGGTAAGCTGATCATATACCCTTAGAACGTGCTATTACACACGATAATATAATAGATAACCCACCCAACAAAAAATCATAGTATCATTTTTTTTCTTTCTAATTTATGACATTTATACCCTTCCCTTAAAACTTGCATTAGGACATAAAAGTTTGGAGTGTAAGAAGAAACAGAAGGGTATAATTGTTGTATTATAAATTGTATTTAATAAATGCATAAATGTGAAATTTAAGTACTTTTAAATGGGTATCTTTGATATTAGTTTTTTTTATCAGGAAAATATAATATTATTAAAACAACATATGCAGGAACCTTTTTAATTCTTTTGACACTAGTAAACAGGGCAGGGTGACACTTGACCTCAATCAATTTATCTACTGCAGTGAGTACCGTTTTTTTTCTTTCTATTTTATGGTTTAACGTTGTCTGCATATATGTACGTTGAGTGACCTTCAAGCTTGTTTGTGATTCTTTGCAGCTGCAAATTGTAGAATATAAAGTCCAGATCATATCAATATCCCAGGTTGATAACGCAATTCTACTACCTACAGACGTGTTTGATTATCCACAGCTCGTGTTTATATCTTTCTATTTATTGTGATTACATATATTTATTGTGATTCATGCAATCACGTTGTTCTGATTATTGTAAAGTAGTTTGGGACGGGATCTAGCTTTTGATTTATGCGTGTAACAACAAGACACTTGTAAGTTATAATTCGATCTTATTTCCAATTTTCAGTTTGATTTCGGCTTGATCGTCTAATCTTCATGTATACATTCATGGTTCGATCTTATTTCCAATTTGATTTCGGCTTGATCGTCTAATCTTCATGTATACATTAAAAAGTTATATATTTTAGACAAAAAGTGTTTCTGGCAAGCCCAACGCGTCTCAAGCGGTACAAAAAGTTATAATGTATTATTAGATATAGTTTGCTATAACTAATATCATTTGATATTCTAATGGAATTCTAATCATCATTTGCTTGTCTCAAACAAAAAAACACAATAATTATTATCATTTGAGGATAACATTTCCATAAATCGAACAGTTAAGAATCATTCAAGTTACAGAAGATTATAAATATTTTTTGAGGTTTTCCGACAACTTGATCGTCACAATGATTCAGTTTAGAATATGGAAATCTCCTTACTTTTATTAACCGTACGTTCCCCTCACTTAATGTGGTCAGAACTTAGACTACTGCTCGGAGTTGTCCGGTCAACAACGCGTGCTTTCTGTGTTGTGATAGAACCGATGGAACTTTCACTGCCTCTATTCGTGATGCCAGGTCACCACCATTGGCTCCCGCTTGTTCACCAACTGCCTTCAGTATTGTCTGCAAAATTTGCAGCGGATCACCGTGGCTAACGATCAAGATTGCACATCTGCAACATCAATATAAAAGAAAAATTATTTCTCTATCCACCATTTCGTAGGTTCTACAGTTTTATCAAGTAAGTAGGACCCGCAAAATTAGTTGATTAATTTTATATTTACCCTTGAAATTCGGACTCGATCTGTACCAAGGCGCTTGTGAGTCTAGAAACAACATCAGCAACGCTTTCTCCACCTTCGGGCTTCAAGAATGGATCTTTTGCGTCAAGATCCCATATTTCTGAATACTTTTCATGAAAAAGGCTAATTTTAATTAGATAAATATACCAAGATAGCAACATGTTTATAGTTATCACTCTTTATCTTACTTTATCATGAGATTGAAGTTCAAATGTAGGACCAAAATAACGCTCTCGAAGATCTTCATAAACCTGCATATCGACTACAAGTATAAACTCATGTCTTCTGACAAAGCAAAAAGATACAACAAAATAACACTCCCAAAGAAACTCATGGGGCCCCACACATACCCTAACCAATGGGACCACGTAAAATGCAGTTTGAGCCCCTTGAAGGTTTTTATTTTCAATTTATTGTGTTGCATACTTGCATTACCTTGGCTTGGGGTCCTTCTAATGAAAGATTTAGAACCGAAGCAACCACTTCGGCTGTGTGGGTGGTTCTTGAAAACGGAGAATAACATATTCTTACATTTTCGAGTGGAATGCCGTTTTCCTTGAGTTCCTGCACACATTTTACTTTCAGTTTGTAAATGATAGGCATATAGATCTTGGTTTAAAAAAGTGCGCTTAAGCGCAAAGCGCATCTAGGCGCAAACCCCATCGCCTTGTGTGACATAAGGTGCACGATGTACAAGAAGCGCAGCTGAGGCGCACTTTTTAGGGTGAAAATCGACCTAGGGCGCAGCTGAGGCGCACGCTTTTTGTACATAGGGTGTTTCTATGCTTCTGAGTGTTGTACAACAGGCTTTTTATGCTGTACATTTATGTTTTTTTTTTCATTTTAAAACATATATAAAGCTTAATTATAGCTAAATCATAGGTATTGGATGCTAAACACTTATGGGATATATAAAATACATTATATAATCACTTTGCATACGAAAAGCTCACCGCTTTTGCGCTTCGCTTTTTAAAAATCGGTTTTAGACCTCATCACTTTTGTGCGCTTCCTGCCTTTTTAAACCAAGATATAGATTAATGTGCTAAATGAGAGTATATATAAACATAATTGCTCACCTTTAAGAATAATTCACCAGCCAGTTGTGCTTGATTAATACCTTCCGATGCTAACTTGTATTTCTCAAGCTTCCCGTTTTCCTGTTAACAAGCTCAATTCGTATAAAATGATATTTATCATGAAGAAAGGGCGTTTACACTGTAACTTGTACATGGTATTGGGCATAAAGGCAGTTATGCGGTTACATAGCCGCCTTATGTATGACAGTTAAAACACTATGTACAAGAGTACAACTGCTTCTGAGGTTTCCGCAATTCTTTACTAAAAATTGGCTATGTAATGGATGGTTCTCTTACAATATGTTCACCAACTCATAACAATGTTTTAATGTATTAGATGGTTCTCTTACAAAAATTGCCCTTCTTTCGTGTGGAATGATATTGCAGTTTCTTCAAAAAAAAAAAAAAAAATGACACCATGATATATTGCTCACACTTTTATCATATTTTCTAAGTCAAACCTTTTACACATCAAATACAATTATTGTGAAATGAAATGTATGTAGAAGTAGAACCACAATTGTTTTTTTTTTTTTTTATATTGAAATCAAAATTCTCCAACTTTGTTTCAACTCTGAGCCTTTCCAAATTAATTATTTTTCCCTAATTAATCTTCAGGGCAATGATAGATTTAGGTTTCACAGAAAAAAGAATCTGCTTCAAGAAATATTAAGATGACATCCGCAGCAGTCTGTGTGTGTTGGATTATTAAAGAAACAGATAACAAATAATGAAGTTGTGAAATCATTATTAATGAAAGAGAAATGGGGAAAAAGAACAAACCAGAGAAGAAACAATGAGGCCAGTTTCGTTGGGAATGCTTTTACCATGTCTGAGTACCCAGTATCTGTTCCTCGTAATCCCCATTTGATTTCCACTCACTCCCCAGTTTCTGCAATCCACGAATAACCAAAATCTAGTTTGGTAAAGTGGCCACTTCTTCACCAAAATATACCTACAATACATGTGACTTATATGTTAGTTTAATATGCTATAATAATTTTAAGAGTTAATAGCCAAAATGATCACTGACGTTGCTCATTTTTGCCACTTTAGTCCAAAATCCAAACTTTTTAAATCTGCGTCCCTGAGTTTTGCATTTTGTTACCATTTTAGTCCAAAATCCAAAAAACCCATATTTTGACTGTTGAATGCTGATTCTTTTGTCCTTTTGTGTAGGGGTATAATCGTCTATCTTAAGCATTAATATATATATATAAATAAAATAAAAAAAAGATTATAATAAAATCTCAAAAACCCAATCTCTGCAATTTCTCTCTCCCTCTAAACAATTTCTCTCTCTCTCTCTAAACACACCTCTGATTCTCTCTCTTCTCTCTCTCCCTCTCTCTATAACACCACCGCCATCAACAATGGAGACTCTTCTTCTAACCCTCAACCCACTAAAACCCCAACCCCATCTCTTCAAATTCCCCACCGCTGCCATAAACCATCAGCCACCACCATCACCTAAAACAACCCACATCCGCCATAACCCAAATCAAAAGCCACCGCCACTGCCGGCAATGTAACACCTCGAAAATTCACGTCCTATAATGTATTGACACGTGTCATAAGTTTGAACGTGTGAAAGAATACTCTAGATGGACTAAAGTTGACAAACATGAAAAGTATATGAATATACGGGTTCAAAATGTCAACAGTGAATAAATATACTTTACAGTAACCCTACATGATGCTCATACATTCAAACAAATAAATCATGGATCATACGAAGCTAAATATGAAAGAAAGTGAGAGATTACAAACTACAGGGGTTAAATGTGTCAACATGTTTAAAGTATACCTCTGAGTGACCTTTTAGCAAACCCGAAGCTTTGTAACGATTAATTATGCTCACTAGAATGCACGATAAAAATTTCATAAAGTTTCGTTATCGTATGAGGAAGTTATGATCAAATTCGTATGCGATGGGTTAAAGCGTCAACATTGAAAATTGTGACTTTTCGGGTAATAACCAAGCGGCCAAGGACTTAACGAAGTGGGTATAAGTCTTGAAGCCCTTATAGGTAAATTTGGAGGGCTCAAAATGCAAGAAATAAGTTTGGTTGACCCTTCGAAAGGCCAAGAGACAAGTATGCAATAATGGAAAAGATTGGAATCTGACAACATGACTCAAGCGGGCCGCGTAAGCCCTAACAACATCTTACGCGGGCCGCGTTCGATCCCCAGTTACAGAAAGTTGGGACAGCAGCCTGTTTTCACGCAATAACCAACTTAAATCCGATTTTCCACTTCTTTGGACGACCCCTACATGTTTGTTAGGCCCTAGGAGCACTTGTAAGTGATCTAGGAACGTTGCTAGGCTTGTGTGTCAATGATCTATGAGATCAAAAGCACTATAAAAGGGCCTCTTGTTGCAACCATTGATCACACCTTTCCTTCTACATTCCTGGAGTTTTTGGGAGTTCAAGAGCAGACCCTAAGCCTTCCTAATCGTGCATAGGACTTCTGTAAGTATGCTTAACCTTTCTTAGTTGAGTTTTTACTTAGTTTTAGCTTAAAAGTCAAACCGTCGTAATTACCGTTTGACCTAGCGATTAATCATTAATGGTCCAGTGATTAGTCGAATTGAAGGTAGTTATAAGTTGGTAATTATGTGGGCATTAAACCCTTAAAAGGGCACCCTCTGATTCCCACTCTATCTAGATCAAATGTCGGGTCAAAGTTGTTTAGAAAAAGTCAACAGAATGCTAATCTTCAAATTAACACATAATTAACAATGTAGAAGACATGTAATCTATTTTATCACTCATATAACTTGGTAATAAGTATAATAACTGGTCTAAGCTTGTTTGATCCGACAATTTTCTGTTTAGACCCGGTTTGGAACCGAAAGTCGCAAAACTTTGACTTTTGCTTTGACTTCAGTTCTAACCCGATTTAGCATGATTTGGAAATGCCTTAGAGCTTCCTTAGGACCAGGTTACATGCTAGTATAACCCTCTGTGATTATACACCTTGGTTCATTAGTTATCCAATTAATATGCATGATTCCGTTAATTGCCTATATGTTGACTATTTTGCCCTTTTCACCATAAAACGTGGTTTTTAAAAATGTAAAAGAGTAGAAACCTTAGTTACTGATTTATAAACTTGCACCCAAAATTTGACATCAGTTTGAGGTGTAGAATGAGAGTTATGCTCATTAGCGTAATTAGAAAGCTTTTTAGCGATTAAACGGCATAATTAGCATATAGCCTATTTAAACCCACTTTTTGATATCAAACTTGTTACCCACTGATGTAATATATTATTTTTGGATTTTTGAAGATTTTTAATTAATTTTAGGCTGAGCATAACTTAGAGTTATAAGGTTGAGTCGGTAATTGTCGGTTTTGCCCTTTTGGGCTATAAAATGAGTTTTACATATCTTTTTGACCCCAAGCCTTTTGCTACTGATTTTGTATGATAAATAAATTATTTTGTATGATAAATAAATTTCACATATATGCAATACCCTACTGTTATAACTTATCAAATTAAGTATTTTTACTAATTACATCAGACCTGTAACTCAGATTATTGTTCAAACTCTTTTATAACCTTATAAATGACTAAAATACCCCTACGGGGCATAGTTTGAGTTTAAATTCATTTCGGGCATAATAAAAGATATCTTACTGATGTCACAACATATTTGAGGCATATTAACATAGGAAACCCGTATATGGCTCTTATGGTTACCCGTTACGCATTCTTCGCGTTCGGTTCGGTTTATGTAACAAGTTTACATAAATTGGCCGAAACGGGTCAAACCTTATCATTTTTATCTCAAAATCCAGAATGTGTTTAGATTACCCATATAAGACAAGTCTTTAAACTTGTCGGGTCTAAATCACATTCTATTCCGGTCTTCGCTTAATCACGCGTTCAAACCATATATTTCTTTAAAACTAACCGGTCTAAGCTTAAGCTTAACTAAAAACCGTTAGGATTCTAATAGGTTATTATAAACCTTTGTTCCAGAATAGGAGAACCGGTAAAAGCTACCCGCATTTGCTAATTGTGATTTATACTTGCAAAGGTAAATACTTTTAACTTATTTTCCCTTATACGGGCTTGGGGTACGGTATATAAAATACCGCTTGGTCGGGCATTCGACCTTAATCGATTGGTGGTTAAGTATTATCGAGATGACCCGTTTAAATATGTTTTGTTTGCTTAACGCCTTTGGGAGGTTAATGACCATGTCCCGGATATCCTTGGCATCATTTTACGAAATGGCCACGACCTAAGCGCGGGGTGTAGGCGTACACTCGTCAGTGCATAAATAAATAATGTGGCGTGTCTATTGATCTTTAACCCGGCAGGAACCAGGCTACTGAACGCATAAGGAACATGTAATCCTTTTACAAGTTTATATGTTTAAATAATTATCCCAAGTTATAAAGAGTTTGTGCCACGTGCATTCAAATTAATTTTTATTAAACTTTTCCAAATGAGTTAGTTGAATGTATTTACCAGTGTAAACTGACGTATTTTCCCAAAAAGGTTAAGTGCAGGTACTAAGCGAACTAGGCTGGCTTTCTCCTAGCGTCCACAATAAGTCTCGCAAGCTCGGACGTCAAAAACTGTTGAACAATGTTTCCTATTTATTTTTGATCCACCTGTGGATAAATTTCAACTGTCGGGATACTTGATATTACAATTATATTCGGTTGGAATATATATATTTCTTTTGCTTCCGCTGTGCATATTAAATATTGTGTTGTTTGACTGTAATGTTACCAACCACGTCACGTTACTCCCCCACCGGGCCCACCGGTCAAATGTGGAAATATCGGGGTGCGACAGGTTGGTATCAGAGCCAACGCTGAGTGAATTAAACACTAGCCTTTTGTGTTTAATCTCAGTTACACAATTGCACATTCCTAAATTTTCGAGTCTAGACACAGAACATAGGACAAATTCTATTTTTGTTTCATTTTGTCTTGTAATTTTATATATATATTCTTGTTGTTACCTTTGTTATATTGACAGGTTTAACAATGCCGCCAAGAATTAGAAGAGGAGGAAAAGGCAAGGGGCCAATCAGTGCCCCTAACGATCACGAAGCCGGGCCTTCGCACTGGCGAGCTCCTTCTACGACTGCAAGTGCCGATCCGCAAGGAAACAGGAGGAACCTTTTTGAGCCCGCCAGACGATCTGTCTCGCACAGCTCAACGCCTCCCTATCGTAACTCCTATGGGCCACAGTCAGAAAACGAGCCCGATAACCCACAACCTTCATATATACCTCTCCAGCAATCCCTTTCGCACAATTCTTTTGGTAACCCCACTCCTGTTTTTCAGGGCCGGTTCAACCCGGCAAATTATATCCGCACGAGTTACTTGTCCGCACGAGTGACATGACTGTCCGCACGAGTTACTTGTCCGCACGAATGACATGGCTGTCCGCACGAGTTACTTGTTCGCATAAATGACATGACTGTCCGCACGAATGACATGACTGTCCGCTCGAGTTACTTGTCCGCACGAATGACATGACTGTCCGCACGAGTTACTTGTCCGCACGAATGACATGACTGTCTGCACGAGTTACTTGTTCACACGAGTGACATGACTGTCCGCATGAGTTACACTTGTTCGAACGGACGACAATCCGCACGAGTCAACACTAATCTGACCGGATAGCATGTCATCCGACCGGATGACAGCCATCCGACTCAGATCCATATGCCATCCGATCGGATGAGCCCATCCGAATGGGTGAGCACCATCCGACCAGATGACTGACTTTTCAATGCTATTCTCGCTTAACTATGCATCGTTTACTATATCCTTCAATGATTAACGCAGACGTATTCGCAACCAATCCAATCAAGTTGTATTTCCGCTAATAAGCACTGTGAGTATACTTGACCCCCTTTTTAATCGAATTTTGGGTGTAACATCTGTTTCTAACAAATCGAACTTATCAACGAATTATTAAATCAATCGAATTATCACTTGCGAATAACTGGTGTGCATAGATATACGTGATGCTAGTTGCATATGTGCTAGGGCTTATACTCGCGGCGTCCCACCATGACTAGTATAGTACTATTGCGCCCGACGGGGTCTAGTTTGCCATCGCATATTCGAGCATCGAGGACTTAGTTGGTAGTATCAGCTTTGTGAGTATATATGTCGTGTGTTACGTTCTTGCATATTGTAGCACCTCGAAAATTCACGTCCTATAATGTGTTGACACGTGTCATAAAGTTTGAACGTGAGAAAGAATGTTATAAAAGGACTAAAGTTGACAAACATGGAAAGTATGTGATTATATGGGTTCTAAATGTCAACAGTGAATAAATATACTTCATAATAACCCTACATGATGTTTATAACATCAAACGAATAAATCATGGATCATACGAAGCAAAAAGTGAGAGATTACAAACTACAGGGGCTAAATGTGTCAACATGTTTAATTTATACCTCTGAGTGACCTTTTGACAAACCCGAAGCTTTGTAAATGTTAATTATGCTCACTAGAATGCACGATATAAATTTCGTAAAGTTTCGTTAACGTATGAGAAAGTTATGATCAAATTCGTGTGCGAGGGGTTAAAGTGCAAACATTGAAAGTTAAGGCTTTTCGGGTTAACCGGAAGTGTTCGGGGACTTGGCAAAGTGGGTATAAGTCCTAAAGCCCATGTGGGTAAAGATAAGGGGGTCAAAATACAATTAAAAAGCTTGATTGCCCTTTCAATTAAACCAAGGGTCAACTTTGCATTAAATAGAAAATAAAAATATGAAACGCAGGCCCATGCGGCCCGCGTACGGGTTTGTTAATTTGGAGGCGGGCCGCCTCAGGAGCCCAGAAGCAGAAAATCATGACAGCAGCCTGCAAACGCGGAAAACCGACCCTTTTTCGACATTAATGCAATGTGGGCGACCCCTAAACAGTCCTAGGCACTAGGAACACATGTTGGAAGGTTGTGGTTACCTGGTAGACTTGTTTGTCATTGTTTTGTGGTGATTGAAACCACTATAAAAGGACCTTCAAGTCACAAACATTCTTCACACTTCCTTCTTGCCATCTGATCAATTCTGGAGCTCTCAAGCAGGTCCAACTGATCATATCTCGTGCATAGGACTCTTGTAAGTCTGCTAGTCTTTCTTTAATTGAGTTTAGCTTGTTTAATTAGCTAAAAGTCAAACCGTCGTAATTACGGTTTGACTTCGAGATTAGTCAATAATGGCTTAGTAATATCTCGAATTTAAAGTAGTTATATGTTGGTATTTATGTGGGTAATAAAACCTCAAAAGGGTTTCCCCTGATCACCCCTCTAACCAGGTCAAAAGTCGGGTCAAACTAGTTTAGAAAAAGTCAACAGGAAGCTTAAAATGTCATTTATGCATAATTAACATTATAGACCATATACAACCTGTTTGATCATTGTTATAACTTAGTAATAAGTATAAGAACATGTCTAAACATGTTCAACCCGACAATTTCCTGTTTAGACCCGGTTCGGAACCGAAAGTCACATAGTTTGACTTTCACTTTGACTTTCAGTTCTGACCCGTTTAGGCATGTTTTAGAAATGCCTCAGAGCTTTAATTGGACTAGGTTACATGTTAGAACAACCCTCTGTGATTATACACCTTGGTTCATTAGTTATCCAATTAATATGCATGTTTCCGTTAATTGCTCATATGTTGACCGTTATGCCCTTATTACCTTAAAACGTGATTTATGAAAATGTAAAAGCGTAGAAACCTTAAATACTGATATATAAACTTGTATGCAAAGTTTGACATCAGTTTGACTTGTAGATTAAGAGTTATGCTCAATATCGCAAATTTAAAGCTTTATGTTAATTAAACGGCATAATTAGCGTATAGCCTAGTTAAGCCTACTTTTTGGTATCAAACTTAATAACCACTGATGTAATATATTATTTTGGGATTTTTAAAGATTTTTAATTAATTTTAGGCTGAGCATAACTAGTAGTCGTAGGCTTAATCCGGTAATTGTCGGTTTTGCCCTTACGGGCCATAAAATGAGTTTTACACATCTAAACGACTCCAAACCTTTTGCTACTGATCACATATGATAAATAAATTATTTTAAGCCTTTTTGGAAATATAAAAATATCAGATTTAAGTATCGAACCCGGAAATGACCTTAAATCGCCTTATTTAGCGTTATTAACGCATAGTATGTATAAAAATTATATTGAACATACCCGGGTTGATACCTACTGATATATTAAGCAAATTATAATATTTTAACAGTAAGCAAAGGTTGATAAACTCAGACTTCAGTTTTGAGCTTTTCGGCTTATGTGAAATTACCAAAATACCCCTACGGGGCATAGTTTGGTTAAAAATGATAAGTTTCACATATATGCCTTAACTTACTGATATAACTTAGCAAGTGGAGTATATTTACTGATTACATCAGACCTGTAACTCAGTTAAACACTTAAACGCTTTTATAAACTTTTAAATGACCAAACTACCCCTACGGGGCCTAGTTGTGTTTAAACACGTTTCGGGCATAATGAAAGACACCTTACTGATGTCACAACATATTTGAGACATAATTAACTTAGGAAACCTGTATATAGCTCTCATGAATACCCGTCACGCTTATTACGCGCACGGTTCGGTTTATGTAACAAGTTTACATAAATTAGCCGAAACGGGTCAAACCTTAACGGTTTTATCTCAAAATCCAGAATGTGAATAATAAACCCATATTAAACAAGTCTTCAAACTTGTCGGGTCTGAATCACATTCTATCCGGTCTTCGCTTAATCGTGCGTACGAACCGTATCTTGAAACTAGCCGGTCTAAGCTTAAGCTTAATAAAAGGCCCGTTAGAATTCTAATATGTTATTATAAACCTTCGTTCCAGATTAGGAGGACCAGTAAAAGCTACGTGCATTTTGCTTGTTGTGATTAATACTTACTCAGGTAAATACTTTTAACTTATTTTCCCTATACGGGCTTGGGTTACGGTATATAGCATACCGCTTGACCGGGCATCAAATCTCCACCGTTAAAGTGGGTAGTTGAATAATTTGATCGGCTCGTTTAAACAGTCTTGTTTACTTTACAGCCTTTGGGGGGTTAATGACCATGTCCCGGATATCCTTGGCATCATCTTACGAGATGGCCACGACCTGAGCACGGGGTGTAGGCGTACACCTGTCAGTGTATAACTCAATAATGTGGTGTGTCTATTGATCTTTAACCCGGACAAGATCCGGGCTACTGAACGCATAAGTAACATGTAATTCGTTCACAAGATTATAATATTAAATAATTCTCCCAAGTTAAACAAAAATGTTTATGCCACGTGCATCCAAACCAATTTTCAGTCATTTTCCAAAATGAGTCAGTTGATTGTATTTACCAGTGTAAACTGACGTATTTTCCCAAAAAGACTGAATGCAGGTACTAAACGAAATTGGCTGGATTCTCTCCTTAGCATCAATAGAAAGTCTCGCCAGCTTAGGATGCCTGAAGTCTGTCGAACCATTAATATTATTTTGTTCCGATCCGTTCTGTGGATAAACTTCCGGATATTGTTACATTGATAAACAATATTAAATTCGGTTGTATCATATTTTTAATTTGCTTCCGTTGTGCATAATAATATTGTGTTGTTTGACTATTACGTTGCCAACCACGTCACGATACTCCCCCACCGGGCCCACCGGTGACACATGGAAATCGGGGTGTGACAGGTTGGTATCAGAGCCAACTCTGAGTGAATTAAACACTAGCCTTTTGTGTTTAATCTCAGTTACACAATTGCACATAATTAAACCTTCGAGTGTAGACATATAACATAGGACAAATTCCACCTTTTTCGGTTTTTGTCTTGTCCTTTAAATTTTATATTTGTTATAGTTATCTCATGCTATATTGACAGGATTAACAAGATGCCTCCAAGATTCTTTAGGAGACGAGGACGAGGCAAGGGGCCAGTCACCGCCCCCAACGATCATGAAGCTGGACCTTCGCAACGGCGAGCTCCATCCACCACCGAGAGCGACAACCCTCGGGAGAACCGGAGAAACCTGTTCGATCCGGCCAGACGGTCGGTTTCGCATAGTTCAACACCTCCTGTTCTTAACCCTCATGAACCCAATAACCCTCAACCGTCCTACATACCACTTCAGCGATCCCTATCTCATCATTCGTATGGTGACCCCACACCCGTCTTTTGAGGCCAATTTAATCCGGCCAATTACTTACCAGAACCCGTGGGTTTCAACCCACTAGGGCCAGATGATCACTTCTCTAGCGAGCACGCTGACGACATGGACGAGGATACTGACCCCGTCGAACCTGCTAGTGGCACTCCAAACCATCCAATCGAGATCTCCGACGGATCATCTTTTCACGGATCACCCTATGGTGGTCCAGACAGTTTCCAAGCCATGTTCACTCGGCACGAGTGGTACTACACACCTTCTCACCACTCGTCGCCTCATGAGCAGCAGCAGCAACAGCAGCAGCAGCATCATCAAGATTCCTCTGAGGATCACCAATTTGTGGCAGTTACGCCACCCCCTCCACCGCCACCAGTTCAACCGGCACCTCCTCAACCGCCAAGGCGTAGGAGAACTGGTGCACGTATGTCATCACGTGCGGGAGACTTTCATTTCAGCTCCCCACGTCAGTCAAGTACCAGCCACTACCCGCCACATCAGGAGGACCCACAAATGGGTGGACCTTCCAACCCCGCGATGCTGCAGCCGCCGCCAATGGGTTTTACAACCCAATCCCAGCGTATACAGGTTCCATGGCATACAACCCGTTCGAGCCACCAGTTCACAACAACTACGGGTATGCAGAGGCCGACCCCTACTTGGTGGCAGCTAACTACAATGCCCTGCACCCAGAAGGACAATACGGAGCTCCATGGGGAGTTGGGTACCCAACACAAGGGTACCAGATACCACCTAGGCCTATCATACGGACTCAATCGCAGCCGCCTAGGTTCTCCCCACCTGAGCATGAGGAACTCCTTCAGAGGCTGGATCAGGTGGAACGGGAAGTGCACAGGGACTGTAGGGAGAGACAGACTTTCTTCCAAGGATTAGTAGGATTGATCAAAGGGAAGAACAAGAAGGATCATTGAATCCTTCCATTTTCTGTTTTTCGTTAACCCCTGCGTGGGTATGATGTTTATTTGTTAAGGTCCCTGCGTGGACTAGTTTGTTTGTGTAAGTCCCTGCGTGGACAATTATGTTATTAAGCCCCTGCGTGGGCATGTGTGTTATTAAACCCCTGCGTGGGTAAGTACATGTTTGACCCCTGCGAGGGTAAGTTTGTTATTTGAAAAGACCCGTTTAGGGCAGTGTATAATATTTTGAATAAATCAATGGAATGTTTGTTTTATAAATTTCATGTTTGCCATTTTGCGCATAAATAATTTATAAATGAAATAAATAAATTAAAATCATTCCTTTTAAATTAAATTGCCTATGTAATTATTTAATTAAGAGTCTTAAAGTGTGAAACCTAGCATCGTGTCAAATATAAGACCGGGCCAAGATGGTAAGACCTGTTTAAAAGATTCAAATCCCTGTTAACATCTTAAAACATGTTAACACTCCTGGCAGAAGTGATTCGTTAAAATCACATGTCATTCTTATATGTACAAGGATTCTTTAGAAGATTCCAAACCCAATTATATGATCTCTGAATCATGGGTTAAGATCATCAATTAAGATGATCATATTTTACCATACGTGGTAATATGATGCCTACGGGCCCAGCTCACTTCCATATGAGCCAGAAGACAGAGGTAGCTATGACTCCCTGTCTGATAAGGGTAATGAACTAGGTTCAAACCTTAAAAGTCTTGATTCTCTGAAATCATAGCTTATAATTTAAATTGTCCATGTGACTAAGCCTTATGTGCTAATATATATTGTTATTGTTTATAATTAGGATAAATTTAATTGAAATCCTAAATTAATACAATTAATAAGTTAACCAAAAATGGTCTCTGTTTACCATGGTTAACGAGTTACCCTAGGGGGTAATTCCATAATAAACTCCCAAATAAAATATTGTTCTTGTTTTCTGCAACAGTTCAATTCAAATGGCTGACTCAAATGAAATAAATAGCCATCCAGTGGAGCAAAATGAGAACGCCCAGATTACGTTAACGGGTGCTGAATTAAAAGCGATCATAGACGGCGCTGTTACACAGGCTTTGGAAAGGCAGTATGAAGAATACAGTGGTACTCGAAGTAGGACCCACTCTGCACCACATTCAAAGCCTAAGACACATTCTGAGGCTCATAGCAAGCCTCCTCCCAAAAAGAATGGACCCAAGAAAGATGGTGATGACCGTCAGTCCACCAACCATCAAAGTGTCCCATCTCAACAATTAGTACTGCATCAAGAACCCCGTAATAAGGGTTGCTCCTTTAAGCACTTCGTGTCTTGTAAGCCCAGGAATTTTACTGGGGAAAAAGGAGCCGTCGACTGTATGACTTGGCTGGACGAGATGGACACGGTGGTAGATATCAGCGGGTGCGCTGAAAGGGATGTAGTTAAGTTTGTGTCACAGTCCTTTAAGGGTGAAGCGTTAGCATGGTGGAGATCTCTGATCGAGGCCACCGGAAAAATCCCATTGTATAATATGTCGTGGGATCAATTCATTGCCCTAATCAAGGAAAATTTCTGCCCTCAACATGAGGTGGAGAAGATAGAATCTGACTTTCTATCGTTAGTAATGACGAACCTCGACTGTCAAGCTTACCTGACAAGCTTCAATACGCTGTCCCGATTGGTTCCTTACCTGGTAACCCCGGAGCCAAAAAGAATCGCTCGCTTTATTGGTGGTTTAGCCCCGGAAATCAAGGCAAGCGTAAAAGCTTCTCGACCAGCTACCTTCAGGTCTATAGCTGACATTTCCTTATCCCTCACTCTGGATGCGGTCAGGCAGAGATCGCTGAGGAATAAGGAGGCCGAGAAGAGGAAGCGTGAAGATGATGGTTCACGAAAGTCGAACAAGAAGCACCGTGGGAGCGGTGACAACAAGAAAGGGTCGGAGTCGAGGAAGGATGGGCATAATTCTGGTGAAAAGCCCAAGTGTAAAATTTGCAAGAAGCAGCACTATGGAAAGTGCAGACTGGAGTCGAACTCTCAGACTCAGTCAAAACCCTTTGCTTGTGGTATTTGCAAGTCCACGGATCACAAAACCCTGGATTGCAAGAAGATAAAAGACGCAACGTGCTACCGTTGCAATGAAAAGGGGCACATTAAGACCAACTGCCCGAAATACAACAAGAAGCCTGAGGAGGCTAAGAAGACTAATGCCAGAGTCTTCAGAATGGACGCGAAAGAAGCTGTGCAAGACGATAATGTCATAACAGGTACTTTCCTTGTAAATGATGTCTTTGCAAGAGTACTTTTTGATTCAGGCGCAGATAAGTCTTTCGTAGATCATAAGTTTTGTAAATTGTTGAATTTACCTGTCAAAACCCTAAGCGTAAACTATGAAGTAGAATTAGCAGATGGTACCATAGAAACCGTCTCTACTGTGTTAGATGGATGTGTTATATCCATTAAGAACCATTCTTTTCCTCTGTCTCTACTTCCCTTTAAGTTGGCTGGTTTTGACATAGTTCTGGGTATGGACTGGTTATCTCATAACCAGGCCCAAATTGTCTGTAACCAGAAACAAGTGGTAATAAAGACTCCGTCTGGTGAATCACTTACCATTCGGGGAGATACCCAGTATGGGCTGCCTGAGCAGGTGACTATGCTCAAGGCTTCCAAGTGTTTGAAGAAGGGGTGTGTCATTTACATGGCGCAAGTGATTATTGACGAGCCTAAACCGAAGATAGAAGACATCCCTGTCATTTCTGAATACCCAGAAGTGTTTCCTGAAGATCTACCTGGTTTACCACCAGATAGACAAGTGGAATTCAGGATTGATATCATCCCCGGAGCAGCACATGTTGCTAGAGCACCATACAGATTGGCACCCACAGAAATGAAGGAGTTGAGGACACAGCTAGATGAATTGCTGGCTAAAGGTTTCATCAGACCTAGTTCATCTCATTGGGGAGCGCCAATCCTGTTTGTCAAGAAGAAGGATGGGTCGATGCGTCTGTGCATCGACTATCGCGAGCTTAATAAAGTCACGATCAAGAATAGGTATCCTTTGCCCAGGATCGACGATTTGTTCGATCAGCTTCAAGGGGCAAGTTACTTCTCGAAGATTGATTTGAGGTCTGGCTACCATCAGCTGAAGGTCAAAGATGAAGACGTTCACAAGACTGCATTTAGGACTCGTTATGGTCACTACGAGTTCCTAGTGATGCCTTTTGGGCTCACTAATGCACCAGCCGCGTTCATGGATCTCATGAATCGCGTCTGCAAGCCTTACTTAGATAAATTCGTCATCGTTTTCATCGACGACATTCTCATTTATTCTAAGAATCAAGCTGACCATGAGAAACACCTTCGATGTATTCTCAAACTTTTACACCAAGAGAAACTCTATGCCAAATTCTCTAAGTGTGAATTTTGGCTACGAGAAGTCCAATTTCTTGGACATGTGGTCAGTGAGCGTGGTATCCAAGTGGATCCCGCTAAAGTTGAAGCTGTTATGAATTGGCAAGAGCCAAAGACGCCTACGGAGATTCGTAGCTTCTTGGGATTAGCAGGATATTACAGGCGGTTCATTGAAATTTTTTCAAGGATTGCTGCACCCCTAACCTCCTTAACTAAGAAGAAGGTTAAGTTTGTTTGGGGCCCTAAGCAGCAAGAATCCTTTGATATTCTGAAGCAAAAGTTGAGCAACGCCCCAGTACTGACATTGCCAGATGGAATAGAAGACTTTGTGGTTTATTGTGATGCTTCGCACACTGGCATGGGGTGTGTGCTTATGCAGAAAGGCAAGGTTATTGCCTACGCTTCACGACAAATGAAAGTGCATGAAAAGAATTACACCACCCATGACTTGGAGCTGGGTGCCGTTGTATTCGCACTGAAGCTTTGGAGGCACTATCTTTATGGTGTCAAATGTGTGATTTATTCTGATCACAAGAGCCTCCAACATCTGTTTAATCAGAAGGAATTAAACATGAGGCAACGCCGTTGGATGGAAACTTTAAATGACTATGATTGTGAAATCAAATACCATCCCGGCAAGGCGAATGTAGTCGCCAATGCCTTGAGTCGGAAGGAAAGGGTTAAACCCATCCGAATCAATGCCAAGCGCATGGAAATAAAGAACAGTTTGATGGAAAGGTTGTTAGCTGCACAGAAGGAAGCTGTGTTGGAAGCTAACTATCCTAATGAAAAGTTAGGAGTAACTGAGGAGCAGTTAACTCTTAGCAAGGACGGACTTCTGAAATTAAATGGACGAATATGGGTTCCAATTTTTGGAGGACTTCGTGATGTCATCCTCCAGGAAGCCCATAGTTCCAAATACTCCGTTCATCCTGGAGCTGATAAGATGTACCAGGATCTAAAGGCAAATTATTGGTGGATAGGCTTGAAAAAGTCTGTAGCCACCCATGTAGCTAAATGCTTGACATGTGCGCAAGTCAAAGCCGAGCATCAAAAGCCGTCAGGCTTGCTACAACAGCCTGAACTTCCTACGTGGAAGTGGGAAATGGTAACTATGGATTTTATTACTAAGTTACCCAAGACAAGGAAAGGAAATGATACAATATGGGTTATAGTTGACAGACTGACTAAGTCAGCACATTTCTTACCCATCAAGGAGACTTATAGCTCCGACATGTTAGCCCAGTTATACGTTGATAAGATTGTAGCCTTACATGGCATACCTGTGGCTATTATCTCTGATAGAGATACTAGGTACACGTCGCATTTTTGGAAGAGTTTCCAACAATCTTTGGGCACACGTTTGAATTTTAGTACGGCTTATCATCCTCAGACTGACGGTCAGAGTGAGCGTACTATTCAAACGTTGGAAGACATGCTACGTGCATGTGCGATCGATTTGGGTGGTAGCTGGGATAAGAACCTACCATTGATCGAATTCTCCTACAACAATAGCTACCATACCAGCATTAAGGCTGCGCCTTTTGAGGCATTATACGGTAGAAAGTGTAGATCGCCTATTTGTTGGGCGGAAGTTGGAGATGTCTAGTTATCAGGACCAGAGATCGTGTTCGAAACGACGGACAAGATTGTCCAGATTCGTGACCGTCTCAAAGCTGCCCGGGATAGGCAGAAAAGTTACGCTGATCCTAAGCGTAAGGATTTTCACTTCGAAGTAGGTGACAAAGTCCTACTTAAAGTGTCACCCTGGAAGGGAGTGATGCGGTTTGGTAAGAAAGGCAAGCTAAGCCCGAGATACATAGGACCTTTTGAGGTTATCGAACGTGTCAGGTCAGTTGCCTATAAGTTAACTTACCAGAAGAGCTCAGTGGAATTCACAATGTGTTCCACATCTGCAATCTGAAAAAGTGTTTCGCTGACGAATCACTGGTTATACCACATACAGATGTGCATATAGATGAGAGCTTAAGATTTGTTGAAAAACCCTTGTCGATTGAGGATAGACGGGTTAAGAAGCTTCGAAGGAAGCATGTGCCTATTGTTAAGGTCAAATGGGATGCCCGTAGAGGTCCCGAATTCACGTGGGAGGTTGAATCCACGATGAAAGAAAAGTACCCTTACTTATTTCAGTAAATCTCGGGTCGAGATTTATTTTAAGGGGGTGAGGATGTAACACCTCGAAAATTCACGTCCTATAATGTGTTGACACGTGTCATAAAGTTTGAACGTGAGAAAGAATGTTATAAAAGGACTAAAGTTGACAAACATGGAAAGTATGTGATCATACGGGTTCTAAATGTCAACAGTGAATAAATATACTTCATAATAACCCTACATGATGTTTATAACATCAAACGAATAAATCATGGATCATACGAAGCAAAAAGTGAGAGATTACAAACTACAGGGGCTAAATGTGTCAACATGTTTAATTTATACCTCTGAGTGACCTTTTGACAAACCCGAAGCTTTGTAAATGTTAATTATGCTCACTAGAATGCACGATATAAATTTCATAAATTTTCGTTAACGTATGAGAAAGTTATGATCAAATTCGTGTGCGAGGGGTTAAAGTGCAAACATTGAAAGTTAAGGCTTTTCGGGTTAACTGGAAGTGTTCGGGGACTTGGCAAACTGGGTATAAGTCCTAAAGCCCTTGTGGGTAAAGATAAGGGGGTCAAAATGCAATTAAAAAGCTTGATTGCCCTTTCAATTAAACCAAGGGTCATCTTTGCATTAAATAGAAAATAAAAATATGAAACGCAGGCCCATGCGGCCCGCGTACGGGTTTGTTAATTGGGAGGCGGGCCGCCTCAGGAGCCCAGAAGCAGAAAATCATGACAGCAGCCTGCAAACGCGGAAAACCGACCCTTTTTCGACATTAATGCAATGTGGGCGACCCCTAAACAGTCCTAGGCACTAGGAACACATGTTGGAAGGTTGTGGTTACCTGGTAGACTTGTTTGTCAGTGTTTTGTGGTAATTGAAACCACTATAAAAGGACCTTCAAGTCACAAACATTCTTCACACTTCCTTCTTGCCATCTGATCAATTCTGGAGCTCTCAAGCAGGTCCAACTGATCATATCTCGTGCATAGGACTCTTGTAAGTCTGCTAGTCTTTCTTTAATTGAGTTTAGCTTGTTTAATTAGCTAAAAGTCAAACCGTCGTAATTACGGTTTGACTTCGAGATTAGTCAATAATGGCTTATTAATATCTCGAATTAAAAGTAGTTATATGTTGGTATTTATGTGGGTAATAAAACCTCAAAAGGGTTTCCCCTGATCACCCCTCTAACCAGGTCAAAAGTCGGGTCAAACTAGTTTAGAAAAAGTCAACAGGAAGCTTAAAATGTCATTTATGCATAATTAACATTATAGACCATATACAACCTGTTTGATCATTTTTATAACTTAGTAATAAGTATAAGAACATGTCTAAACATGTTCAACCCGACAATTTCCTGTTTAGACCCGGTTCGGAACCGAAAGTCACATAGTTTGACTTTCACTTTGACTTTCAGTTCTGACCCGTTTAGGCAAGTTTTAGAAATGCCTCAGAGCTTTAATTGGACTAGGTTACATGTTAGAATAACCCTCTGTGATTATACACCTTGGTTCATTAGTTATCCAATTAATATGCATGTTTCCGTTAATTGCTCATATGTTGACCGTTATGCCCTTATTACCTTAAAACGTGATTTATGAAAATGTAAAAGTGGAGAAACCTTAAATACTGATATATAAACTTGTATGCAAAGTTTGACATCAGTTTGACTTGTAGATTAAGAGTTATGCTCAATATCGCAAATTTAAAGCTTTATGTTAATTAAACGGCATAATTAGCGTATAGCCTAGTTAAGCCTACTTTTTGGTATCAAACTTAATAACCACTGATGTAATATATTATTTTGGGATTTTTAAAGATTTTTAATTAATTTTAGGCTGAGCATAACTAGTAGTCGTAGGCTTAATCCGGTAATTGTCGGTTTTGCCCTTACGGGCCATAAAATGAGTTTTACACATCTAAACGACTCCAAACCTTTTGCTACTGATCACATATGATAAATAAATTATTTTAATCCTTTTTGGAAATATAAAAATATCAGATTTAAGTATCGAACCCGGAAAGGCCATAAATCGCCTTATTTAGCGTTATTAACGCATAGTATGTATAAAAATTATATTGAACATACCCGGGTTGATACCTACTGATATATTAAGCAAATTATAATATTTTAACAGTAAGCAAAGGTTGATAAACTCAGACTTCAGTTTTGAGCTTTTCGGCTTATGTGAAATTACCAAAATACCCCTACGGGGCATAGTTTGGTTAAAAATGATAAGTTTCACATATATGCCTTAACTTACTGATATAAATTAGCAAGTGGAGTATATTTACTGATTACATCAGACCTGTAACTCAGTTAAACACTTAAACGCTTTTATAAACTTTTAAATGACCAAACTACCCCTACGGGGCCTAGTTGTGTTTAAACACGTTTCGGGCATAATGAAAGACACCTTACTGATGTCACAACATATTTGAGACATAATTAACTTAGGAAACCTGTATATAGCTCTCATGAATACCCGTCACGCTTATTACGCGCACGGTTCGGTTTACGTAACAAGTTTACATAAATTAGCCGAAACGGGTCAAACCTTAACGGTTTTATCTCAAAATCCAGAATGTGAATAATAAACCCATATTAAACAAGTCTTCAAACTTGTCGGGTCTGAATCACATTCTATCCGGTCTTCGCTTAATCGTGCGTACGAACCGTATCTTGAAACTAGCCGGTCTAAGCTTAAGCTTAATAAAAGGCCCGTTAGAATTCTAATAGGTTATTATAAACCTTCGTTCCAGATTAGGAGGACCAGTAAAAGCTGCGTGCATTTTGCTTGTTGTGATTAATACTTACTCAGGTAAATACTTTTAACTTATTTTCCCTATACGGGCTTGGGTTACGGTATATAGCATACCGCTTGATCGGGCATCAAATCTCCACCGTTAAAGTGGGTAGTTGAATAATTTGATCAGCTCGTTTAAACAGTCTTGTTTACTTTACAGCCTTTGGGGGGTTAATGACCATGCCCCGGATATCCTTGGCATCATCTTACGAGATGGCCACGACCTGAGCACGGGGTGTAGGCATACACCTGTCAGTGTATAACTCAATAATGTGGTGTGTCTATTGATCTTTAACCCGGACAAGTTCTGGGCTACTGAACGCATAAGTAACATGTAATTCGTTCACAAGATTATAATATTAAATAATTCTCCCAAGTTAAACAAAAATGTTTATGCCACGTGCATCCAAACCAATTTTCAATCATTTTCCAAAATGAGTCAGTTGATTGTATTTACCAGTGTAAACTGACGTATTTTCCCAAAAAGACTGAATGCAGGTACTAAACGAAATTGGCTGGATTCTCTCCTTAGCATCAATAAAAAGTCTCGCTAGCTTAGGATGCCTGAAGTCTGTCGAACCATTAATATTATTTTGTTTCGATCCGTTCTGTGGATAAACTTCCGGATATTGTTACATTGATAAACAATATTAAATTCGGTTGTATCATATTTTAAATTTGCTTCCGCTGTGCATAATAATATTGTGTTGTTTGACTGTTACGTTGCCAACCACGTCACGATACTCCCCCACCGGGCCCACCGGTGACACGTGGAAATCGGGGTGTGACACATATGGAAATTCACTACACTTTTTATCTATTACGCTACATATCAAACCTGTATACTCGCCAATACTTTTGTATTGATAAATATTTTAACGTATGTTGCAGGTTAGATCGCAGACTATTTCAAATCAAGCTAGGAAGTCTAGAAACTCAACTGAAATCTAGGTTGTCGGATTTGTATTGTTCGAGAGGACAAGAAATCTGTGATAACTTATGTGATTGTATTATTTGTTAGTATGGGATAACGAATGTATTAAATATTATCGCAACATAGTTGTTATGGATTCTCTTGAGCAATCTGATTCGCCTAGTGCCGTGCCCCGATGATTCCGCCATCGGTTGGGGTGTGACAGATGGTATCAGAGCCATAACTATAGGGAATTAGGCCAGACTCGACCTAGTCCGGATCGACGTCTTAGAAATTGACCTAGTCTATAGTCTAAGTACCAACAGGCCGACTCATACAAACCCGGTGGGGTTTGTATTGGGCTTACTTGATACTCTCGATCGAAATTGCTAAAAGCTACAACTTTGTGTGAACACCGCGTACTACAGCTTCACACGAAGAAGCCTTTCCTAAGGCTGGAATACTACTTAGCCTTTCCTAAGGCCGACACAATACACGTGTTTTCGAAAATACTCGCATAACGAAACCGAGCGATCCAGTCGAGATCAGGTGTGAAAACCAAGAACTCTCGATAGGATTGCTCACTCAGCACATTTTTCTAGCACGAGAACCTTTCATCGAGTTAGGAGTGACATCCACATCTCGACGAAAGTCTCCATTTCGAAATCTAGTGGAACTCACGAATTTATTCAAAGAGCATAACCACAATTAGGAACGAAGCTGTTAAGTCAGGGATGAAACCCGTACCTTAATAAGCCGTTCTACTCCCTATAAACTGGTTTTCAAAAAGCTCTCACCAAGGACTCGACTATTATGATAATTCGAGCCACGTGATTGACTAGGAAGACGAATGCCATGAGCTGCATCCCAGTGGAAGCATGGAGTCTTCTAGGTCAACGCACGCGCACGAACTTGTTAAATATAGTTGGGTTACCTTGGGTAGTCGACGCCTAAACACCCAAGGCACTCTATCATACGACCCGCCAAATTTTTACAACTGGCTGGAACTTATTTACATTTTGAAACTTTTCTTGATTTAACGATTTTCACTCCCTACTTTATAAACGCACAATTCGCACAACCATCGCAATCTAAAACGAAACCCGAATGTTCGCAACAAAATTAATGCATAATCTATCGTCTTCGCTCTCGTTATCTCACTTCAACGCGTCCTCGCATATTCTAAACTGACCTGTATGTGTATGAATACAAATTTCAGTTATATAAATACCTTTATATATGTATAAATAATAAGTCATTGTGTGAGAACTTAGGAAATTCGTGTCTCCTATGTGGCTCCTATGTGATTCGTATTACTACTATACTATCGCACCAAGTTTTGAACGCGCTCAATCGCATCGCAAAACTCAAAAATCATTATGATCGAATCTCACTCCAAGTCTCTTTCTGTCTAGATGCCTTCCGACAACTCTACTTCGAGAATGTTAGCAAAGAGACGAGCCAAACGAAGGGGCGAAAAGAGGATTGCTTCGATTGTGACCAGGGAAGTGGTCAAAGTCATTCCTCAGATTGTCACACGAGTGCACTCTCGTATTAACTCTCGAACTTCGGAAGACGTTAAGACAGAAGAGCCGCAATCTACATTTCTTTACAAACACTTCAAAGCCTGTGATCCGATGGTCTTCACGGGTGAAGGAGGTGTTTCTCAGCTACTCCAGTGGTTCGACTCTATCGACGTTACCCTTCGTCAAAGTCGGTATCCCGATAGTTTCCGTACTACTTGCGCTACCGGAGTATTCCAATCGCCAGCACTCGACTGGTGGACCGCCGAACGTAACAAACGTGGGATCTCTGCAGCTTACGCTCTCTCTTGGGATGAGCTGAAAGAGCTTATGAAGAAAGAGTACTGCCCTCCCCACGCAGTCCAGAAGTTAGAAAACGAATTTTGGGAAAACAAGCAAACCGAAGGTGACAATGCTGGCTACACCGCAAGGTTCAAGCAGCTTAGCGTAATTTGCCCAAATCAAGTTAACACTCCAGAGAAAGCCATCGCGAAGTACATTCGTGGCTTGCCAGAGTGTGTGGGTGATTTTTTCAAAGCTGCAAGACCTGCTACCATCGAAGAAACCTACCGCTTAGCCGCAGAAATCAACAACAAACGACTCATGGAAGGATTATTCTCAGGGAATCCTGTCAAGCCAGCTCATCAAGCAATTGCCAGTAATCCTTCAGGCGAACATGTTGACGAATCTTCTGATGAATCTACTAACGAACCTTCTGACAAATCTGCTGGTGATTCTTCTAATGAATCAGCTAACGATTCTTCTAACGAATCTGCTAACGATTCTTAGGACGAATCTGCTGCCGATTCTTCTGACAAATCTGCAGACGGATCTTCCGACAAATCAGCCAAAGACTCTGCAAGTGAGTCTTCAGACGAATCCTCCAACGACGACACCTCTTCGCAAGACACCGACAAACCCAGCCGCAAACGAAAGACTTCAAGCCCGAGCTCATCGACAACCGAACTGCTGCAACCGAAACCTCTTCGAACAGTTTCGATGTTTCCAAAACGAGCCTACACTGGAGCTCATCCTTAGTGTTACTCGTGTACCTATCATCATCCAGTTGGGGCTGACTGTCGCTATTGCAATAACTGCAACCGTTACGGTCACTTCACCCGCAACTGCCGCATCGAACCGTGAACTTGAGTACAACAACAACAGCTCCAGCAAAAGTCTTCCGCATCAGACACCTAGCAAGCGTAGGATAAAGTTGTAATAATACGATTTTCGACGTTAGTTTCTAAGTTTTGAACCTACTCCATTTACTCGATGTTGCCACGATGCGTAACATTAACTCTCGTTTTCGTTTTCTCTATCACTCTCTAGTCGTCGCACTTAGACTAGATTCACGCACACACTATATACTATATCACGAAATAATGTGTTTTACCCTCACTACACTCTTAGAACGAGGTACGATAAACGTGCAAGGAACGATTAATCACGGGTGCACACGGGATTACTTGGGTCAGTGCACGGAGATCATAGTGAATTCTAAGGTGCCATAAGCGTTTTGACGAAGTATGACGCCAAATCACGGGATCTAAGTAGTAGGGGTCAGGCAAGGTGTGCTTTATCATACTACCAAAGTTCCGTGAAGAAAGTGCCACGTGGAGTTGAACGTTATTAGACCTATTATACTATTGTGATTATTTCCAACACACTACACTCAATCGCAAGGCGTAACAACTGAAATTGCATCATCACAAGACTTGTCGTAAGTCTGCAAGCGCAATGCAATCACCTCATCGATGGACTCTGGGGAGTCAACCTCGCAGGACAATTGCATCAACGCAAGACTGGTCGTAAGTCTGTAGCAATCAATCTCATCAAGCACATCAACGCTCACCGTGTTGTCGGGTGAGGACCTATTCTACCCTCCTCGATAACCGTGATGCGTTGCAGCGTGACGTTAAGCTTATTCGAAACAAAATCGCAATCGTTAGCATGTGTATCTCGCAATCTCTATCGCTTATTGTGTGGATCTATAGCGTTTGCTGTGTGTCGACCTATCGCCATACCGTTAGCTGTGATATTCGTGTTAAGTTAGCACGCATGACCTCGCTTCACGAGATGAAGCTCATATGATGAAAGCAGGGTGTTTTAGTCATATCAGCCTTTCGTGGAAAAAGGCCATGTGGTGTCTAATGATAGTCAAACTCTGTAGCGTTAATCAATCAAAATCGAACCGCATACCTTCATCGCTGGCACGCAACAACTGCCGCTTATCGTAATTCGATTATCATCACCACCATTGCTAGTATTGTGTATTATTCGTTTAATCACCTAATCGCTTATCGCTTATCGTGGATAGTCTACTGCTTATCGCTTGCTTGGTGTTCATTGCAGTCTGTGTGGTATTAATACACGTGACATCGCTTCACGAGACAAAACTAACTTGGTTAAACGTGATGTTTCACCATGTTAGGAAACTCTCGTGGAAACGTGCCATGTGGGTTTAATATGGAATCTAATCGAAGACACGGTATTCGCTTATCACTTATCGCTCGACGCCTACCCAGACACGACACATAAACGTTTTGCGTCATCAGGCTACTCGCGCACGCTGTTATAGCAACGTTCGCAATTCAACTCGCTTGTCTAATCTATTCGATTCTATCTCCAACTTGGTCCGACTTCCTATCGATTGGACCGAGGTAGCGAAATTCTATCGGTGTCATATCAGCACACCTGACACGGCCTCACGAAACGAAAGTAATATGGGCAAAACATGGTGGATACGCCGCTGGTACTTCCTATATATAAGTGTTTTAGTCATATTAACGACTTCCGTGAAAAGGTGCCAAGTGGGGCTTGATGCTAAATTATCTTTTTCCAACGGTTAAAACTGATTTTTTTTAAAAACTTTTATTAAAACCATGGAACAAGTGAAATCCCTCACAACGTGGAGGTAACATCGAATCAGCTCAATTCCAATTTCCAGGGGAGTTTTCATGAGTCCAATTTTCCCTTAAAACCTTGTGCAATATCAAAAACAAGACTTTCTTGAGACGTTGGTTCAACATCGAGTTCAGATTGAACCCATGCCTTAGAAGAGTTTTCGTAGCCTCAGCTTTCATCTTGGATTCCTTAAAAAATGTCTAAAACTTAAACTTTCTTGTAACGTTGGTTAACGATCGACTCAGTTAACCCTACGTCATGCGAAACCTTTCAAGTTCTTTAAGTTACAATCACGTCGGGCTAACGGATTCTTCACCACACGAGGTACTTTGGAACGCCAACTCGTGGGTTATTACTTTTGTCTTACGTCGCCTTCCCGCTGTTGCAGTCGATCTCTCTTATTCGAAACGTTCTCGCTGTCAGCTTATGATCAAATCACTCGCTGTATCGCTACTCGTACAAGACCAACTCTTAGAAGTCTACCTATTGGATTAATTTCGGGACGAAATTTCCTAAAGTAGGGGAGACTGTAACAACCCGAACTTTCGTGCGTTGTTACTACTCGATATACTCGTTACGCCTAGCACCAGAGATTCGGATCATAATGTAACTATATCGTATATATCGCTATTCGAAGGATAATTGCTTATTTTCGAAATACAATATCACTATACTACACTATTATCACAAACACTAACACTCACGGAGGCATTGAGTGAGGACCTATTCTACCCTTCTCAGTGGCCGTGGTGTGTCGAAACGCAGACAACTAACGCTAACAAGGACTCCCGGGTGAGTGCTATGAATCCAGTCGTCGTGACGATGATGACAATACGAGTGAATAGTACCCCGTCAGACATTGTGGCACAACTCTCAGTTACGTTCACGATGACGTCAAGAAAGGACCTATACTACCCTCCTTGAAGGCTGTGAAACGTCGCTAATAATCGCATACTCGAAACGAAAACCGATTGTTATATCGAAACTTTGGATTATGGATACGTAAATACGACCCCTAGTGATATATATATACGTATATAATAATAATAATAATAATAATAATAATAATAATAATAATTTACTATGAAAGGCCTATACTTCGAAAACTATCGCAACTATTAGAAAGCGAAGAAATTCATCGCGTCAGGATAGCCATCCGGACGGATAGCAATCCGGACGGACAACTATCCGCGCGGATGGGCTATCCGCACGAACGGATTCTTCACCACACGAGGTACTTTGGAACGCCAACTCGTGGGTTATTACTTTAAGTTAGGACCGTTGTCGCCCAACGGACAATAGTTGGGATTATTAAAATCCATTATTCCTTTAAAAAGAAAACAAAAACCGGTATATTTTTTTGTTTTTAAAAACTTGTACCTAAACGTGTGTAAAACATACAAAAGACATTCCTTATTTCACAACATTTTGTTAAAAATGACGCGACTCTTTATGAAAGAGTATGTCAGTTGATGGTTAAAATGATTGACAATTATTCGTTTACCATCAATGGGAACTACTACTGACAGCATATTTGTTGTTGGACCCTGCCTAGGGCGCTATCCCCTGAACACATGGGTTCTATGGTGTTGTGAATAGCTTTAAATAAACGTAGACTTCACAACTCTTAACTTGTATCAAGATTTACTCTTGTTTCCCTTTATTATTAAGTAAATCTAACTGAAGTAAAAGAATTGATAATACTAAAATAAAGTATACTAATATTGCTATCTATGAAACATAATTACAAAGGAACGCAAGATTTAAAGGTTATGTGAAATGTTGGAAAATGCATACTAAGTCCGTTAGTTGTTTATTGGTCAAGGCCTCTGGCCTTTGAAATTTATATATGTTTGACCTAATAAACAAAGTGTGACTTTGTGAGGGGCTTAAATCAATCACCAAAAGGTACTTGACCAGACTTTTTTGACATAGTTTATAGGTTTTTTTAGTGATAAGCAAATATAAATCATAAATGTATATTAGCGTTTGGTAGGAAATGAACCTAAATCATAGAATTGTCGTTTTGTATTTTGTTTTGTTTTGTTTGTATATGTACTTTTTGGGGTTTCACGGCAGATGCTTACCCTCGTTCTATAATCATAGAATTTTCCGCCGTTAAAAAAAAGGAAATGAACCTAAAACTTGTTTGTTTGATAAAGAAAATTAATAATCAAAATAACTATGCGACACTTGAAATTTGATTAAAACGTAATTAGAAAATTAAATAATTTTGGAACGAATAACCAACTCGTCAAATTTTGGTTCAATTCTAGGTTTAAACCCATTAAATCCCAAACAGATCGTAAATGAATACAAACTTAGGTTCTATAGCTTATATAATCCAAATATTAAATATTGCGTGTTGGATTTAAAAAGTAAAAGGAATGCAAAAAATAGAGGTATCGTCGTACAATATTATTTTATTTTTTAGGCGATTGAATCGGTATCATATATTGGTGGGGATGGAAGTTTGGAAATTGTAACTTGGTAACTAAATGGTGCAATCTCCGTGTGGGCTATGATGCAAGTTTTTTCACTCAATCTTTCCGGTATCGTATCCTTTGGTGTGGCGGGCAAAAAGTCTTTCAAATCAATTTTATTAGCTCGTTATGGATTCTTTAGAAAGCTAAAAATTAAAAGATTTTGAATGCCACATCATAAGACCCGTTGAAGATTATGGAGTCTGATAAGACATACGCTAAACACTTTTAATTAAGGTATTTACGTACTGGGTGGGGTTCGGCTACAAAGTCCATTTTTCCTACAAAGTGTACAAAGTCATAAAACACCACAATTTCAGCCATAAAACACACTCGAAACCCACAAATAACTGAGTGAAGATCACTAAAACACAATATCCAAACTCTAACAGTCCATAAAAACTCCAAACACGCTATCGTAGAACTATGAACATAAAACACAACATGGTAATCAACATAAACACACTAGTGTTAGTCATTCAATAATCAAAGCCTTATCATCCAAAACACAACACAAAACCCATAAAATATGGTGTTTTAGTAATCTTCGACCAAACACGCTCCAAGACCTTTTTCTCTCGATTCCTCGCGATTCCGGTAAGATTTCAACCTAGAAACTTGTACTTCTACAATCTACGTTAAATTCTACATCATTCTATCTTTCAAAACATCATTTCTAACCGTGGAATCTACTGATTTGAGGCGTTTTGTTGTGATGTCACCAAGAGTTCTTATGAACTTTAAGTTGTGACCTTATCCGACTCAAATCTGGGTGATTTCCACGTGTTCTGATGACAAATCTCACCTAAATCTGTGCACCTAGCCAAGGAACTGTGCGATTTCGAGCTAACCACGAGAAACCGTCAAGAACGGCCAGTTAGAGCGGGGTGATTCCCGGCTGTTAGAGCGGGTCGGAACTGATGGAATTCCAATGTTAGTGCGAAGTTTCACTGTCCCGGTAACTCTACACGTATTCCTTCCGATAAACACTCAGAAACAGAATTTAGAATGCGAAACAGACGTGTTGTCCGGACGGATACATGTCATCCGGACGAAATGAATATCAACCCGCACGAATGACATGACTGTCCGCACGAGTTACTTGTCCGCACGACTGACAGGACTGTCCGCACGAGTTACTTGTCCGCACGAATGACACGACTGTCCGCACGAGTTACTTGTCCGCACGAATGACACGACTGTCCGCACGAGTTACTTGTCCGCACGAATGACACGACTGTCCGCACGAGTTACTTGTCCGCGCGAGTGACATGACTGTCCGCACGAGTTACACTTGTTCGAACGGACGACAATCCGCACGAGTCAACACTAATCTGACCGGATAGCCTGTCATCTGACCGGATGACAGCCATCCGACTCAGATCCATATGCCATCCGATCGGATGAGCCCATCCGAATGGGTGAGCACCATCCGACCAGATGACTGACTTTTCAATGCTATTCTCGCTTAACTATGCATCGTTTACTATATCCTTCAATGATTAACGCAGACGTATTCGCAACCGATCCAATCAAGTTGTATTTCCGCTAATAAGCACTGTGAGTATACTTGACCCCCTTTTTAATCGAATTTTGGGTGTAACATATGTTTATAACAAATCAAACTTATCAACGAATTATTAAATCAATCGAATTATCACTTGCGAATAACTGGTGTGCATAGATATACGTGATGCTAGTTGCATATGTGCTAGGGCTTATACTCGCGACGTCCCACCATGACAAGTATAGTACTATTGCGCCCGACGGGGTCTAGTTTGGCATCACATATTCGAGCATCGAGGACTTAGTTGGTAGTATCAGCTTTGTGAGTATATATGTCGTGTGTTACGTTCTTGCATATGGAAATTCGCTACACTTTTTATCTATTACGCTACACATCAAACCTGTATACTCGCCAATACTTTTGTATTGATAAATATTTTAACGTATGTTGCTGGTTAGATCGCAGACTATTTCAAATCAAGCTAGGAAGTCTAGAAACTCAACTGAAATCTAGGTTGTCGGATTTGTATTGTTCGAGAGGACAAGAAATCTGTGATAACTTATGTGATTGTATTATTTGTTAGTATGGGATAACGAATGTATTAAATATTATCGCAACATAGTTGTTATGGATTCTCTTGAGCAATCTGATTCGCCTAGTGCCGTGCCCCGATGATTCCGCCATCGGTTGTGGTGTGACACATTGGGACCGGAGGACCACTTCTCGGAAGATAATGCTATGGACATGGACGAGGACACGGATCCTGTCGAACCTGCAAGCGGTACCCCTAACCATCCCATCGAGATCTCGGATGGATCTTCTTTCCACGGATCACCCTACGGTGGTCCAGATAGTTATCAAGCGAGGTTTAACCAACATGAATGGTACTTCACACCTTCTCACCATTCATCACCTCACCAGCAGCAACAGCAGTAGGATCCCTCTGGGGATTCACGATTCGTGGCAGTCACGCCACCGCCTCCACCGCCACCAGTTCATCAAGCACCTCCAGAACCGCCAAGGCGTAGGAGAACGGGCGCACGTATGTCTGCGCGAGCAGGGGATTTCCACTTTAGCACCACTCGACACTCCAGTGGCAGTCACTATCCGCCACTGCATGGGGACCCACAAATGGGTGGGCCCTCAAACCCAATTCCTGAGGTGAGTTCTGCACCAGTTGCACCACAGCCACCACCGATGGGTTTTGATAACCCGATCCCTGCATACGCCGGTTCAATGGCGTACAACCCGTTTGAGCAGCCAGCTCACACCCAATATAACTTTGCTGAAGACCCTTACCAAGTGGCATCAAACTACCTTGCCCTTCACCCTGAAGGACCGTATGGAGCTCCTTGGGGAGTAGGATATCCAACTCATGGATATCAAGTACCAGCACGACCACCGATTCGGCAACAATCGCAGCCGCCATGGTTTTCTCCCCCAGAACGGGAAGAAATTCTTCAAAGATTGGACCAAGTCGAGCGAGATTTTCACAGAGATCGTAGGGAACGACAAGGTTTCCTCAAGGGTTTAGCAAACTTGCTAAAGGGGAAGAAGAAAAGGGATCATTAAATCCCTACATGTGTTGTTGTATTATCTATTTCAATCAGTCCCTGTGTGGACGTTTATTTGTGTATTTAGTCCCTACGTGGACTTGTCTTTTTAGCCCCTGCGAGGGTATGACTTCTTGTATTCTGCTCCTGCGTGGGCATGTCTTTCTGTTGACCCCTGCGTGGGTATGTTTGTATGGTTAAGCCCCTGCGTGGGCAAGTTGTTGTTGAAAGACCCGTTTAGGGCAGTGTGTACTTTTTATGATTATTGGAATATTAAGTTTATAAATTTTATTTTGCTATTATATGCATAAATATATTACATGAAATAAATAAATAAAAATCATTCCTTTTAAAAATATATATGCCTATTTAAATATTAATTAAGAATCTTAAAGGTATAACCTAGCTTAAATGTCATTAAAAGACTTGGCCAAGATGGTAAGACCTGTTTAAAAGATTCAAATCCCTGTTAACATCTGTAAACATGTTAACGCTCGTGGCAGACGTGATTCGTTAAAATCACACACGTCATTCTTATATAAGGATTCTTCAAAAGATTCCTAACCCAACTTAATGATCTATGAATCTAAGACCACCCGTAGTGGTGTCAAAATTGGGCCTTTTTTGGAAATTAACGCCCCAAAATGCCAAACATACGCCCCCTGGGCGTTGTTTTTGACAAAATGGTATATGGCGTTCTTAATTCAACGCCCAAGATGAAAAGCATTTGGTCAATGACCGTTTTAATTGAATATTATTTGTTTTAATAATTAGTAATTGGGTAATTATGGGAGTGCCACGTGTCGAACAACGCTCAAGGGTGGGACATTATTTCACTACGTCCATTTATTTTTTCAAAACGCCCATTTACTGACTAGAACGACACGTGGCGGAAAACAGGGATACGATATTGTTCACCGCAACCACTATGGTCTAATCTCTATACTTATAAATGAAAATCCCTATACACTTGGCTTGATTTTAACCTTCCTTTTTTTTTATTTTTTCCTATTTGATGAATTCATATGATGCCACATAAGACTTTTGTACACGTGTAATTTTTATATATATTCGTTTTTTTCTTCTTCTCGGTGTACATATATATATCTAAAGAAAACTCTAACAACTAATAACTAATAATAATGATCTCTAGCCAATGAGCCTTTGGTAGAGTGGTGGAAGAGACTTAGGCCTTGTGAGAGGTCTCAAGTTCGATCCCCACTTCTTGCAAAGAGGAGGTGGGAAGGTTTTACCACCTTGTGGGTTCCTGCTCTGGAGTGCTTAGGTTCGAAGCCCCCTCGGACCGAGCTTTGGTCATGTATAGCCCTGACCGAGATGCTGTTCAAAAAAAAAAAATAATGATCTCTAATCTCTCTCTAATAAAATAATCCTCCCAACCCTTCTTCTACCTTCAGCCGTAAAACCCTTCTCCAGCCAACAATCAACCCCATTTGATCTTCCATTCTCCTACTTTCAAGAAACCCTAATTCTCTGCCGCTTCTTAATGTATTGTTAATGTTATGATGTTACGATTCTGTCATAAGAGCGAGTAAACACACCAAGAGCATGTTGGCGGAGAATGTTGTGCTCGGAGAATGCTGTGCTCGGAGAATGCTGTGCTCGGTGGATGCTATCAAGGTATTGTTAGGATTTTGCTATAAATCACCATATTTGGTATATGTTTTTGTGTGATGATTATGAGATGTGAATCAATGACTTCTTCACGATTGGCATGTTGCAGATGAAGAAATTAGGGTTTTTTCTTTGACACACGGTGGAGCAGATGAGGATTGAATGGGGATGATGAACTGAGGATGATTTCAAACTACTTTGTTCGTGACGATGATGAACTGAGCAAGTTTTGGGGTTTTTGATATGAGTTTTGCTTATTTTTTTTTGAACAAATTGATTTGGGTATACTTTATTATTGTCTTTACATCCAAGGCTTATCATATATGTTTTGTTTCTTGATTCCTAGCTTTTTAAATTTTGATGATTCTTAAGTTGTTGACTTCCTTAATGTGGTTTCTTTTTAATCGTGTTTCTATAACCTGGGTATGTCATTGACCTACAAGTTATTAAAATTTAAATAGAACATTGTAATCCTTTTTTACTTATCAATTATAATAATTTGTAGTTGTGCTCAAAATATTCATATCTGAAGGTAGTTAAATTGTGTGTTTCGTACAATTTCACATCTATTGAACTTATGAATTGAATACTTGGGGTTCTAAAGTTGTGTTGTTGCTGTTAGGGGATGTTTTAGGATGCAAAATGATAACTGTTGTTGGCTGCGACTGTTAAATTGAATTGTGTTTTACTTTTTTAGGTTTTGAATCTGAGTAAGTGTCATTGATTCTATTTGTATTTTACATGTTAAATTAAAAAAAAATTATTATTAACAATATCTTGGTTACATATATGGAACTTGATGAGATATATAACCACCTTGATTTAGTTTTTAAGATATATTTGCGGTTTTATTTTTTATAAGTCGAATTGTTTAACTTATGCATATCGTCTTTTTTATAACAAAGCTCCAGGAGACTCCAACATGTGAAAGACACTTTTAGTGACAAGAAGGAGAAATATGAAGAGTTTTTTGATGTTATGAAAGATCGTAAAGCTCAAAGGTTTGTTACATTTCGTCGTTGTCGCCCTATGCAGTCTTCAAAGACCTCATCAGGTACTTTTTATTGTATTTATCTCTACCATGATACTGATAATATGGCTGATGATAACTACTTTAAATGCATTCTGTTATTATCTTATTTTGTGTTTTACTAATTCTATTTTTTTCTTTTCCATTTGTAGATGTCACCAAGACCGTGGGGCGGTTGATTCTATCGCTAAGACATCTTGAATCATTTGCCTGATCGATGCACCACAAAACCTTACCTATGTATGTGTTGGTATAGTTGTAGGATACCATTTTCTTTTATTAAGAAACCAAGGAGACAGTGACAACACCTCTATGATGTACATATGCTACTAAAGTCAAGGGTTTCTTAGTTAATAGTTTTATACATCGCATGATATTCCATTTTCGGGCATTGTTTTCAATTTATGATAAGCTACATTTGGAGCACAATTTTCTTTTAGGACAATGGTCATCTATACTATCTATACTACTTTATAATACATATTAGAAGGACTTCTTAAAGTCCAAAAATTTTTCCCTAAAGCATGCTGTATAAGTCTTTTAAGCACCATAAAACATCACTTCCCACTTATACCCTTCTACTAAAAAAACACGGGATATAGTAGGGTTTCACCATTTCAAAACATTTCAAAATTGCCCGCTCCTGCTCTCCTTTCTCTCTCTCTCTCTCTCTCTCTGGTGATTCCAGATCTGGATCTGGATCTAGGGTTTTCCTTCAAGGCGATTGAAGCTGCTACTCAAGGATCTTACATCTGGCCCATTCCCTTCCCTCTCACAACTCACACATCTCGCAAAACTTCATCATTTCACACAACTCCGCTTCAAATCTAGAGAGAGAAAGAAACGCATCTCCATCGCTTCTCTCTTGCTTGTCTATCTGCCTCTGATTTTCTAATGGTGTCGGTTCTGATGGAACATATCGATAGAGATGAAGATGGTGAGGTTGTGGTAGCCTGCGATTGCAAATTCTGTTTTTCTGTTCAGGTATTTCGCTTTAATCTACGTTAATTGATCATATTCTCCGTATTGAATTCATGGGTCTCTCTGTTTCTATTTTGATCTGATTGGGATTTTAAAATTTTTGAAATTAACTAATTTTTTCAATTTTTCAGAGATGATTGGAAGAGTTAATGGGGAAGAAAGGGGGTGGATGGTTTTCTGCAGTGAGGAAGGCATTTGTCTATAGTAATGATTCAAAGGAAAGTACAGAATAAAAGGTGTTTCTTTTTTTTATTTTATTTTATCAATTTTGTTGTTTATTTTGTGCACACCATGCGTTCGACGAAATGCCAATGTGATTATAACACTTGTTTATGTCTAATGTTTTAATATAGAAACCACCTCAGAAAACTGCTTCTAAGAAATCATGGTTTGGAAGGCAAACGAATGTCGAATCAGAATCCTCATAAAAATGATGACAAACCTGCAGAATCACAGGCCGAAATGATTAAACCCACAGAGTCAGAAAGCGAGCAAACAGAACCCACAATAACACCAGAACATGAGCGAAACGAGCCCGCAAAGCCTGAAGATCAGCCGAGCAAACCCACAAAACCAGAGGTTGAGACCACAAAACCGGAGAATGAACCGAGCAAGCCTGGTTATACCTCAAGGGTAGCAGTAGCAGCAGCAGCAGCGTTTAGACGTTTTTTTAGGTAAATCCAAGGAAGATGTAGCCGCCATTAAGGTTCAGACAGCTTTTCGGCGTTTCTTGGTAGTGTTTTCTATATAGCCTCCACTTAATATTGTGTTGTAAATATGCTGACACAAAGATTCTGGTTGTTATTAGGCATGAAGAAAGTTGCGGGCTTTGAAAGGGCTTGTGAGATTAAAAGTGTTGGTTCAAAGTCAATCGGTCAAACGACAAGCAATAACCACTTTAAGATGTATGCAGACTCTAGCCCGTGTGCAGTCTCAGGTTCGAGCCAGGAGGATCAGAATGTCGGAAGAAAACCAAGCCCTTCAAAGACAGCTTGTGCAGAAACGCGAGCGAGAGCTTGGTAACATGATATCCGCCCTATGTAAGTTTTTCATGTTTTGTTGGTTGGTGTTGATTATGAGGTGTGTAAAATGGTTTACTTTGATTCTATAGTGTTGTGTATAAATTCAAGAAATGCTTCTTTTTTTCGTTTTGTGTTCTTGTTTATTGATTGAAATTTTGGGACGAGACTAGGGTTCCGAAGAACGACCAGGGTGATGTGAGTGAAGTGACATCCGCATTTTCCGCCTGCTCTCCTCCTCTACTTTTCCGGATTGCTCAAGAAACTGGATTCTGAATTGAAGCATGAGGTCTGTCATTGGGCTGCATATTATGTAAGTTCATGATAATGTCTCATCAAAGACTCATAAGACTGTAATACCCTGTTTATGGCGTTCATATCCTTAGGTATGGATTAGCTTGGATCTCATTGTTCAGCTGTTTATGAATTAAGGTGACCCATTTGATTCACAGTTTGTACTTGCTTCAACTTTATTTAAGTTGGCTGGTGTGCCATTTACTTACATGTAGAAAATTAGAACAGTGAAATAGTATTGTTGATTAATTGTGTTGTGTTTCTGAGCGATAGAGTTTTTTTTTTACTACCACACCTCTGATATGTTGTTTGCTGTTGATGTATGATTTAGGTCTACCGGGCATATTGTATGTATTGCCCGATTCATATGTGGATCCCGTAAAGAAAGAGTATGGAGGTATGATTGAGAATAGATTTGTCAATTTTATTTTTCTGAACAATATATCTAATTTGTATCATATAATATATACAGGAGATCAGTATGTTAATGGCACTATCCTACCCAGACCGCCCCCTCTACCATACCGTGGCTTAGAGCTATGGTTCGAATATCGAAAAAGACAAATGGGGCAAGAGGCTCTATGCCTTCTGATGAGGTACATTATTGCTTGTTTTACTACATCTCCATCTGTCCATCATGCTTCTTTTGTAAAAATTGATTTTTGTATTTTTATTTTATACTATGGTTGCAGCAAATTCAAAATCCAACTGCCATTATGAATCCAGGAACAGCTGTTGCCCAAGATGATATTAGTGGTGATGGGACAACTTTTGCCCAAGGTTGGTGGAAGTAATTCAATAGGTCAGAGTGGTGGTCTTTGCGTGGGGTGGGGGCTGAATCTTGGGTTTGGGACTGGTTGTGTCTTGGTGTGGGTGTGTTTTGGTGTCTAGCTGGTTCACCACTTGGGGAGTGGCTTCTGTGTAGTGTGTGTTTGGGTGTAACCTTCTGGCTGTCTGGTGGTTGTGCTGTTATATATGAAGCTTATTTGTGTGATCAAGATCTCATTAAATAAACATGTTTTCCCACTTTGGTACTGGGTACTAATTTGGTTGTCTCACATACTATGCTTTTCTTGTGACTGCAGATTAAAACTCCCATGTTTACCACAACTGCATCTACTACAGTGCTATACAGCTATGGTGGCCCGTCACTTCTTCATTACAAGGACCAGTTTAAGGAGGCTATACATTCTGCCTTTGAATCTCCATCTTGGAAGGTTTTATTAAATCTATTGTATTTACGGTTCTTAATTTTTAAATTTTTTTTGGTGGACTAAATAATTTGTTTTAATTTTCGTAACTTGACAGGTTAACATAGCTGGTGATCAAGTCCTTTGGTCCCTACTTGGAAGTCTGGTTCTCTATTATCCTGTCGATCAGTACAGGTAAGTTTCTTTTGGTGGTTTCATGATGATAGTAACAATGACAACGATAATGATAAATAATAGAGTAAAATGCCAGTTTTGTCCCTGAGGTTTGGCCAGTTTTGTGACTTTCGTCCAAAGGTTTGTTTTTCCGGCTTCCGCATCTGGATCCAAAAGGTTTGAAATTTTGCCATTTTCATCCGGCTTGTTAACTCCATCCATTTTTCTTCGTTAAATCACGGGTATTTTCGTTTTTTTTATTAACTTAAAGGGCAATTCGGTCTTTTTCACTTAAGGACTTGCTTGTACATTATGCTAAATACTTGTACATAAAGTAAAAAAAACTGAATTTCCCTTTTAAGTTACGAAAAAGACGAAAATACCCCTGACTTAACGAAGAAAAAATGGATGGAGTTAACGAGCCGGATGAAATGACATATATTTCAAACCTTTTGGATCCAAATGCGGAAAAATAAACCGTTGGATGAAAGTCACCAAACTGGCCAAACCTCGGGGACGAAAATGACATTTTACTCTAAATAATATAAGCATCATATCAAATTCTATGCTCTTTGACTTTACAGGTCTGTTTCAAACCATTCTTCATTGACTCTACTGGAGGAATGGATTAGTATCTCCTTCAGACAATGTGAATCTTCTGATGGATGATCTTCTGAATCTATGTGTGCATAGCTATGATGCCGTTCGGACGTGAGTTCTTTTTTACATACCCTCCGGTTAACTTTACTGGTGTAATGTTCTTTTGTTACTTTTATATCGTATGTTGTTCTTCAGGCTTGCAGGGAGATCACTTGTGAAAATGATTAAACGATGGCCATCTTTAATTGTAGGAATAACGGAACAGGGTTCTGCTGAGCGTGACAAGCATCAAATGATGCAGCTGGGCTTCAATCAGCTACAGCTGGGCTCAAATGTTGTCTCAATAGGCGATTTTCAGCTTCAACATCAACTATAGCTTATGCAACCTACAAATCCCAATTTGACAACTTAGCATAATCTCCAAGATTGCAGGTATCTAAATTTTAGATTTATAAACCCAGCTTGTTATATACTTATATGTCATTTACGCATTTTAATCATGTTTACGAGACTTTTTTTGTTTTCCATTAGTCTACATGGGCCAGTAGCATATCACAAACATCAGGCCCTTTGGTGATCTAACTGTAAAACAATGGATTCGCTTCCTATTGCTTCGGTTGCTCCAGTCATGCTCCCAACCGGAGGTCCCGTGAAATGTAATTGGACAGGGCACATATGCATATGATACTGAACTAATGTTATTTCTCCCTTTCTTTTATTGTGGTAAAGTTTTTATGACATTTTATTTTCTATATGTAGATACTATGCAACGGTTTTTGGGACTTTTATTTATCATCGTCTTTTTTCTTTGTAACTCAAGCCTTTTATCATTCAACTTTGGTTTAGATGAATTAATGTCAAATTATAACTACAGTTTAAAACATAGCTTGCGATCTTAGATGCTACCCTAGAACATAGAACTAAACCAAGAAATTTACATGTGTAATAACTTGCACTGTATATTCCAAAAATGAAAAGTGAGCCGATGTTTTATACCGATGCTACAATTAAGAAAACTAAGAGACGTACAATGTAATATATCACGAAACGACTGATAAACTAACGGTAAACGAGTATCCTATTGTAAATTGCACTCCCGCCGCATCGCGCGGGTAAACGACTAGTATGTACAAATGACCGAAGGACATAGAAACTGAAAATTATAGAAAGTAACCGATCCTTCTTTTAAAGAAGTGGATGGGAAAAGGTTTTTGAGGAATACGGCTTGTATATTCTTAATTGTTGAGGAAAAAGTTTATATTTCAGTATGTTAACAACTGCACCTTCAGCGTGAACTGAATGATCAATATGCACAAAATGGAAGCTTCTTGCCTGCACAATTTTGAATTTCTTAGAAGGTAGGACTTTGATTCTTATTTTGATTTGAATCCAATGTTTAATATATGAGGTTGTTCAATAAATTAATGAATTTTGTTCAATATTGGCACCTAAAAAATGAGGTTTTTAATAAATTAATGAATTTTGTATAATAGCAATAGTGGCACCTAAAAAATGAGATTGTTCAATAAATTAATGAATTTTGCTTTCAATGTTTCCTGGAGAAGAAACAAAAAATATCTTAGTTTAGATAGTATTTCTCAGATGAAACATCTTTAATAATCCATTACAAGAAAGCTTATACTCTTGTGATGTTCTCAAATCATATATTAGTTTTAGAGGTCAGTGTTCGAGAAATATATTTAAAAAATATATTAATTTAGCCCGTATATCTTTTTTTACATCTCTAACTGCATATGTTGCTTCAAAATTTATGCATTTGACACTTCACTAATAGCTTGAATCCATTTCTGTTTATTTAAGCTTCTGGCAGCAATCTGGGAAGTTGGGAGGTTTGGAAGAAAGGAACAACCACCACTTGCTATATATGTTGTATACTTGCATTTGAAGGACCTCTTGATTAATATTTATATAAAACATCATCCTCATAAACTATTCGAAGGCCCGATTGAATGTAATTTCATCCGCCATTCCGCTTTGGCTTGGTGGTAGAGACTCTCTACTTTTTGGAGAAGACCATGATTCAAATCCGCATGTGATAGATTATGATTTATTTGGTGTAATTTACGAATTGGGTTTATTGTAACATTCGCCGTAAAAGAAGAATGTAATTTCATCTATGAGAAGCATTTATAGATAAACAAATGATTCGCCATATTTGTTTTTTTCTTTTTGTATAATGATTATCTATTTTGCAGACATTATTTTTGTATAATACCTTGGCATTGCGTGAAATTTCGTTCACTTATTCATTTATATTTTTATTATTTATAGAGTTTTTTTTATATATATAATTTACATTGTTTGACTCGAATATTATTTAGATAGTTATAAATTACTATTACAGTTTTACTTTTGTAAGTATCAATTATTCTAATTACAATTTTATATTATTTAATCAATGATTTATTTAAAACATCTATTTTCATATAATATATTAGTTCAGCCCAAACGGATTAACGGAGTACTACCCAGACGCATCACCGTGTATCTCTTCTCCCCATCTCATCTGGTAGATCGATCTTGCTCTCCAAGTTTCATCAATGGCGCTCAATCTCCGTCAAAGGCAGACAGGTTCGTCTTTTCTTCCTCTCCCTGTCTTTTACTCGATCCAATTTAATGTTTATTCAACTCCCATCACCGGATCTCAAATCATATCTATGCATCTGTAGTCTATTTTAACCTAATTCATAAAAATACACGCGATTTCAATCTGAATCTGAGAATCAATGTGCCTATTATCCATCTATTGCATCCAATTTCACTTGAGGAGGGTTTGGGTCTTAGGTTTATCAACCGACTTTTTGTTTGCATTTTGTTCAATCTGAATCATGTCTGTCTGAGTCCATTTAAGTATGATCTTACCTTAATAACAAACAACATACATCAAATTTCGTGGATCTTGATATGATACATATGAAATGATAGGGTTTTGAGATTCTGTCTGTAGAACAGTACTTATTGGTGAATTTGATGTATCATGGTAGCAAAAGTTTAATAATAAACAGCATATGAGCTATAATGCTATATACCCTCAAGTAATATCAAATGCCATCTCTGAGTTTAAGCGTAATCATGGGCGTATTTAAGTCGATATTTAAAAAAAAGTAGACTAGGAACCCAAGCTTTATTCTAGTATATATGAGGGTCCGTCACAAACCTTAGCACTACGGCAGCCCTAAATCGGGTTGGTTATCTACGCATTCTTCCACGTATATAAAAATTAGTTATAGTTCTTATATGTACCCATAAAGTTCATGCGTATCCATTCCACACACAACTAATACATTTTGATGTCGTGCAACAGATGACAAAATCATTAGAATTAGGCCAGAGTTGGTTTGGCCTCTCTCTCTTTTTTGTAATTTTGTTTAGTTACTATCTTCCCATTTAGGCTTTAGCATCATATGCATGTAATCGATGGCACATCTGACCAAAGGCTTTTTTAATGCTTTATTTCCCTAAATTTGGTCTCTGATTTCAAATCTTATCAAGGTCGGTTTTAATTAAGGATTTGAAAATTTTAATACATTAGGAAGGATTAAAATTTCATATTTTGAATCTGTTAATTAAGTTGTGAAAAAGGATTAAAATGCTTCATAGATTAGATTGAAGCATGTATTATCTATTATGAATCTTTTGCATAACTTTAGCAGTATGTATTGGTGTTTTACTACTAAAGAATATATGCTGAATTTTTTTGCTACTACGAATTTTTTACCTGACCGTTTTGACTGACCCATTTTGACGCGACCAGTTCTAACATTACCTATTTTGGTCCCCACTGACGAAAAGTTTATGATCCGTGACTAAGCATAATACAACTTAATAGACATTTTTTAAAATATTTTGAAGGATCTTGGAGCCATGTAGTAGCCATGGGCATTTGAAAAAGTTCCTCTGGAGTCTAGTCCCGTAACCAAGTTTTAATCGATTAAGATTCATATACCGCAAGAGGAACAAAACTATTTTAATTGTTTTCTGTTATTTATGGGTCTGTATGTGAATCACTGAATTGGATACCTACCCTTGATTAATGCAATCACTGAATTATATACTTACACTGCTTAAACACCATTTTTTATACTTTCAGAATGCATAGCGCGGATGCTGAATCTGAATCAACCCATAAACGCAAGCGGAACAGCAAATGAAGAAGTATACAAGATTCTGATTTTCGACAAATTCTGTCAAGACATTTTATCCCCTTTGATTCACGTCAAGGATCTCCGCAAGCACGGTGTAACACTATATTTTCTCATCGATAAAAACCGCAAGCCCGTTGCCGATGTCCCCGCTGTTTACTTCGTCAAACCAACCCAACACAACATCCAACGAATCATCTCCGATGCATCAAATTCTCTCTACGATTACTTCCACCTAAACTTCTCATCATCCATACCGCGCCCCCTTCTAGAAGATCTCGCTTCCGGAACTCTGAATTCCGAATCGATTGACCGAATTACGAAGGTTCATGACCAGTATTTAGAGTTTGTAACCCTAGAAGATAATCTGTTCTCGTTAGCGGATAAATCTTGCTATGTGCAGTTAAACGATCCTAAAGCAAATGACCGCGAGATTGAAGAAATAATCGAGAAGCTCGTGAGTGGGTTGTTCTGTGTGTTGGCTACACTCGCGGTTGTTCCGATTATCAGGTGCCCACGTGGCGGACCGGCTGAGATGGTTGCGTCATTGCTGGATCAACGTCTACGCGATCATCTACTTGTTAAGAATAATTTGTTTTCCGAAAGTGGCAACTTTTCCAGCTCGTTTCAGAGGCCCGTTTTATGTTTGTTTGATCGAAACCTGGAGTTGTCTGTTGCTATTCAACATGACTTTAGGTATCGACCGCTTGTGCATGATGTGCTCGGGCTGAGACTAAACCGACTTAACGTACCGGGAGATAAAGGTGGGATGAAATCATACGAGTTGGACCGGGCCGACCCGTTTTGGGTTGCTAATGGGTCGCTGGAGTTTCCGGAAGTTGCGGTTGAGATCGAGACGCAATTGAACAAGTATAAAAAAGACGTAGATGAAGTCAACAGGCGGACCGGTGGTAACGATGGAGCCGAATTCGACGGCACAGATCTGATCGGGAACACAAAGCATTTAATGAATGCGGTCAACTCATTACCCGAGTTGACTGAGCGCAAACAAGTGATTGATAAGCACACAAACATTGCTACTGTCTTGTTGGGTGAAATTAAGGAGCGGTCTCTCGATTCGTTTGCGAAAAAAGAATACGAAATGATGGTTAGAGGCGGGATTGATCGCGGTGAGCTTCTTGCGGTTCTTAAAGGAAAAGGTACTAAAATGGATAAGCTTCGGTTTGCGATCATGTTCCTTATTTCAACGGAAACGATCCCACAGTTGGAAGTCGAAGCGGTTGAATCCGCTTTACGAGAAGCTGAGGTGGACACCAGTGCATTCCAATACGTCAAAAAGATAAAATCTTTAAACGTTTCGTTAGCATCGGCAAATTCCGCTAGCAGAAGCAACATCGTTGACTGGGCCGAGAAGCTTTACGGTCAATCCATCAGTGCCGTAACTGCAGGTGTGAAGAATTTGCTATCTAGTGATCATCAACTGGCGATGGCAAGAACGGTTGAAGCTCTAATGGAAGGGAAACCGAATCCCGAGATTGAATCGTACCTCATGTTTGACCCGCGTGCTCCAAAGTCAAACTCTGTGTCGGGCGGTAGTCATATGAAAGGGCCGTTTAAAGAAGCGATTGTGTTTATGATTGGTGGTGGGAATTATGTGGAGTATGGAAGCTTGCAAGATCTTGCACAAAGACAGCAGCCTGCGAAGCATATAATATACGGGTCAACGGAGATTTTGACAGGTGGTGAGTTTGTTGACCAGCTTACGATATTGGGTCAAAAGATGGGTTTGGGTGGTAGTACCAGTGCAGCTCCTGCTCCTGCCCACTGATAGGCATGTTTCAATGATGAATTGTTGCATACTTTTGATATAGAAGAATATTGTTTCTTGAAAACTTTAGCTTTGTGAGTAGATTTCTGCTATTATATTTTTATGTCTTTTGAGTGTTTGAAACTCTGGTTAATTTAACGTGTGTTTGGAGATTTTGAGCTTCATAGATGAAGAAATGCATATTAATCATTTACTTCAGTTTAGGAATTTGTTTTGGTCATCGCTTGTAAGTTTTACAAATTAGAATGCCCGAGTATTCTATTTGAATTGTGTCTGTGTGTTAACTTTCTAATCAAAGTGTTTTGATGGCACCCTCAAAATTTTAAGTAGGATAATTTAAAAACGGAATAATGGATTTCCATAATCCCAATTATTGCTTGTTGGCCGGCAACGGTCCTAACTTAAAAAATTCCAACTGGCGATCCCATCTTTTCACATATTGGTCTTGAATGGATCCTGACTAACAGAACCATAACACCGTTAGTCTCCGGTCGCCGAAAAAACGTTAGTCTCCCAATTATTGCTTGTTGGCCGGCAATGGTCCCAGCTTAAAAAATTCCAACTGGCGATCCCATCTTTTCACATATTGGTCTTGAATGGATCCTGACTAACAGAACCCTAACACCGTTAGTCTCCGGTCGCCGGAAAAACGTTTTTGGTCGGAAAAAGGTTCCTAAAGGTCCGATCTATGGTTACACACAAGTTTGGGACGAAAACTTTGAGTTTTCCGGCTAAAAAGTTGAGTTTTCCGGCCAAAAAGAAGTTTTCCGGCGGAAAAGGAGTTTTTCCGGCGATCTTAATAATTAGGGATTTTTACTAGAAAATGTTCCTAAGGGTGCATAATAAGGTTTCAAAGAGGTTTGAGACGAAAATATTGAGTTTTCCAGCCAAAAACATTTTTCCGGGAACCGGAGACTAACGACGTTAGGGTTCTGTCAGTCAGGGTCCATTAAAGGCCAATATGTGAAAAGATGGGACCACCAGTGGGAATTTTTTAAGTTAGGACCGTTGTCGCCCAACGGACAATAGTTGGGATTATTAAAATCCATTATTCCTTTAAAAAGAAAACAAAAACCGGTATATTTTTTTGTTTTTAAAAACTTGTACCTAAACGTGTGTAAAACATACAAAAGACATTCCTTATTTCACAACATTTTGTTAAAAATGACGCGACTCTTTATGAAAGAGTATGTCAGTTGATGGTTAAAATGATTGACAATTATTCGTTTACCATCAATGGGAACTACTACTGACAGCATATTTGTTGTTGTTGGACCCTGCCTAGGGCGCTATCCCCTGAACACATGGGTTCTATGGTGTTGTGAATAGCTTTAAATAAACGTAGACTTCACAACTCTTAACTTGTATCAAGATTTACTCTTGTTTCCCTTTATTATTAAGTAAATCTAACTGAAGTAAAAGAATTGATAACACTAAAATAAAGTATACTAATATTGCTATCTATGAAACATAATTACAAAGGAACGCAAGATTTAAAGGTTATGTGAAATGTTGGAAAATGCATACTAAGTCCGTTAGTTGTTTATTGGTCAAGGCCTCTGGCCTTTGAAATTTATATATGTTTGACCTAATAAACAAATTGTGACTTTGTGAGGGGCTTAAATCAATCACCAAAAGGTACTTGACCAGACTTTTTTTGACATAGTTTATAGGTTTTTTTAGTGATAAGCAAATATAAATCATAAATGTATATTAGCGTTTGGTAGGAAATGAACCTAAATCATAGAATTGTCGTTTTGTATTTTGTTTTGTTTTGTTTGTATATGTACTTTTTGGGGTTTCACGGCAGATGCTTACCCTCGTTCTATAATCATAGAATTTTCCGCCGTTAAAAAAAAGGAAATGAACCTAAAACTTGTTTGTTTGATAAAGAAAATTAATAATCAAAATAACTATGCGACACTTGAAATTTGATTAAAACGTAATTAGAAAATTAAATAATTTTGGAACGAATAACCAACTCGTCAAATTTTGGTTCAATTCTAGGTTTAAACCCATTAAATCCCAAACAGATCGTAAATGAATACAAACTTAGGTTCTATAGCTTATATAATCCAAATATTAAATATTGCGTGTTGGATTTAAAAAGTAAAAGGAATGCAAAAAATAGAGGTATCGTCGTACAATATTATTTTATTTTTTAGGCGATTGAATCGGTATCATATATTGGTGGGGATGGAAGTTTGGAAATTGTAACTTGGTAACTAAATGGTGCAATCTCCGTGTGGGCTATGATGCAAGTTTTTTCACTCAATCTTTCCGGTATCGTATCCTTTGGTGTGGCGGGCAAAAAGTCTTTCAAATCAATTTTATTAGCTCGTTATGGATTCTTTAGAAAGCTAAAAATTAAAAGATTTTGAATGCCACATCATAAGACCCGTTGAAGATTATGGAGTCTGATAAGACATACGCTAAACACTTTTAATTAAGGTATTTACGTACTGGGTGGGGTTCGGCTACAAAGTCCATTTTTCCTACAAAGTGTACAAAGTCATAAAACACCACAATTTCAGCCATAAAACACACTCGAAACCCACAAATAACTGAGTGAAGATCACTAAAACACAATATCCAAACTCTAACAGTCCATAAAAACTCCAAACACGCTATCGTAGAACTATGAACATAAAACACAACATGGTAATCAACATAAACACACTAGTGTTAGTCATTCAATAATCAAAGCCTTATCATCCAAAACACAACACAAAACCCATAAAATATGGTGTTTTAGTAATCTTCGACCAAACACGCTCCAAGACCTTTTTCTCTCGATTCCTCGCGATTCCGGTAAGATTTCAACCTAGAAACTTGTACTTCTACAATCTACGTTAAATTCTACATCATTCTATCTTTCAAAACATCATTTCTAACCGTGGAATCTACTGATTTGAGGCGTTTTGTTGTGATGTCACCAAGAGTTCTTATGAACTTTAAGTTGTGACCTTATCCGACTCAAATCTGGGTGATTTCCATGTGTTCTGATGACAAATCTCACCTAAATCTGTGCACCTAGCCAAGGAACTGTGCGATTTCGAGCTAACCACGAGAAACCGTCAAGAACGGCCAGTTCTGATGGAGCGGGGTGATTCCCGGCTGTTAGAGCGGGTCGGAACTGATGGAATTCCAATGTTAGTGCGAAGTTTCACTGTCCCGGTAACTCTACACGTATTCCTTCCGATAAACACTCAGAAACAGAATTTAGAATGCGAAACAGACGTGTTGTCCGGACGGATACATGTCATCCAGACGAAATGAATATCAACCCGCACGAATGACATGACTGTCCGCACGAGTTACTTGTCCGCACGAGTGACATGACTGTCCGCACGAGTTACTTGTCCGCACGACTGACATGACTGTCCGCACGAGTTACTTGTCCGCACGAATAACATGACTGTCCGCACGAGTTACTTGTCCGCACGAATGACATGAGTGTCCGCACGAGTTACTTGTCCGCACGAATGACATGACTGTCCGCACGAGTTACTTGTCCGCGCGAGTGACATGACTGTCCGCACGAGTTACACTTGTTCGAACGGACGACAATCCGCATGAGTCAACACTAATCTGACCGGATAGCCTGTCATCCGACCGGATGACAGCCATCCGACTCAGATCCATATGCCATCCGATCGGATGAGCCCATCCGAATGGGTGAGCACCATCCGACCAGATGACTGACTTTTCAATGCTATTCTCGCTTAACTATGCATCGTTTACTATATCCTTCAATGATTAACGCAGACGTATTCGCAACCGATCCAATCAAGTTGTATTTCCGCTAATAAGCACTGTGAGTATACTTGACCCCCTTTTTAATCGAATTTTGGGTGTAACATATGTTTATAACAAATCAAACTTATCAACGAATTATTAAATCAATCGAATTATCACTTGCGAATAACTGGTGTGCATAGATATACGTGATGCTAGTTGCATATGTGCTAGGGCTTATACTCGCGACGTCCCACCATGACTAGTATAGTACTATTGCGCCCGACGGGGTCTAGTTTGGCATCACATATTCGAGCATCGAGGACTTAGTTGGTAGTATCAGCTTTGTGAGTATATATGTCGTGTGTTACGTTCTTGCATATGGAAATTCGCTACACTTTTTATCTATTACGCTACACATCAAACCTGTATACTCGCCAATACTTTTGTATTGATAAATATTTTAACGTATGTTGCTGGTTAGATCGCAGACTATTTCAAATCAAGCTAGGAAGTCTAGAAACTCAACTGAAATCTAGGTTGTCGGATTTGTATTGTTCGAGAGGACAAGAAATCTGTGATAACTTATGTGATTGTATTATTTGTTAGTATGGGATAACGAATGTATTAAATATTATCGCAACATAGTTGTTATGGATTCTCTTGAGCAATCTGATTCGCCTAGTGCCGTGCCCCGATGATTCCGCCATCGGTTGTGGTGTGACACATTGGGACCGGAGGACCACTTCTCGGAAGATAATGCTATGGACATGGACGAGGACACGGATCCCGTCGAACCTGCAAGCGGTACCCCTAACCATCCCATCGAGATCTCGGATGGATCTTCTTTCCACGGATCACCCTACGGTGGTCCAGATAGTTATCAAGCGAGGTTTAACCAACATGAATGGTACTTCACACCTTCTCACCATTCATCACCTCACCAGCAGCAACAGCAGTAGGATCCCTCTGGGGATTCACGATTCGTGGCAGTCACGCCACCGCCTCCACCGCCACCAGTTCATCAAGCACCTCCAGAACCGCCAAGGCGTAGGAGAACGGGCGCACGTATGTCTGCGCGAGCAGGGGATTTCCACTTTAGCACCACTCGACACTCCAGTGGCAGTCACTATCCGCCACTGCATGGGGACCCACAAATGGGTGGGCCCTCAAACCCAATTCCTGAGGTGAGTTCTGCACCAGTTGCACCACAGCCACCACCGATGGGTTTTGATAACCCGATCCCTGCATACGCCGGTTCAATGGCGTACAACCCGTTTGAGCAGCCAGCTCACACCCAATATAACTTTGCTGAAGACCCTTACCAAGTGGCATCAAACTACCTTGCCCTTCACCCTGAAGGACCGTATGGAGCTCCTTGGGGAGTAGGATATCCAACTCATGGATATCAAGTACCAGCACGACCACCGATTCGGCAACAATCGCAGCCGCCATGGTTTTCTCCCCCAGAACGGGAAGAAATTCTTCAAAGATTGGACCAAGTCGAGCGAGATTTTCACAGAGATCGCAGGGAACGACAAGGTTTCCTCAAGGGTTTAGCAAACTTGCTAAAGGGGAAGAAGAAAAGGGATCATTAAATCCCTACATGTGTTGTTGTATTATCTATTTCAATCAGTCCCTGTGTGGACGTTTATTTGTGTATTTAGTCCCTACGTGGACTTGTCTTTTTAGCCCCTGCGAGGGTATGACTTCTTGTATTCTGCTCCTGCGTGGGCATGTCTTTCTGTTGACCCCTGCGTGGGTATGTTTGTATGGTTAAGCCCCTGCGTGGGCAAGTTGTTGTTGAAAGACCCGTTTAGGGCAGTGTGTACTTTTTATGATTATTGGAATATTAAGTTTATAAATTTTATTTTGCTATTATATGCATAAATATATTACATGAAATAAATAAATAAAAATCATTCCTTTTAAAAATATATCTGCCTATTTAAATATTAATTAAGAATCTTAAAGGTATAACCTAGCTTAAATGTCATTAAAAGACTTGGCCAAGATGGTAAGACCTGTTTAAAAGATTCAAATCCCTGTTAACATCTGTAAACATGTTAACGCTCGTGGCAGACGTGATTCGTTAAAATCACACACGTCATTCTTATATAAGGATTCTTCAAAAGATTCCTAACCCAACTTAATGATCTATGAATCTAAGACCACCCGTAGTGGTGTCAAAATTGGGCCTTTTTTGGAAATTAACGCCCCAAAATGCCAAACATACGCCCCCTGGGCGTTGTTTTTGACAAAATGGTATATGGCGTTCTTAATTCAACGCCCAAGATGAAAAGCATTTGGTCAATGACCGTTTTAATTGAATATTATTTGTTTTAATAATTAAAAAAGTTAATAATTGGGTAATTATGGGAGTGCCACGTGTCGAACAACGCTCAAGGGTGGGACATTATTTCACTACGTCCATTTATTTTTTCAAAACGCCCATTTACTGACTAGAACGACACGTGACGGAAAACAGGGATACGATATTGTTCACCGCAACCACTATGGTCTAATCTCTATACTTATAAATGAAAATCCCTATACACTTGGCTTGATTTTAACCTTCCTTTTTTTTATTTTTTCCTATTTGATGAATTCATATGATGCCACATAAGACTTTTGTACACGTGTTATTTTTATATATACAAATGACCGAAGGACATAGAAACTGAAAATTATAGAAAGTAACCGATCCTTCTTTTAAAGAAGTGGATGGGAAAAGGTTTTTGAGGAATACGGCTTGTATATTCTTAATTGTTGAGGAAAAAGTTTATATTTCAGTATGTTAACAACTGCACCTTCAGCGTGAACTGAATGATCAATATGCACAAAATGGAAGCTTCTTGCCTGCACAATTTTGAATTTCTTAGAAGGTAGGACTTTGATTCTTATTTTGATTTGAATCCAATGTTTAATATATGAGGTTGTTCAATAAATTAATGAATTTTGTTCAATATTGGCACCTAAAAAATGAGGTTTTTAATAAATTAATGAATTTTGTATAATAGCAATAGTGGCACCTAAAAAATGAGATTGTTCAATAAATTAATGAATTTTGCTTTCAATGTTTCCCGGAGAAGAAACAAAAAATATCTTAGTTTAGATAGTATTTCTCAGATGAAACATCTTTAATAATCCATTACAAGAAAGCTTATACTCTTGTGATGTTCTCAAATCATATATTAGTTTTAGAGGTCAGTGTTCGAGAAATATATTTAAAAAATATATTAATTTAGCCCGTATATCTTTTTTTACATCTCTAACTGCATATGTTGCTTCAAAATTTATGCATTTGACACTTCACTAATAGCTTGAATCCATTTCTGTTTATTTAAGCTTCTGGCAGCAATCTGGGAAGTTGGGAGGTTTGGAAGAAAGGAACAACCACCACTTGCTATATATGTTGTATACTTGCATTTGAAGGACCTCTTGATTAATATTTATATAAAACATCATCCTCATAAACTATTCGAAGGCCCGATTGAATGTAATTTCATCCGCCATTCCGCTTTGGCTTGGTGGTAGAGACTCTCTACTTTTTGGAGAAGACCATGATTCAAATCCGCATGTGATAGATTATGATTTATTTGGTGTAATTTACGAATTGGGTTTATTGTAACATTCGCCGTAAAAGAAGAATGTAATTTCATCTATGAGAAGCATTTATAGATAAACAAATGATTCGCCATATTTGTTTTTTTCTTTTTGTATAATGATTATCTATTTTGCAGACATTATTTTTGTATAATACCTTGGCATTGCGTGAAATTTCGTTCACTTATTCATTTATATTTTTATTATTTATAGAGTTTTTTTTATATATATAATTTACATTGTTTGACTCGAATATTATTTAGATAGTTATAAATTACTATTACAGTTTTACTTTTGTAAGTATCAATTATTCTAATTACAATTTTATATTATTTAATCAATGATTTATTTAAAACATCTATTTTCATATAATATATTAGTTCAGCCCAAACGGATTAACGGAGTACTACCCAGACGCATCACCGTGTATCTCTTCTCCCCATCTCATCTGGTAGATCGATCTTGCTCTCCAAGTTTCATCAATGGCGCTCAATCTCCGTCAAAGGCAGACAGGTTCGTCTTTTCTTCCTCTCCCTGTCTTTTACTCGATCCAATTTAATGTTTATTCAACTCCCATCACCGGATCTCAAATCATATCTATGCATCTGTAGTCTATTTTAACCTAATTCATAAAAATACACGCGATTTCAATCTGAATCTGAGAATCAATGTGCCTATTATCCATCTATTGCATCCAATTTCACTTGAGGAGGGTTTGGGTCTTAGGTTTATCAACCGACTTTTTGTTTGCATTTTGTTCAATCTGAATCATGTCTGTCTGAGTCCATTTAAGTATGATCTTACCTTAATAACAAACAACATACATCAAATTTCGTGGATCTTGATATGATACATATGAAATGATAGGGTTTTGAGATTCTGTCTGTAGAACAGTACTTATTGGTGAATTTGATGTATCATGGTAGCAAAAGTTTAATAATAAACAGCATATGAGCTATAATGCTATATACCCTCAAGTAATATCAAATGCCATCTCTGAGTTTAAGCGTAATCATGGGCGTATTTAAGTCGATATTTAAAAAAAAGTAGACTAGGAACCCAAGCTTTATTCTAGTATATATGAGGGTCCGTCACAAACCTTAGCACTACGGCAGCCCTAAATCGGGTTGGTTATCTACGCATTCTTCCACGTATATAAAAATTAGTTATAGTTCTTATATGTACCCATAAAGTTCATGCGTATCCATTCCACACACAACTAATACATTTTGATGTCGTGCAACAGATGACAAAATCATTAGAATTAGGCCAGAGTTGGTTTGGCCTCTCTCTCTTTTTTGTAATTTTGTTTAGTTACTATCTTCCCATTTAGGCTTTAGCATCATATGCATGTAATCGATGGCACATCTGACCAAAGGCTTTTTTAATGCTTTATTTCCCTAAATTTGGTCTCTGATTTCAAATCTTATCAAGGTCGGTTTTAATTAAGGATTTGAAAATTTTAATACATTAGGAAGGATTAAAATTTCATATTTTGAATCTGTTAATTAAGTTGTGAAAAAGGATTAAAATGCTTCATAGATTAGATTGAAGCATGTATTATCTATTATGAATCTTTTGCATAACTTTAGCAGTATGTATTGGTGTTTTACTACTAAAGAATATATGCTGAATTTTTTTGCTACTACGAATTTTTTACCTGACCGTTTTGACTGACCCATTTTGACGCGACCAGTTCTAACATTACCTATTTTGGTCCCCACTGACGAAAAGTTTATGATCCGTGACTAAGCATAATACAACTTAATAGACATTTTTTAAAATATTTTGAAGGATCTTGGAGCCATGTAGTAGCCATGGGCATTTGAAAAAGTTCCTCTGGAGTCTAGTCCCGTAACCAAGTTTTAATCGATTAAGATTCATATACCGCAAGAGGAACAAAACTATTTTAATTGTTTTCTGTTATTTATGGGTCTGTATGTGAATCACTGAATTGGATACCTACCCTTGATTAATGCAATCACTGAATTATATACTTACACTGCTTAAACACCATTTTTTATACTTTCAGAATGCATAGCGCGGATGCTGAATCTGAATCAACCCATAAACGCAAGCGGAACAGCAAATGAAGAAGTATACAAGATTCTGATTTTCGACAAATTCTGTCAAGACATTTTATCCCCTTTGATTCACGTCAAGGATCTCCGCAAGCACGGTGTAACACTATATTTTCTCATCGATAAAAACCGCAAGCCCGTTGCCGATGTCCCCGCTGTTTACTTCGTCAAACCAACCCAACACAACATCCAACGAATCATCTCCGATGCATCAAATTCTCTCTACGATTACTTCCACCTAAACTTCTCATCATCCATACCGCGCCCCCTTCTAGAAGATCTCGCTTCCGGAACTCTGAATTCTGAATCGATTGACCGAATTACGAAGGTTCATGACCAGTATTTAGAGTTTGTAACCCTAGAAGATAATCTGTTCTCGTTAGCGGATAAATCTTGCTATGTGCAGTTAAACGATCCTAAAGCAAATGACCGCGAGATTGAAGAAATAATCGAGAAGCTCGTGAGTGGGTTGTTCTGTGTGTTGGCTACACTCGCGGTTGTTCCGATTATCAGGTGCCCACGTGGCGGACCGGCTGAGATGGTTGCGTCATTGCTGGATCAACGTCTACGCGATCATCTACTTGTTAAGAATAATTTGTTTTCCGAAAGTGGCAACTTTTCCAGCTCGTTTCAGAGGCCCGTTTTATGTTTGTTTGATCGGAACCTGGAGTTGTCTGTTGCTATTCAACATGACTTTAGGTATCGACCGCTTGTGCATGATGTGCTCGGGCTGAGACTAAACCGACTTAACGTACCGGGAGATAAAGGTGGGATGAAATCATACGAGTTGGACCGGGCCGACCCGTTTTGGGTTGCTAATGGGTCGCTGGAGTTTCCGGAAGTTGCGGTTGAGATCGAGACGCAATTGAACAAGTATAAAAAAGACGTAGATGAAGTCAACAGGCGGACCGGTGGTAACGATGGAGCCGAATTCGACGGCACAGATCTGATCGGGAACACAAAGCATTTAATGAATGCGGTCAACTCATTACCCGAGTTGACTGAGCGCAAACAAGTGATTGATAAGCACACAAACATTGCTACTGTCTTGTTGGGTGAAATTAAGGAGCGGTCTCTCGATTCGTTTGCGAAAAAAGAATACGAAATGATGGTTAGAGGCGGGATTGATCGCGGTGAGCTTCTTGCGGTTCTTAAAGGAAAAGGTACTAAAATGGATAAGCTTCGGTTTGCGATCATGTTCCTTATTTCAACGGAAACGATCCCACAGTTGGAAGTCGAAGCGGTTGAATCCGCTTTACGAGAAGCTGAGGTGGACACCAGTGCATTCCAATACGTCAAAAAGATAAAATCTTTAAACGTTTCGTTAGCATCGGCAAATTCCGCTAGCAGAAGCAACATCGTTGACTGGGCCGAGAAGCTTTACGGTCAATCCATCAGTGCCGTAACTGCAGGTGTGAAGAATTTGCTATCTAGTGATCATCAACTGGCGATGGCAAGAACGGTTGAAGCTCTAATGGAAGGGAAACCGAATCCCGAGATTGAATCGTACCTCATGTTTGACCCGCGTGCTCCAAAGTCAAACTCTGTGTCGGGCGGTAGTCATATGAAAGGGCCGTTTAAAGAAGCGATTGTGTTTATGATTGGTGGTGGGAATTATGTGGAGTATGGAGGCTTGCAAGATCTTGCACAAAGACAGCAGCCTGCGAAGCATATAATATACGGGTCAACGGAGATTTTGACAGGTGGTGAGTTTGTTGACCAGCTTACGATATTGGGTCAAAAGATGGGTTTGGGTGGTAGTACCAGTGCAGCTCCTGCTCCTGCCCACTGATAGGCATGTTTCAATGATGAATTGTTGCATACTTTTGATATAGAAGAATATTGTTTCTTGAAAACTTTAGCTTTGTGAGTAGATTTCTGCTATTATATTTTTATGTCTTTTGAGTGTTTGAAACTCTGGTTAATTTAACGTGTGTTTGGAGATTTTGAGCTTCATAGATGAAGAAATGCATATTAATCATTTACTTCAGTTTAGGAATTTGTTTTGGTCATCGCTTGTAAGTTTTACAAATTAGAATGCCCGAGTATTCTATTTGAATTGTGTCTGTGTGTTAACTTTCTAATCAAAGTGTTTTGATGGCACCCTCAAAATTTTAAGTAGGATAATTTAAAAACGGAATAATGGATTTCCATAATCCCAATTATTGCTTGTTGGCCGGCAACGGTCCTAACTTAAAAAATTCCAACTGGCGATCCCATCTTTTCACATATTGGTCTTGAATGGATCCTGACTAACAGAACCATAACACCGTTAGTCTCCGGTCGCCGAAAAAACGTTAGGCTCCCAATTATTGCTTGTTGGCCGGCAATGGTCCCAGCTTAAAAAATTCCAACCGGCGATCCCATCTTTTCACATATTGGTCTTGAATGGATCCTGACTAACAGAACCCTAACACCGTTAGTCTCCGGTCGCCGGAAAAACGTTTTTGGTCGGAAAAAGGTTCCTAAAGGTCCGATCTATGGTTACACACAAGTTTGGGACGAAAACTTTGAGTTTTCCGGCTAAAAAGTTGAGTTTTCCGGCCAAAAAGAAGTTTTCCGGCGGAAAAGGAGTTTTTCCGGCGATCTTAATAATTAGGGCTTTTTACTAGAAAATGTTCCTAAGGGTGCATAATAAGGTTTCAAAGAGGTTTGAGACGAAAATATTGAGTTTTCCAGCCAAAAACATTTTTCCGGGAACCGGAGACTAACGACGTTAGGGTTCTGTCAGTCAGGGTCCATTAAAGGCCAATATGTGAAAAGATGGGACCACCAGTGGGAATTTTTTAAGTTAGGACCGTTGTCGCCCAACGGACAATAGTTGGGATTATTAAAATCCATTATTCCTTTAAAAAGAAAACAAAAACCGGTATATTTTTTTGTTTTTAAAAACTTGTACCTAAACGTGTGTAAAACATACAAAAGACATTCCTTATTTCACAACATTTTGTTAAAAATGACGCGACTCTTTATGAAAGAGTATGTCAGTTGATGGTTAAAATGATTGACAATTATTCGTTTACCATCAATGGGAACTACTACTGACAGCATATTTGTTGTTGTTGGACCCTGCCTAGGGCGCTATCCCCTGAACACATGGGTTCTATGGTGTTGTGAATAGCTTTAAATAAACGTAGACTTCACAACTCTTAACTTGTATCAAGATTTACTCTTGTTTCCCTTTATTATTAAGTAAATCTAACTGAAGTAAAAGAATTGATAACACTAAAATAAAGTATACTAATATTGCTATCTATGAAACATAATTACAAAGGAACGCAAGATTTAAAGGTTATGTGAAATGTTGGAAAATGCATACTAAGTCCGTTAGTTGTTTATTGGTCAAGGCCTCTGGCCTTTGAAATTTATATATGTTTGACCTAATAAACAAATTGTGACTTTGTGAGGGGCTTAAATCAATCACCAAAAGGTACTTGACCAGACTTTTTTGACATAGTTTATAGGTTTTTTTAGTGATAAGCAAATATAAATCATAAATTGATGAAACACAGGCTAACACTACGGTTAACCGGTGGGGTTACTTCAATAATGGGTTCAATCTCCTTTCTCACTCGCTGGTAATGGCTTGGCTCCTGCAAAACAGTAACACCGTTAGTCTCGTTAAGAGGGGAATATGGGGGTTTCCCTCTTAACCAGGCTCCGGCGTGAGAATAAGTACTGTTCCGAGGAAGGTAAAACAGTGTGTGTTAAGTGTGAAAATAGGGAGAGCAAGGTGATCAACCTGGATGATGAAAGGTCCTATTTATAGCCGAAGGGTTAAGAAAGGGAGGAGCAGCAGTGCTAGCTGTGGACGCGCGCCAGCTGTCCGACCAAGGGGAATATCCCTTTGGTCTCCTCTGCTGTGGTCAGTGTAGTGGTACACGTGGCGCGCCTGTATTCGCCTAATTTGTAAACATCGTACTGATATTGTCGGACTGCTCCCTGACCTGTTGCAGGTCCACTTGGCGCTTGCTGGCTGGTGACACGTGTTGTCCTTTATGTCGGATGGAGCATCTTTGGTGTCACCAGGATATTTTCCAGAAGCTTCTAGAAGCTCCTGGATGATATGGTTGATGTCAACGCCATATAGGATGGAGAAAGTGGTATGGTCCTTGCCATGTTGGCAAGGAATTGGGACCATACCTCTTCAAGTCCCCCCAGTCCAGTGTGCCTTCTAGGTGAGTTGATCGTCTAGGAGGGATTCTGGACTTATGAAAGTAGTGTTTGTTATGGTGTCTGGCATATGGGTTTTTGACTCCTTGCGGAAGTGAACCAAATGGACGCATGACGCATGGCGCATGGGTTTTGACTCCTTGCGGAAGTGAGCCAAATGGACGCATGACGCATGGCGCATGGGTTTTGACTCATTGCTGAAGTGAGCCAAATGGACGCATGGCGCATGGCGCATGGGTTTTGACTTCTTGCGGAAGTGTTGTCTTCAGGAAGAAGCTTTGTTGTCTTCGGGAAGAGTTACTGACGTGACAGCCTGGTGTCAGTTGAACAGGCGTCTTTTCAGGCACGTCAGTTACTTTATGTCATAGTGACAGGCGGTTGTTGCATATTTTTCCGAAAAAAGATGATGACGTTTTCTCTCTCCTCTGACGTGTCCTGCCTTGGTTGGGTCCTTTTCTGTTCCTCTGACGGTTCGCTGCCCATCGCATTAAATGCGATGGGTATAAATACCAAGGCGGTCTCCTCCATACTTCACTTTTCAAATTTTGAATCCCAGACTTTTCCTTTCTCCCCTTATTTTCTTCCTCCAACCTTTGAGGTCATCTGCATTACTGTTCACTTTTCCACGATGTCTACTTCGATTCCTTCTTCAAAGAAAAGGAGGAACAAGGGTAAAACTCCTCCCGGCCCAGATCAGGCGGTTATTGGTTGGAAAGAAGAGGAATTTCAGAATCTGGTAAGGGAGATGGGTTTTCTTCCTGACTGGGGTGCCCAGTACCCTATTGCTGGCTCCACCGCCATGGATGCTCCTCCCGGGTACATGACTTTGTACGCTGCTTTCTTCCGGGAGGGTAACTTTAGACTTCCGATGACTCGGTTCACTGCTGACGTTTTGAGGGGCTATGGTCTCCACATCTCTCAAATAAATGCCATCGGACTCCCTCGGATTACTCACTTCGAGTTTATTTGTATGGCGAACCGTTTCGATCCGACGTTTGAGATGTTCAACGTCTTCTACACTGTGACGTATACAAATGGGTTTTACTCCTTCAGTGCTCGGACCGGTGTGTCGCCAGTTTGTTCTGTGCCGTTGAAGGGTATACATGATTGGAAGCAGAAGTTTTTCTATATTCGTCGGGGTGTTGTGCCTGTGGACATGCATTATAGATCTGTGGGTGAGGGTATCCCAAAAGTGGATGTGGTTGCAAATTTTGCTGACCAAGACTGGTACAAGAGGTTGACTCGGAAGGCCACCCCGATTATCCAGCTGGAGGAAATGGCGTTGGTTGGTGCTGGGATGAGCATGAAGTGGATCCCAAAAAATCCGTTGGGGGTCCCAGTTTATGGTCATGAAGGCAAATGTACTTTTTACCCTTCTTCTTACTTCTTTCTTCTTCTCTTTCTTTTTTTTTATGTTGTACTGTTTGTTGCTTGTGAGTTGTTCCTTATCTCCGTTGTTTCGTGCAGTAGGGTTCACGCTGTTGAACGTTTTGGATGTTAAGGCGCCTGGTGCGATGGTTGAGGCGATACAAAAAACTGATAAACGGCCTTGGTTAGATCAGATTCGTGGCCGGTTTCTGCATCCGAGCAACGAGAGTTTCGTCACTTATGTGAACACTGTCTTAGGTGACGATAGTGAGGATGATGATGATGCGTTTGATTCTATTCGAGAGGAAGTTATCGTTCTCTCGAGTGATGGGTCTGGCAGATCCTTTGAAGATCTAACTTCTCCTTCCGCGCGTGCAGGTCCGGCGCAAGGGGCTGTGCAAGAGCCGGTGAATGAGCCCGTGGAGGAAGATGTGGAGATTCCGGTCGAGACTGTGAATCCGTTGGAGACGAAAAGGAAGTCGAAAGCTGACAGGGCTGAGGGGGAAGGGAAAAAGACTGAAGGAACTTCCTCTAAGTGCCCTCGTAAGCGACTTCACACTGCTCGTATCCTTGATTATGTTGTCGTGTCTGACACGTTACCTGGTTTAGGAGTTGGAGAGAAACACCCTGAGGATCGGGCGACTTTGACGGAGATTATGCAGAAAAAGATGTTCGATGATAGGAAACGAAAGCTTGACGAACAAGCGGCTGCTGCACTTGCGGCGAAGAGGATTAAACTTCGGAAAGAGGATCCCCCTGCCCCTTCTGAGTCAGAGATTGACATGGGTATTTTCGCTGAAAAACCAAGTGATTTGCTTCAGAAAATCTATGAAGCTTCTGCTATTCGCTTTTTTGGTTTCCAGCATCTCTCTTGAGTTTTACTCGTTTTGTATTTGTGTTTTATTCCCTATTATCTGAATGTGCTGCTCGTCTTGGGGCAGGTGTTAAAACAGCCCAAAGTGGGCACAAGATTGATATTTCTAAGATTACACCTCCCGCGTCTCCGCCGTCGAGGACATTCGGGGTGTCTCCTCATGATAGCCCTGCCGGGCAGAAAGAGACTGTGAATGTCGAACAAGTTGGAGAAGGTGGTGATAAAGCGGGTGGTAATGATGCTGCGGAGGGTGCTGGTGCTGCGGGAGGTGTTGGTCGTGGTAAAAATGCTGAGGTGGAGGTAGAGGTGAGTCAAACTACGCCTCACCAAACGGTGTATACCAAACGCCCCCCAGGTGATGGTGGTGGTGCAACTTCGGGTGTTGTCCGCAGCCCTCAGTTTGGAAAATTTCATGCTGATTCCTTTGATACCACGAATCCTGCTTGTGACGACCTTCCGTACATCCCTCGTTGGAACTTGACCCAAGGTTCTAGGATGGACAACCTTGCAAATTGTCATGATTTCTACTCGATGTCCCTCCCCCCCGCTGAGAGGATGTTTCAGAGGAAACGCCGCCGGTTTGCACTGTTGGATGATCACGTTCAGGCCGGGGTTAACTTTTTCTCTACCACTCAGGAGATTGTCCGCGAGTGGAAGCAGCTGGGGGAGGACGTAATGGAGTTTGAGAATGATAAGAGACTGTTTGCGGAAGAGAAGGAGAGGTTCAATGCTGAGAAAAAGGGGTTGGAGTGGAGGCTTGCTGATGCAGAGGAAAAACTTGCTCAAGAGAAGCAGGCTAATGCTGATAAGCAGAAAAACTGGGAAGGCGCGTGTGCGCGTACGAATGCCGAGCTCAAGACTCAACGTGACACGATCACTCGTTTGTCCGGTGAGAAGAAGGATATTGCGGATGAGGCTAATCAGGCGCGCATGATGTTTGAGAAGAAGGAGACAGAGTATGTTGAACGCATTGCTAAGCTGGAAGTTCTTGCTAGGCAATGTGAGACTTCTGAACGTCTTCTTCAGGAGAAAACTGCTGAGTGCCAAGCCGCTGAACTCCTTGCTGAGGAGACGTCTGCTGATTGCAAATGGTTGCTCTCACGCGCGGTGCCTCTGGTAATTCCTTGTATTGTGTTGTTTTTTGTGATTGTCGTTAATTGTCCCTTACTTGTGTTGTTTGTTGTAGATTGCTGAGCGTATCGTTAAGTCGCACGAGCTTGCCCACTATATGTATGAGTTGGGGCAAGCTGGTTACAGTAGTGGTCGTAAGGACGGATACAACGAAGGCAGGGCTGCGGCCCTTAATAAGGAGAAAGAACACCATTTCGAGCTGTGGAAGGAAGATTGTGCCGGTGCTTACACCGCAAAGAGGCAGGAGTTTTCGTCCTTGGAGTTTGCGGTGGTTAAAGCTGCGAAGAAGCTGGCTCGGAGGCCCGATGGTGTTGCTAAGTTGAAGAGCGCGTTAGGTGATGAAGGTGGTGCAGCTGGGGGTGTTGGGCCCAGTCATCCGGAATGAAGACTTCCGGCCTGCGCGCCGCGTATGACCTTAGGTGGTCTTGTATTTGACCGTTTGATAAACAATTTTAACTTCCTTGTTATGCTTGTGGATATATGGCTTTGTGTTGACATGTGTGATGCTAACAGTTGTCTGTTTTTTATGTGAATTTGTTATCGTCATAATATGTGCATGTGTGATTACTTTGATTCAGGTATCACGAATGAATAATGGCGCTGACAGGTTATGTTGTGTTTGTTACAACGTTTTATTCTGTCGTATTTGTGCGTCGGTGGGTCATGAATACGAAGTGATCGAGTGACAGGTTATTGTGTGTACCCGGCTGTTCTCAGCCTTGGGGGTGTTTACAATGTTTTGTTTGTCCTGTGTTCGACGTTTTCGTGTTTATGTGGGCACGAAGTATTTGATTGGCGTTTGTTAGGCTTTAGTTGTGTGTCTGACCCGGCTGTGCACTTGTTTGTGACAGGCCTTGGAGGTCTACAACGTTTCCTAATGGTCGAGCCATTGATGTTTTCGTGTATGCCCAAAGTGATACATGCAGTTATGACAAAGAAATTTGCGTAATAAAAAGGGTAGCCAAACACTTCTTGTATGATAAATGTGTTGGCAACTAGGCCATTGCAATTACAAAAACTTCGTTCACAAGTAACACCTTCTCAGCTGTTGAGCGTTCCATGTGCGAGGAACCTCTTTGTTATCGACGGTGCGCAGTTTGTAGGCCCCCTTTCCGAGCACGGTGTCGATGACGTACGGACCCTCCCATTTGGGAGCCAATTTCCCGGGTTTTTCTGCATTTGAGGCTTCATTGTCTCTGAGGACGTATTCTCCCGGGTTGAAGGTGCATATTCGGACCTTAGAGTTGTAATATTTTTCCAGCTTTGTTTTGTACTTTGCTTCGTTGATTGCCGCCATTTCTCTCCGTTCTTCTAGGAGGTCGAGGTCGATCCTCCTTTCTTCTTCATTGTTAATCATGTTCATGGAGAGCATTCTTGGTGACGGTAATCCTATCTCTGCTGGTATTACGGCCTCCGACCCATAAACCAAGCTAAACGGTGTTTCCCCGTTGCTTGTTTTGGGCATCGTCCGGTGGGCCCATAGGATGCTTGGCAGTTCGTCTACCCAACCTCTTCTCTTGTACTGGACTTTCCTTGCTTCTGCCTTGTTCTCCGGGAGTACTCCGGATTGGAGGTATGTGATTATCGGGGTCATCCAAGACGTTGTCCCTAGTTGAACGACGCTTACTTCTCGTAGTGGTACGGACGGGTTGCTCAAAACTTCTATTCGTACATCCTTTGCTAAGTGTTGAAAGCTTGTAGAGGCGAGCTTGCTAAGCGCGTCTGCTGGCTTGTTCTCGCTTCTATTTATGTGATGCACTTTGTAGGAATAGAAGGTTTGCAGCAGTGTCTTTGCTTGGCTTAGGTAAAGTGCCATCGTATCTCCCCTGGCTTCGTATTCTCCGTTGATTTGGCCTGCCACCAACATGGAGTCTACGTGTGCTTCGATGTGACGTACGCCCATTTTGATTGCCAATCTTAGCCCAGCAAGGAAGGCTTCGTATTCGGCTTCGTTGTTTGTGCTTTTAAAATCCAGGCGTATGGCGTAGGTGAACTCGTGTTTGTCGGGGCTCACCAGCCGGAGACCAGCACCTGTGCCATCCTCGTTGGACGCACCATCTGTGTATAGCAGCCATGGTTCTTCCACTTGTTGTTTCTCGGCCTTCTCCATTGCCTTGCATTCTCGATCTTTGTCGTCTGGTACCTCTGTCATAAAATCTGCGAGCACTTGGCCCTTGATCGCCGGTCTTGGTCTGAACACTACGTTATGACCCCCGAGCTCTATCGCCCATTTTGCCAGTCTCCCTGAAATCTCCGGTCTTGCGAGTATGTTGCCAATGTTGTAGTTAGTTAACACGTGAATGACGTGATTGGCAAAGTACCTACGCAGCCGTCTTGATGCGTGAATTAGTGCGAGCACTAGTTTCTCCATGATTGCGTACCGGGTTTCTGGATCGGTTAGAGTTCGTGACACATAATAGACCGGCGTCTGGACGCCCTGTCGATCGACAAGCAACACTGCTCCCACTGCCCTGTCGGAGGCTGACAAGTATAGTACCAGGGGTTCGCCCTTGACCGGTGCGGTTAAGGTTGGCAGCTTGATGAGGCAGTCTTTCATCTCGCGGAAAGCGCTTTCAGCTTCCGGAGTCCACTGAAATTGACTCTTCTTCATGCAGTTTCGGAGAGTTTTTATAAACGGAAATGATTTCGCCGCGTGATTGGCTAGGAAGCGGTTGAGTGCTGCCAACCGTCCTGCCAATTTTTGCATCTCCTTGATCGTTGACGGTGACGGCATGCGTTCTATCGCTTGTATCTTGTCAGGGTTCACCTTGAAACCATCTTTCGTGACAATGAAACCCAGGAATTTCCCCTCCTCCATGCCGAAGGAGCACTTCGCCGGGTTTAACTTGATGTTGACTCCGCGCAGAGTGTCAAATGTCTTTTGGATGTTCAGCAACATTGTGCTTTCCTCCTTGCTCATGATAACCAGATCGTCCATATACACTTCTATGTACTTGCCGATGGCGTCGTGGAAGGTTTCGTTCATGAGTCTCTGATAAGTCGCTCCCGCATTGTTTAAACCAAAGGGCATTTTGGTATAGCAGTATAGCCCTGTTGGTGTGCGGAACGCGGTTTTGTCTTCATCCTGCACGGCCATTTGTACCTGGTGGTACCCTTTGTAGCAATCGAGGAAACATTTCCACCGGAATGTGGCAAGTGAATCGATCTTCTCGTCGATATCTGGTAAGGCGTAACAGTCGCGCGGACATGCCTTATTCAGATCCTTGTAGTCTACGCACATCCTCCAGCTACCATTGTTTTTCTGAACCATCACTGGGCTTGCCACCCATGTTTGATACCTGACCTCTCTGATGATCCCCGCGTTTAACAGCTCTATCACTTGCTCTTTCATGGCGTCGTGCTTTATATCTCCCAAATGGCGTTTAGCATGTACCACCGGCTTGGCCTCTTCCGATACGTTTAAGCGGTGTTCAGCTATGTGCCGTGGAACGCCCACCATGTCTGCTGGCGTCCAGGCAAAGACATCCATATTTTGGAACAGCAGTTTCTTTAGCGCCGCGCGCGTCAGGTCGGACATTGCAGGTCCCAAGGTTACCGTCTGTTCCGGATATGCGCTGTTGAGCACCCATTTTTCTGCTTCTTGGCGTGCTTCTGGCTTCCTTGTCTTTGCAGGTCTTAGCTCATATGTCGCTAATACTTCTTTGCTTGCATAGATGATGGCTACTCCTGTTTCCGTTGGAAATCCCACTGCGGAGTGTGGGCCAGAGCAAATCATGCTGAAGTCACCTTGGGATTCTCTTCCCAGCAAAATATCGTGTCTTGAATGTGCTGGCAGCACCATGAATGTGACTTCCTCTGTTCTTGAATTTCTTCCGTCTGAGAGCAGCACCGGGAAAGATATTTGTCCTAGAGGAAAAACGGCTTCGTTGCAGAATCCAGTGAGCGGGTAATCGACTGGTTCTAAGCGCGCTTTGTCCTCCTGATCGAACTGATTAAAACACTGTTCATATATGATATCCGCAGTGCTCCCTGGATCGATGAAGATGTAATCCGTTTGGTAATGCCCTATGACGTCCGGAATGACTATGGGCCTTCTTTCTCGTGGGCCTCCTCTTACAACTGGGAAAACGACTTGTTTCTCGCGCCATGAGTCGTCCTGCGCGCGCTTGTTGTAATTTTTTCTTGGTCTTCGTGGACCCCCTTGAACCATGTGGGTTTCTAACTTCCGGAGTTTTTTGTTGTCCGGCCCTTCTTCTCTTCGTTGAATTTGACGGTAATCGCGCCTGCCACCTTTGACCAGGTGGGTTAACTTTCCGTCTCTTAAAGCCCTTTCGATCTCTTGTTTGAGGCTGAAACAATCATCGGTTAAGTGGCCGGTGTCTTTGTGAAAATCGCAGAAAAGGTTCGGGTCTTGGCCCCTTTTGTTGCGCATTTGCAGTGGTGGTTTGAACTGGTGGTTCTCCGTTGCCAAGACTTCGGAAGGAGTTTTCGTTAGGAGTGTCCACTGCTTCTCTCTGTTTTCTTTTTTCACCTCTTTCCGGTGTGCGATTTGGTTGATCGTGTGGCGCGCGTCTTCTCTTACCGGGCTTCTTTCCCTGTGACCGGATGATCTCCAAGATTGGTTTCTGCCTTTCTTGCTGTGCCGGTCGGCATGATTGTAACTACGCTGACGGTGATCGTCACCGGTCAACTGCCTATCCGACTGCGCGATGGTTTTGGCCGCCTCGATGAAGGTCTCCCAATCTTTGGGTCCTCCGTCTCTTCCTTTGACACGCTTGATGAGATCGTCACACTTGACAGCCCTCATGAAGTGCGCACGCATCATCTTTTCGCCTACGTCACCAATCTCCAAACATTCTTTGTTGTATCTTGTAATGAAATCTTCCACGCTTTCGTGGTCTCTGCGCCATATGTTTAAGCAATCGGCCGGATCCCTGGTGTGTCGTCGCTGTTGTGAGAAGTGTGCTAGGAACTTCTCTCGGAAATCAACCCACGATTTGATTTTTCCTGCTGGTAAGCTGTCAAACCAGATGCGCGCCGCACCTATGAAGGTTTGAGCAAAGAGATGACACCAGGTTGGCAAGTTCCATCCGCCCGTTGCTCCCGCACCGTTGAAAACTTGGAGGTGGTCGTCTGGGTCTGTCAACCCGTTGTATTTGCCCACGTTGTGTGGCAATTTGGTTTTGTCTATGGCAGCCGTGGCGATCTCTCGGATGAACTTTGAATTCTCAGCCATGTCATCTGGACGATAGCTCAGGGTGTAATCGTGCTCTGCTTTTGGGTCATAGCCTGCGCGCTTGCGAGGCTTGTATGCTTCGTGCTCTGGTGGCAGCCTGCTGAACACTGTGTTTGTCTCTTCGTCGTCTTCAAACTCGTCATTTATGTTGCGCGGGCCCAAGCGACTTTGTATTGGCTTCTTTGGTTGATGAGAATAATGCACATAATTGCTCTCTGTTTCGCCGTACGTGTCGCGCGTGTCGTGCGCGCTCGGTCTTCTAATGTGCGGTGGAGGTGTTGACTCAGGACGCAGATTGAATGCATTGGCCTGTTGAGGCATGGGTGCGTTCAAAGGCCTTTGCAGTGGAGTGACAAATGCTGACTGGAGAGCTTGTGCCTAGAGCAGAGCTTGCTGCGCACTGAGTTGTTTGTAAACAAGGTTTATGGACGCCACTTGTTCAGCATACCAGGAAGCCAGAGTTTTTCCTTCGGGTAGCCCTAGTAGTGCAGAGAAGTTCAGTTGTGCTTGGTCCGATGGAGCTGATGGGCCAGCTCCATGGTTCTGAGGTTGCACTGGTGGTGTTTGTTGGACTACCTCTGACGGAGGCTGAAACGTAGCTCCATCTGTGGTTTGAGTGATGATTCTGGATGGAGTTTGGAAAGTAGCACCAGGTGCGTTTTGAACGGCAATCCTGGATGTACTCCCGAAGATGCTGGGAAACTCCATGTTTGGTGGCCCTTCTTGGATAGCTTCGTTCCTTGGCCCTCGTTGGACGTGTATGTTGTCCGAAACGAGTTCGAAGGAAGAAACGTCTCCATCGACTTGGTGGAAAGGGTTTTGTTCAGCCATGTTGACGAGTGTTTTCTGAAAAGAAAAAGAGATGAGAGTGGTTTTTCTAAAAGCGGATGGCGCCAATGATGAAACACAGGCTAACACTACGGTTAACCGGTGGGGTTACTTCAATAATGGGTTCAATCTCCTTTCTCACTCGCTGGTAATGGCTTGGCTCCTGCAAAACAGTAACACCGTTAGTCTCGTTAAGAGGGGAATATGGGGGTTTCCCTCTTAACCAGGCTCCGGCGTGAGAATAAGTACTGTTCCGAGGAAGGTAAAACAGTGTGTGTTAAGTGTGAAAATAGGGAGAGCAAGGTGATCAACCTGGATGATGAAAGGTCCTATTTATAGCCGAAGGGTTAAGAAAGGGAGGAGCAGCAGTGCTAGCTGTGGACGCGCGCCAGCTGTCCGACCAAGGGGAATATCCCTTTGGTCTCCTCTGCTGTGGTCAGTGTAGTGGTACACGTGGCGCGCCTGTATTCGCCTAATTTGTAAACATCGTACTGATATTGTCGGACTGCTCCCTGACCTGTTGCAGGTCCACTTGGCGCTTGCTGGCTGGTGACACGTGTTGTCCTTTATGTCGGATGGAGCATCTTTGGTGTCACCAGGATATTTTCCAGAAGCTTCTAGAAGCTCCTGGATGATATGGTTGATGTCAACGCCATGTAGGATGGAGAAAGTGGTATGGTCCTTGCCATGTTGGCAAGGAATTGGGACCATACCTCTTCATAAATGTATATTAGCGTTTGGTAGGAAATGAACCTAAATCATAGAATTGTCGTTTTGTATTTTGTTTTGTTTGTATATGTACTTTTTGGGGTTTCACGGCAGATGCTTACCCTCGTTCTATAATCATAGAATTTTCCGCCGTTAAAAAAAAGGAAATGAACCTAAAACTTGTTTGTTTGATAAAGAAAATTAATAATCAAAATAACTATGCGACACTTGAAATTTGATTAAAACGTAATTAGAAAATTAAATAATTTTGGAACGAATAACCAACTCGTCAAATTTTGGTTCAATTCTAGGTTTAAACCCATTAAATCCCAAACAGATCGTAAATGAATACAAACTTAGGTTCTATAGCTTATATAATCCAAATATTAAATATTGCGTGTTGGATTTAAAAAGTAAAAGGAATGCAAAAAATAGAGGTATCGTCGTACAATATTATTTTATTTTTTAGGCGATTGAATCGGTATCATATATTGGTGGGGATGGAAGTTTGGAAATTGTAACTTGGTAACTAAATGGTGCAATCTCCGTGTGGGCTATGATGCAAGTTTTTTCACTCAATCTTTCCGGTATCGTATCCTTTGGTGTGGCGGGCAAAAAGTCTTTCAAATCAATTTTATTAGCTCGTTATGGATTCTTTAGAAAGCTAAAAATTAAAAGATTTTTAATGCCACATCATAAGACCCGTTGAAGATTATGGAGTCTGATAAGACATACGCTAAACACTTTTAATTAAGGTATTTACGTACTGGGTGGGGTTCGGCTACAAAGTCCATTTTTCCTACAAAGTGTACAAAGTCATAAAACACCACAATTTCAGCCATAAAACACACTCGAAACCCACAAATAACTGAGTGAAGATCACTAAAACACAATATCCAAACTCTAACAGTCCATAAAAACTCCAAACACGCTATCGTAGAACTATGAACATAAAACACAACATGGTAATCAACATAAACACACTAGTGTTAGTCATTCAATAATCAAAGCCTTATCATCCAAAACACAACACAAAACCCATAAAATATGGTGTTTTAGTAATCTTCGACCAAACACGCTCCAAGACCTTTTTCTCTCGATTCCTCGCGATTCCGGTAAGATTTCAACCTAGAAACTTGTACTTCTACAATCTACGTTAAATTCTACATCATTCTATCTTTCAAAACATCATTTCTAACTGTGGAATCTACTGATTTGAGGCGTTTTGTTGTGATGTCACCAAGAGTTCTTATGAACTTTAAGTTGTGACCTTATCCGACTCAAATCTGGGTGATTTCCACGTGTTCTGATGACAAATCTCACCTAAATCTGTGCACCTAGCCAAGGAACTGTGCGATTTCGAGCTAACCACGAGAAACCGTCAAGAACGGCCAGTTCTGATGGAGCGGGGTGATTCCCGGCTGTTAGAGCGGGTCGGAACTGATGGAATTCCAATGTTAGTGCGAAGTTTCACTGTCCCGGTAACTCTACACGTATTCCTTCCGATAAACACTCAGAAACAGAATTTAGAATGCGAAACAGACGTGTTGTCCGGACGGATACATGTCATCCGGACGAAATGAATATCAACCCGCACGAATGACATGACTGTCCGCACGAGTTACTTGTCCGCACGAGTGACATGACTGTCCGCACGAGTTACTTGTCCGCACGAATGACATGACTGTCCGCACGAGTTACTTGTCCGCACGAATGACATGAGTGTCCGCACGAGTTACTTGTCCGCACGAATGACATGACTGTCCGCACGAGTTACTTGTCCGCGCGAGTGACATGACTGTCCGCACGAGTTACACTTGTTCGAACGGACGACAATCCGCATGAGTCAACACTAATCTGACCGGATAGCCTGTCATCCGACCGGATGACAGCCTACACTTTTCATTTTACGGAATTTTTTCGTTTTACGTTCCGTTTATATTTTGCAAGCTAACACGGCGCAACGTGTGTGGTTCAACGTTTTTATGTCATCTATCTGTTTCGTGTTTTACATTTCGATTTAAGTTATTCGCATTAACACGCCACAAGTTTAGTTTTGGTAGCTTCACCGCAACACATGGGTGCTTAATACTAGTTAATAACAGAAAGAAATGCATTTTTTAGAGTGAAATTCAAGATATACCTTTGAGTTACAATTCTATTCTAATCTCTTATAATGTACAACACCTTTCTAGCCTTTTAATAATATTTTTTCATACAAAAAAATAAACTTAATAGTAGTTTCACTGAAAATTATTAAACGAACTCAATAGAATAACATAAAAACCATAATTATTACTTTTTTTTAACATTAAATAAAGCCCGGCCATTTGGGTCTATTCATATGCAAAAGACCATCTACGTTCGCAATCACAGACAACAAAGGTCCATCATCAACTCCAAATGAAACCCACCGCCGAAGCCCCACTGTGGTAAAACCCCTTGCACAAACATGACATTTTGTCATGGGTGAACGCTAACTCGCGCATGACATTTTATCACGAACAAGACTGTAACCGACAACTAACCAACACAGGTACCGCTAGAGTACCACTCTTTGGTCATAAATCATAATTATATAACTTTTAATCATGTTTTTTTTTTTTAAATAAAATCTTGTTAAAACTTTCAATTATTGAATAGTCAATCCTCTCTCCCCCTCCAATTATTCCCTTAACTACCTCCACTTGCATATCAATCACCAAAATTTCCCAATCGAAACCCTAATCTTCTTCACGAACCCTAATCGGATCAAATCAAACATCTGCCTGCATCAATGGCGAGACGCACTCAATCGATCCTCAAACAACTCCTCAACCGCCACCCTCCACCCCTCTCCACCACCTCCAGATCCGTCACCTACATGCCCCGTCCCGGCGACGGCGCTCCACGCACCGTAACCCTAATTCCAGGCGACGGCATCGGCCCTCTCGTCACCGGAGCCGTGGAACAAGTCATGGAGGCGATGCACGCGCCGATCTACTTCGAAAAGTTCGAAGTTCACGGCGACATGAAGACGATTCCGACGGAGGTTTTGGATTCGATCAGGAAGAATAAGGTGTGTTTGAAAGGTGGATTGAATACGCCTATGGGTGGAGGTGTGAGTTCGTTGAATGTGCAGTTGAGGAAGGAGCTTGATCTGTACGCGTCGCTTGTGAATTGTTTTAATTTGCCTGGGTTGGTGACACGCCATGAGAATGTGGATATTGTTGTGATTAGGGAGAATACTGAAGGGGAGTATGCTGGGTTGGAGCATGAGGTTGTTCCTGGTGTTGTCGAGAGTTTGAAGGTAGTTTTTTATTTGATAGTTTTGATGATTGTTGTATATGATTGTTATATATGATTGGTTTGGGGGGAATACAATGGTGAAAGGTCATATATTAAGGTGAAATGGGAACTGTGTTTTTGTTATGAGTAGTGATTGAGCATGTTTTAGTTATAGGGTTTATTAGGGGAAATTTTCTATGGTTATGAAGGGAAATGTGATGGATATGATAGATCTTTAAAGGAAGTGGTTTAGAAGAAAAATGCAATTTGTATACTTGTGTGGGTTTTCTTAATGGTGCTTTCAAGAATATGTGTAGAGTTTTTGGTTTAAGATCTAATACTTATAGATTGGTGTACTGGCACTTGGTTGTTTGAGAAAATAGAGACGAAACTTCTCGTTTACTTCGTTGGTAGTTTGCATTTTTATTTTTCTGGGCATTAGCTAGCTGGTGATTAGCAAACCTAGACTTGAGAGTTTGGAGTTTTGATAATTGGTAATTGTATTCATTCATACAGTTTTATAACCTAACTAAAAACAAAGAGAGAATGCTTTGGTTTGTGTATTTATGTTGCACTCTAACAAGAAAATCCTAATTTACTCTAACAAGCAATATTAGTACGATGCCAAATTTTGTGCTTTTGTTGCTTGTAGGTATCGAAATTCTATGACATAGTTCAGTAACATGAAAATCAGTGTAGGATTAGTACTGATTTCCAAGTTATCATTGGCCGAAAGCGTACTTCTATAGGTTTCAGTGTTTGACATAATGGAGATTGTAATATTTGGAAGATAAGCAATGCCTATTATAGAACGTGTGAAATGAAGTAATTATGCCACCTGTACTGAAATCGTTTGGTGGTTTAGCTAGTTTTCCGATTGTGGATAGGACTTCTCAATTTGCCACTATTTGGAAATAAAAAATCATTTTCCTTTTAGTGATGCTTACTTGTAGAAGACTCCATTTACAGAACAATTGGACTTTAAAGTAGTAACTGCAATATAGTTTTTTTTTTCTTTTTGTAAAGCACCAGGCACCAGCTCACAAATTTCCTATTACATTGGTGTTGTTTATTGCGAAGTATTTTGTAGTTTTCTGCACCGTCTTTTCTTTACTTTCTTTAAAGCCTATTAAAGCAAAGAAAAGGATGCTGTTTTGTAGGGTATCAGGTCTTGAGGATAAGTTTAATTTCTTAATTCGAGATGTTTAACCTGATGTTTATGTATATCGATAATATGTTATTCATTATATAATGTTCTCAAGTTTCTGATGACAATGAGCAGGTGATCACAAAGTTCTGCTCAGAACGTATTGCAAAATACGCCTTCGAGTATGCTTACCTCAACAACCGAAAAACAGTGACAGCTGTACACAAAGCAAATATTATGAAACTGGCAGATGGTTTGTTTCTAGAATCATGCAGAGAAATTGCAAGCAAGTATCCCAGCATTAAATACAATGAAATTATCGTAGATAATTGCTGCATGCAGCTTGTTTCTAAGCCTGAACAGTTTGATGTCATGGTCAGTAATTCTTCACCAATCACTCACTAGATTGTGTTTCTTAACTCTTGTGCTATATCTATTTATAGGGTAAATTACACTTTTCATCCTTTATGTTTGTAGTGGGTTGCACTGGATGCCCTTTAACTTCAATAATTACAATCACAATCCTTTATTTGAAAAACTCGTTGCATGTTTTGTCCTTTACCTCAAACCAGGTTTAAATTTTCAGTTAAGTCTGGTCATGTGCAAGACACATGAGGGTAGGTAGGTAATTTTACTCATTTATATAAAATATAATTAAACTAACCCCCTCCTCTCTCTCTCCAACCAACCCCAACGATCAGTGATTTCTAGATCTGCCCTAATCAGTATGAATCTTATTACAAACAAGAAACTTCTCAAGTTAAATCAAGAAGCTTGAAATAAGAATCAAGATGCTTTGTTTTGATAAGTAAAATGGCTACTGCAATCCTATATTTCTTTTAGGTTAAAATAGGGGTGCACAAAAAAGTTAGGAAAAAGTTCAATAGTGATTACAAAGCAACCAAATTGATGATTTATCACTTCAGAGAACAACAAAAGAACAAAATCAAGCCTATAACATGACATAACAAATCATTCAAGAATTTACTCAACAAAACACCAAACTCAGTTTCAGAAATTGAAAATAATAGATGAAAAAGAACAACAAAGAAATCCAAGTTTGTTCTTTTATCTCAAAACCTGAATCATATTTACCCTAAAAACCCCATCTTCCTTGTTTAGTGAGTAAGTGAACAATGAAACAACCGCCGCCGTCGTCAACAACGAAACAACCGCCGCCACCGTCATCAACAACGGCGAGATCTGAGAAAGCTTCAGATCTAACTGGACAAGAGGTATGAAGATAGGGATCGGTTCTGGATATATCCGGTTGAAGCGGCGCCGTTGAATCGGCGGTTTGAAGAAGATGAAGGTTATTCAAGGTATGCCGCGAGTGAGGATGAAGGTTATTCAAAGTTTCAAAAGTAATTTACTGATATGTGCCTTCTTCCCTGTCATGGCCCATTTGAAGAAGATGTAGAAACTTTGATAATGGGTTGATGTTGGTTGGAGATGGTGGTGGTAGATGATGCTGATGGTGGAAGAGAAAGATGGGGAAGAGAAAGATAAAGTGCACTGATATATTGGTTTTTTTAAATTATTTTTGTTTTATTTATTATAATAATTTTAACTAAATTGGTAAAAAGACTATATTACCCTTATGTGATCAAAGTTAACTTAAAAATTTAACCAAGTTAAGGTTAAAGGATGTAAGGTGCAATGAGTTTTCTAAATAAAGGACTGTGACTGTAATTATTGAAGTTAACGGTCATCCACTGCAATACGATACAAACATAAAGGACGAAAAGTGTAATTTACCCCTATTTATAATTGAATCGATGTGGGTGTGTTATATCGCAAACGGGCCAAATTAGAAGCTTAAACTGTCAAACGGGCTTCTAATGGTTTTGTTCAAATATTTGGACTATTACTGTCATAATATTGTTTTTTTTTTCTAACTTGTGTGCTTTGTCCGTCTATCATTAAATCGGTTTGGGCAGTGTGTTTTATTACAAACGGGTCAAATCGAAAGTTTTAAACGGGTCAAACAGGCTGAAAGCTGTCCAAAGTATTTTTTAACGCACTCAACCTCTTAGCTAGGGCTGCAAACGAACCGAACGAACGTTCGTTAAGTAAATAAACGTGTTCACGAACTATTCATGAATACTTGCAGAACGGGATTTTTTTTCGTGTTTGTTCATTAAGGAAATGATCGTGTTCGTGTTCGTTTGTGTGCGTTCTTTAACTTTAGGTAACGGACACAAACGAACGTTCATGAAGATAAATGAACACAAACGAACATATATTAAAAGGTATGTAATATACAGCACACTAATATATATATATATATATATGTAAAATATTTTATTAATGGGAATTTTGAATTATTTAAATAAAATATAAAAGCTACAAACATAATGAACACAAACGAACATGAACATTAACGAATGAACATTTACCGAACGTTCACGAACATAAATGAACGAACGTGGCCTCTGTTCATGTTCGTTCATTTAATTAAACGAACGGAATTTTTTGTTTGTGTTCATTCATTTATTAAGCAAACGAACACAAATGAACTTCCCGCTGAATGGTTCACGAACTGTTCGCTAAACATTCGGTTCATTTGCAGCCTTACTCCTAGCAATTTTGTTCAAACATTTGGATTATTGCTGTCAATCTTTCATAATATTGTTTTTGCAATTAAATTAACTCATTAATTATTTATAAAATATTCAATTGATATATATAAATTTAGAAAACTGAGATTGATTATTTGTAGGTGACTCCTAATCTTTATGGAAATTTGGTCTCAAATACTGCTGCGGGTATTGCCGGGGGTACCGGTGTCATGCCTGGAGGTTCGTATTGTTACCATCGAAACTTTACATGCTAATATGTTTTTGTATTAAATTTAAAATATAAAAAGGTTGAATTTCGGATAATTTGCAGGCAATGTGGGGGCTGATCATGCGGTATTCGAGCAAGGTGCATCAGCGGGAAATGTCGGAAAACAGAAATTTGTAGAGAGAAAGACTGCAAATCCCATTGCATTGCTGATGTCATCAGCCATGATGCTTAGACATCTTCAGTTCCCTTCCTTTGCAGACCGACTTGAGAACTCTGTGAAGCGTGTAATTTTGGAGGGAAAATACCGAACTAAAGATCTTGGTGGGAACAGCACCACTCAGGAAGTCGTTGATGCTGTCATTGGTAAACTTGGATGATAGAGGTTTTCGTCATTTTGTTGCTTTATACAGGATTTTTGCTTCTTTGGAGATTCTGATTTCTTTGTGAATAACTTGGCCTTTGAGGCGGGGATACTTGAATAAGAACCGATCATGATACGTTTATGTTACGTATTTATTTGTGCTGATTTGAACGATGAGATGTTACATCGAGGCAATATTATTGTAGCAAAATTCAAGTTCAATTTCACTTGAAGCTAAACATAGTTACTTTATTTTTTGCTTTTGTATGGAGTGTATTCAAAAGTTTGTGTTTTGCGAATTTGATACAATTAGGGTGTTTAAAAAGCTAGCGGCTCGTCGAAACCGGTTTTGTGCGGTTTTTGTAAATGAGCCGAGCTTGAGCCAAGATAAGTTTGGTTCTTGGCTCACTCGTTTGGTTCGTTTAAAATAGGTTCAAGAAATAAAGATTCAATGAATAGCAAACAAATTGAACAAGCTGAATACATAACTGAAAAACTTGAAACATGCCCATGTCTGAACCAAAAGATTTAGTCACCACAAAACATTGTTTAGACCTATTTAATATTATGAGGAAAGTGCAATCTCACCTGTTACAAATGAAACAAACATGAAACCTTGTATAGCGAGAGCCGAGGTAGATGCAATCAACAAAATGCCACTTGCAATCAACTATGTCCTATTTTTGACCCATTACAAAATGTAAGATATGTGACAACTTGACCCGCAACCTGTGATCTTACCCTACCATATGCAATCTGACCCGTTACCAAGAAAGCTGACCAAGATTTGAAGCAGTAATATGGCCAGCTAAAATTAACTTGTTCTGAAATGCTAGCAACAATGACCAAAATGCAACTTGAAAGCCTAAAGAATTAATTATATTATTGATTCGGATCGCTAAAATCAAAAGTATCCACAACATAAATCTTGCTAAAGGTCATTAACCTGGCCTATGTAAATCTGTAGTATCCTTTCACTGGATAAGCTGTATATGAAGATTGAAGAATGGTCCTTTTGGTCCTGTTCTAGTTGAATTTCATGTCACATGGTAATGTTAAGGTGTAAGCATTGATTTTTTGTTGTAATGAAAAAAAAGGGAAAATATTTTCTTGTAGCAAAAGGTAAAACAAGATAGTATGCTCTTGAGGTTTATCAATAAATAAACACATACTGCCAACATTTTGTTGAATATTTTAATTAGCAGACATGATTTTATTATGGTAACATGACTACATGCTTGTAACATTTTGTTGAGTATCCATACGATTATACTAAGGTAACATGATTACATGCTTGTAATCACTGACTGAGCTAGCCTAAAATTCAGAGACATCCATTTTTTTTGGGGATCAGGGGTATCCCTTATATAAAACCGATTTTTTTTTTGGGAATACTGGATTTTAATAATCCCAACTATTCGCCGTTGGCCGCCAACAGTCTCAACTTCAAAAGTAACCATTGGCAGTCCCAACTATTGACATATTGGCCACCAATGGACCCTGACTAACAGAACTCTAACGCCGTTAGTCTCCGGTCGCCGGAAAACCGTTTTTGTCCAGAAAAAAGTTTCTAAAGGTCCGATCTAAGGTTGCAAAGAGATTTGGGACGGAAATGTTGAGTTTTCCGGTCAAAAAGTTGAGTTTTCCGGCGACTTTAATAATTGGGGCTTTTACTAGAAAAAGGTTCCCAAAGGTCCATAATAAGGTTACAAAGAGGTTCGGGATGGAAATGTTGATTTTTCCGGCCAAAAAACGTTTTTCCGGCGACCGGAGACTAACGACGTTAGGGTTCTGTTAGACAGGGTCCATTGGAAGCCAATATGTTAAAAGTTAGGACTGCCAGTGGTTATTTTTAAAGTTGCGACTGTTGGCGGCCAACGACGAATAGTTGGGATTATTAAAATCCAATATTCAGTTTTTTTTTACACTACGAGAACGGTATGGAGACGGGGTTGAGGGGTAGCCCGTGCTACTCCTAATACACTAGCTCCGCCCCTGCTTGTAATATGTGTGTTACGTTGGATTGAAAAAATGTGTTACACTCATGTTATGATTGTGTTAAGCTGAGAAAGTCTATGTTTTATGATATCTTAGTTGAGGTATTACCAATGTTTAACATTAATTATGTCGGGAACCCTACTTGTGTGTTACCAAAGGTATGTGATTATATATTACTAGCCCACTGAAACAAGTGTGGTTAGTGTTACAAATGCAAGAGTGTAGTACAACACAGTTGTAGATCTTGTGACATTTGTTTACGAGAGGCAACATAAATCTTAGATGATGATCATGCAACATTGGTCAACATAAGAAATGAGTGTACCTATTGGCACACCAATGTGCCTATATGCACACCAAAAAGTGTTTTTTTGTCTTATATGCACAACCTGCAGTGTCGAGCTGTGGCCAAGGCGTGGCGTTTTGGTCCGGTCAACAGACCCGTCAGACACCCGTCAGTCTTTGTCTGGTTGACCGGACCAAAACGCCGCGCCTTGACCACAGCTCGACACTGCAGGGTGTGCATATAGGACAAAAAACACTTTTTAGAGTGACTATCTGTGTAGATAGTTTGAGCCTAAGAAATTGCACATCAAGAAATCGAACGTCAAATCATTAAGTACAAAGTTTTGAGAAACTTTCACGAAAGACCGACACAGTCACTTAGAGGATTCATGTAAAAATGATGGGGAGTATTATACATGTTTTATCCTACTGAGTTTTCTTAGTAAGGAATTTATTTAGGCAACATATGTGATCCAAAAGTATCAAATGGAAAAAATACGCACTGCACTCGTTTTCCCTTTGTTGAGGTTTGTCCTACAGGGTTTTTAGCAAGGTTTTTAACGAGGTAGCATTTCCAAGTGTATTAAGTTAATAACCAATGGGGAATGTTATAAATAAATATTATTATGGTTATTAATACCTTACAAAGATTAAGCTTCCTCTCCAAATATTCTTCGCCTATATATATACCCCTATTGTATCTAGTTGTAGAATATACATAATCAATGGAATATCAATTCATTTTTCCCTATTATTCTTTTCTTTTTCTATTCTTTGCTATTAGACTAGTTTCATAACACATAACACGTATGTGAATTGTTTTTTACAGTAAATTTTTTTTATTTGGAAATTTAAAAAAATACTCTAGTAACCATGTTATCAAATTAATGCAGTTAATTTGGACCAATGGAGTTTAATGGTTAATATAAAAAAACCCATGGCAAATTTGATGATAATTAAACTTTATAATTAGGGAACCTATTCAATATCCAAACTGGAATCTCCTATCAAGACTCAAAATCTCTACAAAGTATTCTATAATGTTAAACAAAGTCTAGAAATACTATGAGATGGAAATAATTATTGAAAAATTACTTATTAGAGATAACCCAAATAAAAATTGCATGAAATCATACGAAGAAACATGAAAACTGTGCTCTGAAATCACATTAAGATGATCACACTCATTTGTTACACATGAACTTTGGCTTCAAAACAAACCTACTGCAAAGATGTAGCACAAGAAAACTAAGATTAATACCAAATCTTATCATCTAACAAAGTTTTCCACAATATGAAAATCCATATACTAGCAAGGGCATACGCGCTAACCATTGAAGTTGGTACCCAAGAAGCCATTCTCGAAATCAAGCGAAAGATTGAGCATTGTCTCGGTGTCCCTGTATCATCACAAACACTTAGCGTATGTGATTGGGAGCTACTCGATGGGCTTGACCTTGACGATTATCCAATTGTCACTGAAGGTACAAAAGTTGATCTCACCATTAATCACATCCCATCTTTAGAAACTCGCAAACAAATCCAAATTACTGTTAAATTCTCGTCTCGAAAGCATAACATAGAAGTAGACCAAATTGAAACCGTAGGAAGTCTTAAAGAAAAGATCCATATTATTGATGGGACACCCATCAAGCAAATGCTGCTTTTCTTTACAGGAGTAGAGATGGATGATGATTTTCGCAAGTTGAGCGATTATGGTGTTGGTGAGTTCTCGGAAATCATTGTTTTTTTAAAGACCATGAGTCGGTTAGTGGCTGAGCCTCCATCACGTAAGCTTGGTTTTGTGGTGCAAACGTCGTCAGCTTTGCTTGGCTCGACTTGTCTCCCTGTCGAGATGAAGGATTCGAGCACTGTGACCGAGTTAAGGGAACTACTTTTGGGTAGGAAATTGTTGCCACATGATGACTATATATTCATTCACAAGCAAAGGATCATGCGAGAGAATTGTAGCCTCCGTTGGCATGGTGTGGAAAATGGTGACTATCTCTATATATTCAAAGGGACGGTTAGTCGTGGTAGCTAGACTATTGACTATCACATGATATGTGTATATATATATATACTAGGTTATTGACCCGTGTATTACATGTAGGGCTGTAAACGAACTGAACGTTCAACGAAAAGTTCATGAACCGTTCGGCGGGAAGTTCGTTCATGTTCGTTCGATAAGCTTAGCGGACGAACATGAACAAAAATTTTCGTCCGATAAGCTTAGCGGACGAACATGAACAAAGGTCTCGTTCGTTCATTTATGTTCGTGAACGTTCGATAATGTGTCCGCGAACGTTCGTTTGATTACGTTCGTTTATGTTCGTTCGTTTACGTTCGTCCATGTTTGTTTGTTTATATTATTCATTAAACAATAATTTTTTTTATATATTCTATTTAAATTATATTATCTTTTCTTTTTATATTTGTCATATTCATATATATGTATTAAAAATTTAAAAGACAATAAATTTTTTTTATATATTCTATTTAAATTATATTATCTTTTCTTTTTATATTTGTCATATTCATATATATGTATTAAAAGACAATATATAATATATAATTACATTAATATTTGTTTGTTTTGTGTTCATGAACCGTTCGTTTATGTTCATAAACTGTTCGTTTATGTTCATGAACAATTCGTTTGTTAACGTCCGTGAACCAGTTCGTTTGTGTCCGTTAAGGATCTTAACGAACGAACACAAACGGACATGAACAAATTCATATCCTTAATGAACGAACACGAACAAGAAAACTCGTTCGGTCCTCTGTCCGCGAACCGTCCGTTTGTCCGGTAAAACCTTAGCGGACGAACATGAACATGGTCCCGTCCGGTCCGGTCCGGTCCGTTTACACCCCTAATTACATGGGTTGAGAAAAAAATATGATGCAAAATAATAAAAAGAGATTTTGAGTCCATGTGTTTTAATAGTTTTATCCATTTGAGTCCAAAATAAAAAAATTTAACGACTTGAGTCCCTAACCATTCATTTTATAACGTTTTGAGTCCAATTTTGTTCATTTTATAACGTTTTGAGACCAAATTTTTTTAAAAAAAAAAAATTGGACTCAAAGGGTTAAAATTTGGACTCAAAAGGACTCAAAGGGTTTATACATTATATGCGTATACCGCAAGCGAGTGTAGATTAAATTTTTGAAACCAATGATCTAATTTGCATTAGCTAGCAGTTCCGCAAGAAATACGCAAGAATCAAATGAAGAACCAAAATGACTATACATTAATTAGTTCCTTGATATGGTAAGTCATATGCCCCGCTGGCGGTATGCGCATATAATGTATATATGTGTGGGCGCTCGGGGGGCAAAAGTGAAAGTGCACTAATTTTATCGTTATTTTACTAATTTCGTGAAAATAACGTTAAAACAGGGGGATGGTTAATCATGCATCATGTGGTGGCATTGATAGCCAAAGATAAGGGGGTACATGCACTAATCGGCCTTTGTCTTAATTGCTGAGTGTTATGTGCCTTATGTCCAAGGCTTGATGCGAAACTACTATCGAGCCGGGGGTCTCACTGGAAGCAGCCTCTCTATTCCTAACGGGTAGAGGTAAAGCTGTCTACATCTTACCCTCCTCAGACCCTACCTTAGCTTTGCTATTGGTGGGATTTACTGAGTATGATGATGATGATATGGTAAGTCATAATTTTATTTTTAGAACACTGTGATTTGCAAACAGTATAACACAACATGTAAAGTATTGATATTAGTAATAAAAGTAGTGTTGCAATATAACTTAAATTTGCATCAGTGTAACTATATGAATGTAGTATTTATAATATTACAATTTGCAAACATGATTAACTATACAAAGTCAAGCGATTCTCACTCAGCGAACTATAGGTTTTGCGATTCATGGACTCGTTTTTTGAGAAGCTTTCATCAAATCTTAAAGACTCAGAACTCTAGTTATGTTTCTTCAGTTTTCAACTTCTTAAGCTGCATGAGGGAATTTAATTATGTGAGATCTACAACTCAGATTGCATGTGAGATATGATCTTGAATAGAGAGAATTGGCGAAAATGGTCCATACTTCTAGATTGTGCTCACCTCTGGTTGAGTTGCCATCGTCTCTCTGCCCCCTTTCTGTACTCCCACTGAAGAACGGATACTACGATAGTGAAGGCGGTGGTGGTAGTGGATCATCGTCTCTCTTGCCCCTTCTTGTATCATCGTCTCTCAAGGGCTTACGTCTCGCTCATTCCGGCAATCTTCCCGCCGTCCAGAAGTTTCTCCGTGAAAATCCCTATCTACGCAACAATCGCAACTAGGTCTCAGTCTAATAACAATTCTTAACACTTCAAGATTATATGGCAAAGAAAAATTTATGACCCCTTAGATATTATCTGCAAACCAAAAATCCTATACTTACAACTTATTAACAGCTCTATGGTGAAAGTCATTTTCCTATTAGACTACTCTCTTTGCTCATAAATTAAAACTTTTAAATCGGTTTAAATCCACCTCATCAAATGTGACACAACTGAAACATACAACAGAGGTGGTGAAATGACAAGACAAATGGGTTGGATAACAGGTCAAGCATGTATTTTCTTGTGTAGTTCACCCAAAACAACTACCATAGGACCTTTTTGCATGGGTACCCAAAACAATCTTTCCATGAGCACCTTTTTATAGGTGAATTCAAAGAAGAAATGAGACTAAATTTGGTTGCTTTTTTATGCACTTAACCCAAATTTTTTTACCAAAAGGGCTACATTCTACATATGTACCAACCTTATAATTATGAAGCCAAAAATCTTGTAAGTTAAGGGGATGGAAGTTAATGCCTTGAGTTCTCAGATTCTCCTTCAAGCATACTTCCATAACTAATCTGGAATGACATCATGGATTCAATATTTATACCACGTGAAAAATCAAAATCAGCGATGGAGATACGACATCATGGATTCTAAGGCAACCTAATCAAGTCAAACTACATAGAAACATAAACGGAATAACAAAATTACTAAAAACTAACAAACTAACTTCATGAATAATCAAAATCCATATTCAATTTCACCCTAAATCCATATTAAATTTCACCCTCTTAACAAAATTAAGAGGTGAAGGGAAAAAGAGTTTTGGTTCTTCAGGCAACACATAGTTCAATCTTTCGTCTTTGTCGCCACTGCAACATAAGTCTAATCCGAACATCGTTTAAACAATTTGAACCCTAACACATAATCATAGTGCTTCTGTTAGTGCATACATCTGTCGACTTCGTCTTGTATCGAGTCGTGTACTAGATATGTTAAGTTAGGGCACGTTGTACGAGAAAATAGGAGAAAATAGGTTGTTTTTAATGTAAGTTCGCTTGAAGTGGTTGAGTCCGCTTGAAATGACATTTGTCAGTTTCAAGCGAAACCATCGTATAGCATTTCGCTTGAACTGATGTTTGTCACATTCAAGCGAGATCCATGGCCTATATATAGCCATTCAAGCGATCTCATTTGTAACAGTTCGTGAATTCCATACCGAGGTGCTGCCGGTGTGAGATTTGATTGTAATCAGTGTTAGATCAATCTAATCAGTGTTTAAAGTGAAGAACAAGCTGTTTTTACATCAGTTTCTTGTTTTCCGCACCAGAAACTGATTAAAACTCCTCTGATCGACTCGTTCGGGTCAGTTACACGATCCTATAATTGGTATCAGAGCACAGGAGGAGGAGTTCTACAGATTACAGCTGGATTTCATAGCATTTTCTATCTTCTACATCTTCTTTCATCAATTCAGGAAGTTTTAACGGTCAAAATTGGATCAAATTTTCACAGATTGTGTAAAACTACATATTGACAAACCCTGGAAAGTTTCAGCTTAAAATTCGGACTAAAAATGGGTAAAATGGACCTTCGAAGTGGTTTCGCTTGAACATACCATCGGTTTTCGCTTGAAATATTGTGTTCATTTCAAGCGAACTAAGTCTTTTCGCTTGAAATTAAGGGTTTCACTTGAAAAATTGTAGTCCGCTTGAATCATTTCAAGCGAACTAGGTCATTTCGCTTCAAATTATCATTCCGCTTGAAATTCAAGTGAAATCAGGTGATTTCGCTTGAAGGACTTATCTCGCTTGAAGTTGTTTGCAGGTTGTTTTCACTTGAACAGGTTGTTTCGCTTGAAGATAACATCTCGCTTGAAACTGACAGTTTTTTTTTTAATTTTTTTTCCGAATCATGAGTGAAGACTTTTACAACGCGTTTGCAACATCCCCGACTACTCCGGCTTCCATTGCTCAAAACATGAATCTGGAAAATGAAACCGGAACTACTCAAAAACCCCCGAAGCTAATGAGTATTGAAGAATATTATGGATGGAAAGATCGCTTCAAAAATTGGGTTCAAGCTAACCATTTGAGATCATGGGAATGTATTTTGAAGAGATATGTGCTACCTCGTACTGAATTGCAAACTGAAAAACAAATCTCAGAATTTAGTGATCAAGAACGGGAAATGTACCGAGCTGAAAAGATGATGATAAGTTTGCTTCAACAAGCCATTAAAGAAGACATCTTTATCTTGCTTCAACATGATAAGACTTCAAAGTCAATCTGGGATGCTCTTCGAGTCAAGTTTGAGGGTAGTGAAAATATGATTAAGAGTAAGAAGGCATTGCTCAAGAAAGAGTTTGATCTATTCAGCAGTCTACCGGGTGAAGATACAAAGAAGTTAATTGAACGTTATTGCCACTTAGTGCGATCCATGTCGATGTTGAGCATTACCAAAGATCGTGAAGAATGGGTAGACAAATTAGCTGATGCTTTACCTCAGAAAGAGTGGGGTACATACTTGATGATTTTGAAAAACACTGGGGTTTATGATGGGTTAACAATTTCTCAGTTTATCGAGAAAATTGAGGGTCAAGATTTGGAACAGCAGAAGATCGCGAGGATGAACAGTCCAAGTGGTCAACAGGATGTAAAAATGTACTACAAAGGCAGTGTTCCAGAAGTTGAAAGAAGCCCGAAAATACAGACTGCGTTTAGTGCTGGAGATTCATCTGAAAAGGTTGATCAAAGTTCAAACAAAAGTAGTGGATTCTCGTCATATCCAAGTGTTAATCTAAAGGATACAACATCAAGTTTTCATTCTCAGAATACAAAAATTGGAAATGGTTGTGTGATACAGTGCAACATAGCTTTGAATCTACCTGATGGTCAAAGTTTTTCTGAAGAGGTTGTGAAAGATCACATGGCATTACTTGGTTCCGTGCTACTATCATATGAAGGCTTGGTTGCAGGAAGGATTGGGAATCCTATGCTAACAAAAGAGGATTACGATCAGATAGACGCTGAAGAAATGGAGCTCATGGACATCAAATGGTGTCTAGCTAGTGTTCTTAGACGAGCTGAAAAATTCAAGCTGATTACTGGAAGAAATGACTTTCTTGATGCACATGTTTCTACTTTGGGTTTTGACAAATCTAAAGTTACTTGTTTTCGATGCAGGGAGAAAGGTCATTTTAAAAGAGAATGCAAGAACAGAGAAGCTAATGATGCAAAGAATCCATTCGGAAAAGATGATTACTACCGGAAAGCCATATATCAACAAGTTGGTCAACAACAAGAACCGCAGGTGGCTCATGGTAGAAAAGTGATTGAGGATTCAAAGAGAGCCTGTTTGGGAAATCAAGAAAGTTTCAACTGGGAAAATTACATTTCATCCGACAACAAAGCATGCCTAATCAATCAAGATGATGAAAGGCTACCTGAAGGTTTCAGCTGGGATATGTTTGCAGATAAGAATGGAAATTTTAAAGCTTTCATTGCCAAGATTGTAAAAGAACCAGATATGTTTACCACATGGATGAAGTCTATTGGTGAGACTGTGAAGAATGTGGAGGAAGAGTCTGTTGCATCTAAAGAAAGCTCACAGAGCTCAGATGAAAGTTCACTCAGTTCAGATGAAAGCTCAGAAAAGGAATTTGTATTTGATCAGTCACCATCTGATTCTGGTTCTTCGGATGATAATTCTGACAAATCAATTGAGTTTGACCAATCACCAACTGATAACAGCAGTAGTGATGATGAAGAAGAAAAACATATTGATATTGCAAAATCTCATCTTTCTCCTGAAAGTTTTCATTTTTATTTTGCAGATCGCTTGGAGAAACTGAAAGAAAAACGGGCTGCAAAAGAACAAAAAGAAATGAAATCTGAAACTGTTGCTAAGGAGATTATTGAAACTGAGCAAGTGGATGAAGCAGAAAAGGTGACTGAAGCTGAGAAAGTTGTTGAAGTTGAGAAGATAATAGAAGTTGAAAAGATTGTGGAGATCGTCAAGCCTTGCTCAAAGTGTTTGGAACCATGCAAGGAATGTGCAGCAAAAGAAGAGAAGCTAGCTGAGTTTAAGAAGATGAAAGAACAATTACTGTTCAATCTTAATTACGTGAAAGAATCATATGATGTTTTGAACAGAACAGTAACTGGTCTTCAAAAGACTAACTCTGAGAGAGAAGATGCTTTAACAATGATGAATGCAACGATGATGACAAAACAGAAAGCTATTAACTTCTACATCGAAGAAAGTGCAAAGTGGAAGCAAGAGTTGGAGATCGAGAGAATTGAAAATGAGAGAATCAGACGTTTATTACAAAGTTACTCTAGTTCTGATTATCTTATTGATAGAATCTATCCGACTGTTGCAGGTATGGAAGCTTTCCAGGATGAGAAGACTAAGAAGAAGGATACTGGTAAGAAACTGAGTGTTACCTATAACAAGTGTCCGCCTCCAATCTGGGAAGGTTATTCTCCCAGAAAACCAAATGAGGAGCAAGTTCAAAAGGCAGTCAATATAAAACTGAAGTCTGATACAACTGATGAATTACCAAAAAATATTGACGTCACGTTTACCTCGTCTGACACTGATCATAAGTCTGAGTTAATCAAAAAGGTGGTTGATCAGGTGTTGGATACAGATGAGGAGTCTGAGTCAAAGTCTGAGTCTGGAGGTTCAAGTTCGTCGGTCAACAGTTCAAAATCGTCGGTTAAAAGGGCTTACAGTAAAGAGTTTTTGTTATCAAAATCAAATTTGAATGATGAAACATTCGAAGTAGCATATACTTTGAATGATTCTGACAAATTATATTCTGACAAAGAGTTTCCAATAAGAAGTGTTAGATTTGAAATGATCAAAAAGGTTTTCAAAATGACAGAAATTAATATTTCTGAAATAAAAGATTTAAATCTTACTGAAAAACCTAAAAAATACACTTCAAGAGTTCAACAGCGATTAAACAAGAAAAAGGGTTACAATTCTGGTTATGGTTTTCAAAAGAAACCAAACCATAATGGTAGCTACAAAAAGAAAGGATTAGGTTTTATTCCACCAGAAAATTATAAAAATGAGAAAAATTCTAAAACAAAAACAAAATTTGTTTCAGGAGGAAGTGCAGAAGAAGAACAGAAGAAACCTTTCTGGAGACAATCAAATCAGGAGTTTCTTGCTGAGAAGAAAAGGAATGGAACTGGAGTGTTTCATCCAAAAGAGACTCGAACTTGTTTCAAATGCAATGAAGCTGGTCACATTGCATGTAACTGTCCGAAAAATGCTAAGACTAAACAGGGAGTTTTTGAAAAACTGAAAGAAAATGTTGATGTTGAACCATCAACTGAAAAATTCAAAATGTTTGAAAATTCAACTTATGAGGTTGATGAATGTTCTAAAAAGAATTTTTACAAAAGGAAAGCCAAGAACAACCAAGTATGGGTTGTTAAGAAGTCTGAAGATAAAGTTGGCAACGATTCTGGTTCCACAAAGCCAGAAGAGCCACAAGGTGAGGTGAAAGAAGTACCTTCAGTGAATGATGATGAGTTTCCATCATTGAATTTTGAAAAGATTAAACAGAAAGTTGGTAAGGTTGAAATCTCAGATCAGTTTTATTCTGAGAAGAATGAGTTTGATGTCGAGAAAGTTTTCAATGGAAATGTTAAGAAAATTTTTGGGAAAATGCTTGATGGGAAAGTAAAAGGGGTTAAAGATTTTTACGCAACAAAGAAAGCAACTTTTAACCCAACTGAACAAGAGATAAAAGAGCTAAAAACACCCAAGGTTGGTTAGACTTGGGTGGAAATTCTTTTCCCTTGAACATCCAGAATTGCCGGAGATCCCAAGTTTGTAATCGTGGATCAGGAATCGGCATCTTTCATGTTTAAATAGTTTGTGTAAAAGATTTTAAAGTTGTTGAAAGTTTTACAGGTAAAGAACTATGCCGGAGCTTCCAGGTTGGTGAGTGTGAAGCAGGAATCGACATCCTTATTGGTAAAATGATTTTGTGTAGATGTGATATTCCTTCAAGAGATAAATCAGGGACATTAAGTTGTACTTGATTTTCTTACAATTAGTACAGAGGTTTGTTTTGACAAAGTGATTAGTCAAGGTCATTAGTTTGAACTTGATATAATCCTCATACAAGAAATTGAATGAACAGGATGATGAACCGTCCCTTCAAGTGGTTAAAACAAAACTTATTTTTCGGAAAAATCATTTTGATTAAAACAAACTTAAGTGTTTTGAAATCTTAATGAGAAAATGGTTTTGTAGAAAGGGGGAGTTCTGATTGTTTATGCCTAGAGGATGGCGAATTGAAGCGATTCGATATCGGTTGTCAACTTACTTGTACAATTTGTTTTCAAATTTATTTTAAATGTGTTTGCATTTTAGGGGGAGTAAGAAAATTTTAGAAAATACAAAAACATTAGAAAATTTGAAAAAAGCCAAAAACATGATAAAATCAAAAACGAGTTTTTGTTGTATAAAAGAGGAAATGATAGTACATCAGTGGATGATCACAACATGCTAAAGAATTGGAAAGTCAAATGTGATAAACGGTCTCACTGATGATGTGCCAGTAGGTTTTTGCACATTTAGTAGATTGTGACAAGATATAAACCTAAATTCAAACTTGCTTATATCGTGGGGAAACAACTTCTTGGATATATGGGTAACCCCCAAAATCTTGTTTGAAAGGTCCCTCTTTTCTGAGATACTAGGTCTTTATGCTTAGTGATATCTGGGGTATTATCCCGGGACTTCTGATAATGCGGAAGCAATGGCCTAGTCCCCGGAGAATACTTTACTGCTTGCTTGAAATACAGCGCTACCCTCAGCAAAATGATGAAACAATAAAATTGATAATCATTGCTGTTGTAAAAAAGATCCTCTAAAGGGGACCCACCGAAAGTCAAAGCCGTCATCTCTCTGCTGAACGGAAGTTCTGACCTGAGCTCTCACGGTTCTTCGCAATTTAACCCCTTACAGATATCATCTAGGTATACTCACCTGTAAGACTGAATATTGGGATCTGGATACGGGAGTATATTCTGAGGTGGGACACGCGAATAAGTTTAAGTTCTTAAGACATTATTCTCGTATCTCGAAACAGTTGAACTTTGTGTGAAAATTTAAGTGGATCAGTATACTGACAATCTAGGTGAATTGTTTAGAACTTAAAATGTATAAAGCTTAACGGTGTTGGTGATTTGTCTCAAAAACTGATATGATCCTCTTACACAAACTCACAAAAATAGTGTATGTAAATATTTCTTTACTGCATTTCATTTCTGTTATATCAAAAATCCAAAAAGATTTTCAGTGTGTTTTAGCATAAATTTTTGAAAAATACAAAAAGATTTTTGACAACTGGTGTTGGAAAGCTGATTTTCAAAATTCCGAGTGCTAAACATGATGACCATGTGGTGAAGGGGAGTCTGTGTTTAATTAAATGCATTGTGATCAAATTTACAAGTGGTTCATCATGCATGTAGTGAGAGGGAGTCTGAGTTAGTGCATGCATCTATTTTTGAAATGTGTAAATGTGTGAAATTTACTTTGAGGTAGAGATTGTGCAGAAAACCTGAGCTAGATGAGAGTTAGGTTAAGATCTTGGAACAACGTTAAAGCTGTGTGATGGAAAGCCAGGTTGATTGATCCTGAGAAGCTTGTGTTTGAAGAGCAAGGTTTTGATATCTGAAGACTCTGAGGGCAAATCATGAGCCAGACAATGATCTTGAACCTGTGAGAGCCAGATTACGATCCTGAAGTAGATGATGCTGATGAACTGAAGGAATGCCAGCACCTTGTTAGGGGGAGTCTGTTAATGCTGAGTGAAAGAGTGAAGCCCAGAGACTGATCAAGACTGAAGATGCGAAGACTCGATACGATAGACTCGTCAACATCTGAGGGGGAGTCTGTTAATGCATACATCTGTCGACTTCATCTTGTATCGAGTCTTGTACTAGATATGTTAAGTTAGGGCACGTTGTACGAGAAAATAGGAGAAAATAGGTTGTTTTTAATGTAAGTTCGCTTGAAGTGGTTGAGTCCGCTTGAAATGACATTTGTCAGTTTCAAGCGAAACCATCGTATAGCATTTCGCTTGAACTGATGTTTGTCACATTCAAGCGAGATCCATGGCCTATATATAGCCATTCAAGCGATCTCATTTGTAACAGTTCGTGAATTCCATACCGAGGTGCTGCCGGTGTGAGATTTGATTGTAATCAGTGTTAGACCAATCTAATCAGTGTTTAAAGTGAAGAACAAGCTGTTTTTACATCAGTTTCTTGTTTTCCGCACCTGAAACTGATTAAAACTCCTCTGATCGACTCGTTCGGGTCAGTTACACGATCCTACAGCTTCTCAAAAAATAGATAATGAAGAATAAAGAAAAACTATTGAGCCAAATAATTAAAAATAAACCAAAATTAGGGTTTTCAGAGTATAATCATCATCATCATCATACTCAGTTAATCCCACCAATAGCAAAGCAAAGGTAGGGTCTGAGGAGGGTAAGATGTAGACAGCCTTACCTCTACCCCGTAGGAATAGAGAGGCTGCTTCCAGTGAGACCCCCGGCTCGATAGTAGTTTTGCATCAAGCCTTGGACATAAGGCACATAACACTCAGCACTCGGGACAAAGACCGATTAGTGAATGTACCCTTTTGTCTCTCAGCTATCAATGCCACCACATGATGCAAAATTAACCGTCCTCAGCTTTTAACGTTATTTTCACGAAGTTAGTAAAATAACGTTAAAATTCGTGCACTTTCACTTTTGCCCCCCGATGGCCCACACATATATACATTATATGCGCATACCGCAAGCGGGGCGTAAAACATTTGTTTTCAGAGTATAAACTTACATTAATTAGATGCCATTCGGCTCAGAGAGGTAGTGGATGTTTTAGTTAGGGTTTGTGAGGAAAATAGGAAAGAAAGAGTGAGTAAAGCTAGGGTAAATAGGGCATTCAAACAATAGGGTCGGGTTATATAAAAACAGGCACCGCGTATTGACCCATATTTATTGATTGGCCATTGAGCGGGAAAAAGAGACTAAGTAGCCTCATCAAGTGACACCTGTCCCAAAACAGGTTTCTTTTATTATAATAGAATAGCGGTAAGACCCGTGTGCAAACACGGGTGGTTTCTTAGAAAACCATGCATAATGCATATTAATAAAACATATAGATACGTGTATAGATATTGTACCAAAACTTATTATATATTATAGATAATAGACAACTATAAACATGCATCATTAGTTAATATATAAGATACATATGAGTGTTTCCCTTGAAGACATGCTTCGTTCGTGCGTTATAGATTTTGGTGGTAATTGGGATTCGCATTTACCTTTAGTAGAATTCTCGTACAATAACAGTTATCACGCTAGTATTCAAATGGCACCCTTTGAGGCATTATATGGTAGAAAATGCCGATCGCCTATTGTATGGCACGAGATCGGAGACGCACAGATTACCGGTCCCGAGTTACTACAAGAAACGACAGACAAGATCCAACAAATAAGAGACAATCTCTTGAAAGCTCGAAGTCGTCAAAAGAGCTAAGCCGATAAACGCCGCAAGCCCCTTGAGTTTGAAGTTGGTGATCACGTACTCCTAAAGGTTTCACCTTGGAAGGGGTTGATCCGATTCGGAAAGAAAGGAAAGCTAGCACCACGATACGTGGGTCCCTTTAAGATTCTGGAAAGAATTGGTAAAGTGGCCTACCGACTCGAATTACCGGTCGAACTCAACAACGTACATCTGACTTTCCACGTCTCAAACCTCAAGAAGTGCCTAGCTGAAGAAAATCTTCATGTCCTCTCGAAGACTTACAAGTAAACGAGACCCTACACTTTGTGGAAAAGCCTATAGAAATCATGGATCGAGAGACCAAGAAACTTCGACGCTCACGCATTCCCATAGTGAAGGTTCGCTGGGAAGGCAAACACGGCGCCGAGTTCACTTGGGAACTCGAAAGTGTTATGAAAGCTAAATATCCACAACTCTTTCTTACGCCTGCTCCTTAATTTCAGGACGAAATTTCCTAAAGTAGGAGAGGCTGTAACAACCTGACTTTTTGGTCGTTACCTGTTTGCCTTCACTACGTCTTATAACCGTCTTGTACCTTGAGATTCGATATAAATAACGGGTTATGTTTAACTAAATACTTTTTCATCACACCGCACCGCTACACGTTTAAACACTTTATATTCGCAATGCTTACGCAACACGAATTACAGAGAATTATGCTATTTAAATTGCCGTGTTTGTTTGTTTGGTTATCAAACGCCCCCGTATACGCTTATCACGACTAACACTCTAAATCGCAAACGCTGTTATTATTAGTAGTAATGTAATATAACGTGTGTCTTTATATGCTTTACCTGTGTGTGCTTATTATGTGTACGGATTATACTCGCAACACTATCGCAACGCAAACTCAACGCTACTCGCACAACTCGATTAATCACAATAAAACGCAACGCAATGCCTAACGAACGAACCAAAGTCGGAAAACTAACCAACGCGAATCTGATCGTCCGAATGGGCCATCCGCCCAGATGGAGCCATCCGGACACAGCCTCTACGCACCGACTTAAACCCCACCCTCACCTATAAATACCAGCCTTATGTCCCCATTCCAACACTTTGACTCCCTCATCCGCTCCCAAGCTCTCAGTCGCGATTCAAGACCCTTTTGTAAGCTATTTCTCTCAAATCTTCTTCAGTCTTCATTCTACTTCACTTCTACTCCATCTTCTTCATCAAAATCACACACACACTTTAATTATTCCTCGAAATCACTGATTTTAGACCTCTCAAAGGTGGTTCCCACTCGTTTTTCTTAGGCAAACTGTTGTGGGGCATCATTCAATCGAGATTGGTTCAATATCTAAAGGATTTTCACACTTTTCAACTTATTTATGAAACTTCCCTTCGATTTTTATAAAACCTTGGTGGAATCGGGATTCAACCGGACTCTTGACTCATTCCATAGTCAAGAGCCGACTCGAGAACTGATTTCCCCCCAAGAGATGAACCGACTAACGGGTTGAATATGAATCTTCATCAGGAACAGAACATCCGATCGAATGGGCAAAGCCCATCCGTCCTAATGGACTGGGCTTGGTGTTTACTGTTGTTTAAATCCGTCAACATGTCCGTCTCCATTAACCAAAACCGTTGTTTAAGAAATTTAAAAAAAAACTTCAGCTCAGCCCATCCGTCCGAATGGACAATGTCCATCCGTCCAGATGACATGACCCTAACGATCTCCGTGGTTTAATTCTTGTTACCACGACTGTTAAAACGTTTTCAATCAAAACTTCAGAATTTTAACAGTTCACAAACAACCACAGACCATCCGCCCGAATGGCCATCCGCCTGGATGGAGCCCATCCGCCCGGATGGACTGGACCCATCCGTTCGGATAGTCTGTTGGACACTTAACTCGCTTTTACCCCACTTGACACTTTGATTTCGACCGTGTCAGCACTTGGAAGACTTAAGCTTTTGTTCCGTATGCAGGCTGATCCGGTGCTCCCTTTATTCCAAGTAGATCATGTTTCTTGATTAGGACACGCACTGTGAGTATACTCGAACCCATTTTCGTTTAACGCACTTTTGGGTGTTACATACGTTCTCTATCAAAACACATCACACAACGCAAACACTTTATAAACGCTAACCGCTCTCGCATGCTATACGTGATTTGTTGAATGCCTGTTACTATGCTTATACAGTGTTACACTAGACTGCCTCTAGCAACGATAGTACTATAGTTTGGACTCAGCACCTGTGTGACAGGGGTTGCTAGGGATCACATTAGTTTACTTCACGTGTTCGCCTAGGTGAACATGTGTCGCGCATACTCTACATCGCAGTCTCGTGGTTGGGTGGTATCATTGTTGATAGTTACATGCTTCGCCCGTTACGTGTTACATGCTGGTTATGCGTAAATGCTTTTTATACTATATCTATGCAAACTTGTGTACTCACCTTTACTTTATGTATTGACTTTTATTTTAATGTATGTGACAAGTTGATTGGATGTTATGCTGCAACAAGTTAGGAAGTCTAGAAAGTCACCAAATAAAAACCTGAGTTGTCGGAATGGAATTGGTTTTTGAGACTGAATATCTGTAATGACTATTTTGAATTATTTGTTTAATAGTATGGGATATTAAACCTTAAAAATATTGTTATTTAATAGTTGTTATGGATTCTCTTGGACAATCTGTTTCGCTCAGTGGCACGACCCGATGATTTCGCCATCGGTTGGGGTGTGATAAATACGGTGACTCGACAATCAAATACCTGGGGGGCCTGTGTGTTCTGATTGTGTTCGATTCAGATAGTGAGGCAGATAGTTTCAGGTATGATGCTCCTGACTTCAGATGGTTCAGCGATGTAGAGATTTGGCATGGACAATCGGCTGCCTTCGAGAGAATTGCGTTGTTGAAAATTCATGAAGTACCGCTTCACCTATCTGGGAACGAAATCTTTGATTCGGTGGGAAGGTGTTTTTGAAAAGTCATCCACGCCTCGAACCGGCAACCGAAAGGCAATCTATTAACTTTCGATAGTGTATGTGTTTTGACGGACTCGGTTAAGCGGATAGAAGAAGAAGTTACTTTAGTCGAGGAAGGTAAACGGTTCAGAGTTTGGGTCGAAGAAGAGAGGGAAGATTGGATACCAGATAAAATAGAGAATCAGGATAGTCAATCAGAAGGTAGTGAAGGATGGGATTTTTTGTCTGAGACAGATGGGCCCAACACAGACGATAACATGAGGAAGGAAAACAGCAGTCCGATGTTCGGTAAAAATGGCAGAAAAGACAGTGAAAGAGAAAGTCGGGATGATCGGTAAATCTGGGGACTTAGGTTACATAGGTTCGCCGAAGGGTTGTAATGCCACCGGAGGTGGCAGCCAGACGGAAGAGGGGGAGTACACCCGCAACGATTGTCCGATGACGGTGGGTTCGCCGAAGGGTTTTTATAGCCACCGAAGGTAGCAATCCACCGCAAGAAGGAGAGTCCCCCGGCAACGTTAGTCCGATAATGGTGCGGGAGTCAATCGGAGAATATGGGAAGTCAAACACCATTAATGAAAAAGAAAATTCCAAGAACATTAACGGTAAAGTGGTGCCCGAGATCTCATTGACGGCAGGGAAGGTTGATTTTCCTAGAATTTGGAAAGAAGTTAATATGGAGAAGATAGGGGAATCGAGGTGGGGAAACAGGGAAGGGTTCGAGTTATTTGGAGCTGAATCTATTTTGGGCTTTAGGTTAATTTAAATCCAAATGGGACTAGAAAAAGCCACAAGATTGGTAGGAAGCCCAGAAACATTTCAACATCGGTGGAGGATATTAGTGGTATTGCTAGACCCAGGAAGAAAAAGAGACAAGGTGATCCTTTTGATCTTAATGAAATGATAGGAATTCAGGAGGAAAGTTTTGTTAACTTAAGATTAGGAAGACACATACGCTCAAAACTTGGGGAATGAAGGAATATCTGAAAGAGTCCAGAAAGTGTTAGGTGATTCCAGAAAGGTGATGACGGAGGGGATAGGAAACGACAATTTGGGGAAAGACTTAAATGAGCTGCCAAATGAGGAGGAAAACAACATTGGCCGAGAGACATAGTTCACATCCATGTTGGGGGACGTTGTGGGAGTCGATCTTCAAAACCATGAACAGATGATCAGAGAAGCAATAAGGGAAGAAGGAATCCAAAAAGTTCCTAAATGAATTTTCTTTCTTTAAATGTTAGAAGGTTAGAAGATGGGGATAAAAATAAAGCGGGATGGATTAAAGATTTAAAAAGAGAGAATGGGATTGATTTCATTGCTTTACAAGAAGATCAGTTCAATGACATTTCAGGTATCGAATTCGAGAAATTCTGGGGAGCTGGAAAATTCGAGATAGTTCACGTGCCAGCAAGCGGAAGATTTGGAGGGGTTTTCAGCTTATGGGATCCTAGAGTTCTCAAGGTACACGATTCTATAAAGCATCCTAATTTTCTTTTATCATTGGGGGATTTAAAAGGAAGTAACAAAGCGATAAATATCATTAATGTTTATGCCCTGCAAAAAGTTCCCCAAAAGAAGGCTTTGTGGGATGACATAGGAGGGATTATGGGAATTTTTTCTGGGTGGTGGGTGATTTTGGGAGATTTTAATGCGGTTCACTCATCGGAAGAAAGAAGGAACTCTAAGCTCAACAAATACTGCGCTTCTAATTTCAATAATTTTATTTTTGAAAATGGGATGAAAGAATATAACATGAAAGGTAGGAAATTCACTTATCTTAAGGATAATGACAATAAACAAAGCAAGATTGACAGAGTATTGGTGTGTCACGAGTTTTTCTCGGAATGGCCAATGGCTTGTTTGCGGGCTATGACGAGGTTTCTCTCGGATCACTGTCCTCTCATTCTGACTTGTTCGGATAAAAATTTTGGTCCCAAGCAGTTTAGAATTTTCAATTCTTGGTTTGACCGAAAGGACTTTGATGAGGTGGTTCGTAAGGCGTGTGATAACTTTAATGGAGTCGGGGAACCCGACGTGATATTACTACAAAAATTCAAAAAGGTTAGGGAGGATATCAAAAAAATGGAAAAAAGGGGTTTTATCCAAGGAAGGGGAAAGGGAAATGAGTCTTAAGGATGAGTTAAAAAAATGGAAGAATTTTCAGAAGTGAGGGAGTTATACGAAGATGAGGAGTGGACCAAAATGGAATGCGTTAAAGATTTAAAGGAGCTTGAAGAGTATAAGATTAAAGATCTAAAACAAAGAGCTAGAATAAAATGGGATATGGATGGAGATGAAAACTCGGCCTTTTTTCATGGGTATATCAACAGTAGGAGGGCTTTCAACAATATCCCTGGCCTTATGATTGACGAAGTTTGGACTACCAAACCTTCTTTGATCAAAAAAGAAATTAGGGGATTCTTCAAAAGGGCTTTCGATTAAAAATTCAATGATAGACCAAAACTTATTTGCCATAATATTAGGTGTCTATCGGAGGAGGATGCGGTATCCTTGATTGTTCCTTTTAGGAACGATGACATCAAGAACGCTGTTTTCAAGTGTGTGACCGAGAAAGCTCCTGGGCCAAATGGTGTTAACTTCAAATTCATAAAAGGGTATTGGAATTTATTTGAAAATTATTTTTATAACTTGTTGGCTTCCTTTTACAGCAAAGGTTATATTTCGGAGGGATGTAGATCTTCATTCATAACTCTTATCCCGAAAAATAAGGACCCGGTTGGATTGAGAGATTATAGACCGATCAATCTGATTGGGGTGATTAGTAAAACTATATCTAAGATCCTCGCAAATCGTCTCAAAAAGCTTATAGGCGGCATCATCTCGGAAAATCAGTCGGCATTCCTTAAAGGCAAGTACATTCTTGACAACTCGTTAATGTTAAATGAGCTCATCGCTTGGATTAAAAAAGATAAAAATAAGGCTTTCCTATTAAAAATTGATTTTGAAAAGGCTTATGATAACGTGAGTTGGAGCTTTCTTTTGGATATCATGGGTCATATGGGTTTTCCTAATTTATGGTGTAAATGGGTTGGAGGGGTTTTGGCTTCGGCTAGATCCTCGGTTTTAGTGAATGGGTCCCCTATTTTTGAGTTTAATTGTTATAAGGGGGTCAGACAAGAGGATCCGTTATCTCCGTTTCTGTTCCTCTTGGTTATGGAAGCCCTGTCTAGCATTTTTGCAAAGCAGGGTCGGAAGGGTTTTTTAAAGGGATTCAAACCGCAAATAATGGGCCGATCATCTCTCACCTTTTGTATGTCGATGACGCTTTCTTATTAGGGGAATGGGATAGGGTTAATGTGATGAATGTGGCGAGATGTCTCAGAATTTTTTACCTATGATCTGGCTTAAAAATTAATCTTCACAAATCCAACTTATATGGGATGGGGTGTAACACGAACAATATTCCGCTGACCTATTTAGGGATTACGGTGGGGGCTAATATGAATAGAATTAGTAACTGGGATCCTATAGTTGAGATTTCTGATAAAAGATTGTCGGTTTGGAAAGCTAAAACTATTTCTATAGGTGGGAGGCTAACTCTGATTAATTATGTTCTAGAGAGTCTTCATATATATTACTTCTTTTTATCTAAGGTCCTAGTGGGTATAATCAAAATTTTTGAGGCTAAAATGAGAAAGTTCCTTTGGGCGGGTTCTAGTGACATTAATAAAATGAACTGGGTGGCTTGGGATTGGGTTACTTGGCCCAAGAATAAGGGGGGTTTGGGTATTAACAGATTCAAAGACGTTAACGAGGCCCTTCTTTAAAAATGGGGATGGAGATATAGGGTCGAAAATCAATATTTTTTGAAGGAAAGTGGTGGAAGCGTGCCATAGTAAAATCAACCAAAGAAGCTTTCTGCCACTTAATGTTAACACTGTGGGTTGTTGGATAAACATTATTAAAGTGATTTCCAAAATGAAACTTAACGGGAAAGGTTTAAACCAGATGATTTTGGGTAAAGTGGGGAATGGTACCGATATTCATTTTTTTGTTAGACACATGGGTGGGCGATCTTCCTTTCTTGGAAAGATGGCCACATCTGTTTGTTTTGGAAAAGTTTAAATCTTGCAGGGTTGCGGACAGAATGGAAGTGGATCAAGGTAATGTTGGTTTCTCTTGGAAATGGGTTAGACAACCCGAGTCGGATATCGAGCTTAAGGAATGGCAGGAATGTCAAGATGTTATCAACATCGTGAGACTGTCAACAATATGGTTTCTTGGTACTGGAATGTTGACAATCAGGATGGGTTCTCGTTTAATTCTGTGAAAAAAGCGCTTGTTAATGATAGAGCAAATAGCCTTCTCCCTAACTTTGTTTGGTGTAAATGGGTTCCTCTCAATTGTAATATAATGGCTTGGAGAGGTAACCTATACAGGCTTGCAACTAGAGTTAACTTGAGAAGAAGGAATGTGGATATTACATCGGTTATGTGCTCTTTCTGCGACGAGTACGAGGAATCGGCGGATCACTTATTCACTGCATGTTTGATGGCTACCCGGGTTTGGGCGGCGATCAGTACTTTGGTGTAATATTCCTCCGATCTTCGCTTTTGCCTTCAAGGACTTATCGGATTTCCATAATTCCTATCAGATGGGAAAGAAAGCAAAAAAGATTATGCTTGGTCTGGTTATCACTTCTGTTTGGTGTATCTGGAAAGGTAGGAACGAGTTGGTGTTCAATCAGATCAGGAGAAGCCCGCAAGAAATTATGTTAGAGATAAAATCTAGGAGTTATGCTTGGGTTAAAAATAGAGCTTCATGTAGATTTATTAGTTAGAAGGAGTGGTGTAAATATCCTATGTATATGTTGTTATTGTTTCCCTTTTGCCCGTTTGGGTCGAGGGTTTCGTTTTTTGTTTGGTTATTTACCCGATTGGGTGAGGGGTGTGTTTTAATGAAGTTTATTTAAAAAAAAAGATAAGTTTTGACCTAAAATTATTTTTAACTTTGACCAATTAAAACCAAGTATAACAGTTTTACTCATTATGACCTACTACCCAATCCGTCAATTTTACCACTAATAAGTTTTAACCTAAGATCAATTTTGACTTTGACCTATTATGTTGTTGTTAACCTATAATACATAATACACTTTCTATAGCTCCTTCATCAGTTCAAGTATAATAACTTTATTCGACAAAATAAAGGGGTAAGGTCCCAAATGTCGCGCATGGCATACTCACCTACGCGTACGGAGGACCATACCCACAATCAATATCCAAAATACCCAACTGGCTCCAAAGTTCCTGCGCGGGAAACACCCGCAGATGCGCAACCACGAAAGCTCATAAAGCACACTTAGTACAGTTGGCAGCAACCTACAACCAATCAGTGTATGCCAGGCTCTGCCTAGACGATCCCCACGATGATCGATCGTGCAGAGGACAAATAGTACAGAGGGACAATGACGTGTAGCCAATCAGCATACACTATTCACTGGTCCATGATCTCCACTATGAGCTGATGGTAGTCGCGGCAATAAGTACATTTGGAAGGTGACGTGTAACTATTCACGATGTGCCAGTATACTACCATCTCTGCAAACACTACTTGTCATGTCAGAGGAGACCAAATGGATATTCCATGAAAGTGACGTCCAGCCCATTGCCCATCAGCCCACATTTTCTTCTCCAAGCTCTTCAGCTATAAATACCAGCCTCCCCCAAAGGTTCAAGATCCCGATTTCTCATACTCACACACTTGTTTCCTTTCTTCCTTGAAAGGATAATACTTATTCTCACACCGGAGGGTGGTTACGAGAAGAAACACCCACCTTTCCTTCTCGTAATGAGCTCACGGTGTTCTGTTTTGCAGGTCATCAAAGCTATATTGATTGAAGAGAGATATTGAGGTTAACCCCCCGTACGAAATACCAACTTTTAGGTTCAGTCCCCTAAGGATTTAAACCGGTGTTTCTTCACCAAACTACATGGAAGGTTTATTCTATAAGCAAGTACCGATCATTGAATGAATATTTGATACTGCACTAAAAAGGGTTGTGACATATAAAGAGTCTATGCTCATTTTATGCTTTAAAGAGCAAAACTTCATACCATAGCAAAAGACCAAGTTGTTTCTAACAACTTATTTTTTCTTAAATAGCTATGTGATTAAACAATGCATAGTTCGAGTCACATTTCACAACAAAAAGTAAAATATAATAAAAACTAAGAATTCAAGTTAAGCAAATAAATCATCAAGAAAGTGAATTAAAATAAGAAAATTGACAAACAAATCATCAAGAAAGTGAATTCAAATAAGAAAAGTAACAAACATTAATAAGGTACTAAGGCTACAACCATTGGTGACCAAATGGTTGGTTGGTTGCCCAAATAGTGAAAAAATAAAATAAAATAAAATAAAAAGATCATTTAATTCTCACGATTGGGGTGTTGGGGCAACTTTGGTTGTGGATTATTTTAATATTTTTAAGATGCCACATGTTGGCAAATGAATGGTTAGTTTTTTAATTATGTTTTTCATTTTTGTTGTATAACAATTAATTCTACCTAAAACATGATTTTCTTTAATAACTTATTAATATTTAATTATTAAAAAAATCTGAAAACACAGTGTTGGTTAACTTTTTTTGTGAACATATTGATATAAATTTTATCAAAAACTGAGTTCCTTTAAAATATTATGTTTTTAATAAAAAAAACGCATTATCTTTGTTTTTCCACGTGTCCTGATCTGACTGTCTCGTTAGATTTTTTCGATAACTTTATTATCTAAAAAGATTAAAAAACATAAAATATTAAAATTGATGATTTTCCCTATAAATATTACATAAGATTAACTTATTTTCAAACTTACTTCTCTATCTTATTCTCCTTTGATTTCATATAATACTCACGGATCCTCCGCATTCAAACTTCTATTTGAATCTTGGAGATTCTAGAGATTATTCAAATACTCAATACTATCAAAACTCTTCATTTTTTTTTCAAATTCAAGTCAAGTTCTTATCACTGAAAATCTTCAAACCTCACAAAACACAGAAAATATTAATTATAATTATTTCTAACACATTTATTGATAAATAATAAGCATAAAAATATATATTTAATAAAAAATGTTTTAAGACCGTGGGGTGTGGGCTTGGGTTGGAGGCGTGAGTAGCCAAGCAATGCTGCATTAGCCACAACGGGCCAGCGTGGGTAGCTGCGTTGCCCCGCTGGCGTGGCTATGAAGCGTGGCGTGGGGCGGGTTCGGAAGATGACGTGGATGGTTGCGATTGGCTGATTAATTAAATGAAATTTTTAATAGGGTTGGCCATGCCCAGCTAAAAAAAAGCCACACCCCACAAAAAAGTCACTCCACCCCTCACCCAAAAAAAGCCACGCCCATCCAAGCCACACCATGTGGAGCCCACCTCCACCACATGTCAACCCAAGCCTCCAACCCAAGCCCTCCACACCCCGCAGTCTAAAGGTTGGGTTGTTAATGTGTGTAGAAAGTTGAGGTAGGTTGGGTTGTGTAGGTGGAAGAGAGAGAAATTAGTTTTTTTTATTAAAATGTTAGGTTGAAGAAGGTTGTGGATGGACATAGCCTAAGGCTATTTGTCAAACAATAAATCTCACTAACTTTGACTTTTTTTTACTTTTTTTTCCAGGAACAATAAATCTCACTGACTTTGACTTAATGAGATACTAAGGCTATTTCTCAAACAATAAATCTCATTAACTTTGACTTTTTTTAAGATCGACATCCACTGAATTCCCGCTGCAATGCACGGGTAGTTTTACTAGTTGATTTACAAATAAGTCGCCTACCGTTCAACCCTCGACTAGTCATGAAACATCAAACATACCCATATTATAATACATGACACAAGATAGTCATTTGTGCATTAATAGGCGTTCTTGAGCTCAACTCGTCTCGAGCTTTATTGTGTTCACTTGATATCAAGGAGTCAAGTCGTGTTAGGATTTCTTTAAACTCGAGCTCAACTCGTTTTTAAGTTAAGAGAGCTTGAGGTCAACTCGGCTCGAGCTTTATTGTGTTCACCTCATATTTAGCTCTTTTCTAAAGCTAAAGTTTGGCTCGTTTGTTAATTATTTTAGTAATGTATGTTAAATTTTATATATAACATAGATATCTATCATTTAGTTATTGTTTTTTTGATGGTATCTAAATCCATATATATATATATATATATATAGAAAAAGTATATCGTACAATATGCCTTAACGTACATTGCGTACGGGATGGCAAAATTGTACGTTATGTTTACCAAAAATGAAAATCGCATGTTAAAAAAATCTTGAAATCGCATGTACATAAAGAAATACAGAAATCGCATGTTCAAAAATAACTCCAAATCGCATGTACAAGTATTTTTGAAATCGTATGTGATAAAGGGAAAGGGAAATCGCATGTTATAAACCCAATTCACATGTTGATAATGCATCGCATATGCAATGTACGTTAAGGCATTTTGTACGTTAACCGGCCTCTATTTATATATAGGGTGGGAGTTGGCTACAAAGTCCATTTTTCCTACAAAGTGTAAAAAGTTATAAAACACCATAATATCAACCATAAAACACACTCAAAACCCACAAATAACAAAGTAAATGTTACTAAAATGCCATATTTGTTGGTCACAATTAAATTTAATCCAATTACTACTAAATAGATAGCGGTAAGTGGGTATCGAACACAGGGAGTTTGTGGAATATGTGTTATTTAAAGTGTATCTAAATTAACTAAGTTAAACTAATTGCAATGAAAGTAAGATTCAAGAGTTGGTTTGTGTCACGGCCCCCGACCCGGTTCGACCCGTTTCAGGAGCCGCGGGATAGAAAATCCCGTGGTATTTATTTAATTAAGTTTAACAGCGGAAGTTTATCACCAGGATCTTTTTAAAGCTAAAATTTTTTCGATTTATTTTATTTCACAACTCGGGATAAAACCCCGGTAATTTACAATCATAAGATTTCACGGAGAAATCTTTATTTTACAAAACATGTTTCTTTATTTTATTATGAGCCACTTCCTTAAGCTTGTAGTGCTTCACGGCACTTTTTCCTTGGATCACAATAGATCACCTGAAACATGTTTGAAAAAGGTTTTGTCAGCGGGAAATACTGGTGAATCATTGTATTTATTAAAACAACACATTTGTTATAATTTACAGTATTAAGAGAGATTACAATGTTTCAGATATCAACCAACTACCCACAGTATTTGTCACTCGACTCGTTTCTGTGACTGTGGTCATATCCCCCATTGGCTGCCCCAATGGTGACGATTATAAAGTAATGTATACAAAACCCCACATACCGGCTGTAATTTGGTGATTACATATACTTAATCACTGTAATTATAACTCTGAAAATATTTAAGATTTTATAAAACACTTTGAATAAAAGGGAATGACTCACATTGCAGATTTAACACGGACAGAGTCTAGTCTACTGATTAGCCTTGTTAACCTATTTTAAATAACAATGCACACAAAACTAGGTTAGTAATCAATACAGCATTTACGATAACTCACGAGATCAACCCTCACAACGAATGACAAAGTGCGATACTTAAACATCCATCGAATTAACGACGAATGACAAAGCATAACCCTAATGCGGGCAGCACTTAAACATCCATTGGATAGTTTAATCGATCGGACATTGAATCGTAGCAGCGATCGAGTTATTACCCTGTTTTGTGGCAGCGATTCGGGATTCGTGTGTGTTTTAGGACTGTTTCTGCTATAACTCAGTGTACAAATCGAAATTTTACGTCGTTTCAACTCCAGAATTCAAGTCCCAAACACCCCTATTTATACATAAAATTTGACCCCCTCGCGTGACGCGAGGGGTACCCCTCTGGGCGTCGCGTGGCGCGAGGGGTCCCTATTTACCATAGGGTAGCTACGTGTGTTTGTAGGCTTGCTGAGTTGACAGTTTCGTAAAATTCGATTTTGACAGCATTTTATTTGGATAATCGTAACTAGGGTTTATCCCCCCTTGAGTTTTAGGGGCCCTGATTCTGATTTTGATTGTTTTGAAAATTTCAGGGTTTGTGCAGAATCACTTGGGTGTTTCAATTAAGGTTTCCTATTGAACTAAATATAATAATAAATAATAGTTTTGGTGAGAGTTGTTACATTCTCCCCACCTTAATAAAAATCTCGTCCTCGAGATTTACTGGAATAAGTATGGATACTTTCGTTTCATTTCAGATTCCAGCTCCCAAGTGTATTCAGCTCCTCTCTTTGAATCCCACTTGACTTTAACTAGCACTAGTCGTTTGTGCTTGAGAAATTTCACCTTTCGATCTTCTATCTGAAGAGGTTTCTCAACAAATTTTAACTTTTCGTTTACCTCCATGTCTTGAAGAGGTACTACCAGAGACTCGTCTGATAGACATTTCTTGAGATTGGATACATGAAATACATCATGTACTCCAAATAACTCTTCTGGTAATTGTAAACGATAAGCAACTGGTCCTATACATTGGATTACTAGAAATGGTCCTACGTATCTTGGACTTAGCTTTCCTTTCTTACCGAATCGAACTACTCCTTTCCAAGGAGAAACTTTCAAAAGTACTTTATCTCCGACTTGAAATTCTAGTGGCTTGCATCGATTATCGGCATAACTCTTTTGACGATCTCGAGCCGTCTTCAGTCTTTCCTTGATTTGTGTGATCTTATCAGTCGTCTCTTGCACAATCTCGGGACCTGATAATTGACTTTCTCCTATTTCTGCCCAACAAACTGGAGTTCTACACTTCCTTCCATACAATGCTTCAAATGGGGCAGTTTCAATGCTTGCATGATAAATATTGTTATAGGAGAATTCAATTAATGGTAAGTGATCATCCCAGTTTCCACCAAAATCTATTACACGTGCTCGGAGCATGTCTTCCAGAGTTTGGATTGTCCTTTCACTTTGCCCGTCTGTTTGTGGATGATATGCAGTGCTTAAGTTTAGTCGAGTTCCCATTGCTTTCTGGAAACTTGTCCAAAAATGAGAAGTGAACCGACTATCCCTATCTGATATAATGGAGAGTAGAACTCCATGTAAGGATACTATTTCGTCTACGTACAATTTGGCTAACCTTTCCATACTAAAGGTTTCCTTCATGGGTAGAAAATGAGCTGATTTGGTTAATCGATCTACGATTACCCAAATCGCATCATTACCTTTTCTGGTTTTGGGCAACTTAGTAACAAAATCCATTGTTATGAGTTCCCATTTCCATATTGGCATTTCTAATTGTTGTAGTAGACCTGAAGGTTTCTGGTGTTCTGCCTTAACTTGTGAACAAGTAAGACACTTAGAAACATATCTAGCTATATCCTTCTTCATGCCTATCCACCAGAAATTATTTCTTAAATCTTGGTACATCTTATTATTTCCAGGGTGTATGGTATACCTAGATTTATGAGCTTCCTCTAAGATCTTATTTCTTAATTCTCCTTGCTTAGGTACCCAAATTCTTCTTTGGTGGAATCTCCAAATTCCATCAGATCCTTGTTCTAATTCTTTTATTCTTCCTTTCAGTCCTTTAGCATCATCCTTGATTGCTGTTTCTTGAAAATGCTTCAGTTGTTCCATTAAATCTAACTGTAGATTTAATCTAAGAGCACGGACCCTTCGTTGTTTCCCATGGTATTTACGACTTAAGGCATCTGCAACTACATTTGCCTTTCCTTCGTGATACTGAATATCACAGTCGTAGTCACTTAGGATTTCCATCCATCTTCTTTGCCTCATGTTTAACTCTTTTTGCCCAAATATATATCTTAAACTTTTATGATCTGTATAGACAGTAAATTTACTTCCGTACAGATAATGCCTCCAAATCTTAAGGGCAAAGATTACGGCTTCTAATTCTAAGTCATGAGTTGTATAATTTTCTTCGTGCTTTTTCAATTGCCTTGAAGCATATGCAATTACCTTTTTGCGTTGCATAAGCACACATCCTAATCCTATTTTTGAAGCATCACAATATACTTCAAAATTTTCAGTCCCTTCTGGTAAAGCTAGGATTGGAGCATTTGTTAATTTCTGCTTCAAGATTCTAAAGGCTTCTTCTTGTTTAGGTCCCCATTCAAACTTAATGGCTTTACAGGTTAGCTTAGTTAATGGTACAGCTATCTTGGAAAAATCCTTAATGAATCGTCTATAATATCTAGCTAAACCTATAAAACTTCTAATTTCCATTGCGGTTTGCGGAACCCTCCATTTGGTAATGGCCTCTATCTTAGCAGGATCTACCTGAATACCTTCATGATTTACCATGTGACCTAAAAATTGTACTTCCTTTAGCCAAAATTCACACTTCGAGAATTTGGCATAAAGCTTTTCTTTTCTTAACAAAGTTAAGAGTGCATGCAAGTGCTCACAATGTTCTGTCTGACTTTTGGAATAAATAAGTATATCGTCTATAAAAACAATTACAAATTTATCCAAATACGGTTTACAGATTCTATTCATCATGTCCATGAATGCGGCATGAGCATTCCTTAACCCAAAGGGCATGACTGTAAACTCGTAATGACCATACCTAGTCCTGAAAGCAGTTTTAGGTATGTCTTCCTCTTGTACTTTCAATTGATGATATCCGGAACGTAAGTCAATCTTAGAGAAATATCTAGCTCCTTGGAGTTGATCGAATAGATCATCAATCCTAGGTAATGGGTATCGATTCTTAATTGTAACCTTATTCAATTCTCTATAATCAATACACATTCTCATCGAACCATCCTTCTTCTTTACAAACAACACTGGCGCTCCCCAAGGGGATGAGCTAGGTTGTATGAATCCTTTGCTTAGTAATTTATCTAATTGCTTTTTCAGTTCAAACATTTCGGTAGGAGCTAACCGATAAGGTGCCTTAGCTATCGGTGTAGTTTCAGGAATTAGATGAATCCTAAATTCTACTTCCCTATCTGGTGGTAATCCTGGTAACTCTTCTGGGAATATATCTGGGTATTCTGAGACTACAGGAATTTCCTTAAATTCCTTACCCTTAGTACTAATGATTACTGAAATCATATATACTATTCCTTGCTTTCGTTCATAACTAGCAATTTTCATTACTGATATGAACTTCATGGGTTTACGTGGTTTATCTCCTGTAATCATGATTACTTCTCCAGTAGGTGCCTGAATCTCTATAGAATTTTTATCACAAAGAATTCGAGCATGGTTGGCTACTAACCAATCCATTCCTAGCACGACATCGAATTCAGCTAATTTCATAGGCAATAGGTTTGCAGAGAATTTATGACCTGAAAGTTCTATATTTTCTTTTTGCAAAACCTGATCTATTTTAACGGAATTCCCATCTGCCGTTTCAACTGTAAAAATCTGCCTAAGTTGGGTTAAAGGTAAGTTAAGAGCTAGGCAGAATGAAGTATTTATAAAACTTTGGTTTACACTAGAGTCAAATAATACTTTTGCGTATACGTTGTGAACTAGGAACGTACCAGCTATTACATCTAGAATGAGTTCTGCTTCTTGAGTAGTTAACTGGAAGGCTCGAACATTCTTCTTGGTAGCTCCTTCGGTCGCCTTGGTTTTATTGTCTGCTGGTTTAACCAATTTAGGACATTCTGTTTTAAAATGCCCTTTTTCTCCACAGTTGAAGCAGGTTATGGTTTTCTTTCTGCAGTTTTCTTCATGATGTCCTACAGTTTTGCAAAAGTTGCAGGTTACATTACATCTTCCATAATGTTTCTTTTTGCAATTCCTGCAGAACTGAGGAGTTGAGGATTGCCCTGTTCCTCTTTTCTTGAAGTTACTACTATTACCCACACGAAATCCTTGGGTAATTTTCTGAGCCAGTTCCTTTTTCCTGTTTTCATCCCTTGTGCGTACCAGCTCGTCAGTGAGGGTATTAGCTAATTCTACCGCATCGTCAATATTGCGAGGTCTCGCAGCTTTAACGATATTACGGATTTCACTAATTAATCCCCAAATATAGCGAGAAATGAGTACCGGCTCTGGCGAAGCCAATGTTGGTACCACTCTAGCATATTTAAAGAATGTCGAAGTATATCCTCGACAGTCCACATTCACCATCCGATGGTTTAGGAACTTATTTGCCATTTGATCTTTTTCATACTCGGGACAGAATTTTCTTTCTACTAGATTCTTAAATTCTTCCCATTTCATGGCATATGCCTCGATCCTTCTTTTAGCTTGTAACACAGTGTTCCACCATTCTAGCGCCCCTTTTTTAAAAAGATTTGACGCATACATAACTTGATCTTCCTCAGCATATTTACTTATAGTGATCACTGCCTCAGTTTTCTCTAACCAAAGTAGTGCTGCAATAGCCCCTTCGTTACCTGCAAACTCAACTGGTTTACAGGCAAGGAATTCTTTATAAGTGCAACCAGGCGTTGCAACTTTCATTTTCTTGAAAATTAGGGCTTGCAGATCATTATTATTATTAACATGATTACCGCCTTCGTTTATACTATTACTAAAGTTGTCGCCTTGTGTACGTTTACTAGGAATGATTGATTGAGGTTTAACAGGTTTCTGAACAGCAGCAACGATTGCTGGAATAACATTGGCTATTCCTTGAGCCACGATATCCTCGATATCTTGTCTATTTAACAATTGTTCTTCATGATTTGGCTCAGATTGATTTACTTCATTTACTGGTTCATTACCAATGTTTGTCATCTGATAATTAATTTATAGATAAATAATTAGTATAGAATAAGAAATAATCCAATATCACAATTTAATCGCACATAATCATGTAAACAAATATACAACCAAAATTTGTAAATTTTCTAAATTTTCATTTGTTTTATATATTATGCTTCCATATACAACCGTTTTATTGTTTATTGTACACATACTAACTTTCATTAATATTACTGTTATTATACAAACACAGACTCATAACCCATTTTTCCCTCGTCAACTTGCATTTTTAATAACGATGTTCCCTCTCATCATATTTCCATGAGATTTGTCCTCCTATTTCTCGGATCCTATTCCCAGCATCCATCAGCTCTTCACCAAAATGGCGAAGTTCAGCCATATTCTCATTACTCATCGGTGGATTCGGTAAAGGTTCTGGATCGAACTGAGGGAAAAACGTATAGGGACTATTGATAAGGTTTTGGAATTGCCAATCATTAGTCCACCACTCATCCATTCCTAGGGTTTGAGTATGGATTATTGGTTCTGGGATTGCTGGTTCCAGATTTATAGGGATGTGGGTTTCAATAGGATGAGTAAAAACATTTTCATTGACAGGCTTAATAGTATCACAGCTTGTCAATATAAAATCTATTTCCTCCTGAAATGTCATTTCCTGGGTTTGTTTAGAGCTTTCTCCAATTTCCATCTGGGTTTGTCTAGAACCTTTTCCAACCTCCATTTCTATTTGCTTAGAATATTCATCAAACTGTATTCCCATTTGCCTAGAATCTTCCCCGACTTCAATCTCCAATTCCTGCTGTCTAGAATTTTCCCTGGTTTCAATTTCTTTTCCTTTTTCTAAGGGATTGTTTATTTTAGGAAGTCTCTTAGCTGGCTTTCTCTTATGAACACGCCTCCCCCATACGAATCTCTTTCTTTTCTTAGGTTTTGGCTTTTCCAGAGGTGGAGCGCTGAATTCTATAGGTTGTTCCAATTCAGCAAAGTACCCAGTAAACTCTTTAGAAACTTCTATGTTTACAGAGTAGAGGTTGAGATTCTCTAGGGCTCCAGATAACTCATTCATCCTGTTTAACATATATGTAAAAATAATAAATTAAAATTTTATAACAAATTTTACAGATAAACCTCAAATATTATTGCATATTCTGTGACTAATTTAATACAAAGGAAAATTGACAATTTAAACATACTAAATTTTATTGTAATTTTATTTATTTACTAGATGATATTTCTGGCTTGTAAGTTGCTAATACGGGGTCATAGTATTCTAAAGATTAACATTTACTGCTACAGTGGCTAGCATATAAAGATCTGCCCATTTTTCATCTAACTTGTCTTCCCATGGTGATTTATGGATTAATTCCTGGGTTTCCTTTTTAACTTTCTTTTCTCGGGATTTCTTTAATTTCTCCCGACTTTTTCTAATAATCAAACTTTTTTTATCAGGAGAAAGTGGTTCCTCGTATTGGGCTTTTCAAACAAATATTCCTTCTTCAGGAGTTTGGGATGAACTTCCCTTCTCATTTGATGACCTATCTAATTTAAGATAGATGTTTGAAAGCTTTTGCTTACCCATACTGTAACTAACAAATATTCAGTTAATAAAACACATAATCACATAATGGTAATCAGGAAAAATTAAGTATTTCTAAATATTTAATTAGCTTAACTCAGTGGCTCTGATACCACCTTTTTCTGTCACGGTCCCCAACCCGGTTCGACCCGTTTCAGGAGCTGCGGGACAGAAAATCCCGTGGTATTTATTTAATTAAGTTTAACAGCGGAAGTTTATCATCAGGATCTTTTTAAAGCTAAAATTTTTCCGATTTATTTTATTTCACAACTCGAGATAAAACCCCGGTAATTTACAATCATAAGATTTCACGGAGAAATCTTTATTTTACAAAACATGTTTCTTTATTTTATTATGAGCCACTTCCTTAAGCTTGTAGTGCTTCACGGCACTTTTTCCTAGGATCACAATAGATCACCTGAAACATGTTTGAAAAAGGTTTTGTCAGCGGGAAATACTGGTGAGTCATTCTATTTATTAAAACGACACATTTGTTATAATTTACAGTATTAAGAGAGATTTCAATCTTTCAGATATCAACCAACTACCCACAGTATTTGTCACTCGACTCGTTTCTGTGACTGTGGTCATATCCCCCATTGGCTGCCCCAATGGTGACGATTATAAAGTAATGTATACAAAACCCTACATACCGGTTGTAATTTGGTGATTACATATACTTAATCACTGTAATTATAACTCTGAAAATATTTAAGATTTTATAAAACACTTTGAATAAAAGGGAATGACTCACATTGCAGATTTAACACGGACAGAGTCTAGTCTACTGATTAGCCTTGTTAACCTATTTTAAATAACAATGCACACAAAACTAGGTTAGTAATCAATACAGCATTTACGATAACTCACGAGATCAACCCTCACAACGAATGACAAAGTGCGATACTTAAACATCCATCGAATTAACGACGAATGACAAAGCATAACCCTAATGTGGGCAGCACTTAAACATCCATTGGATAGTTTAATCGATCGGACATTGAATCGTAGCAGCGATCGAGTTATTACCCTGTTTTGTGGCAGCGATTCGGGATTCGTGTGTGTTTTAGGACTGTTTCTGCTATAACTCAGTGTACAAATCGAAATTTTACGTCGTTTCAACTCCAGAATTCAAGTCCCAAACACCCCTATTTATACATAAAATTTGACCCTCTCGCGTGACGCGAGGGGTACCCCTCTGGGCGTCGCGTGGCGCGAGGGGTCCCTATTTACCATAGGGTAGCTACGTGTGTTTGTAGGCTTGCTGAGTTGACAGTTTCGTAAAATTCGATTTTGACAGCATTTTATTTGGATAATCGTAACTAGGGTTTATCCCCCCTTGAGTTTTAGGGGCCCTGATTCTGATTCTGATTGTTCTGAAAATTTCAGGGTTTGTGCAGAATCACTTGGGTGTTTCAATTAAGGTTTCCTATTGAACTAAATATAATAATAAATAATAGTTTTGGTGAGAGTTGTTACAGTTTATTTCATTTTAAAGCTAAAATTACTAATCTAATTTGCAAAATGAAAGTTTGGCTTGTAAACAATTTAGAGACAAATGACCATCTTTAGTTTCCGATTTGCTTCGACGTTTATGCTATCATTCCACTAGAAAGAACTACATAGACATAGTTCATGTGTGATTTCTTGTTGTGATAAAAGGGAACTAAGTACTCAGATTCCTAGAATGTGAGGTTGTTACCCGATGACCAATTAACCCTTACCCAATCCTAATTATACCCATGATATCTCGATTTCCAACAGCACCAAGAACGTATGGTTTCAAACTAGATTAACATAAGAATCAACAATTTACAAACAATCAATCTCACACCATAACAAATAAATCATAAAGACAAGTTTATTATTCTAGAAATATGAAATTCAAACATAAAGTCTTACACAAACCTTCAACCAAAGATAGTCATAACGAGTTTAGCCACACATGGCCCGAACAAACATCATCATCAAAGTTTCAATCTTCAAAACAAGTAAAAACATAAAAACCCAATGATTAACAATGTCTCTAAGCACCCAAGAAGCTTCACAATTCGTCTCCAAAGTGTTCATAACCGAAATAGCATGATTAGCAACCATAAAAACCCTTCAAAGTGTTAATTAATGCAAGAGTTACAATATCACTCCAGTTGGCGTCGTAAGCTACGCCAAGCACCATAGCTTACGGCAGTCAACAAGTCAACGGGCCCATATGGCGCCATAGCCTACGGATGGCGCCGTAGGTTATGGTGCCCTCTGATCTCTTACGGCGTGGATTAACTGGGCTACGGCAGCAGCAAATGGCCAAACTTATGGCCGTAACCTATGGCATGAGCCGTAGGCTACGGCGGCAACTGAAGTCCTTTCTCTTGTTTTCTTGTTAAAACTCTCATGGTCCAAACTTGTTTTCGCCACTTGCAACTTCCATCCAAACGCCTTAAAATCCACTTCTTATACACTTTAGCACCTGCAAAACCCATTATCTCATAGATCACAAGTTCCAATAATTAACCGTAAAAAGTATGGAATGTACGTATATTTAGATCGTTTAAGGGTTGTCCTATGGACCACCCGTCACATCCCCACACTTACCCGTTTCTTGTCCCAAGCAACTCATTCACAAACCATTTCAATCTACAAGCGATCAACATGCAAACCAAGCTAAAATATATTGTCCTTTTACTAACCTTTTATCACACCACAGGACACACCCCTCACAATAACTCTCGGTGACAAGGAATATTAGCACATTATGCTAAAACACTCAATGCAAGTGTGTGATTGTGCGACAATAAGCTTGTATAAAAATCAAGTCTCCTCCTATCAAATACTTAGCATGCTTATGAATCAAAAGGACTTACGGGTTATAACGGGGCTATGTGTAAAGGTAGGAAAATGATGGGATATATATGCAAGTAGCTAATTGATTCGACCCGGTTTTATTTCTACTACTAACCAACCTAAACATCAACTATTTACACAACATACTCATCTTTTTCTTTTCTTTTCAACTACTATCGCAACTAACTCCTTCTTTTTGTATTTTTCTCATATTTCTCTTTTTTTTTTCAAACATAGGACATAGAAACTCAACAATATATATACAAGAACATCAACAATCACAAACTAAACTCCTAAACCGGGTCGTCTCAATAGGTAAAGTTTTGTAAGAAATAGGCTTGGGTCACAACCGAATGGCATAAGGCTCAAACGTGGTTTACTTACGACCAAACCCCCTCCCCTCACAAAACCAAGCTCATATATGTAACGTATGAGGTCAAACCCCCCAATCCCACACTCTCATACATCTAGACGAGGCTACCTAAAAGTCCCTATCATTTTCACAAGCATGTTAAACCTAGGCTTCAACAAGTATTCATACACAAGTTCTATTAACACAAATCACACACCGCCACTCAAAACAAAGAAATAACCTCTAATAATCATATGTGGCCCAAGAACTCACCGAGAAATGACTAGAAAGGGGTGTCGGTGTGTCATGCGGAACAATATAAAGTTTTCAAATTTCAACAAATTTTTGCTTGGTTTCACAAAATTTTGAAAATTCTCAAAATTTTCCCTTCATCCCCACACCTGGGATACATTGTCCCAATGTATGGGTTTGAAGGGAAGATCGCTTTCAACAAAAACACTAACTTTTGCTTATACTCTCAAACCACAAATTTCTTTTTGTATTTTTTTTAAAACTAAAAACACACCACCGACTAGCACATCCCATATATCACAAACACACAAACACCACCCAACCTCCCAACCATAAACATAAGATATGAAAATATACACCAATATACAAGATGGAGCCAAATACGACCTGGTCAATAATACTTTGGCTGCAGAGGCCCAAAGATAGGCGTCATCATCTCCGCAAATCCTCCAAACCCAAATGCTCCACTACTGCTGCTGCCTTGATCGCCTTCTTGACTCGCTTGTTGGCTCCCCATGGTGTGTGGATCCACCCATTGAGAATAGTGCAATGGTGGGGTGGGATACGTCACACTACCATCATATGGAGGCAATGTGGTATAATCCACAACTGGTGGGTCTGCTACAAGTGGTTGTCCCGCATGCCATGCATCGTGTAAGCATCTCTGGTGATCATCTAAGTAACGGTTGTTCATCTCCTCCTGGTGGGCATACATGTGAACTTGATTCCATTGCTCCTGTCAATCATAGCTCTGTTAAGAGCTCTTTCCATGCTAGCCCCCATGTAAGTGTGTTGATCAAAAAGCATTTGATTGGGTTCGGACCAATCAACAAAAGTAGGCGGCCGCCTCTGTTCAATAACCTGCCCCATGTTCCCCATGTGAGCCCAATACGGATCATAAGGCTGCTGTGCATAATCAAATGCACTACCAACATACCCCGACTGCATCCCTGCTCCAGGAACACTACTACTTGGGCTAGCGCCCCCCATCTCAACATCAACCGTGAATGTGTCCTCACGGTAATCATCATCTCCACTAACCTCCTTGTCACTCGTCTCGAGCTCATCGGCCTCGCCCGGTCTTAGTGGACGAGCATCCACCTTCAATGCTCTCCACCTCTTCCCATCAGTTTTCAACTTGTGGTACCTCTCTGACTCTTTGTATTCCCATCCCGACCCTAAATGTTGAATATCAAATGGCTTGAACCTTTTGTACGAGCCTTTGTCTTCGGCTCCAATCACCCCATACTTCTTCAACAACGCCGTAATCAATCGGCAATGGGGAACAATCTTTCTCTCACCACTATTTCGCCCGAGCCAAATATTGTTCAACACTAAGAACCAAAATGGGACCATTGGTGACCCATGCATCATCATGTATAGAATCGGTACCTCCGAGAATCTAACCTCCATTTTATCACCCCACCGCGGAATAACATTGTGCGTGCACAATATTAGCATCAACTTCGCTTCAATTCTCAAATTTCTTCTCAACAACTTCCCATGTGTAGTACCCGGGATAAAGAGGTAATCAAGCATGCGTTGCCATTGGGGGTGTTTTTCGGGTTCGTGGTAAAGATCTTTTAGGCTTGGATAAATGTATTGATTAGACGACTTACTATCAAACTTTGAAATGCGGCGTAAGGAATCGTATGACATCTCAACTATCACCCCGTTAACCATTCCAATGAGTTTCATCTTATTTGGGGCCTTGAACGGAGAACATTCAAGAGTGGCCATCCACTCTTGAATTTGTTGGTCATACATTGTCTTCACCTCATTGTCATAGCATTTAAGAGCCGCCTCCCAACCCAAAGCCTTGAACTTATCCGTTATCCCAAAAGGCCCGAAATCCACTTCCCGAATCTCTTTCTCACAAATGAAGGCCTTTTTTCGTTGTTGCAACTTATTCATTTGTTCATGAAACAAATCAGCTCGCCACTCCTCGGGTTGCTCAAGTAGGGAACCAGATGTCCATTCCGGTTTTGGACCCCTTGGAGGAGCATCTTCTTCCGAATCCGGGTCTCCCACCCGAACCAATCTTCTTCTTTTTTCTTGTTGTGACTCCGGTTGAGGGTGACTAGAGGAACTTCCTCCCGCTCTGTCTTTAGTTCTCACCATGTCCTACACACATCACAAAACAAACACAAAAACCATATGAATTAACCTTCACTAACTTCCCCACACTTGCTTGACACTATGGATATAAACGTAGGAGCCCCAAAAAATTTCATCTTTTCAAACAAAATTTGGGCATGATGTCCCCATAATATAGAGTTTTTCTAAAAAAATTTCAATTAGACATCACCTACATTCCTACCCATATGTTCAACAACTCAACAAAGTTTCATTATCTAACCTCTACAAGCAAGTGTATGTAAGCAAAAAACTAGTATGAAAACTTACAAATCTGCAATGCACTTCAAAAATTGAGAATAAATTGCATACCTTGGCTTGAAGAAGGATGAGAATAACAAGAACTTCACTTTTAAGCAAAAACCCACAAAAAGCCCCAAAATTTCAGACCTAGGGTTTGAAATTCGACCAAGTAAATGTGGTTTTCCTCCAAATCTCTACCCACAATCAGAAAGCTTGTGAAATTTTAGTCAAGTTTAACTTAAAAATCACTTGATTTGGATGAGAGATGAAGAAGATATGAAGGTTTGAAGGTGATAATGGGTTAGGGTTTATGTGAAGAAGAAAGCTGGAGAAGAAGGAAGATGTGGATGGGGTCGATGGATTGGATGTGTGGATAGGGGAAATTGAGAAGATATGTGGTTGGGGAGTTACACAAGAAAGGATTTAATGAATTTTATTATTAATAATTTTGGAATTTAATATTTTTTTATATATATCGCCGACAAGACACCTAAACTGCCCAGCTCTGTGCCGTAGCCTACGGCACCTGCCGTAGGTTACGGCAAACATGATTCCAAAAAATTGCACCGTACGACAGTACATCAATGGCGTAAGGGACTTTTTTGTTCATGAGCCACCGTAAGCTACGCCGCCCACCATAGCTTACGGCGGCAACTGGGGGTTTGTGGGTGACCATTTTTTTACTTTGCAAAATTTTATATATTGATTATTTTATATATATATATATATTAGCTTTTCTAAATTTTATAATTTTAAAGGTTTTTATAATTTTTCAAAAACATGCAAAATTATGCCCTACCCCCATTTAAAAACACGTGTTATCCTCAACACAATGTTCGGGCAATTCGTAAAAATTTCCCCACACTTGTCTCGAACACAAGTTTTAAATGGAGATAGTACTTATTCAAAAACAAAACAAACTAAACTAAACTAAATATGTACACTACCAAACCTGGGCCTCTTTCACTCTTCCTTGTCATCCAATGGGCATAGAATGTACCCCACTTTATCAAGCTCGAGATTGTTGATGTCGTTGCCTTCCAAGTACGGTTTAAGCCGATGCCCATTCACCGTTTTTTGCTTGTTGGTTTGCTCATCTTGAATATCAACATCACCAAATCTTCCCACTCTACGGATGACATAAGGACCCATCCATTTACTCTTGAGTTTACCCGCAAACATTTTCAACCGCGAATTATACAACCACACTTTTTGACCCACTTCGAAGTTATTCTTTCTTAGCTTTGCATCATGAACCTTCTTAAGTTTGTCTTTATATGCGGATGCACATTCGTATGCTTTGTAACATTTCCAAAATTTTATTTATAAAATTTAAAATAAAGTATATAAAAACTTATATTATTAGACGGATAGATTACGGGTAAATTGACTGTTAAAAATATGAACTACCTAGACGGGCCTAGGAACCATTTAGTAATTTAATTATAAAAATACATTATATTTAAACTTACTCCGTTTTTAATAAAACTTGGTTCAAAATGTAGATACAAATATTCTCGTTCTAAATAACATATTTATTATTTTATAAAAAGTCATATTTTAGAAGTTATGAACGCCAAATAAATGAAACAGTTGAATTAATTATAATATATGAATCAATAATATTAAAATCAAATAAACTATAACACTCATATTTTTAATATATGTACGTAATTTTCAAAATAAATAATAAAATAATATGAACTTAAAGAAATGGGAATGGTGTCTACGTGTGTGCATGTGAACCACTAAAATATTTGAAATCAATGCAAAGGGTACGTGTCCTACCACAATCAAAAGAAAAAGAATCTTCAGATCAAGATCAGATGGAATCTAACTTCACAAGCAAGTTTCTAAACAAGTATATATATCGTAGAGTAGCAGTCAAAAACAATTTCATTTCTTTCCCTCGCCACTCTCTTGCTAAAATATATACCCTATTTTCTTTTAAGTTATTCACCCCTAAATTCTACAAAGCCCTGCCCCGTTTTAAGTATTTTAACCCCTGATCACTGAATCTATACCCTGTCCGATTGATCTAGAACCCACCAACGCATGTCAAGGCTCTGCCCGAGTAAGCACGTTGGGGTTCTGTCTCGTGACGTAGGGATAAAGTTGAATTGGGTTACTATACTTAATGCGAGTGCATTATAAATTTTATTAAATAGTTCAGGAGTTATACCCAGGATATAACAACCCACCTAAAATATTTCCGACACTCCTAAAATATTTAGAATGTCCCTAAACGCTTCTAAATACACCCCGTATGCGAGAAATAGGCCCGAAATACATTTAAATTAATAAAAATAAAATAAAAACAATATTTTAAGTCTGTCGCGGGGCGCGACATACTGCACCACCTCCATCGCGGGCCGCGAGCGGAAGGATTAGTGACAGAACGCGGAGCCCCCACATAGCAGGACACGCGTCGACATCTCCGGTGACTCAGCAACACCGCCGCCGCCCTACCATCACTCGCGGGGCGCGAAGACCCCTTAAGGATCCTTCACGGGCCGCGAGGCAGACCGGATGGCCTTATAAATTGAGAGTCTCGGCTCTCATTTGAAATCGTTCAAACTTTCGAATTCTCTCTCAATTTCTGAATAGTAGGCACTATACCCGGGCATTATACCCCCTAATTAACGAAGTTCTGCCCCGTTGTAAGTATCATAACCCTCACTTACGTATTAGATACGCTGCCCGATTGATTTAGGATTCCATAACGGCTGTCGAGGCTCTGCCCGACATAGTCGTTGGAGTTCTGTCTCGGGGAGGGTATAACTAATGTTAAATTGGGTTATTATACTAACACGTGTGCATTAACTAAAATTTATAGATTATAGCCAGGAAGCCACAGGGAATTATCCAAAATAGCAATGTGAGTAATCCTCTTTTTGTGTAAACCTTTCTGTGAGTAATCTCCTTTTTGTAAATTGTTTTTATAAAACCTTAATTATTTTACAGTGTGATTAAGCAGGGATTGAGTCTTTGTAGTTCTTCAATTACTGCCGGTATGTTGGGGTTTTGTATACAAAATGTGGAACACGTTACCATTGGACAACGAGTTAGCCAATGTGTAATATGACCCACCAGTCAGGATTGACAATACTGAATGAGTAATTGTGTAGAAATAAACAATGTGATAGCTCTCAATACTGTTAAAAGATAAAACTCTTCTTGATTAAACTGGGATTCACTTGCCAGTATTTCTTGCTGATAAAATATTTTAAACACGTGTTTCAGGTAACTTAGTGTGAAGCCAATAAAAGCCAGCTAGAGAGCACCAAAGGCTTAGAAAAATGGCTAAAAAAGTTACCTAAATAAAAAGGAGACTTTGTTTTTAATAATTGGGGTTTAGCCCTATAAATTGTATTCTAAATAAAACATGGGTTTTATCCCACAATGATTTATTATAAAAATATTGGTGTTTAACTCTGATAAAAAAATATATATTTCCTAACTACGGTCCTGATTTATTCCGCTGCCAAGTTAATAAACACCGATACCACTTGACTGGTTCGCGGCTCCCGCTCCCAGGGTAGGGGTCGGGGGTTGTGGCAGAAGGTGGTATCAGAGCCACTGGTTTAAGCCATCTAGGTGTTCTTTTAATACCTAAAACTTAAACCTTATGTTAGGAAATTAATGTTTTAATTTATGTGATACTCTGTGTAGATAAATTCTTATATGTATATTATGATTTTTATAGTTTACAGTATGAGTAACCTATATAATTAAATGTACTCATAGGCTACCTAAGTTAAATTATCATGCCTCCAACAGAGAACTATATAAAAGTTTAAAATACATTATATATTACCTTAAAATATAAAATGTAAAAATGTAACTATAGCAAATTCACTTTACTTTGTATAATTACCAGTTGTCATGTTATTTGAGTTGCATGTGCTTGGAATTGCTAGTGGCATTCAACAAAGCTTTGAATAATGAGCTTATAATTATAGCCCATAATATAGGTAATTAGGACGGAATACAAAAACTTATTTTCTAAACATGATATACATCAAAAGTTCAAATTATGAAACCATAATTCTTAAATTTTTATTCTTTTTAAATGAAAACATGAGAACATAATATATATGTATGAAGATGACTCTCATTCAAAAGACGTATAATAGCTAAAATATTATACAATTATAAAAATAATAAAGCAAACATATAAGAAACTTATTCCCAATACATTTATTAAATTGGGATCTTTTGTCGTTTCTTTGTATTAGTGTCACATATATAATCAATAAGGAGAAGGCTTAATCTAAGAACTCGTATTTGGATAAAAGCTTCTATATAAACGTGGGAGAAAGACTCGAGTGTGTATAGTGTTGCGCGTTTGTCTGAGCATCATATTTATTTAGGTATATATTTGTTACAAAGCAAAAATCATGATATATTTTATTTGGAAATGGGAGTTGATCGGTAAAAATAGTTACACGATTTATTATTAATACATGTTTTAATATTGTCATATATGTCATTAAATGTGACATATAAAATATACAAATGTAATCATTTGTATACCTATAAAAATGTATTTAAATACATTCAATTGTTTATACACATTTAATTTAGATATTATAAACTTATATGTATACTAATAATGCACTTTAAGTAGTTATTATACAACAGTGGGTTTATGTATATATATGTATACAAATATTTAGTCTATATAATTTTAAATATTATGAATTTTAAGGGTATCTAAATGTAATATATGTTAACTGCATCAATTTGAACATTTCTATACATTTAGTGTTATAAATAATGTAAAAATTTAATAATAATAATAATAATTAATCTTGCCGCATGAATTGAATAATTTAAATTAATATACTAGTAATATAATGTTCGAACTATTAATTATTTTATATCAAAAACTATATAAACGAATATAGTTAATAACATTTTGTATTCATCGGCTTTCATTATTTAATATAAGATCATATATAATACAATTCTATTATATTTGAAATGTATATACACTATCATACATTTAAATAATATATACATGTGTATAATGTAAATATATATATATATATATAGGGTAAGGTTCATGCGAGAACCACCTTTATTGCGAGAACCGCAAGAACCAATGTGAACACAACCTAAAATATCTAAATAAAAAAACCCTAAAAAAACCTAACCCCCACTCCCCCCCCCCCCCCCCCAAAACCTAAACCCCCCACCTCTCCCCTCCCCCCCCCCCCAAAAAAAAAAAACCTAACCCCCCACCCCCAAGCTAAAATGCTAAAAACTAAACCCCAAAAAACCTAAAAAAATCTTAAAAAATAAAAAAAAAATCAATTTTTTTTAATATTTTTTATGTTAAAATCGCTACTTTTAGTAGCAAAAAAAAAAAAAAAAAACAAACTTTTTTTTTGCTACTAAAAGTAGCGATTTTAACATAAAAAGTATTAAAAAAAAAAATTGTGTGTTTTTTAGCTATTTTTAGGCATTTTTTGTTGTGTTCACATTGGTTCTCGCGGTTCTCGCAATAAGGGGTGGTTCATAACGGATCTTTGTCCTATATATATATATATATATATTTGGATACATGTAAAATTTATACATTTAAAACTATAACATAATTTAAAAAGTGGGTATGATCAAAAGGGTCATTATATATATTATGATAATCATATATAAATAATCAGGTTTTCATTCTCTATCATTTAAAATATTATATTTAAAAAGAAGTAATACATTTTATGATGTATAATAAAAGAAGAGAAAAGATGGGTTTGATGGTTTGAATAATCGATACATATAAAAGAGATTGGATATTTAAATTTTTAGAAGTAAAGATATTGCAACAGTGAAAACATTTTTTCTTATCCGACGTAAATCGATAATTTAGTATCTATTTATTTATTTTACCTGACACGTTAAAATGTTCCTAAACATTCATTTTTCAAGCTAGAATTAAAATGGATGCCCCACATAAAAATTGTTGACTTAAATGTGTGTTTAGTACGTTTGTCCTTTATATAGCTTTATTTAAAAAAATCAAATTACAATTTTAATATTGTAAAATCTTTAAACAAATTATTATTGTTTGAAATACACGTACATATTCTAATACATGTATATTATTTAATTATCTAATATATTTAGAATCAATTTTAGAAACGTCAAACTTTGCATTACCCGGTATCGTAGCAGCACTTTACTATTTTGGAAGTGAAATTCGAGCAGAATATGATTGATTTTGAAAGTTTCGTCGACACCAGTGAACTGCTCGTAGCTCAACCTATTTATAGCTGAAAATTGGGTCTCACACGGCCCGCGTGAACCCTTGCCCGACCCTTACGCGGCCCGCGTGGCCACCTAGTCTACGTGTAGGTTTGCTGGGTCACGAGTAGAGTTTCCAGGTGGATGCCACGTGGATCGGAACGCTTATCCGGTCAACAGCATATTGACGCGGCCCGCGTCAACTTAAGCTTGACCTTTACGCGGCCCGCCTGAAGACCGGATTTCTTGTTTTCTTGGTTTTCCATATGGATTAGGGTCTCAGGGGTCCGGGTTTTTACTTACGGGTCATTTTAGGACATTTTTGAAGGTCCTTACATCCTCCCCACCTTATTTAAAATCTCGTCCTCGAGATTTACTGAAATAACTGAGGATACTTTCGCTTCATCTCCGATTCCACCTCCCAAGTGTATTCGGGTCCCCTTTTGGAATCCCATTTGCCTTTGACTAGTACCAATCTTTTGTGGTTGAGGAACTTGATCTTTTTGTCTTCTATTTGCAGTGGCTTTTCGACAAACTTTAGCTTTTCATTTACCTCTATGTCTTGAAGAGGCATTACCAGAGATTCGTCCGATAGACATTTCTTGAGATTGGATGTATGAAATACATCATGTACTCCTGCTAATTCTTCTGGTAGTTGTAAGCGATAGGCAACTGGCCCTATACGTTGGATCACTGGAAATGGTCCTACATACCTTGGGCTCAACTTTCCTTTCTTACCGAATCGAACTACTCCTTTCCAAGGAGAAACTTTCAAGAGTACCTTGTCTCCAACTTGAAACTCTAGTGGCTTGCGTCGATTATCGGCATAACTCTTCTGGCGATCTCGAGCCGTTTTCGGTCTTTCATTGATTTGAGTAATCTTGTCGGTAGTTTCTTGTACTATTTCAGGACCTGGTAATTGACTTTCTCCTATTTCTGCCCAGCAGACTGGAGTTCTGCATTTTCGTCCATAGAGTGCTTCGAATGGGGCAGCTTCTATGCTTGAATGATAACTATTATTATAGGAGAATTCGATTAATGGTAGGTGGTCATCCAAATTTCCACCAAAATATATCACACATGCCCTAAGCATGTCCTCCAGGGTTTGGATCGTCCTTTCACTTTGTTCGTCGGTCTGAGGGTGATATGTAGTGCTTAGATTTAATCGGGTTCCCATTGCTTCCTGGAAACTTGTCCAGAAATGGGAAGTGAAACGACTATCCCTATCCGATACAATGGAGAGTGGGACTCCATGTAAGGATACGACTTCATCTACATATAACTTTGCTAACCTTTCCATGCTAAAGGTTTCCTTCATGGGTAGAAAATGAGCTGATTTGGTTAATCGATCCACAATTACCCAAATCGCATCATTACCCTTTCTAGTTTTGGGTAACTTAGTAACAAATTCCATAGTTATAAGTTCCCATTTCCATACAGGCATTTCTAATTGTTGTAGTAGACCTGAGGGTTTCTGGTGTTCTGCCTTAACTTGTGAACAAGTAAGACACTTAGAAACATATCTCGCTATGTCCTTTTTCATTCCTATCCACCAGAAATTATTCCTTAAATCTTGGTACATCTTATTGTTACCAGGATGCATGGTATACCTAGATTTATGGGCTTCTTCTAAAATCTTATTTCTCAATTCTCCTTGCTTAGGTACACATATTCTTTTCTTGTGGAATATTTGATGTATAAGAATTTATACATCTATTAAACGTCAAATACGCCCCGTTTATGCGATAACTCTTTGTATTTTCAGTGATTTTGGTACTCATTTGAGTTGTTTGTGAAAATACAGGTCCGGGCTTCGGCCCGGTGATGAAACGAAGGCTTTTGGAGCAAAAATGGAACATTCCAGCAAACTGCCAGATATGGCATGACCGTGCCAACCATGAGCACGACCGTGCCAGGCCTTTCGACACCGGCACTCTCGACCAGCACTAGCATCCGACACCAGCACCATCAAAATTCAGAAACGGCACGACCGTGCCAACCATTGGCACGACCGTGCCAGGTCATATTGAGCCCCAGATCAGCATGTTCCGAGATCGTTGCCGGGCACTATTGGCTGGCACGACCGTGCCAACCATGAGCACGACCGTGCCAAGTGGGGTCAGATGAGCTGGCAGACAAGAATTAGTGGGGCGGCGGATCGATCGCATTAGGCACGACCGTGCCAAAAGGTGGCATGGTAGTGCCAAACGCGCAGAGTTTAAATACGAATTTCTAGCTCATTTGCAAGGGAGTGGGAGCATTTTTTGTGAAGTTTTCTCTCAAAATTCTGGTCTTGGAAGCTTGTTGGAGCCAAGGAGGAGCTAGGAAGAAGGCTATATCACATCAAGATCCACTCAATCATACCTTAATCTTGTCTTAAATTTGGGTTTGATCACTTTTATTATTATGAACAATTTCAATTCTCTTGTATTTATTTCAGTAATTATGAGCTTTGTAGGCTAAACATTTGTGTTGCTTAAACCTTGTTGAAGCTATTGATTATGTGATAACATGGAAATGGATGTGATGATTGTTTTTGTTAATCTTCATAGTAATATTTAGTCTTGTTCTTGGAATTTATATACATGTTTAAAGTCCTTGTTCTTGAATGTTTGGTCATAAGTATTTACATGATGTGTTGGAAAGCCCATGTAGGAATTATGATTATTGAATCTTGTTAACTAGTTAGTATGATTCATAACATGAAACTAGGAATGGTAATTGTTAGCATGATTAGAATGAAGATTTGAACATGTGTATGGATTCTAGCATTTAGATTTGGAAAAGATCAAAAGAATATTAATATGGATTCTATAGTTGAAATCATGTTAGTATAATGATTTAGGCCAAGATTATTGTTTAGCATGATCATACTTGTGGTTCATATCAAGAACATGATAAAGATATTACTTACATAAAACCAAGTTAGGGTGATTAATTTGTTGTTCATAGTAATTTTCCCAAACTTGTAGAGTTAAGAGTTTTGACAAACAAATAACTCCTCATTAAAGATTAACATCAACTTAGCAAGTGAACTTGAAAGAATAAAGATTAGGTGATTAGAATGATTAGTTCATTTTAGTTTTCCTAAGATTTACAAAACTAGGAGACCTTGATTGGAAACTTAGTTGGAATTAGAACTTGCATCATCACTAAATCTTGATCCATTGTTGTTACATAGTCATTAGTGGATACTTTGTTTAAGCAACCTCTTTTAGATATTGTTTTCATAAATTTTAGTTGTTGTAAACTTTCATTTCAAAATCTTAAACAAAACCAATCTATCATTTGAAACGGCTTTAGAGTAACAAAGGTTTAGTATCAGAAGCTATCGTGTCCATGGATCGATACTTGGTTCTTACCGATGCTATACTACACATACGATAGGTACACTTGCCTATGTGTGTGGTTTAGTACTGAGGTGAAAATCATTTCTATAAATTTAAAACCGAATTGTGTGAAAAATCATTATTAAATATATATATAATTCACGCACACCAATATCCAAATTCCATCATTTCCTTGCTCCAATTCTTTTACTCGTCCCTTCATTCCTTCAGCATCATCCTTGATTGATGCTTCTTGAGCGTTCTTCAGCTGTTCCATTAAGTCTAGTTGTAGACTTAATCTAAGAGCACGAACTTGCTTTTGCTTCTCATGATACTTACGACTTAAGACATCTACAACTACATTGGCCTCTCCTGCGTGATATTGAATATCACAGTCGTAATCACTTAAAATCTCCATCCACCTTCTTTGCCTCATGTTTAATTCTTTTTGCCCAAATATGTATCTTAAACTCTTATGATCTGTATAGACAGTAAACTTACTTCCATACAGATAGTGTCTCCAAATTTTAAGGGCAAAAATTATGGCTCCTAACTCTAAGTCATGAGTCGTATAGTTTTCCTCGTGCTTTTTCAATTGTCTTGAGGCATACGCAATTACCTTCTTGCGTTGCATTAGCACACATCCTAATCCTAGCTTAGAAGCATCACAGTAAACTTCAAAATCCTCTGTTCCCTCTGGCAAGGCTAGAATTGGGGTGTTTGTTAGCTTTTGCTTTAAAATCCGAAAAGCCTCTTCTTGCCTAGGTCCCCATTCAAACTTAACTGTTTTACAGGTTAGCTTAGTTAATGGTACAACTATTTTGGAAAAATCCTTAATGAATCATCTATAGTAACCGGCTAATCCTATGAAACTTCTAACTTCCATAGCTGTTTGCGGAACTTTCCATTTGGTGATCGCTTCTATTTTGGAGGGATCTACGTGAATACCTTTTTGATTCACCATGTGTCCTAAAAATTGCATCTCTTGTAGCCAAAATTCACACTTCGAGAATTTGGCGTAAAGTTTCTCCTTTCTTAACAAAGTTAAGAGTGCATGCAGATGCTGACAGTGTTCATCCTGGCTTTTGGAGTAAATAAGTATATCATCGATGAAGACAATTACAAATTTATCCAGGTACGGTTTACAGATCCTATTCATCATGTCCATAAATGCTGCCGGAGCATTTGTCAGTCTGAAGGGCATGACTGTAAACTCATAGTGACCATACCTAGTTCTGAAAGCAGTTTTAGGTATGTCTTCTTCTTGTACCTTCAATTGATGATAACCGGAGCGCAAGTCTATCTTAGAAAAATATCTAGCTCCTTGGAGTTGATCAAAAAGATCATCAATCCTAGGTAATGGGTATCAATTCTTAATTGTTACCTTATTTAATTCCCTATAATTGATACACATTCTCATTGACCCATCTTTCTTTTTCACAAACAACACTAGAGCTCCCCATGGGGATGAACTAGGTTGTATGAATCCTTTGCTTAATAATTCATCTAACTGCTTTTTCAATTCTAGCATTTTGGTGGGTGCTAACCGATAAGGTGCATTAGCTATCGGTGTAGTTCTAGGAATTAGATGAATTCTAAATTCGACTTCCCTATTGGGTGGTAATCCAGGTAGTTCTTCTGGAAAGACATCCGGGTATTCTGATACTACCGGAATTTCTCTAATTTCCTTACCTTTTGTGTTAATGATTACTGAAATCATATACACCACTTCTTGTTTTCTTGAATAACTGGCCAACTTCATTACTGAAATAAATTTCAGTGGCTTTCGTGGCTTATCTCCTGTAATCACCACTAACTCTCCTGTGGGTGTATGAATTTCTATGGAGTTTTTATCACATAGAATTCGAGAATGGTTGGCTACTAACCAATCCATTCTTAACACAATATCGAATCCGGCCAAATTCATAGGTAATAGGTTTACAGAGAATTTATGGCCTAAAAGTTCTGTCTTTTCTTCTCGCAAAACCTTATCTATTTTAACCGAATTCCCATCTGCCGTTTCGACTGTAAAAATTTGTCTAAGGTTGGTTAAGGGTAAATTAAGAGCTAGGCAGAATGAAGTATTTATAAAACTTTGGTTTGCACCAGAGTCGAATAATACTTTTGCATAAACGTTGTGAACTAGGAATGTACCAGCTATTACGTCAGGAATTAGCTCTGCTTCCTGAGTAGTCAATTGGAAGGCTCTTGCGTTTCTCTTGGTAGTTTCTTCTGCAGGTTTGGCTTTGTTATCAGCTGGTTTGGCCAATTTCGGGCAGTCTGGACTGAAATGTCCAGCTTCTCCGCAGTTGTAGCAGATTGTTGCTTTCTTCTTCCTGCAATCTTATTCTTGATGCCCCGGAATTTTACAGAAATTGCAATATCCCTTGCATCTTCCAAAATGCTTTCTTTTGCAGGCATTGCAAAATGGAACAATGGAAGATTGCCCAGTTCCCTTTTTCTTGAAATTACTACGGTTACCTACACGAAATCCCTGGGAAATCTTGTGGGTCACTTCCCTCTTTCTATTTTCTTCTCGCGTACGCACTAGTCCGTCAGTTAAAGTGTTGGCTAATTCCACTGCATCGTCAATAGTGCGAGGTCTCGCAGCTTTAACGATATCACGGATTTCGCCAATCAATCCCCAAATATAGCGGGAAATAAGTACCGGCTCTGGCAAAGCCAGGGTTGGTACAACTCTAGCGTACTCGAAGAATGTCGAAGTATACCCTCGATAATCCACATCCACCATCCGGTGGTTCAAAAATTTATTCGTCATTTGTTCTTTCTCATATTCGGGATAGAATTTTCTCTCCACCAGTCGCTTAAATTCTTCCCAATTCATGGCATAGGCTGCATCGCTTCCCTTGGCTTGAAGTACCGTATTCCACCATACTAGCGCCCCTTCTTTGAAAAGATGCGACGCGTACATGACCTTGTCTTCTTCAGTACATTTACTTATTTTAATCACCGCCTCGGTTTTCTCTAACCAATGCAGTGCAGCCGTCGCCCCTTCGTTACCTGCAAATTCAACCGGTTTACAGGCAAGAAACTCCTTGTAAGTGCAACCAGGTGTTGCAGCTTTCATTTTCTTAAGGAGTGGAGCTTGCATTCCATCGTTGTCATTATTAGTATGGTTGCCGCCTCCATTTACACTATTACTAAAATTATCGCCATGTTTACGTTTGCTAGGAATAATTTGTTGAGGTTCAATTGGATTTCGGGCAGCAGCAAGAATTGCTGGAATAGCCTTGGCTATTCCCTGAGCAACGATATTCTCGATATCTTGCCTATTCAGAATTGATCTTCATTGTTTTGCTCAGAATGATTAGCTTCATTAACGGGTTCATTACCAGCATGTTCCATCTGGTAATTAATTTATATAAGTAATTAGCAGAAAATAATTAATAATCAAACATAAAATAATTGTACATAATCATGTCAACACGTATAGCCAAAATTATCGATTTTTCGACGTTCGACGTTCGATATTTTATATATTATAATAGGCATCCGTACACACTGGTTATCTTACAAAAGTTTTATTCTTAAGTTATTTCATACGATTATATTTTGATTATTATATTACTATTAAACACATGCTTCCACCATCCCATGCTATCCCTTCAACTGGCATTTTCAGTAACGACGTTCCCTTTCGTCGTACTTCCAGGAGATCTGTTCTCCCACTTCTCGGATTCGATTCCCTGCATCCACCAGCTCCTCGCCAAAATGGCGGAGTTCAGCCAGGTTCTCATTGCTCATTGGTGGGTTTGGTGCAGGCTCGAGGTCAAACTGAGGGAGAAAAGTATAAGGATTGTTTAAAAGATTCTGGAATTATCAATCGTTGGTCCACCATTCTTCCATTTCTCCTAAAGGTCGGGTATTGACAAGGGGATCTGGGATGGCTGGTTCCAAGTTTATTGGAAGTTGGGTTTCGGCAGGATAAGTGAAAATATTTTCATCAACAGGTTTGAGGATATCACAACTTGCTAGTATGTAATCTAGTTCTTCCTGCAACGGCATTTCCTCGGCTTGCTTGGAGCTTTATCCAATCTCTATTTCTTTCCCTTTATCAATTGGGTCCTCCGTCTTGGCAACTTTCCTAGTTACTGGTTTCCTTCTGCGCGCACGCCTCCAACCCACAATTCTTCTTCTGTTCTTTGGCTTGGGTTTCTCCGGAGGTTGAGCTTGAAATTCCATAAGTTCCTCAACATCGGCAGAATACCCAGTAAAGTCTTTGGAAACTTCCACATTAACAGAATAGAGATTGAGATTCTGAAGAGCCTCAGACAACTCATTCATGCTGTTTAGCAGATATGAAGAAACACAAAAATTCTAAGTTAAAATTTTGTAAATTGAGTAATCACAGGAAGAAATCTAATATAAATAGATGGATTAAAACAAAATATTGCGATTTATATATATATATATAGGGAGGGGCTCATGCGAGAACCACCCTTATTGTGAGAACCTTGAGAACCAATGTGAACACAACCTAAAATAGCTAAAAAAACCTAAAAAAAACCTAACCCCCACCCCCCACCCCCCAAAAACCTAAACCCCCCCCCCCCCCCAAGCTAAATGCTAAAAAAAACCTAAAAAAAACCTAACCCCCCCCCCCAAAAAAAACCTAAACCCCCCTCCCCCACCCCCCAAAAACCTAAGCCACCCCCCCTCCCCCAAGCTAAAATGCTAAAAACTAAACCCCCAAAAAACCTAAAAAAATCTAAAAAAAAATCTAAAAAAATAAAAAAAAAATCTAAAAAAATAAAAAAAAAATCTAAATTTTTTTTTTTGATTTTTTTAATATTTTTTTAGGTTAAAATCGCTACTTTTCGAAGCCAAAAAAAAAATTTTTAAAAAAAAAAAATTTGTAAAATTTTTTTTTTTTTTTTGCTTCGAAAAGTAGCGATTTTAACCTAAAAAATATTTAAAAAATCAAAAAAAAAATTTGTGTGATTTTTAGCTATTTTTAGGCATTTTTTGTGTGTTCACATTGGTTCTCGCGGTTCTCACAATAAGAGGTGGTTCTCGCATGATCTTCTCCCTATATATATATATATATATATATATATATATATATATATATATTACAAAATACAAATGAAATTTAAAAACATATTAGGGGATAATTTATTTCAGTCTATCTTTTCTTACTAAGTTGTTTATTTAACGGGCAAAGTTTCTGGCTTATAGATGATATGGGTGCTGGTACTAGTTTGGCGATTCAACTAGAGGTTAGCATTAAATGCTGTAGTAGCTAACATATAGAGATATGCCCATTGTTCGTCTAATTCATCTTCCCATGGTGGGTTATTGCCTATATCCTGAGTTTCCTTATTACGCATCACTCCTTTTGGTTGTGACTTCTTTATTTTCTCTTGACTTTTTCTAATAATCCAACTTCTTTTATTAGGGGTAAGTGGTTTCTCAAACTGTGCCTTACGGACAAATATTCCTTCCTCAGTATCTGCTGAGTATTTTGAGGAATTTGATTGAGATGAAGTTCCCTTATCTTTTGGTGAACTATCTAATTGACGATAGATGTCCGAAAGTCTTTGTTTACCCATTCTGTAACTAACAAGTAGTCAGTTAACAAAACACGTAATCACAAGTTGGAAATCAGTAAAACTAAGTATTTCTAAATACTTAATTGGCTTAAATCAGTGGCTCTGATACCACCTTTTCCTGTCACGGCCCCAGCCCCGGTTTGGCCCGGTCTAGGAGCAGTGGGACAGGAACCCGTGGTAATTATTAATTGAGTTGACAACGGAAGATTTTACAGGATCTCTTTAAACTTAAAATGTCCGATTATTTTATTTCATAATTCGGGATAAACCCCTGTAATTTACAATAGAGGAATTTCACAAGGAAATTCCCTGATTTACAAAACATGTTTATTTGTTTAATTGAGCCACTACTTCAAGCTTTGTTAGTGCTCCGTAGCACTTTTCCTTGGTTCACAGTAGTCACCTGAAACATGTTTTAAAAATATTTTGTCAGCGGGGAAATACTGGTGAATCATTCATTTTGATAAAACGACGCATAGTTATAAATTACAGCATAAGGGCGATTACAATGGATTCTATCTTATTTTTATCTGGCGCCGTGTCACCTCCTGGTGACGATGGTCATACCACTATTGGGTCTTTCCCCAAGTAGTGATGATTATCACTGTTAGGATTTATTAGCCTAACTGTGAGAAATTAGTAATGTGCACAATACCCCACTAGCCAGTGATTCAAGATAACCACGACTTAATCCCTGTAATTATAACGTTTGAAAATGATTGGAGTATTGTAAAATACTTTTGATAAAAGAAAATGACTCACTTTGCAGATTTAAATTGGCAGAGTTTAGCGTACTGATTAGCCTTGTAACCTAATTTAAATAACAATGCACACGAACTAGGTCAGTAACTAATACATCATTTAGGATAACTCACGAGATTAAAACCCTCACAACGAATGACAAAGTGCAATACTTAAACATCCATCGAATTCACGACGAATGACAAAGTATAGCCCTAATGTGGGCAGCACTTAAACATCCATTGGATAGTTTCAATCGATCGGACATTGAATCGTAGCAGCGATCAAGTTAATACCCGGTATCGTAGCAGCACTTTACTATTTTGGAAGTGAAATTCGAGCAGAATATGATTAATTTTGAAAGTTTCGTTGACACCAGTGAACTGCTCGTAGCTCAACCTATTTATAGCTGAAAATTGGGTCTCACGCGGCCAGCGTGAACCCTTGCCCGACCCTTACGCGGCCCGCGTGGCCACCTAGTCTACGTGTAGGTTTACTGGGTCACGAGTAGGGTTGCCAGGTGGATGCTACGTGGATCGGAACGCTTATCCGGTCAACACCATATTGATGCGACCGCGTCAACTTAAGCTTGACCTTTACGCGGCCCGCCTGAAGACCAGATTTCTTGTTTTCTTGGTTTTTTATATGGATTAGGGTCTCAGGGGTCCGGGTTTTTACTTACGGGTCGTTTTAGGACATTTTTGAAGGTCCTTACAATCTACCTCCATCCCCCGGTCCGAGATCATATGACCCAACACAATACCCTCTTGAACCATAAAGTGACTTTTTTTTCCCAACTTAGCACCAAGTTTGTCTCAACACACCTTTTTAAAACTTTTTCTAATTCATCAAGACAAGACTCAAAACTTGGGCCATAGATGGAAAAATCATCCATAAACACTTCAAGAGACTCCCCGACCATATCCGAAAATATACTCATCATACATCGTTGGAAAGTGGTCGGGGCATTACATAGTCCAAACGGCATTCGCCGAAAAGCAAATGTACCATATGGACATGTAAACGTGGTTTTGTGTTGGTCGTCCGGGTGAATAGCAATTTGGTTATAACCCGAATACCCATCCAAAAAACAATAATATTTTTGACCCGGAAGTTTTTCAATTATTTGGTCAATGAAGGGTAACGGGAAATGGTCCTTAGAGGTAGCGGCGTTTAATTTTCTATAGTCAATGCAAACTCGCCACCCGGTGACCGGTCGGGTGGAAATTTTCTCGCCTTGTTCATCTTTTATTACCTGGATGCCGGCCTTTTTAGGCACTACCTGAGTCGGACTTACCCATGCACTGTCCGAAATGGGATAGATAATCCCCGCATCCAACCACTTTATAACTTCTTTCTTTACCACCTCTCTCAAGTTCGGGTTCAAACTTCTTTGTGTTTCACGGGTTGGCTATGCATCTTCGCTTGTGATGATTTTGTGCATGACAATGGATGGACTAATACCTTTCAAGTTGGCTATCGTCCATCCAATTGCCGCCTTATGAGCCTTCAACACCCGCAACAATTCCTCCTCTTGAGCTACCTCCAAGTTAGAAGCAATAATCACCGGTAAGGTGTCATTCTCCCCCCAAAAATGCATATTTCAAGTGTTTTGGTAGCTCCTTCAACTCCACATTTAGTGGACATTCTAGAGAAGGCTTTGTACCCGAATCGATTCCCACCGGTAAGTTTTCCATTTGGCGGTCTTCCTTCCTTCACCGCTAGAGCCTCTTGCTCATTCTCTTCCATTTCCAATGCACATGCATGAACCTGCAAAGAAACATCACACATACAAGATTCCAAAATCTCTTCTTCGTATTCCTGCGGGTCATATCCATCGATGAAATCTGCTAGAAAACACTCATCACCACTAAAAGAGTTAGCACCGTTAGTAAAAACATTTAACCTCATTTTTCTATTACCGAATGTCATGTCGACCGTACCATATCGACAATCAATTACGGCGTGAGCGGTGTTTAAAAACGGCCGACCCAAAATTACATTTTGTTGTTGAATTGGGTCTGCGGATGAGTAATCTAACACAAGAAAATCAACAGGATAATAAAATTCATCAACTTTTACTGTAACATCCCGCACTATACCCCCAAGAAGTTTATGAGACAAATCGGCTAATACCACAACTGTCTCAACCCTTTTCAATGGACCAAAATCATATTGGTCGTATAACCCCCCCCCCCCCCGGTAGAATACTTACTCCAGCCCCAAGATCTAGTAACGCCCTTGCAGTTTGAAAATTCCCAATTTGAATGTTAATAAGAGGCGTTCCCAGATCTTGTAGCTTAGGCGGAAGATCTCCTTTCAAAACCTCATTTACCCGCTCAGTCAAATCAACCAATTTAGGCACTTTTTGTTGCCTCTTTTGAGTACACAATTCTTTTAAAATTTTGGCGTAAGCGGGTACTTGTTTGATTGCTTCAAGTAAAGGAAGATTAATTTTAACTTGCTTAAAAACCTCCCACATCTCTTCCTTTTGAGGACCCCGTTTTGTAATAATATTCTTTTTACCCGGATCTAACAAAGTCGAGGGAAATGGTACTTCACTAGATCCCCCTTTCTCATTTTTATTTTTTATTTCTTCATTATTAACAGGTTTTTCAAAATTGGGTTTTTTAGAAGAAATATTAGGTGTTTCATTTTCTTCCTCACTTTCTTGACCCGTTATATCTTCAACCACCCCATCAACCAAATCCGGTGAAGGATTGGTTTGATACTCTTTCCCACTTCTCAAAACACTTACATGATTAATATTAATATTATTATCTCGAGAAGAATTATGAGACGGGTTTACCTTAGTGTCGCTTGGTAATTGACCTTTACCTTTTTTCAAGTCCGCCACTTCGGTTGCAAGTTGACCCATTTGGGTGGTCAAAGTTTGAATCGCTTTATCACAGGCCTCGTCCTTTTGCATTCGAGCATCATCCATTTGGTATCTCTTTTGCATCTCCGCTTGCATTGTCTTCAACATCTCCATCATTTCGTTTCCACCCGAAGACCCCCCTTGCTCTTCGCCCGTTTGATATTGCCTTTGAAACCCTTGGTTGTTCCCACATCGATATCCACCTTGATTATTAAAAGGTTGGCGTGGAACAAAATTACCTTGACTTCCTTGAAAATTCGGTTGGCTTGGTTTGAAGGATTTCCATATCTAAAGTTTGGGTGGTTTCTCAAACCGGGGTGGTAAGTATTGGAATTCATGTTATAATTCACCTCTTCATATTGCCCTTCCACTACTTGGAAATTTTCAGCCGCATGTCCTAACTCATTACAAAGCGCACAAACATCATAAATTTGATTAGAAGTTTGAACATTACCATCGTCTACCGCATGCACTTGAGTTCAGGTAATGGCCGGTCGTGCTCTCCTTGATGCTTGAGCTTTCCTTTTTGATGTGACCGCCATTTGTTCCAAAAATTCCCAATCATCATGCTCGTAGTTTGTGCCAAAAGTGCCATTTGTACTAGACATTAAGTCATGAGCATCTTCGGAACATAACCCTTCATGAAATTCATTCATCAACTCCCATAGCTCTATCCCATGATGAGGGAAATTATTTATCATCATGTTAAACCTCTCAAATGCTTCATGAAACATTTCACCCGTTTGTTGTTGAAAACTTCTCAAACTTTTTCTAGCATCATTTGTCTTTTGAGCGGTGAAGAATTCATCCAAGAAGATTTGTTGCATTTCTGCCCACGTATAGATAGATGCCGAAGGTAAGGTATAAAACCACTTTTTAGCCTTGTCTTCTAAATAAAATTGGAATAACACCAATTTGACATCATCGGCTGAAAATCCTTGACCCCAAATAGTGTTGCAAATCGAATCGTAAGCTTCCAAATGAAAATAAGGCTCCTCCGTTGCTAGACATTAATACTTTGGCAAACTTTGTAGTGAATTTGTTCGCACTTCGAACGTCCTCCCTTGATCATTGTGAGGGATAACTACTGGTGAAGGATTATGAGTGATCACCGGTCTGAAATGTGCTTCTATGCATCTCGCGTGTTCACGAATATGTCTTCTTGGTACCCCCAACCGGACCCTTGGACGTATAGGACCCATTGGTCTTTGCATAGGCCCTTGAGGTGCAATTGGTGGCTGAAATTGATGTTGTTGCATTGGTGGTTGTTGAATTGGCCTTTGGAATTTAGGTTGTGTATTTTATGGACGAACTTGTTGCAAAGGCGTAGGACGTTGCAATTGTGACCCTTGTGGCCGAATATGTTGTACCCCAACCGGTAGCCTACCCATGTCTTGAATTTGTTGCAATGGTTGACTTTGTTGAATTTCTCCTCCTTGAGGTCCCAAATTACCTCCATCACCCCCATAGTAAAATCCGTCTTCTTCGTATCCCCCAAACTCTTCTTCATACCCCTCATCGTATCCATCTCCTCCTATACCCGAAGATTGCACAAATGGAAAAGATGAATATTCAAAACCGGTTGGTTCGGGGGTCAATATGTAGAAGTAGCATGAATGACTGTTGAGCTTTGTGGTAGTGGATAGGTAGAAGATGATTGACCCGTATTTGGGAAAAAATGTGAGAATGGTGGAATTGTAGTAGAAGGGATAAAGGTAAGGGCATGTTCAACTTGGGTAGTAATAGGTGGTGTAGTGTTGGTTGGTGTAACATCATGTGGTGGAGTAAGGTCGGTAGTGGAGTTAGGCATGGTGGTATTTGGTGAAGGTTGTGTTGATGTAGGAACGAATGTTGAAGATGGTTGACCCGTAGTGGGTGGTATTTGTGAGTCAGCCATAATGTTTCTAGGTGTAATGGGTGAAGTGGGTGAACCAATAATCTTATTTTCTCGTAGAAAAAACTCTGTTTTGACGCAAAGTCCTTTCAATTTCCGGATCAAACGATAGTGGTGATGACTTGTGAGAGCCCCTAGTATGCATACACCTGAAGTACATGCACACTAAACACAACCAGCGTAAACCCGAAATTAACAAACAAAACTACTAAATTAACACACGTTGCGCACTACTCCCCGGCAACGGCGCCAAAATTTGACGTGATGTCGTGGTCACAATCAAATTTAATCCAATTACTACTAAATAGATAGCGGTAAGTGGGTATCGAACACAGGGAGTTTGTGGAATATGTGTTATTTAAAGTGTATCTAAATTAACTAAGTTAAACTAATTGCAATGAAAGTAAGATTCAAGAGTTGGTTTGTTTGATTTTAAAGCTAAAATTACTAATCTAATTTGCAAAATGAAAGTTTGGTTTGTAAACAATTTAGAGACAAATGACCATCTTTAGTTTCCTGTTTGCTTCGACGTTTATGCTATCATTCCACTAGAAAGAACTACATAGAAATAGTTCATGTGTGATTTCTTGTTGTGATAAAAGGGAACTAAGTACTCAGATTCCTAGAATGTGAGGTTGTTACCCGATGACCAATTAACCCTTACCCAATCCTAATTATACCCATGATATCTCGATTGCCAACGGCACCAAGAACGTATGGTTTCAAACTAGATTAACATAAGAATCAACAATTTACAAACAATCAATCACACACCATAACAAACAAATCATAAAGACAAGTTTATTATTCTAGAAATATGAAATTCAAACATAAAGTCTTACACAAACCTTTAACCAAAGATAGTCATAACGAGTTTAGCCACACATGGCCCGAATAAACATCATCATCAAAGTTTCAATCTTCAAAACAAGTAAAAACATAAAAACCCAATGATTAACAATGTCTCTAAGCACCCAAGAAGCTTCACAATTCGTCTCCAAAGTGTTCATAACCGAAATAGCATGATTAGCAACCATAAAAACCCTTCAAAGTGTTAATTAATGCAAGAGTTACAATATCACTCCAGTCGGCTCCGTAAGCTACACCAAGCACCGTAGCTTACGGCAGTCAACAAGTTAACGGGCCCATATGGCGCCGTAGCCTACGGCTGGCGTCGTAGGTTATGGTGCCCTCTGATCTCTTGCGGCGTGGATTAACTGGGCTACGGCAGCAGCAAATGGCCAAACTTATGGTCATAGGCTACGGCGGCAACTGAAGTCCTTTCTCTTGTTTTCTTGTTAAGACTCTCATGGTCCAAACTTGTTTTCGCCACTTGCAACTTCCATCCAAACGCCATAAAATCCACTTCTTATACATTTTAGCACCTGCATAACCCATTATCTCGTAGATCACAAGTTCCAATAATTAACCGTAAAAAGTATGGAATGTACGTATATTTAGATCGTTTAAGGCTTGTCCTATAGACCACCCGTCACATCCCCACACTTACCCGTTGCTTGTCCCAAGCAACTCATTCACAAACCATTTCAAACTACAAGCGATCAACATGCAAACCAAGCTAAAATATATTGTCCTTTTACTAACCTTTTATCACACCACAGGACACACCCCTCACAATAACTCTCGGTGACAAGGAATATTAGCACATTATGCTAAAACACTCAATGCAAGTGTGTGATTGTGTGACAATAGGCTTGTATAAAAATCAAGTCTCCTCCTATCAAATACTTAGCATGCTTATGAACCAAAAGGACTTACGGGTTATAACGGGGCTATGTGTAAAGGTAGGAAAATGATGGGATATATATGCAAGTAGCTAATTGATTCGACCAGGTTTTATTTCTACTACTAACCAACCTAAACATCAACCATTTACACAACATACTCATCTTTTTCTTTTCTTTTCAACTACTATCGCAACTAACTCCTTCTTTTTGTATTTTTCTCATATTTCTCTTTTTTTTTTCAAACATAGGACATAGAAACTCAACAATATATATACAAGAACATCAACAATCACAAACTAAACTCCTAAACCGGGTCATCTCAATAGGTAAAGTTTTGTAAGAAATAGGCTTGGGTCACAACCGAATGGCATAAGGCTCAAACGTGGTTTACTAACGACCAAACCCCCTCCCCTCACAAAACCAAGCTCATATATGTAACGTATGAGGTCCAACCCCCCAATCCCACACTCTCACACATCCAGACGAGGCTACCTAAAAGTCCCTATCATTTTCACAAGCATGCTAATCCTAGGCTTCAACAAGTATTCATACACAAGTTCTATTAACACAAATCACACACCGCCACTCAAAACAAAGAAATAACCTCTAATAATCATATGTGGCCCAAGAACTCACCGAGAAATGACTAGAAAGGGGTGTCGGCGTGTCATGCGGAACAATATCAAGTTTTCAAATTTTAACAATTTTTTGCTTGGTTTCACAAAATTTTTTTATGGACTGTTAGGGTTTGGATATTTTGTTTTAGTGATCTTCACTATGTTATTTGTGGGTTATGAGTGTGTTTTATGGTTGAAATTATGGTGTTTTATGACTTTTTACACTTTTTAGAAAATTTGGACTTTGTAGCCTATATAAACATATATTATGTAGCCAACTCCTAGCCTATATAAACATATATTCAATTTATTATTTTTTGTAAAAATTATAAAAATAATAATAGTCTCACGAACCAAGTCAAGCATGACATGTGAATGTCATCGGCTTTCGTTTATCAAATAAGCTCCATCCTCCAATATAAGGTCGAGGTCATTTAAGCTCGACTCGGGGTGTTTTTGCTAGCCGATCTCTAGTAGCACACGAGTGACTCGGCTCATCTACAACTTACTCATTCGATTGGACATCCTGAGGGGTATGGTCCCCTTTCCCCCCATGTCCACCTTCTTCTTCCCCTTCCTCTTCCCCATTAAGAAGAAATGGTCTCCCCATTCATCCCTTCCAATACTATTAAGAGAGAGAGAGAGAGCGAGCGGGGGGGGGGGGGGGGTTGTTCGGGACGGACAGGGGTGAGTCCCCTAGCTCAACGAATACTCGACCAGGGGGATGGTGTAGGATCGAGGATTCGTCCAAACGAGTCAATCAGATTCAGATCTAGTTTCTAGAAAGGCGGAATCAGACTAGCAACCTTGCATCAGTGTTAGAACAGGAGTAGAAGAGTAGAAAGTCACTTTAAACATGTTCTTCATTGATTTTAGACGTTTTGGTATAGAAAGAATCGGACAGCAGTTGGGTACAAAATTCTCTGGAAAGTTACAAATGAAGAACACTACTGCTCTGTATATAGACCTGCCAGACCGCATGAACTGACAACTCCAGACCGCACGAGCTGAGGCTTCCACCTCGTGCAACCTGACCTATCAGGTCGTGCGACCTGGACAATACATAAAAACTTAACATTTTAAACCACAAAGCTAGCCTGTTACATATAAATGACACAACATAGACTGATGACGCAGGCGATAGACATTATGCATCAACAAACTCCCCCTTGGATATTGCCACAGTCTTCAGTTAGCCGGTTTTCAAAACATTCTTCACAAAGACTTGAAAAATTCTTCCCTTTGCTTCGGCTTTTTTAATAATGCTTTCCTGAGCTGTTCCTTTTCTTTGGCAGCTCTCTTTTCTTCCTCAGCTAGCTTTTGCCTCCATGTAGCTCAAGCGATTCTGTCTTTTTCTTCACGCTCTTCTCTCTCCTTCTCTGCTTTCAGAAACTCTTCTCTTTCAATCTCTCTCCAACTTGTTAACCACATATTTTCAGAATTTATACCCTTTTGAAAACATATTGTAGCAACCTTCTGACACTGCAGAGCTTGTTCTCTATCTTCTGCCTTATATCCAATCTTGTTCACAAACAGACATTCAATATCCTTTGCAGAACAATTTACTATCCACATCGGATCGTACAGATGAATATATCTGAGTTCATTCCCAACTCTGTACACAATTACTGCTTCGGTCGTCATGTAACTATAAACCCAGCATACAAACCCTTCATGAAAGTTCTGTTCCATCTTTGGCAATGGAATATTCTTCATAACCCTGGGCTTCTTGATCTTCAGAATTGTTTCCACAATACCTGTAGCAGGATCCTTCCTCTTGACTTTCTTAGGATAATGTGGCTTCCAGTGCCGAAATTCTCTGAAGGCTTCAAATTTCATCAAGCCCCACGTTGGCATATCATGAACTCTGACTGGATATGATAATGTTCTGACTTGGGACAACTCTTCAACATCCTACCAAGGCAGAGACATTATATCTTGAATATATTGGAAATATTGAACACCAAATTCTCTTCTAATAGCATAAGCGTTGACTTGTGGCAAGTACCCCCAGCTTATGATATCACCCAGAGAAACATCTTTATCCCTTCTGTAATACTGTAGTGGTCTTTTGTATTTTCTTTCCGTATCTTTCCTAAACCACTTCTTTCATTCTTCATGTTGTTCTTCTTTAGACATTTCTCTAAAACTCTTACTCTTAACACCTTCAGCAACTTTTCTTCTCAATTCATCTTCATTTGCTTGACTAAATAACTCAGCAAGAGTTGGAAAGCTAGAAGTATCAACATTAACATTCGCAGATTGATCATCGTCACTCCAGTCTTCTACTTCCACTTTATCATAATTATCAGCTTCTTCAACATACTTGTACTGATATGCAGGTTGATGATTGATATCAAATTCATTCAACTCTTCTTCAAAATCGAAGTTAAACTCACCTTCTTCAACATCCATCATCTTAATGATCTCAGCTCTAGTGTAAGTATGCAATAACTCACCTTCCTCTACATCATGTTCAAGACGTAGAATCAAACCTGCACCCTGATCAACAATCTCATCAACATTTTCAGCATCACCATGCTCCCCCTCTCCTCCTGCATTTTCTGGTTCTTTGTTTGCATCGTCTTGAAGATACTCGTCAATATTCACTTCTTGTGACGCTTCAGTTACTTTTATGCCAGAATTACCTTGATCAGCATCATCATTTCCATCATCATCATTATCGCTATGAACAGAATATACTTCATCTGCATCATCTTTCAGATTATCATCTTCGACTTCTTCATCATCTTCGATCTTAATCATACCAGATACTGAAGTTATTGGACAAGGATCTGGAATAGACAATTCTGGAACTTTTGTCGGGGATTTTGGCTCAATCAGAACAATTTCCCTTTCAGTCACTTGAACATCATCTTCAACTAGAACACTTTTACCCTTATCTTTCATTCCAGCTTCTATTTCAGCTTCACGTCTTGCTCTTACTTCCGCAAGTTCTATCTCTTCAAACCTTTGCTCAATCGGCTTACCAATCAAATCTTCCAACACTTTCATTAACATATACTCTTCATGTTCCATTTTAGCATTCTTGGCTTCTAATTCTTGATTTTTCAACTTGAAGTACTCATTCTACTCATCCCTTCAAGACTTTTCTTCTTCCAATTCAGCTATTTGAACTTTCAGAATGTCTATGTCGGCTTGATCAGCTTCAATCTTTTTCAACAAAGATGAATTCTCAGATTCAACAGACTTGACACGTTCCTCTAACTTCTTTTTCTCACTTAACACCTCATTCACCTTCTTTTGCAACTTCTTCACAAGATCATCATTCACAAAGCTAAAATCATCAAGCTCTTCAAGAACTGTACTCTCTGGAATATGTGGAAATTTTTCTAAACCAGACGATCCAGGAGTAGTATGAACTGGTGGTTGTGTGGTGTTTGTTGGACATGTGGTGAATTTATTGGTGGTTGTTCATGAATGGGTAATGAAATATGATGTTGTGATGGCGATTGTGAGATTGTAATGGATCAGGTGATGGTTGTCGTGGTGGTGGTGATATTGGTTGATTTTGTGGTGGTGATGGTGGTTTAGTTTGTGGTTCTGGTGGTGGATTTATTTTCAGCTTGAATTTTAACTTTCGCGTTGCTGAAGTTTCGACACATTTTCTTGATGTTGATTTCTTTCTACCTCCTGAAGATGGTGGTTTCACAACCTGAACATTCTCTGGTGGAACATATGTTTCATCATCATCATCCGAAGTCCTCTTTCTCTTCTTTTGTTTCTCTCTATCTTTTGGATCATTTCTCTGATCCAACGTTCAAGTTGAGCATCAATATCAACTTATGAACCAGATGAACTCTCCTTTTCATCATCAACTACTATCTTACTAGCTTCTGCAGTATCATCAATATCTTTCAACAACTGCTCAGTTTCAGGAGTTAACGGTTCTTGATCTTTTTCAACATTAGCTTCTGTCTCATCTACTTCTGGTTCATCAACCAACAATGTTTCAACTGCTTTCTTTTTATGTTTCTTCTGTGGTTAAGAAGATGATCCTTCTTCAGCTTGGACTTTCTGTGTAGGATTTCTCTTTCCACCTTTTTTCTTCTTTTCTGTTTCTGCTTTTGTATACCAATCATTTCGAGTTTCACAGAAATCTTCTAACTTCTTTAATTCATCAATTGCACTCTGATCTTTCATTTCAGCATCATTCCTCCACTTTAAATGATTTACTGGATCTGGATCTTCATACTTATCACTTTTGATGAACCCGAAATCCTGTCTTCTTCGGTTCAGGCCAATTCTTTGTATACTTGGATAATCGGATTAACGTTTCATTATCCATGTGATGCAACATCATTAGATCATTTTGTTCATCTTTCTTCAGATTTGGATACGCATGATCCAACATCATCTGCACAAACCTTGGATACACCCAACTTCGACTACCAGAAGTAATATTATCTTTCATGTAATGAAAGACAATTCTAGAAAAGTTGTATTTCTTGTTTAGTAACAACGCCGTCACCATACACATTTGATAGTCTTTCATAACATCGTATCCACCTTTCATGTGACTTAATGCTTGAATCACTGAGTGAATAAAGAATTTGTACGGCTTCATAAAACAGGCTTTTAAATAATTTGCTTTATTCAACGGGCCGTTATAACCCATTCTAAGCATACATCCTTTGACCATCCTTTCCGGAAACCCTATTGGCGAATTATCATCATCTGGAAACCCTAAAACTTCTCGTACAAGTTGTTCTGTGATTATGATTTCTTTATCTTCATCATCTATACTAACACTTGAATTAATAACATCATTTACTTCATCATAACTAGCATTCTTCCAAAAATGATGAACATGAGATTTGAATACTTTGTGCTAATCCGTTAAAGCTTTTTGAATTGGTAAACGCCTCATGAATGGCAAAATCTCCTTAAACACACCCATCTTTGGAAGTGTTTCATCGTCAACACAACAAGTATTGTGCGATGATTCAAACAACACGTTTGATGCCTGAAAAGCAAACAGAAATACACAAGTTAAACAATTTGCACAAGTTTCAAGACAAACTAACATTCACACGATCTGGCCTCATGCGATGTGGCCAGTTCATGCAACCTCATGCCAAACTATTTAGAATTTTCAAACGATCTGATATATAAACGATCTAACCAACTCATACGGTCTGGTGGTCAAACGAACTGACCAACCCAAACGACCTGGAATCAAATGAGTTGAATAATTTCAAACAGTGTGGAACTTCAAACGAGTTGGCCAATCCCAAACGGTCTGGAACTTCAAACGATCTGGCTATCTCGTGCGGTCTGAAACAAGAAATCAGCCACATCGTGTGGACTTGATTCACCTCGTTTGAACACACATATATGAACAGTGAATTTGCAGGTTTTTAAAACTTGTTTTTATTATGAAATTGATACCCTAGATCTGTTCTACAATAAAATCCGAGCTTGTTGATATGATTTTTGCTCGATTTAATCCATTTTATAAGCCTAGATCTAAGTTCAAACAGTTTGTTCATTCGAGTTCATACGAGTTCATGTGATTTGGTTCAATTTAACCAACAATCTGTACCTTTCCCATGATATAAGCTGTGCGAACCAACTTATACAAGGAATCCGAACACTAGATTACAAGATTAAAGCTTGAAAAACACTGAAATCGCTTTGAAGGATGTGTGTGTGATGCGGTGTGAGAACTGAAACGGTTTCACGCGATCTGGGCTCTCCTTTATATAGAGGATGCCAGGTCGCACGAGTTGAATGCTGAAACGATTTGGGGTGTTTAAGCGGTCTGGCCATTATTTGAAACTGTTTGGCCAGCTCACATGATTTGGCACCTCGTGTGAAACTTTTATTTTTTCAAATTTCAAATTTTTAACTTTTTACCTTTTTACCAACACACTCAGTTAACCAAGTCCAATTTAATGACCCTGGTCAACTGTTTAGCCTGCCAAATCCAAATTAATGACTTTGGCCGACCAAATTATGATCTCGCTGACAATTTTGAAACATTTTAAGTTCAAATTAATGAACTTTTAAACATTTGAGCAATTACCAACACTTTTCTCAAACTTTTCTTATCCAACCCAAATGATCCAACTTGTTTAGCGTTGTTGGACTTTAATCATCAGATCCCCAACGTCTCTTACCGAAAATAAGATGAAATAACAAATCCTTTTGAATTTTTCAACATTTTAGCTAAACAAACAGAAAATCTTTTGGATTTGAAGAAACTGGAAACTGTACAAACATATTTACAGACATCTTTTTGTGAGTTTGTGTAAGAGGATCATATCAGTTTTTGAGACTTATCACTAACACTGTTGATCTTGATTTAACTTTAAGTCTTAAACAAATTCACTTCTGATTGTCAGTATTGTTGTCCACTTAAACTTCTACACAAGTTTCAATTGATTCAAGATACGAATTAGTGTTTTATGGACTTAACTTATTCGTGTATCCCACCTCGGGATATACTCCCGTATCCAGACTCCTATATTCAGTCTTACAGGTGAATGTACACTAATGATATCTGTAAATGGGTAATGCGAGGCCATGAGAGCTCAGGTTAGAACTTCCGTTCAAACAAAGAGATGATGGCTCGACTTTTAAGTGTGTCCCGTTTGGGGATGTTTTCTTCAACAGCACATGATTAGCATTTTTCAATGTTTCATCTTTTTTATGCTGATGGTGGGCTTTATGATTAAAGCAGTGCAGAGTATTATACAAGGACTAGGCTATTGCTCCCGCAAAATCAGAAGTCCTGGTATAATACCCTAGATATCATCACGCACAAAGACCTAGTATGTCAGAAATAGAAAACCCTTCAAACAAGATTTCAGGGGTTACCTATATATCCGAGAGATGTTCCCCACGAAGATAAGCAGTTATTCGTTATGTTTATATCTCGAACTCAATCTACTAGTCGTGTGAAGTCTACTGGCACATCATCAGTAAGACTTGTTTAAAAACATTTTGACTTTCCAATTCTTTAGCATGTTGTGATAGTCCACTGATGTACTATCATTTCCTTTTTTTACACAAACCTCTTTTTGCCTTGTTCAATGTTTTTATATATATGAAATTTTATCATGTTTTTGTATTTTCTATAAACTTTCTCCCCCTAAAATCAAAAACATATTTTTGTGTTTTTGGTTTTATCAAAAGCAGTAAAGAAATTGTATAGAAAACATGACAACTTGACGCAGATCACTTCTGATCGCCGTCCGCCTCGGCCACACACTCTACCACCCTCCCAGAAAATAAATTCTTTAACACGTTCAATTTTAAAAGATAATTAAATCTTGTTTTATCAAAGGGTTTAGTGTAAAAATCAGCTCTCTGATCATCGGTGTGAATATAATCAATTCGAATCAATTTTTTCTCGTAGCAATCACGAATAAAATGATGTCGAATCTCAATATGTTTTGTTTTTGTGTGTTGAACTGGATTTTTAGTGATATTAATGGTTGCCTCGTTATCCACAAAATTTGGCGTGTCTAAGAATTGCAGACCATAATCCCTCATTTGCTGTTGAATCCGGAGAATCTAGGAACAACAGCTGGAAGCCGAAACGTATTCGACCTCACAAGTCGAGAGAGCGACAGTGGTCTTTTTTTTACATTCCCAAGTGATTAGCCGAGTTCCGAAGAACTGGCAACCAGCAGTTGTGGACTTAGCGTTGAACTTACAGCACCCGAAGTCAGAGTCACAATATCTAGTTAGAGAGAAGTCGCCGGATCGGGGATACCACAAGCCGGTGCTTGGGCAACCTTTGAGATACCGTATGTCACGACCCCCGACCCACCCTGAACGGAATCGGGAGCCGTGAACAGTCCAGTGGTACCGGTGATTATTTTGAAAAATATTGCAGCGAAAATTTCATCAGGACCGTGAGTTAGGAAAATTATCAGAGTTTAGAAAACACCAGATTTTATTTATTAAATAGATGGGATAAACCCATGTTTTACAAAGGTAGCTTTAATAAGGGATAACCCAATTACATAAAACAATATTTCTTAATTTGATTTAATTAATAAAATAAGCCACTTCTTGAAGCCTTTCAGTGCCGTATCCAATCTCTTACTTCAATCTACTGTAATTACCTGAAACGCGTTTTAAAAAAGTTTTGTCAGCAGGAAATACTGGTGAGTTCATTCATTTTACTAGAACGACACGTTTGTTATAATTTACAGTATTAAGAGCGATTACAATGTTTCCTGATATCAAACCAACTACCCACGGTATTTTGTCACTCGACCCATTGGCCCATTCGTCCAATGGTGTATGTGACTATGGTCATATCACCCCTTGGCTGCCCCAATGGTGAAGATTATCAAGTAATGTATACAAAACCCCACATACCGGCTGTAATTTGGTGATTACAAAGACTTAATCCCTGTAATTATTACCTTGAAAATAAACATGATTTTGAAAGTAATTTGGTAAAAAGAGAATGACTCACATTATAAGCATGCAGATTTATACAGGCAGAGCTTAGCCTATTGATTAGTCTTGTAACCTAGTGCACACGAACTCGGTAAGTAACTAATACAGCATTTACGATAACTCACGAGATTAAAACCCTCACAACGAATGACAAAGTGCAATCACTTAAACATCCATCGGATTCACAACGAATGACAGAGTATTCCCCGAGTTCGGGTGGTACTCAAACATCCTGTCGGAATCACGACTAATTACAAAGGATAGCACTTAAACATCCATCGGATAGTTTCCTTCGATCGGACATTAAATCGTAGCAGCGATCGAGTTAATACCCGGTATCGTAGCAGAATTCGAGCTAGTGTGTGTTTTATAGTAATCGGACGATAACTCAGCGTACGAATTGAGTTTTTACGTCGTTCCAACGCAGAAATTCAAGTGCCAATGCCTTCTATTTATACATGAATTTTGACCCCCCTCGCGTGACGCGAGGGGTCCCCCTATGGGCTTCGCGTGACGCGAAGGTCCAACTTTCACCATAGAGTTGCCACGTGTCCAACTAGCTTGTGTGAGTCGACGGTTTCTCGAAATTCGATTTAGACAGCGAGATATGTGGATAATCGTCGAGTAGGAAATACCCCCCCCCCCCCCGAGTTTTAGGGGCCCTGATCCTGATTCTGATTGTTCTGAAATTTGTAGGGTTTATGTAGAATTACTTGGGTGTCTTAATTAGGGTTTTCTTTTAGACAAAATATAATAAATAATAATAGTTTTGGTGAGAGTTGTTATGATTTGGGATAAAAAGGAAATAAAATGGTGAGAAAAGAGAATGAGCCCACTTTGTAACTTTAGGGTTCAACTAGAAAGCCTCCTGATATAAATTTTGGGTATAACTCATGGATTATTTTAAAAATATATAATGCACTCGTGTTAAGTATAGTACCCCTCATTCAACCTTATCCCGATGTCCCGAGACAGAACCTTAATAAACTTAGTCGGGCAGAGCCCTGACATATGTTATGAGGCTCAGATCAATCGGAAAGGGTAGCGGTGATCGGAAGTTAAAACACTTAAAATGGGACAGGGATTTGAAAAGAAATATTTAAAGGAAATAAAATTGGAATTATGGAATGAGGGAGAGGGGCGATCGAGAGAAAGAAAGGGTCTGCCAAGAATTGTGTACAATTACATCTATATATATATTTGGTAGTAACTTAGAAATCACGAATGCCTTCTGAGTCATACACGTGCCTACTTACTCATCATTCATATTTCATATTTGTTTAATTTAATATTATTTATGTCTTTTACGTATAACTAACTAAATTTAATTTTAGTTATTATTAAAATATCTCGATCAAATTTTAAATCAAATGAAATGTTTTGATTTTATTATTTCTTTATTTTATTTTAGTTTCTACTATTTCGATATTTACAAAAATTTAAAAATCTCAATGTTAACTTTATTATTTATATTATTATTATAATTAATTTAACTGCTTCACTTATTTTGGCGTTTATAACTTCTAAAATATAACGTTTTATAAAACAATAAAGATGTTTTTTGAACGAGAATATTTTTGTCTACATTTGGGTCTAAGTTTCATTAAAAATAGAGTAGGTTCAAAATACAATATATTTTTATAGTTTAATTATTAAATGGTTACTGGGCCCGTCTAGGTAATTCATATTTCTAACAATCGACTTACCCGTAATATACCTGTCTAATAATATAAGTTTTTATATACTTTATTTTATTTAGAAAGGTCACTCATATACAGGCCAATTAATTTAGAATAATATTTCAACCAACTATATAAAATAGTATTTAAAACTATTTGGATTAAATATTTATATTAAAAATAAACTAGTTACTAGTGGTTAATAAATTTAACCATACCTATAATTCTTATATAAAAATAGGGATGTTACATTCTCCCCACCTTGTTTTAAATCTCGTCCTCGAGATTTGGGTTATGATATTTCTTTTAGACTTATGTTGTATTTTAGTCAATAAAAACAATATTTAAGGTAGATGACACTGAATCAAAATATCAAATTTTGTGAATACAAGTTGTATAATAAGTAGGATTCAACGGTTCAACTGAATTAATTCAGAAAATTGGTGACAAACGAATGAGATGAAATGATATAATTTTCAAGGTGGCTAGGTTCAAGCCAAAAGATATATGATCAATAGATATTTTAAAATGAATGTGAAGGACTTTTAGAATTAATAATTTTTTTTGTCAAAAGAAAGCTTACTTTGATTGGCAACTGAGGAAGACTTAGAATTGACAGGTTCTAAATGAAATAAAAGCATAAAAAATGATTTGTCAACTATTGAATTATGATATGAGAAAATCAATGTGTTGAGATGAGTGAATTGCAAAGATACACCAAAAGACAATAGAGTTAGTGTATCATTGTTTAGAGTTCCAAGTTGTTTTAATTGTGAAACAATGTGATAGTATACTATTAGTGACCATATTTTTCATACTATGTCCTAGAGATCGAAATATAATAAGAACAAGTTGTTTTGGCATGACCAACCATTATATTATATTTGTGAAGCAAATGTAATATATTATTTGTGTCTCTGTCTGAACCGTATCTTACATATCAAATATAAATACTATGTAATATATATTATTTGTTACGCATTTTTTTATATGTAAATGGTCACTACTTTTAAATATTATTTTAGTATTTTACTATACTATGTAAAATAACTTATATTTACTATGTAATATATATATATTACAAAACACCGCAATGAAATTATTACATTACAAAATATTTTAGTATTATTATTTTGTAAAAGAAATCACTATTATTTATAACGTTAAATGAAAGTTGTAAATAAAGGTGTAAAAATATTTATTGTACAAAAGTATTTGTAAAATATTTTGTAAATATATAACACTTAATGGGTTGATTCTATGTGATTACTTATTTTCATTTTGAAACCATATAACATTGCGAATGTATTTACAAATGTTGTAAATAAGTGAAAACGGGGACTATTCTTATATATTACAATGTTCCCCTAACCCAACGTATTTGATGACTACCATATTATTATTATATGGTCATTTTCTTGCCAGAGCGTTATGGTATATAGTTACTACAAACATGTGATAGACAATTATTTATATAATTTTATTCATCCCTCTAATTCTTGTATTGTTTTATAAAAATATGTCTTCTCCTTATAGTATAAAGTATATATATTTTTATATATAATTAAAATTTACTAAATAAGTATGATGACTTAATTTATATTTATTAACTAGTTATTATCATGGTTGGATATTGGTTAGTGCTGCCTTGTTTAAGCATAGGTGATTAGTCCATGCCTAACTAAGGCTAGGTTATCCAATACCTGCCCTTGACAATAATCCTAGTACCTAAATAATACTAACACTACTATTATTAATATATTATTACTAATAATAAAATTATTAATAATAGATAACTTTAACATAATTTTTTTTTATTCTTCACCTCAATGGTTTAATAAAATTTATTGACTTGATATCAAAGAGTCATCGTTTTGCAATAATGCGATTTATAGTGCAAAAAGCGGAATGATATTTGAGTTTGAATAAAATAACAAATTAGAATGAAGCCCTCCAGTGGTCTTCACAAATCAAACGAATCACATGCGCAACAAACAGTGCATGTGTAATGTGTGAATTTACCATGAATTGAAATAGATCAATATTTGCTACTATGAAAGAAATCCTCATGGTTTGATGACCATTAGGGGAAGTAGAAACACGAAAGTCAAATTATTATATGCAGAAGTCAGAATTTAAACGAAAGAAATATAAGAACTTCTATCTGGAATTTCGTGTGATAACCGTTGTGAAGTGACATTACCAGGGAATATCGAATAAAATGAAGTAGGGAATTTGCAAAGGTATGTGACTTCTTTTGCAGCGTCAAGAATTAGATTTAGATTACGCACCGATTATTGTGAAATCTTGTTAGAACGTACCTCAGAGATATTCATGTCATTTGTAGGATCGCGTGGCAAAGTGCTTCTTTTTAATTAATAGTTCTTCTACTGACGGAACTAGCATTGATGTCATCGTGCCCAATTTATATTTTCCAAAGGTTTTCCCTTGGAAGTCGTGTGTGATATACTTCAACGTCTGTGGACGTATAATTTAAGTTTCATATGTTTTCTTGTGCACTAGCACAACTTTATATGCTTCTTACTTGCGTTAATAGTTTATGGTAACTCATTGGTAATTCTTATACTTTTGATGACGTCCCAACATAAAGGGTTCTCATTGCACGAGTTACGAGGTAGATGATCAAATGAAATAATGTTTGATATCGGAATTATAGATATATTCCTGATAAAGAAATCTAGACACATATGCTTGTGCTTTATTCTTAATTGACTTTTGGAATTTCTTATAGATATACATATCTATATAATCATATATGTCACATGCTGTATTATACATATCCTCTATAATGTCTATGTATTTAATAGATTCATATTTCCAAACACAAGTCAGATATCAGATCATGATACTATTTAGGGAAATCTTGTCACTTGTTTGACATATTATATACACCGTCTTATCCGGTTCTCGCCGGAGAGGTAATCTCAGTATATCCGGACAAACTGGAGAGTCTGCTACACCATACCCAGTTTTGTCGGAGAAGAAATTTATATTTCCCAATAAATAGTATTTTTAAAAATGCCTCTTTTATTAAGGCTTTCATCTTGAATTAGGGAAATTTGTATTCCCGTAACATATCTTATTCTAGACCAAATAATATCAAATAAGCAAGAATTAATAGCAATTAAGTTCTATTACCTGCAATGTTCTAATCGTTATTTTTACAGCATACCAAAATCCATCATACTTTATTTACACAAGTACTTAGCTTATCTCGAAGCTTATACTAAGGCATATTTTCTTAAGTTCAAGTCTAAATGCTATCATGTGTGCTACCAGTTAATAGCAATCTCCTAACTCTTTTATATAAGCTTAGGTATTATTATCACAACACCTATAGGCTTAAAGCAGTGGCTCTGATACCACCTTCTGTCACGACTCCCGACCCACTCTGGACGGAATCGGGAGCCGTGAACAGTCCAGTGGTACCGGTGATTATTTTGAAAAATATTGCAGCGGACATTTCATCAGGACCGTGAGTTAGGAAAATTATCAGAGTTTAGAAAACATCGGATTTTATTTATTAAATAGATGGGATAAACCCATGTTTTACAAAGGTAGCTTTAATAAGGGATAACCCAATTACATAAAACAATATTTCTTAATTTGATTTAATTAATAAAATAAGCCACTTCTTGAAGCCTTTCAGTGCCGTATCCAATCTCTTACTTCAATCTACTGTAATTACCTGAAACACGTTTTAAAAAAGTTTGTCAGCAGGAAATACTGGTGAGTTCATTCATTTTACTAGAACGACACGTTTGTTATAATTTACAGTATTAAGAGCGATTACAATGTTTCCTGATATCAAACCAACTACCCACGGTATTTTGTCACTCGACCCATTGGCCCATTCGTCCAATGGTGTCTGTGACTATGGTCATATCACCCCTTGGCTGCCCCAATGGTGAAGATTATCAAGTAATGTATACAAAACCCCACATACCGGCTGTAATTTGGGGATTACAAAGACTTAATCCCTGTAATTATAACCTTGAAAATAAACATGATTTTGAAAGTAATTTGGTAAAAAGAGAATGACTCACATTACAAGCATGCAGATTTATACAGGCAGAGCTTAGCCTATTGATTAGTCTTGTAACCTAGTGCACACGAACTCGGTAAGTAACTAATACAACATTTACGATAACTCACGAGATTAAAACCCTCACAACGAATGACAAAGTGCAATCACTTAAACATCCATCGGATTCACAACGAATGACAGAGTATTACCCGAGTTCGGGTGGTACTCAAACATCCTGTCGGAATCACGACTAATGACAAAGGATAGCACTTAAACATCCATCGGATAGTTTCCATCGATCGGACATTGAATCGTAGTAGCGATCGAGTTAATACCCGGTATTGTAGCAGAATTCGAGCTAGTGTGTGTTTTATAGTAATCGGACGATAACTCAGCGTACTAATTGAGTTTTTACGTCGTTCCAACGCAGAAATTCAAGTGCCAATGTCTTCTATTTATACATGAATTTTGACCCCCCTCGCGTGACGCGAGGGGTCCCCCTATGGGCTTCGCGTGACGCGAAGGTCCAACTTTCACCATAGAGTTGCCACGTGTCCAACTAGCTTGTGTGAGTCGACGGTTTCTCGAAATTCGATTTAGACAGCGAGATATGTGGATAATCGTCGAGTAGGAAATAACCCCCCCCCCCCCCCCCCCCGAGTTTTAGGGGCCCTGATCCTGATTCTGATTGTTCTGAAATTTGTAGGGTTTATGTAGAATTACTTGGGTGTCTCAATTAGGGTTTTCTTTTAGAAAAAATATAATAAATAATAATAGTTTTGGTGAGAGTTGTTATGGTTTGGGATAAAAAGGAAATAAAACGGTGAGAAAAGAGAATGAACCCACTTTGTAACTTTAGGGTTCAACTAGAAAGCCTCCTGATATAAATTTTGGGTATAACTCATGGATTATTTTAAAAATATATAATGCACTCGTGTTAAGTATAGTACCCCTCATTCAACCTTATCCCGATGTCCCGAGACAGAACCTTAATAAACTTAGTCGGGCAGAGCCCTGACATATGTTATGAGGCTCAGATCAATCGGAAAGGGTAGCGGTGATCGGAAGTTAAAACACTTAAAATGGGACAGGGATTTGAAAAGAAATATTTAAAGGAAATAAAATTGGAATTATGGAATGAGGGAGAGGGGCGATCGAGAGAAAGAAAGGGTCTGCCAAGAATTGTGTACAATTACATCTATATATATATTTGGTAGTAACTTAGAAATCACGAAATGCCTTCTGAGTCATACACGTGCCTACTTACTCATCATTCATATTTCATATTTGTTTAATTTAATATTATTTATGTCTTTTACGTATAACTAACTAAATTTAATTTTAGTTATTATTAAAATATCTCGATCAAATTTTAAATCAAATGAAATGTTTTGATTTTATTATTTCTTTATTTTATTTTAGTTTCTACTATTTCGATATTTACAAAAATTTAAAAATCTCAATGTTAACTTTATTATTTATATTATTATTATAATTAATTTAACTGCTTCACTTATTTTGGCGTTTATAACTTCTAAAATATAACGTTTTATAAAACAATAAAGATGTTTTTAGAACGAGAATATTTTTGTCTACATTTGGGTCTAAGTTTCATTAAAAATAGAGTAGGTTCAAAATACAATATATTTTTATAGTTTAATTATTAAATGGTTACTGGGCCCGTCTAGGTAATTCATATTTCTAACAATCGACTTACCCGTAATATACCTGTCTAATAATATAAGTTTTTATATACTTTTATTTTATTTAGAAATGTCACTCATATACAGGACAATTAATTTAGAATAATATTTCAACCAACTATATAAAATAGTATTTAAAACTATTTGGATTAAATATTTATATTAAAAATAAACTAGTTACTAGTTAGTAGTGGTTAATAAATTTAACCATACTTATAATTCTTATATAAAAATAGGGATGTTACACCGTAAGATCCTCTTTACTATCATCATGTGTGATGCTCTGGGACTTGACTGGTACCGGGCGCAGAGGCAGGTTGGATACATGATGTCCGGTCGTGATGCTGTCAAATACATTAGCGAACCTATGATTGACCGATAATGTGTTTCATCCACTTTCTCACCACTTTCATCCGGACATATGCCATGATTCGTAGCCAAGGGGGTTGATATGGGAGATGATTCGGACATATTGAATTTGTCCAACACATCATTCACATACTTGGTCTGGTGTATGAAGATTCCATCGGACAGTTGTTCAACTTGAAGCCCGAGAAAGAACTTCATCTCCCCCATTGAACTCATTTCAAACTTCTGCTTCATGAACTTCTCAAACTCCTTACACAACTCATCGTTCGTTGATCTGAAAATTATATCATCAACATATATTTGCACGATCAGTAGATGTCCTGCAACCTCTTTAGTGAACAGGGTACTATCGACAGTCCCTCTGGTGAACCCGTTGGTCAGCAGATGCTGGGAAAGCGTCTCGTACCAGGCTCTCGGGGCCTGGTGTAATCCGTATAACGCCTTGTCGAGTAAATACACCTTGTCCTTGTGTACAGGATCGGTAAAACCCGGTGGTTGACCGACGTACACCTTTTCTTTAATCTTGCCGTAGAGGAATGCAGATTTGACATCCAGTTGGTAGACCTTGAATCCCTTCCATGACGCGAACGCCAAGAAGATTCTGATTGCCTCAAGTCGAGCAACAGGAGCATATACTTCAGTAAAATCAATCCCTTCTTGCTGACTAAATCCTTGGACTACCAACCGTGCTTTGTTCCTTACTATAACCCCTCTATCATCTCTCTTACATTTGAAGACCCACTAGGTCTTGATCAACTTCTGATCTTCCAGGAGATCAACCTACCTCCAAACCAATCCGATGGATGTTTAAGTGCTGCCCGAATACGAGCTATACTTTGTCATTCGTCGTGAGGGTTTTGATTTCGTGAGCTTATCGTAAATGTTGTATTAAGTTACTGACCTCGTTTCGTGTGCATTGTTATTTAAACTAGGTTACAAGGTTAAATCAGTAGGCAAGGTTCTGTCCGATTAAATTTGCAATGTGAGTCATTCTCTTTTTATCAAAGTGCTTTACAAAACCCTAAATGTTTTCCAGTTATATTTTGCAGTGATTAAGTCTTTGCTAATATTTAATTACTGGCAGTATGTGGGGGTTTTGTGCACATTACTACTAACGATTTATCACTTTAGGTGGGCGAGCCTAATTAGTGATATGTCCACAGTCATAGATTCGGTCGAGTGACAGCTGAACCAGATAATTAAGTGATAGGGGAAAATATAAAAACCCTTAATGCTGTAAAATTTATAACAATATGTCCTTTGTGCAAATTGAATGACTCGCCAGTATTTCCCCGCTGATAAAAATCTTTTTAAACATGTTTCAGGTGATCTGCTGTGATCCAAGGAAAAGTGCTATGTAGCACTGCAAGCTTGAAGAGGTGGCTCAATAAAATAAATAAACATGTTTTTGTAAAACAGGGATTTCCCAGTGAAATCGCCTTTATTGTAAATTATGGGTGTTATTCCCAAATTGTATAATAAAATAATTGGGCATTTTCAAGTTTAAACGATCCTGTTAACACTTTCGCTGCCAAATTAATTAAACAACCACGGGTTTTCTGTCCCGCGGCTTCTGGACCGGGTCACACCGGGCCGGGGGCCGTGACAACTTCTAATGTTTTACGTTTTTACGTTAACCTTTTTACATTTTACGTTAAAACTTTTTACGTTTTACGTTAAACTTTTTACGCTTTTACGTTTTACGTTAACCTTTTTGCGTTTTACGTTTTATGTTAAACTTCTTACGTTTTACGTTTTTACGTTTTATGTTTTTACGTTAACCTTTTTACGTTTTTACGTTAAACTTTTTACGTTTTACGTTTTGCATCATCGCCGCCCCCATCCAACATATCAAACCCACATAGTCCGCTGACCAAAAATCACCAAATAATCAAGAACATAGACCAAAAATCACCAAAAATCAAAAATCACCAGAAAATCAAAAATCACTAGAAAATCAAGAACATAGTTCACTGATCAAAAATCAACAACAAACCCACAGAGTTCATCAGACAAAAATCAAGAAACTCCACCAAAACAAAATTAAAACCCCACCTTCACTGACCTGACTCAAACCCATCCGGTGCCAAACCTGAAATCTGACCCGCTGACTCCCGAACAGAAACCCGAGACTCCCGAACACGAAATTTGAACATTTAAGCCAAATGACCTATATCTCCCAAGGTTACCCGAACCGAGACTGCCCGGAGAGAAACCTGAAATCTGAATCTGAGTCACCAACACTGCCGTCAACGGGAGGCGTAAATTCCGGCGGCTATACGCCGCCATCGGCACTCCACCACCGTCACCAAATTTCATCGTCATCATCATCCAACGTCATCATCTGCCATCCTCGTCAATACCATCATCTCGAGCACCCACCCCCTCCGCCGCCGCTGTAGCCGGTGTCTCCGGCCGAGACCCGTCACCGCTGCAGACGGCCACCAGAACAATGGCGCCTCCGCCGTCGTTTCTCCCTCTCTTCCCTCCGATCTCTTTTTCTCGCAACAGTCTCTCTCTCTCTCTGTTCTGATTTGCCACCACGCCACCACCAGACGACGGTGGTGGTGGCTGGTCATTCATCGGTTCGCAGCGGAGAAGGGGTGGGGGGGAGGGTGTTGCAGCCATGTGGTCGCCGGTTAATAACAGGGGAGGGTGGCTGAGGGTGTTTGGGGGTGTCTCACCGGTTAACCAGCGCCGATGAGGAACCCGGTTGCCGGCCAGAAATCGTCGAGAGAGAGGGGGTTGGCTGGGTTGTGAGATTGTTTGGAGAGATTAGGTGCTTTGTGTGTGTGTTACTGCAGAAGAAGAAGATGAAACTATGTTATTTGAAGAAGTGAAGAGAGAGATAGATTAAAGGTAATAAAAAAAGGAGAGAGACAATTTCTGGTGGCATTAAATAGAGAGAGAGGAGAGATTTGACATTTGGGGTAAAAGACTAAAATATCCTTTTAGTTGGTATAATCTGATTGGTTGAGAGTGGTTCTCGTGGTTCTTACAACTGGGGGTGGTTTTCATTTTAGCGCTCCCTGTATATATAAAACTCCTTAAAATCTATATAATATATTAATTATTTAATAATTAAAATTCGAGCGAAACCGAGCGATCGACGAGCGAGCGGATCTTTGCAAGCTTGGCTCGTTTTCAAATCGAACCGAGCCGAGTGGCTCATTTACAAACTGAGCGTGAATCGAACGAGCATTTTTCGGGCATTTTTCGAGCGATCCTCGATCGTTGAGCAGTTTGGACAGCCCTAGGCGAGGCGGTGAGTTCAGAGCTGGAGGAGATACTGTCGGACACGAGCTTAACCTCCTTCGGGCGGTTCCAAAAGGCGACGACTATCGAATTGTATAGTTTGTTTCGGCTAGCCGGTCCGGCGATCATCGTGTATTTGTTGAACAACGTGACTTCGATGTCTACACAAATTTTCTGTGGTCACCTCGGCAATCTTGCGTTGGAAGAAGCATCTCTCGGCAACAACGGTGTCCAACTTTTCGCTTATGGTGTCATGGTAACAAAGCAACAATTTTAGTTTTTGCATATACCTATAAAATATGTTTTTTGTTTTTTTGTTTTTTTTTGGTTTACAAAGGCAATAATAGAAGTGAGAATTTCCCTATGTATTAAAAAGAAAACGAAATCAACAGTAATATTAAATAAATATTAAAAAGAGTATTCAATGAAAACTAATAAAAATAGAAATAAATGAATGGTATCGGGTACCGGTACTGGTATCAAATTTACCAAACTGAGTGTATTTTCGGTATCCGTTCGGCACCGGTATTCATCGGGTTTTACCCTCAAATACCGGTGCCATACCAGTACAGACCGTATCAAGCCGTACTGTACCAGGTATATTCGGTACCGATACCCATTTTTGAGGATTTCGGTAACGGTATTTTCGGTACCGGTTGGTACCGAGCTTATCAAATCCTGTAGCAACGTAGCAATGCAAGTAATTGCACAGTTTAGATTACTTTTCATACACACAGTAAGTAAACTATATTTCGTTTGAATGAGGTTTTATATACACAACAACTTATTTTGCTTTATTTTTTGTCTTTTTACGTAATGAATGAATTAACTTGGATATTTAGATTATTGATGAGCAAATCGTATCAAATCCTGTAATCAAACCGGTATCGTATCGGAACCAAATTTACTATACCAAATCATTTTCGGTACCAATTTGGTACCAACCTTTTGACGTTTTCAGAATTGTTACTTTCGGTTCGACACCGGTCTAGCACCATGCCTATATTTATTGATTTTTACCTTCAAATACCATACCGTATTGTACCGAACATTTTCGGTGCCGGTACCTAATTTCGATGATTTTCCGGATCGGTACTTTCGATGCCATTACAGGTACCGAGCTCATCCATATTTTAACGTGTTAGCACCGTAATAACTGAACTGAAAACAACCAAATTTCCAACGTGTAGGACGTGCAAGTCCTATTATTATATATTAGGTTATTTTAAATCGCTTTTTTTAGGACGGATTGACTATCATTTTCATGACATTTTTATTTATATTTTGATATTCGGTATCTGATTGCCGTTACTGACACACGTTTTGCAGTCATTGGGTCACCGCCGCAACGCGCGGGTGGAAATTTAACTAGTTTAATTAAGTTGAGTTTGTGGTAACAAGGTGGTAGATGTATAATAACATTCACATTAACATCGTATTCTTCTTTTTTATCTCCATCTTACGCGCATACTGTTATTCTATTATTTTGCTTGGTTTTATACTCTCACAGTATTTAACTTAGCGATAAATAGTAACATACCAAATATAGAGATTGAATTTACCATTTACTATATATTTTTGAGATAAAAAGTAAAATAGAAAACCTTTATGCAGATGTTAAATGGATGAAACATGTATTATTTCTCTGTAATTTCGAGATGTTGTGAATACTTTAAGACTTTCTTTTCAAGTGGTAAGAGTTTATACTAAAATGATGTAATTTAATAGCATAATGACTAAATTACATATATTGTCCTTTATTTATACTTGAAATTGCACTCTGTATCCTTTGTCTTCAATAAGTGCACTTCATGTCCTTTATGACTAAATTTTGCACACTCCAAGTCCTTTACACTAACCATCATCCATTTCATCCGTTAAGTAGGTGCATGTGCCCCTTATGTGAGGGACAAAACATCATATATGTGCATCTGTGTTTTAATTCGAGTCCCTTGTGTGTGTGTTTTTCAAAGTGCTATGTGCATCTAATAGGGTTTTTTTTTTTTTTTTTTTTTTTTTTTTTTTTTTTTTTTTTTTTTTTTTTTTGTAATTGGGTATCTAAATGCTGCAATTCTTGACTCAAAGTGCCAAATTTGCAGTCTAACCCATCCATACCTTGATCAACATGCACATATCAGCTGCCAAATTTATAGTTAGTTCACTTGAAGTCTAATGTATGCACATTTGGTTACTTATGGTTGTTATGGTTATAATCACATTTACTGTATGCAAAGTTGGTTCAAGTCTAATGTATGGACATTTGCAGCTATAGTTGGTTCAAGTCAAACCACATTTACCCACTTTAATGTTAATTTTGACAAATTAAAATAGACACAAAAGCAATTGCATTACACATAATAGTAGCATTACATTTGAAACCCTAAAATTACAAAAAGCACTAAAATTGTTTTGAGGTGTAGGATATGCACAGTGTTTGATCGATGGGTTTAATAAAAGTGTGGGAAGAGAAAATTATGTGTAAAATGATTGTTTTTCCCTTCACTTCACATGAGGGGCACATGCACTTACTTAACGTATGAAATGGATGGTGGTTAGTGCAAAGGACTTAGAGTGTGCAAAATTTAGTCATAAAGGACATGAAGTGTACTTATTAAAGACAAAGAACATGATGCAATTTTACCTATAAATAAATGACAATTTGTGTAATTTTGTCTAGCATAATTGAAAGTGTGATTTTCGTTCTTAAAGAAAAATAAAAACTACTGGAACAAAATTAATACATTTTATATGATATTTAGTTTTTTTTTTTTTTTTTTTTTTTTTTTTTTTTTTTTTTTTTTTTTTTTATGAATGGACACATTTAAAGTATGGAATTATTTTTTTAACGGCAGGATTTATCTAATAATACACTAGTTTTTGGAATTGTCAGAAATATCTTTATATGTTTCTTTTCGAACCTTATTATTTTGGGATATTAGATTTAAATAATTATAACTTTCACCAATTGAATGATAACACTCTCAACTTTTAATTTGTACACCAGCACTCCCAACTTTCAACTTATTGGACGATAACATTCCCTAACTAACTGAACTCTAACTCAGTTAGTTTTTGCTGATGTGGCATACTGGCATCTGATGTGGCCCATTTTGCTGACGTGACATATGATGTGACAGCTGACATGACATTTGACGTGACATTTTTATGACGTGCCAGCTGATGTGGCAGCTGACATGACATTTTTTGAGGACGTGACAGCTGACATCAGCTAACTTGGTTAGGATTCAGTTAGTTAGGGAGTGTTATCGACCAATAAGTTGAAAGTTGGGAGTGCTGGTGTACAAATCGAAAGTTGAGAGTGTTATCGGCCAATTACTGAAAGTTGAGGTTATTTAAATCCAATATCCCTATTATTTTTAGAACCATTTTAATAACGACAAGCTTGAAAATTGTTTTGATATTGATTTTTATGTTTTTAACGGAGATACTGTTTATTTAAGTTTGTTAGATGATTAGTGGTTGAATTATCACACTATTTAGGATAAGAATGAACCTTTTCAAAACAACTGTTATGGCTATTAAAACCTAAGAAACAGGCCTAATAATTTTATTTTGTAAGAATTTCGTTTTCGAGTATTTGATATTTGCAACCATTTTATTTCAACATGAGCATTGTAGCTGTTTAATATTTTCAAATGATAGTCTACCAAAAAAAAATATTATACATATCAATTGAAACTCTCAATGAATAGTGACAACCATGAATTAATTATTACATAATATTAAATTAAATAATTATAAATAACAAGTAATGATGTCTTACTCTTTATTTTTTATTTTAAGTTTTAATTGAGTAATGAAAATATATATTTCTTTAATTTATAAATAAGTTATATATATTATTGAGTTTTTCCTTAGCGAATGATACCATACTAACAACATAGGTACTGAATGAAATGATACCATACTAACAACATAGGTACTGGTATTCCTTTTTATGTTTGTCTTGATATTTCTGACCGAATTACAACATTACCAGTTGCTACTATTTTATACCGGAATAAGTTTAGTCAAAGACGGAGTTGTATTCACCCATATATTCGTTGTTTCTTTCAATTGCTGTATCGAGTCGATTATAATAGATTTTTTTTGTTCTTTATTGTGACAAACCGAACCAATACTATTAGAACAACTTTATTAGCAGTATAGAATGCTTTTTTATATCATAAGCAATGAGTGTCAGTGAAGAACAAAACTTATATTGTTCGAAAAACATCGATACCACGTCGATTTCAACCGAACATCAGTACTCCCGATATTTGTATGTTTTAAATCTTTATCAATATTCATTTTTAAAGTTTTTGATAAATAAAAACATATGTCAATATCATTTTGGACATATTATGAATTTATTTTTAGAGGTTTATTTTTTTATCGCTATACAAAGAGCCAATAACAGTAGCGACACCTTATTGAATCGAACTAATACGGAACACTTCTCGCCGCAACGCGCGAGGGAAGTCCACTAGTTAATATTATGTATGCTTTGTTACTTTAATTTAGGAATATAATAATAGTATAAAGAACGTGGTTTAGAAAAAAAAATTCGAAAGTACAGTAACTCAATTTAAATAGTATAACTTATTATACTATACTTTATGTAATATCAACATCATGTCTTTACTCCAATCATTTTATTCATGTCGAACTTCATAGACTGAGGGGAGTGGGGCGTCTCCCACCCCCAAGCCGCCCCAAGTCGCCTGGAACACCACCCCCTATGGCAACCACCATGGCGTCCCCCCTTTGCCCGTCCTCTTCTCGTCGCCACTTCTCTCACACAAATCAACTTTTGGCACAAAATTCCAAGAACTCCCCCCCTCCAAGACGCCCCAAGCCGCCCCAAACACCACGCCCCCTTTTTTGCTCAAAATCCTCTGATCCGACGTGGCGCCACGTGTCGCAAGACGCCCCCTCTAAAGGACGCCCCACTCCCTTCAGTCATAGTTTGTACGTTGTACATATGATATGACTCTTTTGTAGTTTTGTCTTCGATCAAGAGTTAATTTAGATTAAACTGTAAAAATGATCCCTGGTCACTTTAATTTAAAACTCAAATATTTTGAATCTAGTTTCGTTTGATTTCAATTTTATTTTTATTTTCATTCAAAATCAAAATCTGTTCAGTTTTTATCAATTAACATCTAGTTTTTTTTTTTTTTTTTTTTTGTCTTTTTCCTCTTTTTTAATGAAGGACAAAATTGTTTTTTAACGTTTTATTATAACAAATTAAACAATTTGACAATTTTGCCCTTCATTAAAAGGGAGAAAAAAACAAAAGAAGCTAGATGTTAACTGAAAAATCTGACCAGATTTTGTTTTTGTATGAAAATGTCAACAAAATTGAAACCACATGGACCAGATTCAAAAGGTTTGAGTTGTGGATTAAAGTGCTAAACGTGACCAAATCTCAGGGACCATTTTAACAGTTTACACCTTAATTTAAGCATGTTTGAAAACCTAGTGAGACTGACCTACCGGTTAAACTGAAACAATCGATTATGAGTAGTTTAATTACAAGCTAATAGACCAGATATAAGTTAATCAATGAAAACTGCTAACTTTTAATCATTTGTTAGTCGGCAACTGCCGTCGTTTAATTTAGTTATAAATAAACAATTTTTACTCAAAAACATACATAAAATATTAAAATCTTTATACTGTTATAAACAAGAGAGCAAACATAAGAAAAAGATTTCATTCATACGTATTTCATGTACATATATCATATATGGGTTGACTTATAATACAAAATATTTAAAAATAAGAAGGGTAAGAATCCATTAGAGAGTGACAAGTGTCCTAGAAGAAATTAAATGGAAAAGGTAATTTTGTCTACAAGAGGAAAGATAATATGCACATGCAAGTCACATGTTATTTCCCCCCAATTTTTAAACGTCCGTAACTTTTTTATACATCATTTGTTTTTAAAAAAATTATACCATAAAAGCGAGCGTTTTTTTTTCTTTAATATGAGTACCATATTGTTATATTTTTCAAAAAAAAATTCAAAAACCCAGTTGCATATTACACAATGGATATGATGTAAAACACAATGTAAAGTAGATCAAAAACATAATCAATGACAACAGATCAATACACAATGGACAACATACTAAAACACAATAACCATAACGTATAACACAATGGCGATAACATATAACACAATAAGTATCAGACTAAGGGGCTGTTTGTTTATCTCTTAATGAGGCTCTTAATGGTTCAGACATCTTACTGGTTCAGCACTTAATGGTTCAGACTGTTTGTTTCACGAGCAGATGTCTGAATGGTTCAGACATTTGCCTCTGAATGGTTAAGATTTATACAAAGTCTGAATGGTTAAGTCCTCTAATCTGAATTGGTCAGACATTTGCCTCTGAACGGTTAAGCATTATATAGGCTCTTAATGGTTCAGACCTCTTACTGGTTCAGCCTTAATGATTCAGACCTCTTACTGGTTCAGTACTTAATCATTCAGATATTGCCAAACAACCCCTAAATAAAAACACAATTGATGATAACAGATAAAAGACACAATTAATGACAGCAGATAAAAGACACAAATGAGAGCAGATGAAGACACAATGGAAAACAAACTAAAAAATAATACACAACAAACTAAAACACAATGAACAAAGATAATAAAAAAATTGAACAAATTATTAAAACACAATGGACAACATATTAAAACACAATGAATAATATATTAAACACAATAACCTGAACTAATAACACAATTTATAGAAAACCCAAATATAACACCATCTTCATTGTGACATATATTGTGTTATAGGTTCTTATAAAAACGCAATGGACAGAACCCAAATTAACATTGTGTTATAGGTTTTGATAATAACACAATGGACATGATGTAAAACACAATGTAAAGTAGATCAAAAACACAATCAATGACAACAAATAAAGACACAATGGACAACATACTAAAACACAATGACCATAACGTATAACACAATGGCGATAACATATAACACAATAAGTATCAGACTAAATAAAAACACAATTGATGACAACAGATAAAAGACACAATTAATGACAGCAGATAAAAAACACAATGGAGAGCAGATGAAGACACAATGGAAAACAAACAAAAAACACAATACACAACAAACTAAAACACAATGAACAAAGATAATAAAAAAAATTGAACAAATTATTAAAACACAATGGACAACATATTAAAACACAATGAATAACATATTAAACACAAGGACCTGAACTAATAACACAATTTATAGAAAACCCAAATATAACACCATCTTCCATGTGTCATATATTGTGTTATAGGTTCTTATAAAAACGCAATGGATAGAACCCAAATTAACATTGTGTTATAGGTTTTGATAATAACACAATGGACATGATGTAAAATACAATGTAAAGTAGATAAAAAACACAATCAATGGCAACAGATAAAGACACAATGGACAACATACTAAAACACAATGACCATAACGTATAACACAATGGCGATAACATATAACACAATAAGTATTAGACTAAATAAAAACACAATTGATGACAACAGATAAAAGACACAATTAATGACAGCAGATAAAAGACACAATGGAAAGCAGATGAAGACACAATGGAAAACAAACTAAAAACACAATACACAACAACCTAAAACACAATGACACAATGGACATGATGCAAAATACAATGTAAAGTAGATCAAAAACACAATCAATGGCAACAGATAAAGACACAATGGACAACATACTAAAACACAATGACCATAACGTATAACACAATGGCGATAACATATAACACAATAAGTATTAGACTAAATAAAAACACAATTGATGACAACAGATAAAAGACACAATTAATGACAGCAAATAAAAGACACAATGGAAAGCAGATGAAGACACAATGGAAAACAAACTAAAAACACAATACACAACAACCTAAAACACAATGAACAAAGATAATAAAAAAAAATTGAACAAATTATTAAAACACAATGGACAACATATTAAAACACAATGAATAACATATTAAACACAATGACCTGAACTAATAACACAATTTATAGAAAACCCAGATATAACACCATCTTCATTATGTCATATATTGTGTTATAGGTTCTTATAAAAACGCAATGGATATAACCCAAATTAACATTGTGTTATAGGTTTTGATAATAACACAATGAATAGAAACTCTACTAAACAAAACCCAGTTAAAAGACACAATGACCTGAACCTTTAACACAATGCAAAAAAACCCAGTAAAAATGAAATTTTTTATTTTATTTTATTTTTATATGATAATATGGTTCTCATATTAAAGATAAAAAAAACGCTCGTTATTTTGGTGAATTTTTTTTTAAATGTCGTATGAAAAAGTTATGGACGTTTTAAATCGATGGGGGAATTGGCATGTGCCTTGCATGTGGAGAGAGAAAATTCATAAATATAGGATTCCCTTTATGCCCTTTTATTATCTTCTTTTCCCTACAACTAATCTCAACCCTCCAAATCTAAGATCAATGGACTAGAATCCTTCTTACCCTTCTTATTTATTTTGTATTTGATCCTAACCCTATCATACATATAGATCAATACAACAACAACCCTAAAGCCCATTAACATTAGGTCAGGCTTGGCCTATGGGCCTGAATCTTTGCATTTATAACACCCCCCCCTCAGACATTTAGAAATACATATATACTGTTAACATTATACTGTAAGATTAAATATATTATGTTTAATATTTAATCTAGTAGCCATTATAATCATTTACATAATATAGATCAAATATATAATAACCTATTAAATAATTAGTTGGTAATTGTTGATGGACCATATTACCCTTATTAACTAATTAGGTTTCCTCTTGGGTGCTTATATAAGGAGAATTATGTAGAGGTTAAAAGGTTACACACTTAGGCATAACCTAATAAGCATAACATCAATTTCGACCTCCTCTCCATAACCGAACTCCCTTATTCGGTTTCATCATCACCATCATCAGTCAGCACCCTAAGGAGGAACCAGATCACACTGACAAACATGTCAAACTCGATGTCATCATCTTTGACTGGATTCTCCACTACACTGTCTGCTGTAACAGGTATGTTTTCATGTTTTCCATTATGTTTAGAACAGAACTGATCCAACATGTGGTATCAGAGCATATGTTGATTAGTCAGCTCTGTTTTCGTATCCATTATTCTGGGATTGAAATCTGGAAAACGGAATTTTTTGATAACTTAATAAACCTGACAGCCGGTTTCGAGTCATAAAGATCCACTCGAGATCACTGTTTTCGGATATATGTTCACTCGAAATCAACTGTGTTATGTTTATGACCGAGATCTGTTTAAAAAACTATTAAAATTCAGGTTTCGGGTTCCAGAATTAAGTTTCAATTTTTTAGGGTTCATCACATGCTCTTAGGAAAATTTGAAATTCCTTTATGTTTTGGAATATGATTCGGATTATTGAGTGTTTTTCCTGTTTTGATCTGATTTTGTCCTCTAAAGATTTTCGAAAACTGTTATTAGGTAAACAGATTATAATTTTTTGAAATATTTGATAAGATTAGATCAGCACTAAAATAGGAAATTACATCTCAAAATCCCTAAGAATTCGAATTTTCAGTTATGTTTTCACATTAACAGCTGTAACAGAAGTTTCGAGATCAATTTTAATGACCCGAGGCCAAGATCTCGACTCGAGACCACAAGATCTCGACTCGAAATCATAAGTGTTCTCAAATCTTTATAACTCGAGACAACGATTTCGACTCGAGACCACTAAGGTTTCGACTAAAGACTTCAATCTTCACAACTCGAGACCATGGTTGCGACTCGAGACCTCATCAAGGAGTCGAGATCTCATAAAACACAGCAGTCGAGACCATGATTACGACTCGAGACACTGAGGTTGCGACTCGAGACCTTAATGAGTCAAGACCTCATAATGTTGCAAGATGAGTCGAGACTTGACTCGAGATCTCACTCGAGAGCTCATAACTGAGTCGAGATCTCACTCGAAACCTCATTATTTTAGGCTGTTTAATGTGAACTGAGTCGAGATCTCACTCGAGACCTCATAACAGGTGGTTTGCTATTAAATAATTGGTTTTTGTAATTACTTAGTTAATTAATTAGAATCAGATAATGCTTTATAAACCCAAAATGGCTTAACTTGAATGAGCTTTTGTTGTATCATTTCTGGCCAAAGCTGATTTGATACATCTACTTATCATTCAAGTATTACGAAAGCTATGTTAAGTGTGCATCATAAACATGAATGTCTTAATATCTGGCCAAAGCTGATTTAATTCCTTCATAGATGGCATACTTAACAAGTGCATAACTAAAGTGATCGTCTCAATTTCTGGCCAAAGCTGATTTGTTAGAATCACTTTGCACACATGATTAAATGGTTACACTTCTGGCCAAAGCTGATTTGTCTTCGTTTAAGTAGAATTTTAACTAAGTCTATTATTTTGATGTTAGTAATAGACAATATCACAGCTTCATAACATAAAATGGTCATTATTTATGCCTGCCTTAGTTTAACGTGCCCTTAGATCACATTAAGAATTCTTCTTTAGTATCATAACTTGCTCATCTTATTTCCACTATCATCGCCCAATTGCGGGATTCCACCTTTGACCGATGATAACTTTGCTGCATGGAAGGATGCTCTCATGCTTACACTTGAATTGCTGGACTTTGACTATGCTCTAAGAGAGAATAAGCCAGCGGACCTTACTCCACAAAGTACTGCTGCTGAGCAGTTGACTCATGAAAAGTGGACTAGGTGTAACCGCATGTCTCTCATGTTCATGAAGCAGTCCATAAGCAATGCAATCAGGGGAGCCATTCCTGATTCTGAAGATGCTAAAACCTACTTGGCTTCTGTGGAGGCGCAATTCAAGGGGACGTCTAAAGCACACGCTAGTACCCTTATCCTCAAGCTGGTGACAACTAAGTATGATGGGAGGAGCGGCATTCGCGAGCACATCATGATGATGAATGACATGGCCAATAAGCTGAAGAGGTTGGAAATGGAAATCAGTGATGGTTTCCTCGTTCATTTCATCATTACTTCGCTTCCTTCGTCCTTTGAAGCATTCAAGATCAATTACAACACTCAGAAGGACAAATGGACGATGAGTGATATGGTCGCCATGTGCGTACAGGAGGAAGAGCGTATGTGGATGGATCGCACTACCGATGTTGCTAACTTCACCACCTCCAACTCTAAGAAAAGGAAGAACAAACATCAGAGGAAGGATGCTTCTAAAGTCCAAAGGCCAAATCCTAATACAAGTGCACCTTCCAGCTCTAAGAACTCCTTAGGCAGAATCCACTGCAAGTTCTGTAAAAAGGCAGGACACATGCAGAAGGAATGCCCTGACTTTAAGGAGTGGCTGGCTAAGAAAGGTAACGATTATTTTATGATACTTGAGTCCTATAATTTAAGTGTTCCTGCTAATTCTTGGTGGTTTGATTCTGGTTCTATGGTTCATGTTACCAATTCAACTCAGGGATTCCTTACAATCCGGAAGCTGGAAAGAAACCAAAGAATGCTTAAGGTTGGGGATGACCGAGAATTAGAAGTGAAGGCCATTGGAACATTACAATTATTTATGAAAACTGGTTTATGTATTAAACTTTATGATACCTTATACGTTCCTGAGGTAACTCGGAACCTTGTATCAGGACCAAATTAGACATGGACGGTTTTATTGTTTCCCATGGTCATCGCAAACTCTCTATCATCTATGATTCTGTTCTTTATAGTGCTGGTATTCTGGATGGTGGTCTCTATAGATTAGAACTAGATGATAATTTTTCCAAATCTTTGTTGTCATATAACATTAATGAATCACTCACAAAGATGAAAGATGAAAGAGAAACGAGACTTAGAGACTTCATCCATGTTGTGGCATCAACGTTTAGGCCACATCTCAAAAGAACGATTAAATCGTCTCGTAAAGGATGAAGTCTTACCTCCTCTCGATTTCTCTGATTTTGGAACATGTGTCAAATGTCTTAAAGGTAAAATGACATTAGCGAATAAGAAAGGTGCCACTAGGAGCTCTAATTTATTAGAACTCATTCACACTGACATTAGTGGTTCCTACCAAATCGCTGACATAACAGGACATACTTCATTTATCACCTTCATTGATGATTATTCTCGTTACATGTACTTGTATCTTATTAAGGAAAAGTCTGAATCTCTTACAACTTTTAAAGATTATAAGGTTGAAGTTGAAAAGTAATTAGATCGTCAGATTAAAGTTGTGAGATCAGATAGAGGCGGTGAATATTATGGAAGACATACTGATGTGGGTTAAGCTCCTGGTCCATTTTATGAGTTTTGTAAGGGCCAGGGGATTGTGAACCAATACACCATGCCTGGTACACCTCAGCAGAACGGTGTCGCTGAAAGAAGAAACCGTACCCTTATGAACATGGTGCGCAGTATGTTAGCCAACACTAATTTACCATTATTCCTCTGGACTGAAGCGCTAAAAGCAACTGTTCATATACTCAATAGAGTTCCTTCTAAGTCTGTCCCTAAAACTCCTTATGAACTTTGGACAGGAAGGAAACCGAGTCTTAAATATATGAAAGTATGGGACTGCATTGCTGAAGCAAAACTTTACAATCCTTTCCTTAGTAAACTTGACCCTAAAATAGTTACCTGTTTCTTTATCGGGTATCCTGATAATTTAAAGGGTTATCGTTTCTACTATCCTTCTCATGTCACCCGTATTGTTGAAACCAAGCGTGCTGCGTTCCTGGAGGATTTCGAGGTCAGTGGGAGTAGTACCAACCCTTACGAAGAATTGCAAGAAGTACAAGACGCGGGGGAGAGACTCGTCACTTACCATTACTCCGATTACTCCTCTTGTACCCAATGCAACTACTGTACCTGAAGCTACTGCACCAACTCCAAATTTACCTCTACAATCAGAACCCATTATACCTCATGACGAAGGCACATAAAACACTCAAAACCAAGACAACGTTGAACCCGATAATCCACTTAGGAGGTCATCTAGGAAAAGAAGTCCTACTAATTGGGATGATTATGTTACCTACCCGACTGAAATGAATCCCGGAAAGCTCAATGATCATATCTCTTACAATGAAGCCATTAGCAGTGATCGGTCTTCGGAATGGAATAAAGCAATGATTAATGAGCTTGAATCCATGAAGAAAATGACGTTTGGGATTTGGTAGAATTACCCAACAGAGTCAAACCGATAGGATGTAAATGGGTGTTCAAAACAAAACTGGATCCGAATGGGAACGTTGAACGCTACAAAGCGAGATTGGTTGCAAAGGGCTACACTCAGAAATAGGGAATTGATTATCAAGAGACGTTTTCACCTGTCTCTCGTAAAGATTCATTAAGGATCGTCATGGCCCTAGTAGCTCATTTTGATTTAGAGCTGCATCAGATGGAAGTTAAAACCGCTTTCCTTAATGGAGACTTGGACGAAGATGTTTACATGAAACAACCTGAAGGCTTTAAACCTAAAGGTCAGGAGCATCTAGTCTGTAAGTAGAAGAAATCCATTTACGGGTTAAAACAAGCATCACGTCAATGGTACATAAAGTTTGATGAAGTCATGAAGAAACAAGGTTTTATGAAGAATCAAGTGGATCAATGCACCTACCTCAAGATGAGTGGGAGCAACTTTACTATACTTGTCCTTTACATAGATGATATTCTATTGGCAAGTAATAGTTTAGACATGTTGCATGAGTCGAAGCGGTTACTCTCGCATAACTTCGACATGAAGGATCTCAAAGACGCTTCTTACGTCATTGACATCGAAATTCACCGAGATAGACACAAAGGGATCTTAGGATTGTCTCAGAAGGCTTACATAGATCGTGTCCTTACACGTTACAACATGCAACAGTGCAAACCCTCCGTCGCTCTAGTAGTTAAGGGAGATGTTTTCGGTTCATCCTAGTGTTCGACAACAGAGGTTGAGAAGGAGAAAATGAGCCAGATACCTTATGCGTCAGTAGTCGGGAGCCTGATATATGCTCAAGTCTGTACTCACCCAGATATCACTTATATTGCTGGAATGCTAGGCCGTTATCAGACTAATCCTGGCCTAGATCACTGGAAAGCAGCTAAGAAGGTACTTCGATATCTGCAAGGGATGAAAGACTATAAACTGACTTATAGAAGAAATGATCATTTAGAAGTGGTGGGCTATTCTGATTCTGACTTTGCCAAATGCAAAGATGACAAGAAATCCACTTCGAGCTATATCTTTATGTTAGTAGGCGGCCCTATCTCTTGGAAGAGTCATAAACAACAGTTGACCACAACTTCCACAATGATGGCAGAGTACATTGTTGTTTATAACGCAACCTGTCATGGAATGTTGCTTAGAAATCTGATCACTGGACTCAAAGTCGTTAATTCCATTTCTAGACCATTGAAGCTTTACTGTGATAATTCAGCTGCCGTTAGTTTCTCGAATAGTAACAGTTCGACTGGAGCTGGTTTATATCTCGATACAAAATATCTGTTCGTACGTGAACGAGTTGAGGAAAATAATCTTTGTATTGAGTATATTAGTACTAAAGATATGCTTGTGGATCCGATGACTAAAGGTCTCCCTCCTAAGGTTTACGAAGAACATGTTCGGAATATGGGATTTAGTAAAGACCTTATTTAAGCATATTGTACTAGCTTATGTTTTATGATTAATGAAATTTCCTCAGTTTGATTTTGTATGTCTCTTAGAATATGTTCAACCGGGATAATGGCATATAGACAAATAAATTTACAAATCAAACAAAGGGCTTATGCGTATTTTGATCATGACGATTAGGTTTTAAATTAAGGCTATAGTATGATTAATGGGGGTCCTGAGTCGCATAATGATTCAACGGCTGTATTTCTCTGCTATAGTACTTGTTTAAGGCTAAAATGAGTGTTAACTCCTGATCAGGCTTATCTAATACTCATAGTAAATGATTACTCGGCTAAGTGGGAGAATGTAAGATTAAATATATTATGTTTAATATTTAATCTAGTAGCCATTATAATCATTTACATAATATAGATCAAAATATATAATAACCTATTAAATAATTAGTTGGTAATTGTTGATGGACCATATTACCCTTATTAACTAATTAGGTTTCCTCTTGGGTGCTTATATAAGGAGAATTATGTAGAGGTTAAAAGGTTACACACTTAGGCATAACCTAATAAGCATAACATCAATTTCGACCTCCTCTCCATAACCGAACTCCCTTATTCGGTTTCATCATCACCATCATCAGTCAGCACCCTAAGGAGGAACCAGATCACACTTACAAACATGTCAAACTCGATGTCATCATCTCTGACTGGATTCTCCACTGCACTGTCTGCTGTAACAGGTATGTTTTCATGTTTTCCATTATGATTAAACAGAACTGATCCAACATATACTACTAGATAATGTTTACACGATTCTTCAGGACCGATGTTAACTGATATTGCAGGACCAGTTATGTTGCCTCATTAAAACCTTACTAAGAAAAACCCAGTGGGACAAAACTTAGTCAAGGAAAAAGAGTACATACACTGTGTATATTATGGGTACATTACTCCCCCTCAATTTTACTTGTATATCTTGATGATGTTGAATCCAATCTTCTGTGAAAATTGCTTGACTTGATATTTGGCGTAGTCTTCTTTGATTTGAGTGTTGTTGTCTACATTGTCTTCATACAGTATAGCTTGAGCTTCTCTTGATCAACTCTAATCTACATACTTCTTAAATATGCTGAAATCTTCGACCTTCATAACTTGTATCTGGATTGAGATCGAACTCTATGTGAGCCTAATATATATCAATCATAACCCAGGACGCCATATTGTTCTTGTGGAACTATCCCGCGTCTCAAGTTTGTAAATATGTCAAACAATTATTTAATGCGCTTTATAATTCTGCCTCGTTAAAAACCATGCCAGGAAAACCCAATGGGACAAAACCGTAGCTAAGGGAAAAGAGTGCACTACGCATTATACATAATTAACAACATGATTTATGATGATGTTAAATTAGTATTTCGGGACCTATAAGATAAACTGATACTACTGGATCAGTTATATTTTCTCGTTAAAAACCAATACATCTAGCAAGAACGTAATATCAGATGTCGTCTTGTTTGCAAGATACGTCAATGCTCTGATCGCAATTAAGTTTGGTACTTCTTGACTAAGTAGTTCAACATCCTTTTCTTGGGGTTGATAAGAATATTTTTTCTATGTCAAGCGATCAGACAAACGTTCATGTACTCAACGAATGAGTTTTTTCTATATAACATCTTCTAGATGTAGTCAGATTGATGAGCAAAAATAGTATATATATACTCGAACTACAGGTCGAGAATAACTACACTTTGTAAAGGTCATTCAAAATTTTCCTCTTTAGTTTGAGAGTTCCCTCACGATGATTTTACATTATCATTGTAAGAGTGAAATCTTGTTAAATAGATGTAGCTCATTTTATCAAAATTATACCTCTCTTTTCAGAGTATAGTCGACTGTACCACATACGAGTAGTTTCCTTTAAGATTCATATATCTAACATATATGGGGTTATTGTTTCATAATGCTTTGAGCATTTTTAATCCTTCAGGGGTTTTCATACAGATGTCATTTGCAATTGTCTCGTACATGTATACGGTGATGACAACCATAAGTTGTTTTATCTAAAGTCATTCTGAGATTGCGAGGCCTCTTAAACATCTAAAGATTATCGCATCCACTACAGGGGTATACGTTTCCTCGTAATCAACTGCTGGGATTTGGGAAAAATCTTTATGTTAAAATGCGTGCCTTACATCGCAAAAACTCATTATTTACGTTTCCTTTTATTTAAAGATACCCATTTATAACCTACTGGTTTGACGTCTATGGGTGTTCGAACTGTTGGTTCGAAAACGTTTAGTTTGTCGAGCAAATTTAGTTCAACCTTAAGTCATGTAGCCATTTTGGCTATTTGTGTGCGTACACTCTTGCACACTTTCTATATGCGTAATCTTTTTTTTTCATCGATTACATCTATTGCTATAGCATAATCAAATATATCATTTTACACGTGTTTCATTATGGTTCCATATTGTACTTATTTTGTACATAATTCATCGCGATCTCATATTTGTTTGGTACTAGAGTTTCTTTTAGAACTCCATTAGCCTATTTTGGGGTTTTGACAACAACCTTCTTTAAGGTTTAGTATGCAACCACTTCTGGGGTTTTGTATGCAACCACTTATGGTGTTTTATGTGCCACCTCTTTTGGGGTTACACCAACTGAGTTACTCTGCTCTTTTTGTGTTTATGGGTTTTATCTTTTTGGAACCGATTTATATCTCACAATTTATTAATATGATAATCATTTTGTGAGTACTTCCATTCGAGCAGATAAGTTTAAGCTGGTGTATGTGACTTTGTCACCTTATTTGTGTTAGTGAATGCATCTTGTATTTCATTTGTTATTATTTGCAAATACACGCTCTTTCTTTTGGACTTTAGATTTGCATTGACCACTTCAGGGGTCGATATATAATATGATACATTTTTTTATATGTTACCAGTCTTTCATTTTCTTGTCCCCCCTAAGACTAGGAATACGATGTACATATCCCATTTTATATGTTATGGTGGTGCTATTGGTACATAGGCTGCACAACAAAATATATAAAAAATGGAAACTTGGTTCTCTTTAGGAGACCAGTTGTAATGGGGAGTATTTGTGATAAGCAGTTGGTTTTGAATTGATATAATCAATTGACGAATTCCGTCTCGACTACGTATGCCTCTCACTATATTTCACATTGTGCCCAACAATGGTCCCTACAACTGGGTTGTCAAAGAACAGTGTTAAACCATGTCATAAAACAACGTTCCATAGTGTTGGGCATATGCTACATACGGGTAGCTAAAAACTCACATGTAACCATGTATGAATGCCACAATCCACACAACTGTACATTTCAATGGTCCCATATAAAAGGGATTGTTTGTAGGAGTTTATTGTTTGGAAGGGCATAAAAAATTATTTGCCACAAAAAAAAAAAAAACAAAAAACTAACTAGACATATGATAAGGCATTTTGGGAGCAATGTTTTTAGATTACTTAGAGGTGCTAAGGTCCGGTTAGCATGTTTGATTGTTTAGCATATCATGATGCTATCTTGATGACCTATTTGGTCATGCCATGTGGTGAACGTATAAATATTCTAGTAACTTCTGGTTACTCACCATATTTGATTTAGTGGAATATTGTCGAAAATTCGTATCATTTCTAGTAACTTCTAATATAGTCTCCTGGCCATATTTGCTATATGATATATTTTAGATATTTAGTACATTTTCTTTTACGCCATTCGAAGGTGATGACTTTTCATTGAAACATAGTGAAAACTTAATAACTTTCTTCGGTATATATTAGAATATGATGCATTATGAATTACAAAATTCGATATCAGTGGATAAACTATCGATGCTCTTCTGGAGCATTTAATATGCTATTAACACGTGAAATATTATCAATAGCGTCTCTACCAAGACAACTAAAAATTATATTACTTATGTTTGTGACAGTGTTAGTTGTAATGTGTATCAGATATTTGCCACCTCAATTTGTGATCGCTCTACTGGAGCTTCTAGATTTGCATTCACGTGAGTATGATAAGGTCTTTGTGTATCACTGGTTGGTCAATACACATTTGAAGCGAAGTGAATGTTTGTATTTCCCCTTCTCGCAATTGCCTCTTAGTAAGAGACTCATATTATGTTCGTTTGGGCCATAGATGTCAGTTTTTTTTCATGATCATCCACACGTAAGGCCTATACTGCGGCCGATAATCCTTTGCTCCTCTGGTGACATTAACAAATTATAACATTTACAGCCGAGCGTTTTGTGAAATCACATTCTCGGTATTGCTGCATCAAGAGCATGTCGAGAAGATTTATAGCAAGCTTTTCAAAGGATGACTAACTTCTGGTGGTCAAACATGTCGATCGGGTATCTTCACACGTCTAGAATACGTCATGGAGGAGAAATATTATAGTTTTAGCCTTTGTTTAGAGGGAAAACATGTACTATTCATAAGGTTTTCCATCACTAGGCTATATGTTAGCCAAAAATGCCAAGTGCGATGAACTAAAGTTTGGGTTGAGCTTGAAAATCATTATTAAAACAAACGGGACTTTGTATACATTTGGGAGAACTTAGGGTTCTCAACATTGATTTAGGATTCATGTGAAATTCAGTATAAATGAGCATCAACACTAACTCAAATGAATTATCATCTATCAATTTAAGTAACTAACATCAGAGTAGTTTACTTAAGCTAAAGTCCACTAATTATTTTCATAGCTATTTTCATCATTTTCATGTGAGGGCACATTTCTAATGACTAAATCAATGTCTATTAATATTTGTTTAGCACGAACAAGCAATTAGAAGAATAACCATACAATTAATTATGTTGACTATGCATAGCATTGTAACAAGCTGAAATATTAAATCATTAAAGCATAACAATGTTTATTTCAGCGTAGTTGTTTGGTAACCAGCTACCAATGAAATTTGTATTAATTTGTTTAGCACATTTAACTTGTCAAAAGGCAATACATATAACATATATGCTATCTAAAACAATGAGACCAACAGAAGTATTGCTAAACAAATGAAATCTGTAATATCTACCCATAAGCAAGTTATATGCATGTTAATTATTCACAATTTATATGCATATCAATTACATATATAAATCACACACAATCCTAGGACATTATACGTATACATATATGTGTGTGTGAGTGTTAAAGAGATTAAGCTCATATTAATTTGCTTGTCATGTCTAGAAAAAAAAAACAATTGAATTTTTGAGGATTGAAGAAAGTGTTGGTAATTTTAGTGATTATCAACATTTGTAGTGGTATTGGATTAACTCGTTGAATAAGTATTCTCGTTATATATTAACCAAGTTAGGTGACGCAGGAATGACGGACTTGGTTGTTACAACGAGCTGGTGTGTTATCGGTTTTGGGTCAACTACCTTTATTAAATGGATTAATTAATTAATTAATTAATTAATTGTGTATAGTTACATTGTTTTATGAAATTAACTTATTAATAAAGGTGTCATTTATTTGCCAGTAAAGTGCATATTAAATGGGTTAATTAATTAATTGTGTATAGTTACATTGTTTTATGAAATTAACTTATTAATAAAGGTGAAATTAACTTATTCAATTCCCCATGTTAATGCATGACTCATGTAATGAAAAAAAAAATATAATGTATTAAGTTTAAAGTAATAGTCTCAGTTGCTAAAAAGTTGCGCCAACGGTTATCTGATTTTTTTTCATTATAATCAGGGAAAATTAAGGAAAAACCATTCGAAGGAAAATCAAGAAAAGACGAAAAATTTGCCGGCTGTTACGGTTACAGGCCACTCCATTTTCTTGAGCCCTCATGAACAACCGACCGTGTTACCATAAAAAAAAATTTCGATGTTGCAACACATGATCGAATTCACAATGGAAGGTAACATACCAAATGATTGAGTAGGTTTTAATCGAGATCTATAATAGATCTCCGACCACCATTTAAATTTACTGTCAGAAACCCAGCATTATATTTTAATTTAAAACTTAGTTACTACCTAGCTTGTGCTATGATTAGAATATATATTATTAAAAGGGAATTAGTTGTTACCTGGTTGCCGACTAAAAAGGAAAACGGAAGAATTCGGTGTCTATCACTGTGGGCACATGCCATAGTTTCTGGAGATTGTGAGTTATGACTGCAAGTAGCCATAACAACCATCACCTATCCTAGTAACTCTCCTTCGGTTTTTATCTACGGTGCTCGCTTGATTTTTTCACAATGCTAGCAATAACCAAAAAGGATCTTCGAAAGATTGTCAAGGATCTCCCATGATAATTTTGTGAAAAAGAATGCGATTAAAAAAAATTGATGTAAGAAAGCAATCATGCTGATAACGTGTTATAAACAAGAGAGCAAACATAAGAAAAAGATTTCATTCATACGTATTTCATGTACATATATCATATATATAGATCAATACAACAACAACCCTAAAGCCCATTAACATTAGGTCAGGCTTGGCCTATGGGCCTGAATGTTTGCATTCATAACATATACTTCTTTTTTCAAGAAAACTATATATGTTTTTTGTAGCTTGAGATGGGAAGTGCAGTGGAGACACTATGTGGGCAAGCATATGGAGCTCATCAATATGAAATGCTTGGTGTTTATCTTCAAAGATCAACCATTCTTTTAATGGCCACAACCATTCCTCTTATGTTTCTCTACATCTTTTCCAAACCACTATTACTTTTGATCAGTCAATCGCCAGAAATCGCAAGCGCGGCTTCACTTTTCATCGATGGCCTCATTCCACAAATCTTCGCCTATGCTGCCAACTTCCCTATACAAAAGATCCTTCAAGCTCAAGGCATTGTGAAGCCGAGCGCCTACATTGCGGCTGTGATGCTTGTGGTCCATGTTGTGTTGACGTGGCTCGCGTTGTACGTGTGGGGTTAGGTCCTATTTGGTGGCTCACTCGTGTTGAGTTTGTCATGGTGGCTAACTGTGGTGGCACAGTTTGTGTATATAATGAAGAGTGACGGGACTAAGGAGACATGGGTCGGGTTTAGCATGCAAGCATTTTCAGGACTTTGGCCTTTTTTGAAATTATCATCTGCTTCTGCTGTTATGCTATGTTTGGAAACATGGTAATATACATGTTAGGGTTTAGTGTAATTATATTATATTTATCATGATTAGGAGATATGACTTGAATAGTTTTTCTTAGTAACTATTTAATACATAATATCTTACGCGGTTTAAATTATTTGTTATATATAGGTACTTTCAAATACTTATTTTGATTGTGGGTTTGCTCGAAAATCCTGAAATAGCTCGGATGGGTGTTGATGATATCAATCGGATCGGTGGATGGTCGGGTCTGGTCGGCGGTATGACCATGCAGACGCTTATTTTACTATGAGTTACTTTTCGAACAGATTGGAACAAAGAGGTATATTTTGTAAAAAAATACACTGAATTTATGAGATTTTTTATACTGGTTTGTGTGATAATATATATATATATATATAAATATATATATAGGGTGGGGTTCTAGAGTGAACACTAGTGTATTTGCGAACTGAGTGAACAAACCTTGGCCATTGATCTACACACGTGTATGGCCAGGATCTCATCATCAAATCGTAACATACACTAGTGTATTTCAACATCAAATCTTGGCCAATGATCTACACACGTGTATGGCCAGGATTAGTTCACTCAGTTCGCAAGCTACACTAGTGTTCATTCTTGAACCGAATCCTATATATATATATATATATATATATATATATATATATTATAGCCGAAACACCAATAAAAACGTATCGAAACTCTAATGAAGTCTATAAAGTAAATATAAACGGATATATTATTTTATCTCGACACTTTTATAACTTCCAACGCTCTAATTCTTTTCTTATGCGAGAACGAGACTCGTGTTCTTCAAGAACTGAAAGGTTACCTCGGTGTCCCATCCTTCAACTCTTCAACTCTCCACGAGACATGGAATGCGTTGCGAAACTGTGAGCATACTTGACCCTTTTTTACGCTTTATGCGCTTTTGGGTGTAACATGTATTAATTAACAAATCCACTTTGTACAATCAAACATACGCAATTGTGCATTCCAACGAACACGCTACTCGTTATACTTAGGAGGTTTATGCATGATAGCTTCAACTTGTATTTCCATGCCATTTGTTGTGTTTAGATTATTTATACATGTCAATTTTTAATTTGTGTATCCATGCTATTCATTATGTTTAGATTGTCTATGTATGCTAGTTAGGACGTGAATACAAGTTGCCATGTTGGATTAAAACAAACTTTCGTACTTATACTTTTATTCAAACTTGTATGTTCGCCAATACTTTTGTATTGATCTATGCTTTTAATACATGTTGCATGATTGATGATGAAAGGAACCTGGTAGGAATGCCTAGAAACGCACTTAAACTTTAATACTTGCTGTATCGTACCTTGTTTTCAAACATGTTGTATTTTGTTTCCAAACTTTGTATTAAACCGTTATTAATGAAATGAAATTTTATTTCTTTTAATACTCGACGTAAATTCGAATTTGTTATATTCTAGTTCAAGCAATGTAAAAAGTAATTTATTAAATACTTGACACAAATAGTGTTATGAAGCCTCTTGCAATCTAGTTTTCGTCTCACTCCGATGTTTCTGCCATCGGTTAGGGTGTGACAGATTGGTATCAGAGCCATAACTATAGAGAATTAGGTAGAATTGCCATGTTCGATCTAGTCTATAGTCTAAGTACCAAAACTTGACCATTCCTGATTCTTGCTTAATATGAAATTATCCCTATTTGCTTCTACCTCTTCATTTTGTCTAAATCTACAATGTGCCTTTTCTAAGACATTTTACGCAATAAATAGCTTGAAGACACTCATATTCCACAATCGAACTAACTCATCAAAGTAGGGGTGATTCCTGCCTTTGGTGACGAATTTCAATCCACCTTACATGTTATTTTCCACGAAATTTCACCATCAAGTCAGGAGTGATATCCATATCTTGATGCGAATTTTCCATTTCATATTCTAGTGGATCCTTATTGACGACTCAAGATTTTATCTTGTTCATTTAATAAACCACATTTTGGGGACGAATTTGTCAAGCTAGGATTGATATCCACACCTTGATGACTGGTCCCACTCTTCGATTTTCAATCTCGCCAAAGTTTCGTATCTTCCATCAAATCAGGGACGTGTATTAACTGGAAGGGTAAAATACCGTTAATCGCCTGACGACGAGAGTATTATACCTATTAGGCCAAAGCATATCTCCCTAATTCGAAAGGACTTACGATTCACTTTGGAATAGTCGAAGTTTCTTAACCAGAAACGCTCCAATTGAAGTCAAAGGGTAACCTGTCACTCCTTGCTCAACTCCTGTTTTGACTTCTTTGACTTGTAGATAGTCTTTTTATGCTTTTACGTTAGTTGTATTATGTGGAGTACTTGTTAATAGTCGAGTTTAACCGATGTTTATCGCATGTTTTATCGCTTTATCGCAATCGCACTCGCAACTCGACTTACGCGTTCTGGTTATTGTTCGTATGTGTGTGTGTGCCTTTTATGTGTTACTTGTGCATGTTTATTTATGTTTATGTGGTGGTGATTAATCGAAACGCAATCCCAACTCAATCGTAATCGAATCGCAAACGCTAAACGCAAGTTGATTAGATGATTGTATGTTAGATATAACAGTTGGGATTAAAAGTAATTTAAAAAGGAAAAATCTATCGCATCGCAACGCTCGACACGCGAATCGAAACTGCCAAACTCGTCGCGTCGAACACTCCAATCGAGTGGCCAACCGACCGAGTTGCCACTCGATCGATCCGCCGCCCGATTGGGCTGCCACCCGATCGACCAGCCACCCGATCGGGCTGCCACCCGATCGACCAGCCACTTCTCCCCTTTCCATTTATGGAAACCCTATAAATACCTCTCATATGTCAACATCACTTGATGTTGACAGCTCTCACTCGACCAGCTCGCTCCAGCGTACTTTTCTTCCGATTTCTTGCGATTCTTGTAAGTTTTCAACCTAAATCTTGTACTTTCTTGATCTACACGCACTCCTACGCCTTTCTATCTTTTGAATCTTAACTTTTAACCATCAAATCACTAGATTTGAGGTGTTCTAGGATGATATCATCATGGTGTTCATAAGAACTTCATGTTTTGGCTTCAATCCACCAAGAACAACTTAGATCTGAACAATTTCCACATAAATAAACAAAGATCTTGCATAGATCTGAACATATTCATGGTGAAAAGGATTGAAAGATGGTTTTCCAACTTTCTTTCAACTCTTTTACACTCATTGCACTCAAAACCGATAGAATCGGAGCTTGTTCTAATCTTCTACGCCTTCTTGTTGATGTGTTGGTTCAAGATCTGGATTCTATCCATGAGGTTACCGATTACGGGTTAAACATGAAACACCGTCTCGAACAGTTAACTGGTCAGACTAGGGTGGTTCCTATCTGATCGGGTCACTAAGCCTTGACGAGATTTCTGTTGTTTGACACGTTATCAAACAGTCTCGAGAAAACGCAAAACTATCAAAACAGCCAAGTGTGAAGACGATCAGGTCATCTGGGACGGATTGCCGTCCGATCGGATTGCCACCCGACCGGACAGCCACCCGATCGGCTTGCACCTTGGTCCCACACTTAAACTATTATTTCACCTTTCAAGGTTTGGAACGTCGAACAGATTGCCTGTCCGATCGGGTTGCCACCCGATCGAGCGACCATCTGACCATGTGATGTTTTGAACTTCAACACTTAAACAATTTTCAACCTGTTCAATGCATACGGATTACCACCTGATCGGATAGCCAACCGATCGAGTGACCGTCCTGCGGTGAACTTGTTCTCAACCTGAGAAGCCTCGCCAATCGGATTGCCATCCGATCGAGCAGCAGCTCGATCGACCGACCTGAATGGTAGAGATACTTCTCTGTTTTAAAAATGCTACAACAAAAAACTTCAAAAGTCAAACCATCATACACAAACACATCCATCCCAAACGAGATGACAATCCAATCGAGTGGCCACCCGATCGGGTGACCACCCGAACGGATTGTCATCCGATCGACCGGCCACCCGATCGGATTGCCACCCGATCGGATTACCGTCCGATCCTTGGTTCACTTTGTATCGTTTTACGTGCCGCTTATCGTTTATGCTATCGTTCTGATCAGGCAAACCCGCTCTAAGCGCTCCCTTCAATTCATCATCGCTGTGAGTATACTCGAACCCCTTTTTGCTTTACGCACTTTTGGGTGTTACATACGTTACTTATTCTAAATCACATCCAACACACTACGCTATACTTTAACGCTAACGGTTACCGCATGTTATACGTGACTTAATGAATGCTTATTTGTTAAGTTTACACATGGATTGCTATCTACCTGCCTTAGCAACGATAGTACTATAGTTTGGACTCAGGACCTATTCACTCAGGGGTTGTTAAGGACAATTAATTACATGGCTCACAGTGGTGAGTGTGTATTACGAACTGCCTTGGGCAGTCAACCCGCAGTCATTGGTATCGATAGGTTCATGTCGATAACTAACGTGCTTCATTTCACACTGTGTACGTGCTGGTTATGCATAAACGTTTTCGAACTCTATTATATCTATTAAACTTGTATGCTCACCTTTCCACTATGTGTATTGACTTTTACTTTAACGTATGTGGCAGGTTCTTAAGATGTTTATATGCTTGGCTTGCTGTGAAATCGAGGCTAGGAAAGGTCTAGAAACGAATAAACAAATGCCTGTAATTGAAATCTGAGTTGTCGGAACAGAACAATTTGTCTTGACTTTGTATGTAATAATTTTGTTACTTTTTATGTCATGGTATGGGACGTGATGCTTTAAATAATTGGTAATCGTAGTTATTATGGAAACTTCTGGACAATCTGTTTCGCTCAGTGCCACATCCTGATGTTTCCGCCATCAGTTGGGGTGTGACAGATTGGTATCAGAGCCATAACTGTAGGGAATTAGGCAAGACTCGACCTAGTCCGGGTCGATGTCTTAGAAACGACCTAGTCTATAGTTAGATACCAACAGACCGACTTGTACATACCCTTTAAAGGTTATGTACGAGCTTGCTTGCTATTTTTCGCTATTCTCGCCTACGCTACACTACCATTGCACGCTAATTTTTGAAAATGAACGAGCGATCAGGTCGAGATTAGGTGTGAAAATCGCAAACTCTCGATTAAATTGCTTGTTCAACCCGCATTTTTATCTATAAACAGGAGAATTTGCGTTGAATCAGGTGTGAAATCCATACTTTGACGCATAATTCTTTCTTATTTTATTAAAATAGGAACAAGGTTGTTAATACAGGGGTGAAACCCGAACCTTGACGACTTGTTCCGATCTCTATTTTGTTTTACAAAACTCTCACCAAAGTCTCGATAAATTCCAAGGACTCGAGTGCTTGAATAGCCGAAGGGATGGGTGCCATTCATCGCATGTCGGTGATAGAGCACAGTCTATTAGGTCAACAAGGACTTTTGGTACATCCTTGTGAATAGTCGAACCACTTTGGACTTTTAGTGGTTTATTCGCTTTTCGCTCTTCGCTTTAATCGACACACACGACTCGCACAACACACTACACAATCGCTAACCAATCGCTGATATTTGTGGGTAATCGCATGTTATGATATTACGCTATGCTATGATAATCGCTGTGTACTCGCTAATCGTAATCGCTATTCCCGAACGCTCGCGGACTTTGAATGATAGGTTTCTGTATTCTGACTGCCTCTTGTGCTTATATGCTTTTGTGCTTCTGTGCTTTACGTGCTTATGTGCTTCTATGCTTATATGATTCTGTGTTTATGTGCCTATGTGTTTATGTGATACATGTTTTGCTGTGTTCTTGAGCTTTAGTAGTATTAGGCGTGTGATGTGAGATACGTATATATTGTGTCTGAGTCCTACGAAGATGTCTGTTGCAGACAATGTCGTCATCTGGACCCCGTCACCCCCGAGTTACTCGTCAAGAACAGAGAGACAAATGCCTTGCTGCTCTCGTCGCTAAGCAAGTGGCGAAGGTTGTTCCTCAAATCATGAGTGAAATGTACGAGAATGTGAGCAAATCATCTGAAGAGTCCAGGACCGAAGCTCCTAAAGCTACACCTAAAGCTGCTTTTAGCTTCAAATAGTTCAAAGTTTGCGGACCGAAAGAATTCACTGGTGAAGATGGCCCTACGGCCTTGTTTCAATGGTTCGATTCAATCGAGGTCACCCTGCGTCAGAGTGGATGTCCTGACAATCTCCGCACTCTGAATACTACCGGCGTCTTCCGGTCCCGCGCTTTAGACTGGTGGACGGCCGAGAGGAACAAACGCGGAAACGATGCAGCTTATGGTCTGTCATGGGACGAGTTGAAGAACGTCATGCTGGAAGAGTTCTGCCCTCCCCATGAGCGCCAAAAGTTGGAGGACGAATTCTGGCATCTAAAGCAGAAGGATGGTGACAACGCTGCTTTAACTGCTCGCTTCAAGAAGCTCAGTATAATCTGTCCTGATCAAGTCAAGACTGCTGACATGACGATCAAGAAATATATTCGAGCTCTGCCGGATTGTGTTGCAGATTTTGTGCATGCCTCAAAGCCAACAACAATCGAGGAAACCTACCTGCTTGCCGCTGAGATCAACGACAAGCGAGTCAAAGCTAGGTTTTGGGATAAAGCTTCCAAGAACCTACATCAAACAACTGCCGCACCAACTGCCGACACCGCTGCTGCTCCGCAATCGTCAAAGTCCTCTCGTCGTAAGAGGAAGAACAACAACAGCAACTCCAGCAACAAGAACTGTGCTGTCACTACCACTGCTGCCCCACTTCAAGCCATACCGGCTCATTAGAAACCCCAACACCGATCAGCACCAGCACCAGTTACCTATGCACCGCCTGCAAAGCGTGCTTATACTGGTCCTCATCCTGTTTTCCCAACATGTACTTATCATCATCCGGTGGGTATCGCCTGCCGATTTTGCGTGCATTGCAACATGTACAGCCACTTCACCACCAACTGCCGTACAGGTCCTCGACAAGCACCAGCTCAAGCTACTGCTCATCAAGCTCTACTTCCCGCTCCACAAGGCCAACAAGCGGCTCAGGCACCCGCGATCAACGCCAGAGTCTGCTTCGCGTGTGGTGATCCCAACCACTTCGCGAACATGTATCCAAATAGGGTTGTGAAGCAAGAGCCTCAACAGCAGCAGCCTCAGCAACAGCAGCAACAACAGCCTCAGCAGCAACAGCAACAAGCCGCCCGCGCAAGAACTTTCAACATCAATGTGCGCCAAGCCTAGGCTAAAAACAATGTGGTTAATGGTACGTTTCTCGTGAATGGTATTTATGCTTCGTGTTTGTTTGATACTGGAGCCGATAACTGTTTTGTGTCGTTCGAATTCGAGAGGCTCCTTAATCATAAGCGCTCCCATCTTCCCTCAACGTTCGATGTCGAAGTTGCCACCAGAAGAACTGTCGCTGTCAATTCTGTTCTTCATGATTGTACTCTTGAGCTCAACAATCACATCTTTCCGATCGACCTTATACCGATGCAGCTCGGTAGTTTTGACATCATAGTAGGCATGGTCTTTCTTCGTGAAAACCATGCTGAAGTTGTGTGCTTTGATAAGATGATTCGATTCTCGCTTGCGAATGGCGACCAACTATGTGTGTATGGCGAAACTCCCTCAAAAGGTCTCCAACTCATGTCTTGTGTCCAAGCTAGCAAGTATCTCCGCAAGGAATACAGAGCTTTCTTGGCTAATATTGTAGTAGCGGAGAAGGAAAAGAAAGGAAGACCTGGTGTAAACGATGTTCCTATAGTTCAAGAATTTCCTAACGTTTTCCCTGAGGATCTTCCCGGACTTCCGCCAGGTCGTGATATCGACTTTCGTATCGACCTCATTCCTGGAGCAAACCCTATTGCTAGAGCTCCTTATAGACTCGCTCCGTCTGAAATGCGTGAAATCTCGAGTCAACTCCAGGAATTGCTTGATAAAGGCTTCATTCTCCCGAGCACCTCTCCATGGGGCGCACCAGTCGTTTTCGTCAAAAAGAAGGATGGGTAGTTCCGGATGTGCATCGACTATCGGGAATTGAATAAGCTGACGATCAAGAATCGCTATCCCCTGCCTCAAATTGATGATTTGTTTGACCAGCTACAAGGTACTACGTGTTTCTCTAAGATCGATCTACGCTCAGGCTATCACCAGCTACGCATTCAAGAGGAGGATATACCCAAAACCACTTTTCGCACTCGTTATGGCCACTATGAGTTCGTTGTTATGCCTTTTGGTTTAACCAACGCACCCACGGTTTTCATGGATATGATTAATCGCGTGTGTAATCCATTTTTGACCGCTTCGTCATCATGTTCATCGATGATATTCTAATCTATTCTAAGTTGAAAACCGAACACGCGCAACATCTACGTTTGGTTCTCGAGCTACTCCAAGGGAATCGACTCTACACCAAGTTCTCCAAGTGTGAAGTCTGGCTGGAGGAGGTTCAATTCCTCGGTTACATTGTTAATAGTCAAGTTATTCACGTCGATCCCGCGAAGATTGAAGTTGTTAAGAGCTGGTTTACACCGAAGAACCCGTCTGAAGTCCGTTCTTTTCTCGGATTAGCGGGCTATTATCGCCGATTTATCGAAGGATTCTCTAAAATCGCTGTGCCGCTTACCGCTCTCACGCATAAAGACAAGCCTTTTGTTTGGGGAACTGAACAAGGGACTGCTTTCCAAACCCTCAAGCATATGCTTTGTAATGCTCCCGTCCTCACTTTGCCCGACGGAAACGACGACTTTATTATCTATTGTGATGCCTCGAACCTTGCTCTTGGTTGTGTTCTCATACAACGAGACAAGGTTATCGCCTACTCATCTCGTCAGCTCAAGATCTACGAGAAGAACTATACAACCCACGACCTCGAGCTGGGTGCAGTTGTTTTTGCGTTAAAGATTTGGCGACACTACCTTTATAGTACCAAGTGTAAGATCTTCACCGATCATAGGAGCCTACAACATATCTTTGACCAGAAAGAGCTAAATATGCGTCAACGCCGGTGGGTAGAACTTCGCAACGATTACGACTGTGAGATCCGTTACCATCCAGGCAAAGCAAATGTCGTTGCCGACGCTTTAAGCCGACGAAACTATCTGCATAGCGCTGGTAAGATCCAAGCCCAGTATGATCTCGAAACTCTTATCCGCGAAGCCCAACATGCTTGTTTCACTGAACACACTTTGAAGAAGGAAAGGATCTATCACGATGGAGCCCACCTAGTGAATAAGTCGAATGGGATATTCCATTATCTGGACCGAATTTGGATCCCTAAACGGACCGATTTACGACAGATTTTGATGGACGAAGCCCACAAGTCTCGGTATTCTATTCATCCCGGTGTCGATAAATTGTACCAGGACCTTCACTACAAATACTAGTGGCCGGGCATGAAAAGGGATATCGCTCTCTATGTTGGAAAGTGTCTGACTTGCTTGAAAGTCAAGGCCGAGCACCAAAGACCATCTGGCTTACTTGAACAACCCCCGATCCCTATGTGGAAGTGGGAATGTATAGCTATGGACTTTATAACGAAGCTTCCGCGTACGCCATCAAGTCACGACAGCATATGGGTTGTCGTTGACCGTTTGACCCAATCTGCTCATTTTCTGCCAATACGAGAAGACTACAAGGTATAAAGATTAGCCCGAATCTACACTGATGAGATTATTTGTCGACATGGGACGCCTCGCGACATCATCTCTGACCGTGATGCTCGGTTTACCTCGCGCCTTTGGGAAACATTTCAAACGGCTCTCGGTACTACGCTTAATCTAAGTACCGCTTTTCATCCCCAAACTGACGGTCAGACTGAGAGAACGATCCGTACCCTTGAAGACACGCTCCGTTCGTGTGTCATAGAATTCGGTGGTAATTGGGACGCTTACTTGCCTTTAGTTGAATTCTCGTATAATAACAGTTATCATTCCAGCATTCAAATGGCACCGTTTGAGGCACTATACGGAAGAAAATGTCGATCGCCTATTGTATGGCACGAGATCAGGCACTCGCAATTAACCGGTCCTGAGCTATTGCAAGAAACGACCGACAAAATCCTCCAAATTTGAGGCAACCTGCTGAAAGCTCGGAGTCGTCAGAAAAGTTACGCCGATAGACGACGCAAGCCCCTTGAATTTGACGTTGGCGACCATGTACTCCTAAAGGTATCACCTTGGAAGGGTGTGGTCAGATTCGGCAAGAAAGGAAAGCTCGCGCCTCGATATGTTGGAACCTTTAAGATTCTGGAAAGTATCAGAAAAGTGGCCTACAGACTCGAACTACCGGAGGAACTTAACAACGTTCACCCGACTTTCCATGTGTCAAACCTCAGAAAGTGCCTGGCAGAGAATGATTTGTATGTACCTCTAGAAGATCTTCAAGTAAACGAAACACTACACTTCGTGGAGAAGCCTGTCGAGATCATGGATCGCCACACCAAGCAGCTCAGACGCTCACGCATTCCCATTGTGAAGGTTCGCTGGGAAGGTAAATGAGGCGCAGAGTTCACTTGGGAACTCGAAAGCGACATGAAGGCGAAGTACCCGCAGTTGTTTGTTACGGCTTCAGCCTAATTTCGGGACGAAATTCCCTTAAGTAGGGGAGGCTGTAACACCCCGTGTTTCGAAAGTCAAAGTCAAGATTGAAGTCAAAGGGAGACAAGATTGCTAATTGCGACCTGTCACTCCATGCTCAACTCCTGTTTTGACTTCTTTGACTTGTAGATAGTCTTTTTATGCTTTTACGTTAGTTGTATTATGCGGAGTACTTGTTAAGAATCGAGTTTAACCGATGTTTATCGCATGTTTTATCGCTTTATCGCAATCACACTCGCAACTCGACTTACGCGTTCTGGTTATTGTTCGTATGTGTGTGTGCCTTTTATGTGTTACTTGTGCATGTTTATTTATGTTTATGTGGTGGTGATTAATTGAAACGCAATCGCAACTTAATCGCAATCGAATCTCAAACGCTAAACGCAAGTTGATTAGGATGATTGTATGTTAGATATAGTAGTTGGGATTAAAAGTAATTTAAAAAGGAAAACTCTATCGCATCGCAACGCTCGACACGCGAATCAAAATAGCCAAACTCGTCACGCTGAACACTCCAATCGAGTGGCCAACCGATCGAGTTGCCACCCGATCGGGCTGCCACCCGATCGAGTTGCCACTCGATCGACCCGCCACCCGATCGGGCCGCCACCCGATCAACCAGCCACTTCTCCCCTTTCCATTTATGGAAACCCTATAAATACCCCTCATATGTCAACATCACTTGATGTTGACAGCTCTCACTCGACCAGCTCGCTCCAGCCTACTTTTCTTCCGATTTCTCGCAATTCTTGTAAGTTTTCAACCTAAATCTTGTACTTTCTTGATCTACACGCACTCCTACACCTTTCTATCTTTTGAATCTTAACTTTTAACCGTGAAATCACTAGATTTGAGGAGTTCTAGGATGATGTCATCATGGTGTTCATAAGAACTTCATGTTTTGGCTTCAATCCACCAAGAACAACTTAGATCTGAACATATTCATGGTGAAAAGGATTGAAAGATGGTTTTCCATCTTTCTTTCAACTCTTTTACACTCAATGCACTCAAAACCGATAGAATCGGAGCTTGTTCTAATCTTCTACTCCTTCTTGTTGATGTGTTGGTTCAAGATCTGGATTCTATCCACGAGGTTACCAATTAAGGGTTAAACATGAAACACCATCTTGAACAGTTAACTGGTCGGACTAGGGTGGTTCCTATCTGATCGGGTCACTTAGCCTTGACGAGATTTCTGTTGTTTGACACGTTATCAAAAAGTCTCGAGAAAAGACAAAACTATCAAAACAACCAAGTGTGAAGACGATCAGGTCATCTGGGACGGATTGCCGTCCGATCGGATTACCACCCAACCGGACAGCCACCTGATCAGCTTGCACCTTGGTCCCACACTTAAACTATTATTTCACCATTCAAGGTTTGGAACGTCGAAAGGATTGCTGTCCGATCGGGTTGCCACCCGATCGAACGACCATCTGACCATGTGATGTTTTGAACTTCAACACTTAAACAATTTTCAACATGTTCAATGCATACGGATTACCACCCAATGGGATAGTATAACAACCGTCCTGAATTTTTCTGACACCCTAATAAACTTTAAAATGTCCCAATATGTCATTAAATACAGCCCATACGTAAAAACAGACCCTGAATAGCTTTATTTTTATAAAAATAAAATAAAAACAAGAAAATTAAGGCTGTCGCGGGGCGCGTAGCCTTCGGCTACTGGCTACGCGGGCCGCGAGCGAGCAAAAACGAGGCCTCACCCGGTGTTGGCATGTGGCAACACGTGTTGAACCTATACTCGTGACCCGGATCAGCTACGTCATAGACCCCCTATGTCACGGGCCACGTAAGCCCCTGTCTCAGCTTACGCGGGGCGCAAGAGACTCGAATTACAGCCCTATATAAAGAGGGCCTCGGGATTCAGTCGAAACTCGCTCAATTCTTCGATCTTTCTCTCTATTTTCACATAGTAGGCATAATCTCGGGTATAATACCCCCCTAATTAACGAAGTTCTACTCCGTTGTAAGTATCATAACCCCTAGATACGCATTATATAGCTGCCCGATTGATCTAGGGTTCCGTAACGGCCGTCGTGGTTCTGCCCGATGTAGTCGTTGGAATGTCGTCTCGGGGAGGGTATTACTAATGTTAAAATGGGTTATTATACTAACACGTGTGCATTTTTGTAATTTATAGATTGTCACCAGGAAACCCTAAAGGATAATCTAAGACAGCAATGTGAGTAATCTCCTTTTTGTATACTGTTTTAACAAAACCTTAATTATTTTACAATGTGATTAAGCAGTGATTGAGTCTTTGTAGTCTTCAATTACTGCCGGTATGTTGGGGTTTTGTATATAAAATGTGGAACACGTTACCATTGGACAATGAGATAGCCAATGTGTAATATGACCCACCAGTCAGGATTGACAATACTGAATGAGTAATTGTGTAGATACAAACATTGTAATCGCTCTCAATACTGTAAATTGATAAAACTCTTCTTGATTAAACTGGGATTCACTCACCAGTATTTCCCAATGACAAAATATTTTTAAACACGGTTCAAGTAACAAAATGTAAGAGCCAGCTGGACAGCATTGAAGGCTTGGAAAAGTGGCTATAAAAGTTACCTAAATAAAAAGAAGATGTTTTATTCAATAAAATAGGGTTTATCCCTATAAAAATGTTGTAATAAAAACTTGGGTTTTATCCCAATTTGTTTAATATTATAAAAGTGTGGTATTTACTTTGATAAATAATTTCCTAACTACGGTCCTGATGAAATTTCCGTTGCCAAAATGGATAAACACCGATACCACCAACTATGTTGTTCACGGCTGCCCATTCCCGGGTTATTAGGGTACGGGGGTTGCGACAGAAGGTGGTATCAGAGCTAAGCCACTAATTCAGCCACAGAAGTGTTCTGCTGACACCAATATTCAATCTGTTAGGTAAAAAATACGGAAATACGTGCATAATTGTATTTTATTGTTATATGTTATTTGACTATTTGTGAGTTTACAGTATGAGCGACCAAGGACCATCCGACGCGTATCGTCAGTTGTCTGGTTCGCCTAGAAGCGAAGGCGCCTCTTCTCAGCTTGCCCTCTCAGGGTACTCTGCTGATAATGAAGAAGGAATATTCGTGTTTAAGGCTCAGTCTGAAGAGCCATTCCCTCAGAAAAAGAGAGGATGGTTCAGTAGGGGAGCACATGAGCATAGGAAACGTATGAAAAAGTTACAAGACCAGATAGCACTAGCAGCAGCCAAAAGAGAAACATATGCCCATACCCAAGACATGCTCAATAAGGGTATAGCCAACATCCATATTTTAGCAACCACATCAGCTGACCCTAACCTGGAACAACTGTTAGCACCCCAACCATTACAGCACATGGAAATAGAAAATAACCCTGAAAATCAAGTAGAAATGCATGATTTTAACCCGTAGGAGATACCTAGGGTACTAGCACCCAATCCCTTAGACCTAGATTACGACCCATGGTGGGATGACAATAGGGACTATGTGCAACGTTACCCGATACATGAAGACATGCCCATGCCGAATCTAGGAGCTTACCCAGGGTTGGACCGTCTAGATCCCTATTACGATAACGATGTATTCATTAGGGAGATTTTAGAAAATCCTTACCCATACCAGGCACCCACACCCCCATACCAGGAACCCGCACCCCATATTCCAAACCCAGTCCTAGAACCTGCACCCCCAATGAGTGCAGAAAATGTACAAGAACTCAAGACATTCGGTGAGGAAATTTTAGAAAGTAGTGAAAGGATGAGACAGGTGGGAGAGCGACTTGTCTGGAAGTACGACTAGCGCAATATGGATTTCTGGATGAATCCATATCCGTGAATGTGATAGTAGAAATGGTGATAATAATAATAATATAATATAATAATATATATGTGCGTATGAAAAAAAAAACTACGGATGCCTACTACTAGTAGTGTAATTTTAATTCCAGTTGTACTGTAATTTTTAATTTCAGTATCGGTGTGTACTAGATGCATATTATATATATAAGAAAAAGTGTAAGTCGCAATGCTCGACGTTTTTGATCAACATGCGTGTTATGTGATTGGTTGTGTATTAAATATTATTTTCTGATATTAATATGTGGTAAATGTTTTAAAATTCAGATGGACAACGAAGTGAATCAGGAAAACCAGAACGATAATAACCAGAATGACAATAACCCGGTTAATGAGAATCCAAACAACAATAACAATGGAAACCACGTGGATAATAGTGCCATCCAACACATAGTGGCACAAGGAATTATAGATGCAATGCCATTTATTATTCAAACTGTTAAGGAAGCTGATAATAAAAGTAAACATAGCAGTAAGCGACCAACTGAACCTGAACACAGCGTGAACAATGGACCTGTACTTCAAGTGTCCATTCCCAAAAGAAGAAAAACCATGCCTTATGGTTGTTCTTACAAAGAATTCTGGTCCTACAAACCGATTGAATTCTCGGGCAATGAAGGACCCATTGCAACTCTACGCTGGATAGAAAAGACTGAGGCAGTCTTAAAAATAAGCAAATGCGCGGAAGAGGATTAGATAATGTTTGCTTCCAATCTATTTAAGAACTCAGCCTTAGAATGGTGGTACACTATCCTCCAGTCTAGAGGAAGTGATAGGGTTTACAATATGGAATGGGAGGAATTTAAAAATATGGTATAAAGGAAATTTTGCCCTCCCAATGAAAAGGAACAGATAGCAAATAAGTTTCTGAACCTTAGGATGACTAGAGTGGATAGTAAGGGATACACTACATTATTCTTTGAATATGCTATAATAGTGCCAAGCCTTGCATCACCTGAACCAGTATTAATCTCTCGTTACATCTGGGGATTAATCGGGGAGATTAGGCATGTAGTCAAGGTAGTTAGACCTCAAACTATAGAAGAAGCTGAAGAACTAGCAAATACCTTAACAGATGAATTAGTGCGTACACGAGAAGAGGATCAAAGGAAGAACCTAGCTCAAAGGCTTACCCAGGAATTCCGTTCTGGAAATTCCAACCGTGGGAAAAATGTAGGTTCTACATCTGCACCTTATTGCAAGTATTGCAAAAGGAAGCATTCTGGAAGATGCTCCATCTACTGTAATTTTTGCAAAATATCTAGACACATGGAGGAAGACTGCAGAAAGAAACCTACCAACAGGATATGCTACAACTGCGGAGAACAAGGTCATATCAAGCCAAACTGTCCGAAATTAGCTCCAGCTACGAATAATAAAAATACTAAAAATGCTAGAGCATTTGTTCTGACGGCAGATGAAGCCAAGATGATTCCAGACGTTATAGCCGGTACATTTTTAGTTAATGATGTTTTTGCTAAAGTATTATTTGACTCTGGTGCGAACCAAAGTTTTATTAATACTTCATTTTGCAAACTTCTTAATCAATCATTAACTAAACTCCCACAAGAATGTCAGGTAGAGACAGCAAATGGAGAAACCATTAGGATTTCTGAAATCTTGCAGGGAGCAAGAATAGAATTTTTAAATCAAAATTTTTTTGCAAACCTTTATCCAATGAATCTGGCAGGATTCGATGTTGTTTTAGGAATGGATTGGTTAGTAGCCAATAAAGCCAGTATTTTATGTGATCAAGAGTCGATTCAAGTAAATTCACCAAAGGGTGAAAAGATCACCATTAAAGGAGATAAGCCATCTAGATCCACAAAATTCATCTATGTGATGAAAACAACAAGTTATATAAGAAAAGGGTCTATAGTGTATTTGATTTCTATAATCACTAACACTAAAGGAAAAGAACTAAAAGACATTCCGGTAGTATCTCAATTTCCAGATGTATTTCCAGAAGAATTACCAGGGCTACTGCCAGACAGGGAAGTCGAATTCAGAATCCATCTGCTACCAGGGACAACACCAATTGCCAAAGCACCTTACCGTTTGGCACCCGTCGAAATGCAGGAACTGAAGAAACAATTAGACGAACTGTTGGAGAAATGATTTGTACAGCCAAGTTCATCGCCATGGGGAGCACCGATTTTGTTCGTCAAAAAGAAGGACGGATCAATGCGTTTGTGCATTGACTACCGTGAATTGAACAAGGTCACGATTAAGAATCGGTACCCATTACCGAGAATCGATGATCTGTTCAATCAACTGCAAGGACCTCGATTTTTCTCCAAAATCGATTTAAGGTCAGGATATCATCAATTAAAGGTACAGGAAGAGGACATTCCTAAGACCGCGTTTAGAACAAGGTACGGCCATTATGAATTTACTGTCATGCCATTTGGTTTAACCAATTCCCCAGCCGCATTTATGGACATGATGAACCGAGTATGTAAGCCATATTTGGATAAATTCATAATTGTCTTTATAGATGATATTCTCATTTACTCTAAGAGTAAAGAAGAACATGCACAACATTTTCACGCACTTCTAAGTTTATTAAGAAAGGAAAAGCTGTATGCTAAATTTTCGAAGTGCGAGTTTTGGTTAGAACAAGTACAGTTTCTTGCACACTTAGTCGATCATGAAGGAATTCATGTAGATCCTACCAAGATCGAGGCAATTACTAAATGGAAAACCCCTGAGTCACCAACCGAGGTTAGAAGTTTCTTAGGATTGGCCGGTTATTATAGAAGATTTATTCGAGATTTTTCTAGAATTGTCATTCCCTTAACTAAGTTAACCTGTAAATCCATTAAGTTTGAATGGGGACCAAAACAAGAAGAAGCATTTAGAATTCTTAAGCAAAGATTAACCCACACACCCATATTAGCGTTACCAGAAGGAACTGAAGACTTTGTAGTCTATTGTGACGCTTCTAAGTTAGGTTATGGATGTGTATTGATGCAACGTCAAAAGGTTATAGCTTATGCATCTAGGCAACTTAAGAATCATGAAGAGAATTATTCAACCCATGATCTAGAATTAGGAGCTATAATTTTTGCCCTTAAGATTTGGAGACATTACCTTTATGGTAGTAAGTTTACCATTTTCACAGATCATAAGAGTTTAAGATATGTTTTTTGGGCAAAAAGAGTTGAATATGAGACAAAGACGCTGGATGGAGATACTTAGTGATTATGATTGTAATATCCAGTATCATGCAGGAAAGGCAAACATAGTGGCTGATGCTTTAAGTCGAAAGTATCATGAAAAGCCAAAAAGGGTACGTTCTCTTAAGTTAAATCTGCAAGTAGATTTAAATGAACAGATTAGAAAAGCACAAGAATCAGTAATCAAGGATGATACTGAAAAATTAAAAGGAATGATCAAGGAATTAGAACAAGGAACAGATGGAATTTGGAGATTCCATAAGAAAAGAATGTGGATACCTAAATTAGGAAACCTACGCCACCGTATATTAGAAGAAGCCCATAAGTCTAAGTATACGATGCATCCAGGAAATGATAAGATGTATCAGAACTTAAGAAAGAATTTTTGGTGGATAGGAATGAAAAATGATATAGCAGCTTATGTTTCCAAATGCTTAATATGTTCACAAGTCAAAGCTGAACATCAGAAACCCTCAGGATTGTTGCAGCAGTTAGAAATGCCAGTGAGGAAATGGGAATTGATAACAATGGATTTTGTTACCAAATTACCCAAAACAAGGAAAGGTAATGATATAATCTGGGTGATTGTAGACAGGCTAACTAAGTCAGCTCATTTCCTACCAATGAAGGAAACTTTTAGTATGGAACAATTAGCTAAGTTATATGTAAATGAAATAGTTTCATTGCATGGAATTCCTTTGTCAATTGTGTCTGACAGAGATAGCCGTTTTACCTCTCATTTTTGGACAAGTTTCCAAAAAGCCATGGGAACCAAGTTGAATCTAAGCACATCTTATCATCCTCAAACGGACGGACAAAGCGAAAGGACAATTCAGACGATGGAAGATATGCTTAGAGCTTGTGTAATTGATTTTGGAGGTTATTGGGACGATCACTTACCATTAATAGAATTTTCTTATTATAACAGTTATCACACAAGTATCAACGCTGCACCATTCGAAGCACTTTATGGACGAAAGTGCCGAACCCCGGTCTGTTGGGTAGAAATTGGGGAAAAGCAACTATCTGGACCTGAGATAGTGCAAGAAACAACCGACATGATCATTCAAGTCAAGGAACGACTGAAAGCAACATGTGATCGACAAAAGAGCTATGCAGATAACAGGCGAAAACCGTTGGAATTTCAGGTAGGAGACAAAGTGTTATTGAAAGTCTCTCCTTGGAAAGGAGTGGTAAGATTCATCAAAAGGGGAAAGCTAAGTCCCAGGGTATGTTGGACCTTTTGAGATTATTAGAAGAATAGGACATGTAGCCTATCAGCTACAACTGCCAGAAGAAATGACAGGAATACATGATGTATTTCATGTATCTAATCTCAAGAAATGCTTAGCCGATAAATCACTGATGGTACCTCTTAAGGACATAGAGGTAAATGAACAGTTAAAGTTTGTAGAGAGGCCTCTACAAATTGAAGACAGGAAAATTAAGAACCTCAAGCACAAGAGATTAGTTCTGGTCAAAGTGAAATGGAACTCCAAAAGAGGACCAGAATACACATGGGAGCTTGAATCAGAAATGCAAAGGAAATATCCACACTTGTTCAAGTAAGATCTCGAGGACGAGCACTAAAACAAGGTGGGGAGGATATAACAACCCTCCTGAATTTTTCCGACACCCTAATATACTTTAAAATGTCCCAATATGTCCTAAAATACACCCCATACATAAAAACGGACCCCGAATACCTTTATTTTTAAAAAAATAAAATAAAAACAAGAAAATTAAGGCTGTCGCGGGGCGCGTAGCCTTCGGCTACTGCCCACGCGGGCCGCAAGGGAGCAAAAACGAGGCCTCACCCGGTGTTGACACGTGGCAACACGTGTTGAACCTATACTCGTGACCCGGATCAGCTACGCCGTAGACCCCCTATGTCACGGGCCGTGTAAGCCCCTGTCTCAGCTTACACGGGGGGCGAGAGACTCGAATTACAGCCCTATATAAAGAGGGCCTCGGCCTTCAGTCGAAACTCGCTCAATTCTTCGATCTTTCTCTCAATTTTCACATAGTAGGCATAATCTCTGGTATAATACCCCCCCCTAATTAACGAAGTTCTGCTCCGTTGTAAGTATCATAACCCTTGGATACGTATTAGATACGCTGCCCGATTGATCTAGGGTTCCGTAACGACTGTCGTGGTTCTGCCCGACGTAGTCGTTGGAATGCCGTCTCGGGGAGGGTATTACTAATGTTAAAATGGGTTATTATACTAACACGTGTGCATTTGTGTAATTTATAGATTGTCACCAGGAAACCCTAAAGGATAATCTAAGACAGCAATGTGAGTAATCTCCTTTTTGTATACTGTTTTTACAAAACCTTAATTATTTTACAATGTGATTAAGCAGTGATTGAGTCTTTGTAGTCTTCAATTACTGCCGGTATGTTGGGGTTTTGTATACAAAATGTGGAACACGTTACCATTGGACAACGAGATAGCCAATGTGTAATATGACCCACCAGTCAGGATTGACAATACTGAATGAGTAATTGTGTAGATACAAACATTGTAATCGCTCTCAATACTGTAAATTGATAAAACTCTTCTTGATTAAACTGGGATTCACTCACCAGTATTTCCCACTGAAAAAATATTTTTAAACGCGTTTCAGGTAACAAAATGTAAGAGCCAACTAGAAGCCAGCTGGACAGCACTGAAGGCTTGGAAAAGTGGCTATAAAAGTTACCTAAATAAAAAGAAGATGTTTTTATTCAATAAAATAGGGTTTATCCCTATAAAAATGTTGTAATAAAAACTTGGGTTTTATCCCAATTTGTTTAATATTATAAAAGTGTGGTATTTACTCTGATAAATAATTTCCTAACTACGGTCCTGATGAAATTTCCGCTGCCAAAATGGATAAACACCGATACCACCAACTCTGTTGTTCGCGGCTGCCCATTCCCGGGTTATTAGGGGACGGGGGTTGCGACAGATAGCCATCCGATCGAGTGACCGTCCTGCGATGAACTTGTTCTCAACCTGAGAAGCCTCGCCAATCGGATTGCCGTCCAATCGAGCAGCCGCTCGATCGACCGACCTGAAGGGTAGAGATACTTCTTTGTTTTCAAAATGCTACAACAAAAACTTCAAAAGTGAAACCATCATACACAAACACATCCATCCCAAACGAGATGACAATCCAATCGAGTGGCCACTCGATCGGGTGACCACCCTAACTAATTGTCATCCAATGACCGGCCATCCGATCGGATTGCCACCCGATCGGATTACCGTTCGATCCTTGGTTCACTTTGTATCGTTTTACGTGCCACTTATCGTTTATGCTATCGTTCTGATCAGGCTAATCCCGCTCTAAGCGCTCCCTTCAATCCATCATCGCTGTGAGTATACTCGAACCCCTTTTTTGCTTTACGCACTTTTGGGTGTTACATATGTTACTTATTCTAAATCACATCCAACACACTACGCTATACTTTAACGCTAACCGTTACCGCATGTTATACGTGACTTAATGAATGCTTGTTTGTTATGTTTACCCATGGATTGCTGTCTACCTGCCTTAGCAACGACAGTACTATAGTTTGGACTCAGCACCTGTTCACTCAGTGGTTGTTAAGGACAATTAATTACATGGTTCACAGTGGTGAGTGTGTATTACGAACTGCCTCGGGCAGTCAACCCGCAGTCATTGGTATCGATAGGTTCATGTCGATAACTAACGTGCTTCATTTCACACTGTGTACGTGCTGGTTATGCGTAAACGTTTTCGAACTCTATTATATCTATTAAACTTGTATGCTCACTTTTACACTATGTGTATTGACTTTTACTTTAACGTATGTGGCAGGTGCTTAAGATGTTTATATGCTTGGCTTGCTGTGAAATCGAGGCTAGGAAAGGTCTAGAAACGAATAAACAAATGCCTCTAATTAAAATCTGAGTTGTCGGAACAGAACAATTTGTCTTGACTTTGTCTGTAATAATTATGTTACTTTTTATGTCATGGTATGGGACGTGATGCTTTAAATAATTGGTAATCGTAGTTGTTATGGAAACTTCTGGACAATCTGTTTCGCTCAGTGCGACATCCCGATGTTTCCGCCATCGGTTGGGGTGTAACAACTTACCAAGTCTCTCTTTTACATTATCTTAATTTCTATACAATTTAATACTTATTACCACGTTCATTAAAAAAATCAACGTTATACTAGAATCGATTTTATGCACAACACACTTCGCAATTCCAAAATTCAAAATTTATTTCACAACAATTCGATACATGCATACTAATACGTTATACTTGGTTCGGGATTGCTGGGATATTCTTATGTGATAAACTGGTCATTAACTTCGTAAGAAGCCACACCTTAACATATAGTGCTTGTGTAGCACTATTGGAGTAACGCACCGCCACATGGATTTGTGGTAATGTTAAGTCATTCATTCATACTAGCGGGAGCGATGGGTTGACAACTTGTCATTAACTTCGTAAGAAGCCACACCTTAATATATATAGTGCTTGTGAAGCACTATAGGAGTAACGCACCGCCACATGGATTTGTGGTAATGTTATTCTAGCTTCCGGAACGTCTATATGTTAACCCTTGTATACATATTTGGGTTTTAATGTATTCTTGACGTTGGACCTACACCTAGGCCCGAATTCTATTGTCTGACTGCTTTCTGCATAATTGTTGACACGATGTGTCTCACCGGTGAGTTTACTAGTATTTCTGACGCAACGCTATCATTAATGCATAAAGCAATATTTGTAGTATAAAACGTGCATGAATTCACATGTATAGCATATAACCAGATAATGTTGACATTTAAGCACATATTTGCAGTTATCAAGTATTAATTAAATTGTACGGAAATTACCGATTTTGTGCCAGTTGCCACAGTCTCCCCCCGTTAAAAGAATTTCGTCCCGAAATTCAGGCTGATCTATCTCTCGCATGAGTTTTCTTGAACAGGTGGGGGTACTTTTCTTTAAACTGGTCTTCACGTTCCCACGTGTACTTGGGTCCGTGCTTAGAGTTCCAACGTACTTTTACAAGTTTGACACTACTCCTTCGGGTCTTGTTGACTTTCCAGTCTGTAACCTCAACGGGTTGTTCTGTAAATCGGAGGGTGTCATCAATTTGTACTTCATCCGCAGGGATGATCACTGCTTCTTGGGTTGGACTCTTTTTGAGGTTGGATACATGAAAGGTATCATGTACTCCGTTAAGTTCTTCCGGTAATTCCAACTTGTAAGCCACGGTACCAATTCTTTCCAAAATCTTAAATGGTCCGATGTATCGTGGATTCAGCTTTCCATGTTTTCCGAATCTTACTACGCCCTTCCCCGGTGAGACCTTTAACAAAACTTTGTCTCCCACCTCGAATTCTAATGGTTTTCGTCTTCGATCAGCGTAGCTCTTTTGTCGATCTCGAGCTGCCTTAATGCGCTCTCGGATCTGTATGATCTTGTCGGTTGTCTCTTGCACAAGTTCGAGACCAACCATACGTTTGTCTCCAGCGTCTGCCCAACTTAAGGGCGAGTGGCACTTGCGGCCATATAGAGCTTTGAATGGTGTGGCTTTTATGCTCGTATGATAACTGTTATTGTAGGAAAACTCAACTAAAGGTAGATGAGTATCCCAGCTGCCGCCTAGGTCCATAACACATGCGCGAAGCATATCTTCCAGTGTTTGTATGGTCCGTTCGCTCTGACCGTCTATTTGCGGATGGAAGGCCGTGCTTAGATCTAGTTGAGATCCAAAGGCTTCCTGAAAGGATTGCCAGATCCTTGAGACAAAACTTCCGTCTCTGTCTGAAATAATTGAGATAGGCACTCCATGCCGTGCCACGATTTCTTTCAAGTATAACTCAGCAAGCTTTCCAATGCTATCCTTATCTCGGATCGGTAGGAAATGCGCAGACTTTGTTAATCGACCAACTATCACCCATATCATGTCGTGCCCTCTAGGGGTCCTGGGTAGTTTTGTTATGAAGTCCATCAAGATTTGCTCCCATTTCCACATGGGTATCTCTGGTTGTTGCAGTAGTCCGGATGGTTTTTGATATTCAGCCTTAACCTTAGCACATGTTAGGCACTTTCCAACATGGATGGTGATGACGGGGATAGCCAAAGACCAAATAAAATGACTAAATATGTAAATGCTCAAAGGGTTAAAAGGTTCAACGGTTGAAAAGCTGAGGAGATGAAGTAAAGCAATACGGGAACAGTAAACAAGTCACATCTTCGGACAGCTCCACCAACTCGCCAGCCGCAAAAGCAACGCAGGTCTGTGATGTAGGGTAAAATACACATATTTGTCCAGTGTAAATTGTATAATTTTTGTATAGGTTTTATTTATTTTTATTTAGTTTTAGTGCTTTATTATGTTATTTTGTGTTGGGCAAATGGAGCAAAGACGAGTAATATGGAAATAACCAGATAGTTGGGCAGAGTGGGTTGCCAGTGACCGTAGAAAATTTGCCGCTATTTTCTGCCGCATGAAGTTTGGGCTGCTAAGATACCCACAAGACGAAAGAGCTGCTATATCTTATTAAAATAATATTTAGAGGCGACTGTCTTATATTTATTTTTGAAAAGGCTGCATGTTAATTAATATTGAGGGGGACTAATATTGCTTGAAAGTAAGAGGACGCTGACATTGAAGAAAAACAAGGGGCATATCATATATATTATTGTTGAAGGCAATTATGAAGGGATATACACACAGAAGAAAAAATTGAAAAGTCCATCTTTGCAAGATTTGGTGTGGGCCGTGAAAACATTAACAGCCCAACAGAATTTATGAAGTTGTTTTGGGTTTTTAATGTACATGGGCATTGATTCAAAACCCGAAAAATTACGCCACTTTGAAATATTTATACATACATGCATTGAGGCGGTGAATATAAAAAAAAGAATCATAGAGGAGACGAAAAAAAAAGATCATCAGACGTGAAATTTGAGACGGCTGGACATCAAGTCGACATCAGAGGATACAGCCGCACGTCAGATATCATCAGCTTCATTGGACGAAATCTAAAGCTTGTTTTGCGGGAATCATCGGCATCAAGCGGGAAGCTTGGAGAGCAAGGGATTAACGGGTTTTGCTACTCAGTTTCTTTTATTTTCTAGTTTCTTTGTTTTCATTCGATGAATTCTTGTTCTAAACCTTGTTTGATTATTTTTGAGACAATGATTATTGGCTAGATTTCTTGTACTACCTAGACATGGTTGAATGATTGCATAGGTTTTGATTATTCTTGGATTTTTGAATGCTATGGATAGTTTATAAATTGTAAACGGTTTGTTCTATCAGTTAGATGTGTTTGCGTGCTTGATATTGTTTAATTATTGTTTATTGCTTCGTTCGAATCTTGGTGACGGTCTTTATCACGGAATAGAATCGGGCTAGGGTTTTAGGTTTTGGTGAGTGTCTATATCACATAATAAATCTTTGATCCTTTAGGGTGAAAATTGCATAAGTAACCTTAGAAGTAATAATCAGTAATTTTATAAAATCAAGTGTTCTACTAATCGTCAATAGCTGTAAGGTGCGAGATTATTGCTAGGTCTAAGTGATTAAACCGCAAGGTGGGTCCTTCTTAGGAAGTTAACCTATTGGCTGCTGTCTAGCAAGTCTAGCTGAGAAAACAAACCTATCCTAGGTTTAGGTCTCGTAAGGGAGTGAGCCTTGTAGGATACTTTTATAAAACCATTAGATGTCTTGTAAAGGAGTCTAATAACCGGTAATTTAACAACCTTTAGGGGATCTTAGCGTGCTCTTGAGAGGGGTCCTTATATTTCCCGATAGGTGAGAATTTCAAGATCCCGGTTCCATAGCAGACAACTTCCAATTATAATCATAACTAAAAGCAATCAGGATTCCTGTCTAGGTAGTTCTTTCATCATCCTTGAGTTCAGCCTTCGTGTGAGTTCGTGTCTAGTTCGTCTAGCTAGTTTAGTCATTATTTGCATTCTTAGGATTTTTAGAAAACCCCCCCAATTAATAAACAAATAGTTTGAGTCGTGTCAGTCTAAGTCTAGAATAGAGTCGTTAGCGTAACCAGTAGAGTCTCTTGGGTTCGATACTCGGACTTCCTTAGGCTATACTGCATCGATCGGTACACTTGTCGGTCGTGTGGTTTAGGGTTTAGAGAGTCTTAGTTTTATAAATTTAAAACTTAGAGAGTCTAGTTTAGGGTTTAATTTAGTTAATTTAGTTAACCCATTTTCAGCACATCAAGTTTTTGGCGCCGTTGCCGGGGACTCTTGGCGATTGCGTTGATTACTTTGTTTGGACTTAATTGACACATACGTGCTACTTGCTTTTGTATATTGAGTCATAGGAGTCTAATTGTCCGTGTCTTTTATTTTTCTTGAGTCTTGTAAATATGTGTGAAATTTGTGGAGGACCTCATTTTACTGTTAAATGCCCCCAATATGAGGGGTCCTCTACGCCATATTATGCTAACCCTTTTGTGCAGCCGCAGCCATATTTTTCACAGGGGTATTCTCTGCAAGGTTATGATCATCGGCCATATTACAATGATCTGTATCAGCAGCCGCAACGTAACCTGGTTCAGACGAGCGATAGAGGTTTTGAGGGTAGTATGAGTAGGATAGAAGAGATGTTCGCTCAGATAATGACACAAAATGCGCAGTTCATAGCGCAAAATCAAGCTACCCTGGAAAGCATGGCTGAATTTGCAGAGAGAAGTAAAAGAAGAGTAGAGGAGTTAGTTCGAGAGGGGGGTGAGCTAGAGGAAGTAGAAGAAGAGTCAGATGAGGAGATCATTCCAGTCACGGGGACGATAATGGACGACGAAGTCCCACCTCCGGTACAGAAGGGTATTATATATGACTTCGGGAGTGACTCTGATGATGAAATAGACGAAGAAGAATGGGCGGCGTATCAGAGGTCATTAGTGAAGAAAGAAGTTATTGAAGAAGAAGTGGAATTGGGGGATTCCACTGGTTGGATGTTTGATGAAGTGGAAAAAGAAAAGGTGATGAAGGAGGAAGTGGAATTAGGAGATTCCACTGGTTGGATGTTTGGTGCAGAGGAAGAAAGTGAAGAGGTTGAAATTAAGTCTTATGGGGAGGATGAGGTTTTAGAGTCGGAATTGATCGAACCTACCCCTTACGAAGAGACTAAGTGTGGGGATCATCTTGCAAGAGTGGTGGAAGAAGAAGAACACCACAGCTGGCCCGTGGTAGGGGTAACTGAAAAATCAGAAAAGCCACGAGAGAAGGCAAAGAAAAGAAAGGAAAAGGTTCTGAACCGGAAGAGGATCGAAGGTTGGGGCGAGATGGAGAGGAAGGAGCCGTTCACGCACGATCATTCTTCTTGTTACATGCCACGCATCCGGTTTCTTCCAGGTATGTTTAAATTTTGGTGGTCTGACCCATTTCAAATTTTTAAAATATTTTATAATTCCACCAATTTATTTTTGAAAATTTTTGAGGTTCGGGTGGAATTAAACGGGTTGGACAGGGTCTAGGTCAAAAAGAAACCTCCTGATTAAATTCAAGTGTGGGGAGGTTTTGTAGAGTTTGTAATTTTATTTATTTGGTATTTTTTCGGTAGTTTGTATAGTGAGTCATTTATTTTGTATAGTGAGTTAAGTTAGTAGTATTGAGTGAGTCGTTTGTGTCGAGGCGGTATTGCTTTGGTGTTTGCTTGTTTTTGTTATGCAGGTTTGAATATGTACCACCCGTACTCAATCTCCATTCGGGTGATTTTGGAGCTGCTTATCAGATTTCAAGCATTTATCGAGTGTACTAGTCAGTGTCAAAAGCCGATCGCGAATGAAATGCTATATGATCGAGCTGGATTGGACGAGAGTTTTGAAGCATACGCGTTGTTATAAACCAGCTAAGTCCTTTCCAATTTGCCCTTTGTCTTTTATTTCTTATTTATTTTTAGTTTTTTGAGTCGGTTTCCATCCTACATTGAGGGCAATGTAGAGTTTAAGTGTGGGGATGGGAAACTATCGTTTAGTGTTGTTAGTTAGTAGAGTCTTGAGTCATAAAAAGTCGAAAAATACAAAAAAAATTAAAAAAATAGAAAAAGTCTTTTGAAATAAGAAGTTTGCAAAAATAAAAACGGAAAATGATAGAAAAGTCGGGTTTTTGATCGGGGTCAAATAATAATAATATGAGATAAAATAATTGAGCTTGTGTCTAGTTTGGGATGTGCGGGTAGGCTCGGTTCGGTTCTGGGTCCCTTTGATCTAAAATATACCTAATTGTCGGTCTACTAGTGGGTTCTCATCTAGGGAGAGTGGGGAAATTGAAACCGCCAAAAATAGTATAAGGGATGCCGTTATAAGCTAAGATCGTTAGAGTTTTTGGTCATTATCTCGCTGAAAAAGGAAAAAAAAAAGTGAGCTAGAAACTAAATGAAAGTAGCACAGGTCTATGTAATCCGAGTTGGGGATAGCGACTCTACAGCCGGAATGCCTCTGGGATGTGTGAAATCGACTTGCCGAATAAAAGTACCGAAACCTAAGTAATCTGTGGTTGGGGATCGCGACTCTACAGCCGGAATACCTCTTGGTTAGGGAAAGCATCGTCTAGACTCACGAGAAAAAAAAAATAAAAGAAAAAGAAAAAAAAGAGCAAAAAGCAAAGTCTAAGCTCGTATGAAAAAAAAAAAAAAAGATTTGATTTTAAACTCTCTGGATCTTGGTATAAAACGGTTAGGAAATAACCCAGTGGTTGTTCCTTTTGTCCTATAAGCTTGAGGGGGGATTAGGTGGACTTGCAATTCTTAGCGTGAGACCCTAGGTAGATTGACCGCACTTGAACTAAACTTGCATGATAAGGGCTTGGAACCGGGTTGGGTTTAAGAGGATCGAAATACTTGCAATCGCGGCTAACACGAGTTTCGGTTTTAATAAAATAACTTAAGCTTTTGGCCCGAACGACTATTCCGACTATGATTCCGTTTGCATAATTCTTTTTCGAGGACGAAAAAAGGTTAAGTTTGGGGATATTTGATGTAGGGTAAAATACACATATTTGTCCAGTGTAAATTGTATAATTTTTGTATAGGTTTTATTTATTTTTATTTAGTTTTAGTGCTTTATTATGTTATTTTGTGTTGGGCCAGGTTCTGGTGCAAATGGAGCAAAGACGAGTAATATGGAAATAACCAGATAGTTGGGCAGAGTGGGTTGCCAGTGACCGTAGAAAATTTGCCGCTATTTTCTGCCGCATGAAGTTTGGGCTGCTAAGATACCCACCAAACGAAAGAGCTGCTATATCTTATTAAAATAATATTTAGAGGCAGCTGTCTTATATTTATTTTTGAAAAGGCTGCATGTTAATTAATATTGAGGGGGACTAATATTGCTTGAAAGTAAGAGGACGCTGACATTGAAGAAAAACAAGGGGCATATCATATATAGAGTTAAATGCCATTTTAGTCCATGTGGTTTGGGTTATTTTGCCAGTTTAGTCCAAAGGTTTCATTTTAAAACTGTGGGTCCAAAAAGGTTTCACTGTCGCCATTTTAGTCCACTGGGTTAACTTCATCCATTATTTCTGTTAACGAGAAGGGTGATTCGGTCATTTTGTATGGCCAAATTGCCTTTCTAGTTAACAGAATTACATATAAAATGACCGAATTGCCCTTCTGGTTAACATAAAAAATGGATGAAGTTAACCCAGTGGACTAAAATGGCAACGGTGAAACCTTTTTGGATCCACAGGTTAAAAATGAAACCTTTGGACTAAACTGGCAAAATGACCAAAACCATAGGGACTAAAATGGCATTTAACTCTCATATATATTATTGTTGAAGGCAATTATGAAGGGATATACACACAGAAGAAAAAATTGAAAAGTCCATCTTTGCAAGATTTGGTGTGGGCCGTGAAAACATTAACAGCCCAACAGAATTTATGAAGTTGTTTTGGGTTTTTAATGTACATGGGCATTGATTCAAAACCCGAAGAAATTACGCCACTTTGAAATATTTATACATACATGCATTGAGGCGGTGAATATAAAAAAAAAAGAATCATAGAGGAGACGAAAAAAAAAGATCATCAGACGTGAAATTTGAGACGGCTGGACATCAAGTCGACATCAGAGGATACAGCCGCACGTCAGATATCATCAGCTTCATTGGACGAAATCTAAAGCTTGTTTTGCGGGAATCATCGGCATCAAGCGGGAAGCTTGGAGAGCAAGGGATTAACGGGTTTTGCTACTCAGTTTCTCTTATTTTCTAGTTTCTTTGTTTTCATTCGATGAATTCTTGTTCTAAACCTTGTTTAATTATTTTTGAGACAATGATTATTGGCTAGATTTCTTGTACTACCTAGACATGGTTGAATGATTGCATAGGTTTTGATTATTCTTGGATTTTTGAATGCTATGGATAGTTTATAAATTGTAAACGGTTTGTTCTATCAGTTAGATGTGTTTGCGTGCTTGATATTGTTTAATTATTGTTTATTGCTTCGTTCGAATCTTGGTGACGGTCTTTATCACGGAATAGAATCGGGCTAGGGTTTTAGGTTTTGGTGAGTGTCTATATCACATAATAAATCTTTGATCCTTTAGGGTGAAAATTGCATAAGTAACCTTAGAAGTAATAATCAGTAATTTTATAAAATCAAGTGTTCTACTAATCGTCAATAGCTGTAAGGTGCGAGATTATTGCTAGGTCTAAGTGATTAAACCGCAAGGTGGGTCCTTCTTAGGAAGTTAACCTATTGGCTGCTGTCTAGCAAGTCTAGCTGAGAAAACAAACCTATCCTAGGTTTAGGTCTCGTAAGGGAGTGAGCCTTGTAGGATACTTTTATAAACCCATTAGATGTCTTGTAAAGGAGTCTAATAACCGGTAATTTAACAACCTTTAGGGGATCTTAGCGTGCTCTTGAGAGGGGTCTTTATATTTCCCGATAGGCGAGAATTTCAAGATCCCGGTTCCATAGCAGACAACTTCCAATTATAATCATAACTAAAAGCAATCAGGATTCCTGTCTAGGTAGTTCTTTCATCATCCTTGAGTTCAGCCTTCGTGTGAGTTCGTGTCTAGTTCGTCTAGCTAGTTTAGTCGTTATTTGCATTCTTAGGATTTTTAGAAAACCCCCCCAATTAATAAACAAATAGTTTGAGTCGTGTCAGTCTAAGTCTAGAATAGAGTCGTTAGCGTAACCAGTAGAGTCTCTTGGGTTCGATACTCGGACTTCCTTAGGCTATACTGCATCGATCGGTACACTTGCCGGTCGTGTGGTTTAGGGTTTAGAGAGTCTTAGTTTTATAAATTTAAAACTTAGAGAGTCTAGTTTAGGGTTTAATTTAGTTAATTTAGTTAACCCATTTTCAGCACATCAGTCTGCAGATGTCACACCCCGATTTTCCACGTGTCACCGGTGGGCCCGGTGGGGGAGTATCGTGACGTGGTTGGCAACATAATAGTCAAACAACACAATATAATAATGCACAGCGGAAGCAAAAGATAAATATATTACATTCCGAATATAAGTAATGTCAAAGTATTACAACGGAAGATAAGGGATCCACAGGCGGATCAATAAAAGAAAACTGTTCAACAGACTTTAGGCATCTAGAACTTGCAAGATTCCCTAGTGACGCCCTGAGTTCCCAGCCAATTACGCATAGTACCTGTCACTTAACCTTTTGGAAAATACGTCAGTTTACACTGGTAAATACAATTAACTGACTCATTTTGGAAAAAGAGTTTGAAAAGTGATTCGAGTGCAAACGGCACAAAATATCTTGACACATTGATTAAAATGCACAGAGGCAAAATTAATCTTTTATACTTGGGACAATTTTATTAATAAAAATCTTGTATCTGATTTACATGGTTGTCCAACATTTAGGGCCGGTGATTATACAATACAAGCCGGACAAGATTAATCGACACACCACAAATATAATCTCACAAGAAGACACCCTTACGAGTGAGTATACGTTATACATATGCAACAGGAGGTGTTATGTCTACACCTTGTGCTTACGTCGTGGCCATTCACTTTTTAAAATGAGCCAAGGATATCCAGGACACGGTCATTAACCCCCAATGTTATTTGTTATCAATCAATACAGATTAAAACGGGATTATGCAATTTAATCATCTCCGATTAAAAGGTTTCTACACCCGACCAAGCGGTATTTTTATAATACCGTATCCCAAGCCCGTATAAGGGAAAATAAGTTAAAAGTATTTACCTGAGCTAGCAATGCAATTTATACTCAGCCGTATATTCTAATCAGCAAGCACGAGTACTTCTACTGGGGCTCTCAATCTGGAACGAAGGTTTTATTAACCTATTAGATTCCTAACGGGTCTTATTTAAGTCGTAACTTAGACCGGTTAGTTTTAAGGAAAGGTTTACGGTTCAAAACGCAAGATTAAGCGAAGACCGGAATAGGATGTGATTTAGACCCGACAAGTTTGGAGACTTGTATAATATGGGTAAACTAAACACATTCTGGATTTTGAGATAAAAACGATAACGTTTGGCCCGTTTCGGCTAATTTATGCAAACTAGTTACATAAACCGGACCGGACGCGAATAACGTATCACGGGCACCCGAGTGGGTCGCGAACAGGTTTCCTAAGTTAATATGCTTTAAATATGTTATGATATCATTATGATATCTTCCATAATGCCCAAAACGAGTTTAATCCTTAATTATGCCCCGTAGGGGTATTTTGGTCATTTTAAAGATTATAAAAGGGATTTAACGTAACCCCGATGTTCGGGACTGAAGTAATCAGTAAACAACTTATTTTTAACAGATTATATTAGTTGGTAATAATCCTTATGTGTCAAAATGGTTTTAAGCCTAAACTACGCGTATAATACGCGTATAAAGCCGTTTTAAGCGACGTACGGGTTAAAATACGATTCCGAGTTTTCTGATCAGCAAAACAGGCTCAAAACACTCCATTTATTATTTAAAATTTGTGGCAATTGGATTCGCGTCAAAATTCTTTGTAGAAATCATTTTATGACCGAAAAGGGTAAATTCGGTATTAACCGAATTAAGGCGATAAGCCTAGCTTAAGACCAGTTTAAAAATAATTAAAAATCTTCAAAAATCCCAAAATATTATTTAACATCAGTGGGGAAAAGGTTTGGTGCCGAAAATCGGGTTTAGATAGGCTACGCGCTAATCGCGCCGATTAATTAATAAAAAGCTTATTATTTACGCTAATGCGTATATCTCCTAATCTAGACCTTGATTGACGTGAAAATTTACGTACATGTTTAATAATCAGTAACTAAGATTATTGTACTTCCGTATTTTCAAAATTCTCGTTGTATGGTCATAAGGGCATTATGGTCCAATTTAAGCGATTAACGGAAACGTGTGCATGCATCGGATAATCAACGAAACAAGTACCGAGACTTATACTATCATGTAACCCAACCCTAATGAAGTACTAAGGCAATACCGAATCGAATTAAAACGGGTCAGAACCGAAGTCAAAGCAAAAGTCAAGGTTTTGCGCCTTTCGGTTCCGAACCGGGTTTAAACAGAAATTTGTCGAGTCGGACAAGCATAGACAAGTTTTTATACTTATTACTAAGTTATATTAAGGTAAAAACAGGTTACACGCCTCTCGGATTGCAAATTGTGCATTAAATCGTGTTTTACGTTTCTGTTGACTTTTTCGGTCAACATTTGACTCGACAAACGACCTAGTTAGGTCTGGAATCGGTACGTGCCCTTATAAGGGTTTAATACCCATATAATTACCTATCTAACGGTACTTTTAATTCGTGATACGACTGAGCTATCATTAACTAATCACGAAGTCAAACCGTAGTTACGTCGGTTTGACTTTTAAGCTAATTACTAAGCTATAATTAATTTAGAAAGGTTAGGCAACTTACTAGGTGTTTAATTGATGAATTAGGAAGGCTTGATCTGCTTGGAAGCTCCCAAAATTGATCAGAAGTGAATTGTGAATGGAATCATCAAAGAGTTGCAACTTATGTGGGTTATATAGTGTTCATGGCACCATGAATTGATGACAACAAAGTCTACAACACTCCACAATCATCCAACACTTGTTACTAGTGCCTAGGGAAGTCTAAGGGTCCTTCACATGCAAGAAAAACCGGCCAAAAGGGTCACATTCGCGTTAAACAGCCATCTGTCATGTTTTTCTGCTTCTGATGCTTCCACGCGGGCCGCCTCATGTTTTAAGATTTCTCACGCGGGCCGCCTGGCCCTCTGAAATCAGAATTTCCAATTTTTCATTTTTGCAACTTGTCTCTTGGCTTCACGAAAGGGCAACTAAGCCTAATTCTTGCATTTTGACCCTTTATTATTTACCCACAAGGGCTTTAGGACTTGTACCCACTTTGCCAAGTCCCTGGACACTTCCGGTTAACCCGAAAAGTCTTAACTTTCAATGTTTACGCTTTAACCCCTCGCACACGAATTTGATCACAACTTTCTCATACGATAACGAAACTTTATGAAATTTATATCGCGCATTCTAGTGAGCATAATTAACAGTTACAAATCTTCGGGTTTGTCAAAAGGTCACTCAGAGGTATATCTTTAAACATGTTGACACATTTAACCCCTGTAGTTTGTAATCTCTCACTTTTAGCTTCGTATGATCCATGATTTATTCGTTTTATGTTATAAACATCATGTAGGGTTATTATGAAGTATATTTATTCACTGTTGACACTTAGAACCCGTATAAACACATACTTTCCATGTTTGTCAACTTTAGTCCTTTTATAACATTCTTTCACACGTTCAAACTTTATGACACGTGTCAACACATTATAGGACGTGAATTTTCGAGGTGTTACAGCAGAGCACACGCTATTATCCAGGGGTCAAAAGGCTTTAACCCCCGAAAGGGCAAGCCCCTCACTGCAAGCAAGGTCACTAGTCAAATGCATTCTTCTTTGGGAGATGTCTTCTCCTATAAATTGACACTTCATTTACTTCAGAAAACATTCCTGGCCAGCCCTGATTCTCGCAATCTCTGGTCATTCATCTCGAGCACTTGCTTCATGCAAGTCACTCCCTTTCACATCCAACACACACATTCTATTTGCTCCTTCATCCGAATATGAACATAATTCAGAGGAAGATCCTTAGCAAATAACAAAAATAAACTAGTGAACCTCCTTCCACATCTTGCAAACGTGGGGGGACCCCACGACCTGCGTTAGGCAAAGTTGAACCCTTCAACCCTTTTGCCTAACCATCCTAGCTACCACCCTTGGTCTCTTATTTGTTGCATCAACAAATTGGCGCCCACCGTGGGGCTACGCCGCTATTTCTCCTCAAAAAGACCTAGTAGTGTAGCTCTCTTCACTTAAAATCACCATGTCTGAAAGTGGATCCCCGGGTGAAGTAAATCAAATTCCAAACACCTCTACCCCGAGTAGTAGCCAAGCTCATGTGGCTATACCAACTTATTTCTCAACTGCAGGGAGCACACCCGAGTTCCTCACCTTCAACACGCCAACTCCGTCTAGATCCGGAGTTCCTTCTCCCAATGTCGGTGTCTCTGACACCCCGGTGCGTGTTGAACTCACCCCTGAGGGGGTTGCCAACAATTTCCTGGAATTAAGGTCTCTCCTCAACCAGTATGTGAATAGAGAAAGAGAAAAGGGGGTGAGAATCCGCCTAGATTATGACGAGCCAGAACCAACGTTGTCTCCTGGACCACCTCCCCTTCCTTTTACAACTAGAAATGAGGCTGGTCCCAGTAATCCTTCAAATCCTCACCCATATCTGTCTACAATGACACATCCTACAGTGCATCCTATCTTCTCTTCCCAACCGATTACTAGTGGTGCACCTTTGGGACATGAGCTAACCCTTGACCAGCTCCTACAGTCCCCAGTAACAAGCTTTCCAGCATCTACAACAACCACGTGGGAGCAAGCTCTGTCCGTGCTCCCTTTGGCACGAAGTGCTGTTATGAACACTCCCCTTGGAATAAACTGCTCAGTTGCCCCAGGAAGCCTTCAAGGCTTCAACCTCATGCCCAACATGATGACCCAGATGATGGCCAACTTCCCGTGGCAACACTTTATTAATCAGGTGCTAGCCACTCAGGGAAATAATGGAAATGGCAATAATGTGGATGCAAGGGCTGAAGAAGACTTGGCTAAACCATATAAGCCAAGTAACCTTTCATGTTTTTCAAAGAAAATAGCCGATTATGATTTCCAAGCAAAGATTAAGATGCCATCCCACATCAGGACGTATGATGGGACTGAAGATCCTGAGGACCATCTTCAGATCTTCACCAGTGCAGCAAGGATAGAGAAATGGTCAAACGCTGAATGTTGCCTAATGTTCATGCAAACCCTTGTTGGATCAGCCAGAATCTGGTTCAACGACCTACCCGCTCAAAGCGTTCGAAGCTTTGACAACCTTAGCAAGGGTTTTCTAGCCAATTTCTCCCAACAAAGGCGTTACGTTAAAGACGCAACAGTAATCTTCCAGATAAAGCAGCGTGATGACGAAAGTCTTCGTGCGTTCATTGAACGATACAAGAAGGAAGGCCTGACTTATGTAGGGGCAGATGAGAAAATGAGAGTGGCTGGTTTCATGAATGCCATCACCTCTAAATATCTCACAAGAGATTTCAACAAGTCCTTGCCCAAAACCTTGGAAGAAGCTCTCGAAAGGGCTGAGGCCCACATCCGGGGAGAGGAGGCGGTAGACATTAAAGAACAAAGAAAAAGGGGATCCGGCTGGCGAAGCAATAGTCCAGCTAGGAAAAGGGGAAACTTCAACTCCTATGACAGGCGGTCAAAGGGTTCAGACCCTCGAAGGTCTGAAGGCCGGAACCCTTCAAGCAGGGAGAAAGGCATAAGTTTCACTCCCCTCACAAAGACCCCTCAAGAAATCCTTGCAACGGAAGAAGTTAAGCAAAACTTTCGGCCTCCTAGGTGTAACACCTTGAAAATTCACGTCCTATAATGTGTTGACACGTGTCATATGTTTGAACGTGTGAAATAATGTTCTGAAAGGATTAAAGTTGACAGACATGAAAAGTATATGAAAATACGAGTTCTAAATGTTAACAGTGAATAAATATATTGTACATTAACCCTATATGATGTTTATAGCATCAAACGGATAAATCATGGATCATGCGAAGCTAAAAGTGAGAAATTACAAACTACAGGGGTTAAATGTGTCAACATGTTTAAGTTATACCTCTGAGTGACCTTTTGACAAACCCGAAGCTTTGTAACTGTTAATTATGCTCACTAGAATGCACGATATAAATTTCGTAAAGTTTCGTTATCGTATGAGAAAGTTATGATCAAATTCGTGTGCGAAGGGTTAAAGCGTCAACGTTGAAAGTTAGGACTTTTCGGGTAACAATAAGGTTAACCGGGGACCTAACAAAGTGGGTATATGTTTTAAAGCCCTTATAAATCAATTATGAGGGTTCATAATGAAAGAAAGGAAGTCTAAGCAAAGTTTGAAGGGGCAAGGATCAAAACATAAAAATCTAAAGTTGGATTTGAGTCAGACATGGTGTCGTGCGACGCGAGGCCCATGGGGGGTCCTTCGCGCCACGCCTAGGCCCATCTGATGCGATTTTCTTGGTTCTTTGTCTTCCATGGCCCTTGTAATCGACCTTTAACCGAATTTCCTCATCTTGGACGACCCCTAGGCACCCCCTAAGCACTAAGGACACTTGTTAGTGAGTTATGGTCAGTGGTAGACTTGTGTGTCAACATTTTGTGGTGATTAAATCACTATATAAAGGACCCTTGTTGCAACAAGTTCTTCACACCTTTCTCTTGCACTTCTGATCATTCTTGGAGCTCCAAAGCAGACTCAAGTGGTCATAATTCGTTCATAGGACTCTTGTAAGTTTGCTTAACCTTCTTTAATTGAGTTTAGCTTAGTTATTTAGCTAAAAGTCAAACCATCGTAATTACGGTTTGGCTTCGAGATTAATTAATAATGGCTCAGTCAAATCTTGAATCAAAAGTACCTTTAAGTAGGTAATTATGTGGGTAATAAACCCTTAAAAGCCCCCCCCCCCCCTGATTCCCACTCTAACTAGGTCAAATGTCGGGTCAAACTTGTTAATAAAAAGTCAACAGGATACTTAAATTCTAATTTATGCATGATTAGCAATGTAGAACACATACAACCTGTTTGATCATTAATATAACTTGGTAATTAGTGTAAGAACGTGTCTAAACATGTTCAACCCGACAATTTACTGTTTAGACCTGGTTCGGAACCGAAAGTCGCAAAGCTTTGACTTTTGCTTTGACTTCAGTTCTGACCCATTTTGATATGATTTAGAAATACCTAAGAGATTCATTTGGACCAGGTTACATGCTAGTATAACCCTCTGTGATTATACACCACGGTTCATTAGTTAACCGATTAATACGCATGATTCCGTTAATTGCTCATATGTTGACCATTATGCCCTTTTCACCTTAAAACGTGATTTATTGAAATTGTAAAAGTTTAGAAACCTTAGTTACTGATATATAAACTTGTATGCAAAGTTTGACATCAGTTTGAGGTGCAGATTGAGAGTTATGCTCATTAGCGTAATTAAGAAGCTTTATGTTAATTAAACGACATAATTAGCGTATAGCCTATTCAAACATACTTTTCGATATCAAACTTATTACCCACTGATGAAATATATTATTTTGGGATTTTTGAAGATTTTTAATTAATTTTAGGCTGAGCATAACTCATAGTCGTAGGCTTAACCCGGTAATTGTCGGTTTTGCCCTTACGGGCTATAAAATGAGTTTTACATATCTAAATGACTCCAAACCTTTTGCTACTAATCACATATGATAAATAAATTATTTTAAGCCTTCTGGAATAATAAAAATATCAGCTTTATGCATAGAACCCGGAAACGGCTCCTAATCGCCTAATTAAGCGTTTTTAACTTATAGTATGTACTAAAACTATTTTAAACATACCAAGGGTGATACCTACTGATATTTAAGGAAAATTATAATATTTTAACAGTAAGCAAAGGTTGATAAACTCAGACTTCAGTTTTGAGCTTTCGGCTTATGTGAAATTACCAAAATGCCCCTACGGTGCATAGTTTGGTTATAATTAGTAAATTTCACATATATACTTTAACCTACTGATATAACTTAGCAAATTGATTATCTTTGCTGATTTCATCAGACCTGTAACTCAGGATATTACTTAAACTCTTTTATCACCTTATAAATGACCAAACTACCCCTACGGGGCATAGTTTGTGTTTAAATTCATTTCGGGCATAATAAATTATATCTTACTGATGTCACAACATATTTGAAGCATATTAACTTAGGAAACCTGTAAATGGCTCTCATTATTACCCGTTACGCTTATTACGCGTTCGGTTCGGTTTATGTAACTAGTTTACATAAATTAGCCGAAACGGGTCAAACCTTATCGGTTTTATCTCAAAATCCAGAATGTGTATAATATACCCATATTAAACAAGTCTTCATACTTGTCGGGTCTAAAACACATTCTATCCGGTCATCGCTTAATCGTGCGTACGAACCGTATCTTTGAAACTAACCGGTCTAAGCTTTAGCTTAATTAAAGACCCGTTAGGATTCTAATAGGTTATTATAAACCTTCGTTCCAGATTAGGAGTACCAGTAAAAGCTACTTGCATTTGCTTATTGTGATTATTACATTGCTCAGGTAAATACTTTTAACTTATTTTCCCTATACGGGCTTGGGTTACGGTATATAGAATACCGCTTGATCGGGCATCAAATCTTCCATCGTTAGGTGGTTAATTAAATAATTTGATCGGCTCGTTTAAACAGTCTTGTTTACTTAAAGCCTTTGGGGGATTAATGACCATGTCCCGGATATCCTTGGCATCATTTTACGAAATGGCCACGACTTAAGCGCGGGGTGTAGGCGTACACCCGTCAGTGCACAAAAGAATGATGTGGCGTGTCTATTGATCTTTAACCCGGTACGTCCGGGCTACTGAACGCACAAGGAACATGTAATTCGTTCACAAGATTATATATTTAAATAATTCTCCCAAGTTAAATAAAATGTTTATGTCACGTGCATCCAAATCAATTTTCAATCATTTTCTAAAATGAGTCAGTTGATTGTATTTACCAGTGTAAACTGACGTATTTTCCCAAAAAGATTAAATGCAGGTACTAAGCGTAATTGGCTGGGATTTCTCCTTAGCATCACTAGAAGTCTCGCAGGCTTAAGATGCCTAAAGACTGTTGAACTATTTCTATTTCATTTTCGATCCATCCGTGGATAAACAATCGACTGTTGTGATACACGATATTACAATATTTTTATTCGGTTGAAATGTATCTTTAATTTGCTTCCGTTGTGCATTTTAAATATTGTGTTGTTTGACTATTATGTTGCCAACCACGTCACGATACTCCCCACCGGGCCCACCGGTGACACGTGGAAATCGGGGTGTGACATGTTGGTATCAGAGCCAACATTGAGTGAATTAAACACTAGCCTTTTGTGTTTAATCTCAATGACACAATTGCACATCTCTAAACTTTCGAGTCTAGACATATAACATAGGACAAATTCTATTTTGTTTTGTGTTGTCCTTTATTTTATATATATTCTTGGTTGTTATCTCATGTTATATTGACAGGATTGAAAATGCCGCCAAGATTCTTTAGAAGAAGAGGACGAGGCAAGGGGCCAATCACCGCCCCCAATGACAACGAAGCAGGACCTTCGCATGCGCGAGCTCCTTCTGCCATCGAGAGCGACGACCCTCGACAGAATCGGAGGAACCTCTTCGAACCGGCTAGACGGTCGGTTTCGCACAGTTCGACACCTCCTGTTCATAACCCTTATGGACCACAGCCGGAGTATGAGCCCAACAACCCTCAACCTTCCTACATACCGTTACAGCGATCCTTATCGCACCACTCTTTTGGAGACCCTACACCTGTCTTCAGGGGCCAGTTTAACCCGGCCAACTACATACCAGAACCAGTGGGTTTTAACCCACTGGGGCCAGACGATCATTTCTCGGGAGATCACGCGGATGATATGGACGAGGACACAGATCCCGTCGAACCTGCCAGTGGTACACCAAACCACCCGATAGAGATCTCTGACGGATCTTCTTTCCACGGATCACCCTACGGTGGTCCAGACAGCTTTCAAGCTATGTTTAACCGGCACGAATGGTACTATACACCTCTTCGCCATTCACCTCCTCAGCAGCAGCAGCAGCAACAAGATACCTCTGAGGATTCAAGATTTGTGGCAGTCATGCCACCGCCTCCACCGCCACCAGTTCAACCGGCACCTCCGCAACCGCCAAGGCGTAGGAGAATCGGAGCGCGTATGTCTGCACGAGCGAGAGACTTTCAGTTTAGTTCTCCACGCCAATCGAGTGGCAGCCATTACCCGCCACTTCAGGAGGACCCACAAATGGGTGGACCCTCACACCCAGTTGCACCGCAACCACCGCCTATGGGTTTTGATAACCCAATTCCGGCATACACGGGTTCCATGGCGTATAACCCGTTTGAACAGCCAGTGCACACCAACTACAACTATACAGAAGCCGACCCATACTTGGTAGCGGCTAACTATAACACCCAAGGACCGTATGGAGATCCATGGGGAGTAGGGTACCCAACACATGGGTACCAAATACCTGCAAGACCTATCATCCGGCAACAATCGCAACCGCCACGGTTTTCCCCACCTGAAAGAGAAGAAATTCTTCAAAGGTTGGACCATGTGGAACGAGAATTTCATAGAGACCGAAGGGAGCGACAAACTTTCTTCCAAGGATTGACAAGCTTGATTAAAGGGAAGAGCAAGAAGGACCACTGAATCCTTCCAATTGTTGTTGAGCCCCTGCGTGGGCCAGTCTTGCTGTATAAACCCCTGCGTGGGTATGTATGCTTGTTTGTTTTCACCCCTGCGTGGGTCTATCTTTCTGTTAACCCCTACGAGGGTATGTTATTGTTTAAGTCCCTACGTGGACTATTATGTTATCTATGTAAGTCCCTGCGTGGACTATTATGTTATTAAGCCCCTACGTGGGTAAGTACTTGTTTGAACCCCTGCGTGGGTAAGTTTGTTTATTTAAAAAGTCCCGTTTAGGGCGACGTTTAACCTTTTAATAAATTAATGGAATTTAAGTTTATAAATTTCATTTTTGCTATTATCTGCATAAATATATTATATGAAATAAATAAATCAAAATCATTCCTTTTTAATAAATAATCTGCCTACTTTAAATATTAATTAAGGATCTTAAAGGTGAAACCTAGCCTTCGGGTCAATTAAAAGACCGGGCCAAGATGGTAAGGCCTGTTAAAAAGATTCAAATCCCAGTTAACATCTGAAAACATGTTAACACTCCTGGCAGACGTGATTCGTTAAAATCACACACGTCATTTTTAAGGATCTTTCCACAGATTCCTAACCCAACTTAATGATCTCTGAATCATGGGTTAGATCATCAATTAAGATGATCATATTTTGACCATACGTGGTAATATAGTGCCTACGGGCCCTGCTCATTTCCATATGAGCCAAAAGACAGTGGTAGCGATGACTCCCTGTCAGATGAAGGTAATGAACTAGGTTCAAACCTTCATGCTTTGATTCTCTGAAATCATAGCTTATAATTTATAAATGTCCTTGTGACTAGGCCTATTGTGCCAGTATACCTTCATGCTTTGATTCTCTGAAATCATAGCTTATAATTTATAAATGTCCTTGTGAGTAGGCCTATTGTGCCAGTATACCTTCATGTTTTGATTCTCTGAAATCATAGCTTGTAAATTAAAATGTCCTTGTGACTAGGCCTTTTGTGCCACAAATAAAACTGTTATTGTTTAAAAATTAGGATAAATTATAATAGAAATCCTAAATAAATATGATTAATAAATTAACCAAATATGGTCTCTGTTTACCATGGTTAATGAATTACCCTAAGGGGCAATTCCATAATAAACTCCCAAATAAACTATTGTCCTTGTTTTCTGTAACAGTTCAATTAAAATGGCTAACTCAGACGAATTTAATAGCCATCCAGTGGAGAATATAGATAACGCCCGGATTAATTTAACGGGTGCTGAATTGAAAGCGTTGGTAGACGACGCAGTTACAAAGGCATTGGAGCGGCAGTACGAAGAGTATAGTGGGACTCGGAGTAGGACCCTATCTACACCGCATACAAAGCCACCTTCCAAAAAGGATGAACCCAAGAAAGATGATGATAGACTCTCCTCAAACCACCACAGTGCTCCATCTCAACAGGTTGTATTAAACCAAGGACCCAGTAATAAGGGATGCTCCTATAAATACTTTGTGTCTTGCAAACCCAGGGATTTTACTGGGGAAAATGGAGCCATTGACTGCATGACGTGGCTGGACGAGATGGACACAGTTGTGGATATCAGCGGATGCGCTGAGAGGGATATAGTCAAGTTTGTGTCGCAATCATTTAAGGGCGAAGCTTTAGCCTGGTGGAGATCACTGATTCAAGCCACCGGGAAAATCCCATTGTACAACATGTCGTGGGATCAATTTGTTGCCCTCATCAGGGAAAATTACTGCCCCCAGCATGAGGTTGAGAAGATAGAGGCTGATTTTCTATCATTGGTGATGACAAACCTTGACTGTCAAGCTTACCTCACGAGCTTCAACATGATGTCCCGGTTGGTTCCGTATCTGGTAACCCCGGAACCAAAAAGAATAGCTCGTTTTATCGGTGGTCTAGCCCCAGAAATCAAGGCAAGCGTGAAGGCTTCTCGGCCAGCTACTTTTAGATCTGTAGCTGACATATCCTTGTCCCTCACTTTGGATGCGGTCAGGCAAAGATCGCTGAGGAATAAGGAGGCTGAGAAGAGAAAACGTGAAGATGATAGTTCACGGAGGTCGAACAAGAAGCACCGTGGGAACGGTGACAACAAGAAAGGATCCGAGTCAAGGAAAGATGGGCATCATTCTGGTGAGAAGCCCAAATGCAAGATTTGCAAGAAACATCACTTTGGAAAGTGCAGACTCGAGTCGAACTCACAGATTCAGTCAAAAACCTACGCTTGTGGTATATGCAAGTCCAAGGACCACAAAACCTTGAATCGCAAAAAACTGAAGGATGCAACTTGCTACAGTTGCAATGAAAAGGGGCACATTAAAACCAACTGCCCTAAATACGCCAAGAAGCCTGAAGAGGCCAAGAAGACCAATGCTAGGGTCTTCAGAATGGACGCAAAGGAAGCGGTTCTAGACGACAACGTTATTACAGGTACTTTCCTTGTAAATGATGTCTATGCAAGAGTACTTTTTGATTCAGGCGCTGATAAGTCTTTCGTAGATAATAAGTTTTGTGAATTGTTGAAATTACCTGTCAAAACCTTAAGTGTGAATTATGAGGTGGAGTTAGCAGATGGCACACTAGAAACCGTCTCAACTTTGTTAGATGGATGTGTTATATCCATTAAGAACCACTCTTTTCCTCTGTCTCTACTTCCCTTTAAGTTGGCCGGATTTGACATAGTTTTGGGTATGGACTGGTTATCTCGTAACCAGGCCCAAATCGTCTGCAACAAAAAGCAAGTGGTACTAAAGACTCCGTCTGGTGAATCACTTACCATTCGGGGAGATACCCAGTATGGGCTACCTGAGCAAGTGACTATGCTCAAAGCTTCTAAGTGTTTAAAGAAGGGTTGTGTCATCTACATGGCACAAGTGATTATTGATGAGCCTAAACCGAAGATAGAAGACATCCCCGTCATTTCTGAATACCCAGAAGTTTTTCCGGAAGAACTACCTGGTTTGCCACCAGATAGGCAAGTGGAATTCAGGATTGATATCATCCCTGGAGCAGCACCAGTTGCTAGAGCACCCTATAGGTTGGCACCAACGGAGATGAAGGAATTAAGAACGCAACTAGATGAATTGCTAGCTAAAGGTTTCATTAAACCTAGTTCGTCTCCTTGGGGAGCACCAGTCTTGTTTGTCAAGAAGAAGGATGGATCGATGCGTCTGTGCATCGATTACCGTGAACTTAATAAGGTCACGATAAAGAATAGGTATCCTTTGCCCAGAATTGACGATCTGTTCGATCAATTGCAAGGGGCAAGTTATTTCTCGAAGATTGATTTGAGGTCAGGCTACCACCAACTGAAGGTTAGAGATGAAGACGTGCATAAAACTGCATTTAGGACTCGTTATGGTCATTACGAGTTCCTAGTGATGCCTTTTGGGCTCACTAATGCACCAGCCGTATTCATGGATCTCATGAATCGCGTTTGCAAGCCGTACTTAGATAAATTCGTCGTCGTTTTCATCGACGACATTCTCATTTACTCTAAGAACCAAGCTAACCATGAGAAACATCTTCGTTGTATTCTCAAACTCCTGCATCGTGAGAAACTTTATGCCAAATTCTCAAAGTGTGAATTTTGGCTTAGAGAAGTCCAATTCCTTAGACATGTGGTCAGTGAGCGTGCTATCCAAGTGGATCCCGCTAAAGTTGAAGCTGTTATGAACTGGCAAGAGCCGAAGACGCCTACAGAGATTCGTAGCTTCCTGGGATTGGCAGGATATTACAGGCGTTTCATTGAAAACTTTTCAAGGATTGCTGCACCCCTAACTTCCTTGACTAAGAAGAAAGTAAAGTTCGTTTGGGGCCCTAAGCAGCAAGAGTCCTTTGATATCCTAAAGCAAAAGTTGAGCAACGCCCCAGTACTGACATTGCCAGATGGAATAGAAGATTTTGTGGTTTACTGCGATGCATCGTACACTGGCATGAGATGTGTGCTTATGCAGAAAGGCAAAGCTATTGCCTATGCATCACGACAGTTAAAGGTGCATGAAAAGAATTACACCACCCACGACAGTTTTGATAACCCAATTCCGGCATACACGGGTTCCATGGCGTATAACCCGTTTGAACAGCCTGTGCACACCAACTACAACTACACAGAAGCCGACCCATACTTGGTAGCGGCTAACTATAACACCCAAGGACCGTATGGAGATCCATGGGGAGTAGGGTACCCAACACATGGGTACCAAATACCTGCAAGACCTATCATCCGGAAACAATCACAACCGCCACGGTTTTCCCCATCTGAAAGAGAAGAAATTCTTCAAAGGTTGGACCATGTGGAACCAGAATTTCATAGAGACCGAAGGGAGCGACAAACTTTCTTCCAAGGATTGACAAGCTTGATCAAAGGGAAGAGCAAGAAGGACCACTGAATCCTTCCAATTGTTGTTGAGCCCCTGCGTGGGCCAGTCTTGCTGTATAAACCCCGGCGTGGGTATGTATGCTTGTTTGTTTTGACCCCTGCGTGGGTCTATCTTTCTGTTAACCCCTACGAGGGTATGTTATTGTTTAAGTCCCTACGTGGACTATTATGTTATCTGTGTAAGTCCCTGCGTGGACTATTATGTTATTAAGCCCCTGCGTGGGTAAGTACTTGTTTGAACCCCTGCGTGGGTAAGTTTGTTTATTTAAAAAGTCCCGCTTAGGGCGACGTTTAACCTTTTAATAAATTAATGGAATGTAAGTTTATAAATTTCATTTTTGCTATTATCTGCATAAATATATTATATGAAATAAATAAATCAAAATCATTCCTTTTTAATAAATAATCTGCCTACTTTAAATATTAATTAAGGATCTTAAAGGTGAAACCTAGCCTTCGGGTCAATTAAAAGACCGGGCCAAGATGGTAAGGCCTGTTAAAAAGATTCAAATCCCAGTTAACATCTGAAAACATGTTAACACTCCTGGCAGACGTGATTCGTTAAAATCACACACGTCATTTTTAAGGATCTTTCCACAGATTCCTAACCCAACTTAATGATCTCTGAATCATGGGTTAGATCATCAATTAAGATGATCATATTTTGACCATACGTGGTAATATAGTGCCTACGGGCCCTGCTCATTTCCATATGAGCCAAAAGACAGTGGTAGCGATGACTCCCTGTCAGATGAAGGTAATGAACTAGGTTCAAACCTTCATGCTTTGATTCTCTGAAATCATAGCTTATAATTTATAAATGTCCTTGTGACTAGGCCTATTGTGCCAGTATACCTTCATGCTTTGATTCTCTGAAATCATAGCTTATAATTTATAAATGTCCTTGTGAGTAGGCCTATTGTGCCAGTATACCTTCATGTTTTGATTCTCTGAAATCATAGCTTGTAAATTAAAATGTCCTTGTGACTAGGCCTTTTGTGCCACAAATAAAACTGTTATTGTTTAAAAATTAGGATAAATTATAATAGAAATCCTAAATAAATATGATTAATAAATTAACCAAATATGGTCTCTGTTTACCATGGTTAATGAATTACCCTAAGGGGCAATTCCATAATAAACTCCCAAATAAACTATTGTCCTTGTTTTCTGTAACAGTTCAATTAAAATGGCTAACTCAGACGAAATTAATAGCCATCCAGTGGAGAATATAGATAACGGCCGGATTAATTTAACGGGTGCTGAATTGAAAGCGTTGGTAGACGACGCAGTTACAAAGGCATTGGAGCGGCAGTACGAAGAGTATAGTGGGACTCGGAGTAGGACCCTATCTACACCGCATACAAAGCCACCTTCCAAAAAGGATGAACCCAAGAAAGATGATGATAGACTCTCCTCAAACCACCACAGTGCTCCATCTCAACAGGTTGTATTAAACCAAGGACCCAGTAATAAGGGATGCTCCTATAAATACTTTGTGTCTTGCAAACCCAGGGATTTTACTGGGGAAAAGGGAGCCATTGACTGCATGACGTGGCTGGACGAGATGGACACAGTTGTGGATATCAGCGGATGCGCTGAGAGGGATATAGTCAAGTTTGTGTCGCAATCATTTAAGGGCGAAGCTTTAGCCTGGTGGAGATCACTGATTCAAGCCACCGGGAAAATCCCATTGTACAACATGTCGTGGGATCAATTTGTTGCCCTCATCAGGGAAAATTACTGCCCCCAGCATGAGGTTGAGAAGATAGAGGCTGATTTTCTATCATTGGTGATGACAAACCTTGACTGTCAAGCTTACCTCACAAGCTTCAACATGATGTCCCGTTTGGTTCCGTATCTGGTAACCCCGGAACCAAAAAGAATAGCTCGTTTTATCGGTGGTCTAGCCCCGGAAATCAAGGCAAGCGTGAAGGCTTCTCGGCCAGCTACTTTTAGATCTGTAGCTGACATATCCTTGTCCCTCACTTTGGATGCGGTCAGGCAAAGATCGCTGAGGAATAAGGAGGCTGAGAAGAGAAAACGTGAAGATGATAGTTCACGGAGGTTGAACAAGAAGCACCGTGGGAACGGTGACAACAAGAAAGGATCTGAGTCAAGGAAAGATGGGCATCATTCTGGTGAGAAGCCCAAATGCAAGATTTGCAAGAAACATCACTTTGGAAAGTGCAGACTCGAGTCGAACTCACAGACTCAGTCAAAAACCTACGCTTGTGGTATATGCAAGTCCAAGGACCACAAAACCTTGGATTGCAAAAAGCTGAAGGATGCAACTTGCTACAGTTGCAATGAAATGGGGCACATTAAAACCAACTGCCCTAAATACGCCAAGAAGCCTGAAGAGGCCAAGAAGACCAATGCTAGGGTCTTCAGAATGGACGCAAAGGAAGCGGTTCTAGACGAAAACGTTATTACAGGTACTTTCCTTGTAAATGATGTCTATGCAAGAGTACTTTTTGATTCAGGCGCTGATAAGTCTTTCGTAGATAATAAGTTTTGTGAATTTTTGAAATTACCTGTCAAAACCTTAAGTGTGAATTATGAGGTGGAGTTAGCAGATGACACACTAGAAACCGTCTCAACTTTGTTAGATGGATGTGTTATATCCATTAAGAACCACTCTTTTCCTCTGTCTCTACTTCCCTTTAAGTTGGCCGGATTTGACATAGTTTTGGGTATGGACTGGTTATCTCGTAACCAGGCCCAAATCGTCTGCAACAAAAAGCAAGTGGTACTAAAGACTCCGTCTGGTGAATCACTTACCATTCGGGGAGATACCCAGTATGGGCTACCTGAGCAAGTGACTATGCTCAAAGCTTCTAAGTGTTTAAAGAAGGGTTGTGTCATCTACATGGCACAAGTGATTATTGATGAGCCTAAACCGAAGATAGAAGACATCCCCGTCAATTCTGAATACCCAGAAGTTTTTCCGGAAGAACTACCTGGTTTGCCACCAGATAGGCAAGTGGAATTCAGGATTGATATCATCCCTGGAGCAGCACCAGTTGCTAGAGCACCCTATAGGTTGGCACCAACGGAGATGAAGGAATTAAGAACGCGACTAGATGAATTGCTAGCTAAAGGTTTCATTAAACCTAGTTCGTCTCCTTGGGGAGCACCAGTCTTGTTTGTCAAGAAGAAGGATGGATCGATGCGTCTGTGCATCGATTACCGTGAACTTAATAAGGTCACGATAAAGAATAGGTATCCTTTGCCCAGAATCGACGATCTGTTCGATCAATTGCAAGGGGCAAGTTATTTCTCGAAGATTGATTTGAGGTCAGGCTACCACCAACTGAAGGTTAGAGATGAAGACGTGCATAAAACTGCATTTAGGACTCGTTATGGTCATTACGAGTTCCTAGTGATGCCTTTTGGGCTCACTAATGCACCAGCCGCATTCATGGATCTCATGAATCGCGTTTGCAAGCCGTACTTAGATAAATTCGTCATCGTTTTCATCGACGACATTCTCATTTACTCTAAAAACCAAGCTAACCATGAGAAACATCTTCGTTGTATTCTCAAACTCCTGCATCGTGAGAAACTTTATGCCAAATTCTCAAAGTGTGAATTTTGGCTTAGAGAAGTCCAATTCCTTGGACATGTGGTCAGTGAGCGTGGTATCCAAGTGGATCCCGCTAAAGTTGAAGCTGTTATGAACTGGCAAGAGCCGAAGACGCCTACAGAGATTCGTAGCTTCCTGGGATTGGCAGGATATTACAGGCGTTTCATTGAAAACTTTTCAAGGATTGCTGCACCCCTAACTTCCTTGACTAAGAAGAAAGTAAAGTTCGTTTGGGGCCCTAAGCAGCAAGAGTCCTTTGATATCCTAAAGCAAAAGTTGAGCAACGCCCCAGTACTGACATTGCCAGATGGAATAGAAGATTTTGTGGTTTACTGCGATGCATCGCACACTGGCATGGGGTGTGTGCTTATGCAGAAAGGCAAAGTTATTGCCTATGCATCACGACAGTTAAAGGTGCATGAAAAGAATTACACCACCCACGACTTGGAGTTGGGTGTCGTTGTATTCGCACTAAAACTGTGGAGGCATTATCTATATGGAATCAAGTGTGTGATCTATTCTGATCACAAGAGCCTCCAGCACCTGTTTAATCAGAAGGATTTAAACATGAGGCAACGCCGTTGGATGGAGACGTTAAATGATTATGATTGTGAAATCAGATATCATCCCGGCAAGGCGAATGTAGTCGCTGATGCCTTGAGTCGTAAGGAAAGGGTGAAACCCATCCGAATCAATGCCAAGCGCATGGAGATAAAGAACAGTTTGACTGAAAGGTTGTTAGCTGCACAGAAGGAAGCTGTGTTGGAAGCTAACTATCCTAATGAAAAGCTAGGAGTAACTGAGGAGCAGTTAACTCTTAGCAAGGACGGAATTCTAAGATTAAATGGACGAATATGGGTTCCAATTTATGGTGGACTTCGAGATGTCATCCTCCAGGAAGCCCATAGTTCCAAATACTCCGTTCATCCTGGAGCGGATAAGATGTACCAGGATCTAAGGGCAAATTAATGGTGGATAGGCTTGAAAAAGTCTGTAGCTGCCTATGTAGCTAAGTGCTTGACTTGTGCGCAAGTCAAAGCAAAACATCAAAAGCCGTCAGGCTTGCTACAACAGCCTGAACTTCCTACGTGGAAGTGGGAAATGGTAACTATGGATTTTATCACCAAGTTACCTAAGACGAGGAAAGGAAATGACACAATATGGGTGATAGTTGATAGACTGACTAAGTCAGCACATTTCCTACCCATCAAGGAGACTTATAGCTCCGATATGTTAGCCCAATTATACGTCGATAAGATTGTAGCCTTACATGGTATACCTGTGTCTATTATCTCTGACAGAGATACTAGATACACGTCACATTTTTGGAAAAGTTTCCAACAATCTTTGGGCATGCGTTTGAATTTTAGTACGGCTTACCATCCTCAGACGGACGGCCAGAGTGAGCGTACTATTCAAACGTTGGAAGACATGCTACGTGCATGTGCGATCGATTTGGGTAGTAGCTGGGATAAGAACCTACCGTTAATCGAATTCTCCTACAACAATAGCTACCACACCAGCATTAAGGCTGCGCCTTTCGATGCATTATACGGTAGAAAGTGTAGAACGCCCGTCTGTTGGGCGGAAGTTGGAGATGTCCAATTATCAGGACCAGAGATAGTCTTTGAAACGACGGACAAGATTGTCCAGATTCGTGACCGTCTCAAAGCTTCCCGAGATAGGCAGAAGAGCTATGCAGATCCAAAGCGTAAAGCTTTTCACTTCGAAGTAGGTGACAAAGTGTTGCTTAAAGTATCACCCTGGAAGGGGGTGATGCGATTTGGTAAGAAAGGCAAGCTAAGCCCGAGATACATAGGACCTTTCGAGGTTATCGAACGTGTCGGGTCAGTTGCCTATAAGTTAAACTTAACGGAAGAGCTCAGTGGAATTCACAATGTGTTCCACATCTGCAATCTGAAGAAGTGTTTCGCTGATGAATCACTGGTCATACCACATACAGATGTGCATATAGATGAGAGCTTAAAATTTGTGGAAAAACCATTGTCGATTGAAGATCGACAGGTTAAGAAGCTTCGAAGGAAGCATGTGCCTATTGTAAAGGTAAAATGGGATGCCCGTAGAGGACCCGAATATACGTCGGAGGTTGAATCCACGATGAAAGAAAAGTACCCTTATTTATTTCAGTAAATCTCGGGTCGAGATTTATTTTAAGGGGGTGAGGATGTAACACCTCGAAAATTCACGTCCTATAATGTGTTGACACGTGTCATATGTTTGAACGTGTGAAAGAATGTTCTGAAAGGATTAAAGTTGACAGACATGAAAAGTATATGAAAATACGAGTTCTAAATGTCAACAGTGAATAAATATATTGTACATTAACCCTATATGATGTTTATAGCATCAAACGGATAAATCATGGATCATGCGAAGCTAAAAGTGAGAAATTACAAACTACATGGGTTAAATGTGTCAACATGTTTAAGTTATACCTCTGAGTGACCTTTTGACAAACCCGAAGCTTTGTAACTGTTAATTATGCTCACTAGAATGCACGATATAAATTTCGTAAAGTTTCGTTATCGTATGAGAAAGTTATGATCAAACTCGTGTGCGAAGGGTTAAAGCGTCAACGTTGAAAGTTAGGACTTTTCGGGTAACAATAAGGTTAACCGGGGACCTAACAAAGTGGGTATATGTTTTAAAGCCCTTATAAATCAATTATGAGGGTTCATAATGCAAGAAAGGAACTCTAAGCAAAGTTTGAAGGGGCAAGGATTAAAACATAAAAATCTAAAGTTGGATTTGAGTCAGACATGGTGTCGCGCGACGCGAGGCCCAGGGGGGGGGGGGGTCCTTCGCGCCACGCCTAGGCCCATCTGATGCGATTTTCTTGGTTCTTTGTCTGCCATGGCCCTTGTAATCAACCTTTAAACGAATTTCCTCATATTGGACGACCCCTAGGCACCCCCTAAGCACTAAGGACACTTGTTAGTGAGTTATGGTCAGTGGTAGACTTGTGTGTCAACATTTTGTGGTGATTAAATCACTATATAAAGGACCCTTGTTGCAACAAGTTCTTCACACCTTTCTCTTGCACTTCTGATCATTCTTGGAGCTCCAAAGCAGACTCAAGTGGTCATAATTCGTTCATAGGACTCTTGTAAGTTTGCTTAACCTTCTTTAATTGAGTTTAGCTTAGTTATTTAGCTAAAAGTCAAACCGTCGTAATTACGGTTTGACTTCGAGATTAATTAATAATGGCTCAGTCAAATCTCGAATCAAAAGTACCTTTAAGTAGGTAATTATGTGGGTAATAAACCCTTAAAAGGCCCCCCCCCCTCCTGATTCCCACTCTACCTAGGTCAAATGTCGGGTCAAACTTGTTAATAAAAAGTCAACAGGATACTTAAATTCTAATTTGTGCATGATTAGAAATGTAGAACACATACAACCTGTTTGATCATTAATATAACTTGGTAATTAGTGTAAGAACGTGTCTAAACATGTTCAACCTGACAATTTACTGTTTAGACCTGGTTCGGAACCGAAAGTCGCAAAGCTTTGACTTTTGCTTTTGCTTTGACTTCAGTTCTGACCCATTTTGGTATGATTTAGAAATACCTAAGAGCTTCATTTGGACCAGGTTACATGCTAGTATAACCCTCTGTGATTATACACCATGGTTCATTAGTTAACCGATTAATACGCATGATTCCGTTAATTGCTCATATGTTGACCATTATCCCTTTTCACCTTAAAACATGATTTTGTGAAAATGTAAAAGTGTAGAAACCTTAGTTACTGATATATAAACTTGTATGCAAAGTTTGACATCAGTTTGAGGTGCAGATTGAGAGTTATGCTCATTAGCGTAATTAAGAAGCTTTATGTTAATTAAACGACATAATTAGCGTATAGCCTATTTAAACATACTTTTCGATATCAAACTTATTACCCACTGATGAAATATATTATTTTGGGATTTTTGAAGATTTTTAATTAATTTTAGGCTGAGCATAACTCATAGTCGTAGGCTTAACCCGGTAATTGTCGGTTTTGCCCTTACGGGCTATAAAATGAGTTTTACATATCTAAATGACTCCAAACCTTTTGCTACTGATCACATATGATAAATAAATTATTTTAAGCCTTTTGGAATAATAAAAATATCAGCTTTATGCATAGAACCCGGAAACGGCTCCTAATCGCCTAATTAAGCGGTTTTAACGCATAGTATGTATTAAAACTATTTTAAACATACCAAGGGTGATACCTACTGATATTTAAGGCAAATTATAATATTTTAACAGTAAGCAAAGGTTGATAAACTCAGACTTCAGTTTTGAGCTTTCGGCTTATGTGAAATTACCAAAATGCCCCTACGGTGCATAGTTTGGTTATAATTAGTAAATTTCACATATATACTTTAACCTACTGATATAACTTAGCAAATTGATTATCTTTTCTGATTTCATCAGACCTGTAACTCAGGATATTACTTAAACTCTTTTATCACCTTATAAATGACCAAACTACCCCTACGGGGCATAGTTTGTGTTTAAATTCATTTCGGGCATAATAAATGATATCTTACTGATGTCACAACATATTTGGAGCATATTAACTTAGGAAACCTGTAAATGGCTCTCATTATTACCCGTTACGCTTATTACGCGTTCGGTTCGGTTTATGTAACTAGTTTACATAAATTAGCCGAAACGGGTCAAACCTTATCGGTTTTATCTCAAAATCCAGAATGTGTATAATATACCCATATTAAACAAGTCTTCATACTTGTTGGGTCTAACACACATTCTATCCGGTCATCGCTTAATCGTGCGTACGAACCATATCTTTGAAACTAACCGGTCTAAGCTTTAGCTTAATTAAAGACCCGTTAGGATTCTAATAGGTTATTATAAACCTTCGTTCCAGATTAGGAGTACCAGTAAAAGCTACTTGCATTTGCTTATTGTGATTATTACATTTCTCAGGTAAATACTTTTAACTTATTTTCCCTATACGGGCTTGGGTTACGGTATATAGAATACCGCTTGATCGGGCATCAAATCTTCCATCGTTGGGTGGTTAATTGAATAATTTGATCGGCTCGTTTAAACAGTCTTGTTTACTTAAAGCCTTTGGGGGGTTAATGACCATGTCCCGGATATCCTTGGCATCATTTTACGAAATGGCCACGACTTAAGCGTGGGGTGTAGGCGTACACCCGTCAGTGCACAAAAGAATAATGTGGTGTGTCTATTGATCTTTAACCCGGTACGTCCGGGCTACTGAACGCACAAGGAACTTGTAATTCGTTCACAAGATTATATATTTAAATAATTCTCCCAAGTTAAATAAAATGTTTATGCCACGTGCATCCAAATCAATTTTCAATCATTTTCTAAAATGAGTCAGTTGATTGTATTTACCAGTGTAAACTGACGTATTTTCCCAAAAAGATTAAATGCAGGTACTGAGCGTAATTGGCTGGGATTTCTCCTTAGCATCACTAGAAGTCTCGCAAGCTTAAGATGCATAAAGTCTGTTGAACTATTTCTATTACATTTTCGATCCATCTGTGGATAAACAATCGACTGTTGTGATACACGATATTACAATATTTTTATTCGGTTGAAATGTATCTTTAATTTCCTTCCGCTGTGCATATTAAATATTGTGTTGTTTGACTATTATGTTGCCAACCACGTCACGATACTCCCCACCGGGCCCACCGGTGACACGTGGAAATCGGGGTGTGACACTAGGCCTCTCCCCAAAAGCAGAAAAAATGAGAACTCCACACAATACTGTGAGTTTCATGAAGAAAAGGGTCACCACACCAATGATTACTTCCAACTCAAGAAAAGAATTGAAGAAGCTGTTAAGTCCGGAGAACTCGCTCATTTGGTAAAGGGAGTCCGGGACAAAATGGCTGAAGGAAAAGGTAAGGAAGTCAATATGGTGGATTTTGATGGAAGGGTTCCTCATAAAAGGCAGCGGTTGGAAGCTTGGGAGCTTCAGTGTGTCTGTTTCCCCCCAACGGAGAAAGACCCTCTCTCTAGCCCTCTCGTGGTAGAAGCTACCGTGGGAACGTTGCAAACATGTAGGACATACATAGACACTAGGGCAGCCACTGAAATCATGTTCGAGAAATTCTTCTACCGTTTGAGTAATGAAGAACGTTCAAGGCTTCAACCCTCTGGAACCTCTATAAAAGGTATCGTCGATATACCCCTCAAGCCTTTAGGGCAACTAACACTTAATGTTTGTTTCAGCGAAGGTTTGAAAGAAAGAACCCAACCACTCACCTTTGTGGTTATCAACATCCCCTCAAGCTATGACGTGATCATCGGAAGACCAGGGCAGTGTGCATTCTACATGGCCGTGTCTGTTGGCCATGGCACAGTCAAATTTCCTACCGAGAGGGGCATAGCAACCCTTCAACCCTCTCAAGAAGCTTACATGGTTGAGGGTGAAAGCTCAAACAGTGAAGAAGACAGGCAAAGGTTGGTCATAAACCCTAAGTACCCTGAACAAAGAATAAGGGTCAATCCAAACCTTTCTCCAGAGACCCTCTCGTATCTCGAAAAACTGCTAACACATTACAGCGATGTTTTCGCTTGGTGTCCAGAAGATATGACAGGGATCCCTCGGGACATTGCCGAGCACGAGTTAAGGATACCACCGGATGTCAAGCCTGTGGTCCAAAAGAAAAGAAGTCTGGCACCCGAAAGGAGTCTGGCAGCCTGCCAAGAGGTTGAAAAGCTTGTATCAGCCGGCATTCTCCGAGAAGTCAAGTACCAATCATGGGTTGCAAACCCGGTTATGGTAAAAAAAACCCGACAACTCTTGGAGGATGTGCATAGATTTCAAGGATCTTAACAAGGCTTGTCCTAAGGATTGCTATCCACTACCGGAAATTGATCTCAAAGTTGACTCCCTCACCGGTTACTCGTTCAAATGCTTTCTTGATGCATACAAAGGCTATTACCAAATCCTCATGAAGGAAGAGGATGAGGAAAAAACAGCCTTTCACACGGACAGAGGGATCTTTTGTTATCAAAAGATGCCTTTTGGCCTCAGAAATGCCAGAGCAACCTACCAACGGCTCGTTGACAAAGCCTTCGCAAGCCAAATTGGCAAAAACATGGAGGCATATGTCGATGACTTGGTAATTAAAAGCAAGATGGAGTATCAAATGCTTGACGACATCCAAGAAACTTTCAATAATCTCTGAAAGGTTAACATGAAGCTCAACCCTGAAAAATGCTCGTTTGGGTTTGAGGAAGGAAAGTTCTTGGGCCATATTGTAGGGAAACAAAGCATCAAGGCTAACCCAAACAAAGTAAAAGCTGTCCTTGAAACCAAGCCACCAAAAACCAAGAAGGAGGTTGAAAGCTTAAACGGGAAGCTTGCAGCCTTGAAGCGTTTTACCTCAGAGTTGGCCGAAAGATCTCTGCCCTTCTACAAAACGCTCAAGAACTGCTCAGATAAGAAGGATTTCAAATGGACTGAAGAAGCTGAAGAAGCTTTCAACCAGATGAAGCAACATCTAGCTTCCCTACCAGATATTGCGGCACCAAAAACTGGGGAGTTAATACCGGTGTACCTCTCAATTGCTGACGAGGCCATCAGTGCAGTCCTCACTATTGAGCGAGACAAGGCCCAGGTACCCGTTTATTTTTTCAGCAAAACTTTAAAATTAGCTGAAACGAAATATCCTCCCCTTGAAAAACTTGCCCTAGCCCTAGTTCAAACAGCTAGAAGGCTTCGAAGGTATTTCCAAGCACACCCCATACAAGTGGTCACCGACCAACCTATTAAGAGTGTGCTTGAAAAACCTGAAAACTCGGGGCGATTAGCCAAATAGGCCATAGAACTGGGTGAACATAACATCACCTATGTCCCAAGAAAAGCTGTCAAGGCCCAAGTCTTGGCTGATTTCATTGTGGAAGTCCCAAACCAAGCGATCACTGAAGTAAACGCTACCACCACTGAACCTTCCAACCCTGAAGCCTGGAAGCTTTTTACCGACGGGGCTTCAAGCGTTGAAGGGTCAGGGGCTGGGCTAATTTTGATCAACCCAGAAGGGTTGGAATTCACATATGCTCTCCGTTTTGATTTTCAGACCACCAATAACGAGGCTGAATACGAAGCACTAATAGCCAGCCTAAGGCTGGCTAAAGAAATGAAGGTTGAAAAGCTTGAAGTGTTCACAGATTCGTTGCTGGTCTCAAGCCAAGTGAATGATAGCTACATAGCTAAAGAAGCCAACATGAAAAAATACAGAGAAAAATCCAAGGAACTGATGAGTACCTTCCAAGCATGGAACATCAAACAGATCCCCAGATCTCAAAACAAAAAGGCTGATGCCCTAAGTAAGCTTGCATCTCTCACTTTCTCCCACCTTACCAAGAAGGTACTGGTAGAAGTGTTGAAGGCCCCATCCATTAATGAATTGGAGGTTCAAGATGTAGTTACTGAGGAAGATCCAAACTGGATGACTCCCATCAAAAAGTTCCTCAAAAATGGTGAATTACCCAATGATCAAGTAGAAGCTAAAAGGGTTGAAATCAAAGCAAGGCAATACATACTACAAGGAGAAACCCTTTACAAAAAGGGTTACCTTGCTCCCTTGCTAAGATGTGTCGGTCCCGAGCAAAGTAAATATTTGATCAAAGAAATTCATGAAGGTGTATGCGGAGCACACTTTGGAGCTAGGTCGGTGGTTGCAAAGCTCATGAACCTCGGATATTTCTGGCCCTCAATGCACTGCAATACAACCGAAGAATTGAAGAAATGTGATGCTTGTCAGATTCATGCACCAATCCCAAAAAGTTCCAAGTATGACTTAGTCCCGATAACCTCGGCATGGCCATTTCCCCCAAGCAAAGGGGAGTAAAATTCTTACTGGTGGCAATAGATTATTTCACCAAGTGGCCCGAGGTCAAACCACTTGCTAAGATCACGGGAAAACAGGTCATTGACTTTGTTTGGGAAAACATCATTTGCCGTTATGGATTGCCGGGAGTACTTGTCACTGATAATGGAAGGCAATTTGCTGAGAAGCCTTTCAGCGTTTGGTGCAAGGAATACAAAATCGATCAGGTTTTTAGCTCAGTGGCTTATCCGCAATCAAACGGTCAGGTTTAAAGAACAAATAGAAGCATAGTGGAAGGTATCAAAACAAGATTGGGAAGATACGAAAGCAACTGGCTTGAAGAATTGCCTAGTGTCCTATGGGAAATTAGGACAACCGAAAAAACAAGCCATAAGAAAACACCCTATAGTTTGGTATTTGGGTCAGAGGCCGTGATCCCCGCTGAGATAGGAGTTGTAACCCAGCGAATTGTCAACATGGATCCCGTAACAAACCAAAAAGAGACCATGTTGAATTTACAACTCCTAGAGGAAGCACGAGATCAAGCTGCAATCCAAGAAGCCAAATACAAGCAGCAAATGGAAGCCTATTACAACAAGAAAGTCAAGAACGAACGTTTCAAGCCAGGAGACCTGGTCCTCAGAAACAATGAAGCTAGCAAAAAGGAAAATCAAGGAAAGCTTGGCCCAAAATGGGAGGGTCCATACACCATCCTCGAAGCACACAAGGGTGGATCCTACAAGCTAGCAGATTCAGAAGGCAAAAGGCTTCCAAGGCATTGGAATGGCAAAACCCTGAAAAGGTTCCATGTTTAGACAGGAAAGTTTGGTTTGTATCAAAATGTATTTCGAACAACACTATGAATACCTTTTGTAAAAAGCAAGTATTGCTTAAATGAATGAAGTTGTTTTATCAAACTTGTCTTTCTATCCTAAGATCAGGTTGAGAACCTAGCAAAAAACTCCATGGCAAGGGCCATGTAAGGGGATGAGCTCCCAGGCCACATCGCTCAATAGGTTCAAGGGTCAAATGAGCCTATATAAGGGGTGAGTTCCTAAATCAATACAACTCCATGAGACTTGTTAAGAAAAAATAAAATTGTCTCATAGACGGGTGTGAACAGCCTACACCAAATGTTCCCTAAGCCTTAAAAATATAATCCGCTAGGAGGCTTGAAAAAGTCAAGTGAAAAACAAAGAAATGATAAAAAGGATAGGTGCTATGTCTTCTTGTTAAAAATCCCAAGGCTAAGTGTCTGCAGCACTGAACCCTTTAAGGTATAAAAAACATAAGGGCAGCACAAACTCGACAAAGACAAAGTTACAAAAAGACAAAGAAAACCTAAAAGAACAATACAACTTAGACAAAAAAATTATAAAGATACAAACCAAGTCAGGTCACAAGACTAAGAAGCCTTCAAGGCTTCAAGCCACCCGGGTAGCAACTCGATACCTCAAAGGCTTCAACCTACCAACAGACAGCCAAAAGGCTTGGAAGGTTAAAGCCAAACAAACTGCCTTAACCAAAAAGGCACAAGTATAAAAACATAATACAAGGAAAATAGTTAAACATCATACCATATCAAAGAAAGCCCTAAAAGACTTTCAAACACAAGTTAGGGCAAGTCCTAGTAACTTGCAAGCTTAACTATTGTTCAAGTGGCCATACAGGCCTTAAACACAAACAACAGGAACCTTAAGGGTTCCTGAAAACCTAACATTGTTTAAAAGTTACACACCATAAATTGTTTTAAGAGTGCTAAGAAAGCTACGAATTCATGCATCAGTAGAAGGCTTAGATGCCCCAGAACTGCTACCTTTGGTCTTCTTAGTCTTCTTAGCCTTTTTAGCTTTTGGACCCAGATCCTCAACAGCTGAAACCTCCAGGCTAACATCCTTTGGAGCATCGGATTCCCCAGGAAAAGTATCTTCACTATCTCCCGAGTAGGAGCGTTTCCTTGAAAGAGAGCTAAGCATTTCAGCACATAACTTTTCATTCAAACCATCCGGCTTCAATTCCTGCAAACGGAGATAGGCTTACCATAACAAGAAGCAACCTGACTCACATACGGGTATGACAACCTCTCCATTTGCTCAACGGAACCCTTAAAAACATCCGAAGCCTCGGGACGGTACAGGGGAGATTTCTCTAAGGGATGACCAGACTCGTGAAGCTTATAACCCGCAATAAGACCTTGGTGTTTTCCCAGATTGAGCAGTTTAGTGTAGACATCACCAAGAGCGGAGTTAAATTCTTTAGAGTGCAAAAGATAGGTAACCACCTGGTGATAACCCTGCTCAATGAGCCATTGGTTATCTCCGGTAGCTTAGGCAACCAAAGTTTTCAAACCATCCTTCTCCTTATCAAAAGCCTTCTTTTGCACAGCCAAGGCCTCCCGGTCAGCTTTCAGTTTCAATAAGCTAGCCTCAAAGCTCTTCTTGAGATCACCCATCTCAATTCCGTGCCTCTTTATTAACTCCTCCTCTTTCTTGGTCCAAGCCAATTCCTTCTCAGAAAAAATCTCAAGTTCCTTCTTCATGGCAGCAATTGAAGCCTTCATCTTCTCCTTCTTCTTAGAGGCCTCCTCATATTCCCGCATCCCTTTAGCAAAGCGAGTTACACCTTCAGCCAAAAAGGCAGAGAAGTTGCAGGAACTGAGCATCATCCTAGAAATAAGATGATCTGCCTCCATCTCAGATATGGCACTTCGAACACCAGGAGGTGCAAAATGAGCCAAGGCTTCAGCATAAACAGCTGGGTCCTTAAAATTGTCACCAACCTTAACCTCCCAATTAGGCACATAAATGTCCTCTGAACCCTCGAAGCTTTCAACACTTTTGGCTGACGAGCCTTGAATAGTAGGAATGGCACCCTTCTTAACCAATTTCTTCTTCTTGCTTGAAACAATCAACTCCTTTTCCTTGCCCTTACCAACATCCACAACTTGATCCCCTAACGCCTCAATATCATCACTAACATCAATAGGCTCTGAACCAGAAGGTTGGTCAACATTTTTCAGATGACGTTGGGAACGACGAGTAGAAACTTTGGAAATAGTAACCTTGGTGAAGCCTTTAAGATTCGGAACATTTACATAACCAGAACCCTCAAACCTGTAATCAGAACCCTTGACAACAACATTCTCGTCAGGGGTAGCAACAACATCATCAAAAACAACGTCAGAGGTATCATCGCTTTTGATAAAATCAAGGGCAGACATAGCTACAACACAAATATAAAAGCACATAAGAAAATAAATAGAAAGGAACAAAAAAGCAAGAAAAGAATAAATGCATACCCTTCCCATCTCTAATAAGCACCGGATCCCGGTTAGCCTTTTCCCACAATTTACTTATACCCAACAACACCAATAAATGCTCAGGGAAGGGACGGAGCCTAGAAGGGCACTCCCTAAGAATTTCTAAAAAGCGAGTGTTTATCTCGGAATCAGAGGGCTCTGGCTCGTTCAGAACAGCATCTGGGTGTCTCCAAACAAGTTTGAAGGGAACAATTTCCTCCGACACCCAGAAAAACCGATCTTTCCAAACCCCAAGTGTAGAAACCATGGACGAAATCAAACAAGTATCAACTTGACTGGTTTCAAAGGTGAACCAATCACCATTCTTAGCAAGCCGGAAAAAGCGACGGAATGCTAAAAGAGTGGGATCATACCCACAAGCCCGACACAGAATCTCAAAATGTAAAACCCTAGCCATGCCAAGGGGATGAAATTGACCAAAAGACACCCGATAATATTCCAAAACATTCAAGACAAAGTTTGAAAACGGATAACGAAGATTTGAAAACTCAAAATGACGACAATACAAGGCAATCATACCAGAAGGACAGGCATTGATAGATTTATCGCAAGCCGGTGCAACCGGTTTATACTTTGTCCCTATTCCCCATTCTACACAAAATAAATCGACTTCCTCTTGGGTCAGTCGAGAGAAGGATTTTGCCATATCCTTACGAGCACCCATCACAATGAACAATTAAAGAGAAAGCAACTGACCTGATTTTGAAAAAAAAGGGATAACCGGAGAGAAAAAAAGGAGCAAAGTGATGATCTTCAAAATAAAATGTGATAATAAATGATATATGCAAATATAAAATAACCTACAATAGGGGTAATAATGGCAAACAGTAACTGCCACCCTATTAAACTGCCATACATCAATCAAATCAATTGTCAGTTATTTAAAATTCAAATATTAACTGCTCACAACCCTTCAAGCCTTCAAGCATCGAACCCTTGAAACCTTTTAGCAATAAAATACACGTATAAAAGTCAGAAGTCTTTGAGCTCGTTCCCCAAAAACCTCTGACTTGGGGGGCTGATGACGGGGGTAGCCAAAGACCAAATAAAATGACTAAATATGTAAATTCTCAAAGGGTTAAAAGGTTCAACGGTTGAAAAGCTGAGGAGATGAAGTAAAGCAATACGGGAACAGTAAACAAGTCACATCTTCGGACAGCTCCACCAACTTGCCAGCCGCAAAAGCAACGCAAGTCTGCAGAGCACACGCTATTATCCAGGGGTCAAAAGGCTTTAACCCCCGAAAGGGCAAGCCCCTCACTGCAAGCAAGGTCACTAGTCAAATGCATTCTTCTTTGGGAGATGTCTTCTCCTATAAATTGACACTTCATTTACTTCAGAAAACATTCCTGGCCAGCCCTGATTCTCGCAATCTCTGGTCATTCATCTCGAGCACTTGCTTCATGCAAGTCACTCCCTTTCACATCCAACACACACATTCTATTTGCTCCTTCATCCGAATCTGAACATAATTCAGAGGAGGATCCTTAGCAAATAACAAAAATAAACTAGTGAACCTCCTTTCACGTCTTGCAAACGTGGGGGGACCCCACGACCTGCGTTAGGCAAAGTTGAACCCTTCAACCCTTTTGCCTAACCGGCCTAGCTACCACCCTTGGTCTCTTATTTGTTGCATCAACAGATGGCAACATCGCTTTTAAGTCTCGGCCACCAATAGTAATCCTTCAAGTCTTGATACATTTTGTCCGATCCTGGATGGATCGAGTATCTCGACTTGTGAGCTTCATTAAGGATAACTTCTCGAATACCGCCATAGAGCGGAACCCAAATACGTCACTTAAAGCACAAGGTTCCCTCTTTGTTTGGCACCATATTCTTCAGCATACCTCGGAGGTATTCAGCTCTACGATTCTCTATCTTAAGGGCTTCTTGTTGTGCGTCACGTATGCGTGTAGTAAGGTTCGTTTGAATAGTCATTTCCAATGCTCGAACCCTTAGGGTCTTAACCCTTTGTTTTCGGCTTAACGCATCTGCTACAACGTTTGCCTTTCCAGGATGGTACTTAATCTCACAGTCATAATCGTTCAGCAACTCGACCCAACGTCGTTGACGCATATTTAATTCCTTCTGATCAAATATGTGTTGTAGGCTTTTGTGATATGTGAAGATTGTATATCGAGTACCATATAAATAGTGTCGCCAGATCTTCAAGGCGAATACCACAACGCCTAGCTCCAGGTCGTGAGTGGTATAGTTCCTTTCATGCACCTTCAACTGCCTCGAAGCGTAAGCGATGACTTTTTGGCGTTGCATGAGCACACAACCCAAACCTTGACGCGAAGCGTCGCAGTATACCATGAAGTCTTCAGTGCCTTCGGGTAAGGATAGTATCGGTGCATCGCATAGCTTATTTTTGAGTAGTTGAAAGGCTTCTTCCTGCTTATCACCCGAGTCGTACTTCTTGTCTTTCTGCGTAAGGGTCGTTAGCGGTTGAGCTATTTTGGAGAAATTCTCGATAAATCACCGGTAATAGCCCGCTAAGCCCAAAAATTATCGAACTTCAGTCGGGGTTTTGGGGGCTTCCCAGATCTTTATTGCTTCAATCTTGAATGGGTCTACATGAATGCCCTTCTTGTTCACAACGTGACCAAGAAACTGTACTTCGCGAATCCAAAATTCGCACTTGGAGAATTTTACATAAAGTTTCTCTTTCTTCAGTAGTTCCAAAATGGTTCTGAGATGTTGCTCGTGCTCTTCTCTCATTCGTGAGTAAATCAGGATTTCATCGATACATACAATCACGAATCTATCGAGATATGGTTTGCATACGCGGTTCATCAAATCCATAAATACTGCTGGCGCGTTCGTCAGTCCGAATGGCATCACAAGGAACTCGTAATGCCCATAACGCGTTCGGAATGCAGTCTTTGGTACGCTTTCATCTTGAATCCTTAACTGATGGTATCCAGATCGAAGGTCGATCTTGGAATAGTAGCTCGATCCTTGCAATTGATCGAATAAGTCATCAATCCTCGGTAGTGGATACCGATTCTTGATAGTGACCTTGTTCAGTTCTCTATAATCGATACACATCGGCATTGTTCCATCCTTCTTCTTCACGAACAATACTGGAGCTCCCCAAGGCGAGAAGCTTGGCCTTATGAATCCTTTATCCAATAACTCCTAGAGTTGTATAGATAATTCTTACATCTCGGATGGTGCAAGCCGATAGGGTGCCTTGGCTACAGAGGCGGCTCCTGGAACCAAGTCTATATGGAATTCGACTTGTCGTTGTGGAGGTAGTCCTTGCAGATCTTCGGGAAAAACATCAGGGAATTCCTTCACCACAGGAATGTCTTCGAGTTTCGGCTCCTCAGGTTTCTTATCTACAACGTGTGCCAGGAAAGCAACACATCTTTTCCTTAAGCACTTCTATGCCTTCATACAACTGATGATCCGCAGAGGCATGTCTCGTTTTTCTCCATGCACGATGAGAGTTTCATCATTCGCCAGAGGGATGCGAATGATTTTCTCGTGACAAACAACTTCAGCTTTGTTCTTGGACAACCAGTCCATTCCAACCACTACATCGAAGCTACCCAATTGAATAGGTAAGAGGTCGATGTCACACCCACAAAATCCACACGCGGAGTATCACCGCTTGGAGGCGTGACTGACCAGGATCAAGCCACCAATCATATTGAACAAGCATGTAAGTAAACATAATTCAACCAAACAATATGAAAGGTGTTCAAAACCAAAGCATAGTTAGGTGTTTAGCGGAAGCATAATTGTAAAACCCATTGTCAGTATTAAATACGAAATAAAGTAATATTCTTAGTATGGCACACACTGCCATATCCCACAACGACCGTTCCTCCCTGTGCAAGCTCCATGAGTACCTAATGACCTGCAAGGCATGTAGCAACGAATCAACAACAAAGTTGAGCGAGTTCACAGTTGGTTGTTTAGTTATAGTATTCATTTCGTAAACCATTTGTTCGTTTTGTAAACCATGTATCGTATTAATCCGTATCGCGGCCAATCCAGGCATGTGTGCGATGATTAGTGGGGGCTTCCCATGTGTTACTAGACCACGCGTATCAACTGCTACGAAAAATGTAAGAGGTGCCCTAAGTCAATGTCTATCAGCATTGACCCTTTGCCCATAGTCCATTAGGACACGCCCGTCCGACTGGCACGGTGTGAGGTTTGTTAAACCTAATAGCGCTATTAACTAATGACCCGCTCGCCATAGGCCTCGGCGATTAAGTCGATAAATGAGGGACTTCCTTTGATAGAGTTGATGGTCTTATGATCGTGTACGTAGGCTTTACGTGCGTGCCCTTCAATCCGAGGACAGTAGCAAGTATATCTGTACGTAGGTTTTACGTACGTGCCCTTCAATTCGAGGACAGTAGTAAGTATATCTGTACGTAGGTTTTACGTACGTGCCCTTCAATCCGAGGACAGTAGTAAGTAGTTTAATAGTAATGGTTGTACTAGTAGTTATCCAATCCCATTCCCAACCCCTGGGAATCCCATGCCTTGGCTAGTGTGAACTCACCTTGGTTTGCTCGGCAGATACACAGAAAGGTCAAGTCTAGCTGCTAGTGGTCAACCACGTCCTAACATGGTTACCATACAAGTTAGGTTTTTGGGTTTCGAGTATTGCACATAAGTATCACATAAGCTAGCAGGTGATTAACACATATAGATCATGGCAACACACAATGCACGTAAACATATTAGCAGTCAATTCCATAACATCTGATACTTGTACGATCCAAAGGCAAAGCCCAATAACAGGCGGCCCAACATGTTGTGCGATTCAGTTAATATACCCGGCCTAATAACAAACCGACCCAACACACATACGGCCCAAACAAATAAACAATAAACAGCTTGTGCGATCCAATACATCTTGTGCGACTGAAGACATCTTGTGCGATCAGATCATCTTGTGCGAATGGACTTCTTGTGCGATTGTAACCATATTGTGTGATCGCACAAGTATGTGTGTGTGGTATCATTTAATTCCGTGAATTATTGGCAATTTGTTACAAGTTTCCATTATATCATGGCAATCAGTTATAATCATACAAACAGTTTCCTATTAATGCATTTATCGATCAAATCAAGCAATTTCCACCTAACTCATATAAACCCAAAAATCATAATCATATTACTAGTTCGATCATCAACACAATCGGATTTAGCAGTTAATTTCTTTGGACATCTTTGGACTCTACGCCTAGGTTAAATCATGGACAGCATTTAACATTTATTCAGATCAATCAAATCATACAACATAGTCAAACGGTTCAGCAATCATTCATCATCAACATATATGATCAGTGATCTAGACTCATTAGGTCTATTCATAAAATCATCATTAAAATAATCCACCATGGCCGACAAATGTAGATAGATTTCATGTTGCTATTTGACCAAACATCAATCCTATTACAATTCTATTGAACCGAGATAGTGGTTCTGACAACTTATTACAATTCTATTGAATGAACTAGCATGATTGGGCCGATTAAAAGCCTGATGACATGCACTGATATTCATGTGATTTGCTTGAAAATCATTCGACCACACATTACATACACATCGATTCAATCATATGCTCACATCATTACCCACCAACTATTAATACATGAAATCATACATCAGATTAAATATCCTTATCATACTCATCTATTCAATTCACAACCAAACCACATAATAGTTAACACATGGAATCATAATGATTTTAATACATAACAATAGTTGATCACTAACCTACACAGGAGAAACAATAACCCAGTCGATGCAAGAAGGCTTCAAGGGTTTGACTATTGCCATCGCAAGGTGGGAGGTGAGTAGGGTTTGGTAACTGATCATGTATGCCACCTTATACGCTAAATACGTAACTAGTATGATCCTGGATGGTTGCAAGGTTAGCAGCAGTCACATGGCTTTGAATCTCTGGTACTAAGCCTTTGAGGAACAGCTCGATGCGTTTGATGGGAGGACCCACCACAGTTGGGCATAACACTGCCAATTCCTTGGATCGTTTCGTGTACGCTTCTATCTCTGACCACGTCATCTTCAGGTTAAAGAACTCCACTTCCAGCTTGTGGATGTCATCACGACTACAGTATTCACGTTTGATCAGTTACTTAGTATCACTTCATGGGGTGGCATTAGCAGCCGCCAGCCCCAGCATCTGAACTTGCGCGTTCCACCAAGTTAGCGCAGTGCCTTCGAGAGTACCAGTGGCATATTGCTCCCTACGAGCCTCGGGACATTCACACATTTCAAAGATCGATTCGTGCTTCTCGAACCAGTGGAGGAGTCCAACAGCTCCTTCAGTGCCGCTGAAAGTAGTAGATCGGCAGTCCATAAAAGTTTTGAATGTGAACACAGGTGGCTGAGCGTTCTGACCTTGTTGCGCGAGAAAGAAAGGACTGGGTTGAGCGCGAGAGTTAGGTCATGAGAGTATGATCTAACATCCTAGGATAGGTTCGGAACAGTAGGTTATACCTCCTGCCTGAGCGGCTGCGAGTGCTGCCGTAACTAGTTCATTGATATGAGCCGTCAGCCGGCTTGAGTTAGGTTCTCACGTTCCCTCATGATCTTCACATCGAAGGAAACACAAATAGGAGAGGTGTCGCGAATGTGTATAAGTGTGGAGTGACAGAAGGGAGCAAGCACACATGTGTTTTCAAACTATAGTTGCTACGTTTATCTAAGCATACCATGAGCAAAGTTCTATGCAATCTAGCAAGTAAGCAATATAAACATAATTCATACCACCTAGAACGTCGAGCCTTGCACGTGGAGTGAAGTGTCGTTGTGGACCGTTGAGCACTGTACAGGTTATAGTCTGGTTTTAACAAAAACGTTTTTCCCTTATTAAAACCAAGTTCACTATAACCAATGGCTCTGATACCAATCTGTCACACCCCCAAAATCCACACGCGGAGTATCACCGCTTGGAGGCGTGACTGACCAGGATCAAGCCACCAATCATATTGAACAAGCATGCAAGTAAACATAATTCAACCAAACAATATGAAAGGTGTTCAAAACCAAAGCATAGTTAGGTGTTTAGCGGAAGCATAATTGTAAAACCCATTGTCAGTATTAAATACGAAATAAAGTAATGTTCTTAGTATGGCACACATTGCCATATCCCACAACGACCGTTCCACCCTGTGCAAGCTCCATGAGTACCTAATGACCTGCAACGCATGTAGCAACGAATCAACAACAAAGTTGAGCAAGTTCACAGTTGGTTGTTTAGTTATAGTATTCGTTTCGTAAACCGTTTGTTCGTTTTGTAAACCATGTATCGTATTAATCCGTATCGCGGCCAATCCAAGCATGTGTGCGATGATTAGTGGGGGCTTCCCATGTGTTACTAGACCACGCGTATCGACTGCTACGAAAAATGTAAGAGGTGCCCTAAGTCAATGTCTATCAGCATTGACCCTTTGCCCATAGTCCATTAGTACACGCCCGTCCGACTGGCACGGTGTGAGGTTTGTTAAACCTAATAGCGCTATTAACTAATGACCCCCGCTCGCCATAGGCCTCGGCGATTAAGTCGATAAATGAGGGACTTCCTTTGATAGAGTTGATGGTCTTATGATCGTGTACGTAGGCTTTACGTGCGTGCCCTTCAATCCGAGGACAGTAGTAAGTATATCTGTACGTAGGTTTTACGTACGTGCCCTTCAATCCGAGGACAGTAGTACGTATATCTGTACGTAGGTTTTACGTACGTGCCCTTCAATCCGAGGACAGTAGTAAGTAGTTTAATAGTAATGGTTGTACGAGTAGTTATCCAATCCCATTCCCAACCCCTGGGAATCCCATTCCTTGGCTAGTGTGAACTCACCTTGGTTGCTCGGCAGATACATAGAAAGGTCAAGTCTAGCTGCTAGTGGTCAACCACGTCCTAATATGGTTACCAAACAAGTCAGGTTTTTGGGTTTCGAGTATTGCACATAAGTATCACATAAGCTAGCAGGTGATTAACACATATAGATCATGGCAACACACAATGCACGTAAACATATTAGCAGTCAATTCCATAACATCTGATACTTGTACGATCCAAAGGCAAAGCCCAATAACAGGCGGCCCAACATGTTGTGCGATTCAGTTAATATACCCGGCCCAATAACAAACCGACCCAACACACATACGGCCCAAACAAATAAACAATAAACAGCTTGTGCGATCCAATACATCTTGTGCGACTGAAGACATCTTGTGCGATCAGATCATCTTGTGCGAATGGACTTCTTGTGCGATTGTAACCATATTGTGTGATCGCACAAGTGTGTGTGTGTGGTGTCATTTAATGCCGTGAATTATTGGCAATTTGTTACAAGTTTCCATTCTATCATGGCAATCAGTTATAATCATACAAACAGTTTCCTATTAATGCATTTATCGATCAAATCAAGCAATTTCCACCTAACTCATATAAACCCAAAAATCATAATCATATTACTAGTTCGATCATCAACACAATCGGATTTAGCAGTTAATTTCTTTGGACATCTTTGGACTCTACGCCTAGGTTAAATCATGGACAGCATTTAACATTTATTCAGATCAATCAAATCATACAACATAGTCAAACGGTTCAGCAATCATTCATCATCAACATATATGGTCAGTGATCTAGACTCATTAGGTCTATTCATAAAATCATCATTAAAATAATCCACCATGGCCGACAAATGTAGATAGATTTCATGTTGCTATTTGACCAAACATCAATCCTATTACAATTCTATTGAACCGAGATAGTGGTTCTGACAACTTATTACAATTCTATTGAATGAACTAGCATGATTGGGCCGATTAAAAGCCTGATGACATGCACTGATATTCATGTGATTTGCTTGAAAATCATTCGACCACACATTACATACACATCGATTCAATCATATGCTCACATCATTACCCACCAACTATTAATACATGAAATCATACATCAGATTAAATATCCTTATCATACTCATCTATTCAATTCACAACCAAACCACATAATAGTTAACACATGGAATCATAATGATTTTAATACATAACAATAGTTGATCACTAACCTACACAGGAGAAACAATAACCCAGTCGATGCAAGAAGGCTTCAAGGGTTTGACTATTGCCGTCGCAAGGTGGGAGGTGAGTAGGGTTTGGTAACTGATCATGTACGCCACCTTATACGCTAAATACGTAACTAGTATGATGTTGGGCCCTAACTGGGCTTTGGCGAAAACTGGGCTTGGCGAAATCAAGTGATTTCGTCGAGTGGGGTGTGTTTTCAGGTGAAGGGGTCAACATTTGTTTACTATATAAAATATATATTATTAATACAGATACACATCCATGTAGGTGGGTGTTTCAGGTCACATATATCACACAGTGTATTATTAAAACATACTATTAATACCAAACATGATATTAATATAAAACATGAACATACACACTTACCAAGCATATCATACAAATATATAAACCACACTTTGTAAGCAAGTATTAGATCAAGTAGAGACCTTGAGAACTCGGGTTGTCACAGTCGATGCTAAATCTTTGCTCACCAAGTTCTAATGTGCAACCCCTAACAATTTCGCCCGATTCAACAAGTTTACCATTGGCTAGTTCTATGGAATAAGGAATATCTAATCTACTAGATTCTATTCCAAGCATACGTTTAAATTCCACAGACATGAAGCTATAGTCGGAACCAGTGTCAAATAATATGGATGAAAAGTGATTGTGAACGAGAAACGTACCGGTGATCACGTTAGGGTCCTCGCGTGCGTTCTTTGCTCCAATCACAAATGCTCGAGCCTGAGCATTGTTTCCTCTTGGGCAATCTTTTATGAAATGATCCTTGCTTCCACAACTGAAGCATCCTTGGTTCTGCCCTGCTCCATTACCATTCCGGCTACCATTGCCATTTCCATTTCCACCATTGTTTCTATTACCAGCACCGTTGCGGTTTCCATTCACGTTCCTTCCTTTTCCCCAACAATCCTTAGTATGGTGACCCAGTTTACCACACTTGTCGCATTTTGTAACGCGACAAACTCCTTCGTGATGACGCTTGCACGGGTTGCAGGTGGGCAGAGTGCCCAAGTATCTTTTGGCAGGTGCGTCAATCATGGTTGCAAGAGTTTTCGCCTCCTGAGGCGGGTTGGGGTCACGCTTTTTGTTGTTGGAACCCTTGTTGTTGCGTGTTGCTTGATTCAGGTTCGCATGCTTCCTTTTCTTGTCACCAGACGACTCAGCATGCATCTCGGTCTTTTCAGTTGGGTTCAGTGATAACTTCTTCATACGAACAACATCTTCAGTAAGGCTGACAGCCAGAGTTACAGCCTCAGTGATCGTTTGAGGTTTGGCCGAAGTTACCATGCTGCGAAATTATGAGGCCAATCCCCAAATGTAGCGTTCAACGCGCTTAAATTTGGGAGTCACCATGTAGGGGATCATTCACGACAGATCGTGGAACCTTCGGGTATAACCAGTAATGTCAGCACCTTCCATGGTCAAGTGCCAGAACTCAGTCTCCAACCTTTGGAGTTCAGCACGTGAGCAATACTTCTCTCTCATTCGTTCCTTTAGCTCATCCCACGTCATGTCGTATGCAGCATCATCACCCAGAGTCTGGACATGCAAATTCCACCAAGTCAAAGCTTCGTCAACAAACAACCCAGTAGCAAAAGTGACTTGTTGATCCGCGGTACACTTGCTTATGCGGATAGTGGCATCAGTCTTCTTCGTCCAGCGTACAAACGCCACTGCACCTCCAGTGGCATCGTAGTTTAGTGGCTTGCAGTCTAGAAACTGCTTGAAAGTGCAGCCTTGGGCTGTGTTTCCTCCGGATGTATCTCCCTGCCCATTGCGTCTAGCATTGCTTGTTCCTCCACTTTGTTCGGTGCGGTTCGCCTCGTATTGGGCGATAGTTGCGGAGATCCTTTCTTCCAGTAGGACATTCAGTTCTTCAGCAGTCCTCGGTAGAAGAGGAGGAGGGGGGTGATCAGAACCTTGATTGTTCACAATTCTCCTAGGTGCCATGTTCTGACAGAACACAACGCATAGGGTTAGACATTTGTTTGATATCGTCATACGAGACAGTAGTAGTATATATACACAGGTATACACCACACAAGTGACATCAAACAATCCGTCAAACGTATAAATCAATTCATACAGCAACAAGCATGCATAAATAGATAAATACTGGTGTGTCATAAGATATTCACCGAGTCTTTACACATATCAGGGCAACTTGTTACGTTATTGTTTGCGAAGTAAACAAAATGCATAAGGGTTACGTCTCCCCAAAGTACAAGTTTAACATATGTAAAGGACAAAATATCTTACTTCACATTGGCGGTTCTTGTCTTTATACCCTAAATTATTACTACAAAAGAGTATTTAATAGGCTGGGAGAAGGGTGTTCACGCTTGACCTTTTCTTGTATTTGAAGGAATCTCTTATGATACGTGACAAGACTTGCTGTGGTTTTTGTGCACTGAATTCCATAATTATGTATGCATCCATAATTACGTAAGTCCTTGCACAGTCCGCACAGTTCGTTTCATCCTCGTATCACTTCCTTCAGATAGGCCACTGTTTTTAGGTAAAGTCATGAGTACCTGAGATATTCTATTTCTAGTATATGTATATATCAATTATCACACATAGTTGCAAGTAATTTCTAGTCAAAGTCAAGTGCTACTCCAGTGCACCCTAAGTTTCGTAGTGTCTTTACTTGACTCTTTGAAAAACTGTTTCAGGTAGTGGACGTCACGAAAAGTTTTATGCAATGAAAACTTTTTGAAAAAAAATGTTTTTGTGAAAGGATCCTAGAGATTGTAGTCTAGACTCGAGAAGGAATCCTGGTTCACTACAATTGCAGCTCTGATACCAATCTGTCACACCCCTTTCTAAGGCGGAAGCACGAGGTGTGATCATGAAAGGTTTTCATTGCATACGATTGGTAAACATACTACATGCTCATGAAAAATAACTCCAAATGCCAAACATTACATAACTGAAAACGTAGTTTAAGTGTTTACATCACAAGACAGCATATACAAAGGTTGAAAACGGATGACGAAGATTGGAGAATCGAAATGGCAACAATATAAAACAATAGACCCAGAAGGGCACTGATCAACGGACTTGTCACAACCCAGTGCAACTGGATTGAACCTCAGACCAATGCCCCGTTCCATACAAAAGGCCTCTACTTCCTCTTGAGTAAGGCAAGAAAAACTAACAGAAAGATCTTTACGCGCACCCATGATCAAAACAAAGAACAGAAAAAAAGAAGAAAGAAAAGACTAACCTGAACGAGAGAAGGAATAACCGGAACTCTTGGAGAAGATAAGTGAAAAGATTATCAATTGAAAGTAAATGAGAAATAAATATTAAAAGGAGGTTATAATTACCTATCGGGCAATTACAATCGCCGCATGAAAAAATGCCACCTATCACATCAGTTGTCAGTTCAAAATTCAAATTCTCAACTGCTCCCAATCCTTGAAGCCTTTAAGCAATAAAAAGCAATGTGTAAAAGTCAGAAATATTTGAGCATACGCCCCAAACACCTCTGACTTGGGGAGCTGATGACGGGGGTAGCCCAAGCCTCAATAACATGCCTAAAATACATGAGAGCTCAAAAGGTTAAATGGTTAAAGGGTTCAAAACCCGCGAAGCATTGTGAGCAGAAGAGAACAAGCACACTAATCCATCACATCAACTGGTCTCTCACCAACCCAACCATAAAAGTAACGTGTACAAAAGAGAACAGCCTTTTGTCCGCAGGTCCAAAGCCTTCAACCCCTAAATGGGTTAGCCTCCTACTGCAGCAAGGTTCACTAAGTCAAAGGTTTCCCCTTTGGGAAGAAACTTTCTCTATAAATGACATCTCACATCATTCATTTCGGAGATTCCTGATCAGTCTGGATCTCCTATGATCTCCGATCTTCTCTCTTGTCTTTCGAGAACTTGCTTCATGCACGTTTCTCTTCTTCACTTCAAATTACAACAACTTACTTGCCCTTTCATCCGAGGCTGAACCTCCTTCAACCAAAGATCTCAAGTAAGCAACAAACATAACTAGTGAACCTCCTTCTACATCTTGCAAACGTAGGGGGACACCACGACCTGCGTTAGGCCAACTTCAACCCTCGAAGCCTGTTGCCTAACCAGCCGGTCCACTACTTCAGGTCTCGTATTTGTTGTAACAACAGGTATTTTAGTCATTATATTGATAAAAGTAACTAATTTTGGTGTTGGTACCCAAAGGTGTTACAAAATTGAAACTATAAAACCTAAACATGTTAAAAAAAGTTAGTACCAAAGGTGAAACTAGCTATAAACCATATGGTCCATCTGTGTAATTAACGCAAAATATAATTAAAGAACTATTTTGTACAAGTAATAACATTTGATAAAATCCACCTTATAAAAATGATGGATTTTCATATACATAATTTTCATTTATACTTGATTAAACTAACAAGTTGAGCTTTAAAAAATGTTTGCATAGGATTAAGTTATAGTATTAGTTGTAAGAAACTTATATTGAACTTTGAAAAGAGTTGAGTGAAATCTCTTATTATAACTTTAGAAATAAGAAATTAAGTGACTAATAATAACATTTAAAATATACAACCATAACTATTTATTTAGCTAACATAAATTAAAGCATAACAACAAATTATTAAAATCCTTTTGCATTTGCGTTCGGTCATCTAACATTTAATCTTTTAAACGATTACGTATAATAACTAAAGTTCAAGAACTTGCAACGCTGGACTAATATACAAATGAGCACATATCGTCAAAATTGATGAGAGGTGCAGACAGATCAAAATCCTTTGTAGCATAAGAACAGATTGTTTGTTTGTTTGTTTCTCAACGCCTATAAATAAGCTTAAAGAGAAAATGAACATCAATGAAATCAAGGGCGGATATTAGTAGAGCCGTGGCAGGGCCACGGCCCTGGCAAGTTTTTCGGTCGTAGTGCTAATTTTCCGCATTTCGATCGAAATTTTGTATATATACTATGTTCGGCCCTGGCAAGTTTTTCGACCGTAGTGCTAATTTTAGTGCCCGTGTCTTTCGGCCCTGGCAGGTTCAACGGGCAAGATCCGCCACTGTATGAAATAAGCATCATCTTCCTCACTAAACAAAGTACAAGGGATTCCCAACAAATATTGGTACACTACTATTTGAACCCGTATATACATAGCCCCCTTTGAATTTGCTAACAAACTCCTCAGCGGGGTTTAACTTGCTGCAAGCTCTAGTGAAATACAGGAAACCCACAGTAAAACAAAGAATAAACTGCCTACTCCTCCTGCAAAGCAATAAAAAATGAAGCATGAAACTCATCAAGTAAAACTATTAATCACCCAATTTAAATGGTTTAGAACCAACCATGCCCAATGGAAACAATCTTGCACCCACGTCTTTCTAGCGAGCCGATCTAGGTAGACAGCCCGTTCTTGCACACGCGTCTTCTTAGCGGGCCGATATAGGTAAACTCGTCTCACAAACCTATGAGCTTTGTCATCCTTGAGTTTATCTGGGTGTAGGACATTCCATTGGAAACAAATTGCTTCAGATACTACATAGATGGAAAAACTACTATCTAACTCATTACTATCCTTGACTTTCATGAGCTCTGTATGTGTCATGTAAGGGAAACGAATAAACTTTGCAAGACGGGTCGTGATTATTTCACGACGTTCCTCTATATTAGGGTACTGAGCTCTGGCCCATTCGAGGACAAACCAGTAAACTGCATCTTCTGATGCCACCTGGAGAACATCACTAGCTATAATTGCCTCCACATCAGCAAGTGGCAAGCTAAGAATCTCATCTTTAAACCTGCGATTATTAAGAAAGTTTTTAGATTATTCACTAATAATATTAAACATTTGTTTTGAGGGAACTTAATTACATGCTTATGTCTTTGTAATGGACAGCATAGAACTGCTTTGCGAAAACAGTCATTGGCCGAAATACTTTAGCCATTAAAATAGTAGGAGGAAGATCAAAATAATCAAGCAAGAATTCAGGTGTCATGATCTTTTGATTTCTTAATAAACGAATGAAATGTCTCGTGCATATAGAAACATCAAATTTGTCAGCAGCCATTAGTACGTTAAGTAGAGCAGGAGCAGTTGTAACCGTTAAATTGTTGCTATACATAAACTTCAGTAGTTCCATGAGACTAGCTTCCTCTGTTCAAAATCAGGAAGTAAAAGACCATTTATTATTGTACAAAAATGTAACAGATAAATTAGAAATTACTAGAGACCTGAAGCATTGATTCGCAAGGTTGCTGCTTGGCATTGTGCCGAGTCTCTCAAGAGCTGCATGAAGAAACACTTACAAAATTAATAACAAAATAAATAAATCACCTTGTTGAAAAGATGAATAAAAGGAGCTGAATGAAGAAACACTGATAAAAGGAATAAAAAAAAATGAAGAAATCATGAAGTTAGAGTTAATGAGAAATCACCTTGTAGAAAAACGGACTTCTTGCGGCTAGAATTGGAGAGCTAATATGTACGGTTTTAACTCTTACTGCTTTTCAGAGTCCAGATTGAATCAGATAAAGTAGAACCAATACTTAAACTTATATCAAATGTAAATCAGAAAATAAGAGATAATGGAAGTGATCAAAGGTTCCCTTCGGCTATATATTAAACATGTCAACCCGAACAAGATCTGTTTGGTTAAACGGGCTGGGTTAGACAACCCATGACCTGGTTATTTTTGATGTCCGATAATCAAGATCATCCGCAATCCGGTTTCGGGCCGGTAGTTTGTTTATGTTTATTTAGTATATATGGGTCGAACATATTAACTGTTTATTGTTTGTATTTTGAATATTGGGCCGTAGGCCATGTCCAGTGGGTCAAATAATTAGTAGTCCAGTAGGGTTAATATTATGTAATTGCTTTTGGGCCGTAATATGCGAACCGGTGTGAGTACCTATAATAACCACTACAACGGCATAGTTGTCGATAGCGAATAGCGACAAATAGCGACAAGGCATGGCTAGGCTACGTAGCGAATAGCGACAAATAGCGACGGCTATTTTATAAATAGCGATTACACTAGAAAAAGATTTTTGAAAATTTTTATATGTGTATTACATCAAAATACCCTTGTATATATGCTATTTTACATGTATATTTAACAAAAACTAATAGTTAGCAGCAAAGGACTTATATGTTGGGTGTGTGAATGAAAGTCTCAAAAGGTGGTAAAGACTTTGTCCCACATCGGTGTGTGTGAACAAAGTTAGTGGTTGTTTATAAGGTAAAGTTTTTACTACTCTATTGTAGCTTTATGACATGTTTTACCACAAGTCCTACCCGCGCGCAGGGGGGTGCAAAAAATGAGTTTCCGCACTGGAATTTAATTGAACTCGTGCATGCCCGCACGAATGCAGCTCCGAAAACCCCGGGCCCGCGTGTGCCAGTTTTTGCACTTTCCTTCTGCTTTTTTAACCAGATTTATGCATTTTTTTTGTATCAAAGGTAAAACCCAGGCGACATGACACAAAAAAAAACCCCAGCTGTCGCTAACCTCGCTAGTCATCGCCATAACCAACTTAGCGACACTTGGTCGATTCGCCATAAGGCGCGCTATAGCGACCGCTATGGTCGCTATTAACAACTATGTGCAACGGTTATGATGGAAGAGACGTATCTCTTCATTGAAGCGACATAACTCATACTCGCACCCATTCGCTGCTATATATACGGTTCAAAGCAATCAGTTTGATGTACAGTTTCATATTCAAGTTTATGCAAGTTCTGATTATTCAAGTTCTGTTGTTTCAAGTTCGGTTACGGTTAGTATAATTCTGCAATTCAGTTTGTTGTTATTCAATGGTTATTATGAAGGCAACTTGGTGCGAAGTGTGTTTCGATCATAGTTGTTAAAAGCCATCGCCTCTTGCACCTAGGCCCATTTTTTAGGCGAGGCGAGGTAGTTGCGCTTTAAGTTGAGGAAATTGCGCTTTAACTCTCCAGGTGATGGTTCAGGCGCGCATTCTGGCAAGATTCCTAGATTCCAGAGTTTCCGGCTAAATTCCGACAAGATTCTAGCCAAATTTCTACTTTTAATCAAGGAAAACTACTTTTCTACACTAAATACACTAATATTTTGGTACTAATTAGATGATATAAAGTGTTACATAATAGACTTTCTTTATTTTATTTGAAGAATGATATTCTTTTTCTAATACATAATATATTTTTTAATATTTTTCATTATGCGCTTTATTTTTCCCAGACCCTCGCTTTTTTTACGCTTTGCGCCTAGGCCCCAGGCAAGGCCTATGCGCCTTGAGTGCGCCTAGTGCTTTTAATAACTATGGTTTCGATTACGTGTATGATTGTCATCATACTCCTCCCAGCGCTCAATGATCCTGGGAACCCGAAAGTGCTAATACCAACAATTTTCGTGTAATGTTTATCATGTAAAAAAATGTCAGCCCTCGTCTAGTTCTTGGCCGAAACAGCCCTGATCAGCCAGACAAAGGTCATGACTTTACTGACATTCATGAAAAAACTGATCGGCCAGACAAAGGTCATGATTTTACTGACATTCATGTAAAAAGAAAATGAGGTTTTGATGGCAAATGATTTCCAACCCTTTTTATTTAAAATTAAATGTTCCAATTTGTGCTTTTCGGGATAATTCGAGTTTATTTACAATATAATAACTTTTGGTAAAGAAGCAGGAATACAACAATAACAAATAAACCCAGTATAATCACACCTATAGCAGCGAAGCTATTGATAGGTAGGATGTAGGCAAGCCTGCTTCCAAGTGTAGAAGCAGGAATAATGATTAATATTCCTTAAGAATCGAATTCGTTTGTACTATATTCCGGAATTTTCTAACGTAGTAATTAAAAACTTAACAGTTAACATAGTCCATACTTAATCATTTAACTTAACATAGTCCATACTTAATCATTGACATCTGATAAAAGTAGAACATAACATATTTAAAAGAAATCCGAAAATAAACAATAATCGATACCTGATGGGGGCTGTGTAGACTCAGAAAAGATATAAATGCGAAGAACACGATCGGAGTAACTGCTATCGTTGAACGCAAAAGAAAAGTCGCCGTGGTCGCAGGCATCTTCAGGAGAATCCAAGATTAGCTTTCTAGGATCGAACAGTTCAAAATTCGATTTACTCATCGTAGGAACGTAGGAGATTTAAAACCCTAACGAGTGAGGCAATATATATAGGATTCGGTAACGTAGGAGATTTAAAACCCTAATGAGTGAGGCAATATGTATAGAACTAGTTGATGCCCCGCACACGTTGCGGGGCGATGGGCCAAATAATTCTCAATCAATTAAAAAACACTATTATTAGTTTTATTAGGAAAAAAAACTAAAACGATAACAAGACCGTAGTTCTGAGCTCAGGGCAAAACTGTAGTTTGTCAGGATTAATGAGCGAGTGTTAGGCAGCTCCTTGACATAGAAAAAAAAATTTAATCCAGTCAACCAATTAAAAAAACACTTTTATAGTTTTGCTAAAAAACTAAAACGATAGCAATATTGTAATTTGAACTGAGGGCAAAGTTGTATTTGTTGACTTGGGTAAAATCATAATTTGCCAAAAATTAAAGTGATGGCAATACTATAAATTTGAACTAGAGACAAAATCGTAATATAACTTTGCACTAAGGACAAAATCGTAATTTTAACCTGGGGACAAAACTATATTTTTAATTTGAACCGGGGCAAAATCATAATTTTGAATTGGGGGGCAAAAGCATACTTTTATTTTGAACCGGGCAAAAAACATAATTTTAAATGAAAGCGAAATCATAATTTTTGAAACGGGGCGAAAATGCAGAATCGTCATTTTTAGTTTGGGGCAAAAGCAAAAATTTATTTTGAACTGGGGCCAAAATTGTAATTGTAATCTAGGGATAAAATCATTATTTTGAACCGAGGGCAAAATCGTAATTTTAAGCGATGGACGAAAATATAATTTTATTTTGAAGTGGGGGCAAAAACGTGATTTTATTTTAATTTAAGGACGAAACTGTAATTTTAGAACGAATATAAAATAATAGAATGGATGATCTAATAGGGAAGTGCCACACAGCTGTGTGGCACTATTCCCCACACTTGGTTTTGTATATGTAGGAAATTCGGTGTAGACTTTATATCAATATATATAGAACTAGATTAAGTACCGTGTAATACACGGGTTGCTAAACAACAAACAATTTATACTTTAATGCGTAAATACTTTATTACAGGTTCGTTCGAATATTAACATAAATGATAGAAAGTACGTGAAATAAGAAAAATACGTGATAAACATAAAAAATTCACAAGTCATTGAATATCTCTTTATGTACAACATTTATTGTTTTATTTGTAGGTCTGCCTTCATTGTCAAGTATTAGTAACTTGATTCCATCTCGTCTTGTAACCCTCGATAAAGCTACGTACAATTGACCATGTGTGAAAACTGGTTGTCTCAAGTACAAACCAACCTTAGATAGCGACTGGCCCTGGCTTTTGTTGATCGTCATCGCAAAACATACAGCTATTGGAAATTGCCTCCTTTGAAATGCGAAAAGAATCTTTCTGTCCGAAGGTTCCAAATTAATTCTAGGTATGAATGTCCGAGAACCAATATTTCCACCTGAAATTATCTCAGCTTCAATTACACGGCTGTAAAGTTTTGTAACCTTTAACCTTGTACCGTTACACAAACCATTTCGTTGGTCAATATTTCGTAACAACATTATTGGAACACCAACTTTAAGCACTAACCTATGATTTGGTAAACCAGATACTTTAAGACCGTTTAGCACGTCGGGTGAGTATATTTTTTGCTGATCAGCATTGGCATCTTCAGTAGGGCATAGACTGTCAGAACTAAGATACTCTTTTTCTTCACCTGGGAACAGTGCCAACAATCTGTCATTAATCTCGTGAACAACCTCATTCTTAGGCGCAAGTATAGCCCTATTACTAAAGTAATTACGATCATTGTAGTTTTCCAAGATTGACGGATACACAAAATCAATCAGGCTAGAAATTGGGCCAGATGTGCTGTCAATTAAAAGATCAGGTGGTATTTCAATTATTGCTTCTCCATCATTCGAACCACCAACATTTCCCTCACCAATGTCCAACAACCATTTTGCAAAATTATTGATCTCTTCAACTTTAAATGTAGGTCTTCCAACGGTTAACCTCATGTTTCTAGTTAAACTCAACAACTTACACTTCCTCCACAGATAAGACGAACATAATGAGGCATTCACAATTTCTTGTCGTCCACCGTTTGGAACAACAGGTAATATTTGCCTAAAATCACCACCAAAAACAATAACCTTACCTCCAAACAGAACATCAGATCTGCATGAATTAGAGATATTGAAAATGTCATGCATAGTTCTATCCAAAGCCTCAAATGCATGTTTATGAATCATAGGAGCTTCATCCCATATAATGAGTTTGGTCTGTTGTAGTAATTTAGCTACATCATCGTCTGGTTTAATGTGACAATCGGAATCCTCATTAAGATTCAAAGGTATATGAAACCTAGAATGCGTCGTTCTTCCTCCATCCAACAACAATGATGCAATTCCGCTAGATGCAACGTTTAATACGATCTCACCTTTTGACCAAATTGCAGCAGACAATGTTTTCCATAAAAATGTTTTACCAGTGCTGCCATAACCGTAAAAAAAAATATTCCTCCATTTTTTCCATCAACTGCGTTCATAATTTCTTCAAATATTGAATGTTGTTCATCCGTTAACAAATTCACCTGACCTTCATAAACATTTTGTAGATCTGTTATGTCGTATGCAAGCTCTTCGTTAATCAATCGGCAGCGAAAGTTATCTAAAGATGAAGTATATGGGTAAGGCATTGATACAAATCTTCGAAGCAATGAATTATTTCAAGTTAAAAACTTCTCAATTTCGCATAACACATAGTTCTTTAGTTGCTGATCGGGAATTGATAAAGCTGTGCAAGATGAAAATAACATATAAATTTAATGATAAATTTTTAGTAACTGTAACAAAAAAAAAAAGATTAAATTTAGAATTGAGTTAATTATTGTTTTCATCCCGGTGGTTTGTCAAAAATCACTATTTCAGTCCATTAGTTTAAAAATTGCGATTTCAATCCCTGTGGTTTCATTTTCGTAACCATTTCAGTCCACCTCGTAACCATTTCAGTCCCTGTACTTACAGAATAAATGGATTGAAATGGTTACGAAAGTGAAACCACAGGAACTGAAATGGTTATGAAAATGAAACCACAGGGACTGAAATCGCAATTTTTAAACTAATGGACTGAAATAGTGATTTTTGACAAACCCCAGGGACGAAAACAGTAATTAGCTCTTTAGAATTTTAGTTGCAACACGATGATATTTTGAGAATCTGCAAAGAAAATCATATGTCATATACTTCCATGTGCTTTCCCAGACTACTTCAGGTCTAGATAAAGTGCTTGACAGTAACATGGTGGCGAATAAATTGTGAATATAACCTGCGCTACCTGATATATTTGCTTCTTTGATGGCCTCAATGTACTCTGAGTCGTCATCCAACAAACCAAGCGCATAGCAAGCATCTCTAAACGTATCGTCTACTCGACCATTAACTGTTTTAATATCATCAAACAATGTTGGTCCTTTAACTTTGTTAAGAAGAATTCTTAAATAGTACGCTTCACCGGTAGACGGAGAAACGAAATGAATTCTGCCAATTGTTTTTCCTTTTATTCTCGGAACCCATATATGCTGGTCAAGCTTCCACACTTACCAACGTGGAAACTGTACATATGTTAGTGTGCGTGCAACGGTGTCATTAGGATCTTGATTACGTTGCATCCACGACAAAAACATTGATGAGTTCACAGATGGCTTGTTTAGGACGTGATTAAAATCTTCATCCGGACCGAAATAAACTGGTTGTTGTCCAGGAAGATAGAAAGGCAACCTCATCACAGAAGGACTCCTATAATTAACTTCATTCGAAAAAATCCTCCAAGAGGCTTCGCAAGCCGATATATACCTACAATCATAATACTTTTTAATTTCATCATTTTCTGGTTGCTCGTTTTGATTATCACTCGGAACCACAGCAACTGTTGCTCTATCAGGGCCTTTATTAATATATTTGAACAAATACTTTATTGACGCCGCTTGGTTGCACCATTCAACGTTTATATGCGCCTGATATCTTTTCAAAAGTTTTTTGTTGTAAGGTACAACACTTTTGTTGTCTAACTCAATTCTATTTTTTAAAACGAAAGCACCGTTATCTCTTCTTCTGTATAAGGGAAATCCATTAGAATCCAAGGTTATCTGATCTTGAAATTTCTTTGGAAAACCTTTTGAACATTTTCTATCAACCATACATGGAGAGCTCATTCTAGCGTTACCACATGGACCGTGAATCATATGGTCTTTCACAAGCGTATATAGTTCCGGGTCTTCGTTTATATCGGGAATTTCTGCATAAATAAACTGATCAACATGGTCTATAGTTGGAAGTTTGTAATCATTTTCCATGAATAAGCACATATGCGCATGAGGCAATCCTCGCTACTGAAACTCAATAGTGTAAACAACTACACACAAAAGTAAAAATCTGTTAGATATCGATGAGATCATCTTTAAAAAAGTAAGTTTAATAACATACCAGCTGTAGCTTTTCCAAACAAATGACGCTCTTTGAAAAATTTGCAAATTGCATCCAGCTTTATTTTAAACATTCGCGATAGAATATCAGGCCTATCCTCCGGATTCAGATTTGTGTCCTTAAGAAACCTCTGAACCTCCGGCCACTTGGGATTGCAGGTGATGGTTATAAAAAAGTCGGGATAACCATACCATTTACAAATAGCCATAGCGTCTAGATAGTTTTGCATCATATATCGTGACCCGCCTGTAAACGAAGATGGAAGGAAAATACGTTTTCCAACCTTAGACAAATCTTGTTGGCCGTTCCTTCTTAGTTTGCGGATACTCTCGTATGTATCAGACCTGAGATCATTTTGCTGAAATCTTATAAAGTTAAGTCGCTCGCTCTCAATCATCGTATACGCATCAACCAAGAACTGTTGGAATAACCGTCGAGAGTTTAGAATAAATGAAAACTGGTTACTACGATCTTGTACACGATATGCAAAGAACTCTCTCATTGTACAATTCGGACATTTCTTGTTAGTAACATCAATGACACCCCTATGGGGTATGTCATTTCTGTAACCGTCGTCTCCATATGGGAACACAATAAGATACTGAAGTGCAAGATAGGAAAGATGCAACTCACTTATTCTTTTTAATGACCCCATTTGTGTCTCGACAACGATATCTCTATTCTCAAGAGCGTTATCAATATCTCCAACAATAAGAGCGGCAACCTCGGAGGAAGTAGGTAAGTTATAAGTCCGACCATCTTGTTCTCTTTTCCCAATAAGGCGAAGCTTCAAAGCAGTATTAGGATTCTCTTGGAAGCAATCTCTAACCATCCTATAAATTTTCACAAGCACATTGTTGGCATGCAACATTGCTTTGATATGTTGTATCAACTTATTATCAGTATCGTCTGAAGAAGTAGATGAGGACGCATCGTCTAAACGGCTGTTTCATAAAATTGGCATAGTAAGTAAATATATAGTTAAACCAAATGTTATAATGAAAAATAACTTCTTGCTTGGTATGTATGATCGTTGTGGTAGTTACCTAAATATTGATTGCCTGTTTGACAACTCATTTTCAGTATCGTATATGTATAACTGACAAAATTTAGGTTTCCCTCCGTTTTCTGGCAGAAGACTCCCAATCGCATGATAATTTTCTCCACTAATTCTATAGCAAAAAGGACCATTACCGGTATTAACAGTGTGGTCAACCTTACCACCCATTGACGTAAAGGCAAACATACAATTGTAACATCGAATGCTCTTCAAAAAATGTATGCTTTCGTTATCATTGGACATGAATAGACTTTTATAATAAGGTGTCGCGGCTTTGTAATCAGGTAACACAACTTTGGCATAACCACAACATAAGAAATGACATATTTTGCCACCCTCTTTTCTCCCGTTTCCTTTCTCTGCATCCCATAACTTTGCATAACAAACTTCACAAGTAATAACTTGGTCACCATGATCCAAATAATCTGTTAAAACATACTACATTTCAGTTAGATATACAACATTCATTACGCTAATACAATATACGAATTTATAAGTTTATCGATTTAAATTATTGAACACGGGTACTTATAAACAAACCTAACCTGTAGAAACACCTTTATAAGCATCTCGTTCTACGGTTTCCTCTGTAGTCAAGTCGATCATTGGTATAGGAGATGCAATACGTGGTTTGCGTACCAAATTACGTTTCCCGGATGATAGCTGTCACACCCCCAAAATCCACCATGCGGAGTACCACCGCTTGGAGGCGTGACATGACCAGGATCGAGCCACCAATCATATTGAACAACACAATTAAGTAAATAAAACCAAACACAATACGATTGGTGACCAAAAGGAAGTAAACCGACTTTAGGTTGACAGCGGAAGCATAAAATGTAAGTTCAAAACATAAGTCCCATAGTTCATAAGTTTAAAGTCCAAACGTAGGTTTAATAAGTTCATAAGGTTTAGAAGTTTAGTACGGGACTTAACAATCCATATTCCACAACAACCTTCTTCTCGTGCAAGCTCCAAAAGCATCTAGCGACCTGCAAAGCATGTAGCAACGAGTCAACAACAAAGTTGAGTGAGTTCACGGTTGGTTGTCCATTTTAGAGTTGTTTCCAAAAACGTAGTTTAATCTTAGTCAACTATCTAGCCGTGGGGGTCACCCCATAGTTCGAAAACGTTTATTAGTTAACCATCCCATGTTCACCTTCCCTGGCTATCCAGCCCGGCACTCCGGCCGTGGGAGCTACCCCATTATTTAGACTACCAGACTCGTTTATCATATCGACTACTAACAAAAATTAATTGTGCCCTAGCGTCGGTGTCTATCATCACCGACGTGCCATAGTCCATTAGTACACACCCGTCCAACTGGCACGGTGTGCGGTTTGTTAAACCTAATAGCGCTATTAACTAATGACCCGCTCGCCATAGCCTCGGCGATTAAGTCGATACGAAAGGGAGGGACTTCACTGATAGAGTTCTAGTCCAGTAAGTCTAATACGTCTCAACAGGACGAGGAATTTACATTCCTGAACACGTCTCAAGGACGAGGCATTCACATTCCTGAACGCGTCCCAAAGGACGAGGAATCCCTATTCCTATACCCATTCCCATTCCCACCGGGAATTTACCATGCTTTGTAGAAAAGTGTGAACTCACCTCGTTGCTCGGTTTGACTCTCAAAATAGCTAACAGTCAAGGTCGGTCAATCACGTCCTAATATGATTACCAGTTAGTCATTTAGTGGTTTCAAATAGAGCACAGAGTTCCTACACGTATCTATCACATAACATGCATCACTTTGACGGTTCATGCCCATATAAACTTCCCATCTATCCCCCACTCATAAAAAAACATACGACATTTCACATAACACCTTTATTGACATATAACATGTTATATCATTCACAGATAACATACTCGACATTTAGACACGCAAATTACAACTTATGTCATTTCAGCTTTAATATTCAAAACCGGGCTGTTTTCGGACATTTTAATAAAATAGTTAACTTATTCCAAAAATTCCCAAATTTTTACAGATTGTCTTAAACGTTCCAAATTTTATTGTGTAAAAATATCGGGGTCCAATTCATTACTAATATTTTATAAAAATTCATTTTCCGGACTGAACTCAGATTTATCTTTTTCTGACCACAGTCCACGGAATAATTTATTTAAAATTCATAGAGAGTCCGATTTACAAAATTCCAGTGGGAGAATTACAAATACATCGGTGGTCATCTATAGTACAAATTTCATGATTTAACTCTACACAGAATTCAAGTTATGACTGAAAACATAACTCATATTTTCAGCAGCAAAAATGCAGCTCTAGCTGCTGTTACAAAATGACGCTTTAAAAATAGTAAACGGAGTCCAAAAATTATGATTCCGGTGCCATTAGAACCGTATTTCATAATACATAAATCTAGACTTCAGAAATTACATTTTTCGTTAAGTTACGGTCCTGTTACAGCCAACTGAAGTTGGTTGTAATCACTAGACAGCTTTGTTTTTTCAGTCTTTAACCTTCTAAAGCGCGTTTGATTGATTTCGTTAGCATGTTTAGTGATCACAACAACATCAAACATCAATATTAACCAGCTATTCATCAGGAAATCAATCAAGAATCATAACAACACAAGATCTACATGATTTACACACATAACTTCTCTTTATCCACCCTTTATGACTTTATGTTTAAGATTAATGTAAGTTCCTTAGTGTTTCTCAAATTTTCACCATTAAATCATCTATTAACCACCAAATACAAGAAAAAGATGATGATTAGAAGCACTTACTACTAGCACAAGGCTAGGGAAGAAACAAGGCGTAAAAGTGGTGGATAAAAGAAAACTAGAGCGGTCCTTCAACTTCCGAACACACCGAGCTTCGTTGTATACCTTCTAACACCTTTGTGTGCTTGTAGAATGCTTAAAAGTGATCAAGTAATGGTGGTGGTGGTGGCCTTGATTTCAGCCGAGACTAGAGGGAGAGAGAGTTTGGAGTGAAATGTGAAGATGATCATGAATGTGTGAATGTCTTGTGGGTAATTTAAATAAGCTTCCATCATGATATTATCCACTAGATTAAGTGCACCCTAAGTACAATACAATTCCATTAAACTAATCAAGAAAATCAAAGTGGAGATTCCACTTCTAGAACCGGTTGGGGGGGGGGGGTTGGTTTAGTTGGATTGTGATGGAACAAGTTACTAACTAGTTAAGTTTAGAGCGTTTAGTTAGTATGTTAAGAAGTGTTATGTAATATAAGGTGTGTTAGGGTGTTCGGGGACCCTAACTAACTCAGAAAAGTAACACAATGTGTTTGGCAATATTTTTATGTTCCGGGTAAAGTCCGGTTGTTCGGTTCGGTGTTGTTCTGTTAAAGTGATTAATTAATCCGTAAAGTGTCCTACATATATATTTTTGCAACGTTTTTAATTTTTAACACTCCGGAAGGCATACCGGACTATTTAGTAACTTTTATGTATACTACTAGCATGTTAACAAGTACATGTAAGTATAACACAGTAATCAGAGAGCAGTTAAATGATTCAGCACAGTCATCAAGTACTTTAATTAACATTAATAGATTGTACGGTTACATGTAAATTTGAGGGTTGTCACATTAGCATTGGCAAATTACAATTGAAAGATGATGTGCGGGTGGTTGATGTGATGCCAGATGAAATTGAAATTTTAAAACCATTTGCTCTAGTTGTAACATTGTTCGTAGTAGAACTAATGTTACCTAATACAATGCATAAAAAGCATAGTCACCATATTGATGCAAAACAATACAAACATCATAAAATATATAAACACTAAATAAATAAATACTTACTTGTTACCATACTTGCTGGAGTTAGAGTAACATTATTCATAACATCAGGAGTGGATTCCAAATTGTTACAACCACTGACATTGACTATGGTATCCGATGTAACACCTATGGTAGTAGATCTTCTTTTGTCGATATAAGATCTAGGTAATCGCAGGTTGTCTCTATCCTTGTTTTGAAGAATTCGAGTGACTGATAGCAAATATTAAAGCATCAAAAATTAAATCATTATCACGTATTTATATACAATTTCTTTCACACTACACGTAATTAAATATGAGATAATAAATTAAACACAAATACAGATTTGAAAATAACATACCATCAGGTGGCACCGGACGATGTTGTATAACACACCGAGTGGAATTGGAATTAATATTGGTGGATATAATATTGAGGGATGACGATGTAGTTCCTCCATTTGATCTCTTATTATCCAAGTATAATTTCCTTAATTTCCGTCTATGAGAAACCTCCTCTTGACTAACAATTGGGAGGACAACTAAGACAAAATCGTATACATATTCACAAAAAAAAAAAAAAAAAACAAAAACAAATCAAATTATTAAATTGTAAATAAACAAAGGGTAATTTTCATTTTATTATAAAAATATATAGCTAAAATAATACCATTGGTTATGCTTGATAAAGGTCTTCTGCCTCGTCGAACTTTGAAGACACCAAAAAAAATGGAAAAATAAAAAAAAAAAAGTCAAGCATGATAGTTAGATAGCCAAGCTTACAAGAAAGCCTACGAGCAGATGTATTCCGACTTCATCTGTTACCGTGAGGAAGAAGAGAAGAAACGCCATGAATCGAGCCTCAATGGAGAAGAACTGAGTGATAGCATCTCCGGCGAATTTAGCAAGCGTCTTGAAGCTATACACTCGGATTTGATGAAGATTAGTGATCGAGTCACAGTGCTTGAGGAAGAGAGGTCCAGTGCTTGAGGGAGGGAGAGAGGTACGTTAAGATTTTGATTTGAATATGACTGATTGTATCTACGGTAGAGAAAAGAGGGGAACTAAGATTTTTGGTATATGATTTTGTATGTAGAAATGATACCCCAGATTTGACTTTTGAATATGAAATAATATAGATAATGTCTCTATAGTTGATGTCAGATAGATGATGATAGCGTATTTTTTAATAATTGAGTTAATAGTCCATAGAATATACATTTTTTTACAACTTTATTCAAAGATAAACATAAACAACATCCAAGAGCAAGAGTAAGACCGCGCGCACATCCACTTTAGTTACCTGAAATACATGTGAGTTTTTGGAAAAACATCAACATAATGTTGGTGTGAATTCATGCAATTTTTGTATTGAACGTTTGTATACTTTGTATGAAAACATGGTATGTAATTTGTATAAATCAAGTATTCCTGTATGTCTCAAGATTGTTAATGGGTTGCAAGGCCATTAACATGTGACACGACATAGGAAGCATCCAAACCATAGGCATTTTTCTAGTTGTCGATTCACGACTGAGACACAAAAGCACTACTTGGTACTAGTTATCACCAAGAGTGTGGCTGCCTGAAAACCCATTAGATCTAACCTTTTGTTTTGCGGTCTTAGTATGTACACGATTAATGGTGCTTCTGGTACCCTATTCGTGACATGATTTCACGTATCATTCCTTAGTTCTTGTATCCATCATACCACAACTCACGTATTTTCGCCAAGTTTAAAAAGTATGTAAAAGATTAAAAGTGGGGACATGATCTCACTTTTCTGTAAACATTTAGTAACATGTACTTCACCCCCGAAGTTATAAAACTGAAAACAGTTAAAAGAAAAGGGGGGGGGGGCATGAACTCACAACTTTGCGTTTCTTGGCCGTAAACTTCACCGGATTTGCTTATTTAGCGTCGTGACCTATACGTGTTTTATTAACGTTAGTCACTAGACTTGTATCGCACAAGTACAAGTCACTATCTTTTATGTATGTATTCTTTGTGTGTTAAAAATAATTTATATTTTTAACTATGTATCTTACTTATATTATTTTCTCAAAAATAAATATAAGTATCTTGTATTTTTCACCCGAGTTATGTATTTTGTCCAAAACTTCATTTCATGTTCATAACTTGTCCAAGTTATTTAATTTATTAAGTAATATATTTTCATAAATATATCTTATTGTATTTGTCTAAGCATGTTGTATGTGTATTTTGTATTTTCACTCCTCATGAGTATTTAGTGTATTTTCAAGTCCTAATATACTATTACACACATTACATATTACATACACTTAGCACAAAATTGGTGATCAATAAATATATATATTTTCCTCAAAAATATACACACTTAATATCAATTTTTATCTTGAAGAAATCATCATTTCTTATCTTGAAGTTTACATAAAAGTTAGGGAAACTTTGGTAAATATTTCTAGGTGAATTTTTAGGGAATAAGTTTCACCAAAACTTATATTTTTCCAAGTGTCAAAATTTATAGAAATTTTGACATGGTTTCCCCTAAAAAGGGAGGTTTCCCATGTTTTCAAAACATGTGTTTATTTTCTTTTAAAATCATCACCACAATCATCAACTCATTTAACACTTACCAAGTATCAAAATCAAGTATATTACACTATATTATGAACTTGAAGTTTTGCAAAAACTTGTAGTAACTTACCATGTTATTTAGTGGGTTTAGTTACCCTTTAAAAAACATGGTTATTTGTTTGTAAATCACTTTATTAAAAGATTTGGCCATTTACAACTTGCAAGATGATTTTTCTAAAAATATTTCTTTTGTATTTCTCTTGTTACAATCTTGTTCCTAGTCTTGTTTAAACACTAAAAATATTATTAGTTTACTTAGAAACCATGACTTTGTAAATCTTGTAAATAAACTTGGTTTCTTGGGAAAAGTATTTTTGTAATCATCTATTTACAAGATTTGTATTTTGTTTAAATCATCTTTACATATGAAAATCAATTTCATCATTCAAGTTCATGAAGACATAAAGCATGAAGATCTTGGTCTTTCACAAAATCACCACTTTAACTTACTAGATCATGTGTTTAATCACAATCTAGTAGGTTTCTTATGATGTCTAACATCATTAACACAAATCATCATTCATCAAGAAGCAAATCATCATCATTTACATGTATTCTTATGTATTTAAGCTTATGTTAAAGTATCATGATCATGTTCTTTGATTAACAATATTCATCATCTTTTAACCATAAAAATATGAGTAACAAGTTACAAGGAGCTTAATACTAGCACAAGGGCTAGGGAAGAACACAAGAGGTTGAAGATGACAAATGGGTTGGGTAAAAGCAAATGGATAAGGTTCTTCAAGATCCACAAGCTCTAGACCTCCTTAAACACCTTCTTGCACCTTGTGACCAACTTGGAATGGATTGAAGTGAGATGAAGGTGGTGGTGATGTGGGTGGTGGCTCACGGCCGTAGGTGGGAGGGAGGAGAGGAAGAAGAAGTGTGGTGTGTGTGAATGAATGAGAGCTTATATAATCTTCCACCATATCTATACAAGATCACATAATATCTAAGTGTATCCAAGGAAAATCAAAGTGAATCCAAGAAAGATCAAAAATGGATTTTGTAGGATCTTGGCAATTTTGGTGGGGGCCACCCCATTGCAACCGTAAACAATATAGGGGGGGGGGTAGAGTGTAAATTTTAATTTACTAGATACATAAATAGGTTAAGTTTCAAGTGTAAAGTCTAGGGACTTGATGTGTTATTATGTTATAAGGGGTGTTATGGTGTTCGGGGACCATAACTAGTCCAGAAACATTAAAACAATGCTTCTAGTAATATTTTGATGTTCCGGGTAATGTCCGATTGTTCGGTTAAATACCAGTTCGTTAAAGTGCTAAATTGCACCGTTTAGTGTCCTTTATGTATCCTTTTGTGACCCTTTTAATTCCCAACACTTAGGGGGGTATTCTGGATAATAAAACATGAATTCTGCATAATATTTATGTGTTAAAAAACTGATTATAGCTGATTTGTGCATAATTCTGCATTTAAAGTGCGTTTTGGGTGCTTTTTAGTGCATATTCTAGCTTCCGGAACGTCTATATGTTAACCCTTGTATACATATTTGGGTTTTAATGTATTCTTGACATTGGACCTACACTTAGGCCCCAATTCTATTGTCTGACTGCTTTCTGCAGAATTGTTGACACGATGTGTCTTACCGGTGAGTTTACTAGTATTTCTGACGCAACGCTATCATTAATGCATAAAGCAATATTTGTAGTATAAAACGTGCATGAATTCACATGTATAGCATATAACCAGATAATATTGACATTTAAGCACATATTTGTAGTTATCAAGTATTAATTAAATTGTACGGAAATTACCGGTTTTGTGCCAGTTTCCACATGTACGATCTCATGTTAGTTTTGTGATTAGTTGATGTTATGAATATCATGATGATGCTAACGGTCTGTCCTTCTTGACGTTCACTGTATGTGAGATAAAAACTGATTGATTGGTTGATGACCCATTTGATGATTAGGGTTGTGCGTTTTAGTGAATAGAATTATGTGTGGGAATGGGAAACTGTTATGATGTGGGTTCGTATTAGGGTTTTCAGAATTGTACGTTGTAACCGCTGTAGATCTGTTTCTCATATTTGCTAATGTGTTAACTGATGTTTGACGAAACATCACTGATGTTTCGTCAAGTCTTGCATCGGCGAAAGTCAGGAGTTTCGCCAAACCCCATCCCGACTAAACTTATATATGTTTCGTCATATGCTATACCGACGAAAGGTAGTCTTTCGTCGCTGAGGAGTTTCGTCGGAGGGGATGGTGGCTGGAACAGTTTGTAAGTATGTGTTGTATCTTGTTTATGAAATGTAATAGTTACAGGATAACCTTACTGCTTAACAACCAGTGACATATACATGAGTTGAGGACTAGTGTGATAATTCGGAATATGTTGTATGTAAACTGTATAACTATATGTGAATTACTGCATGCAAATATGTGATTTGAATGACTATGAAACTGACATCATTTGGTAACCACGGTAGGGGGGGTTGACCAACTGGAAGGGTAATTAAAACATACCGAGCAAATCCAAGGTGAGTTCACTACTCTTGAGCATGTGTCCCGGTGGTTGGGACAGTCAGTGGGTATCCCGGGGAGGGATAGGTCTTTTGGGTAAAACTGGGATGTTGGATAATATTCTCACTCTATCACTCTTAAGTCCTATCTTTTTGTTACCGGAGAGGTAGCGGGGTATTAGTTGATAGCGCTACTTAGGTTTGGCACCCTCACCCCGTACCGGAGAGGACGGGTGTGAACTAATGACCCAATCATGCTCAGTGCTTTGATAGGAGCACTGGGGAACGGGCAAAACATACATCAGGAGCCGTCTTGTTCAGTATCGAGATATTATCAACATTACTTTCGGATTTGTTAACAAACTGGATTAAACACTTGGTAATTAACGTTTTCGTAAAACTGTGAACTCACTAGCGTTGTCTGACACACTTGTTACATGCTCGCTGGTCGTTAGGTACTTTGGATGGGAACTTGCTAACTGGATGGCTGGAGTGGTCATGGTAATGTTGCTGAGGATTACTTGCATGTTATCTAAACACTATTACATTTGGTTTTGTGAATACATTAAACATTATTATGTCATTTGCTTCCGCTGAATCTGATAACTCTTGTTTGACATTTATGATTACTTAATTTAATACACGTAAACTTGGCAATTTTTGTTATTGGTTCAATGTGATTGGTGGCTTGGATCCTGGTACGTCACACGTCCCGCGGTGTTTCCGCATGTGGTATTTTGGGGATGTGACAGTTTTCATATGAAATACTGAGAAAAATGAATTTACTATGTTTTCTCAACAACTTTTAAACCGGTTATCAAAAAGATTTATTTTAAATCTTTTCAAAACAAACTATGAACTCGCTTAACTTTATGTTGACTTTTTCGCATGTTCTTTCTCAGGTTAAATTTTTCAAACTACGGAATGGTTGGACTAGGAGAACCCATGGGATTTCGAGCACTTAGCGGACGTTCATTTATAGAAGTCTTAGCAAAAAAACACTTCCGCTGTGCAATGAAGGTACCCGTCCAGTCACGCCAGTTCTGATATTTCGGGGTGTGACACAACTCTTCAACTCTCCACGAGACATGGAATGCGTTGCGAAACTGTGAGCATACTCGACCCCTTTTTACACTTTATGCACTTTTGGGTGTAACATGTATTAATTAACAAATCCACTTTGTACAATCAAACACACGCAATTGTGCATTCCAACGAACACGTTACTCGTTATACTTAGGCGGTCTATGCATGATAGCTTCAACTTGTATTTACATACCATTTGTTGTGTTTAGATTGTTTATGCATGTCAATTTTTAATTTGTGTATCCATGCTATTCGATATGTTTAGATTGTCTATGTATGCTAGTTAGGACGTGAATACAAGTTGCCATGTTGGATTGAAACAAACTTTCGTACTTATACTTTTATTCAAACTTTATGCTTGCCAATACTTTTGTATTGATCTATGCTTTTAATACATGTTGCAGGATTGATGATGAAAGGAATCCGGTAGGATTGCCTAGAAACGAACTTAAACTTTAATACTTGTTGTATCGTACCTTGTTTTCAAACATGTTGTATTTTGTTTTCAAACTTTGTATTAAACCGTCATTAGTGAAATGAAATTTTATTTCTTTTTATACTCGACGTAAATTTGAATTTGTTATATTCTAGTTCAAGCAATGTAAAAAGTAATTTATTAAATACTTGACACAAATAGCGTTATGAAGCCTCTTGCAATCTAGTTTTTGTCTCACTTTGATGTTTCCGCAATCGGTTGGGGTGTGACATTACCGTCATTGTTACTGTTGGTATTGTTGTTATTTGAACCTATTATTCCGTATTAGGCATTTGGCTCATTCCGTATATTTATTTCACCACAGGTTCACAGGTTACTTTGGGCGGGGTGAAGAGTGAAGAATAAACCCAAGGACGCTAACCGAAGATGTTTATCACTTATATAAAACTAGTGGGAACCCGGGCACGTTGCGGCGCCAAAATCATTAGCATGCTCGAAACTTTGGTCACTAAATGCAGCCTTTTACACTCTCACATCACCGCCAGATCAACCACCTATTACCACCAGATTAGTTGCCTCCTTGACACCCGTGTAGCCGCCGATTGCTATTGTTGTTAGACCGGCTTCAGCCCTGTTATGGTCCCATTGATCGCCACTGTCTACTACACAGAGCCACCATCTTACCGCTGGTCCGCTTTGGCAACCCCTGGTACCCAAGTGTTGCTACTCGAAACACCGACCATAAGAGATCATCATGTTAATGCCGCTACAGGTTGCCAATGATTAATGATTAAGCATAAATGTTGCAATTATATAATGTGGAACTGAGAGTTAAGTTTTCTCCCATGGTGGATAAACATCGAATCACTGCAAAGATCCATAGTGCAACTTTAAATAGCTAAAAACTGAAATTCCAATTGTATCCTCACAACGTCTTAAAAAATGACGCTAATTCCTATTCTACCCATCTCAAATGGCCTATAGTCTTTTGTATATGTTGCTTCACAATTTGTACACATGGCAAAATTACAATCTTGTCCAATTTATTTTTCATACCAAATTACTAAGACAAGTAATGTATCAATTCACAAAATGGCTCTCGATCAGGTTAACTACCAATGGTGGGAGCAAAATTTAATTCTATAGTAGAACCCAATGACTTTTGGTCCATTATTCATGCAATTCAATCAATGCTTATAATACACTATTCCTAATTCAGCTTATAGCCTATAACCGGATCTTTCAAATAAAATAACAAAACTGATGATCGTAATCATACCTGAACAATCGCTTACAATATAAGAAGTGATAAAATTCAAAACTTAATCATCTTAATTACCATGTCATGGAAGCATAACAATAGCATGATTGTAAAACTTTTCGCACCAACTTGGAAAATGCCACCTTTTGAAGCTTTACTTCCTGTTGTATGCCTGCAAAGAATCAAGAGACAGTATATTGCATAAGCTAATGTACAAAAAATGTAATTTTATATCGCGTACAACATGTTTCCAACATGACTGAAACCCATTTACAGCCCGTCAATCAGACAAAAAAAAAGGAGAAACAACCAAATTATAACCCGAGTTCAACACGATTGCAACATGACTGGAACCCATTTACAACCCGTCAACCCGTTTGACTTGTTTAGATAACGCGTTAAACGGATCGTGTTCAAATTCACAAATTCATGTATGCCAGGTCACGGTTAACGTCTTTGACACGCATGAATATATGGGTTGTGTTCGAGTTCAACTACATAACCCACGAACCTTCCAACCCGACATCAAACACCTTGGGTTTCATTTCACTTAATTATTTTATATGAAAGTCAGTCACAAACAATCGGAAAGTAACAAATTATGATTATCGTACACAATATAACAAGATTAATTATAAGTTATAACCTAACTCTAGAAATCAAACTGGATAAACTCATCAAACACCTTGGGTTTCATTTCACTTAATTATTTCTAATTCTATTTCAAACAACTTCTATCAACCCCCCAAAAAAATTAAGTGGTACTTATTATATTTTGGCTATAGAGATTAATTTCAAATTCTATTTCATTGCAACGCCTAATTATTATATTTTGGGTACAGAGATTATGTGGCTGAATTCTATCAACTTAGTGGTACTTATTATATTTTGGCTACAGAGATTAAGTGGCTGAGATCTATCAAGGCAAACTTAGTGGTACTTATTAATATGTCAAAAGTTTGTTTCCTTAATTCAAGTTTTTAAGTTGTTGATGGATTATCTATTCACAATGTACCGAAAATGTCAAAAGTCGGTACTGAATCGGTACCGAAGATGTACCCGGTTCGGTAAATTCAGTACCGGGTACCATTTGCTCATCCCTAGTTGACATTGCATTTCATTTGTTTATGAACCATATAAGAGTCATATTTAGAAAGTGATATAAGTCGGGATACCCGCCGCAACGCGTGGGCATTCCCACTTTCAATAAGAAAAGTCAAGGACTTGACGTTACCTAGCAATGAACGTTTCTCCTTTGATTTGACAGGAGCATCTGTTTTTTGTGATTCCGCCATCTGCATATCAGATTGATAGTTCAACACTTCAACACAAGACTAAACAGATGTATGTGGGGTAAGTCTAGAAGAATCTTAGGCAAAATAAGATGATACAATCATACAAACAGTTGGAAAAAAAATAATGAGATCAAACTTGCACTTTTAATTAAAAAAAATATTACATCCAAAACGGTTCTACATATTTGTATTTCTCAACATGCAAAGCAATCAGGCTTTAATTGCAAGTTGCAACAATCAACTACCTAACTATCTTGTAACAAAATTAGTCACAAACAATCCAAATATAACAAATCATGATCATGGACACAATATAACAGATTAATTAAAACCTAACTCTAGAAATCAAACTGGATAAACTCATCAAACACCTTGGGTTTCATTTCACTTATTTATTTCTAATTCTATTTCAAACAACTTCTATCAACCCTCAAAAAAATTCCCTACAAACAGCATGATGATTTTCCTACAAAACCCACTTCGCAAATTTAAAAAAGAAACATACACTATCAGAATAATTGTACCTTTTTATCATCAACGGACTCCAGAGCTTGAATTAAGTTACCAAATTGAACGAAAAAAACCCTAACAAAAAAGAGGATCATCAACATAATTTAATAATCCAAGAAAAACCCTTATCCCTCAAGCAATGATGATCGATGTGTCTGAACAAAAATAAGTTAATGGCTTATCTACTCAAAATACTGAAATTTACATGATGCTAAGAGTTTGTGTTCATGATAGGTTACCTGTGATGGGATGCAGAGATCACCACAACCACTGTCATCGCCAAGAACCCATTGAAATTAGGGTTACCAGTGTTCTGATTGCATATCAACAATGAAATGAATCAGATCTGTTAAGAAGATACAGAGAAGGGATTTTGCTTAAAGAGAGAGAAGGAAAGATGAAGTGAGCGATCAGATTGAAAACATTTCCTGAGCTCTCTTGAAGAGAAACGATCGGTCTCTTAATCTGCAAGTTGGAAAGTCTCCAGGGTTCAAATACCAAGAATGCCCCTCTAGTGTCTTAAAAGTTTGATGAAAATACAAATTCAGCCCCTTTAAAAAGGCTTTATTTTCTTGTACATATTGTTGTAAAGTTTGTACGCATGTAAAATTACGTTTGTGTACGTCACATTTTCTTTTTATAATACTAGTGGGAAGCCCGCGCGTTGCAGCGGAATTAACAATGTGGGCCGAAAACATAATTCAAACCTAAAAAACGTTAAAAAATATATTAAACACACTCTTCTTGTTCGTTTAGCCTTATAATTTAGCAAGACCAAAAGTTTAAAAAAAAAAAGCTAAAAGTTCCTAGGATTGGAAGACAAGCTGATTAACATTTTCATAACTCAAAATATAATAGTACAAATCATGAACATACACATGAGTAGGTGCACCAGTTAGTAACATACACCTTTCTTGACTTATCTAGAGACCTGATGAGAAATATGTGAAGGATCACTTAGAATAGTAGAGGATTTTTGACCTTCTGCTAGTAGAGGATGCTGGTCAATCCCTCATTGACCCTAACTATGTATCAATTACTCATATAACTATATTGTGTTTTACTTCTCCAAACTACGCATCAATTACCAATATTAACTCCGTTTTGACGCCTACACCCATAATGACTATGACTCCACTTGGCTCCACACGTATAACAGAACTCATACTTAGACCTACAAGTTATATGCACACACCCTTCCGCTTTTTCCATAAAGAAGTTACAGTTCGGGCATTTCTTCCACTTTTTCTTCTTCGCAGGCGCCACTGCCATCTCATCGTCGTTTTTCCCTTTCAGTTTCCCAAAGTCGTTGCAGCTCAACTTTGAATGCCTTGGGACCCGACAAGCTTTACAAAATGATCGTCGGTATACTGGGCAATTGATTTTCGTAACACCATTGCCGGTGTCATCATTGATGAGTAGAACCGAACAATCAATAAATGGCAGTACAACTTGTGGGATTCGGGAATCAAGGATTCGCATAGGAATTCATCCCACTTGATGAGAGTTTCTCGAGGAATGATTAGTCTCAACATGTTGGAATCGAATGTGGAATTGCAGTTGATGCCAGGACATACAATGGTTTTACGTTTTGATTGTATTTGGGTTGTTGCGTGTTTGGCGGTGCAGTCGTAACAGAAGGAATGTGAACAGGTTGAGTTTGTGAACATTTACCAGGACACGTGTTTCTCCAAACAGATTTTACATACTACTTGCATCAACAATGAACTCAGTGATGGTCTTTATGTTGAAATCTGAGAAGCTTGTAGAGCTTTGAGAACTTCTAACTCTTCGGCGTATTTGGCATCTGCTTCTAACATCATTGCTTCCTCGTCTTCTTCGAAAAATACTGAAACATATGTAACCATACAGACAACCAAATGACAACGAATTAGATTTCCACTCACTCAATCTAATAGTCAACTATAAAAGTCAACTATAAAAACTTCAGACAAAAGGACTTCCATCCTTGGTTTTAACTTTTAATTGTGCGCATCATGAGCGCATGCACGATGCAATGGTGAGATTGCATCAACTGCAGCGATGTGGTGCAATTCGGTGACGCGACACATTATGCAATTGACCAATATTCGAACAAATTAGACCCACTGATTGCAATGCGTCTGGGTATTTCAAATTCGACTACAAATCTGACTATCGATTGAGCAACAGGATTGAGTATTTGAACAAATTAGACCATCCATTGACCAAACCTGACCTAGATGATAAAAATATCTTATTTTTTAGCGTTTAAAAGTTAACAAATTAAAGCATTATCTATAGATAATTCTTAGTACCTTTTTAATAACAAACGCCTAGACAGTGGCGGAGCTTGAACTCAAAATCAGGGGGAATCGGACTGAAAAAATTCCAATATTTTACACTACAAAAAGAAAAAATGAGAACTAATATGTGCCAAAAATAGTGATACTGTGATTATTTTAAAAAACGAAAATCACCTGTATGATGATGTGTGGAATGTGTTCCTTCTAGTATTAGTTTGAGGTGAGTTGTAGATCCTCTTCATCACCAGCTCGCAAACAGGGAAAAGAATGTCAATCAATTCTTGCTAAGGTTGGTTGTTGGTGAAAAAATTCTCCTTTGCTGGCAAAAAAAAAAACTTAGAATTAAAAAAAAAAACTATAATGTACTCGAATAATAGTTCAATATCATAGGAAACTATAATAAAAAGTAGACAATTTCAAAATACTAAAACCAAAGTGAATTTGAATTGAGAAAAGTAATCAATAGTTACTTGAGGGTCAAAGTCAAATTTATTAATCGTGACCAGCAAATGTTGAAATATCAATGAAGTGTCTTATACGAAATTTATACAAACTTAAATATTAAAGTGGGAATGCCCGCGCGTTGCCGCGGGTGTCCAGATGCATGAGTCGTCGTGTGGTCGTCTTCTGCAGAAATTACAACACGGGTGCTTGCTATCGCATCAATGCCCAGCTGTAACCGCAGACATCGAGTATTCAAGGAGTTTACAGGAGCCTGTAAAACAGATATTAGAATCAAATGTAAAGAACTTAGGAATTTTGACCCGATCCGACTCAACCCGCTCATTTTGACAATAATAAATTGAAACATCAAACCTTAACAATGAGATCAACAGCCTTATAAGCTGCATCAACCGGTCCTGTTCCAGTAGAACAGGCGATTTGTTCTTTCCCGACATCTGCTATTAACTTAACTGTTGCGGTTGAAAGACCTAAAGTCCCGCACGTCACCTGTAGATTATAGTTAGTTTCAACACGTTTAAAAAATAAAAACTATACGTATGCAAATGCGGCCGTATACGTATACGTACCTGTACATCTCCAAACTTCCAAATAACGGTGGGCTGGAAAACCTCATCGGATACCAGTGCTATTAAATCATCATCGGTAATAACCTTTTTCATTTCGGCAACCGATTTAAACCGCCAAAAGACATCATTAAGTTCCCTCCCATCAATGTCATAACCAAGCTCAACATAAAAAATACATAACAAAGGTGTTGGTTTCTTCATATTTAGAGATCAATGTGTTCATAAATCATAACTACACTCTACCTCAAATAGTGTAGCTTTCAAAGCATGCCGTCCACTAATCAATAATATTTGAAAATTGTTAGACTACTATATTTCAATAACTCAAAAGAAAGAGTAAAATGCCATTTTCGTCCATTTTTTTGACTTTAGTTCAAAGGTTTGGTTTTCCGCATCTGGATCCAAAGGTTTTAAATGTTGCCATATTCACCCGACTCAAAAACTCCATCTATTTTTCTCCATTAAATGATGGGCATTTCCGTTAACTCCATCTATTTTTCTCCGTTAAAGGATGTATGTATCACAAAAAAGACTAAGATGACTATCAACATGTTCAACCCATTTACCCACTTGCGATAGAAAACAACCCAAATGAACGAATTTTGAGTAAATGGGTAAAAACTACCACCTCATTAATAGGACTGATTGCATATTTCAGGCCTAACTAGGCTTAAAGGGACCATAACTTTTGGGCTCTGATCAGGCCTAGGACTTTGGGCCAAGCCCAAATGTGTATTTATAGGACCAACTCAAATGCTGATGTCTCCACTATCATTTGTAACACTGCTAAAATCTTTCGACTATAACTCACGTTTATTAATAACGAACTCATTAACCCTTTTGTGACAAGCCAAAATAAGTTAGGCTGGGTTGGGTTGACCCGTTAGCAAACTCGACGGTTATTTTGACATACATGTACCTACATGTATGAAAGAGATACAAACAAGATGAAATCATTGTACCCTTCCAAGACAATAACTAATTCAAATTTCAAAAAGTAACTAAGATTTAAAAAAAAAAAAAAAAACCCCTGTGAGTCTGTCGACTTATTCCTGTATTCTAACATTATCAATATCGGTTCCAGTTACAAAAGCAAGGCCTGCTGTAAAAGGAGTTCTAGTATAGATCTACAAAAAAGAGGTTAAAATTTAAGTACTTACTCAATGAATATGACAATTTTTTTAAGGAAAACCTATAAAAAAACAATACTAATAGGCTGATAGCGATGCATGTGATCATGAAAATGCAAATTGATTCAACTAAATGTTTAATAGTCATAATTATTACTTGAATACACAGTGAAGTTTGCAAAATTTTAAATCGCAACCAAAAAACTATATCATACCACCATAGACGGCTTGACATAAGATTATTCTTTTCTTATCCGTGTCCATAAACCATAATCTTGTTGGAAACAATCATCGATCTTGTTAAGTTCGTTAAGTTTAGTTAATAAACTTTGCTACTGTAGTTAGTGCCCTAAATGTAGATAAATAAAACATTGGGCCAGTATTGTAAATAGTTAAATATGTAAATGGTGTGCCGCGTTCATTACTGAAACGCTGCGACGGTTCACCGGTGGTATTCCGGCGTGTATAAATAGCGATGATAGGGATCAGTTGTATTCATTCGTTCATACATAAAATAATAATACGAATCAATTGTTTATTGTCAATATGATCGTGTGTATCTTGATTTCGTTTATTTATGTTAATTAATCCGTTTAAAGGGCCATAAAATCTAACCAATGAACTGAACCTATTAGCCTAAAAAGGACGGTAGGTACTACGGTATGAGAAAAACTCAGAATTTTTAAATTTAAAGGGGGAATTACCTCAAGGGGTACAAGAGCTTTTGGGATGACCCTGCATGTGAGTAAACAACATAGATTTACATTGATCAGCAAGCAGTAACAAAAATTACACAAAGAAGAAGAATTGTTGTTAGTGTATTGTGTATATTACCCAAGAACTCGGCAACCTCCATCGAAAACTCTCTGAGCTATCATTCCCATTAGACTAATACTTCCACCACCATACACCAAACTTATCTTCCTATTAACCTGCAATCAACAAAAGAATCAAAATAATCACAAACTTTAATCAACAAAACAATACATCAAGACTTAATAATACAATAAGCAAACACAAACAACTTATGTACCAACAAGAAAGCAAGAAATAATCACAACACCCATCAGAAAAGCAATCAAGATCCAATTTCATAAGAAACCATGTTCTAAGAGGCATTTTATCAAACAGAAGGTGTGCAACAAAAAGAGATATATATCCAATACAAAAATCAGCCAAAATAAGATAATAAACGAAAACAAATTAACCAATTCATCTCCCAATTGAGTAGCAGCAACACTGAAGACTTCTCGATGACCAGAATGACTTCCACAGAACACACAAATGGGTTTTAGAGAGGGCGTCGCCGACGGGCTTTAGTTTGTTCGAAAATGGCCGACGGCCTATACTCCTGTCTACGAGGTTTTTAGCATACGGGTATAATTACAACCCGTCGCCGACGACTTGGGGACCCATCGGCGACGGGCTCTCTTTTGTGAGAACTCGGTTATTTCGCTCTTGAACTTCCGGTGGTCTCGCAGCGCGTCCCGGTGCTCCGTTAAACTTCCGAATGGGCCGAAATTAAGTTTTTGATGCTCCGTTAAGCTCGAACCCAGCCAGGGGCTCTGCCCCTTGGACCCCGCCAGGGGCTGCCGCCCCTTGGACCCCGCTTCTCTCGGGGGCGCTGCCCCCGAACCCCCGTTAGTCCCAAATGAAGAATATGCACGTAGGTAAGTATGAATGAATGAATGTAAGTATGTATGAAGGTAGGTATGAATGTATGCACATATGTAGATATGTATAAATGAATGTATGTATGCATGCACGTATGAAAGCATGTACGTATGTACGATTTAGATACGTTTGAGTATTAACGTTATTAATCGTGTTTCCGTTGAGAAAGCAATGTAATGCAGGTATGAGAACATTGGATGCGTGAGGAATTGAAGTTGATCTCAGAAAGGGTAAAGTTACGTTATGTTACGAATCGAACCAATTATGAACCTTGAAAGGGTTTTATGAGTATGAATATGTTATCATATCTAAAGTGTTGAAGTGTTATAAACATTGTATGAAAGTTTATGGGCATTGTTTGTATAAAATGTGAAGGTCCTTATAAATTTCAATTATGTAAGCTTAGGTCTTGCAAATTATATTTTGACCCATGTACAGTATAATGCTAATGCAAATCGGGAATTTGTGAAGGAACTATGAGTGAATGAACACCAAGTTGAACGCAAGTATGAAAGGAAATGTGATAACCATTAATGTTACAAATGAGAATGATGGAATTCTTGGCTGATGATAGTAGTAGATGTGTTGAAAGGATGTTCACGATGAGAGCTCATTTTACAGACGAATGAAGTCAATCTGGTTAGAGGTCAATAAAGGAATGAAATCTTAGTTCAGTCTTAAAGTATTCACTAACGCTCATATGTGTGAATAGTAAGTAATGCATGAGAAATCACGAATGAAATGATTTGTAATGTAATATATGAATACACATGTAAACGTATGTATGCATGAAGAAGGAATTATCGTCCATGAAGGTATGAAGGGTATGTATGAATGTACGCATGTACGTAGAGGTGTTGGAATGTATGTAATTATGTATATATATATGTATGAATGTACGCATGTACGTAGAGGTGTTGGAATGTATGTAATTATGTGTATATATGTATGAATGTAATAAATGTATGAAGGTACGTATGAGTGTGTGCATTATATAACGATAAGTAAGCGTGTAAACATGTACGTATAGATGTGTTATTGTCGCAAGTATGTTTGCGGGTGTATATAAATAGATGTATGCGCGTACATATATAAACGCATGTACGTATGTATTAAATGGGATTGAATGTACATAAAGGAATGAAGTTTGTATGTACGAACATACGTGTGAATGTACGTATATGAGTATACCCAGTAGCACGTAACGTTAACAGACGTAGAATGATGTTAACTTTAGAGCTAAGCAAGTATGTGTGACTATGAAATAGTAGTTTTGTTGTGATAACGAAACGAGGATTAAAGGTTATACATTGTATGCATGGAAGTATTATGCTCGATTTAAGAAAAGTAAGGATAGGACGTACAGTTATAATTGTTCATGAATAAGGCATTTTTATGAAGTATGAGCACATTCTTGCCATGATATGTAATTTGAATGAAATGAATGAATAAACACGTAATGATGAACACCACTAAGGAACTAACATGAGGCAAGAATTTGGAATCTAAAGATATATGAATATATTTCAGAATTGTGTTACATAGAAGGACCGGTAAGTAAAGGATTATGGTCCCGCAGAAGTAAACAAGGTTTCGGGGACGAAACCTCTTTTAAGGGGGGTAGACTTGTAACACCCCAAAAATGGGTTTGGTAATTTAAACCCAGTTAATACAAAGGAACGGGTAAAAATACTATTAGGGGTAAAAGTGAACCCGTAAATGAATATTAACTAGGAATAATTAACCTAGTTGAATATTAGTATCGTTGGTATTAAACGAAGGGTTGTAGCCTTATTTAAATAAAACGAAACATGAGGGACCAAAGTAAACAACTTGAAAGTTGTTTTATTAAAAAGAAAACAACACACACACAAACACACGCATCGTGTGTGTGTGTTCATCATCGAGCAGGGAAGGCTCCCATGGAGCCAAAACCCTAAACTTCATCAATTCTCCAAATTGAAAGGCTAAACGAAGCCCAAATTCACAACCGAACATGAATTAACGATCACCTTCACAAGGGGATCATAAGGTATGTCTTAAAACTTAGATTTGATAATCTTGTTTGAAGTGGGTTATGATCAATCCATGAAATTGTATGAAATTAAGCATGTAGATGTGTTAGAAACACCAAATAGAACTTGTGTTATGAATAATTTCAAGTAATTTGGTGATTTAGAATGAAACCCATTGCATGAGTGTGAAGATGATGATCATGATGAACTTGTAGATGTTATAATGTGATCTTGTGATGTGTAGGGTGTTATATGGTAGACTGAGATAGATAAACTTGATGTGGAAATTATGATTATGAGATTTTGCTTGAATGTGATGGTTCATAAGATGAAATAGGGAAGAACATGCTTAAAGCACTTATACATTATGCTTAGAAAGTGATATGCGCACCAAGTGTTTGATGAAATGCTTAGGAGAAAATGATAAGTTGGATTGTATGCTAATAATGAATAAATGTTTGTAGAATGTGTTGATGATGTATTAGACAATAGATTTGTATGAGGAATGTGTTTTGAATGGATTACAAGTGGGAAATTAGTTTGATAAGATGATATGGCAAGAAACCTTCATTAAAAGGTATGTATGCTCATGTATGCTAATCATGTTATGATGAATGTGATGACATGTACGGATAGGAGTTATGTCAACATGGACACAAGCATGGAAGGCGATGGGCCAAGGAATAACATGGAAGCTATGCTTGAACTCGGACGCACGAGGTAAGTGAACTCCAAACTTACCCTTTTGTTTGGTAATGTATTTATGATATATGGTAATTATTGAATGTAATATAAGAAGATATGAATCGTTGTTATTACTAAGTTAAGTTTTAGTGGAAATGAGTCGGAAGTGGTTAAGAAAGAGATTCGATTAAGTTTGGGTAAGAAATGGAACTTACATAATGAATTATGCATAAAGATGAATTAAGGAGTTATATATGTATGATGTAAATTGTAAGTACGGGTGTGAATAGAAAACGAATACATGCTTGAGAGAGGTATTTAATTATATGCTTGAATGAATAAGACGAGTTATGCGTATTTGATGACACGTCCATATGAAAGGAAGCTAATGATACTAACCGTTTTTCTATTGAGAATTAATGTGAAGCATAGGCAAGTTAACAATGGAAGTAAAGGTTGACTCTGCAATCCGATGCGAGTGATCGAATGGATGGATGAAGGAGCTAGTATAAGAGAAAGCATGATATGTGGACGCTTTATTATGCATGTGTTAATATTTTGTATTATGTCACCGGTTACTAATGATGAGATTGAATGTGGTGACTGCAGGTTGTACAGGGTTATAGATGTTTCATCAAGAATTGTACGCGGTTGAAGATCGAGTCAAGACATGGATTGTACGTGGGTGTGTATGTGGTCACTTAATTCGATATATGTATGTTAGTTGTTAATCAAATTATAGAAAGGGATTAATACATTTAAGTGAAAGAAAGAATATCATTAAAGAAATTTTAATTATGTGGTTTCCGCTGCGAATCTTGGGTTTCAACGTGTTAGGGCGTTACACAAACCTTCAAGACTTTATGACAAAAAACTATATCATACCACCAAAAATCAACATATGCTCAAAGGCAAATCATAATTAAAACAGTTCAATCTTTCGAGAAAAAAAAAACCTGTTCAACAATATGCAATCAATCTGTACTTTAAAATATCTAAGAAATAACGATAACAAATTAAAGGTACATCACCTTTTGCAATATGCCAAAAGTAATTATTGGAACTACATTCATAAGGATTTTCGAAGTTGATTGGTAAGAAGGATTTTGGAAGATGATGAATACCGAATGATAAAGATGATGATTATCCGGAAGGATTTTTGGTCGGATGATAATGGTGATGAAAACTGAACTAAGAAGATGATGAATCGCAAGGTGAATAGCCACTCATCCAGATCCATTCAATTTTTCCATAAAGAAAGAAATTGAAGAGGCGCATTCAATCCCACTATAAAATCCCAATTTTAACCCTCATGCGTCTTAAAAATAAAGTCAGATCCTTATTATGTTGGCTTGCACTCTCTTGTAAATGTTGCTTTATAACTTGTACTTGATGTAAAATTACATTCATATCCATCACTTCTCCTTTTTATAATAAGTATAGATTATAGATAAATATGTATTTTGGGCCTTAGGGCTATGAACTATCTTTTGGAATGTAACCCTAACTTTAAAATTAATGGAACTATGTCTTATGTTTCTGATCACCGTTACTAGTGACACGCCAGCCTTATCCGGGTTGGGGTGTTACAATTGTCATGATATCGATACCGACTACCGAAAGATTAACATGGACCATTGTGACACCTTAGGCAAATACCACATCAGCCGTAGTCAGGAGAGATCCCTGGTTCATAAGTAATCCAATGCCCCTTAAATCACCAATGTGTTTTGGGCTTTATGCTAGTGGATGAGAGTAGAACTCCACAGTTAAGCGTGCTCAGGTGGAAGTAGTACCAGGAGACCTCCTGGGAAGTCTCCACCGGGGCAACCAAAAACAAATCTGTGAGTTCCTGGATCTGTAACCCATCCGGGGCAAAGAGGACAATATTGGTGGTGAGAGACTGAGAGGGGGCCGGATGTTACAGTCCCTGACTGACCAAGAGGCCTTCATTGGTCTTATTCGGTGTTAATGAATTAACTAGGGTTGTAATGAGTTATATTATGTCTTGATGAATTATAATGATGCATACATGTTTTAGTGAATCATATTGGGTATTGAAAGTTATAATATCTCTTTTAGAGGATATGATATGATATGATATGCTTTAATATCTCATATTAGATCTTATCAAGTTAAATCAAATTTCGATGAGACGTATTAGGTCTTGAAGCAGCATGACCTAGTAAGTCATATAGGGTCTTAATATATTATATTTGATTGTAACTAGATATAGTACCCCTCGCAATGCGGTGGGGTTCTTACATTGTATCATAACCAAAGGTTAATTACATGAATTTCTTCGGTTTGAACACATCCGCGCTGCGGTTTGGTGAAATCGTGACGCGTGGAGCATTTTTATGTAAAACTCAGCTATGCTCGCACAAAACTACCACCATCATTTATATATTAGCTAGTCATATTCGCAAATATGACCACTATTGTGTCAATTGGCACCGAAGAACTACCACATGCACACAAGAATACCACCATTTTTACGTGACAATCACCAATCTAATTGAGCTTTATTAGGAAATAATTTGTAATTAGTTTACAGTTATTGAGTTCATATTTGTTAGTTAGTATTTATTATGTTCCCACATATCATAGTGGAATTATTGTATTTATTACTTAGGTCCTCTTTGTATTATATATAGGATTTCATTTGTTTATGAAAAGCAAGGAGATTGATTTCTCACCATTCACATGGTATCAACCTACTACTGACAAAACCCCTCCTCACTCCTTTCTTTTTCTTTTCCTTTTGTCTCGTTCCTGTGACCCCATCTCCTTTTTCCCCCTAATTTCCTTTTTTTTTTGTCTCTTTTCTTTTTATCATCACCACCACATCTCCATGGCATCCGATTCCCACTCAAACACCACCTCTGTTTCTCATCTATCTCCAATCAAGCTTTCAGCCGATAATTATCTGGTTTGGCGCAACCATATGACCCTTCTTGTCGGCCTTCATACCCTCTCGCATCATATTGACGGCTCCTCTTCTCAGCCGTCGAAAACCATCGTCTCTGCAGAAAAAGAGATTACGAACCCGCAATATACTTCTTGGGTTCAGGCTGACCGTAAAGCTTCTCTTCTAATTCTCTCCGCCTTAACCGAAGAAGCCGCAGCGGAGGTTCTCGGTTTATCCAGTGCGAGACAAATCTGGTGTGCTCTCGAAAACGCCTATAGTAATGCCTCTGTGGAACGAGTTCAGTCCCTTCGGGATTCTCTTAGGCAACTCACCAAAGGTATGTCATCTGTTACGGTTTTCGCATGTCGCTTTAAACTTATATGTGAACAGCTTGCCGCCATTGGGCATCCAGTCGCTGAAATTGATAAACTACACTGGTTCCTTTGCGGACTTGGCCCCTCCTATGAGGTGTTCTCTACAGCCTTACGTGCCACAAAACCGGCCCCTTTGTTTCGTGATCTCGTTGCTCAGGCCGAGAGTCATGAATTATTTCTTCAATCCATTCATGGCGCTGCCACACCTCCTGTTGCGTTTCACGCTCAACAATGGCGTGAATCTTCAACGTCTAGCCGGGGTCGTGGTTTCTCTCGTGGAAATTCTTCCCGAGGATCTTATGGTAGGGGCCGTGGCAACACGCGTCGCCCTCCTCATTGTCAGCTATGCCGTACAAACGGCCATTATGCCTCTGCCTGCCCAAACCTGCACACCTTTGCTAGTCAAGCACCATCTTCGGATGAGTCCTTAGCCAAGGCTTTCCATGCAGAGTGTCATGTTACCGATGATTCTCCAGATTGGACAGGCGATTCGGGCGCTTCTAATCACATGGCTCCAGACAAGGAATGCCTTCATCATTCGGTTCCATACAAAGGTAATGCTATGGTTATTTTTGGTAATGGAAAGCAGCTTCCAATCACTCACACAGGAACTTATAAATTGGGCAATAATATTCATCTCAGCAATGTACTTGTTGTCCCAAATCTCACTAAAAAGTTATTATCCATTAGCAAGTTAACTGCAGATCATCCAGTTGATGTATTGTTTTCTCAACACTACTTTGATATCCAGGATCGGAAAACTAAACAGGTTCTTGCTCGTGGGACATGCACTGAAGGACTTTATGTGCTCAAGAATGGACCCCAAGCCTTTGTTGCTGATGTTTCGAATAAAGCTTCTTATGAACTTTGGCATGCTCGTTTAGGGCATATTTCTTTTGATGTTATTTCAAAGTTGAATAAGTGTGGTGTTTTGTCTGTTACCTCCTTATTACCTAAACCGGATATTTGCACTTCGTGCCAACTTGCAAAAGGTCATCGTTTACCTTTTAATTTGAATGAAAAACGTGCTTCCTTTCCTTTGGATTTGGTTCATTGTGATTTGTGGGGTCCTGCACCTATCACTTCTACAGATGGTTTCCGTTACTATGTTATTTTTATTGATGATTATTCCAGGTTTACGTGGTTTTATCCACTCAAAACAAAAACAGGTTTTTATGCGGTCTTATCCGCCTTTATCAAACTTGTTCAAAATCAATGCTCGCGAAAAATAAAAATCTTTCAGAGTGATAGTGGCACCGAATTTGTGACCCACGCTGTTCAAAAACTTTTTGAAGACAATGGAACCTTTCACAGGTATTCTTGTCCATACACGCCTCAACAAAATGGGCGTGCTGAAAGGAAACATCGTCATATTGTTGAAACAGGTCTTGCTATGTTGTTTAATGCTCATGTTCCAGCCCAATATTGGGTAGACGCCTTTACTTCGGCTACCTACATTATTAATCGTGTGCCATCACCTCTACTTGACAACAAATCCCCTTTTGAGCTTTTATTCAGACAGGTACCTAATTATTCTAATTTTCGGGTCTATGGATGTCAAGTATTTCCTTATCTACGAGATTATGCTAAGCATAAACTTGAACCACGGAGCCTCCCATGTATTTTTATTGGGTACAGTCCTTCTCATAAGGGTTTTCGTTGCTTGGATCCGTCTACCAATCGGATTTTTATCTCTCGTCATGCACGCTTCAATGAGTCTTTCTATCCATTCAAAGACAATGATGACAACTTGGATTCTCAAAACTTGGTGCTTACTACTTTCTGTGAAGACCTACATTTCTCCCAAATTAAAAATACCTTACCTTTACCACCTCCATCCAATCCTACCCCATCTCTAAACACTGGCCTAAATACGTCCTGCCCACTTTGCGACCCATCTCCGAATCCACCAATAACCCCACAAAACCCACCAACCGACCCACCACAAAACCCACCAACCAACCCACCACCAAACCAACCAACCGACCCACCACCAAACCCACCTACCGACCCACCACCAAACCCACCAACCAACCAAACAAACCAACCAACCGACCCTCATCCAAACAACTCCACTTCCACCATACCTCTTCAACCAACAAACGAACCCACCACCTCTACCACTATACCTGACATTTCCACCTCTAACTTTCATCCCATGACAACACGAGCTAAGGCCGGAGTTTTTAAACCCAAGCACCCCGCAGACTTTGCTGCTTTAAACTCGTATGCCTTATATGTTGGTTTATTATCAACCATCGAACCAAGAGGTTTCAAATCGGCATCCAAAGACCCGAATTGGATGGTAGCCATGATGGACGAAATTGAGGCTTTAAAACAAAATAATACCTGGACACTAGTTCCGCGTCCTACATCCATGAATGTTGTAGGCTCCAAATGGGTGTTTCGCATCAAGTACCACGCTGATGGATCTATTGAACGCTACAAAGCACGCTTGGTAGCTCAAGGCTTTACTCAAATTCCAGGATTGGATTACTCTCATACGTTTAGTCCCGTCGTTAAAGCATCTACTGTCCGAATTGTGTTATCTCTTGCGGTTCTAAACAACTGGAAATTGCATCAGCTAGATGTCAAGAATGCATTTTTAAATGGAAATTTGAATGAAACAGTCTTCATGGAGCAACCACCTGGTTTTGTAAGCACCCAATTTCCAAACCATGTTTGCAGGCTAACTAAGGCCCTTTACGGACTCAAGCAGGCTCCTCGTGCTTGGTTTCAACGTTTGAGCACGTTTCTTTTATCATATGGGTTCACTTGCAGTCGTGCAGATACATCTCTCTTTGTTCTTCGAAGAGACTCTCATATCATGTATCTTCTGGTCTATGTGGACGATCTTATTCTTACAGGCAATGATGAAAACATCATTCGCACATTTGTTTCTTGCCTGCATCGCGAGTTTGCTATTAAAGATCTAGGGGATTTAAATTATTTCTTGGGTTTAGAGGTCATCAACACCACTTCGGGTCTCTTCCTTACGCAGGCTAAGTATGCTAAGGATATCCTTCTTCGAGCAAAAATGTATGACTCTAAACCTGTTGGCACTCCTCTTTCACCCCATGAGTCTTTCACCGCTACTGGTCCGCCTCATTCGGATCCCACTTTATATCGCTCCTTAGTCGGTGCCTTACAATACTTGACTATTACCCGACCGGACTTATCTTATGCCGTGAATCAGCTCTCACAGTTTCTTCATAGTCCCACTGTTGATCATTTTCGAGCTGTGAAACGACTATTACGCTATGTCAAAGGCACACTATCCTTTGGGCTTACTTATAGTCGTTCCAACAAATCATCTATCATTGGCTACTCTGATGCTGACTGGGCACGTTGTCTTGATACGCGACGCTCCACGTATGGCTATTCCATTTTTTGGGGGGTAATCTTGTATCTTGGAGTGCTAAGAAGCAGCCTACTGTCTCGAGATCCAGTTGTGAGTCGGAGTATCGTGCCATGGCAAACACCGCTGCTGAACTAGTCTGGCTAACTCATCTCTTACGGGAATTGCATGCTTTACCACCGGATCGTCCTACATTGTTATGTGATAACAAGAGTGCCTTGTTTATGACTCAAAACCCCATTTCTCACAAACGTGCTAAACACATTGACTTGGACTATCATTTTATTCGTGAGTTAGTCAACTCTGGCAAACTTTATACCAAGTTTGTTCCAACCAATCTTCAGGTGGCTGACATTTTCACCAAGAGCCTTCCGCGCGCACAGTTTGATGTATTTCGCAAGATGCTTCGTCTTGGACCACCACCATTTCGATTGAAGGGGGGTATTAGGAAATAATTTGTAATTAGTTTACAGTTATTGAGTTCATATTTGTTAGTTAGTATTTATTATGTTCCCACATATCATAGTGGAATTATTGTATTTATTACTTAGGTCCTCTTTGTATTATATATAGGATTTCATTTGTTTATGAAAAGCAAGGAGATTGATTTCTCACCCTTCACAAGCTTCAACAGAGACATTGCATATTAACACCAATTATGACAAAAGGAAAAATAATAGCTCCAAGAAAGTAGTTACACATGACAGATACATAATGAAACCTATAAAAAAGAAATCATATACTTGGTCGAAATACTCGTCGGTCACCAAAGTCAACACCATAGCCACCCATTATATTACACTTTGCATCGTGCCAAACATTCAGCATATGGCCATCTGATTATTATAGTTTCAAACAGCAGAAAAATATCTAAACACTATTTTCTAGCAACTGTTATACTACAACAGGCTATCTCGGATTCTGATTATGCTATCTCATAATCATTTTCAAAACACACATCCAAACACCACCTCACGTTTATAAAAGATTCATGCCCAAAGAAAAGTATAGAGCAACTCACGACTGTTGTTTTCAGGATGAAATGGACGACCATAGGCTAAACATGCATGCTTGCTTTGACTTTTGAAGTCACACATTACTTTCTAAACACATAAATCATCCAAATTTGTTAAAAACTTTAGTACCATCAACCTCCTATAATTGTTAATTTTTAAAGGGAAAACATAAATTTTACTTAAACTCTATGGTGGTTCATGAACATCAACCCCTAAAGGATACAACAGATGGAACTAAGTGGATTTGATACTGTTAGTGCAAGCATGATTGAACTTCATACTAATTTATGCACAAAAAAAAATCGAAACTTTATTTTTAAATTGTAAAAGTTAGATTTGGTTTAAGTCTCTTGTATAAACTGGTATCTAACTATATATTATTCGATAAAAAACATGAAAAAAAGTGAATGCTACTATTCATCTAGGTTGGGTATGTGGGTGTTTGCAATATGTTCCACAAGAGCAAATCGAATGGTGTTGTGAGTTTCTTAGGCATCACAATGCCATTAAAATATCATCGTTTACTTCTTCTTCGGTTAGAGAATGGGTTTCATGTTCACACCATATCGCTACATCTTCTTTCAAAATCATATTTTATATATCTTAGAAGGGAGTGTCGGTGGCTTTTCCACCTTCACTCCCTCAAGTTTTTACACACTGCATTTTAGGCCCAAATATATATAATCTACATTCTGGCTTTTATAAATTATATTTTTTGCCATTGCTTTTGTAATCTACATTGGCCATAAACCTTTTTCTTTTTTTACCCCTACTTTTGTAAGTTAATGTATTTTGTACATACTTTTATAATTTACATTTTTGGCCCATATGCTTTATATGCATCGGCTTTTATGTATTGTATTTACGAATCGTGTGTACTACATTCTGTTTTTAGCATTGTAATTTACACTTCGTGTCTTGCTACACGTTTCCACCCGTCGAGGGCTGTCACAATGCGCAACGAGATTATTACTCCTACTTTAAAAATTACAGCTTTAAGTCCTAGACTACTACTTCTAATTTTGCAAATGTCATTGCATTGTGTTTTACACTTCGTACCTACCTTTGTGACTTTTTTGTAATTTTCTTTTACGCATTGTGTTTTACACTTTTGTGTAACTTTCTTTTACACATTGCATTTGATGAATCATGTGTTGTCATACTACACGTTTCCACCCGTCGTGTGCCGACGCAAAGCGCGGCGGGCAAAATACTAGTTATGTAATATAATGCAAGCATAAGTTATATTTCTACTTTTGGAAAGAAGCATTGCCCACGCAAGGAGTCTAACTATAGCCCACCGAGCTTTTAGGACACCAAAAGCTTGTCCCATGTCCTTTCTTGCCACTTCTTATGCTAGTTTAAACCTTTGCGTTTATTCATTATTGTCTTGTAAATAATTAGCAAATGATTTCATATAAGTTTCCAAATTGGGATATATCCCATTACAAAAATAACTCCCACCCTTGTATTCTAATTTGATTACCACAAATGGACACTTTGGTGAAGATCTATGTCCAACCTTATTGGGAGGACATTGATTTTAAGAGGCTCCTCTTCAAGCATAATTCTAGTGATCGCCTATCATGTATTGTCCTTGCCATGTCGTTGGGCATTTCCTACAAGTCCATTGTGTACAATCAATGCTACCTGGCATTTCGGAAATCCATGTTTGGTTTCAACTGCGGCACACAAAAGTTGGATGTCGTTGGAACTTGGTCTACGCAAATGTCCTTTACCATACAACCATTGAACCAAATAATAGCATTCAAAAGTGATGTAGACTTTTGCGTGAGATTTCAAGTACTCATCATACGTGTCAAAAACATTCTCATATGCTATTTGACGTAACACCGATAAGGCTACACGGTATGGTGATGGTCCTCCTTGGAGGATGGTCCGCCACATAAGTGCCACGTAGGATGGGCATGAGGATGGGGCAAAGAGGATGGAGGTGTGGAAATAGGGGATGAACCTAAAATGTGTATGTATATATTGTATGTATAGGGGTGTGTGAGAGGTAGGGGGAATAATTTTTGTCATCTAGTGAGCGTCCCCAACATCCAGAACTCGACGCCAAGGACGAAGCCGGAGGGGGGCGGGATGGTGTTGGACCGGCGCCGGACCGAGGACGGAGGGGGACGACCCCCCATATCGTGTAGCCTAAAAGTTCCTCTCCATATCACTAACTATTTCTAGAAATAGTTCTCCTGGCATTCAAAACCTTCGTTTGAACACCTCATCACCAAATATTTGATTCTCAATGAAGTAATCTTGCACGAGACGATCATGTGTGACTTCACAATCTTCAAGTAAACAAATTTTTTACCTTGCTATGTCTTCAACTTCATGATGTAACAATGTTTTAATAACGTTAGTGAGAGAAATCGAAAGTTATGAACATTCATATCAAAAGATGAATTGTTAGAACTTGATGAATAACATAGGATTTGAAATCCATTCATGGTAAAGTGTAGGTTGAAATCTTGAGATCGAAAGGAAGATATAAGATTGGTGTGAAAATATATAAACTGAGTTGGTATATGATGTTAAAATAATTACTTTCTTTTTAAAACGATAATATTTCTTCAATTAGAGTTAAATTAAGGTTTCAATCACTAAAAAAGTTTCTAAACAAGTGAACCTTTTCAACACTTTTAAGTACTAATAATTTTTTCATTTTACACACCAATTTCAGCAATACACATACCAATTTCATTAACTTTTATATAACTTCTTTTGCACTTTTATACATAATTTCTAGCACTTTATGCAAGTTTTCCCCACTTTTATAACACATGTTTTCACTACTTTACACAAAATTTGAAATCTACCACTTTACCACTTTAGAATATTGCAAGAATATTGTAGGCCCATGGAGAAGCCCATATTCCTCACAAAATTTGAAATCTACCACTTTTACCAGTTCTGATTAATTCTTAATTTCTTATGTACTTAAAACCAAATTCTAGCTAGATAATAACTGTAGATGATAATTGTTTTGAAAAGCCTGGTCTATTCGCACACGCCCTTGGTCTATTTAAACACCCTAAAGCGCCGCGCTTAGGCCAAAGTGGGGCGCTTTGGTGTAAAGTCAACAGACAAGGACTGAACCGGTCAGACCTTGTCTGTTGCTTTACATCAAAGCGCCCCGCTATGGCCAAAGAGGGGCGCTTTGAGTTTTTTTTTTTTTTTACATTTTGGGCGTATTTAATTTAATAGATGAAGTCTGATCTATGTTTTGACTGGTGACTGGTCTACGTTTAAGTTCAAATTTTACATTTTTGGTCCAAATTTTACAATATTTAATTTGTTTGTGCACATATATCTAAAGGTGAAGTCCCATCTCAATATTTAACTGGTGGTTGCGGTTGTGTTCGTCGACGGTGGGCATTTCATACATGTAGAGCTTGGAGGATGTTATCCAATGCCTCCCCCAAACCTAATCTGGACAGCGAACAGAACAGAGCGCGCAGCAGCCTGGCATACATTATTGGGTCGTCTCGGTGACATTCGGTTTTTAACGTGATGTAACGCATATATTCAATACGCACTTTAGTTGTAATTATTTTAAAGTTGGTTTAGAAAAAAATTTAAAAAGTTGACTGAAATTGCTTGACTTGTGGGTAAAAGTAAAAAAGGTTTGACTTTTGGGTGTATTTAACGTGATAAAAGTGCGGTCGGTTTGAAAGAAGGATATGAGTGAGCAACTTTCTCAAAAAAAAAGATAAAAAAAAGGTATATAAAAGAAGATGATGACTATTTCAAGTGACCAAGTTCTAGACTAATAGGGACCTCGTTGTAAATAAATTTTAAAGCACACTGTATACTGAAAAGGTGATAGACAGCACAGAGGAGTTGTTGACTTGTTTCTTGAGTTATGTAAATATGATTTTGAAACTTGTTACTTTATTCTGTTGTAATACGATTTTGAAACTTTATTATGTAAAAATAAGTCCATAAATCTCTTTAAATCCATATTTGATTATTTTCAAAGATCAAATGGCGTGCAACGGCAAGAAATCGATTCCAACGGTAACATAATCAAGACTTTAATACACCGGTTCTGAAATGGTTACGGAGGAATCGGTTTCGGGTTGGAACCGATTTTATTTATAAAATTTGGAACCGGGTAGGAACCGACAGGTTTTTTTCAGTGTTATGACAATATACATCATAATACTACAATTAATGAAAAAATACGTCATGTACATGTATGGTAGGCGGCTGATACACATAACACTACTCATAGGAGTACTTGTGCTTTCAAACCAAAATGATACGATATAATGGAATACGACATCACACGTAACCGATTTGATCCGGAACTTGCAGTATAGTCCATATATATTAAAAAAATGATGTATAATGGAAAAAGCGTAAAATTTAGACTATTATCGACGCGTTTGTGAATTAAAAACAATATTAAAAAAGGCCCTAAGCGCTGCGCTTTGACCTAAGAGGGGCGTTTTGCCCGAAAATTTAAAAATGTAAAAAAAAAAAAAAAAAAAAAAAAACCTTCAAAGCGCCCCTCTTTGGCCATAGTGGGGCACTTTGATGTAAAGCAACAGACAAGGTCTGACCGGTTCAGTCCTTGTCTGTTGACTTTACACCAAAGTGCCCCTCTTTGGCCATAGCGGGGCGCTTTGGGGTGTGAAAATAATGAGGACCGTGTGTAAATAGCATGACCCGTTTTGAACTAGTAAATTTTCCTGCGCGTTGCTACGGTTTAAAAATGTAAATTAACTCGAATTTGTACCGTTTAGTGAAAATCTATTATATTTGACCCAATCTGTTTCTTAACAAAAGTTACGTCAAAATATAGACAAACAAAAAATGTACATAAAAATAAGCACGAAAACATGCAATGAGCGGTGTCATCCAGGATGTTGTACCGTACTGGATGACATTGACTTGGCGCAGGGGTACCGAGGGATTTTGCAGAATTTCGATGCGTACCTCTTTTGCCAAGTGTTGGAAGCTGGTGGATGCGAGTTTTGATAGTGCATCCGCAGGTTTATTATCACTCCTGTTGATGTGGCGAATATTGAAGGAGGTAAACTTTGACTTCAGTTGCAAGGCTTGTTCGAGGTAGAGGATCATGATATCCCCTTTTGCGGCATAGTCACCGCGTATCTGCCCTGCAACTAGTAGCGAATCGACGTGTGCTTCCAAATGTTTGACGTCGAGTTTAATTGCTAAACGCAACCCTGCCAGTAGAGCCTCATACTCCGCTTCGTTATTCGTGCTTTTGAAATCGAGGCGTATTGCGTAGGTTAGCTCTTGGCCATCGGGGCTAACAAGTCGCAAACCTGCGCCAGAACCATCTTCGTTGGATGCACCATCTGTAAATAGTGCCCAGGTTTCTGCGGAGGATGGTTGTGATACAGGGTTTTGTTCTTCTTCGCATTCTTGAATGCGGTTTGCTGGTACTTCAGCAATGAAGTCAGCCAAAACCTGGCCTTTGATTGCGGGGCGCGACTTATAGTTCAGTGAAAGCGCGCCTAGTTCGATTGCCCATTTTGCTAACCTCCCAGAGATGTCGGGTTTTGATAGGATCGGGCCGATCCTATAGTTGGTTAACACTGTGATGACGTGGTTTGCAAAGTAACGTCGTAAACATCTCGATGCGTGCACTAGTGCCAGTACCAATTTCTCCATGATGGAGTACCTTGTCTCTGGGTCGTTGAGCATTTTGCTGATGTAGTAGATGGGTGTTTGGACTCCTTCCCGCTCCACTATAAGTACCGCGCCTACCGCGTTGTCTGTGGCAGACAGGTATAAGATAAGTGGCTCATCTTTTCGTGGTGCGGTTAAAGTTGGGAGTTGGATCAAACACTCTTTCATTTCCCGGAAAGCTTTTTCGGCCTCTGCAGTCCATTGGAATTGTTCCTTTTTTAGACAGCTCCGCAGGGTCTTGATGAAAGGGTAAGACTTAGCTGCATGGTTGGCTAAGAATCTATTCAGTGCAGCTAGCCTGCCGGCTAGTCGTTGCATTTCCTTCATCGTAGAAGGCGATGGCATGCGCTCGATCGCCTGAACTTTCTCCGGGTTCACCTTGAATCCATCTTTGGTTACAATGAATCCAAGGAATTTGCCTTCTTCCATTCCAAACGAGCATTTCCCTGGGTTGAGCTTCATGTTGACGCTTCGCAGAGTTTGGAATGTTCTTTCGATATCGTCGAGCATGGTGTTTTCCTCCATGCTCATGACGACCAGGTCGTCCATATAGATTTCGACACTTTTGCTGATTTGACCGCGAAAGGTGTCGTTCATCAACTTTTGATAGGTTGCGCCCGCGTTGCGCAGCCCGAACGGCATTTTGGTGTAGCAGTAATTCCCGATAGGAGTGCGGAATGCCGTTTTATCTTCATCGTCGATTGCCATTTGTACTTGGTGATAGCCTTTGTAACAATCGAGGAAGCACTTCCATCGAAATGGTGCGAGGTTATCGACCTTCTCGTCGATCTCTGGAAGTGCGTAACAATCCTTGGGGCAGGCCTTATTGAGGTCTTTGTAATCGACACACATGCGCCAGCCCCCGCTTGGTTTTTCTACCATGACTAGGTTGGACAGCCAAGTCTGGTATTTCACTTCCCGCAGGATGCCTGTGGAGAGCAGTTCCTGTACCTGCTCTTCCATCGCCGCGTTTTTTGCTGATCCAAGGTGGCGTTGGCCTTGGATCACGGGCTTGATACCTGGCATGGTATTCAAGAAGTGTTGCGCAATTTCGCGTGGTACCCCTGTCATATCTGCGGGTGTCCACGCGAAAATATCTTGGTTCCTGAAGAGTAGTTGCTTCAGGCGCGCTCTGATGGTAGGTGTTAAGGCATGGCCTAACGTAACCGTTTGTTCTGGGTGCCTTGCATTAAGCACCCATTTTTCTGGTTGCGTTTTAGGGGTGGGCCTTGCTACCTTCGTCGGACGCAGTTCGTCCGAAGACATGACTTCTCTTTGGGCGTATATTATCGCGATCCCCATTTCGGTTGGAAAACCGATGGCAGAGTGGGGGACGGATGTTATCATGTTGAAGTCGCCTTGGGACTCCCTCCCGAGAATTACGTCATACTTTGAGGTGTGAGGTAAAACCATGAAGTTCACCTCCTCCGTCCTTGTGTGCCTTCCGTTGGTGAGGCGCACAGGGAAGGTAATTTGTCCCAGGGGGAACACGGTTTCCCCTGAAAACCCAGCCAACGGGTAGTCCGCTGGCTGCAGTCGATCTTTGTCTTCTTGATCGAACTGGTTGAAGCATTGCTCGTATATAATATCGGACGTACTGCCCGGGTCGATGAACAATCGCTTGGTGCAGTAGTGAGCTAGGTGCCCTGTGATAACCACGGCGCGCCTATCGCGCGGTCCGCCTCGGACTTTTGGAAAGACGACTTGCTCGTCCTTCCAGTCATTGTCCTGTCTTCTCGCCGCCTTACGCGGTCTTCCTTTTCCTCCATTGATCATGTGGGTAGAGGCCACGTACATGGCCCTCTTACCTGTGGAGGTGCCCTCGTTGTGGGGAGTGATGCGATTGGTAGCTTTTTGTGCGCCTGTCAACAGGTGTTGCAGTTTCCCCTCTTTTAGGGCTCGCTCAATCTCCAGTCGGAGACTGATGCAGTTGTTCGTGGTGTGGCCCGAGTCCTTGTGATACTCGCAGTAGAGTGCGGGATCTTGATTCTTTTTGGACTTCATTGGTTGGGCCGGTCTCAGGAATTGCGCATCCGTGAGGAGAACGTCGCTTGGCGACTGGTTGATCTCGGTCCAGCTGCGGTCCCGAGACTCTTTCTTTGACGCCCGGTTTTCTCGTTGGGCGTTGATTGTAGCCCTTGCGTCGGGCTGGTTGTTCCGGGGGACATATGGCCTGGGATCGCTGCCGCGATTCCATGTGTCCCTGTTGCGCTTATTGCTGCGCTTGGGCTCTTAGCGGGAAGACTGGCCTTCCGCTAGGGGTTGTGCCTTTGACATGTGCGGTCTGAGAGACCGCTGAGTTTGGGCATATGTTTTGACCTTTGCCATGACATCTTCCCACTTCTTAGGCAAGCCGTTACCGCCGGAAATATTCATAACCATTTGTTCGTCTTTGACTGCAACAATGAAATGGTTACGTGCCATCTGGTTGTCAACGTCGCCTATCTCTAGGATCTCTTTATTGTAACGGACAACGAATGCGTCAAGCGATTCGTTGTCTCTGCGCCAGATGTTCATGACGTCCATTGAATCACGTTTATGGCGTCGTTGCTGGCTAAAGTGTGCGAGGAACTTTTGTTGTAAGTCCTCGAATGAGGTCAGTGACCCTGGTGGCAGGGAATCGAACCATGCCCTGGCCAGACCTGTTAGGGTCTGTGGGAAAAAATGGCACCAGGTAGGTTCGTCCCACTTACCGTTGCACCCAGCGCCGACGAAGATGTTGTTGTGATCATCTGGGTCGGTCGAGCCGTTGTATTTCCCAATGTTCAATGGGAATTTTGTGGTGGTGACGTCGGCGTTGGCGATCTCTGGGACAAACTTAGAGTTTTCGGCCGCAGATTTCGGCCTATAAGGTTTGCCCTGGTGGCGTTTTGCAGCGCGGAGGTATGTATTGCGGGGTTGAGTGGGAGGAACATAGTTGCGTCCTCCCGGTCTGCTGTTAGTGGAATGGGACTCCCCGCGGTACGTACTGTCATCTGGATCGGTATGGCCATATCCTTCACGGTGGGACTGTGGTCCCAGACGACTGTGAATGTTTGTGTCGCGGCGAGTTATAGATTGCCGCCTTCTTTCTTCGTGGGTGCCTAAACGGCTATGTACGGAGTCCCTGCGGCGGGACCCATACGAGGAATCGTCCTCATTGAGTGTGTGGACATCACAATAAGAGGAGCCGCGGTCCTCCTGCCTGCTTCTGGAGGCTGGATGTGTAGGGGCCCTGTCGTCGTATCGTAAAATACGACCGGCAGGTGTACGCGGTATCGGGGTAGGTCCGATACCTCCTTGTTCGTCTGCGCATGCTCTGTTGTACGTTGCGGCCAGAAGGACCGCTTGTTGGTCATACCAGGTATGAGGGTTCATGCCTGGAGGTATGACAGCAGCGTATTGTGACAGATCGTGTCCAAACGTAAGGGATGCGCCCCCTTGCGTTGATGTGCCAATGTGTTGGGCATTTGGGGCTAGGGGAATAGTTCCCGCAGGCCCTTGGTTTGCGGGGTTTAGGTTATCCCCGGTAGTGTTGTTTTGACGATCAGACATCTTTGGAAAGAAAAGGATGATTGGAAAAAAGTGCTAAGAGTAGCGGTGGGCGCCAATGATGAAACAATGGTTAACCGGGTAGGGTTAACTCACTGGTCTCGTCAAGAGGGTTAATCCCTTCTTTCCGAGGATCGCTGGCTGGATCGTTTGGTGGTGGGTTTCCTGCACAAGGAAACAAACCGTGACTCGTAACAAGGAGGATGGGGTGGGGGGTGCTCCTTGTTACCACTCTCCGGCGTGAGAATCAGTAATTTGCTTGGGAAGCAAAGTATGATAATAGTAGTATTGAGAGAGTTGAGAAGTGATACCTCAAACCTGGTTTGGGGTGAGTATTTATAGCCGAGGAGTGAAGGAGGGTAGTTGAGTAGCTAGCCTGACATCGCACAGCTATTTGCAGGTGTGTCAGACCTGTCGGATACTGTGGTGATGCCACGTCCTGCTGTGGTGTTGCCACGTCCTGCTGTGGTGTCAGACTGTTGTACATACGTGGGCCAGTAGGCGACTGTTCCCAGTGCCACTTGCACTGTGGTGTCAGGCCTACTTGCTTTGAAGGCAGGATGCGGTGCCAGGCCGCATCGCTGCTTGCGGTCATTTGATGATGTTCCCGCATTGGTTGTTCCATCCATGATTTACGCGGGATGCGGTGCCAGGCCGCATCGCTGCTTAGTGACTGTTACTGTTGTCCAGATCCCTTGTCGTGACGAAAATGTTCATAGGATGCGGTGCGAGGCCGCATCGCTATGCGTAACATTAGTTTCCGTCCTTAAGGTAAGTCTTCTCATCAATGGACAGATTGGACCGCAGTGTTCGCGTGTACCCACGCGGACACTGGAGAGTTTATTGCTGTTGGAGGTTTTTGATGAGGGTAATGGTCATTCGCGATCGTGCTGACGCGATATTTGGGACCATACCCCTTCAGGTTGGAACCGATTTTATTTATAAAATTTGGAACCGGGTAGGAACCGACAGGTTTTTTTCAGTGTTATGACAATATACATCATAATACTACAATTAATGAAAAAATACGTCATGTACATGTACGGTAGGCGGCTGATACACATAACACTACTCATAGGAGTACTTATGCTTTCAAACCAAAATGATACGATATAATGGAATACGACATCACACGTAACCGATTTGATCCGGAACTTGCAGTATAGTCCATATATATTAAAAAAATGATGTATAATGGAAAAAGCGTAAAATTTAGACTATTATCGACGCGTTTGTGAATTAAAAACAATATTAAAAAAGGCCCTAAGCGCTGCGCTTTGACCTAAGAGGGGCGTTTTGCCCGAAAATTTAAAAATGTAAAAAAAAAAAAAAAAAAAAAACCTTCAAAGCGCCCCTCTTTGGCCATAGCGGGGCACTTTGATGTAAAGCAACAGACAAGGTCTGACCGGTTCAGTCCTTGTCTGTTGACTTTACACCAAAGCGCCCCTCTTTGGCCATAGCGGGGCGCTTTGGGGTGTGAAAATAATGAGGACCGTGTGTAAATAGCATGACCCGTTTTGAACTAGTAAATTTTCCTGCGCGTTGCTACGGTTTAAAAATGTAAATTAACTCGAATTTGTACCGTTTAGTGAAAATCTATTATATTTGACCCAATCTGTTTTCTTAACAAAAGTTACGTCAAAATATAGACAAACTAAAAATGTACATAAAAATAAGCACGAAAACATATTATATTTGATCGGACTTACTTGCAAAAGAAATTAACGTTGAAATGTTAATTAACTTGAACCTATACCCACATATACATAAAAATAGGGGTGTGTAAAAAACCGAATTAACCGAACCATAACCGAATTAACCGACAAAACCAAACAAAAAAAAACTGGCGGGTCGGTTAATGGTTTTTTTGAAAACCGAATGTAGCTGGTCGGTTATGGTTATCATTTATTCTATACTTAATTGTCGGGGAGAAATAAATATGATTTTCCATGACACGTACAACAAAAGACTACTTGAATAACTAATGGAGGTAAAATATACATTTGGCTTAGATTTATAAAAACTTTATAAATTTACATAATTCCATCGTTCATGACATTTGAAACTACAAGTGATATATAAAAGAATTATTAAAAGCTAATATGAATTATAAATGATTAAACAATAGGTTCTAATAGAGTTTGGATGTCTTGCTACACAACATATTTTAAAAGCATGTCGTCAAAAAAAGAAAATATAGTAGGTTTAATGAAGTTAAACTATCTTTAAGTCTTTCCAAACAATTTGACTCTTGAATGCGTAGAAGATTTTGACTATTCGAATGTGTACATTTACCGTGAAATTAAGATGGTTTGATTAACAGTGAAGTTAAGGAAGTTTATGTTGAAACATAATGTTTTGATATTAGTGTTCTTAGAGAAAATATAGTTTAAATTGATTACTTAATATTGAGTACCTACAAACCGGACACCATGAGAGAACGACAAAACATGAGAAGAAATAGGCCATGGAAGATCTTTCTAATGCCTCCCATCCCGAAACCATCAATACAAATAATATAAAAAATATGAAATAAGAAACATTCCGTTAATTGGTATAAGCTATGAGCATAAGTTAAAACTGACATGAGGACAGCTCATTGTCACGGCATTACTTTTCGACCCCCGTGTGGCGTCCCCAAGTGCCCGGGGACAAGCCAATCCATCCCGCTTCTTTGTGTGGGTCACTGGTTTCGTCCTGCCTTGGACTCATCAGGAGAGCGGCGCCAGCTCTCAACCAGTGGTGCGTTCGTCGTTTGCACGACTAGGCACGTACACCTCTTCATTGACACTGACTCCGTCCCCTGATAAAGTCCAGGACTAGCCAGTAACCCAAACGTTCAAGCACAGCCCATAGCATTGCGATCTTCAAACATTTGGCCCGTGACACTCTCCCACCACCATTTCATGCACGTCCTCGTGCATGCTCGCCGTCCCATACCAGCTCGCATACTTGACAATGCATGATCCCCTTATGTTGAGCATGATTCACTTTGGGAAGGTAGGACACCCGAAAACACAGGTTTTAAGTGGCGCTGACGTCCACCGCATCGGATTATATCAACACTTGGGCTGATTTTGTAAAAGAAATTAAGAAGCAATTTTATCCGGAAAACGCCGAACACGATGCAAAGATTCGGCTACGAAACCTTAGGCAAAAAGGTAGCATCAAATATTATATCAATGAATTCACTACCCTTGCGCTTGAGATTCCGAACTTGTCGCCTAAGGATGCCCTCATTTACTTTGTCAATGGCTTACAACAATGGGCCAAAACCGAACTTGAACGACGAAATGTTCAAGACTTATCATCGGCAATCTCTGTTGCTGAAAACTTGCACGACCGTAATGAAAATCGTTCGACAAGGTCAGCAACTACAGAGACTGGCGATGCGAAAGGTGGGGGAGCAAAACCCACCAACCAAAATCAATACTTAAGGCCAACCAACCAAAACCAATACCGGAAGAATGATGACCAGGCATTAACGTTATATAACAAAGGAAAAGCCGTAAACAAAGGCTGCTTCCTTTGCGATGGGCCTCATGATGCTCGAGACTGCCCAAAGAAAGCTAGATTAACGGCCCTTATAAGGACCGACGACGATGAACCTGAGGAAACCGAAGAGGTTCGCCTAGGTGCAATGCAACTTCAAGTTTTAAACGCTATGACCGAAATGAACGGAAAACCATTGGCAATGGCAAATCAAGCTAACCCGACAACAGTCGTGGGCAATACAAAGGGAAAAGGTCTTCACTTTGTCAATCTAGAAATCAAAGGGGAAACCTTAGAAGCATTGGTCGATACCGGTGCTAGCCACAACTTTATGACAACAAACGAGGCAAGAAGACTCGGCTTAAGGATCACAAACAAAGAAGGCTGGATTAAAGCTGCTAATGGAGATCCCATACCGATCGAAGGTGTTGCTTGGAGCGTAAAAGCCAAAATCGGGACATGGGCAGGCAAGTTACACTTCTCGATTGTTCCAATCGAAGACTACAACATTGTGCTCGGGATGGATTTCTTTCGAGAACAAAAGGCCATGCCAGCACCATTCATGAACACACTCTACATCATCAAAGGCGATGAAGTACACACTGCACCTTTGAAGTCCAAGAACCAAGGCAAAATATTATCAGCAATACAACTCATGAAGACTCATGAGGCATTCAAGCATCGCAACGAGGACGTTGCGAATTTAGGTGGGGGAGGATGTCACGCCCCGCATAAATTCAGCTCAAAATTTCAGCATTCTAGACATTTACGGGGCCCTCTAGTCGCATCTAGTGCTGCCTAGAAGGTTCGGAACAACCCGTACTCTTCCAGCAACGTAAGAGGCACAAAACGCATAAACTTCCAGCAAAGAAGACTCTAGAACCCGCTAGAAATGTCTGGACAAAACAGCCATAAAAATCTGCCAAATATCATGATATTATGTATGAAATATCTAGATAATTAGTCTTGATATTTTGTAAAGAGTATTCTAGATTAAGAATACTCTAGATAGTCCTTCAAGCACTATAAATAGGGCTCATGGGTGCTCATTTGAAGCATCCCCAAATACTTGTAAACAGCATCACTCTTGTAAGCTTCCTTTGTATAATACAAAGCATTTCTCTTGTATACTTGTGTTCAAGTATTACAAGCAACTTCCTTGCGATCCAACATTCCCTTTAGCAAATTTCATAACCTAAACCCAACGACACCAGGTCGGCTAGGCCTACTTAGACCGTGTTCTAAGGCCGCACGCGAGTTGAAAGACTAACTCCGTGACATCATAGACAACTACATATAGGACAGCTCATAGACAGTTACTAGTCAATTTCTCATAAGGGTGTTAGGAGTGGGAGTCGGCAAACCCATTTTACCGAAGTGGCAAACCCACGGCAACCAATGCCAACCCTTTGCCGCATGAGTGTTTGACGAAATGGGTTTTCAATCGGTGAAGCAAAACCGATTCGGCGAAGGGAGGGAAGGGGAGAGAGAGGGGGGGTGTGGTGGGGTCCATGCCATCTCAGCCAATCACACATTTTTCCTTTTTTTTAGGGTTAACTTTGTACAATAGTAACCAAGTTTCAAGAGTGTTCTAATTAGGTCACTCATAATTTTTTTTGTTCCAATTAGGTCATTCAAGTTTCATTTGATGTTTCAATCCTAGATATTTTACCTAAATAGAAGGTCATCCATCCTACATGACATTTATTTAGGTTTTTTATTTAAAAAAAGTTGTTGACATGTCACATAAATGCCAAATGGGTTAGAAAAAAAATGCGAAATAGATTTTAAAAATTTTAAAAAAATTGTAGAAAAGTTAAAAAAAATGCGAAAAAAAATTAAAAAATGTATTTTTTTTTCAAAATCTCTAAAAAGTTATCTAAATTTTTATAAAATCGTGAAAAATAGTTAAATGTCAATAAATTTTTAATGAAAGAAAGTACTAATTACTCCTACACCAAAAACATTTAAATTATAGTCATAAAAGAAGATAAACAACTAACCATAAATAAATGTCGTGTAGGACTATAACCTGCTATTCAGGTAAAATATCTAGTATTAGAACACCAAAATAAAGTAGAATGATCTAATTGAAACAATAAATTTTATTAGTGACCTAATTGGAACACTCCTAAAACTTCATTACTATTCTGTGGCATATTCCCTTTTTTTTATTTAAAAAGTTTACCACTTCACCAAATGTCTAAACCATTGCCAACACTTTTGACCAAAGTTTAAACACTTTTCACTGATTGACGTGGCGCACTCTGATTGGTTGATTTTTTTGTTTGCCACTCTCAAGTGTTTAACCACTCCTAACATCCTAACCGTTTCATTTTCCCGCCATGGGTCTCCTACGCGAACCATTCGTGAAAGTTCTCAACCTACTCTGTTCGATCGGAACCATCATTGCCTCCCCCACCACCACTTCCACCGCCACCACCACCGCCACCGGCTCACGTCACTAGCACCACCGCCACGTCAGCACCGGAAAACACCACCTCCACCTCAACCTCAACCTCCACCTCCACCACTACGTCAGCACCGGCACCGGAAAAACACCACCTCAACCTCCACCTCCACCACCACGTCAGCACCGGAAAACACCACCTCCACCTCAACCCCCACCACTACCACCACCGCCGGTTGGAAATTACCGGAGAAGTTACAAAATCCGCTGCCGGCAAACGAAAAGAGCGCATTTTGGAATTGTGTCGACTTCACTTCGGACGTCATTAGAGAGGCTCTTATCGTTAGTTTCATAGTCGTTATTCAAGAGCTTGGACCACAAATTGCGAAACATTTTGAAGTGGCGGCAAGAGCCGCCGGCCGCGGTGCCGCCGCGGCGTATCTTGAGTGGCAGTCCAGCCAAGCTTACAAGAAAGCCTACGAGCAGATGTATTCCGACTTCATTCGTTACCGTGAGGAAGAAGAGAAGAAACGCCATGAATCGAGCCTCAATGGAGAAGAACTGAGTGATAGCATCTCCGGCGAATTTAGCAAGCGTCTTGAAGCTATACACTCGGATTTGATGAAGATTAGTGATCGAGTCGCAGTGCTTGAGGAGGAAGAGAGGCCGTGATCCAGTCGCGGTGCTTGAGGGAGGGAGAGAGGTGCGTTAAGATTTTGATTTGAATATGACTGATTGTATCTACTGTAGAGAAAAGAGGGGAACTAAGATTTTTGGTATATGATTTTGTATGTAGAAATGATACCCAGATTTGACGTTTGAATATGAAATAATATAGATAATGTCTCTACAGTTGATGTCAGATAGATGATGATAGCATATTTTTGATTGATTGAGTTAATAGTCCATAGAATATACTTTTCATTGGGAATTATTAATCTGAGCGATATATCTTCCAAAATGAAAACTGATATCTTTAATTCATAAAACTAAAGACATAAATATATGTGTAACTTTAGACAAACAGTGATTTATACGTTTTAACACTATAGATACGATTATTTAGAACTTGTTACAATTTTCAAAACACAACTAGGATATACATCCATGATCCACGATAGGAAACTCGTGCTAAAGGTCTCCTAACTTTCTAATAGTGGAAATTAAGTTCTTGATTATATTGGTAGAGGCAAAAGAACGACACACATCGGAGTCAAATAACACGCGAGTAAATATATAACAAATAAGAAAAGTACCTAACGCGACATCTAAGATACCCTTAAGCCTGGATATAACAGATAAGAAAAGTACCTAACACGACTTATACACACCCTTAGCCTCCTTGACGATAATATGAAAACGCATTCCCTCCATATTCGATAAATCAACCTTTTCTCTTTCGTTGGTTGGTTTTCCTTTATTCGACTTTCATGTTACGATATATGATGGAGCAACTAGGACACTTAGTCACTTACTATGGTTAAACTTTATCGACATATTTTCAAATTTATAGTTAAGTGTGTGTGCTACTTGATATTCTATTATGTTGATAAATGACTGGCTTCTCTTTTAGCAAGGTTGATACATGATCAAACTAACACATCAACACTCTGAACAATCAAAGAATATATACTACTTATTGACCCGCTTAACGTCTTCTTCTCTGTCTACTCATCAACTCATATTGCAATCCTGCATATACGACTGATCATAGTCCACATACCTGCTCCAGTACCCTCTAAACTTGGGTATCCCCATCTTGAGCCACGGTTTCAAATTCCCGTTGTAGTGAATCACTGCTGCTCTTTCAATCTCCTTCTGGCTCACACTCAGGTTGTACCCGAGCCCAAGTACATGCCATGACTTCTCTAACGCGTATACGCGTTTCCAGAACGTTATCAAACCAGGTAGCAACATCCCCAGCTTCCAAAGTTGCCTCTCGCATAACAAATGATCACGAAACCATCAAGATTCAAGTATTTGACTATTTGAGAAGTTGATTAATGAAGCACACACCAGATTCTGCCACGAGTGATAAACCTGTGTAATGTTTTGTTTCTTCCATTCCTCGAGATCGAATACATTCATTCCATATGCCCATCCACACGCATGTGGGTCAAAGTTCTTAGTGATGATGGGATTCAAGAAGTTGAAGTAGCGGTCAAACCGATGGAAGTTTTCCCCACACGTCTCAACTGCACCATTCACCTTACCTTTCAGATCAATAGACCAAAGACCACTTAAATCCTTCTGAACCACTATATCATCATCCAAGAACACCACTTTACTCAGCTTCGGAAATATCTCCAGAAGGTAAAACTGAAGATGGTTAATTATTGACAGATATTTCGGGTTTTGAAACTTCAGATTTGGACCAGACTCGCCCGCCTTATGTGTTTTGTAATAATAGTCAATTGTATTCTGAGAAGCTAACTGTTTAAGAACCGGGCTATAACTCGCATTTAGCCATGTAAATTCATCAATGTTCTGAACTTGTATTGTAGCCATCCCGGGTGGATTTACAAGAAACCACATCTGCATTGCAGCATAATTCAGCTTGTCGGTAACAATGTGGAACACATGTTTCGAAGGATCCTACCATGCTTACACGTTAATAATCACAACTTTCAAAATACCATAATAAAAATGTCGAAAAGAACATATCACTCACATTGGCATTTGTAACAGTAGAATTGACAACCACTGTTGTAGCTAACACATTATCCGAAAACAATGCATAGTGGAACAGGTTCGGGTCGTCAAGATTTTCTTGATTTGGGAATTGTTGTGCAGAAGAGTTTATAGAATAGTATTCGGTTGAAAGGCGTAAAGTAAGACAATGAACGCCCTTAGGAACAGTTTTGGCAGTTAAGTGAGTTGAAAACAAGGCCTGCTTCTGGTAGACTCGAAGTTATCCTTCGGTTGAGTAGATCATAGCACGAAGTTTTCTTACAATGGCGCTGCAATCATCATGTATTTGCTTTCCTTTTGCCAATGTTTTATCCATCGCCTTCAGCTTGTTATATGCACTGAATTTATAACAAGTTAACTAAATACTATAAGCCATCAATAGATTTAAAAAAAAAGAAGAAGTTATATAGCTAATATTTATGGCATAATTTAAAAGTAAGGTTTACTTCTTTGGTAAATCTGCATCGTTGGTTGCATCACCAAGTGCCTTTTGAACGTCCTTCATACGGCCCCGAAGTTCTTTAATAAAATGAGAGTTGCTTCTTGTTGCAAGAAGAGAAAGAAAAAGTCTTCCCCTAATCAACTGGTCTTTGAGATACCGCACGCGAGTATTGGCCAAAAGATGTTCATCCGGTTTCTTACTTTTGGTTTTTGTAAGTTCCCTTCTACCAACTTTCTGAGCCTCTTGTTTGGTTTCCTAAAATATCAGACATTAAAACATGATTTCGGCCCCACACATGAAGCAGAGTTTGCATATTATGTGAATCCAGTGGCGAAGCTTGAAAAAAAGTTCGGGGGTCGTAAAGTAATGGACCTAATTTTTTTTTTCTATCGCGTAGTTTCGAGGTGTATGTTCGGGTCGGACGTCGGTGATTCGATTCGGGTCGGGTCGGTTCAAACATTAATATCAAATAAAAAACGTTCTCAAACATTAAAAAAGAAGTTATCATTTTATTCTTCCACATAGCATAATCTAATAACAAAACAAGTTAACAAATCACCCTAAATTTCAAACTCTAATTTCTATCTAAATCAAATTACAATAAGATTAAACAAATAAAATTATACATAGTTACAGAAAGATTCAACAAGTTTAGGGCAAAAATTTCCGACCAATTTCACCCCTAATTTCAACCTAAATCACATAAATTGCAGCCCTAAATTAAACCGAAAGATAAAAAACACATACCTTTAACCTTATAAAGATTGAAGAAGTCGAACAAGAGTACAAGACCACAACAACGAGCAGTGTTTTGGCTTTTGTTCTCGAACAAGAAGCTGATCGAAGTCGAACAGTTTTGGAACCTGCGTCCCCCCCCCCCCCCTTCTGCAGTTCTGGCTTGTGGCTTCTGTTCTTCTGGTCGATGTCCCAAAGTAAACGAATTTGAGGTTTTTTTTATAGGGTGGGCTTTTAAGTTGGGCTATATAATTATTTGATTTGGGTTATATAATATACATTCTAGTATTCTACCAAATATAATGATTTGGGCTATGATATTTGGACTAATGAAATATTTTATTTGGGCTATATAAATAAAAAAAATTAAAACTGGGGGTCGAAAACGTATATACCTAATTTTTTTATAAAACCGGGGGGGGGGGGGGGGGGGGGGGGGGTCGAAAACGTATATACCTACAAAATCCTATACAAAACATATATATATAACACTACTGACCGAAAAGTTTGGGGGGGGGGGGCGGACGCCCCTCCCCGCCCCTTAAATCCTTCGCCCCTGTGTGAATCTGTTTCTTTGTTAACAGCAATAATTAGTCAATAGAACATAAGTTATCAGTCATGAAAGTAAATGATGTTAACACCAAATACAGGTATAGAATCAATGACGGCAAATTGATAAAGGAAGTTCGCCGTATTTAATACTGCCAACAGAAAACAGTCCGTCATAATGAGATTGCTAGCAAGAAATGTGTTACGTGCCCGGGTCCGAGTAAGTGCCAAGTTGAGATCGTGCAACCATGGGAAGAGTTCATGCAATGCAAAGTTATTTTAATTGTTTTCTTATTTTAGTTTAAATGTCTAATTTAACATGTGGTCAAATAATAGGAAATAGTGGGGATGCCCATGATCTCAAGTTAGCCATAGTTTTAGGAGTTTGTTAGTTGAGTGGTTACGTATTCTTGTGCTCCTTAAAAGGAGGTTTTTGTTTATTGGAGGGATATCAATGAAAAATATGAATTAATCTGATCATCTTTCTAATGTTCTTCTGGATTCTCTCTCTTTTCTAAGGAAATCCCAATTGGTACATAACAATATGGTCAACACACAAACGGCGTTCAACGATCATCAAATGTGGCCTTATACAGGTCATCAAATTGCTGAGAACAAACATTTCAAGATTTTTGAGTGTTATAAGCAGATATGATCAAATACCTGACTACCAACTTCCAAAATGGACTGGTTCGGTAATTGGTCAGTGGTATATATATATAACACTACTGACCGAAAAGTTTGGGGGGGGGGCGGACGCCCCTCCCCGCCCCTTAAATCCTTCGCCCCTGTCTGAATCTGTTTCTTTGTTAACAGCAATAATTAGTCAATAGAACATAAGTTATCAGTCATGAAAGTAAATGATGTTAACACCAAATACAGGTATAGAATCAATGACGGCAAATTGATAAAGGAAGTTCGCCGTATTTAATACTGCCAACAGAAAACAGTCCGTCATAATGAGATTGCTAGCAAGAAATGTGTTACGTGCCCGGGTCCGAGTAAGTGCCAAGTTGAGATCGTGCAACCATGGGAAGAGTTCATGCAATGCAAAGTTATTTTAATTGTTTTCTTATTTTAGTTTAAATGTCTAATTTAACATGTGGTCAAATAATAGGAAATAGTGGGGATGCCCATGATCTCAAGTTAGCCATAGTTTTAGGAGTTTGTTAGTTGAGTGGTTACGTATTCTTGTGCTCCTTAAAAGGAGGTTTTTGTTTATTGGAGGGATATCAATGAAAAATATGAATTAATCTGATCATCTTTCTAATGTTCTTCTGGATTCTCTCTCTTTTCTAAGGAAATCCCAATTGGTACATAACAATATGGTCAACACACAAACGGCGTTCAACGATCATCAAATGTGGCCTTATACAGGTCATCAAATTGCTGAGAACAAACATTTCAAGATTTTTGAGTGTTATAAGCAGATATGATCAAATACCTGACTACCAACTTCCAAAATGGACTGGTTCGGTAATTGGTCAGTGGTCATTTGAAAAATGGGTCAAACACTTTCGCTTTTTTTTTTTTTTTTTGTAATTTATTTTATATATTTTTTATTGTTTATAATATTTACATATATGTTCACAATTGACAGGCAACAAGATCAATGAAAGGGACATCACATAAACAATCCCACATTATCTTTAGAAAAAAAAAAACTTACAACTTCAACTGCTAACATTGCACGCTCATTCGACCTCGACTTCACATTCTCCTTGTCAACCACCATCACCCGCTTCTTTATGAGTAACTTCCTTAATGAGACTCTCGTCTTGAAACACGCCAACGGTAGGGTCGTTCAAATCGCTCGCCGCTCGTCGCTCGCTCGACGTTCGTTCGGAAACTGCTCGAAAAATGCTCGTTCGATTTGACGCCCGGTTGTAAATGAGCCGCTCTGCTCGGTTCGGTTTGTAAACGAGCCAAGCATGAGCAAAGGTCCGCTCGGCTCGGTTCGGCTCGAATTATTATTTTAATTAGTATATGTATATATATATACATATACATATACATATACACATACATCTATAAACATGTATATACACATATATATATATACAAATATAAATTATACATATATATACACACATACACTTATATTTATACACACACTTACACATACATATATACTTAAATATAAATTAAATTTATAGTTTTATATGTACCAATCTATTATATTTTGGTCAACTATATACAAATTTACAACTATATCTATACGTACTAGCCCAACCACGCCAATAAAAAATTAAAATGAAAACTAAAAGTTAAACCCTAAACCGATAAATGACAGTGTGTTCATCGCCTCAATGTCGTTACCCTAAGCCCATCGTCTCCTGCTCTCAACGTAATTGTTCGTGCAATATGATCATTGCTTCGTCAGCCACAACAATGTTATTTATAAGAAAAATATTATGCCATGAAATGTGCATGTTTTTAAAGACATAAAAACTTGAGACTCAACATTGTCACTATCTCTCTTAGCAAATTTAAATTGGGCGACACGCTTGTCCAAATCGCTCGAACTTCGCTCGACGCTCGCTCGGAATTTTTACTGCTCGAAAAATGCTTGCTTGATTTAATGCTTGGTTTTAAATGAGCCGCTCCGCTCGGTTCGGTTTGAAAACGAGCCAAGCACGAGCAAATGTCCGCTCGGTTCGGCTTGGCTTGGCTCGGCTCGTGAACAGCCCTAGCCAACGGTATCAACAGATTCATCAAAACAAGTATAACACATAAAAAGTAAAAAAACCCGAAATATGAGTAAGCAAATAAACCTTCACCAAGCTCTCTATCTTTCCTAAATCTTTCACCATCAACAGATTCATCAAAATAGAAAATGATAACTAAGTCGATCCATGACCTGTAAGTTGCGATGGAGCCGTTAAACGGGGAAATATAGACGTAAAACGTTGAACCACACCCACTTTGCAAGGTGTTAACTCGCAAAAATTAGATTAAAAAGTAAAACGAAAAATTTGTAAAAGATGAAAAGTATAGGAGTCTAAAGTTGAAAGTGAGAAAGTATTGAGAAAAAAAAATATTTTATAACAAACTTATAAAATATGAAAAAAAAAAAATGTAGGGGTTAGAAGTAAAAGAAAATGAAATAAGATTAAATAATATCAGAAAATTATAATCTACAACTATTGAAGTATTGAAAATTGATAATTAACTAGGTCGTAGTTACCCGCACGTTGCGCAGAGACGCGGTTGAAATTCAGATCGTATAGCACACAATGATAACCGATAAATAAATTCGTAAAATTAAATATAATTATAAATGTGCTATGCTATTTGCGTTGTTAAACGGCTTTGAACATCAAAGTAATATGAGAAGGCAAACCAATATAGTAAATAACAAAGGTAAAAAAACATTAAACGAAAAAAAAATATAGAAACTCGGTCGGTTTTGGTGCACTCGTTATAACAAAGAAAAAGATAAGTTAAAAAAAACATGTTCAAAAGAGTATCCACGCATTCGTTAAAAAAAACTAAACTAAAAAAAACTTCTTCCCATTCGTTATATAAAAAAAAAACACTTAAAAAATATGTTTAAAACAATATTAATGTGTTCATTTAAAAAAAAAAATTAAGGGTAACTAAAAGAAAAGGACTACAATGATTAAAATATATATACCATAAACAAATGCTTTGAAAAATAAAAACAGGTTAAAACTCTTTAGCCATCGAATTTAAACCAATTTGGCCAGTTTAGCTGAGCCAATTTAGTTTGTGATGTTTCAAAATCTTAGTTAACAATTGGATCAAAATATTTCGAACCGAATCACATACACACTACTCAATGATGTCATTCTTCTAATTTTCTTTTGGTTTGTCATGTTTTCAGTGACCATAGTTATAATTAAACAAGAAATTGAAACCTCTCTTGCAAAGAGAAGAAAAAGACTTCGAATTAACAACACGAAAACTAAACTGTCAAAACTGAAACATTTTGAACGGTTTGACTAACCTAGTCAGCTTAACCAGTTTGATTTGTTGTTTTCAGTGACTGTAGTTAATAGTTGAATCCGAAATTTGCATAGAAAAAACGATCCAACCCAAACACCCTAATTAGAAATATCGCTCGCTTATTATTTTTCATTTGTTTTTTGTATAATTGATTATGCTGCTGTTTGTTTTTTCAGAGGTAAAACGTCTGCAGTTTGCGGACCACATCTGCAGACGTCTGTAGCAGAAGAGCTAGACCAAACCTCTGCAGTCTACAACAAGAAGACTGTTTGTTTTTTTTACTTCTGCAAACTGCTAAAATATAAATAAACTGATTTATTAAACTTAATAAAGTTTTTCAACATTCAAACTTAAATAATAGTTATACAATACTGAAATAATATTCATAAAAAAGACAATAACATTTTTTTAAAAATCATTTAATCCATGCAATGCATTAACTGCTCGGCTATCTCATCTCGTAACTGAGTCATATATTCCCGATCCGATTCAGTACCATGTGCTTCAACCTCTTCTTCATCAGCATGAACGTGCACTTGCCTGTTATGCAATGAAACATTGGGCTGACCGTATTCTGTAAACAATTCATCGCTTAATCTTTCTTTCCTTATAAAATTATGTAGCGCGAAACATGTAATTTTTATTTTGATTACGGAGCACGACACTTCAAAACTAGCATACGTATCTTGTGTAAGTCTACTTATCTTCATCATTATTTTTTTTCCATGGACAAAATATATCGTATGATAAAAACCTCAATATTGAATCATAACTAACATAGTATCTAACCTCACCCACTTTCATCCAAAAGGAAATAAAATCTTTCAAGTGACATAAAAAACTATACATGGAGTCTATTTGATACTTATGGAAACCCCATTTGTCTCATATCTTATTCGGTGCACGTAATAACTTGACATGCTTGAAAGTTTTCTTTTAAGATATCTCTTAGACTCCTCTTAGTTATTTTTAAAATTTTAATCTTTTTTTTGTTTATAAATTGGTTATTTCTTAAGTCTAGCTTATATTTGCAAAAAAAAGAAAAATAAAAACAAAATAGATGAGAAGTTTTGGAAAACTAGTTAGAGGTATGATGATTTAAGATTTTTTTTTATTTATACTAAGACTATACGGAGTGGGAGGTCATTAAGCGTCATGCGACAGCCACGTCAGCAATGGGGCGTGGTAAAAGAAAGACGGAGTTGGAGGGGCGTGAAAGTGGCGTTTAAAAAAAATAAACATCAACCAATTAAAACACACCCAAAATCCACCCACCAATCAAGAGTCTCACCTCACAACCCAAATACCCTTCACGCTGGTGGAAAACTCCGGCCCTCACAACCATGCCATGTCCACGTCACCACAAAGGGTGGTGTTCTCGGCATGAAATGGCCACCACGCCACTTTTTCACGCCCATTATGTATGGTCTAATGTGAAAAATCCACCGTAAATAGAACATTTATCTACGATATCATCCGAAAGTTTTCAATTATTGACAGATATTGCTAAACTTTTACAAAGCTAAAGCACCAAATCTGGTAACTTTTCACAAACACGAAGCATTAATGCAAATATAGTACAGACTATGATTGATAACAGTACATATATGACAATGTTGAAAATGATTTATAAAGAAGATACATAGTTACATGATGAGTTTGAAGCATGCAAGACGTTGAATATTACTTATCGTTTCCTTTAGCAAGTCAATCCTTGCTCGTATTATATATTTTTATACTACGTTTTTTTTATATCATTTACCATGTTGGGGAATGGGGATAGTACATTAATTACCATGCGTGCATTAGAGAGCTAAACGGAGAAATGGCTACTACTACATCAGCAGGGTGAATGAGCGAGTAATCATGTTTGGTTTTACCAAGGAAACACTTGCGCTTAATCATCCCCATGGTCCACACTTAGAGTGAATTGTACTTTAAGTTTATATCAAATTGCAGACGATACACTTTAACAAAGGTAATTACACTAGAGGACCTTTATGTTTACATTTCTACGCATAAAAGACATCTAATGTGATTGTCTTAGTTAAAAGCAAATTGGTACAAACTTAAAGGGTACATAGTGCAATTCACTCTCCCACACTTAACCGAATGTGACCGACCTTTATATCACATACCCACTTCAATATATATTACATCATCTACCCTTTAGCCATTATTACATTATAATGCACAAGGCCTATAATGTTAAGTGTTAACCTTTAATCCTAATCAATAAATTTATTGCCTAAACAAGGACCTTTTATGAGTTTGCACTCATTTGGTTTATATAAGCATCAATTACTAATAAATTATATAGAATGTCACACAACAAGACATATGACATTTTATAATACTTCTTGAGTTATCACCATAAAGCTATATACGCATAATAGCTTGATGAAAATTAGTTATCATCTCATGATAATCTTATATATGGATTATGGTGGTAGTTGTTAGAATTGGATACCAAAGACGTATTGAATCAAAACTCGTTTATTGATAATTGGTACGATTAGGGTTACAAATAAATCCTTCTATTTATAAGCCTAATAACTTGTTCAACAAGTAAACCTATTTGACTCAAACTAGGATTAAAAAAACTATCTCAAAAAAAAAACCCCAAGTTTATAACCCGGTCACTTTTTACCCGAACTTTGTAAGTCGGCCACTTTTAACCCGAACTTACACATAATATGCAAGATTAGTCTAACAATCACCCCCTAATCTTGTAATACCGAGAAGATATCTCATCTCGATAATCTTCAGTCGTGGCACGGCTTTTGTGAGGATGTCAGTCCGTTGCAAATCCCCGCTAATACGTTCCACTTTAACTTGCTCTTGCAATAACTTCTCGACTTTCAAAATTATCTCTTCATTTGATAAACCGAGCATCCATTTAAGTATTGAAGTGCTGAAAAACTGATCTGTCGCAGACTCGTCGCTAAAAGCTGTCACTGGCTGGTCAGATTCTGTCGCTGACTGGTCAGTCTGGTCGCTATATGTCTGCTGTGTCGCTGACTGCCCAGATTGGTCGCTAATTCCTGTTGCTGACTGATCTGTTTGGTCGCTAACTTCTGTCACAATAGAGACTGGTTGGTCGCTATTTTCAGCCTTGTCATCTTTAGTCTGTATGCAAACTGGAGATACAACCTCAAGATTAATCTTGTAAATGCGATTAGGTGAACGAGGTACCTTCATTAGCAAAGTTCCGTCTTGCTCAAACATCCAAAGTATACCGTCTTGGATTGTGATCTTGTACCCTCTCTCGTCCAACTGACCAATGCTTATTATATTACTTTCAAGTGCTGGAATATAGTAAACATCACGCAACACCCTTTGTTCCCCATATTTTCCTTCCAAGACGACCATCCCTTGTCCTTTAATCTCTATGCATGACCCGTCTCCAAACTTCACTTTTCCCTTGATGTTCTGATCGAGGTTAGTGAACCACTCTTTTTTACCCGTCATGTGGTTACTCGCCCCGTTGTCAAGAAACCATGTATTGAGTTCACTTGAGCTAGAAGCATACATCCTTGGAATAATCCTTCCCTCGTCTAGAAACACATCATTAGCCTCTTCAACGTGTGTTTGCAAGTAAAGAACCGGTTCAACCCTTTGAATAAGATTGTTTTCCTCGTCCTCATCCTCGTCCTTTTTATGTGTAGGACAATCCGAAGAAAAATGCCCTAATTCATCACATCGAAAACACCTTATCTTAGAACGGTCCTTCTTTGGTTTTTGATTCGGTTCCTTGTCTTTGTCTTGACCCCCGATTTTTCCTCGACCGCGACCTCGACCTCTTTGACTAGACTCTGCCGTTCCTTTGCCTCGATCGTACCCTTCCTTTTTTATAGCTTCCCACTCCTCATAAGTCAACAGTAACTGATCACTTCTAACTGGTTGCTCCTTATCTTCATGGTTGACACGTTCCTCATAGGCTATAAGACGACCTACGACATCATCAAATCCAACTGTCTTAAGGTCAATGGATTGCTCAAGAGAAGCAACCATGTGAATAAACCTTTTCGGCAAACCATGTAGAAACCTTTTAACCAGTTTCTCTTCTTTAATCACTGTTCCAAGAGAAGCAGATCTAGAAGCAATCCCTGAAATCTTTCTTGCGAACTCAGCGATCGTACTTGGTTCCTTCATCTTCAAACCCTCAAATTCCGACATTAAGGTTTGAAGTCTTGCTTCTTTCACACGTTCAGCACCTTGATTGCGAGATTTCACCGCTTCCCACATCTCTTTTGCTGAATCATTGTTCCCAATCTGCAACACTAGCTCTTCGGGTAACCCTTGGAATAGCAAAGCGATTGCTATAGAATCTTTGTGAGTATCGATGGTCGTTCCTGGGTCAATCACATCCCATACCTTGTAAACCTTGAAGATTACTTTCATCTTCATAGCCCAAACGGTGTAGTTTGTATCCGTAAGCATTGGACATGGAAGACTAGGCATCGGTTCCTTCGTTTGAGGTACCCGGTTCGCGTTATCACCCATCCTTCGGTTTCTTCTATTGTACGTTAACGGAGTACTCGGACTTGAATCAATTTTCTAACCTCAAAACGATTCCTTCCTGAAAATAACCTCTGCTCTATCCTTTTTCAATCATAGGTTAAAAGAAAACAAAACCTTCTGTTTCTTCCTTTTAATTGCAACTAAAAGAAAATTTTTGCTCTTTAATGGTTTCCTTCGAAAACAACCGAGTGTTGTTTTTTTTTTGCTTTTGAATTGTTGTAGTTCCAAGAAAACAAAATCCTTTTTTTTTGTTTTCTTTATTAGCAATTCCAAAGAACAAAATCTCACGTTGTGATTTTATTTTTTAATTGATACTAAAAAAATACCTTCCTTCCTTATGGTTGTTGCTCCTTTTTTCAACGCAGCTTTAATTTTCGATCGCTTCAAAAAAAAATCTCAACAACTCTTTTATTAGCTTGATCGAAACAACCTGCTTAATCAAGATTCACCGGAATCTTGATCGGAATATCAACCAGCCGTCGCTGTTTTCCGTTTCAATCACAAAATATGATCAAGTTCTTCACAATCTTGCGCACCAAGTCTCGTTTGCCGCAGCCTTTTGTGATCGAACGAATCCGTTACAAGATCTTCTCAACCGCAGCCCTTCGACGGTTGCTTCTCTCTTGCCGGACTCCAAGATTGATAGTCTTGAACGTGGATCGAACTCCTTAGAGCCCTGATACCAATTTGTTAGAATTGGATACCAAAGACGTATTGAATCAAAACTCGTTTATTGATAATTGGTAAGATTAGGGTTACAAATAAATCCTTCTATCTAATAACTTGTTCAGCAAGTAAACCTATTTGACTCAAACTAGGATTAAAAAAACTATCTCAAAAAAAACCCCTCAAGTTTATAACCCGGTCACTTTTTACCCGAACTTTGTAAGTCGGTCACTTTTAACCCGAACTTACACATAATATGCAAGATTAGTCTAACAGTAGTCGTTTGTGTAACCCTATGTCTTATATGTAACACGATCATAATGTAGTATATTATACATACCAATCCAACAATATATACCTATATCGTAGTAAGTTTCACCCTCACACATGTAAATTAAATGACATGGCATGTGGTACACCAACATACTCTAATTACACAATAGTAATTGGGAAAAAATAGGTACACATAATATATAAGTATGACTATGAAATAGGACATTTTAAGTATAACAAGCTTTTGCAAACATCTAAGCAACATCATAATTTTAATCAACATTCTTAATTGTAATATGTTGTAATGTGACTAATGTCATAGTCACTCATAAATACCTGAAGCTCAAAGTGGGTTACATTACAATGGTGAATTCCTTCAACACTACCTTTAGCGAGTACACAATTGATCATTACTGAGAGTCTAAGATCAGCCATGATGCTCCACTTGATAAAGTCTGCTCTTAGTTGTGACATATCCACAGGTTTATATGTTTTTAATTTTTTTTAGTATTGTAGAAGTGACAAGATGTGCCAGCAATAGGTTAAGCAACGGATGTATACAATTTTTTTTTTAAGTTTTATCGTACCCATATTTATCTTATTTGGTAATTGCCATTTGTCAAGTTTTCATATTCAAACTTTATCCATTATATACTTATGAATGGGTCAGTTGTTTGAGCCCATTTACTTAATATTGCCGAGGTGCTTTTTATGCATTATAAGGTTTTATAATCAAACTTTACATATTAATTATTTTTTAAACTATAAAATTATTGGATAGGTGAGTTTCTGATCAGCCTAACTAATATTGAGTCGCCTGTTTCTGACTTGATAACTTCACTCACCTGTTTTGCAGATCTTGGGATGTGTTGACTGGATGGGCTCTAGTCAAAGTAAGTTGGCATGTTGATTAAAACTTTAGTTATGAACCATTTAGGATTGAACTTTATGTAAAATGCTTATGTTTTGAAAACGATGTGGCAGATATTCTATTTTACTACATGAAGAATTGTTTTATGATGAATTTGAAAACTACAGTGGATATATACAATTTGTCATTTTGCAAGCATTTGTGTCATATAATATCGTTCATGAGGTTTGGCTTACATAGGTTTCGTATAAACCCATATGTCAGCAATGTCTAGCTTTTTGTATTATGGTACTATGAGTTGCACATAGTATCACTACTACTTAAATATGAATGAATATACATGCACACATTACCCAACCATCGTTAGTGTATATATTTATTTGACTTATTAATTTAAAAATTAACATAGATGGCTTTTGTGTTTTAGTCTTGATACTTACCTGAAATATATATTATTTTAATGGTTCGTACCCGCTAATTAGTTTTTTCTTTTATCTCAAAATTCATATTTGTTAAGGTGTTATAAAGATTTAGGTATGATCCCGTGTATGAGTTGGACAACTGTGTATTGGTTGGCAGCAAAGGGAGAGTATGGAGTTAGAAGAAATGTTAGGATGAACTTGAGCTCAAAATGGCTCTTTCTGGCTGCCCCACTCTCAATGATACATGGATGTCAATTTGTTTATGATTCATGAAGTGACTTCAATGATATCAAACTTTAAGTATTTGTGTTAAATTAAAGAGGACTTGCATTTATAACGTTGTGTCGCAACCCCCGATCCCAATTCGCCGGGAACGGGCGGCCGCGAGCCAGTTTCAATGGTATCGCGTATTGTCTAATTTGGCAGCGGAAATTTTCATCAGGACCGTAGTTATGAAATATTGAATCAAAGTAAAATACCACATTTTTCAATATTAAACACATGGGATAAAACCCAAGTTTGAATTACACACATTTTCATAGGAATAAATCCTATTTTATTTAATAAAAACATCTATTTTATTTTAGGTAACTTTATTGCCACTTTTCCAAGTCTTCAGTGCTGTCCAGCTGGCTTCTATTTGGCTTTCACAGTTTGTTACCTGAAACGCGTTTTAAAAACATTTGTCAGTGGGAAATACTGGTGAGTGAATCCCAGTTTAATCAAGTTCAATAAAAACCCATTGTACAGTATTGAGGGCGATCTCGCAATTACATTTGTTTCCAAGTTATAACAATTAACATCCATGGTACTGTCAGACCCGACTTGTGGAAATGTTACTCCTTGACCAGGTGGTAACAAATTTTGTATACAAAACCCCAACATACTCATGATATTTGTATTCTTACAAATACTCAATAACTGCTTAATATACATTTAATTATATGAGGTTTTGTAAAAACAGTTAACAAAAGGTTTACAAAAAGCGGATCAACTCACATTGTTGTCTTAGATTTTCCGTAAGGGTTTCCTGGTGACAATCTAAAATTTACACAAATGCACACGCGTTAGTATAATAACTCATTTTAACATTAGTAATACCCTCCCCGAGACGGCATTCCAACGACTACGTCGGGCTGAACCACGACAGCCGTTACGGAACCCTAGATCAATCGAGCAGTGCATCTAATACTTATCCAGGGGTTATAATACTTACAACGGAGCAGAACTTCGCTATTTAGGGGGTATTAGACCCGAGTATAATGCCTATAATGTGAGAATTCGAGATACTGAAAAGATTTTGAACGATTTGTGTTGAAACCCGAGACCTCCTTTATATTGGGCCTGATTTCAGCTTTTACGCGGCCCGCGTAAATGATAACAATGGGCTACGCGGCCCGCGTCAAACCCAGTCAACGCTATAGCTTGTCCGGATCATCGCCTAGACCCGCCACGATGATGACACGTGTCATCACCGGGCTGCGCCACCATCTTGATCTCTAGCGGCCTGCGTAAGACTCTTAAGAAGTCTACGCGGCCCGCGACAAACTTAAAAACTCAATTTTTAATTATTTTTTATAATATTTAGGGTATTCGGGCCCGTTTTCACGTATGGGGTGTTTTTAGGGACATATTGGGATATTTTAAAATATATTAGGGTGTCGGAAAATATTCGAGGGTGTCGGTTTTCTTGAGGATTGTTATATCCTCCCCACCTTGTTTCAGAGCTCGTCCTCGAGATCTACTGGAACAAGTGCGGATATTTCCTTTGCATTTCAGATTCAAGCTCCCATGTGTACTCAGGTCCTCTTTTGGAGTCCCATTTCACTTTGACCAGAACTAATCTCTTGTGCTTGAGATTCTTGACTTTCCTGTCTTCAATCTGTAGAGGCCTTTCTACAAACTTGAGTTGTTCATTTACCTCTATATCCTTAATAGGTACCACTAGTGATTCGTCAGCTAAGCATTTCTTGAGATTAGATACATGAAATACATCATGTATTCCTGCCATTTCCTCTAGCAGTTGTAGTTGATAGGCTACAGGTCCTATTTTTCTAATAATCTCAAAAGGTCCAATATACCTAGGACTTAGCTTTCCTCTTTTTATGAATCTTACTACTTCTTTCCAAGGAGAGACTTTCAAGAATATTTTATCTCCTACTTGAAATTCCAATGGTTTGCGTCGGTTATCAGCATAACTCTTCTGTCGATCACGTGCTGCTTTCAGTCGTTCTTTGACTTGAATGATCTTGTCGATTTTTTCTTGTACTATCTCAGGTCCAGATAGTTGCTTCTCCCCAATTTCTGCCCAACAGACTGGGGGTTCGGCACTTTCGTCCATAAAGTGCTTCGAATGGTGCAGCATTGATACTTGTGTGATAACTATTATTATAAGAAAATTCTATTAAAGGTAAGTGATCGTCCCAATTACCTCTGAAATCAATTACACAAGCTCTAAGCATGTCCTCCATTGTCTGAATTGTCCTTTCACTTTGTCCATCCGTTTGAGGATGATAGGCTGTGCTTAGATTTAACTTGGTTCCCATTGCTTTTTGGAAACTTGACCAAAAGTGAGAGGTAAAACGACTATCTCTATCAGAAACAATTGATAAAGGAATTCCATGTAATGAAACTATTTCATTTACATACAATTTAGCTAACTGTTCCATACTGAAAGTTTCCTTCATTGGTAGAAAATGAGCTGACTTGGTTAGCCTATCTACAATCACCCAGATTGTATCATTACCTTTCCTTGTTTTGGGTAATTTGGTAACAAAATCCATTGTTATCAATTCCCATTTCCACACTGGCATTTCTAGTTGTTGCAACAGACCTGAGGGTTTCTGGTGTTCAGCTTTAACTTGCGAACAAGTTAAACATTTAGAAACATAGACTGCTATGTCCTTTTTCATTCCTATCCACCAGAAATTCTTTCTTAAATCCTGGTACATTTTATCACTTCCTGGATACATCGTATACTTGGATTTATGGGCTTCTTCTAATATACGATGACGTAGGTTTCCTTATTTAGGTATCCACATTCTCTTTTCATGGAATCTCCAAATTCCATCTGTTCCTTGTTCTAATTCCTTAATCATTCCCTTTAATTTTTCAGTATCATCCTTGATTACTGATTCTTTTGCTTTTCTAATTTGATCATTTAAATCTACTTGTAGATTTAATTTAAGAGAACGTACCATTTTTGGCTTTTCGTGATACTTTCGGCTTAAAGCATCCGCCACTACATTTGCCTTTCCTTCATGATACTGGATATCACAATCATAATCACTAAGCATCTCCATCCAGCGTCTTTGTCTCATATTCAACTCCTTTTGCCCGAAAACATACCTTAAACTTTTATGATTAGTGAATATGGTAAACTTACTACCATAAAGGTAATGTCTCCAAATTTTCAAAGCAAAAATTATTGCTCCTTGTTCTAGATCATGGGTTGAATAATTCTCTTCATGATTCTTAAGTTGTCTAGACGCATATGCTATAACCTTTTGGCGTTGCATTAATACACATCCATAACCTAACTTAGAAGCGTCACAATAGACTACAAAGTCTTCAGTTTCTTCTAGTAACGCTAGTATGGGTGTATGGGTTAATCTTTGCTTAAGAATTCTAAATGCTTCTTCTTGTTTTGGTCCCCATTCAAACTTAATGGATTTACAAGTTAGCTTAGTTAAAGGAATGACTATTCTAGAAAAATCTTGAATAAACCTCCTATAATATCCGGCCAATCCTAAGAAACTTCTAACCTTGGTTGGTGATTCAGGGGTTTTCCATTTGGTAATCGCCTCGATCTTTGTTGGATCCACATGAATTCCTTCATGGTTCACTAAATGTCCAAGAAACTGTACCTGTTCTAACCAAAACTCGCACTTGGAAAATTTAGCATAAAGCTTCTCCTTTCTTAATAGACTTAAAAGTGCGTGCAAATGCTTTGCATGATCCTCTTTACTCTTAGAGTAAATGAGAATATCATCTATGAAGACAATTATGAATTTATCCAAATATGGCTTACATATTCGGTTCATCATGTCCATAAATGCAGCTGGGGCATTGGTTAAACCAAATGGCATGACAGTAAATTCATAATGGCCATACCTTGTTTTGAAAGCGGTCTTAGGAATATCCTCTTCCTGTACCTTTAATTGATGATATCCTGACCTTAAATCGATTTTAGAGAAAAATCGAGCTCCTTGCATTTGATCGAACAGATCATCGATCCTTGGTAATGGGTACCGATTCTTGATCGTGACCTTGTTCAATTCACGGTAGTCAATGCACATACGCATTGATCCATCCTTCTTTTTGACGAATAAAATTGGCGCTCCCCACGGCGATGAGCTTGGCTGTATGAATCCTTTCTCCAATAATTCATCTAACTGTTTCTTCAGTTCCTGAATTTCTGCGAGTGCCAAACGGTAAGGTGCTTTGACAATTGGTGCTGTTCCAGGTAATAGGTGAATTCTGAATTCAACCTCTCTATCTGACGGTAGTCATGGTAATTCTTCTGGAAAGACATCTGAAAACTGAGACACTACTGGAATGTCTTGTAGTTCTTTTCCTTTAGTGTTAGTGATTATAGAAATCAAATATACTATAGATCCTTTTTCTTATATAACTCGCAGTTTTCATCACAGAGATAAATTTCGTGAATCTAGATGGTTTAACTCCTTTAATTGTGATCGTTTTACCTTTGGTGAATTTACTTGAATTGACTTTTGATCTCATAAAATACTGGCTTTATTGGCTATTAACCAATCCATTCCTAAAACGACATCAAATCCTGCCAGATTCATTGGATAAAGATTTGCCATAAACTTTTGATTTAAAATTTCTATTCTTGCTCCCTGCAAGATTTCAGAAATCCTAAGAGTTTTCCATTAGCTGTTTCTACTAGGCATTCTTGTGGTAGTTTAGTTAATAACTGATTTAGAAGTTTGCAAAACGAAGTATTAATAAAACTTTGGTTTGCACCAAAGTCAAATAATACTTTAGCAAAAACATCATTAACTAAAAACGTACCAGCTATCACTTCTGGAATCATCTTGGCTTCATCTGCAGTCAGAACGAATGCTCTAGCATTTTTAGTGTTCTTGTTATTTGCAGCTAGAGCCAATTTCAGACAATTCGGCTTGATATGGCCTTTTTCTCCACAATTGAAGCACAGTCCATTACTGGATTTTCTCCTGCAATCTTCTTCCTTGTGTCCTGGCATTTTGCAGAAATTGCAAAGAGTTGAGCATTTTCCCGAATGCTTTTTTCTTGCAGACCTTGCAGAATGGTGCAGAGGTAGAACCCATATTCCTACGATTGTAATTCCCAGAACGGAATTCTTGGGTAAGCCTTTGGGTTAGGTTTCTCCTCTGGTCTTCTTCTCTAGTACGGATTAATTCATATGTCAAGGTGTTGGCTAGTTCTACAGCTTCTTCTATAGTTTGAGGTCTAGCTACCTTGACTACATGTCTAATCTCTCCGATTAATCCCCAGATGTAACGGGAGATTAGTACTGGTTCAGGTGATGCAAGGGTTGGTACTATTCTAGCATATTTAAAGAATGTGGTAGTAAACCCTTACTATCTACCCCGGTCATTCTAAGGTTCAGAAATTTATTTGCTATATGTTCCTTTTCATTGGTAGGGCAGAATTTCCTTTCTACCATATTTTTAAATTCCTCCCATTCCATGTTGTATATCCTATCACTTCCTTTTGATTGGAGGATAGTGTTCCACCATTCTAAGGCTGAGTTCTTAAATAGATTAGGGGCAAACATTATCTTATCTTCTTCAGCACACTTGCTTATTTATAAAACTGCCTCAGTCTTTTCTATCCAGCGTAGAGCTGCAATGGGTCCTTCATTGCCCGAGAATTCTATTGGTTTGCAGGACCAGAATTCTTTATAAGAACAACCATAACGCATGGTTCTTCTTCTTTTAGGAATGAGCACTTGAAGTACAGGTCCATTGTTCACGCTTTTTTCTGGTTCAATCGGTCGCTTACTGCTATGTTTACTTTTATTATTCTCTTCTTGAACCGTTTGAATAATAAATGGCATTGCATCTATAATTCCTTGTGCCACAATGTGTTGAACGGCACTATTATCCATTTGGTTTCCATTGTTATTGATGCTTGGATTCTCATTAACCAAGTTAATGTTACTCTGGTTATCGTTATTCAGATTATCTTGATTTCCTTCATCAGCCATCTGAATTTTAAACAGTTACCCCGTATTAATATCACAAAATAATACTTAATATAGTTAATCACATGACACGCAATTTAGCCAAAAGCGTCGATCATTGCGACTTACTCTATTCATATAGTATGCATCTATTACACACCGCTACTGTAATAAAAATTACAATACCAACTGAAATAAAATTATACTAATAGTAGTAGGCATCCGTACATACATATTTTATTTTTATTTTATTATTTTATTATATTATTATTACTATTACCGTCTCCTCCATCACATCACGGATACGGATTCATCCAGAAATCCATATTGCGCTCGTCGTACTTCCAGACGAGTCGCTCTCCCACCTGTCGCATTCTTTCACTACTTTCTAGAATTTCCTCACCAAATGTCCTAAGTTCTTGTACATTATCTGCACTCATTGGGGGTGCAGGTTCTAGGACTGGGTTCGGAATCTGGGGAGCAGGTTCCTGGTATGGGGGTGTAGGTTCCTGGAATCGATAAGGATCTTCTAAAATCTCCCTAATGTATTCATCGTGGTAATAGGGATCTAAAGGATCCAAACCTGGATAGGCTCCTAGAGTTGGCATGGGCATGTCTTCATGTATCGGGTAACGTTGCACATAGTCCCTATTGTCATCCCACCAGGGGTCGTAATTTAGGTCTAGGGGGTTTGGTGCTGGTACCCTAGGTATTTCTTCCGGATTGAAGTCATGCATCTCTACTTGGTTTTCAGGGTTTTCTATCTCCATGGGTTGGTCAGGGATTGGTAGTTGTGGTTGGGGTGCTATTATTTGCTCCAGATTAGGGTCAGCTGCAGTGGTTGCTAGTATGTGGATGTTGGTTATACCCCTATTTATCATATCCTGGGCATAGGCATCGGTTTCTCTTTTAGCTGCAGCTAGTACTCTCTGTTCTTGTAACTTTTTCATACGCTTTCTACGTTCGTGTGCCCCTAGACTGAACCATCCCCTCTTTTTCTGAGGAAATGGCTCCTCGGACTGAGCCTTAAATACAAAGATTCCTTCTTCCGTATCAGCAGAGTACCCTGAGAGGGCAGGCTGAGAAGAGGAGGTGCCTTCGCTTCTAGGCAAACCAGAAAATTGACGATACGCGTCAGATGGTCCTTGGTCGCTCATACTGTAAACTAACAAATAGTCAAATAACACATAACAATAAATACAGTTATGCACGTATTTCTGTAATTTATTTCCTAACAGATTGAATTTTGATGTCAGCAGAACACTTCTGTGGCTGAATCAGTGGCTTAGCTCTGATACCACCTTCTGTCGCAACCCCCGATCCCAATTCCCCGGGAACGGGCGGCCGCGAGCCAGTTTCAGTGGTATCGCGTATTGTCTAATTTGGCAGCGGAAATTTTCATCAGGACCGTAGTTAGGAAATATTGGATCAGAGTAAAATACCACATTTTTCAATATTAAACACATGGGATAAAACCCAAGTTTGAATTACACACATTTTCATAGGAATAAATCATATTTTATTTAATAAAAACATCTATTTTATTTTAGGTAACTTTATTGCCACTTTTCCAAGCCTTCAGTGCTGTCCAGCTGGCTTCTATTTGGCTTTCACAGTTTGTTACCTGAAACGTGTTTTAAAAACATTTGTCAGTGGGAAATACTGGTGAGTGAATCCCAGTTTAATCAAGTTCAATAAAAACCCATTGTACAGTATTGAGGGCGATCTCGCAATTACATTTGTTTCCAAGTTATAACAATTAACATCCATGGTACTGTCAGACCCGACTTGTGTAAATGTTACTCCATGACCAGGTGGTAACAAATTTTGTATACAAAACCCCAACATACTCATGATAATTGTATTCTTACAAATACTCAATAACTGCTTAATATACATTTAATTATATGAGGTTTTGTAAAAACAGTTAACAAAAGGTTTACAAAAAGTGGATCAACTCACATTGTTGTCTTAGATTTTCCGTAAGGGTTTCCTGGTGACAATCTAAAATTTACACAAATGCACACGCGTTAGTATAATAACCCATTTTAACATTAGTAATACCCTCCCCGAGACGGCATTCCAACGACTACGTCGAGCAGAACCACGACAGCCGTTACGGAACCCTAGATCAATCGGGCAGCGCATCTAATACGTATCCAGGGGTTATAATACTTACAACGGAGCAGAACTTCGCTATTTAGGGGGGTATTAGACCCGAGTATAATGCCTATAATGTGAGAATTCGAGATACAGAAAAGATTTTGAACGATTTGAGTTGAAACCCGAGACCTCCTTTATATAGGGCCTGATTTCAGCTTTTACGCGGCCCGCGTAAATGATAACAATGGGCTACGCGGCCCGCGTCAAACCCAGTCAACGCTATAGCTTGTCCGGATCATCGCCTAGACCCGCCACGATGATGACAAGTGTCATCACCGGGATGCGCCACCATCTTGATCTCTAACGGCCCGCGTAAGACTCTTAAGAAGTCTACGCGGCCCGCGAAAAACTTTAAAACTCAATTTTTAATTATTTTTTATAATATTTAGGGTATTCGGGGCCCGTTTTCACGTATGGGATGTTTTTAGGGACACAATGGGATATTTTAAAATATATTAGGGTGTCGGAAAATATTCGAGGGTGTCGGTTTTCTTGAGAATTGTTATACGTTGGATGTGGCAGAGCGTGCTACATCAATCAGACTGAGCTCACGTTACTTTTATCAAATTGTAAATGTAACATTATTTGTCTTTTTGTTGATGTTTTTGTACACGGATTATAAAGAGAACTTCATACATAATACCTAATGATACAATCCACTTTGTTACTAATTTATGTAATGTCACTTTATTTGCATTATTTTTTATACACTTATGATTAATCTAATTTAAATTTTCCTACCCGAGTTGCCACCCGAGTGATAACCTAGTTACATTATAATGCACAAGGCCTATAATGTCAAGTGTTAACCTTTAATCCTAATCAATAAATTTATTGCCTAAACAAGGACCTTTTATGAGTTTGCACTCATTTGTTTTATATAAGCATCATTTACTAATAAATTATATAGAATGTCACACAATAAGACATATGACATTTTATAATACTTCTTGAGTTATCACCATAAAGCTATACACGCATAATAGCTTAATGAAAATTAGTTATCATCTCATGATAATCTTATATATGGATTATGGTGGTAGTCGTTTGTGTAACCCTATGTCCTATATGTAACACGATCATAATGTAGTATATTATACATACCAATCCAACAATATATATCTATATAGTAGTAAGTTTCACCCTCCACACATGTAAATTAAATGACATGGCATGTGGTACACCAACATACTCTAACTAGTTCTATACCTGTCCGGTGGGCGGGTATATTAATGGTATAATGATATATAAAGGAATGAGAATCAAGATATAACCTTGGACACTACAACACAACAAAAACAATAGATTCCGTTGACGATGACGTTATAGATGTTACGTTGATGCTAATTATATACATGTCCGTTGGTCGGGTATTGTAATGTTATGAAATGAAAACTATCAAGTCATTTAAAGAAGACTATAAAGAAAAGGACCCCAAGATTATGACTTTTAGTTTTTTTTTCTAAATATTAGTGTATGATGATGATGATACAATTTAGAGTTGAGAAAAGCAAGTTTCTTGATTTGAAGTTGAAAATAAGCAATCCCAAACACCCACATTAAGTGGACACAAATCTAAAACAACATTACAAACAAAAGCACGATTCTTTAATTTATAAAAGCAAAACGAACGTGAACAATGTATAACCACAAAAGCACACAACAATATAAAATAAAACTGATAGAGTGGTAAAACATGAAATGGTGTCATGATAATGCAAAAGCAAACGATAGGAAGCCTTGGGGAAAGTGTAATAACATTCAAACATGGTTTACTGCCTCAATTTTTCGGCTTTTCGATCGTCCTCTTTAACCTCAAAGGTGGCCTCTTTTCGACACGTTAACTAGGTGCATGGTGCCCATTTGTCAAACTTGGTATTTCTTTAACCCTAAAAATAAACAATGCTAAGTTTTAGAAAAAAAGAATATGTTATAGCACTATATATGAAAATAAATATCATCTTACGCGTTCATATGAAAGAATGATGTCGTTAGGAAGAACACGGTTTGTGTCACACCCCAACCGATGGCGGAAACATCAGGGCACGGCACTAAGCGTTCAGATTGTTCAAGAGATTCCACAACACTATTTGTTTCAATAATGATCAATCAAATTTCATAAGAATTGTCTAAAGAGCATCCACGATTCAACCACAAAATGTCAATACAAAACATCCAAATATTGTTCAAAAGTTCCTGAATTAACTAAGATGTGTTTCTAAGCAACATCCTAGCAAGTTTCTTGATTTCCTCAGCTACTATTAACCTTCAACATGTATTAAAATACTATCAACAAAATGTTGGCGAGTATACAAGTTTGAGTACGTAATAGCATAATAGTTTAAAACATTCCAAAAACTCATATCCGCCATGAAAACATATAACAAGTTTCACCATACTAAGCTAACGCAGTCCCTATGTAACACGCATTTCCAACGCAATTAACATAGCAATCCCAAGAGTCTAGCGGGAGCTATAAACGTTCATTGCCTTTCCCAAAGTCTAACGGGAGGTTTGATCTTAACAATACCCGAGAGAATAGCAGGCGGGGCGTTACAACCTATAGCATATGCATAGTACCATTATTATTAAGACATGTCACATACAAGGATTAAACGTCACATAGCATATAAGTCTCAAGTTTCACAAATATCCTGTTTCCATGTTCACTACGGATAGAGTAAGTTTCCAAATAAGTTTCAAGTGTCAAGTTATAGAATACATGTTGCATCCCAAAAGTGTTCAAAACAAAAAGCGATCGAGTATACTTACCATGGGAGCTAAGTATCAACACCGACTAATTGGATTGAAGGGAGCGTTGGAGTTAGCCTCATTATAGCTTAACAGTGTGAGTGTCGAACAGAATGTCGAATCGTACGAACATCGAGTAAAAGTGTCTGACTGGTCTCCTGATCGGGTGGTCATCCGGACGGATGGTCATCTGGTCGGATGACCATTCGGTCGGACGACCGTTCGATCAGCAGTGAGTTTTGCAAAATGTTTCAAACTTTTGAAGTTTTCGTTGTAGTATAAGTCCAAGTCATTCGATTGGATGGTCATCCGGTCGGATGACTATTCGAGTGAAAGTTTGACAATTCAAAGTCCTGATTAAAATAGTGTAAGTGTTGTAGGCTACAGGGAACAGGTCACTCGGTCGGATGATCGTTCGATCGGATGATCGTCCTATCGGATGATCCTTCGACTGTTGTGATCTTGTTCCTTTGAAACTTTTGTAAAATTTCCAAGTTCGAGTTTTAACGGAGATGACATGATAACGTATCAAGACAACGGGAAACCCACAATGGTTCAGCTTGCCTGATCGGATGGGAATCACCCCATTCGATCAGGGTAACTGCCCTTGACGGTGTTTGTAACACCTTGAAAATTTCGTGTACAATAGAATAACGACACGTGTCATGTAAGACAAAAGTGATATAAACCCGGATATAGTTAAAGATGTATGGCAGGATTTAAAAGTGTCGTCATGTTAATTTTTACCTCTGAACGACCTCGTTATGAATCCCAAGACCCTAACATATATTACAAACATCTGATTTACATTCAATCCGGTAATTACTAGCAATAATTGATTCATATTTGCAAAAGTGAGATCCTACGAAGAAATGCACGATAAACTTTCGTTTATGGTTTTTCTTTAAAAGTTCAAGAAAACATTGCAAAATGGTAGGGTATATAACTGTTCAAGCATGATGTTGAGGCCCCAAACTGATAAATCATGTCCCAATATCGTTTTAACTAAGTTTCCCTTTCAAATCCCGAAAGATCAAGAATTTTTGCCCTCTGCAAAAGGCTTACGGACCGTAAGCCACCCCCTTACGGTCCGTAAGGGTTGCCCAGCGACAGTAAAGTTGGCTGTTGACTGTTTTGAGCTTTAAACCGACTTAAAAACGATTTTCCACATCTTGGACCCCTACACTGCTCTTAGACCCTAGGAGCACTTGTTATTGATCTGGATCACCCCATAGACTTAGTTGTCACCATCATAATGGATCAAGAACACTATAAAAGGCCCTCTTGTTGCAACCATTTGATCACTCATTCCTTCTGCATTTCTGGAGCTTTTGGGAGTTCAAGAGCAGACCCTAAGGATCCCTAATCGTGCATAGGACTTCTGTAAGTATGCTTAACCTTTCCTAGTTGAGTTTTTACTTAGTTTTAGCTTAAAAGTCAAACCGTCGTAATTAACGGTTGATTTAGCGATTAATCATTTATGGTCTAGTGATTAGTCGAATTGAAGGTAGTTATAAGTTGGTAATTATGTGGGCAATAAACCCTTAAAAGGGCTCCCTCTGATTCCCACTCTAACTAGATCAAATGTCGGGTCAAACTTATTATTAAAAAGTCAACAGGATGCTTAATTTCAAATTAATGCATAATTAGCAATGTAGAACCCATACAACCTGTTTGATCATTAATATAACCAGGTAATTAATGTAAGAAGATGTCTAAACATGTTCAACCCAACAATTTTCAGTAGTGACCCGGTTCGGAACCGGAAGTCGCATAATTTGACTTTTACTTTGACTTTCAGTTCTGACCCGTTTAAGCATGTTTTAGAAATGCCTTAGAGCTGTAATTGGACTAGGTTACATGCTAGTATAACCCTCTGTGATTATACGCCTCGGTTCATTAGTTATCCAATTAATATGCATGGTTCCATTAATTGCTCATATGTTGACCATTATGCCCTTTTCACCATAAAACGTGATTTTTAAAAATGTAAAAGAGTAGAAACCTTAGTTACTAATATATAAACTTGTACCCAAAATTTGACATCAGTTTGAGGTGTAGATTGAGAGTTATGCTCATTAGCGTAATTAGAAAGCTTTTTAGCGATTTAACGGCATAATTAGCATATAGCCTATTTAAACCCACTTTTTGATACCAAACCTTTTACCCACTGATGTAATATAATATTTTGGGATTTTTAAAGATTTTTAATTATTTTTAACCTGCTCAAAACCTAAGGGTATGGCGTTGATTATGTAAATACCGAATATACCCTTTTGGGCTAGAAAATGAGTTTTACATACCTTTTTGACCCCAAACCTTTTGCTAGTGATTTTGTATGATAAATAAATTATTTTAAACCTTCTGGAATAATAAAAATATTAGCTTTCTATATAGAACCCGGAAACGGCTTCTAATCGCCTTTTTAAGCGTTTTTAACGCATAGTATGTACTAAAACTATTTTAAACATACAAGGGTTGATACCTACTGATATTTTAGGTAAATTATAATATTTTAATAGTAAGCAAACGTTGTTTAACTCAGACTTCAGTTTTGAGCTTTTCGGCTTATGTGAAATTACCAAAATGCCCCTACGGTGCATAGTTTGGTTATAATTGATAAAATTCACATATATGCAATACCCTACTGTTATAACTTATCAAATTAAGTATTTTTACTGATTACATCAGACCTGTAACTCAGATTATTGTTCAAACTCTTTTATAACCTATAAATGACCAAAATACCCCTACGGGGCATAGTTTGAGTTTAAATTCGTTTCGGGCATAATAAAAGATATCTTACTGATGTCACAACATATTTGGGGCATATTAACTTAGGAAACCTGTATATGGCTCTTATGGTTACCCGTTACGCCTCTTGCGCGTTCGGTTCGGTTTATGTAACTAGTTTGCATAAACTAGCCGAAACGGGTCAAACCTTATCGTTTTTATCTCAAAATCCAGAATGTGTTTAGATTACCTATATAAGACAAGTCTTCAAACTTGTTGGGTATAAATCACATTCTATCCCGGTCTTCGCTTAATCACGCGTTCGAACCGTATCATTCCTTAAAACTAATCGGTCTAAGCTTAAGCTTAACTAAAGACCGTTAGGATTCTAATAGGTTATTATAAACCTTTGTTCCAGAATAGGAGAACCGGTAAAAGCTACCCGCATTTGCTAATTTTGATTTATACTTGCAAAGGTAAATACTTTTAACTTAATTTCCCTTATACGTGCTTAGGGTACGGTATATAAAATACCGCTTGGTCGGGCATTCGACCTTAATAGATTGGTGGTTAAGTATTATCGAGATGACCCGTTTAAATATGTTTTGTTTGCTTAATGCCTTTGGGAGGTTAATGACCATGTCCCGGATATCCTTGGCATCATTTTACGAAATGGCCAAGACCTAAGCGCGGGGTGTAGGCATACACTCGTCAGTGCATAAATAAATAATGTGGTGTGTCTATTTATCTTTAACCCGGCACGAACCGGGCTACTGAACGCATAAGGAACATGTAATTCTTTTACAAGTTTATATGTTTAAATAATGATCCCAAGTTATAAAAAGTTTGTGCCACGTGCATTCAAATCAATTTTATTAAACTTTTCAAAATGAGTCGGTTGAATGTATTTACCAGTGTAAACTGATGTATTTTCCCAAAAAGGTTAAGTGCAGGTACTAAACGAACTAGGCTCGCTTTCTCCTAGCGTCCACAATAAGTCTCGCAAGCTCGGACGTCAAAAACTGTGGAACAATGTTTCCTATTTATTTTTTATCCACCTGTGGATTATTTTCAACTGTTTGTGATACTTGATATTACAATTATATTCGGTTGAAATATATCTTTCTTTGCTTCCGTTGTGCATTTAAATATTGTGTTGTTTGACTGTAATGTTACCAACCACGTCACGATACTCCCCCACCGGGCCCACCGGTCAAACGTGGAAATATCGGGGTGTGACAGGTTGGTATCAGAGCCAACGCTGAGTGAATTAAACACTAGCCTTTTGTGTTTAATCTCAGTTACACAATTGCACATTCCTAAATTTCGAGTCTAGACAAAGAACTTAGGACAAATCCAAATTTGTTTTAATTTTTAACTTTGTATTTTATTTTATATTCTTGTTGTTATCTTTGTTTATATTGACAGGAATTATGCCACCAAGAATGAGAAGAGGAGGACGAGGAAAGGGGCCGATGAGCGCCCCCAACGATCACGAAGCCGGGCCTTCGCACTGGCGAACTCCTTCTACGACTGCAAGTGCCGATCCGCAAGGAAAGAGGAGGAACCTTTTTGAGCCTGCCAGACGATCTGTCTCGCACAGTTCAACGCCTCCCTGTCGTAACTCCTATGGACCACAGTCTGAAAACGAGCCCGATAACCCACAACCTTCATATATACCTCTCCAGCGATCCCTTTCGCACAATTCTTTTGGTAACCCCACTCCTGTTTTTCAGGGCCGGTTCAAACCGGAAAATTATATACAAGAACAAGTGGGTTTTAACCCATTGGGACCGGAGGACCACTTCTCGGAAGATAATGCAATGGACATGGACATGGACGAGGACACGGATCCCGTCGAACCTGCAAGCGGTACCCCTAACCATCCCATCGAGATCTCGGATGGATCTTCTTTCCACGGATCACCCTACGGTGGTCCAGATAGCTATCAAGCGAGGTTTAACCAACACGAATGGTACTTAACACCTTCGCACCATTCATCACCTCACCAGCAGCAGGATCCCTCTGGGGATTCACGATTCGTGGCAGTCACGCCACCGCCTCCACCGCAGCCAGTTCATCAAGCACCTCCAGAACCACCAAGGCGCAGGAGAACTGGCGCACGTATGTCTGCGCGAGCAGGGGATTTCCACTTTAGCACCCCTCGACACTCCAGTGGCAGTCACTATCCGCCACCACAAGAGGACCCACAAATGGGTGGACCCTCAAACCCGATTCCTGAAGTGAATTCTGCACCAGCTGCACCACAGCCACCACCGATGGGTTTTGATAACCCGATTCCTGCATACGCCGGTTCAATGGCGTACAACCCGTTTGAGCAGCCGGCTCACACCCATTATAACTATGCTGAAGATCCTTACCAAGTGGAATCAAACTACCTTGCCCTTCACCCTGAAGGACCGTATGGAGCTCCTTGGGGAGTACGATATCCAACTCATGGATATCAAGTACCAGCTCGACCACCGATTCGGCAACCATCGCAGCCGCCACAGTTTTCCCCGCCAGAACGGGAAGAAATTCTTCAAAGATTGGACCAAGTCGAGAGAGATTTTCACAGAGATCGCAGGGAACGACAAGGTTTCCTCAAGGGTTTAGCGAACTTGCTGAAGGGGAAGAAGAAAAGGGATCATTAAATCCCCATATGTATTGTTGTATTTCCCATTCCAATCAAGTCCCTGCGTGGACAATTATCTGTGTATTTAGTCCCTGCGCAGACTTGTCTTTTTAGTCCTTGTGTGGACATCTTTTCTAGTCTTTGGTCCCTGCGTGGACTTGTATGTTTGTTTGGTTAAGCCCCTGCGTGGGCAAGTTGTTATGTTGAAAGACCCGTTTAGGGCAGTGTGTACTTTTTATGATTAGTGGAATGTTAAGTTTATAAATTTCATTTTTGCCATTATATGCATAAATATATTACATGAAATAAATAAATAAAAATCATTCCTTTTTAAAAATATATCTGCCTATTTAAATATTAATTAAGAATCTTAAAGGTATAACCTAGCTTAAATGTCATTAAAAGACTTGGCCAATATGGTAAGGCCTGTTTAAAAGATTCAAATCCCTGTTAACATCTGTAAACATGTTAACGCTCCTGGCAGATGTGATTCGTTAAAATCACACACGTCATTTTATAGTAGGATTCTTCAAAAGATTCCTAACTAACCTGATCATATATAAATCATAGGTTTAAATCATCAATTAAGATGATCATATTTTGACCATACATTGGTAATATAGTGCCTACGGGCCATACTCATTATCATATAAGACAAAAGACAGTGGTAGTCTACGACTCCCTGTCAGAAAAAGGTAAAGAACTATGTTCAAACCTTCATGCTTTGATTCTCTGAAATCATGGCTTATGATTTAAAGTGTCCCTGTGACTAGGCTTTTTGTGCCACTAATAAAACTGTTATTGTTTTATAATTAGGAGAGATTGTAATAAAAATCCTAAATAAATATGATTAACAAATTAACCAAATCTGGTCTATGTTTACCGTGGTTAATGAATTGCCATAAAAGACAATTCCATAATAAACTCCCAAGTAAACTATTGTCATTGTCTTATGTAACAGTTCAAATTAAAATGGCTGACTCGGATGAAATTAATAGTCACCCAAGGGAGAATAATGATAATGCCCGAATTAATATAACGGGTGCTGAACTGCAAGCGTTAATAAACGACGCTGTTACAAAGGCCATAGAGCGACAGTATGAAGAATATAGCGGGACTCGAAGTAGGACCCTATCTACACCGCATTCAAAGCCTAAGACTCATTCTGAGGCTCATAGCAAGCCACCCTCCAAGAAGGATGAACCCAAGAAAGAAGATGACGATCGTCACTCTTCAAATCATCAAAGTGATCCATCTCAAAAGATCATGCTGAATCAAGGACCCTGTGATAAGGGTTGTTCCTATAAATACTTTGTTTCATGTAAACCCAGGTGCGCTGATATCAGCGGGTGCGCTGATAGAGATGTGGTAAAGTTTGTGTCTCAATCGTTCAAAGGTGAGGCCTTAGCCTGGTGGAGATCGTTGATTCAAGCTACTTGGAAGATTCCACTGTACAATATGACATGGGAACAATTTGTTACCCTCATCAGGGACAACTACTGTCCCCATCATGAGGTTGAGAAGATTGAGTCTGATTTCCTGTCGTTGGTGATGAAGAATCTGGATTACCAAGCTTACCTTACGAGCTTTAATACCATGTCAAGATTGGTTCCGTATCTGGTAACCCCGGAACCCAAAAGAATAGCTCGTTTCATTGGGGGTTTAGCCCTAGAAATAAAGGCAAGCGTAAAGGCCTCTCGGCCAACTACTTTCAGATCGGTAACTGATATATCTCTGTCCCTCACACTGGACGCGGTCAGACAGAGATCGCTGAGTAACACGGATGCCGAGAAAAGGAAACGTGAAGATGACAATTCACGAAGGTCAAACAAGAAGCACCGAGGAAACAATGACCACAAGAAAGGGTCTGAGTCGAAGAAGGATGGGCATCAATCTGGTGATAAGCCCAAGTGTATGATCTGCAAGAGATAGCACTTCGGGAAGTGCAGGTATGAATCGAACTCGCAAACCCAGTCGAGAACTTTTGCATGTGGGATATGCAAGTCCAAGGAACACAAGACCTTGGATTGCAAAAAGTTGAAGGGCGCAACGTGCTACAGTTGCAACGAAAAGGGGCATATCAAGTCCAACTGCCCAAAACTTGCAAAGAAGGCAGAGGATGGGAAAAAGACCAATGCTAGGGTCTTCAGGATGGATGCAAAGGAAGCCGTCCAGGACGACAACGTGATTACAGGTACCTTCCTCATAAATGATGTCTATGCAAGAGTACTTTTTGATTCAGGCGCTGATAAATCATTTGTAGATAATAAGTTTTGCAAATTGCTGAATTTACCTATTAAAACCTTAGCAGATGGCACCATAGAAACCGTCTCAAATGTGTTAGATGGATGTGTTATATCCATTAAGAACCACTCTTTTCCTTTGTCCCTACTTCCTTTGAAGTTAGCCAGTGTCGACATAGTTTTGGGAATGGACTGGTTATCTCATAACCAGGCCCAGATTGTCTGCAATAAGAAGCAAGTGGTGATTAAGACTCCGTCTGGTGAATCACTTACCATTCGGGGAGATACTCAGTATGGACTACCTGAGCAAGTGACGATGCTCAAGGCCTCTAAGTGTTTGAAAAAGGGTTGTGTCATCTACATGGCACAAGTGACTATTGATGAGCCGAAGCCTAAGATTGAAGACATCCCCGTCATTTCTGAATATCCCGATGTTTTCCCTGAAGAACTACCTGGTTTACCACCAGATAGACAAGTCGAATTCAGAATTGACATCATCCCTGGGGCAGCACCTGTTGCTAGAGCACCTTATAGGTTGGCACCAACAGAGATGAAGGAATTGAGAGCGCAACTAGATGAATTGTTAGCCAAGGGTTTCATTAGACCTAGTCCGTCCCCTTTGGGAGCACCAATCTTATTTGTCAAGAAGAAGGATGGATCGATGCGTCTGTGCATCGATTACCGTGAGCTTAATAAGGTCACTATCAAGAATAGGTACCCATTGCCCAGAATCGACGATTTGTTCGATCAGCTTCAAGGGGCAAGTTACTTCTCCAAGATCGATCTGAGGTCAGGCTATCATCAACTGAAGGTTAAAGATGAAAATGTACACAAGACTGCATTTAGGACTCGTTATGGTCATTACGAGTTCCTAGTGATGCCTTTTGGGCTCACTAATGCACTTGCCGCATTCATGGACCTCATGAATCGCGTCTGCAAGCCCTACTTGGACAAATTTGTCATCGTCTTCATTGACGACATCCTCATCTACTCGAAGAACAAGGCTGATCATGAGAAGCATCTTCGATGTATTCTTTCACTACTTCAACAGGAGAAGCTTTACGCCAAATTTTTGAAGTGTGAATTCTGGCTTCGAGAAGTCCAATTCCTTGGACATGTGGTTAGTGAGCGTGGTATCCAAGTGGATCCCGCTAAGGTTGAAGCTGTCATGAATTGGCAAGAGCCAAAGACGCCCACAGAAATTCGCAGTTTCTTGGGATTGGCAGGATATTATAGGCGTTTCATTGAGAATTTTCCAAGGATTGCTGCACCCCTAACCTCTTTGACTCGGAAGAAAATAAAGTTCGATTGGGGCCCTAAGCAGCAAGAATCCTTTGATATCCTTAAACAGAAGTTGAGCAACGCTCCTGTACTTACATTGCCTGAAGGTACCGAAGAATTCGTGGTTTACTGTGACGCATCACACACTGGCATGGGATGTGTGCTTATGCAGAAAGGCAAGGTTATTGCCTATGCGTCACGACAGTTAAAGGTGCATGAAAAGAATTACACCACCCATGACTTGGAGTTGGGTGCCGTTGTATTTGCACTGAAGCTATGGAGGTACTATTTATATGGTGTCAAGTGTGTGATCTATTCTGATCACAAGAGCCTCCAGCACCTGTTCAACCAAAAGGATTTGAACATGAGGCAACGACGTTGGATGGAAACCTTAAATGATTATGATTGTGAAATAAGATACCATCCTGGCAAAGCGAATGTAGTCGACGATGCCTTGAGTAGAAAGGAAAGGGTGAAACCCATCCGAATCAATGCCAAGAGCATTGAGATAAAGAACAGTTTGAATGAAAGGTTGTTAGCTGCACAGAATGAAGCTGTGCTGGAAGCTAACTATCCTAATGAAAAGCTAGGAGTAACTGAAGAACAGTTATCCTATGGCAAAGACGGAATTTTAAGGCTAAACGGACGAATATGGGTTCCAGTTTATGGAGGACTTCGAGATGTTATCCTCCAGGAAGCCCATAGTTCTAAATATTCCGTTCATCCTGGAGCTGATAAGATGTACCAGGATCTGAAGGCAAATTTTTGGTGGATAGGCTTGAAGAAGTCTATAGCCGCTTATGTAGCAAAATGTTTGACGTGCGCGCAAGTCAAAGCTGAACATCAAAAGCCGTCAGGTTTGCTACAACAGCCTGAACTTCCCATATGGAAGTGGGAAATGGTGACGATGGATTTCATCACCAAGTTGCCAAAAACAAGGAAAGGAAATGATACGATATGGGTGATAGTGGATAGACTGACTAAGTCAGCACATTTCCTACCCATTAAGGAGACCTATAGCTCTGACATGTTGGCCCAATTGTACGTAGATAAGATTGTAGCTTTACATGGTGTACATGTGTCTATTATCTCTGACAGAGATACTAGATACGCATCACATTTTTGGAAAAGTTTCCAACAATCTTTGGGCACGCGCTTAAATTTCAGTACGGCTTACCATCCTTAGACTGACGGCCAGAGTGAGCGTACAATCCAAACCTTGGAAGACATGCTTCGTGCATGTGTGATTGACTTAGGTGGTAGTTGGGATAACCACCTTCCTTTAATCGAGTTCTCATATAACAACAGCTACCATACCAGCATTAAGGTTGCGCCCTTCGAGACCCTATACGGTAGAAAGTGCAGAACGCCTGTTTGTTGGGCGGAAGTTGGAGATGTCCAACTGTCAGGACCTGAAATAGTCTTTGAAACGACGGACAAGATTTTCCAGATTCGTGACCGACTGAAAGCTGCCAGGGATAGGCAGAAAAGCTACGCAGATTTAAAGCGTAAACCTCTGAAATTCGAGGTAGGTGACAAAGTGTTGCTAAAAGTATCACCCTGGAAGGGAGTGATGCGATTTGGTAAAAAGGGTAAGTTAAGCCCGAGATACATAGGACCATTCGAAGTCATCGAATGTGTCGGATCAGTTGCTTATAAATTAAACTTACCTGAAGAGCTCAGTGGTATTCATAATGTATTCCACATCTGCAATCTGAAGAAGTGTTTCGCTGATGAATCACTGGTCATACCACATACAGATGTGCACATAGAAGAGAGCTTAAAGTTTGTTGAAAAACCTGTGTCGATCGAGGATCGACAGGTTAAGAAGCTTCGAAGGAAGCATGTGCCTATTGTAAAGGTAAAATGGGATGCCCGTAGAGGTCCCGAATACACATGGGAGGTTGAGTCCACAATGAAAGAAAAGTACCCTCATTTATTTCAGTAAATCTCGAGGTCGAGATTTCTTTTAAGGGGGTGAGGATGTAACACCTCGAAAATTTTGTGTACAATAGAATAACGACACGTGTCATGTAAGACAAAAGTGATATAAACCCGGATATAGTTAAAGATGTATGGCAGGATTTAAAAGTGTCGTCATGTTAATTTTTACCTCTGAACGACCTCGTTATGAATCCCAAGACCCTAACATATATTACAAACATCTGATTAACATTCAATCCGGTAATTACTAGCAATAATTGATTCATATTTTCAAAAGTGAGATCCTACGAAGAAATGCACGATAAACTTTCGTTTATGGTTTTTCTTTAAAAGTTCAAGAAAACATTGCAAAATGGTAGGGTATATAACTGTTCAAGCATGATGTTGAGGCCCCAAACTGATAAATCATGTCCCAATATCGTTTTACCTAAGTTGCCCTTTCAAAGCCCGAAAGATCAAGAATTTTTTCCCTCTGCAAAAGGCTTACGGACCGTAAGCCACCCCCTTAAGGTCCGTAAGGGTTGCCCAGCGACAGTAAAGTTGGTTGTTGACTGTTTTGAGCTTTAAACCGACTTAAAAACGATTTTCCACATCTTGGACGACCCCTACACTGCTCTTAGACCCTAGGAGCACTTGTTATTGATCCGGATCACCCCATAGACTTAGTTGTCACCATCATAATGGATCAAGAACACTATAAGAGGCCCTCTTGTTGCAACCATTTGATCACTCATTCCTTCTGCATTTCTGGAGCTTTTGGGAGTTCAAGAGCAGACCCTAAGCGTCCCTAATCGTGCATAGGACTTCTGTAAGTATGCTTAACCTTTCCTAGTTGAGTTTTTACCTAGTTTATCCTTAAAAGTCAAACCGTCGTAATTAACGGTTGACTTAGCGATTAATCATTTATGGTCCAGTGATTAGTCGAATTGAAGGTAGTTATAAGTTGGTAATTATGTGGGCAATAAACCCTTAAAAGGGCTCCCTCTGATTCCCACTCTAACTAGATCAAATGTCGGGTCAAACTTGTTATTAAAAAGTCAACAGGATGCTTAATTTCAAATTAATGCATAATTAGCAATGTAGAACCCATACAACCTGTATGATCATTGATATAACCTGGTAATTAATGTAAGAACATGTCTAAACATGTTCAACCCGACAATTTTCAGTAGTGACCCGGTTCGGAACCGAAAGTCGCATAATTTGACTTTTACTTTGACTTTCATTTCTGACCCGTTTAAGCATGTTTTAGAAATGCCTTAGAGCTGTTATTGGACTAGGTTACATGCTAGTATAACCCTCTGTGATTATACACCTCGGTTCATTAATTATCCAATTAATATGCATGGTTCCGTTAATTGCTCATATGTTGACCATTATGCCCTTTTCACCATAAAACATGATTTTTAAAAATGTAAAAGAGTAGAAACCTTAGTTACTGATATATAAACTTGTACCCAAAATTTGACATCAGTTTGAGGTGTAGATTGAGAGTTATGCTCATTAGCGTAATTAGAAAGCTTTTTAGCGATTTAACGGCATAATTAGCATATAGCGTATTTAAACCCACTTTTTGATACCAAAACTTTTACCCACTGATGTAATATAATATTTTGGGATTTTTAAAGATTTTTAATTATTTTTAACCTGCTCATAATCTAAGGCTATGGCGTTGATTCGGTAAATACCGAATATACCCTTTTGGGCTAGAAAATGAGTTTTACATACCTTTTTGATCCCAAACCTTTTGCTAGTGATTTTGTATGATAAATAAATTATTTTAAACCTTCTGGAATAATAAAAATATCAGCTTTCTATATAGAACCCGGAAACGGCTTCTAATTGCCTTTTTAAGCGTTTTTAACGCATAGTATGTACTAAAACTATTTTAAACATAAAAGGGTTGATACCTACTAATATTTTAGGTAAATTATAATATTTTAGCAGTAAGCAAAGGTTATTTAACTCGGACTTCAGTTTTGAGCTTTTCGGCTTATGTGAAATTACCAAAATGCCCATACGGTGCATAGTTTGGTTATAATTGATAAAATTCACATATATGCAATACCCTACTGTTATAACTTATCAAATTAAGTATTTTTACTGATTACATCAGACCTGTAACTCAGATTATTGTTCAAACTCTTTTATAACCTTATAAATGACCAAAATACCCCTACGGGGCATAGTTTGAGTTTAAATTCGTTTTGGGCATAATAAAAGATATCTTACTGATGTCACAACATATTTGGGTCATATTAACTTAGGAAACCTGTATATGGCTCTTATGGTTACCCGTTACGCCTCTTGTGCGTTCGGTTCGGTTTATGTAACTAGTTTGCCTAAACTAGCCGAAACGGGTCAAACCTTATCGTTTTTATCTCAAAATCCAGAATGTGTTTAGATTACCCATATAAGACAAGTCTTCAAACTTTTCGGGTCTAAATCACATTCTATCACGGTCTTCGCTTAATCACGCGTTCGAACCGTATCATTCCTTAAAACTAATCGATCTAAGCTTAAGCTTAACTAAAGACCGTTAGGATTCTAATAGGTTATTATAAACCTTTGTTCCAGAATAGGAGAACCGGTAAAAGCTACCCGCATTTGCTAATTGTGATTTATACTTGCAAAGGTAAATACTTTTAACTTAATTTCCCTTTATACGGGCTTGGGGTACGGTATATAAAATACCGCTTGGTCGGGCATTCGACCTTAATCGATTGGTGGTTAAGTATTATCGAGATGACCCATTTAAATATGTTTGTTTTGCTTAACGCCTTTGGGAGGTTAATGACCATGTCCCGGATATCCTTGGCATCATTTTACGAAATGGCCAAGACCTAAGCGCGGGGTGTAGGCGTACACTCGTCAGTGCATAAATAAATAATGTGGTGTGTCTATTGATCTTTAACCCGGCACGAACCGGGCTACTGAACGCATAAGGAACATGTAATTCTTTTACAAGTTTATATGTTTAAATAATTATCCCAAGTTATAAAAAGTTTGTGCCACGTGCATTAAAATCAATTTTATTAAACTTTTCAAAATGAGTCGGTTGAATGTATTTACCAGTCTAAACTGACGTATTTTCCCAAAAAGGTTAAGTGCAGGTACTAAGCGAACTAGGCTGGCTTTCTCCTAGCGTCCACAATAAGTCTCGCAAGCTCGGACGTCAAAAACTGTTGAACAATGTTTCCAATTTATTTTTGATCCACCTGTGGATTATTTTCAACTGTTTGTGATACTTGATATTACAATTATATTCGGTTGAAATATATTTTTCTTTGCTTCCGCTGTGCATTTAAATATTGTGTTGTTTGACTGTAATGTTACCAACCACGTCACGATACTCCCCCACCGGGCCCACCGGTCAAACGTGGAAATATCGGGGTGTGACAGTGTTTCATGTACGACTCGTAGATTGGTCATTTCTCCGGTGGGAATTCGTTATCGGGCCGACTCCAGACTAAGGAACAAGTCCTAGGCCTGGTTGGGTCCAGATTCCACCGAGTTGAGCAGAGAAGTTAAGAAAGTTGAAGAAAACATGTTATTAGTTGAAAATGTGTGGATTTTGTAAAGATCCGTGTTAAAACATGTAGAAATGACATCACACAGTCGATTGTACAAACAGCCATGATGACGTCATCTTCAAGGAGTCCAAATTGGTGATTTCATGGGGAAATTGTATGATTTTGATGAAGAATATGGTGAGGAATTGTGTAATGATGTTAGAAGTACAAGATTTTTAGAGAAAACTTACAAGAATCGCTTGAAATCAGGAGGAAAGTGCCTTAGAACGAGTTGGAAGTTCCTGGGTCGGAGGAGGTTGTCACATCAATGAACAGTGATGTGACAGCGGGTATTTATAGTGCAAGAGGGTGAGTAAGGCGGTGGGATGGCCTGGATCAGATGACAGTTCGATCGGATGGTCATCCGATCGGATGGTTATCCAATCAGACGTCCATCCGGACAGCCAATCCTCGTTTGCTAGTTTCTGATTTCGATTCGATTTGTGAGCTAGATTTAAGTGTTGCGTTGCGTGTTATTGTGTAATATCATCACGTGGTAAGATTGTATAACTACACAAAAGTTTCCATGTTTCAAGTCTACATATAAGCTAGCTAGTAAGTGTCAAGTTTCTTGTTTAACTAGGTCTCAAAGTTTCTGTTTTCACTCCAAGTTTCAAGAGTCTCGTTCAATAAGTATCAAAAGTCAAGTATCAAGTATCTAGCTTCAAGTAACAAGTATCGAGTATCAAGTTTCTCGTTAGATAAGTATCAAGTCTCACCAAGAATCAAGATTCATAGCATTTAATAAGTATCAAGCATCAAGAGTCAAGTTTCATGAAGTTTCACAAATGTTACACATAGTTTAACATAGTTAAGTCTCAAATAATATAGGGACTAGACTTGCAAAAAGATAAAAGTCTAGGGACGCAGCGCGTTACATTCTCCCCTCCTTTAGGAGATTTCGTCCCCGAAATCTAAGAGGAAGACTGCTCAAAGAATTGTGGATACATGGTCTTCATCTCACTCTTGAGTTCCCAAGTGAATTTGGCGCCACACTTTCCTTCCCATCGAACCTTGACTATGGAAATTTTGTTGCGTCTCAGCCGCTTGGTTCCTCGGTCCATGATTTCGACCGGCTTCTCCACAAAATGTAAAGTTTCGTTTATTTGCAAGTCTTCGATGGGAACCTGAAGTTCCTCGTCGGCTAAGCACTTCCTGAGATTAGATACGTGGAACGTTGGATGTACATTGTTAAGCTCTTGTGGCAAATCAAGTCGGTAAGCCACCTTGCCAATCCTTTCGAGAATCTTGAAAGGACCCACGTAGCGAGGGGCAAGCTTTTCCTTTTTACCAAAACGTATCACTCCTTTCCAAGGAGATACCTTGAGTAGGACGAGGTCTCCAACATTGAATTCCAGAGGCTTACGCCTTTTGTCAGCATAGCTCTTTTGTCTGCTCCTGGCTTTGATCAAATTATCGCGGATTTGAAGAATCTTATCCGTCGTCTCTTGAATGATCTCAGGGCCAGTAAATTGCTTGGCACCAACCTCATGCCAACTGAGAGGAGATTGACACTTGCGACCATATAAAGCTTCGAAAGGAGCCATCTGGATACTGGAATGATAGCTGTTGTTGTACGAGAACTCGATCAATGGTAAATGTACATCCCAATTACCACCAAAGTCTATGACACAAGAACAGAGCATATCCTCTAGGGTTTGAATAGTGCGTTCGGTCTGTCCATCCGTCTGAGGATGAAAAGCCGTACTAAGATTCAAATGAGAACCCATAGCGGATTGAAAAGTTTGCCAAAGACGTGAAGTAAAATGACCATCACGGTCAGAGATAATGTCAATTGGTATACCATGACGACATATGATCTCATCAGTGTAGATTCTAGCAAGTCTTTCCACTTTGAAATCTTCACGAATAGGAAGAAAGTGGGCTGATTTGGTCAAACGATCGATGATTACCCATATACTATCATGACCGGAAGGGGTACGAGGTAGTTTAGTTATGAAGTCCATAGCGATGCTATCCCATTTCCAAACAGGGATTTCGGGTTGTTCAAGAAGTCCCGAAGGACGTTGATGTTCAGCCTTGACATTCGAGTAAGTAAGACACTTCGAGACGTATGCAGCGATTTCCCTTTTCATACCAGGCTACCAATAGGATGTGCGCAAATCATGGTACATCTTATCAGCACCGGGATGAATCGAGTATCGAGATTTGTGAGCCTCATTCATAATGAGCTCACGAAGATTATCGTGATCTGGCACCCAGATGCGATCGAGATAATATTGAAGTCCATTAGGTTTCGTCACAAGCTGGTCTATAGAGGCACCTCATATTTCAACGATTAGACTACCTTCGTTTGCTGATGAGTACTGAGCGTCACGAATACAGGCACGAAGATCACTGGTGATCTGAAAACAACGGATGCTATTAACATGAGTCTTATGACTAAGAGCGTCGGCCACGACATTCGCTTTACCAGGATGGTAATGGATCTCGCAGTCGTAGTCATTAAGCAGCTCTACCCATCGTCGCTGATGCATATTCAGCTCTTTTTGGTTAAAGATGTGCTGCAGGCTCTTATGGTCAGTGAAAACCACACACTTAGTACCATATAGGTAGTGTCGCTAGATCTTTAACGCAAAAACAACTGCGCCAAGCTCAAGGTCGTGGGTAGTATAGTTTTTCTCATGTATTTTGAGCTGTCGGGAGGCATAAGCGATAACCTTGTCCCGCTGCATGAGCACACAGCCAAGCCACGGTTCGAGGCACCACAATATACCACGAAATCGTCATTCCCGTCAGGGAGGGCGAGTACAGGAGCATTACAGAGAAGATTCTTCAGAGTTTGAAAAGATTCCTCTTGCTCAGGACCCCAAGCAAAAGGTTTCTCTTTCCGAGTCAAAGAAGTAAGAGGAACGGCGATCTTTGAAAAGTCCGAGATGAATCGACGGTAATAATCGGCCAATCCTAAGAAGGAACGAATCTCAGATGCAAATTTAGGTGTACTCCAATTCTTCACATGTAACACCTCATAAAATCATGCCCAATATAATAAAGACACGTGTCATGAAATTTAAGCGTGTTATGAACCCGGATCAAGTAAAAAGATACATGAAGTGATTAAAAGCGTCAACATGTTAAATTATTACCTCTGAGTGACCTTTTAACATTTTTACATTCTCATGAAAATCTGATAAGGATTTCATGAGTATCCGGTTATTCTTGTAATAAATAAATCAACATTCAAAGAAATGGGACCACATGTATATAATGTGACAAATCTACATTTAATGGCCTTTTCACAAGACTCCAAGGCAATACTAATGCATGGAATGCATTCTGAATGTTTCAGACCTGATCATGAGGGCCCTTGCTACTAATAATAACCAAAGATTCGAGGTATGATAGGTTGCATGGTCAAATGTTAAAAATTCTCAAAAATTTTGTCTTCTGACCAAGTCTTACGGACGCAAAGAGACCACCTTACGGACCGTAAGGTGGCTGATCTGGGCGATAAAGATTAAAAAGTTGATCCGTTCCACATAGCGGCGAATTGAATTCTTTAATTGTCTAGTATTGATTAAAACCTCGATCATAATATATAGCTCGTAACGTCTAGCTAACTTACGAAACCGAAGTTATAACGGGAATATAATATCTAAATAAAATCATGGGTATAAGTTTTCACCAGAAATACGCTCACGGGGCCATTTCGGATGATTTCTACCATGACACTTTGCAAAGGGAATATAAAATGGTCTTTCTTAAACATATGTGACTGTTTTAAATCATTAAAATGTTTTTAACAAGAAATATTTTCCATTACACAAGTTGTTATAAATTTGATATGTTGAACTCACCATCCATTGTGTTGACATTTGATTTTTACGTGTTCTTCAGGTACATGAGTTCGGCATCGGGATTTTGGCATATCTTATAGTAGTGATGCTTGTCATGTTTAAAAATGTTTTGGACAACTTTTAAAAATAATTTGGGACCGTGTGTATTTGAATCCATAAGGATCAAGACAACTAAGTTGCAACTATGGACTGTATCCGAACTTTAAACTGTAAAGTCATGCTTTTAATAAGTGTATGTCCAAAATAAACAATGCATCGTCTACTAAGATATTTATGGGTACCGACCTCCGTCACCGCCACGTTTGTATTTCCGTTGCGACGTTTTTGGGGTGTGACAGTCGGCTCCCCAAAACCACACCCACCCGTCTTATCAACTTCATTGTTGATAAAAGCTTTATTATGAGGTTGAAACTTTTTTACAAGTTGGATGGGGTTTCAAGATTTTTGAAATGGCTTTTACAGGTTACATTGTCACTTTTAAAAAAAATAAAATAATAATGTTTCACATAACTCAAGCATTTTCTAATGTAACGGTGTTACTATAATATTGTCTTTGTTCAATTATAATGGCACATACTCCCCTACAAGGTACCAGACAGGCTAGTATTCTCATTTGAAAGCCAAGTTTATTAAACCATAAGAAACATCAAAAGTCGGTTTATCTACAACCTTATTAACATCAAAAGCAGGCCGTGGGCTTATCTACAATAACTATAATCAGATGCTAAATGTGCTGGTTCATAAGCGAGCAGAAATTTGTACCTGTCCAAATACTTTAATCCAATCCCAGCCAAGTAAGACGCAACCAGAAAGAACCTATAAAATTAAAAACACACATGACACATGTTATCTTCAGCATAATCATCACCCAACCCAACCCAAATCACCTCATATTGACTTTTGAAAGTCAATGCATCCCGACCCAACAAATAAATCACCTCCAAGTTGGAAAAAGACACCAAAAGAATGAACTTACAGTCAGCATGTGTATCAGCAGTCAACATTGTGTTGTGTAATCATATCTGAATTTCATCCAATAGGCGAGACCTTAGCTTTATTCAAATCCTGATGCAAAAACCACCAGGGACCGTTCTTGGTTGACAATCTAAAAAACAAACAGGAAGACAGTCGGTCAACAATTGACTATTACTGGAAAACACTAACGGCATACCTTCCAGTTTCATGGAACACAGGGAATAAGGTAAGACCGAAATTAGTTATAATTACCTGATAAACCCTGCCACCATTCGCAATCCCATAAAGATAGTCAAACCCGACCAAACACCATAAAGACCAAAAGCCGAAGGAGCATATAAAAGAAATGCAGATGATATAAATCCCACAAGCATCTACATTTCATTTCATAAACATAAATAAAAAATTCCAAGTTATATTCATGTAAATTAACCATTAAAAAATTTGAAAGAATTATATAGAAGGCGTACCATGGAATAAGCTGCATAAGGAAAATCTGAAACTCCGTAATGCAAACCATCAACGATAAAAGCCAAAGCATTCAATGGCTGACTTGCACTCACAAACTTTTGTCACACCATCATAACAAAAAAAGTGTAAATGAATTGAAATATCAACTTGAATTATAAATCAAACAAGAAGGGTATTTTAGACATTTTACCAGAACCCCGGTTCTAGCAATGGTCAATACTTCAATGTCCTTGGTAAACAGTGTGGATAGAGAGCCAAAAGATAAGCCCAATATTGCAGCCAAAGTAACACCCATCACAAAACCAATCTGCCAAACATGTAAATAATCAAACATTAATTTTGGTCAAAACATGAACTTTCTGAAACTTTGTATTCCGCCTATAAACGAACCGAACGTTCATGAACTGTTCATGACCTTGTCCAGCGGAAGTTCGTTTATTTAATAAACGAACGAACATGAACACACATTTTGTCCGTTCATTTATGTTCGTGAACGTCCGTTATGTTCATTCATTTATGTTCATTTATTTATCTTCGTTTAAATTTTAATAAATACATGTCATTATGTTTATATAAACATAAACACAAAAGGGGCTTTCTAACTATTTATATAAATTTAACTAATTAGTAATTGTGTTTTCTAGTAATAAAAATGAGATTTACATGAAACTTATCGTAATTAATCACTAATTTATATATAGAACAACTACTTTATGTTCATTTGTGTTCGTTAAATTATGTTCGTTTAAGTTTGTTAAATTACGTTCGGGACTCTGTTCGTTTAGGTTTTAAATGAACACGAACTTGAACAAAAATATTTGTCCGGTTATACGTTCGTGTTCGCGTTCGGTTAAAGTTAAATGAACAAACACGAACATGCCTATTCGTGTCCGTTCGGTTCGTTTAATTTGTATAACTTACCTTTAAAACAAAGTATGTGATATCCTTCACGGATTTATAATCCCCTTCTGAAACTGAAGTAGCAATCAACGCCTTAAACAAAATATAACTAAAGTCAACACACAATTAAGCTACAAACCGTAATTAGTATGCAACAAAAATGGAATTGATCGAAAACAAGGACGTAAGCGTAATTTTGTACCTGACCAGATGCTGCGAGTGCATCTGTAATAAGTGAAACAGCCAACCAAACTTGCAGACATATTTGGTGGGCAGCCATAGCAATAGGACCTTGGCGAGCCGCCATTGATGTTGCTAAGGTTGTTGTTATAAGTACCGCAAGTGTTCTTCCAATAAGAAAACCACCTGATCGAGTAAAACATAGTTAGTACATACACTGATAACATAAGAAAATAAATGCTAACTATATGCTTTTAAAATTTGCAAAAGATAATATGGTCGCGTGTTACCAGATTTCATATAGCCGCCAAATTGTAGTGCTCCGGGCCTTGGAGGAAGTATTATAGCTCTTTTATTAAGGTGCCATAACATTATAAAGGTGACAATATATCTGAAACAACAACATTAAAAATGTGGTGGTTGCAAAGAACATTTTTCATATATAAATATCGTAAACAAGCACATACTGTGAGATAACAGTAGAAATAGCAGCTCCACTCACACCTAATTTGAAGTAGTACATAAGCAGAGGAAACAGAAATATAGCTAAACAATTACCAATGCCTGCACAACAAGAAAAACAGTTGAGATAGAAAACATATAAAAAACCTAGAGTAAAATGCCATTTTCGTCCCTGAGGTTTGGCCAGAATTGCGACTTTCGTCCAAAGGTTTGTTTTTCCGCATCTGGATCCAAAAGGTTTAAAATCTTGCCATTTTCATCCGGCTTGTTAACTCCACCCATTTATCTCCGTTAAGTTAGGGTATTTTCGTCTTTTTTGTTGACTTGTAGGACAATTCGGTCTTTTTTTTCACTTTATGTACAAGCATTTAAAATAATGAAAAAGACCTAATTGCCCTTTAAGTTAACAAAAAGGACGAAAATGGCATGATTTCAAACCTTTTGGATCCAGATGCGGAATAAAAAACCTTTGGACGAAAGTCGTAAAACTGACCAAACCCCAAGGACGAAAATGGCGTTTTACTCAAAAACTATGTAGTAACTATAACTAAATAATCACAAATTATAAAAGATTAGTACTTGCCTAGACATACTACAGGTGTTTTCGTATCCTTAAAACCACGAAATATGCCTTGAAGAGCCAATGACACAACAACTGCAGGTGCACCGAGGGCTCTAAGAGAAAGAAATTGCTGAGCTGGACCATGCATGGAAGAAGCCTGTGATAAATTAATCAGTTTGACCTCAAAAGTGAAAAACAAAAGCCATAATTGATTTAAACCTTAAACCTTACCGATGATATACCCATCAAATTAAGAAACGTTCCCGACCCTATGTATAAAGCCAAACCCTCAAATAAACCTATACCGACAGCCAAAAGCAAAGCGGTTGAAACAGAAGCCAACTGCTGTCTTTCAATTTTGCCATTTGCTTGCTCGGTATTTTCTCCTGTGGGATTTTGATAGTACCACAAGGTAAAGTTAATATGATGGGTAAATTTTACTTTCGAGTCAGTAAAAAATAATCAGGTTTATTACTGTCTTACTGGAGTTCTTTGCGATATCCTCAGCCACAAAAGAAGTAGCAACACTGAGGAGAGGAATGTTGAATAGTTTAGAAACGATGTTGAAGATCGATATCGAGACACCAGCAGAAGCCAACTGCACAGGGCCTGTGAATCATACGTAAAATATATTATACAAAAAGGTTTATAATATCAAAACGTAACTTATTTTATCTTTTTGTCGGTGTATGTAAGAAATACTTGTTTTTTCTACATTGCACATGTAACAAATCTCGGTCTTTTTTACCATTTTATGTTAGGGTGCTAAACGGGTCGTGTTTGCAGGTTGGCAGGTTCAACCCGACCCGAACCCGAAACTCATTGTCATACATATGAACCCGAACACGACCCGTTCAACCTGAAATTTTTTTATTTTAAATTTTTTTCCGAAAACTAATATATTAAAATTAAAATTTACTAAAAAAACACATATGTGTATAATACAATTACATTTAAATTATAAAATCTTTTGTCAATCTCACTTTTTAAGTTAGAATTATGGTATAAAATACACACCCAATTTAATTTATGAAATAAAACATATTGTGAAAAAATATAATATAATATAAATGGGTTAAACGGGTCATTGGTCAACCCACCAACCCGAATGGGTTGACCGGAACCCAACCCGTTTAGCTAAACGGGTTCGCGCGTTCAACCTGAAACTGACCCGAACCCGTCTAGACTAAACCAAAACCCACGAATTTCGTGTTAGGTTTGTGTTGTGTTTTCAGGTCGTGTCAGAAAGTAACCTTCAGTAGCAGGTAAAACCGGTGACATGGCATACTGCCGCGTCATCAAGAAATATGCAACATACTCAGCTTTTTTTTACCATTGTACGCGAGTCTTCTGTAACAGGCGAACGAAATGGTGGTGTGGCACCCAGCCACATCATCAAAAAAACTGTCGCCATGTCACCAATTTTTTTTTTTTCATTTTAACTTGCTATAAAAGGTTAATTGCATACAATAGAAAAAAAATAAAAGTATGCTAAATATAGTAACAAAAAAAGTGAAAGTAAGCTACATTTTTGGTGTGATGAAAAATTAAAATAAAACAAGCTTACCTAATCTACCGATATAAGCCGTCTCCATTAACTGAGCCATAGGTTCAATTGCTTGCCCAGCAAGTGCGGGTATTGACAATGCAATGAGCTCGTTTTTTATATTTTTCGAACGTGATATTTCTGTCATTTTTGGTTCCTCATTTGAACCAACACCCATCAAGTCCCTGTGAATAAAAATGCAAAATAGAAAATAAAATATATGCAACAGTATAATGTGCAGATAAATTAGGATAAACATAATTCTAAGAACTTACGGATATATTTCTCTCATGTTTGAGACATCATTTTCTTCTTTGACAATACTGTTTTCCGGTTCAGAAGACTGCACACGACAATCTAAATTTATCCGGCCTTTAGTTGTGGAAGAAACATGTTTCCTCTTATGTATAACCGAAGGGCACGACATCATCCTTGAATGATCCGATAAAACTGAGCTATAATTTGCTACAGCATCTGTTGCAAATCTCAACCTCTTATGGTTGTTCGCTAGAAATAATCCATGGGCTCGAACCAACAACTTTTCAGGGAAAGACCCTTTTTTAAATTTTGATTTGGTCCGTTCACCGCTTTCAGTTGCTAATCCTTTAAATAGAACACCATTCAGTTGCCCCGAAGCCATTGCTCTTAAAATAGGTTATCAGATTAGGTATCTGCAATCATATATTAAAAATTTAAATCAAACATATGTCAGCTTTGTGATATACAACAAATATATGTCGGCTTCGTAGTATCCAACAATCCACTGATATCTCTGTCTTTTATCTTGAAGAAGTCAGATGGTCATAATACATTAAAACAAAATTCATATTTTAAGAATTTAAAGGGGTAAGTTAAATGATTAACACTTTATAAGCTTAGAGTGGAGCAGAGAGACCAACTTTACAAACTTGTACACATTTCGGGTAGGTGTCAACTCGTGTTGAGTATACTGAAAGAGGAGTAGGTAGACAAGAAACACAAGAAACAATCAAGAAAGACAAAATTCAACTGGTGTCATCTACATCATAACTTATATACAATATCTATAAATAAAGATTCAGACATTGATAGATGTGCTTCATGCCTTCATCCACCATGTGCCTAACTTTCGTAGAAATTATAATTTAACATAAGCAAGATGACATACGGAAACCAGTTTCACAACATGCAGCCAACTCACATATTAGTCAAATCTCATCATAAAACATGAGTTTCAAATGATCACCAAAATGCGACTACTAAGACTCCTAACTGAAATTAATATCCTATAAACTCTGTTGTCAAGGCTCACCCAGGCTTGCGCCAAAGCCCACTTTTCAGGCCCAGCACAGCCTTCTCGCAATCTCGCTTTGCTTCAAAAGCCCCACTTTCAGGCTAAGTTCCGATAAAGTTCCTGCCAAAAATTGTCTGAACAGGTTTGAACATGTCTGAAACAATTGTACCAACCCTAAACAAGCCTGGAATCAACCTAAACTAGCCTTATAGAAGACTAAAACATGTCTAAGACCCCTAAAAACTGTAATTTTATGATATACGCCTCGGTTAAAAAAGCCCTAGCTTTTTAAGCGCCTTTTGCCTAAATTCAACTAACAATCCACTCACTATAAATCCAAGGGGTTGTTTCATATACACATGAATATGATATGATTGAATGTTTGGAGTATTTTAGCCATGTTTACAGTAGTATCAACTCCCTAAATTTCACTGAAACTAAATTCCCAGTAAAAAAATATATTTTCATTTACCTACTTGCCATTCTTTTTACACTATTTGGCATCCTCCAATTTAAAGGTGTATCTCAACTTCAAGTAAATTGGACCCACTTCAAGTCTTTATTTCTCCTTCAACCATAATATGTTGTGTCACATGGACCCACAAAATGAAATAAATCAATGATTGAATAGCCTATATAAATAAAGATCCCATTTTTCATATTTACAACACTAATTGCAAAAACACTGACACTTAACATGTATCAAGAACCATTAACTATCAGTTTATGTGTTCAGAGAACACAAATACATAATAAACACAGGGTGGCATTTCATCAAACACCTTATCTGCAATTAACAACTATTCGAACAAACGATTACAGAACACCATAAAAATTAACCAATATTGAAGAAACGAAGAATAACAAACACTATTTCAATTCCATAAGAAACAACAACTGTAAATATAAGGCGAATTTCACAAAAGATTGTTGAATAATCTAACCGCTGTGATTGTTTTAAAAGAAGAAATAAAAACAGAGACAAAAGATTGATTACTTACAGGAATTGTAAGTGAAGAAGAAGAAGAAGAGTGATAAAGGGTTTTGGTGATTGTGAGAAAGAGGCGGTTGTAGGGTTGATAATTATTGTAGTTAACTCCGTCACCGCCGTTGTTCCAATTTATGTTACCGGAAATATCCAACGTAACCGACCAACTCCACCCCTGTCTGTTTGTTTCCGCCGTAAAATAGGTCAGTATAGAATTTAGACTTATTTTTATTTTTTTAATTCGAATAATTCTTATTAAAATGACTAAGTGCACTTTACATCAATATCGCAGGTAAGCGAGCGATAATCGATATCGATTTGTTTTGTTTTATTAGTTGTCACTTGTCACTTAGGGGCTGTTTGGCAAGCCTCTTAATGATTCATTAAGAGGCTGGCCTCTTATTCGGACAGAGCTTGGGTGTTTGGTTGCCAAAATACCAACCTCTTAATTGGTATCATTCAGTCTTAACCATCCAGATATAATAACACGCTGAAAGAAAAAAAAGACTCCTAAACCCTTTTCCTTCTCTTCTCTTCTCCTTCTCTTCTTCTCTGTAACAAAAGGTAGGTTCACCATTTCCCCCTTTCCCCCTTCATCAACACCACCTCCCGCCGCCTCCTCCTCCTCACTCACGCTCGCCACCGAACATCCGGCTCCTCCCTCTCCTCACCACCTCCTGCTGGAAAACGGCCGATTGAAAGTTAATCGCCATGGATCTGTGTGCTGTACAGATCAAAGCTGCAGCTCGATGCCCCTACGTATTTACGATAAACCTAATTCTTCTCCATGGAGATCGAGGAAGGTGTTCGAGATCAGTGTGACGAAATCAACGGTTTCTTCTCGTCAATCGCTTGTTGTGCGAGCTATGGGGAAGAAGAATTCGGAGAATAATTCTGATTCTTCGTCTTCTACAGGTGCGATTTATGTTTTTGTTTGATAAATTAGGGTTTCTTTAAGTTCTGATTGTGTTATAATATATGATTTGGATTTTGTTTTGATAAGTTAGGTTCTTGTGTGAATGTAGCTGTTTTTGTTATTAATTTTGGTTTCTGATTGTTAGGACATTATTTTGCTATGAATTTGTTGTAAACTGCAACTAAAATTAGGGAGTTTGTAAATTGTAATTGCTAAATTGAAAGTAGATCTGTATGATATTTTTATTAGTAATTTAAATTGTTTTAGTTAGGTTTTCTAGCTGTTGATGATGATATTCACTATAAGTTAATGTGAAAGCATTTGGAGAGTGCTTTGAATTTTCCAATTATTTTGTTTGGTGACGGTGTAGTGGTGGTGGTGGTGGTGACGGTGGAGTTGCAGTGGTGGTGGTGGTGACGGTGGAGTTGCAGTGGGTGTTGTGGAGGTGCAACGGTGGTGGTGACATGTATATATATTTAATAATAAAATGGTTTTTTTAATTAAAAGGGGTAAAAATGTCATTTTACACAGTCATTCAGATGTGCAACCAAACAGCACTTTACTGGTTCAGCACTTACTGGTTCAGAGCCTCTTACCCATTCAGACCTCTTATTCATTCAGCACTTATTGATTCAGATGTTGCCAAACAGCCCCTTAGTAACCATACTTAGTATAGCAACTGAAAAATTTATGAGATTCATATTTGAGAAATATCGGAAATAAAGGAAAAAGAATTATGAGAACTAAAAGTAAAAATCGGAGTTAAAGCCGAATAATTATAGGAATTAAAGGTAAAAGTAAAAACGGAACTAAAGTCAAAAAATAGTTTGGCATGGGAAGTAAAGGAAAAAACTCATTGGTTGTAGTCGACCCGATGACCTCAACTTTAAAATGCGATAAAACTACTAACTGAGATGAGATCCAACTAATCATCAATAACAATTGACTTTTTTTTAAAATGTATATTGTTAATTGTTTAAATTAAATAAATTATTCATTTCCTTATACTAATTAAAAGAAATCAATTCCAGTTTAAGAGATTTGTAACTACAATCTTTTTCAAAAGATATCACGATGAAAGGAAAATACAATTTTCTTTTTAAAATTAAACATACACAGCATTTTGTCACTTATTTTAATCTAACATGAATTTTAAAGGAAACATATAATGCAAATTTTGAAATAGATTCAGTACCGTATTTAAAGGAAACATAGGATGCAAACCAGAAAGGGATGGCGGCGTAACTTGTTGCATGTCTACCTTCTGTTTGATGTAACTTGACAAGTTTTTTAGTGAAATGTGAATAAGTGAATTGAATTTGTTTGATTAAAAAAAATTGGTATTTATTGTATAAAATTCTAAGTAGTTTCACACTCAAAATCCTTTTGTAGCATCATTAGTTTTATAAAAATGATTATTATTTTTTCTTTTAACATAATATAAAAATTGCTAATCAGTAATTTACAAGATATATATCATTAAAAGTAGGGGTGTGCAAAAAACCGAATTAACCAAACCATAACCAAATTAACCGACATAACCAAACCGAAAAAACCGAACCAAATAAAAAACCGGTGGGTCGGTTAATGGTTTTTTTGAAAACCGAAAGTAGCGGGCCGGTTATGGTTATCATTTTTTCCATACCCACCATAACCGAACCGAACCGACATCTAATAAATTTTTGTAGGATTTAGAACATTTTACCATATTTTTAATATTTGATGTTGTTTATTGAAGACTTTTAGTATTTATAGGTTTTTCATATCGTTTTGTGGTTTTGGTTGGATGTTTATTTGAATTTATGGAATGTATCATATCACTTTATTTCAATATTCGATAATAATTGATATTAATATTATAGATTATATGTATTTTTTATACTATGTAATATACTAATATATACAAATATGCAATAACAATTTATTCCATGTTAAAAAAATTAAGTTATTTTTAGTTAAGCTAAATACACGGTTAACCACCATAACCGACCCGCTAAAACCATCAAAACCGAATAACCATAACCACCATAACCGATCGGTTATGGTTATCCATTAACCGATATCACGGTTATGGTTATGGTTTTAGGTCAAAACTGACCCAAACCGACCCATGCACCCCTAATTAAAAGTGAATCTAAACTGAGAGTATTAATTACAACATAAAAGAAAATATTAGAATAGCAATCTAAATTGATCAAGTATTGTTGTTGTCCATCTAATTGTCCTCAACACTAGCTAACAATTAACAAGTGCACAACTATTTTCAAATACAAGTCTGAGTTATAAGATAACGAATAATCTGAAATTTCAATCATAATAATATATGAGTAATTGTTGTTACTCTATAGTATGGATGACAATCCCAATTATTTATGATGACTTTAATATTAAATTTAAGTTGTCATGTGAGAATTACGGGATCAAAGTTGACTAATTCTACTAGGGGTGTGCATGGGTCGGTTTGGTTCGGTTTTTACCATTAACCATAACCATAACCGCTAGTTCGGTTATGGAGTTTTGGTAACCATAACCATAACCAAACTTCAGTTATGGTTAATCGGTTATGAAGTCGGTTATGGTTCGGTTTTGGTTAAGTAACCAAGCAATGTTTGAAGTAAATAGGGTTGTGCACGATTTGAACTTAGCTTGAGCGTATTTTATAAGATAACGGAGACTAAACTGTTTGATTAAACTACCGATTTAGGGTTCTTTTTAATAAGGTAATTCTCAAACAAAAACAATTATGGCCATAACACCTTAGTTCTTTATCAAAATAAATGGCATCTACATCAAGAATATTTTGTTACTAACATACTTTTATCTTAGTAAAAACCCTCTATATGGTTTTGTAAAAAACAAATCCATTATATAAAGTTAACATCACAAGTTCGGTTCGGTTTCAGTTATATCGGTTAACCAAAGCTTCATAACCATAACCATAACAGATTGAGCGGTTATACAAAGTTTCATAACCATAACCGTTGGTTATATTGGTTATCGGTTATTAGTGGTTCGGTTATGTCGGTTATGGTTCGGTTATCGGTTATGGTGGTTAATTTGCTCACCCCTAAATTCTACCGTTAAAAAAAAAAAAGATGACTAAGTCTAAGTTTGGCGTTGTGGGTTAAATGTGACATTTTTAACAAAGTAAGTATGTTGTAAAGTCCAAAAAAGCATATAGGTCGTTACTTTCATTTAGAATAAGACTTCTGTGTTTTTGTGTAAAATGACAATCAAGGGAGAGAATTCCAAGAAACTAAAAAAATGTATCGACAACGTTAAGTGTTTCTAATATCACTTTGTAAGTGTTCCATTCTTAGGTTTTGTAAGTGAGTATTGAGAGTTACATTTGAGACTTATATGTCTAAACCGGTTTAGTATATACTTGTGGCATCCATTTGTCTATAATAAGCACATTTGCCATTCCTAATATGGTTATAAGATATTTACTATTGAGTAAACATGCTATAAGTATAAGACATTGACTACTGAATATATACCCCTATCCAAAATGGTGTTTTCCATAGAAATTTGTCAATTTTGACCTATGGTGGGGGTTTCTTTTTGGTATAAAATGATGTTGTTAACCTTATTTTTTTTTTTTTTATTATAAGTTAGTATAAGGCTGGAGGGTGGGGTATAAAACCCTCTAGAGACTTTATCACGTTACATCAGCGTCATGTCACATAGGGGGCTTTAAAGTCACTCACTTTAACTTGCATGCAATGGTTTAAGGCCTGTTTAAAGCCTTTTATTAAACAAAATACAAAAAAATAAAAATAAAGAGAAAAAGATTTGATTGGTTCAAAAGAATGGGCCCCACTTGCTTTTCCCTTTAATGTTCGTTACTGCAAGGGCGGAGCATCGACGACCGCCCCCCCCCCCCCCCCCCCGGAGTTCGCAGGGATGGGGTGGGGGCGCTAGGGGTGTGCAAAAAACCGAATTAACCGACAAAACCGAACCGAAAAAACCAAACCAAATTAAAAACCGGTGGGTCGGTTAATGGTTTTTTTGAAAACCGAATGTAGCGGGTCGGTTATGGTTATCATTTTTTTCATACCCACCATAACCGAACCGAGCCGACATGTAATAAATATTTTTAGGATTTTGGACTTTTCACCATATTTTTAATATTTGATGTTTTTGACTGAATATTTTTAGTACTTATTGGTTTTTCATATTATTTTGTGGTTTTGATTGAATGTTTATTTGAATTTATGGAATGTATCATACACTTTATTTGAATATTCAATAATAATTGTTATTAATATTATAGGTTATATGTATTTTTTAATACTATGTAATATACTAATATATACAAATATGCAATAACAATTTATTTCATGTTAAAAAAATTAATCTATTTTTAGCTAAGCTAAATACACGGTTAACCACCCATAACCAACCCGCTATAACCATCAAAACCGAATAACCATAACCACCATAACCGATCGGTTATGGTTATGGTTATCCAATACCCAACATTGCGGTTATGGTTATGGTTATGGTTTTTGGTCAAAATCGACCCAAACCGACCAATGCACACCCCTATAGGGCGCTAACGAGTCTGATGTGGTCAGAGGCGCTATACCACACCCCCGACCCAATATGTATATGAAGAAGAAAAAACCCGAGCGGGTCAGGTACTTCTACGATGATGAATGGCCACACCTCGTCTTCTCCGTTTCATCCCAGACCTGCAAACAAGAAGAGAGAAACGTGGGCAATATAGAGACGGCCGGTAGGGGAGAAATCCCCTATTTCCAGCTACAAAAGTGTTTGCCCCATATTCGATGCCCTAATAAGGAGATGGAGACCTTCTTATATAGGAGATATGGGAAAACCCTAACCTCAATGGGCCAGACCCAGTTAGGGGTTGTCTCTACAAGAGCACAACCTAGTGTAGTATAAACTACAACGCGCTGGGCTTCGCGGGTTAATGTGCAATAATAACATATAATTACTATAAAAGCGATAAATAACAGGAAAGTCTGACCGCTCGGATCGGGTCCAGTACCATACCTCGTCAGTCTACTTGGGCTAATTTTATGAGAATGGTGATTTTTTTTTCACGCCTAAATTGCCTTTCAAAAATGGTGTTTTAGCTGACCATGATAGTTATTATTTGCTTTAAAACTTGATAAATGTGTTTAAAAATGTGTGCTTGATAAAATCATGGCAACGAAGTGCATCATTATAAAAGGAGTAATAGTTCAATATGGAAGTACACGTTAAAAAAATGCCTTTAAAATTGAGTATTCTGTCCTTGTAGCTAAATGAAGTATTGTGAACGCAGGGGCGCAGGATAAGTGGGGCGGGGAGGGGCGCCCGTGCCCCCGAATTTTTGCGCTCACTAGTGTTATATATGTAGTTTTCGTATAGAAATTTTTGGGTATATACGTTTTCGCCCCCCCCCCCCCCTCCCCCCCGGGTTCTATAGAAATTTTTGGGTATATACGTTTTTGCCCCCCTGTTTTCGAGGGCAAGCTTCGCCACTAGAACCATGGCTAGTGCATCAAAGTCTATTTGGGTAGTTGGACATACATGCCTAACTGTTTTTAAGAAGTACTGTACTATAGGTTTATGGGGCTAAGATTAAAAAAGAGTTAAATGCTTGGTTGGTCCCTGTGGTTTCCAAAAATTGCAGACTTGGTCCTAGTGGTTTACTAGTTACACGCGTGGTCCCTGTGGTTTTCAAAAATGCACTCGGTTGGTCCCTAGCCCTAACATCAGTTAAATTTCTCAGTTAACTATGTGTGAAATGACTATATTACCCCTGAAAGCCTAATCATCTTCTTCAACCTCTTACCCCTGAAACCATAGATTCACTGTATCCTCTGTAAGTGTATAAACAAGTTTCTTATAATAGCATTCAATTGTAAGTTTTGGATGGTGTTACAATATTGAAACCCTGGAACTAAACCACGCACACATACACAGTACCCCTGTCTTCTCTCGAGCTCCGGCAACCGGAGCCAAATTTCCGGCGGTTCAGTTTGACGGCGACGAGCACCCACACCTCCTCCGACCTCCTCTTCATCTCCTACTACACCCACCTTCTTCGAAGAACAAGTTAAATCGACAGAGGAGAGAGAAAGACGGCGTCAACGGAGGGATTCTGGCGACGGCCGACGTTGTTTATCGGTGATACAACACCCACACCCTAACTCCCACCTGTTACACCACATGACACCTCCCTTCTCTTCCGGCGACGAACAACACCCCCCCCCCCCCAAATCTCGCTCCTCTCTCTCTCGACGATCGGATCAGATCGGCTCTGGAGGCACTCTTCCCGATGATGACTGATGCAGTTGATGCATCTATTGAAGATGATGAGGGTGTTAATGGCGGTGGTTGACGACGACTAGAAGCCGTTTGGTTTTCCGGCGACAGATTAACGGCGGAGGTAGTGTTTGGTTGCGACAAATTGAATGCTATTATAAGAAACTTGTTTATACACTTACAGAGGATACAGTGAATCTATGGTTTCAGGGGTAACAGGTTGAAGAAGATGATTAGGCTTTCAGGGGTAATATAGTCATTTCACACATAGTTAACTGAGAAATTTAACTGATGTTAGGGCTAGGGACCAACCGAGTGCATTTTTGAAAACCACAGGGACCACGCGTGTAATTAGTAAACCACTAGGACCAAGTCTGCAATTTTTGAAAACCACAGGGACCAACCAAGCATTTAACTCATTAAAAAAATATTGTTTAGAACCATAAGGGTTCGTTATGTGCATACTAGCTAAGTTGCTAGTTGGTTGTGAGTTTCCATACGTTGGCGTGCTCAAAAAAACTTTTTCATGGAAGAAAAAGAGTAATTGCTCGGATGGTCCCTGTGGTTTGTCATTTTTTCACATTTAGTCCCTATCTTTTCAAAATAGTATGTTTGGTCCCTGTGGTTTGCTCAATCGTAACACAGATGATCCCTGGCATTAACACATGTTAAAAAACTCAGTTAAGTTCTTTGAATTTACTAAAATGACCTTGTATTAAAAGAACAAATTAAAATAGTGGACCCATCTTTTAAAAACAAAAAACAAAATAAGAGTTAAATGCTTGGTTGGTCCCTGTGGTTTCCAAAAATTGCAGACTTGGTCCTAGTGGTTTACTAATTACACGCGTGGTCCCAAAACTTGTCAAAAATGCACTCGGTTGGTCGCCAGCCCTAACATCAGTTAAATTTCTCAGTTAACTATGTGTGAAATGACTATATTACCCCTGAAAGCCTAATCATCTTCTTCAACATCTTACCCCTGAAAGCCCTAATCATCTTCTTCAACCTCTAACACCACCGCCGACAAACCCCTGATTTTCAGTAATTGACAGCAATCTAGGATTTCCAATTTCGTGATAAATCTTGAACCTGGTCTCAATGAAGACATCATACAATCAATTCCCCAATTATTTCCTTAAATCCCAAGACCTTGAACACTATAAAACCCAACCCACTTCATCTCTGTTTTACCCCCCACTCCTGTTCGATACCTCAACCTCTCAACCACACTCGTCGGAGAAGCCGTAACCCACCGCCGCCGCCGCTGCGAAAGATCGTCGTCACCGGAGAAGACGACCGGAATCCGAACCTTCACTGTTTTGGTATACGATTCTCGTTCCTGTTAATATTTTGATTTCATTTGTGACTTTTAAACAAATAAAAACGAGTTTCTGATTTACAGTTGACGTTTGTATTCTTATAGCCAATCAAACGGCAGTGAAAGATACAAGGTTCGTAGAATAGTTATTGATATCTATGATGGGCTGTGGATGAAGAATGAAAGGAGATCATGGATCGAAGCTACAGTGATTGTGGAAGGAGTAAGTGTGGTGTTAGAGGTGGGTTTCAGGGGTAAGAGGTTGAAGAAGATGATTAGGCTTTCAGGGGTAATATAGTCATTTCACACATAGTTAACTGAGAAATTTAACTGATGTTAGGGCTGGGGGCCAACCGAGTGCATTTTTGACAAGTTTTGGGACCACGCGTGTAATTAGTAAACCACTAGGACCAAGTCTGCAATTTTTAGAAACCACAGGGACCAACCAAGCATTTAACTCACAAAATAAATATGAATAACAAACATAGGGCCCACAATGAAAACAATTCCTCATCTTCTTCATTGTTCATCCGGTGACCTTCCGGCAACCTCCATAATCTCCGGCGAATCATGCCCGATTCAAGCAAAAATGCCACTATTTATTAAGCTGAGAACACCATCGACCATCTCCACACCTTACAAACTCATGGCCTCATTTTTTTTGGCACCGACCCCATGTTTAAACCAACTGTGAATTTGCAAAATGAGATCTCGTCGCAGCGGAAGTCAAGTTGTCGACGACCTGCAAGTTCGTCTAGGATCTGGGTGGTGGCCAATTTTGCCGGCGACCTGCAACTTCATCTTCGTATTCGTTTATGGCCGATTATGAAGCTTCGTTAATGGCCGATTCCGGCGAACTGATCGCAAGGGATGGTTTGGGGCTTGGGTAGGCTGATGAAGATGACTAGGCATACCGTGCTTTTAGGGTTTAGGAACAGGCATGGATGCAGACGTGGACCAAACTCTTGGAATGGTGATGGTGGTTGAAGAGGGTGGTGGTATACGGTTGCAGGTGATGGGTGTTTTGGATTGGAACGAAGAAAAGGTTAGGGTGGGGTGAGCCACAAGGCTTTTTTTTAGTTGTTAAGTAAGTGGGGCCCACTTGATTTTAATTAAAATTTTTATTGTTTTAATTTTTATTTATAATAGTAAGGGTATTTTGGTAATTTTACACATATTTAACTAAATAAATTAACACCCATCCAATATAGGGACTACCCGAGTAACAAGTGAGCAAACCACAGGGATCAAACTGCTATTTTAAAAAGATGGGGACTAAATGTGAAAAAATGGCAAACCACAGGGACCATCCGGGCAATTAACTCGAAGAAAAATTTTGGTCTTTCATATGTTTAACAGGAGGGAATTATTTTGGATGGGTCACTATTTTTTTCTTTTAACCATGTTGTGTCGTGTCGTGTCATCGAATTTTTTTTTACCGGGCAAATTATTGAACTATGAAACTACATTAGCTAATTGATCATGGCCGGCCCTAGGGATGAGCAACGGGTAAGAACCTTTAGGAACCGACCCGGACCTGACCCGTACCCGGAACCATTTATTAAGTATTATGAAAGCCATAACCGAACCGATTAATAATGTAATGGTTCGGGTCCTAGGAGGGTCTCGTGGGTCCTAAACCCATATGGTTTCGCCGGAACCATTTATTTAATTTTGAGCATGCCATATTGTTCTACATAGTTACAAGTCGGATTACTCACCAAAGCCAATTTTTAATGCCCCTTGACTGCAATATGGTTCATAACAACATAGTTGAATTTTTGGTCAACTGGACAAAACGACCATGGTCATTGACAATTGGTTTAGGACCATTACATTACTTATATTTTTTGAAACATTATATGCAATAATAACAGATCGTTGGTTTTAAACATGAACATAAGAAATATGAACTCAAACCAATTTAATGTTAAATAACCATCATTCAAACAATAGCATAAATCAATCCACAAATTAAAAAAAAAAAAACAATTCAAATAGATCAGTTTATCGAATAAAATATTTCTTTGCTATCTCTTCGATCTTCAATATTAATATTCCATGAATCTTCATTCGATGTTCATCTTTTCAATCTTCTCAAATGTATCTAAACTAAACCAACGCTCAAAATATAAAAAATTAAAAAAGAACCATAAAAAATTTGTTTAAGAAAATAATAATGCTTACCTTTTGCAGATGTGAATTACGTAATGGAAGTTGGACGATTTAAATAGACTAGGTTAGGTCGATGGTATTGGAATGGATGTTAGTTAATCTTCTAAATTTTCTTAGAGATATATCATATACTTATTGTTATGGAAGAAATCATAGTTAATATGGAAGAATCGTATTCTATTATCAAAATCCAATACATAAATTAAATAATAGCATTCAAATGATCCAAAATCCAATAAATAAATTAAATAAATAGCATATAATTGATCGTAATATGAAATCCTAGTTGATATGGAAGAATTGTGTTTTAATATGGAAAAAATCCAATACATAAATGACAAATATGATGGTATGAAAATCGGTTCCTTGTGGTTCTTATCCCAAACCCATGGGTCGGAACCGGAACCGACCCAAAACCATTTTGTTGAGTATTATGAAACCCAGAAACTGACCCTTCTAGAGCAAAAGGTTCGGGTCCATTGTGGTTCTGGTTCGGGTTCAAGGTTCCGTGGTTCCAGAACCGTTTTTTGCTCACCCCTAGCCGGCCCTGAGGGTGGGCAGGGAGGACCACCTGCCAGGGCCCGATATTTTGAAGGGCACGTTATTTTAAAAAAAAATCCGATATGTATATGTAAAAAAATAAATTAATAGGGTATACCCATACAAACATCAACATAGGCCCACTTACAAAACTATTTTTATGGTTTAGATTAGTTATTAGACCATTGGCATTAGGTTTAGACCTTTAGTGGGCCAAATACCCAATTTCGTTAAGGCCTAATGACACATTTTTTCAAACTCGAACATGGTACATGAATTCTCAGGGCCGGCCCTGTAATTGATAATGAAGAGGAGGAAAGGAATTAAGTTGGAACTTGTCTACATAAACGAATAGGAGAGAAGAGGTATTATAAATCATCTTTTAGATAACAAGGCTGAAAAGAAATATAAGATTTGCAATATATCCCACATAGGTTAAACCCGCACCTTCTTTGTGTGTGGAGGACCAGGATTTCAGGAGTTTACCAGGGGAATAAAACTGCAGTTGTTAAGGGGCTCAGGGCACCTGCGTGAGACACACCCATCATACTAGTGATGGCGGGATACACCGTCGCAAGCAGGGTGTATCACGTGGTGATGGTGTTGGGAGTGATGTGTATCACGTTGGTGGTGTGTGTTGCGTGTGGCTGTGTGAGTTTGACTTTGATGTTGATAAAGGAATTAGGTTGTTAAGTTTTGTTTAAGTGTGATATTTATTTTGGAATGTGATGAATGTTGCAAATGTGATGGAATGAGATGTCAAATGGTGATTGGGTGTGATAGAATTTTTTAGTGATGTTAGTGATATGCGCCCCTTCCCCCTTAGTCTTTTCACACTAGTTATTTTTTATGGGTGTTAGTGTCAAAATTATCTAAAATGTTGCTCGGGTTTTGGTTCTATAGATGGTATGTAAAAAGAAATTTTGTAGGTGTTGGGTGACACCCTAACCCGAAGGCCGTGACTGCCCTTGTTTCAATAACCATAATCATTAGGGCTAAGTTAGATTGATTCAATTATTTGGGTTGTGTGAACATGTTACAATAAACTTATTTAAATAGAGAACCACATGAGTCATGTCACTAATTAGCTTGTTATTTTTTAACGGCGAATGTTACTCTATTCTTAGAGCCACCCACTTATACATTATACCAAATCAAATCTAATATACTCTTTTCCTAGGACTGAACTGAATGTCTCCACCTAAGAAGCTTACCATTTGGGCTAGTCTCACAATGACATGTCACTAATTAGTTACCTTATGTGATGTCCATTTGTTTTAGGAACAATTTACTAGACATGGAGTCGTTACGCGTTTTCGAAGAAATTCTTTATCCATAATGTATCAATGTGTATGGAGAATGAATTTCCCTTGCCATGTTGTGACTTGTTACTAAACTCCCAGTATGTACAATTGTGTGTTCTAGGTGTGTTAAACTTGTTATATCACCTATGTTATACCATTCGCATTTCATATCGATATACTATACTTACTCAAGTTGTTTATATTGAATTGAATCAATTGTCTTGCGTGTACCATGATAAATTGATAAGTATTATTGTGCACACTATTCAGAGAGGTTTGATATGGATGTGCATATAGCTTACCTCATGTCTTTACACTCTGTTTGTTATGAAGTAATGGAATGGACTAAAGAATGAAATAGACAATGGAATGAAATGTCTTATTAGATTCAATTGTGATGTTTGGTTACCCATATATATGTGAATAAAAAGAATTATTACTTTGTACAATTTTATAGGTAAAAAAAGACGAGTGATGAAATACAGTTAAGAAAAACGTCAAAATAGTTGTCTCAATAACAATAATAATAATAATAATAATATTATTATTATTTTATTATTATTATTGTTGTTGTTGTTGTTGTCGTCTTTCCATTCTTGAAGGAATGAAAAAAAAAATATTATCAAAGAATGAAAATTCTTACATTTAAAAAGAATCACATTCTTATGGAATGATCAATTTCATTACCATATGATAAACAAACATGTTTTTTTAATTCCATTGAAATGATCAATTTCATTCCGCCTTCAATTTCTTCATACCAAACACTACATAGTCTTGATCTAAAAGTTTCAAATGATACAACTTACGACATGATTGAATGAAATTCAAACATAGCAAAATTTAGAGACAAATGTGTAACAATCCTCAAATAACCCGACACCCTCATAATATTTCCGACACCCTAGTATATTTTAAAATGTCCCAGTATGTGAAAAAACCGAGTCCGAAATATAGTATAGCATTAAAAATAAAATAAAAATTTTAATTTTGAGTTGAGGCGGGTCGCGTATACCCACCCCAACACTCACGTGGGCGGTATGTGTAACGCCCCAAAAATCTGAATGTTAATATTTGTCGGGTGTTCCGATATGACACGTCATGAAATAAATAACTAGGCTAATTAACCTAGTTAAGGGTATGGTCAAAAGAATTAAAAGAGGAAGGTAATGTCAGTTATGTTTTAAAGGTAAACCCGAGGGGCTAAAGTGGGAAAGATAAAAGTTAAGTTATTAAATAACTTATCACACACAACACACACACATACGTGTGTGTTCGAGAAGGAGCAGGAGGCTCCCATGGAGCCTCAAACCCTAAATCGCCTTTAAGCTCAAATTGGAAGGCAAGATGAAGCTTAAATCCATAACCGAGTATGGATTAATGATCACCAACACGAGGGGATCATAAGGTATGTCTTAAATCCAAGATTGGTGATTATGGGTGAAGTGGGTTATGTTCTAATCCGTGAATTAATATGAAATTGATGATGTACAAGGGTTAGAATCCTCGTTTAGAACATGGGTTATGTAGGGTTTGCGTTAATTTGATGATTAGAGGTGAAACCCGTTAGTTAGGGTGAAGATGATGACTAGAATCACCTCCCATGTTCGAGTCTTGTTGAAAGATTGATGTATTATGTGGTTATGATGAATACTTGTTAGAAGAATTAGGAGAAATGTGATGATGATATGTTTGATGTTTGTTTGGGAATGATACATGATGATTAGTAGTATGTTTTGATGGGTTATGTATGAGTTTAGAAGATTTGAGCATGAAATAATTGTATGTTATGCTTTAAAAGTAGTACCCGCATCAAGTGTATGATGAAATGTATATAGTGTCATCCGTATAATCGAATATGATGTACGGGTATATGATGATAAGACGATGGTTAAATATGGTATATAGTTGACTTTCAAAAGTCAACTAAGCATAAGAAACATGAAATTGACACGTGGTCGTAAAGGCGGGATTATAGGAATTCGTATGGTACATGTTATGCCAATATGAGTTGTTTGTGATTATATGGTGAAATTACATGAGTTTAAACGGATATGAATATAATCATATGAGTTATGTATGTTAGAAATGGCTAATGAAAGTTAAGGGTGAAACATGTGATTGATATGGTCGTTAACATGAACAATGATGTAAGCTAACGAGAATGCGATGTTGGTGATATGAAAGTATAGGAATCATATCAAGGTGGACTCAAGCGTGAATGGCTAACGGGTCAAGAGAAAACAAGGAAGCGGATAGGAAAGCGGAGGCATAAGGTAAGTGATTTCCGTAATCACTTCTTAGTACCAGTAAGTAATAATGTGTTGTAATGAATTAAACATGATGTTTGAGGTCAAATATGTGTTAAAGTCTTTCGTCGTAAAAGATGGGTTTAAGGTTGACCAAAATGCCCTTGATGGGTATTTTGGGGTAAACGAGCTTAAAAGTAGTTTTGAAGCAAGTTATTCGGTTAGTGTAATGTTTTGGACAAGTATGTAAGTGGGGATTACGGTTTGGTTAGTCATAGACCAAATTAATGTGTGAATACCCTTAACGGGTCGAAATGAGCCTATGAATGATAATGTGATAAAAGGATGCAAGACATCCAAGAGTTTAGTAACTTTTGATAGATGTCATTGATATCATTATGATTATAAGAGGTTATGGTAAAACGAACAAGTTACGTTGATGAATGCATGAACGGGTCAAGGTTGGGAAAAGGGGTAATAAGCCGAAGAGATAAAAGTCTGAAATTTTGTTAATCCGGATGTCGGATTTTAACTCCAAAAGATGGAGAATTAAATTACGGACGCGTAGGAAAAAGAATCGGGTAAAACGGACCAATAACGAAGAAGTTATGACCGTTTCCGTGAAACGCGGACGTGCTGAAATCTGCAGCACAGCAGCAACAAACATTCTGTTTGTTTGATGGCGTCGCGCTACGCGACGGCCCGTCGCGCTACGCGACGGGGTGGCTGTTTGTCGAAAGTTGTTTGTTAGCTCCGTTTTGTATTGGGAACTCGTTTAAACGCGTTTTAAGTCGCGTATAACTAGTTTAACTCATGTTTTATGACCATTAGGGTAAGCGTATGTGTGGATAGGTATGTATGGATGTTGTATATCTTTATACACGTATGTAGAAATGTATGTGAACGTGTATGCGTGAATGTATGTAAGATTATAGTGTGTAAGCAAGTACATAAGGATATATGAAGTGGTATATGAATAGGTAAGTATGAGTTGGGTATGTTAAAGCAGGTGGTTATAAATATATATGTAAGTAAGTATGTAGGCATGTACGTATGTATGATTTATAAACCTAAGTGTATGAATGCATGGGTGTATGTAGGAAGTATGTATATGTACGAAAGTGAGTATGTACGAATGTATGCACATATGTAGGTTTGTGTGAAGGCATGTATAAGGTGTATGTATGTATGTATGTGTGAATGTATAAAGGTGGGATAACATGATCGGGCGTGACGATGTAGGTATGTATATATGTAGATACATATAGAATGATTGATATGTAATTGTATGTAAGTTTGTATGTAGGTTGACATGTATGTGTGTACGTAAATATGTATGGAGATAGCGTGTATGAAGCTTAGGTATGTATGTAAGTATTTTGGTGCGATCAAGTGTTTACGTTGTCTATTCGTGTACATGGAGTTATAAGTGAAATGCAGGAATGGCAAAGAAGTCTCATCACGGATGGTATGACAGGATGCAAAAGCTGGAATGTAAAGAGTAAATGAACGAGAAGTAAACGTGAACAAACCTTGTATGTTGTAATGCGTACTAATGTATGAATTTTATGTGGTGAGCGCAGGTAGTACCAGTCATGAGGATATCCAAGGATTGGAGATCGAGGATCGAGTCACAAGACGGATTGTACGGGAATGTTTAAATATGTAATTTAGTGTCGATAAGTTATGTTCTTATATTATAAAATGAATTTTTAGAATGTCAAGATGTATGTCATGAAAGAAATTTTCAGACTCCAAATTCCGCTGCGTTGTTTTAAGGTTAAACGTGTTAGGGTCTTACAAGTTGGTATCAGAGCCCTGGTTTGAGGGAATCAAGTACGAGAAGGTAAGTACTTGAACTCAAACTTGTGTGCTCTTGAGGTAAGAAACCCGTACAATCTAAGACTCGATCAAGATCCAAAGGTAAAGGCTAATGTAAGTATGTACTGTTGTATACGCATAAAGAAACTGACGGTTTTGTATGTGCAAGGTGAGCATAAGTGTTGGAAGAGGATGATCCGTGAATGAAGTCTAGGATGAATACTAAGGCAGGCAAAGAGGTAATTAGATAAATAGGCAAATGAGCCCAGGTACGTAAATGTAATATGTGGGTGTAAGAAATGGTAAAATTAATTAAGGGAAGGAAAATTTTAAGATGAAAGACAATGATAGTATAGTAATGAAGTATTGGAAGGGATACACGCGCCGAAACCTAAGTCTACGGACATAAGGTGACAATTACACGAAGGCACGAAACTACTATGTGGATTGTGTACCTGGCCAGTACACGAGAAACGTATGACGTTCATGAGATCATGATAATTGTTACAGGTATGTCCGGTAGAGTTGGGTAGCAGGCGGGCGTGTGGGTGAAATGGGAAGTAAGACTCTCGGGAAATTGAGAGTACTATGTAAGAATGAAAAACATGCCTGAAAAGAATGAAGAATGTTGAATCCGTGATTGAGTGCGGATCAACGAGATATGAATAATATGTTTGAATCCGTAAGACAGATTTAGGGAATGAAAGGTATGAATGCAATGTTTGAATCCGTGAAACGGATTCAAGGATGAAAGGCATGAATGATATGTTTGAATCCGTAATATGGATTCAAGGATGAAAGGCATGAATGATATGTTTGAATCCGCGATATGGATTCAAGGATGAAAGGAATGAACGATATGTTTGAATCCGCGGGACGGATTCAAGGATGAAAGGTAAGAATGAATGTTTGAATCCGCGAGACGGATTCAAGAAGGAAAGGTATGAGTGTAATGTTTGAATCCGCGAGGCGGATTCAAGGATAAAAGGCATGGATGTAATGTTTGAATCCGTAAGGCGGATTCAATGAATGAAAAAGCATGAATGATGCGTCTGAATCCGTGAGATGGATTCAAAAATATAAAAAGATGAAATTAACCCGCCTAAGAAGATGTCGACAGTTTGACCATGATTGAGTCGAACGGGTCGTAGGAGTAAGTATAAAGTAAAAAGTAATAGTATAATAGACGAAGTTTTGTATAAGTTACGTATAAGATATGTGAGTAATTGACTCTTAGAAGTCGGAATGATGACGGGCTGTGACCTGAACAATAATTTAAGTAGGGGCGGGAATGGTAAGTTTGGTAAGAAATATTGAGACGATGTAATAAGGTTTTCGCAAGTAAGCATGAATGGAAGGAAGTACGAGCGTGTACTTCAGTCGGCGAAATGATGAATGGAAGGATTGTATGTAAGAAATAGAATGTGTGGCACGTTATAGCAGGCACGTAGGAAATTGTAGAAGAGTTATAGGTGGGTAATCACCTAGTGTAATGAATGTTTGAATGACATAGGCTAACCGCTGATGTTGTTGATGATAATGTTAGAACTATTGATGTAATGAAACCAATCGTATTGGTGAAAGGACGTGCACGAGCGGAAGCTCGTTATGTGAATGAATGAAACCTGGCCTGTACGGCTAGTACGCGAGGAGAAGATGAATCGATCTGGGTTGCAGATCGTGGTTTGGGAAATGAAAAAGAGGTTAGTAAGAATATTTAACTCATGATTGGATAGATATGAAATAGTATGACACCTGTATATGTGTAAATTAAGTAATGCATGAAGTGAAAGCAATAGTAATGTGAAATGAACGAAATGATTTAAAGATAAAATAAAGGTATGCAAGGTATACGTAGCTGTAAAAAAATGTAGAATGAGGTTAACGTTAGAATTAAGCACGTAGGCGTGATTATGTAATAATAGTTTTGTTGTGATAACAAAACAAAAGTTAAATGTTATACAGAGTATGTAGAGAATGTAAATTTTAAAGGTGAGATGGAGATGTTAGATCCATTAGGAAAGGATCATATTAAAGGACGGAAGAGTATGTGTATTGACCAGTTATTGCCAGGTCAAGTAAATGAAAATGAAAATGATATAAGAAAGAATGATCAGGAAAGTATGGGCTAGTAGTCGTATGGATAGACTAGGAGAAAAGATGATGTGTGTTCGATGAAAGTGAGAAAGGTTTCGGGGACGAAACCTTGTTTAAGGGTGGTAGACTTGTAACGCCCCAAAAATCTGAATGTTAATATTTGTCGGGTGTTCCGATATGACACGTCATGAAATAAATAACTAGGCTAATTAACCTAGTTAAGGGTATGGTCAAAAGAATTAAAAGAGGAAGGTAATGTCAGTTATGTTTTAAAGGTAAACCCGAGGGGCTAAAGTGGGAAAGATAAAAGTTAAGTTATTAAATAACTTATCACACACAACACACACACATACGTGTGTGTTCGAGAAGGAGCAGGAGGCTCCCATGGAGCCTCAAACCCTAAATCGCCTTTAAGCTCAAATTGGAAGGCAAGATGAAGCTTAAATCCATAACCGAGCATGGATTAATGATCACCAACACGAGGGGATCATAAGGTATGTCTTAAATCCAAGATTGGTGATTATGGGTGAAGTGGGTTATGTTCTAATCCGTGAATTAATATGAAATTGATGATGTACAAGGGTTAGAATCCTCGTTTAGAACATGGGTTATGTAGGGTTTGCGTTAATTTGATGATTAGAGGTGAAACCCGTTAGTTAGGGTGAAGATGATGACTAGAATCACCTCCCATGTTCGAGTCTTGTTGAAAGATTGATGTATTATGTGGTTATGATGAATACTTGTTAGAAGAATTAGGAGAAATGTGATGATGATATGTTTGATGTTTGTTTGGGAATGATACATGATGATTAGTAGTATGTTTTGATGGGTTATGTATGAGTTTAGAAGATTTGAGCATGAAATAATTGTATGTTATGCTTTAAAAGTAGTACCCGCATCAAGTGTATGATGAAATGTATATAGTGTCATCCGTATAATCGAATATGATGTACGGGTATATGATGATAAGACGATGGTTAAATATGGTATATAGTTGACTTTCAAAAGTCAACTAAGCATAAGAAACATGAAATTGACACGTGGTCGTAAAGGCAGGATTATAGGAATTCGTATGGTACATGTTATGCCAATATGAGTTGTTTGTGATTATATGATGAAATTACATGAGTTTAAACGGATATGAATATAATCATATGAGTTATGTATGTTAGAAATGGCTAATGAAAGTTAAGGGTGAAACATGTGATTGATATGGTCGTTAACATGAACAATGATGTAAGCTAACGAGAATGCGATGTTGGTGATATGAAAGTATAGGAATCATATCAAGGTGGACTCAAGCGTGAATGGCTAACGGGTCAAGAGAAAACAAGGAAGCGGATAGGAAAGCGGAGGCATAAGGTAAGTGATTTCCGTAATCACTTCTTAGTACCAGTAAGTAATAATGTGTTGTAATGAATTAAACATGATGTTTGAGGTCAAATATGTGTTAAAGTCTTTCGTCGTAAAAGATGGGTTTAAGGTTGACCAAAATGCCCTTGATGGGTATTTTGGGGTAAACGAGCTTAAAATTAGTTTTGAAGCAAGTTATTCGGTTAGTGTAATGTTTTGGACAAGTATGGAAGTGGGGATTACGGTTTGGTTAGTCATAGACCAAATTAATGTGTGAATACCCTTAACGGGTCGAAATGAGCCTATGAATGATAATGTGATAAAAGGATGCAAGACATCCAAGAGTTTAGTAACTTTTGATAGATGTCATTGATATCATTATGATTATAAGAGGTTATGGTAAAACGAACAAGTTACGTTGATGAATGCATGAACGGGTCAAGGTTGGGAAAAGGGGTAATAAGCCGAAGAGATAAAAGTCTGAAATTTTGTTAATCCGGATGTCGGATTTTAACTCCAAAAGATGGAGAATTAAATTACGGACGCGTAGGAAAAAGAATCGGGTAAAACGGACCAATAACGAAGAAGTTATGACCGTTTCCGTGAAACGCGGACGTGCTGAAATCTGCAGCACAGCAGCAACAAACATTCTGTTTGTTTGATGGCGTCGCGCTACGCGACGGCCCGTCTCGCTACGCGACGGGGTGGCTGTTTGTCGAAAGTTGTTTGTTAGCTCCGTTTTGTATTGGGAACTCGTTTAAACGCGTTTTAAGTCGCGTATAACTAGTTTAACTCATGTTTTATGACCATTAGGGTAAGCGTATGTGTGGATAGGTATGTATGGATGTTGTATATCTTTATACACGTATGTAGAAATGTATGTGAACGTGTATGCGTGAATGTATGTAAGATTATAGTGTGTAAGCAAGTACATAAGGATATATGAAGTGGTATATGAATAGGTAAGTATGAGTTGGGTATGTTAAAGCAGGTGGTTATAAATATATATGTAAGTAAGTATGTAGGCATGTACGTATGTATGATTTATAAACCTAAGTGTATGAATGCATGGGTGTATGTAGGAAGTATGTATATGTACGAAAGTGAGTATGTACGAATGTATGCACATATGTAGGTTTGTGTGAAGGCATGTATAAGGTGTATGTATGTATGTATGTGTGAATGTATAAAGGTGGGATAACATGATCGGGCGTGACGATGTAGGTATGTATATATGTAGATACATATAGAATGATTGATATGTAATTGTATGTAAGTTTGTATGTAGGTTGACATGTATGTGTGTACGTAAATATGTATGGAGATAGCGTGTATGAAGCTTAGGTATGTATGTAAGTATTTTGGTGCGATCAAGTGTTTACGTTGTCTATTCGTGTACATGGAGTTATAAGTGAAATGCAGGAATGGCAAAGAAGTCTCATCACGGATGGTATGACAGGATGCAAAAGCTGGAATGTAAAGAGTAAATGAACGAGAAGTAAACGTGAACAAACCTTGTATGTTGTAATGCGTACTAATGTATGAATTTTATGTGGTGAGCGCAGGTAGTACCAGTCATGAGGATATCCAAGGATTGGAGATCGAGGATCGAGTCACAAGACGGATTGTACGGGAATGTTTAAATATGTAATTTAGTGTCGATAAGTTATGTTCTTATATTATAAAATGAATTTTTAGAATGTCAAGATGTATGTCATGAAAGAAATTTTCAGACTCCAAATTCCGCTGCGTTGTTTTAAGGTTAAACGTGTTAGGGTCTTACAGTATGAAGGTTAGAACCTGATTCCGTCTGATTTCTTAAGTTCAAGCGGGCCGCGTGAACCCCATCTCAATCTTACGTGGGCCGCGTGAGATCAAAAAGGTGGCGCAGCCCGGTGATGACACGTGTCATCATCGTGGCGAGTCTAGGCGATGACCCGGATCACCTAAACCCTACCCGGGCTACTACGCGGGCCGCGTAAGCCCTGTCTTTGTTTTACGCGGGCCGCGAGAAACACAGAAATCAGCACTATAAGTAGCAACCATCGGATTTCATTTCAACTCGTTCACTTTCTTTTCTCAATCTCGAAATCTCTGATATTAGGCATAATTTTCAAGTATAATACCCCCTAATTAGCGAGGTTCTTGTCACGACCCCCGACCCCACCCTGGACGGAATCGGGAGCCGCGAGCAGTTCAGTGGTACCGGTGGTTATTTTGAAAAGTAGTGCAGCGGAAATTTCATCAGGACCGTGAGTTAGGAAAAATATCAGAGTTTAGAAAACACCGGATTTTATTTATTAAATAGATGGGATAAAACCATGTTTTGAAAGGTAGCTTTAATATGGGATAAACCCGAATACATAAAACAACTTTTCTTAATTTAATTTAATTGATAAATTAAGCCACTTCTGTAAGCCTTTTTGGTGTCGTATCATCATTCTTATTCCAATCTACTGTAATTACCTGAAACGCGTTTTAAAAAGATTTGGTCAGCAGGAAATACTGGTGAGTTCATTCAGGTTTTATAAAATGACAGCTTAGTTATGAATTACAGCATAAGAGCGATTACACTGGCTTCTATCTTATTTTTATCTGGCGCCGTGTCACCTCCTGGTGACGATGGTCATACCACTATTGGGTCTTTCCCCAAGTAGTGATGATTATCACTGTTAGGATTTATTAGCCTAAGTGTGAGAAATTAGTAATGTGCACAATACCCCACTTGCCAGTGATTGAAGATAACCACGACTTAATCCCTGTAATTATAACTTTTGAAAATAAATGGAGTATTGTAAAATACTTTTGATAAAAAGAGAATGACTCACTTTATAAGCATGCAGTATTGATTTAACAAGCTTCTTGATTCTACTCCTTCTGATAATTAAGCATGTACTTTATTGTTTTGAACCTTCTGATGATTAAGCATCCATTTTGATTGTAAGAGCATGGTGTAGAGTTCCGAATAGTTAAACATTTAGTTTAACAGAATGGAATACGTATTAGTGTTAAACCAAATCAAACCTAACGATCGTCACGAGATTCGAACCTTAACGAAATTCACAAAGTATAGTCTTATTCAGACAGTACTTTGGCATCCGTTTAACGAACTCACAAAGTATAGCACTTTGGCATCCGTTTAACGAACTCGCAAAGTATAGCACTTTGGCATCCACTAGTTGGTTCCTGAATCGATCGGACAGAATATCGCATCGGTGATTATTGGTTAGAACACCAACGTATAGAGAGAAGAATAGAAGAAATGAGCAAAGGAAAATGAATCCTAAGCTTCCTATTTATAGCTAAGGGATAAGTCTTACCCCTATGGGTATGTTTGGCAAAAGTAGCTGGTGGCTGGAAGCTGGTAGCTGTAGCTGGTAGTTAGTAGCTGTAGCTTTTTAGATATATTTGGTGTTTGGTAGAGTAGCTGGAGCTTTTAATAAAATGTATAAAATGACCAAAATGGACATAACTAAAAATTTAGAAAGTTGATGCATTAAAAAGTTTCCTATTTTTAGAGGTTAAAATAGTCATTTTTTTCCCTAAAAGCTTGTAGCTCCTTCTAAACGCTACTAGTAGTAGCGTTCAACCAAAAGCTTCAAACTCCTAACCTAAAAGCTTAAAGCTCCTTCAACCAAACAAGACTTTTTAATGAGTAGGAGCTTTTTCTTAAAAGCTTAAAGCTAGAAGCTGCTAAAAGCTCCTAAAAGCTCCATGCCAAACATACCCTATATAGAATTTCCCTAGGTGTTATCTTCCTTAGTTGAATCTTCCCTAGATAAAACCTTCCCTACTTATGTGTTTAATAAATCTTACTTAGCTTAATTAATCTTGCTTAGCTTTAATTAATCTTGCTTAGCTTAATTAATCTTGCTTAACTGATTAATTCATCATACTTAACTTAAATAAATCTTACTTAACTGGTTAATTAATCTTACTTAATTAATTAATTTTCCTTAACGGTTTAATTAAGTAAATTTACTTAGCCGATTAATTAAATAACGTAATTAGATTAATTAACTTACTTAGCTTGCTTAACTGCTAAGTTTCCTTTCCTGTTAAGTTGCCGTAGCTATTAAGTTTTCTAAATCGCTAAATTATCTTAATAGCTAAGTTTGATATACTAATTTAACAGCTTCCTGATTATGAGTTCTAATTTCTAGACACAAGAACTCGTATTAGTGTATTAACTCAATTCAACTTTAACGATAATCACGAGATCGAAACCCTCACAACGAATGACAAAGTGCGACACTTAAACATCCATCGAATTCACGACGAATGACAAAGTACAGGCCTAATGTGGGTAGCACTTAAACATCCATCGAATAGTTTCAATCGATCGGATAAAGTATCGTACCAGTGATTAAAGTTATTACCCTAATAACGGGCAGAGTTTCGGGATTTAGAAGGTATAATCCCGAGCTAATATTTTCTATAATAAAAGCTGAAGGAAAGAAAAGAATTGAACAGTTTGAAACGTAGCAGTGATCGAGCTAATACCCTGGATTTGTAGCAGCGTCTTGACACATGTAAATTTCGTTTTCTGCAGAATAGAGGCGATTTGAGAATGAGATTTTGACACAGATGAACAGTGTGACAACCCTTAAAATTACATGTATCCATACGATTGATTAATGTTAATTAAAGTGCTTGATGACTGTTCTGAATTACTTAACTGCTTCTGATTACTGTGTCATACTTACATGTGCTTATTAACATACTAGTAGTGTGCAGAAAAGTTACTAAATAGTCCGGTATGCTTTCCTGAGTGTTGAGAATTAAAAATGTTACATATATATATATATAGGACACTTTACGGATTAATTAAGCACTTTAACGGAATAGTATCGAACCGAACAACCGGACACTACCCGAAACAAAAAAAAAATATTGTTAAACACATTGTTTTTATTTTTCTAAGCTAGTTAGGGTCCCCGAACACCCTAACACACTATATATTTCATAACACACCATAAGACACTAACTAAACACTTGATTTCCAACTAAATCACTAACTAATAGTTGAAACCCAACCAAGCACCCCCCCTGGGGACGGTTACATGGGGACTCACCACACATGATTTTCTTGATTTAAATAATGGATATGCCATGTAATTTAGGGGACATTTAGCCTAATGGATATTAGATGATAGAGGATTATATAGTTAACGGATTATATAGTTAACCACAAGACCATCACCATCTTATCATCACACTTCAAACAACACACCAAAACTCTCCCTCTTTTCCCTTGGTTCGGCCGAGAACCACCACCACCATCATCACCATCTCTTGATCACTTTCAACCATTCTAAGAGTATCCAAGGGTGTTAGAGATCATACAACAAGGCTCGGTGTGTTCGGAAGTTGAAGGACCTCTCCCATATTCTTTTATCCACCACATTTCATCACTTGAACTCCCCTAGCCTTGAGCTAGTGGTAAGAACTTAGATCTTTGCATTTTTCATCTTGTTTAGGTGGTTAATGATGTATCTTGATCAAAATGTTAAGAACCCTAATGAATCTTATGAAGAAGACATAAACATAAACTTGTTAGATGAAGAAATCATGATAAATACAAGTTGTTATGCATGTTGATCATTGTTTGCTAGTAGAAGTGATATGGATCATCATATGGTCTTGCTAGATCATGATTAAAAACATGATCTAGCAAGATGAGAAAGTTAGAATGTTGTAGGATGATGGAATCATCCACACATAAACTATGAACTTGAATGAATGAATGTTTTCTTGAAAAATAAAGATCAAAATAGGATATAATCATGTAGATCTAAAGATCCATGAGTGGTTTTTTCAAAAGAACCAAGTGAAAAATATGAGTTTCATTAAAACTTGGATCTTACATAAACTAATCACATTTTTGGTGGATAAACAAGTGAAGAAACACTTGTGTAATAAGAAAAGTTCACAAAGAAATATTTTTAGAAAATACGGTTGGAAGTTGTAAACACCTAAACTCTTTAAAAATAAAGTTTTTAAAGAACTAATCACATTTCAAAAGGTAACAAGACTTACTAAGTATGCTAGTAAGTTACTACATACTTTTATAAATTTTCAAGTTCATGAGTTTATAGTTTATGCTTGTTTCTGGGCAAGTTCGGTAAGTAGAGATTGTATATTGTTGAATGATGTTTACAAAAGAAAAATGATATGCTTATAAGCATGGACACCTCCATTTACAAAGGAAACTCTGGCGAAATTTTCTAAAAATCCGACACTTAGAAAATATTCTTCTAACAAGTGTTTACGAATATATTCTTAACTTTGTTTTCAAAATAAACTTCGCCAAAGGTTTTGTTACAAAATACAAAGTATCGGAGGTTGACTTTTACAAGCAAAATGGATAAATATATATTTTGAATATATATTTTATATTAAGACACTTGTGTGGATGCTTGTTTATTTTATAAGATAGTTATATTATTTTAGGGAAAAATAATGTAACTTAGCAATGCAACTTGACATTCGAATTGTGTGGTATGTGATAGAAGTAACGAGTAGATAAACCATACGTAGGATACGTGTTATGCATGAGAAACTGACTGTTATCTGTACCTCATTAGGACGTGCTTGATTTCCTGATTATTTGAGTAATTAATCTAACCGAGCAAACCAAGGTGAGTTCACACACTTTCTAAGGCATGGGATTCCCGGTGGTTTGGGAATGGGTTAAAGAATTAAAACGGAACCTACATATCCTCCTTGGGTAGGATATGTACCGCCATCCTCCATAGGTAGGATGCCAATATTAATCCTGCGTATTCTCCATGGGTAGAATATGTACGTTCGTCCTCCTTGGGTAGGACAACAACCTTAAAACTTACTAGACAAAACTCTATCATTAAGTCCCTCATTTTATATCGACTTAATCGCCGAGGCCAATAGCGAGCGGGTCATTAGTTAATAGCGCTATTAGGTTTAACAAACCTCACACCGTGCCGTTCGGACGGGCGTGTACTAATGGACTATGGCAAACTGTCAGTGATGATAGACACTGATGTAGGGCACAACTATTGTTCGTTAGTTGTCGATATGGTACGGTCTAGTGGTTCACATGGGGAAGCCCCCACTGATTATGGATATGGTTTGGGTAATAAAAGGAACTGGTTAAACATACTTTCAACTATGGGGTAACCCCCACGGCAAATAAGCCAACGAAAGACAAACCATGTTTTCGGAAACAACTTAAAACTAAACAACCAACTGTGAACTCACTCAACTTTGTTGTTGACTCGTTGTTACATGCCTTACAGGTCGCTAGATGCTTATGGAGCTTGCACGAGGAGGAGGTCGTTGTGGGATGTGGATGTTATGTCCCATGCTAAACATTTAATCCTTATGAAATTATTAAACCTACGTTTTGGACTTTAAACTTATGAACTATGGAACTTATGATTTGGACTTACGTTTTATGCTTCCGCTGTTAACTTAAATTTGGTTACTGTCTTATGGTCACCAATTGTATTGTGGTTGGTTTTACTTACTTAATTATGTTGTTCAATATGATTGGTGGCTTGATCCTGGTCATGTCACGCCTCCAAGCGGTGATACTCCGCATGGTGGATTTTGGGGGTGTGACAAAAAGGCCCTGATCCAAGCAATTTATAGCTGAAAATTGCGGTTTACGCGGCCCGCGTAAACCCTTTGATGTATCTTACGCGGCCCGCGAGGGCTATAAAGGTGGCGGTAAGGGTTGCTGAGTCATCGGTGGTTGTGACACGTGGACAACACGTGTCCCTTAAGCTTATCCGGAGATCTGCCTTGCTGTCGCGGCCCGCGTAGACTACCCTTATGTCTTACGCGGCCCGCGTGAAAGCCAAATTTCTTGATTTCTTGGTTTTTTACAAGGATTAGGGTTTTAGGGGTCCGGGTTTCCACTTGCGGAGCGTTTTAGGACATTTTCGTGTGAGTCGTTACATCCTCCCCACCTTGTTTTAAATCTCGTCCTCGAGTTTTGGACTACGATATCTCTTTCAGAGTTATGTCACGTCTTAGTCAATAAAACAATATTAAGGTAAATGATACAGAATCAAAACATCAAATTTTGTGAATATGAGTTGTACAATAAATAGGACTCAATGGTTCAACTGAATTATTTTAAAAAAAATCAACGTTAAATGAACGAGATGAAATGATATATTTTCCAAGGTGATTAGGTCTAAGTAAAAAAAAATATATGATCAATAGATGTGAATGTTTACGAGTTGTGAATGATTTTTAGAAACAATAGAATTCACTGTCAACAGAAAACTTACTTTGATTGTCAACTGAGGAAGTCTCAGAATCAACAAGCTCGAATGAAAATAGAAGTACGAAAATGATTTGTCAATTATTGAATTATAACCAAAAGAAAAACCAGTGTGTTGACATTTATTGAATTGCATGGATACACCGAATTACAATAAGGTTTAGTGTATCATTGTCTTAATACATAATTGTATCAAGACCACTTTCAAGGATGAGTCAAGCAAAAAGTATATATAGATTAGCTCAAGCTACAAGTTTATATTGACGCCACATGGTGTCGTAGTGATCGAATGTTTGAAATCAAATGAAAGTTCAACGAAGTAAGTTCGAATGTTTGTTTCAAACAAATCTAGTAGGATTTTTGATTGAAATTGAAACAATTGAATAATGTTTTTCGATTAAAGATGATAAAGCAATAAATATTACGAAATGCTCGATTGATGCTGTAAGAACCATTTAGGAGATACACTGAAATATGACATGAATTTGTGTATCATTATCTTAACACACGATTGTGTTAAGATTGCTTTTATAGGATAAACCAACAAAGCGGGTTCAAGATAAATAAATAAATAATTAAATCCGTATATGATGTGTGCAAACGAGATTAGCGCATGCTTCAAATTTGGGAAACGTCATCACAAGGTGATCGTGATCAAAGAAACGATTTAATGAAGTCGAAGACCAAACAAGCCTGTTATGGTTCAAAGAAATTGAAGGGCTTGTTGGGATTAATTCGAATATGATGGCCTTAATCATACGGGACCTTGAATTGAATACGTATTGCGAGCAAGTTCAAACAATGGAACTTAGTTTAAACACAACGAGTTCATGTATCAATAAGAAAGTTCTGACATGGTCACAACAAAAACCATGTATACCATTCAAAAGAAAATCGAGTTTTTCAAGAAATTCATTGACTCGATATCAAAGAGTCATCGTTTTGCAATAATGCGGTTCACAGTGCAAAAATCAAGTATAGCGAAATGATATTTGAGTTTGGATAAAACAACAAATTGGAATGAAGCCCTCCAGTGGTCTTCATAAATTAAACGAACCACATGCGCAACAAACAGTGCATGTGTAACGTATGGATTTACCAAGAAATGAAATAGATCAATATTTGTTACTATGAAAGAAATCCTCATGGTATTAGGAGGAGTAGCAATGCAAAATTCTATTCATAGATATCAGAATTTTAACAAAAGAAATTTAAGAATTTTATCTGGAAATTTTGGGTGATAACCGTTGTTAAGTGGCATTACCAGGGAATGTCGAATAAAATGAAATAGGGGCATTGCAAAGGTATGTTACTCCTTTTGCAGCGTCAAGAATTGGATTAGACTATGAACCGATTGTTGTGAAATCTTGTTCTATCGCACCTCAGCAAGATTCATGTTGTTTGTAGGATCACGTGGCCAAGTGCTGCTTTTTGATTAGTAATTCTTCCACTGACGGGATTTGCATTGGTGTCGTCATGCCCAATTATATTTTCCAAAGGTCTTGCCTTGAAAGTCGTGTGTGATATACTTCGACGTCTGTGGTTGTACAATTTAAGTTTTATGTGTTTTCTTGTGCATTAGCACAACTTTACATGCTTCTTACTTGCGTTAATAGTCTATGGTAACGCATTGGAAATTCTTTATACTTTTGATGGCGTCCCAACTTAAAGGGTTTCCATTGTTTATATTGTCGCACGAGTTACGAGGCAGATGATCAAACGAAATAATGTTTGATATCGGAATTATAGATATATGCAAGAGATTCCTGATAAAGAAATCTAGATTTATTATTGACACATATGCTTGTGCTTTATTCTTAATTGACTTTTGGAATTCCTTATAGATATACATATCTATATAATCATATATTTCACATGTTGTAATATACATACCCTTCATAAGGTTAATGTATTTAGCAGATTCTTATTTCCAAAAACAAGTCAGATATTAGGTCATGATACTATTTAGGGAAATCTTGTCACTTGTTTGACATATTATATACCTCGTCTTATCCAGTTCTCGCCGGAGAGGTAACCCCATTATATCCGGACAAGCTGGAGAGTCTGCTACACCATACCCAGTCTTGCCGGAGAAGAAATTTATATTTCCCATAAATAGTATTTTTCTTAAATCATGATTTGGAAAGTGCATTATGACTTTCAACAAGGAAGCAGGAAATTAGTATTTATCTGACGGATCATATTCTAGAACAAAGTGGTACCAATAAATAAGAAATAACAGTGGTCAAGTGTTATTGCTTATTTATTATACTTGCAACGTTCTAGTTATCATCCTCACGGCATACCAAAACCCATCACACTTTATTTACACAAGTATTTAGCTTATTTCGAAGCTTATACTAAGCCATCTTTTATTAAGTTCAAGTCTAAATACTATCATATGTGCTACCAGTTAATAGTAATTTCCTAACTCTTTTATTTAAGCTTAGGTATTATTATCACAACACCTATTGGCTTAAATCAGTGGCTCTGATACCACCTTCTGTCAGGACCCCCGACCCCACCCTGGACGGAATCGGGAGCCGCGAGCAGTTCAGTGGTACCGGTGGTTATTTTGAAAAGTAGTGCAGCGGAAATTTCATCAGGACCGTGAGTTAGGAAAAATATCAGAGTTTAGAAAACACCGGATTTTATTTATTAAATAGATGGGATAAAACCATGTTTTGAAATGTAGCTTTAATATGGGATAAACCCGAATACATAAAACAACTTTTCTTAATTTAATTTAATTGATAAATTAAGCCACTTCTGTAAGCCTTTTTGGTGCCGTATCATCATTCTTATTCCAATCTACTGTAATTACCTGAAACGCGTTTTAAAAAGATTTGGTCAGCAGGAAATACTGGTGAGTTCATTCAGGTTTTATAAAATGACAGCTTAGTTATGAATTACAGCATAAGAGCGATTACAATGGCTTCTATCTTATTTTTATCTGGCGCCGTGTCACCTCCTGGTGACGATGGTCATACCACTATTGGGTCTTTCCCCAAGTAGTGATGATTATCACTGTTAGGATTTATTAGCCTAACTGTGAGAAATTAGTAATGTGCACAATACCCCACTTGCCAGTGATTGAAGATAACCACGACTTAATCCCTGTAATTATAACTTTTGAAAATAAATGGAGTATTGTAAAATACTTTTGATAAAAAGAGAATGACTCACTTTATAAGCATGCAGTATTGATTTAACAAGCTTCTTGATTCTACTCCTTCTGATAATTAAGCATGTACTTTATTGTTTTGAACCTTCTGATGATTAAGCATCCATTTTGATTGTAAGAGAATGGTGTAGAGTTTCGAATAGTTAAACATTTAGTTTAACAGAATGGAATACGTATTAGTGTTAAACCAAATCAAACCTAACGACGGTCACGAGATTCGAACCTTAACGAAATTCACAAAGTATAGTCTTATTCAGACAGTACTTTGGCATCCGTTTAACGAACTCACAAAGTATAGCACTTTGGCATCCGTTTAACGAACTCACAAAGTATAGCACTTTGGCATCCGTTTAACGAACTCACAAAGTATAGCACTTTGGCATCCACTAGTTGGTTCCTGAATCGATCGGACAGAATATCGCATCGATGATTATTGGTTAGAACACCAACGTATAGAGAGAAGAATAGAAGAAATGAGCAAAGGAAAATGAATCCTAAGCTTCCTATTTATAGCTAAGGGATAAGTCTTACCCCTATATAGAATTTCCCTAGGTGTTATCTTCCTTAGTTGAATCTTCCCTAGATAAAACCTTCCCTAGATAACACTTTCCTTAGGTAAAATCTTCCTTAGATAATTTCTACCCCATATATATCTATTTTTCATGTATATCTACTTAGGTGTTTAATAAATCTTACTTAGCTTAATTAATCTTGCTTAGCTTTAATTAAGCTTGCTTAGCTTAATTAATCTTGCTTCACTGATTAATTAATCATACTTAACTTAAATAAATCTTACTTAACTGGTTAATTAATCTTACTTAATTAATTAATTTTCCTTAACGGTTTAATTAAGTAAATTTATTTAGCCGATTAATTAAATAACGTAATTAGATTAATTAACTTACTTAGCTTTCTTAACTGCTAAGTTTCCTTTCCTGTTAAGTTGCCGTAGCTATTAAGTTTTCTAAATCGCTAAATTATCTTAATAGCTAAGTTTGATATACTAATTTAACAGCTTCCTGATTATGAGTTCTAATTTCTAGACACAAGAACTCGTATTAGTGTATTAACTCAATTCAACTTTAACGATAATCACGACATCGAAACCCTCACAACGAATGACAAAGTGCGACACTTAAACATCCATCGAATTCACGACGAATGAGAAAGTATAGCCCTAATGTGGGTAGCACTTAAACATCCATCGGATAGTTTCAATCGATCGGATAAAGTATCGTACCAGTGATTAAAATTATTACCCTAATAACGGGCAGAGTTTCGGGATTTAGAAGGTATAATCCCGAGCTACTATTTTCTATAATAAAAGCTGAAGTGAAGAAAAGAATTGAACAGTTTGAAACGTAGCAGTGATCGAGCTAATACCCTGGATTTGTAGCAGCGTCTTGACACCTGTAAATTTCGTTTTCTGCAGAATAGAGGCGATTTGAGAATGAGATTTCGACACAGATGAACATGCCCTGATCCAAGCAATTTATAGCTGAAAATTGGGGTTTACGCGGCCCGCGTAAACCCTTTGATGTATCTTACGCCGCCCGCGAGGGCCATAAAGGTGGCGGTAAGGGTTGCTGAGTCATCGGTGGTTGTGACACGTGGACAACACGTGTCCCTTAAGCTTATCCGGAGATCTGCCTTGCTGTCGCGGCCCGCGTAGACTACCCTTATGTCTTACGCGGCCCGCGTGAAAGCCAAATTTCTTGATTTCTTGGTTTTTCACAAGGATAAGGATTAGGGTTTTAGGGGTCCGGGTTTCCACTTACGGAGCATTTTAGGACATTTTCGTGTGAGTCGTTACAGTTCTGCTCCGTTGTAAGTATTATTACCCCAGTTTCGTAATAGATACGTTGCCCGATTGATTTAGGGTTCCGTAACAACTGTCGTGGTTCTGCCCGACGTAGTTGTTGGAATACCGTCTTGGGGAGGGTATCATTAATATTTTCGAAGGGTTATGATACTAACCTATATACATTTGTGTAAATTATAGATTATTCCCAGGAAACCCTTACACAAAGTCTAAGATAGCAATGTGAGTTTATCCTCTTTTTGTTAATCTTTTTGTAACTGTTTACAAAACCTTAAATGTTTTACAATGTGATTAAGTGGTGATTGAGTCTTTGTAGTTCTTCAATTACTGCCGGTATGTTGGGGTTTTGTATACAAAATTTACTATTGCGAGTAGTAAGTCGGGATGACAGTACGTTACCATTGGACGACGAGTTAGCCAATGTGTAATATGACCCACAAGTCAGGATTGACAGTACTGAATGAGTAATTGTGTAGAAATAAACAATGTGATCGCTCTCAATACTGTTTTAATTGATAAAATGTTTCTTGATTAAACTGGGATTCACTCACCAGTATTTCCCATTGACAAATGTTTTTAAAACGCGTTTCAGGTAACACAATGTGACAGCCAATTAGTAAAAAGCCAGCTGAAGAGTACTGAAGGCTTGGGAAAAATGTGGCTATAAAAGTTACCTAAAAGAAGATGTTTTAAATTCAATAAAATATGGTCTATCCCTGTAAATGTATTGTAATAAGAAACTTGGGTCTTGCCCATGTTATTATTAATATTAAATACGGTGGTTTTACTCTGATAAACATGTCCTAACTACGGTCCTGATGTAATTTCCGCTGCCAAATTAACCAACTGATACCACCGAAAATCTGAGTTCGCGTCCGCCCGTTCCCTGGACAGATAAGAGATCGGGGGTTGCGACAAAGTGATTGAGATTTTGAGACAAAATTTAATCCTACATTAATACAAAATCAAAGAACTAATATTGTTTTTAACGACTGAAACTGATACAAGAACTTGGAACAGATGTATAAAATTACGTGTCTAACAATACACACCTAAAATATATAATTAAAATAATTTCATTTTAATTACTTTAAATTGAATAAAGAGTAAATTACGTTTTTGGCCCCTGTGGTTCTATCACATTTACTATATTAGCCCAAAATAAGTTTTTTTTAACATATGTGCCCACATGGTCTCTATAACTAACTTTTTGGCCCCTGAGTCTAACTCAACCCCAAACCCTGGTTAATTATTAGTCACATGACATGCATATGATGGGTAAATTGGTAATTTCCCCTCTCCTTTACTTTTACTGACTTTATAAAAAATAAATCAATAATTATCATCTGCACATCATCATCTTCTAACCCAAATCTTCAAGAACACATCATCATCTTCAAGTCCAAATCATAGAACATAAATGCATTTGCAAACTACAAGCACCAAGTTATACTTGCATAGTTATATCCAATCGAAACATAATTCTAATGGAGCAGATGCACACCTAATTCACAAATAACATGCTACTACCAGCAAACAACAATTGAACCAATATTAGAAATAAAGATTATGTTTCTATTAATTGTAGTATGTCCTGTGATCACAAAACATCATGAGGTAGGTACATGATACTATATCATCAACTTATAATACATGTAAATTTGTAATCTTATCAGAGAGGGAGAGAGAGAGTAACTGAATATGAAGTTTACAAATTTACTCAACCAACAGATTACAATTCCAAAAAACCCAACACAGGTTACAGGTCTAATACGGTTGATTTGGACGAGCCGAGATCCGAACCGGGAGAGGGCGACCAGTACCAGAACCTCCACAGCTGTTACACATCATTCGACCAGAACCAGCACAAGTCCAGCAACCTCTGTCACCGTCCGACCACCGATTACAAAGAACAAATCAAAAACAAAACCCAAATTCAAGGACATAACATCAATTATCATAACTTCACTTCAATCAGAACTGAATCAGACATTAACATATTCTAAATTCAGTGTTTTGTGTGTTCGAATGAAACCCACCAAATCCGATTCGAATCAAACATTAACAGATCTGGGTGATTCAGATTCACTGATTCAGATTCGTTAAACCACCACCATACACCCCCAAATCCGACTGACCCACCAAATCCGACAACCATCGCGTCACACACACCTGACCTGACCACCATCATCGCTCATTGTTGTGTCAATCGTCACAGGATGTTTGAACGGAATCGATCATCGCTGTGTCAATCGTCGCCGAATGTTTGAACGGAGTCGATATCCACCGACCGTTCTTCTCCGGTGACTTCTCAGCGTTGAGGTATAACTGGAGTTCTTTCCTTTTCTGCTCGATCTCATCAGTGGTTTTACAAACATGTTGAAGATACGAACTCAATAGAGGAGGAGAAATTACGAGGAGTGTTAGTCTTGAAAAAATGAAGAAGAAGTGATAAAGTAGCTAGGGTTTTTTTCATTATAAAGTAATTAAAAGGGGAGGGGAAATTACCAATTTACCTATCATGTGCATGTCATGTGACTAATAATTAACTAGGGTTTGGGGTTGAGTTAGACTCAGGGGTCAAAATAGTTAGTTATAGAGATCACGGGGGCACATATGTTAAAAAATCTTATTTTGGGCTAATATAGTAAAACTGATATAACCACAGGGGTCAAAAACGTAATTTAGTCTTGAATAAATCCTCTCTACCCAACAATCTTTTGTAACCTTCTTTACCAAACATTTTTTTGTAATCATCTCACTAAAATATTGTTACGTACTTTATAATAACACCAATATAAAAAGAAAACCGTCAACAAATGGCATCGTTTGCGTGTTTGTACGAATAAACAACACCAGTTTCTCAACTAAACCAACAACACTAATGGCGCCTCAATCGCCATAAAACCTCACAATTCTCTTCACTCCGGCCACCGTCTGCCGCGCTTCCGCCACCGTCACCTCTTCAATAAGGTATTTCTTCGTCTATCCTTCAAATTCCACGATTACCGCCAGTTTTTCCGTATTGTATTGTCCGTTTATTATTATTAATTGTTTAAATTGAATATACGATCGATTGAGAAATCAAAACTTTAGGTTGAACGTAATAATGAATATGTTAAGATAGATAGTGAGGTTTCTGTTGATGTTTGTGTATATAATTATATGTATATGTTTATATATATGTGAAGTAGGTGGAAGATGAGCAAGGTGAACTCACCAAATATGGAATTAGACCTAGATCGACCTAACATTGAAGATTATCTGCCTACTGATTCGATTCATGAACCTCTCGGAAAGCTTAGACTGTAATGTTAAACTTTCATTCTGTTTGTATAGGCCTGTATACGAATTGAACAAACACGAACATGTGTTTGTTCGTTTTAACTTTAACCGAACACGAACATATAATCGAATAATTTTTTTTGTTCATTAAGAAAATGGGCATGTTCGTGTTCGTTCGTCTAAAACCTAAACGAACAGTTCACAAACATAAACGAACGAATATGAATGGATGTTCATGAACATAAATGAACGAACAAAACATGTGTTCATGTTCGTTCGTTTAATTAAATGAACAAATTTTTTTATTCACGTCTGTTCGTTTATTTAAATAAACGAATGTAAACGAACTTCCCGCCGAACCGTTCATGAATATTCGGTTTGTTTACATGCCTACTGTTTTTATATGTGTGTGTAGCACTGTAGCTGTGTGTATTATATTATTATTTGAATGAAGTTGTTGATCAAGTGAGTGATTATTATGTTTAGGCGTGATTTACTGGACATTTCACCCACGCTAAGGGAGGCAGGTGGTGCCATTGTCGATGCAAGTATCTTTTCTCTTTTCGTTTGGGGAAATTTGTATAAGACAAAATTACAGAAAACAACCTTTATGTATACCCCAAACTGCACTTTATACCTTTCACTATGAAATCCGCCAAAACCAACCTTTACATTCATGTTTTGTTACACATCACAACCTTTACACCAAACCTAGTCAAAAAAGTCAGTTAAGTTGCCCCATGTGCGATACATGTGAGGGCATATATGTCTTTTCCTTTGACCCCTTTTACAATGAATATTATATTTAAACCTTTTTATTTATTTCCTTCAACAAAAACTGTTGAGTAGGTGGATAACACCTCACCAGGCCAATTCGAAGGCCGTGCATATCATCATCGCTTATTAATCCATGTCCTTTTCGTCCTCGAATGTAAACTTCCCCCTGCTCAAATGCAAAAACCGCCTTATAATTTAAAAAAAATCAACAAAGTTGGATGACTATTTCAAAAGACCATTTAAATACCTTACCTGGAGTAAGGAGCCCTGCAATGATCTTTAAAATGGTAGATTACACAGAAAGTTGCAATGATCTAACAAGTTATACCACAAATCAACACAAAAGTTAATGTATTACACAGAAAGATATAAGTGTTTTCTTCCTGAAATTTATGCAGAAAATTTAAACCTTTACCTTAAAATTTACCCCTCTTAATATGTGTTTCTCCCCGAATGACTTGTAAACATCTTTACACTCAATAAGCACATCTGTCTCCTCTGAACCTTCTGTAAACAAATTTACAGAAGAATCCTATCACACACAAACAAAAAGTTACCATTTTGCATCTAATAATCCCCAAATTCAATTTCTTTGTGAAAATAGATAAGAAATTATATTCATCACTAAAATAAGTCTAATACATCGAAATAGAAGGCTCCATAGCCTCGCATGAATAATCAATTATAAGCAGAATAAGCAAATAATCAATTTATAAATATTTTCTAGTAAACAAACTTAAAATTGCAATAAAAACAAGCACTAAATCATCACACAAAAAAACCTCTATGAATCATTGAATTAAACACACACACACACATAAGAGCATTGGGAATTTATACTTGAATTTTGGAAGAACTAAACTCATCAGCAGGCTTTAAATTATGTGGAGCAACACTGCAACAAACGGGTCCCCTTGCATTGATGGAAAAAGTAACAATCTTTTTACCAGATTTACAATACCCAGATGAGGGATTAGATACATTCCGCCAATTTAGAGTGGAAAGAGAAGAACCCACCAACGAATTCATGTTTTAAAACAATTTGGGGGAATTAAATCAACTCAAAGTGACGGAATTGGAGAGTGCCCAGATGGAATTGAGGGTTCGGAATCATGAGAGATTTGTTGGGGTGACTGGGAATTGAAGAAAAGAATAAAGAGTAAAGAAGGAAATAAATAAAAAAGGTTTAAATATAATATTCATTGTAAAAGGGGTCAAAGGAAAAGACATATATGCCCTCACATGCATCGCACATGGGGCAAATTAACTGACTTTTTTGACTAGGTTTGGTGTAAAGGTTGTGATGTGTAACAAAACATGAATGTAAAGGTTGGTTTTGGCGGATTTCATAGTGAAAGGTATAAAGTGCAGTTTGGGGTATACATAAAGGTTGTTTTCTGCAATTTTGTCTTTGTATAATTATATTTTTGTCATGTTTATTATATAACTGTCTGTATGACTGCATTTATAAGTTACCTGTTAAATTATGTTCCATTTGCATGAAAAGAAATTTTAAGATATTGCATACTTTTATGAACTCCACCTTATTGTATTAACAAGTGTGTTAGTTCAATGCTACAAAGTCCTTGTGATGACGGAGTAGTGTTGTGCTATTACCTTATTTTAGTTCCACTGTACTATTCATAGTTGACCAACAAAAGTTTCTGTGTTCATGAACAGGACTCTTTTACGAGATGTTTCAAGTCAAATCCTCCAGAACCTTGGAATTGGAATGTGTATTTGTTCCCCCTGTGGTGTTTAGGAGTTGTAGTGAGATATGGAATTCTTTTCCCTGTAAGGTTGGTATTCCTGCCACTCGAGTACATTTCATTTGAATTTTAAGTAGTATTCTGCCCAAGATAAATTATGCCTGAAGGCATCAAGATATTGATGTTAGAGTGATTGTTCAGATTAATTTTTGAGTAAAGTACATGGAGTCCCTATGGTTTACCCAAATTTTGGATTTGGTCCCTAACTTTCCAAAAGTACACGGATGGTCCATTTGGTTTGCACTTTGTAACACATTTAGTTCCCAACTTTGCCTAAAAGTACATGGATGGTCCCTATGGTTTGCACTTTGTAACGCATTTAGCCCCTAACTTGGACAGTTGGACTTGCTGAAACCTTTAGATTCGTTAGCTGGGGACTAAATGCGTTACAATGTACAACGGGGACCATCTGTGTACTTTTGAAAATCTGGGGACCAAACCTGAAATCTTGGTAAACCACAGGGACCATTTGTCTACTTTATTCTTAAGTTTTTTTATGCTTTTCATGTCATATATAAGCCTGTTCATGAACACAGAAACTTTTGTTGGTCAACTCTGCAAGATGTCTATCACAGGCTACTACCAAAACTAGACCAAGTAGTTTATGTTAGTCAAATGTGTGCAAAAGAATATATTTCACTTACAAGGGAACACGAAAACAATGTTACTTGCCTCAAAACCCCATAAGCATACCATATTGGTTATGAAAGAATGAGAATTAACATAAAAGATAAATTAGTTAAGGGGTGCATAACTACGCATGTACAGTTATTTGGGTGATTGTCCGTTGATAACTTGATATTTTTAATGAATTTTTACGGCTGGAGTTTAATAGATTAACAGTAACACGTGCAGCGGGTCTCTGTTAATGAGCAGTTTGTTCTTCTTGTTTCTTTTGCAGGGTTTTAATTCTGACATCAGGTTGGATAATATTCCTTTCATGCTATATTCCTGTGCATTGGCTATTAAAAGGGCATGATAAGTTGAAGAAAAGGTTAGAGGTAAGAACCTTCTTATGGCATCATTTCATATCAACGTGAAATAATTGTAGAGTTTTTGGATTATCATACTTGACTTTTTGTTGCAAATAAACAGTTGTTCTTGCGCGCAACATCACACTTTTCAAGGCCCAACAATTATTGGCAAATTGTAGGAATGTATTACATTCAATGTAATTTAAAAAGACAATAGTAATTTATGCAACAAATAGCCACGTGGTGTGGTTAAAGAAGTCAACTCACACTTTTTTAAGAATTGTTTGAGAAGAATCTAGCAATTTTTATTCAGGTCTTAATGGGGTGTGTTTATTTGACATTCTCACTAGTGCTCTTTTGGTATTTTATCTTATATTTAGAGAGCTTTAGTGGAGCTAATTTGCAGCTTCTTTGTTGCATCATGGACTGGAGTTGTCAATTACCATGGCCCTAGGCCATGTGCAAGGCCCAAACAGGTATGTTTACGCGGATATTTTTATTATTTAATTAAAAACAAAAAACTGAATAAAACCCTAATTACAAACTCAACTGGATACTTATAGGAGGATTTTATAATCATTCCTATAAGAGGTTGAAACGCGATCTCCGTTATTCTAGAAATAAATTCTAACTGATAACTCATAAGAGAAGTACTCACTAATATGAAACAAACCCCAACAAGTCATGCCTTTAAACTTAAAAACAGAAAAATGGCTTTTTGAGCCCCAAGACAATCCTAAATGTTTGAAAAACGTCTTATGCATGTCACTGCAAATGTGTTTTGTTTATTGGCCCGTTTCCGATCAACAACGCGAATTTCGTTAAATTCTGCCACAAATACAAAGTTAGGCAAACTTTACAAGTAACTTTAAATGAAACCATTCATCAGGTTGAATGCATTGAAAATAGACGTTATCCGAATCTCAATCCATTGGACAGTATACACAACCCAAATTGACCATTCACAAGTAAATAGTCAAATTTCGCCATATCTGCATGTTGTCTCTGATTCATTTATCATACTTGATGAATTAAGTTGCGCCTGATTGGTGGATAAGCAGGTGTTTGTAGCCAATCACACATCAATGATTGATTTCATCATTCTAGAGCAGATGACTGCATTTGCTGTAATCATGCAGAAACACCCTGGATGGGTTGGTACGTGTCCTTAATTTCTGTGTTAGATCACTCTATTTAGGGTTAACAGGTAATAAAAGACAGTGATGGTAAGTCTAAAATCCGAATAAGAACTAACAGTATTTCCATGATTAAAATAGGTAACAATATTACATCTGTAATTAGACTATTTTTGTACGGTAATAACTCATTAAGTGCAGGACTTATACAAAGCACTATCTTGGAAAGTGTTGGGTGTATATGGTTCAACCGTTCAGAAGCAAAAGATCGTGAAATTGTATCCAGAAAGTAAGTTAAATATTACGAGTCTTAACTTTTTTAGATTTCCTTATTTTCTCATATTGCTTCTTTAAAATGTTGTAACATACATGGGTTATAACTTTTCAGGTTAAGAGAACACGTTGAAGGGGCCGACAACAATCCTCTTCTTATATTTCCTGAAGGCACTTGTGTGAATAACAATTACACGGTTATGTTCAAAAAGGTACATAATTTTCCAAATTAGCACATAGTATAAAACTATGCAGTTAATATCGGTGATATATCGGTTACATCGGTCCCCTAGTAAAATGTCGGTGTCATATATCGATACTATATAGACCGATATATCACTGATATAACCGATATATCACTGATATAACCGATATATCACTGAATTATTCATGTTAAATTGCTATATAAATTCTGCATGATATGGAAACTACCGATATCCCACCGATATCTCACCGAGATAACCTATATCTCAAATATCGGTCCTTGATCGATATCCGATATATTACCGCATTAACCGCATAAGTATAATATGATTATAATTCGATTGATCAGAATAACCATTTTTCAGGGGGCATTTGAACTTGGATCCACTGTTTGCCCAATTGCAATCAAGTACAACAAAATCTTTGTTGATGCCTTTTGGAATAGTAAAAAGTAAGAATTGTTCTTCTAATCGCAGTTGTTTTTTAGTATTTTCTTTTTATTAAGTTTTGTTGAATAAAATTGTTCTCCTTTTTTGTAGGCATTCGTTCACAACACATTTGTTGCAGCTGATGACATCATGGGCTGTTGTGTGTGATGTTTGGTATCTAGAGCCCCAAAACATGAAGCCAGGAGAAACACCTATTGAATTTGCTGAGAGGTACAAACTTAAATTACACAAAGATGTCTCTAATGTTAGAAATGGTCTAATTTGTTTTTTGGGTACTTTGCAGAGTAAGGGGGATCATCTCTGCTCGTGCAGGCATTAAAATGGTTCCGTGGGATGGATTCTTGAAATACTCTCGCCCTAGCCCAAAACTTAAGGAGCGCAAGTAAGTCGAATGTTAATACCTTCTTTTTTTAAAGTTGTCATCATCCTCATGAGTTTTAATTATATTTTAGTAGTTATATGTATATCTATATATGTGTGTGTGTATACGTAAGGAAGTCAATCTGTTTGATAAAAATGCCATAGAATTCGAGTCCATTGTCGTATACTATGCAATGTTGATGCATCTGTGAACCTAGGAACTATAATTTTCAGCTTTAGTATGTTTTTATATGTGCAGATGGTCAACTTATACTCTTATAGTTTTGACCAGTCACAGAAGAGTTTTTCTATCATGATAGTGTCTTTTAGTTGATTAAATATTTTCGTTGTATATATCATAGTTTCACTAGTTACCTTTGAAATGCTGCTGCAGACAACAAGCATTTGCAGAATCTGTGTTGCGTCGTCTGGAAGACAAGTAAGAGCTTAGAAACGAATCATTTTCTATAAAAATTGCGAACGCATTTAATTATGTGCTGATAAATATATGTTAAATATAGCTACTTGTCTTTTATAACTATCAAAGGTAATTCATCTGTGATGATTTATGTTCGTCTCTTTCCATATATAGTTAAACATTTTTCCACAAAATTATATATACATGTATACACACACACACACCCATATATGTGAGTAAGATGTTAGCAAGTAGATGTAGCATATAGTTGCGGACCTGTGGCTTGCAATTGTCTGTATACTTAAGTTGAGCAGAAATAGACAAGCTTGATTGTGACTAACAATATTACAATAAGGCCTAGAAAGTAAAGTGTCTTGTATCAATCATGGAAACTCAGAACGGGAGTGGCATTAATACGCCAGAGTGAAACCATAATTTTTTGCGCCATATCCATGTCAATAGGAAATATGTGAAGAGTTTGATATGCTATTATGAAACCATATATTAACTATGTAACAGCCTAAACAGGCCCATTGCTAGTACAACACATAAGGTGTGTACTTTTGACCACATATACATAATCTCCTAATCGAGGTGGTGAAAATCTTCAAAACCTGAAAGGCAGTGCATAAATATTGTTTGGTGAATAGAGTTGTAAGAAAGGCATTCTTTATATCAGGTTGGTGAGTGGGGCAAAGAGTAGCCACAAATAGTGGTTACTTTCACAACTGGGCTAAAGTAACAGGAGATCTGGTGTCACGAGATAGGTCGATAAGAGTGTCAGTGTTAGGAAATCTTGATAGAGGGCTAATTGTCAGGAGATGAGAGCATACCCTAAGGTTTTAAATTTGCGCGGTAATATAGTTGTTTCAAAACTATTTTTTGACGGCAAAGTATATATAAATAAACGAAAATCAACCGGCGGGAAGCTGGTTACACAGAACATGGTACAAAATTACACCAGGCATATTTCCAAAGCTAATAACATGATATAAATAAATGGCTAATGATATATTGCCAGAATAACGAGTTTTCCATGTCTTTATGATATGTATTGACTTGAACAAGGTCCATGTGGAATATGATTTGAAGTTAGTTAGTGCATCATAAAGGAATGAAGAAAAAGCTTCCACTATAAAACAAAAGTATTTATTCTAATGTCAACTTATTTCATCAATACACAAAAGATTTTTGGAAAATCAAATATTTAGATAGATCACCTTCTTATTTGTTTGTTTTTATCCAACTAGTTTTTACTTATAGTTTTATTTGTTCCTAACCTTAATATCTGGCATTCACGTATTTTGTTGAAGTTATTCATATACCCTTACGTTATTTATTTATTTTTTAACGGCAAATTTGGATCACTGACGGACCACTGGAGTATCATCATGCCACCAGCGGAACCACCCGATCATATCTATCTCCATTAGACATAATGTCTATACACCAATTCAGGAGGAAACCCAATAAATATGGGAAAAACCCCCCTTGTGGGAATCGAACTCAGGACTTATTGGTCTCAATGCCTTATCTCATCCCTAAGATGCCACTAGGCTATAAAGCCACGGGCTATACCCTTACGTTCTGGTTTGACGGATTTTGAAAAGAAAAGAAAAACTGAAATTAGTTAATTAAGGTTTTGAAAAATGTAATAAACAAACTGGCTTGTTTGTTTCCATTGGCCGGATCTAAAATTAAATTAAGAGTAAACTGCCATTTTGGTCCCTGTGGTTTGGGTATTTTTGCCATTTTAGTCCAAATCTCAAACTTTTTAAATCTGGGTCCCTGTGGTTTCATCTTTATTGCCATTTTAGTCCAAAATTCTAAATCCCCCTTTTTTTTACTGTTCCAAAAAGTTTGAGATTTGGACTAAAATGGCAATAAAAGTGAAACCACAGGGACCAAAATGGCAGTTTACTCTTAATTTTGGACTAAAATGGTAATAAAAGTGAAACCACAGGGAGCCAAATTTAAAAAGTTTGAGATTTGGACTAAAATGGCAAAAGTGCCCAAACCACAGGGACCAAAATGGCAGTTTACTCTTAAATTAAACATTAAACAACTAAACAATAAAAGGTAAATGAACAGTTCTAATAAATAAGTTTAAACTTAATAAAAAATTTATATATTCATACTAGGAGGAAAAAAGTATGATAAGAATGAGAATAGAATGGACGTCGTTTTTGACCGTTTTCCACTCCCATCACATTATTGACCAAATAGCAAAGAAGAGAATTATTTCCATCTCACATGCGTCTTTGACCAGCCAAAATATATTTTTCTTAAATACTTGTTTGATTCAAACTTTATATGATCAAATGATTAACATTCATGATATATATAATTATTAATGAATATATTGAAGCAAGGTAAATAATATCTTAGAAAGATACCACTTGATCGATCCAAAGAAATGCTTGTGCTTCGAATTCAACAACCGATGCCGCAAAAAATATCACCCCTACTAAAGATGACCCCCATGTTGAATCTCATTGCAAACCAAGACTTGTGACATAATCTTATAAGGTGAACAAACAATACATGAAACTTGATTCTTGCACTTTCTACTTCTTATCATTCCATACGATTAAGTTCAAAGCCTTCTAATTCTTTCATTAGTAACCGGTGAGAACACACTCAAACTTGATTCCACTTTCGTATGACATGAAATTTTGAAAAAAGATTTGTATGTCAACACTTTTTATATTTAATGACAAAATTTGTAACTTTCTACAACATAATCCAGGGCTCGTCCTGCTAGGCAAGGGTATAGGGCCTCCAAATTTTTAAAAACCTTTTATACAGTAAATGTGTATTGTTGTATTAGGTCCAGATGAACTAAACAAAAACTATATATATATTGTAAGGACTAGCTGAAGAACCAATTTTAGAATAAAAAAGACAAAATTTTAACTCAAAGCAATATGCATTTTGTGTATAATTTAGGCCGTTCTTGCCATTCTTGTTAATTGTAATATCACACACTCATTCTGCTCAATGACGTTCTCGATTTGGGATTAGGGGTAATTAATGTGTCGCAAGGATAATTCAGGTTAGATAGTAATCTCTATGTATTGCGACTTACTCAATCACTATTTGTCCTAAATAGAAACTGATACTTTGAATTTCTAAATATTGATATTGTGTTTGTGAATTTACAAATAGAGATTTGGAAGACAAAAATCAGAACCGATATTTTTCCTTATACAAATTTCTCCGATGTGAAAGTGCACTAATTTTAATGCATATATGTGTGAGCGCTCGGGGGGCAAAAGTGAAAGTGCACTAATTTTAACGTTATTTTACTAATTTCGTGAAAATAACGTTAAAAGAGGGGGATAGTTAATCATGCATCATATGGTGGCGCCGATAGCTGAAAGACAAGGGGGTACATGCACTGATCGACAGTTGTCTTAATTGCTGAGTGTTATGTGTCTTATGTCCAAGGCTTGATGCAAAACTATTATCGAGCCGGGGATCTTACTGGAAGCATCCTATCTATTCCTACGGGGTAGAGGTAAGGTTGTCTACATCTTACTCTCCTCACACCTTACCTTAGCTTTGCTATTGTGAGATTTACTGAGTATGATGATGAAATTTCTCCGACGTTATAGTTCGTTTATGTTCTAAAAAAACGTTAACCGGCCTTAACATAATCAATTGTAGTAATCCATTCACATTGTAGTAAATATCTAGTAAATTATTACAAACAATAACTAAAAACCATCATTGACCATGACTTGACTTAGACTTGTTAATCTAGGACATGGATTATCAAATAACCAATTCTTTACGTTACTATTTCTAGTCATTCTTTTTTTTTTTTTAATAAAAAAAAACTTCATTGCATTAAGAGTAAACTGCCATTTTGGTCCCTATGGTTTGGCTAGTTTTGCCACTTTAGTCCAAATCTCAAACTTATTACATCTGGGTCCCTGTGGTTTGCATTTTGTTGCCATTTTGGTCCAAAATTCAAAAACCCCAATTTTTCACTGTTGCAACCTGGTTTTTTGTCCTTTTCTGAATGGGCATTTTGGTCATTTTGCCTGCCCCAACTACCCACCCCACCCTCCTTTACTCTTTTAATAAATTAACACAAAATTAATTATGTATTATATATATATATATATATATATATACATACAGACATTCACACACATACAGACATTTTTGAGTTTATCAACATCCACCCCCAACCTCTCGATCTCTCCATCTCGATCTCCGACCAGCGGCGGCGCATGGTGACGACCGATAGCCCATTTCCTCCTGCAAAACACCCCTAAACCCACTTCCACCTTATACCTTTCCAACCTCTCAATCCCTCTCGAATGCCACCACCGCCATATCAATAATCCATATCAATAATCATCATCTTCATCGGTTCTTCATCTTCAACCCCTTATCAACATACAAAATCAAATCATCATCATTTTCATCGATTCTTCATCTTCAATTCCTGTTACAGATCAAATCATCATCATTTAACCTAAAACCTAACAACAAACACCACAAAGGGAACATATTTATTGCTGGCAAAAAAACCAGGGGATTTTGAAAGCTTATCATACCTTTGGGTGAGATGGCTGTGAGTTAAAAGCAAACGCCAGTGTTTAGAAACAGATTTGAAGCGAAGGATGGAGGTAACAGGGAGGCGGGGAAGAATCTCGGTTAAAAGGTCATCGTTGGACCCAATCAATGATCCAGATTGAGTCGATTTCTGATCGGAATCCCCCATCACTGAAAGACAGGTTGTAGGGGTGTTTTGGTTTTGGGTTTTCCTGATTTTGCTTCTGGTGTTCACCATTTTTTGCAAGTGATCGGAATCCTCCATCACTGAAAGACAGGTTGTGGCGGCGGTGGTGTAGAGAGAGAGAGAGAAAGAAAGAGAAAGAGAGAGAGGTTGGTGATGGTGGCAGTGGTGAGAAGGGGGAGGAGGTGGCGGTGGTGGTGGTGCATGTGGCGGTAGAGTGGTGGTGGTGGCGGCGGGCTGCAGATCCGGTGGTGGGGGTGGTGATGGTGTGGTGGTGGTAGTTCAGAGAGAGAGAGAGAGAGAGAGAAATGATGATGAACTGTTGAAGATGAAGGGTTATTTGATTTTGTATATATAATTGAGTTATAATAATATATTAATGGTTTTAGGGTATTATATATATATAATTGAGTTATAATAATTTCAAAATGACTAAAATACCCCTAAGGGTAAAGACAAAATATCATGGTCATTAGTGGGGAATCTGACCAAAATTGAAATTTGGACCAAAATGGCAACAAAATGCAAAACACAGGGACCCAGATGTAATAAGTTTGAGATTTGGACTAAAGTGACAAAATTGACCAAACCATAGGGACCAAAATGGCAGTTTACTCTTGCATTAATGCAAATATAATTGGTCACACATATGGGTGGTCCCACTCTAAAAGTCTTCTCACCAAGTCAACCTTCTCATCTTCCTCATTCCCACTCATCCGCCATTAATACACCTCCAAACCTCAACACACACACACACACACAACCATGAAGTTTCCACTCATCTTCCCCACCTTAATCATCCTCTCCTCCATCTTCTCCCCTCAATCAACCGCACAAGACCCAGGTTTCCGCTGCACAAACCCCACCTCCACCACCTGCAACTCCCTCATCGACTACAAACTCCCAAACACCACCACTCTCGACGACATCACCACCCTCTTCCAAATCAAAAACCTCCGCTCCCTCCTCGCCGCCAACAACCTCCCAATCACCACATCAAAAGACACGGTATACAAAGCCACACAAACCCTCAAAATCCCCTTCCCCTGCTTATGCAGCAACGGCACCGGAATCTCCAACCGCCGCCCCATCTACACCGTGGTTCCTAACGACGGGCTGTTCCATATTGCCACTGATGTGTTCTCTAGGCTGGTGACGTTTCCGCAGATTCAGAGGGTTAATGATATACCTAACGCCGATAATATATCTGTGGGGCAGAGGCTGTGGATCCCGCTGCCGTGTAGTTGTGATGATGTGGAGGGTGAGCCGGTGTTGCATTATGGCTATTTGGTGCCTGCCGGTAGTTCGGTGCCTGTGATTGCGCAGCAGTTTAACACGACGGAGGCTACCTTGTTCGATTTGAATGGGATGAATAGTTCTTCGGTATTGCAAGCTGATTCCATTATTGATGTTCCTCTTAAAGGTAATTTTTAATTCTTTTTTACATTTTGGTGTGGTTTATTACTTGTTTATTAATTTTTTTTTTAATTTTAATATGAGTTAGCTGCCATTTCCGTCCCTTTAGTTTGTCCAAAAAATTTCAGTTCAAGCCAAAGTTTAAATTTGTACTATTTTCATTCCTGACATCCTTGAAACATGTTAGCCCCGTCTAAAAAAACATAAGTTACCTGCCATTTTCGTACCTATGGTTTGTCCAATTATTCGATTTAACCTTTAGTTTTTGGATGAAATTGGCATCTTTCAAGAATAACAGAGACGAAAATGATACAAATTTAAGATTTGGCCTAGAAAGACATAATTGAACAAACGAGAAGAAAAAGTCATTTTTTTTTTTGAAAATTAACGAAAAAGACATTTAACTCTTTTAATATTATATGGAATGTTTTTTTGGAAGTAGACAATATTGGAAAATTAACGAAAAAGACATTTAACTCATTTTTATTACTTTGATTCCGAAGGTTAAGTCGCCTTTGGGACTTAGAGATTATAGGCCTATTACTCTTGTTGGGGTGGTTAGTAAGGTTATCTCTAAAATCCTTGCGAACCGTCTAAAAAAACATAAGTTACCTGCCATTTTCGTACCTATGGTTTGTCCAATTATTCGATTTAACCTTTAGTTTTTGGATGAAATTGGCATCTTTCAAGAATAACAGAGACGAAAATGATACAAATTTAAGATTTGGCCTAGAAAGACATAATTGAACAAACGAGAAGAAAAAGTCATTTTTTTTTTTGAAAATTAACGAAAAAGACATTTAACTCTTTTAATATTATATGGAATGTTTTTTTGGAAGTAGACAATATTGAAAATTAACGAAAAAGACATTTAACTCATTTTTATTACTTTGATTCCGAAGGTTAAGTCGCCTTTGGGACTTAGAGATTATAGGCCTATTACTCTTGTTGGGGTGGTTAGTAAGGTTATCTCTAAAATCCTTGCGAACCGTCTCAAAAAGATGATGGGTCAAGTTATCTCAGAGGCGCAGTCGGCTTTCTTAGCAGATCGTTTTATTCTTGATGGCCCGCTTATGCTTAACGAAGTCTTGGAGTGGTTAAAGAAAAGAAAAAGAAAGGCATTTTTGTTAAAAATAGATTTCGAAAAGGCCTATGACAATGTCAATTGGAATTTTTTGATTTCTATTATGTCTCAAATGGGTTTTCATCCTCTGTGGTGTGAATGGGTTAGAGGCATTTGTATTTCTTCGAGAGCCGCGGTCTTGGTTAATGGCTCTCCTACTTTTGATTTTAAATGTGAAAAAGGCCTGCGTCAAGGAGATCCGCTGTCTCCGTTCTTGTTTCTGATCGGGATGGAAGCTCTGTCGTGGTTATTAAAGAAAGCCAAAGATATTGGAGTTTTTAAGGGTGTTCGGTTGGCAGACGATGAAGCGGTTTTAACCCACCTTTTTTATGCAGATGATGCCCTCATTTTAGGGGAGTGGTCTAGAGAAAATATTACGAGTATTGCTAGGATCCTCCGCATTTTTTATCTTTGTTCGGGTCTCCGTATAAATTTGCATAAGTCTAATATTTTTGGGGTGGGTGTGGAGGATTCCGAGGTGGATAACATGATGGATCTCTTGGGATGTAAGAGAGGTGGTTTCCCTTTTAGCTACCTTGGTATTCAAGTGGGGGCAAAGATGACTCGAATCAGGAGCTGGGATCCGGTTTTGGAAGTTGTTAGAAATCGCCTCGTCTCTTGGAAAGCGAGAACACTTTCGATAGGCGGTCGCCTAGTGCTCATTAAGTCGGTTCTTGAAAGCTTACCCGTTTATTATTTGTCTCTTTATAAAGCTCCCAAGGCTGTGATTGACTCGATCGAGGCTATTATGAGGCGTTTTTTATGGGCGGGCGCGAGCGATGAAAAAAAGATCTCGTGGGTTGCTTGGGATATTGTTACAAGTCCAAAAAACAAGGGGGGGTTAGGAGTGTCCAAATTGCAAGAGGTGAATGATGCGCTTTTGTTAAAATGGACTTGGAGATTTAAACAAGAGGGTAGTAGCTTGTGGAAGAAAATTATATTGGGGTGTCATGGGTCGAGTAGACCATGGGCTACGCTTCCATGCATGGCGTCGTCTAATGGGTGTTGGAAATATATAGTTAAAGCGGGAGAGAAAAAAACCCAAGATGGTATACTTCTTAATTCGTTCTTTGTTGGTGACTTAGGTGATGGTTACTCTATAAACTTTTGGAGTGACATTTGGTTAAGAAATGCCCCTCTTCGAGTTGTTTATCCCAACCTTTTTAGCTTAGAAAGAAGCAAGTGGGTCACGGTTTCTCAGCGGATTCGATGGGTTAACAACTGTAAAGTTTTGCAGTGGGAGTGGCGTGAAACACCTTCATCTCCTGAAGAGGTTGCCGAGTTATTTCATCTTCTAAGTGATATCTATGATTTCTCTTGGAGAGGTGGTAGAGATTATTGGAAATGGAGGTTTGATAAAGATGGTATGTTCTCAGTTTCATCCGCTAAGAAGCTTTTGTCCAACAACGTCTCGGGGGACAATACTTCGATGATCAAATGGAAGAGTTGGGTCCCGCTTAAATGTAAAATTATGGTTTGGAGGGTGGCCCGAAATCGGCTTCCTACAATTGCTGAGCTCATTAAACGTGGAGTGACAATCCAACAGACGGATTGTGTTTTCTGCCAAGGGGAGTTGGAAACATCTTTACATCTTTTCACCGGGTGTGTGTTTTCGCATGAAGTGTGGTACAGAATAGAAACTTGGTGCCGGCTGAATCATGGTTTTGCTTTCGACGTCCTTGATCTTCTTCACATTCCGGAGTCTCAATTAACTTCGAAAGACAAGAGGTATATTTTAAGAGGCATTGTTTACACTACGATGTGGGTGTTGTGGAATGAACGTAATGATCGAACTTTCAACAACAAAAAAAGGAGACCGGCCGAGATTGTGGAAAATGTTAAATCGACGGCATTTTTTTGGTATCGCAATAGGTCTAGATGTAAAGATGTTGATTGGAAAAATTGGTGTGTTTGTCCTTTGGATTGATGTTGTATCGTTTGAGTGCTCGTAGGTCCTTGCTTTGAGGGCTCTTCGAGTTGTTTTTTATTGAAGTTTTCTTTTCAAAAAAAAAAAAAAGACAATATTGGAAAGGGAGCCAATTATTGAATTGCAGGGGTAAATATTAAAAAAAAAATTATTTTCTAGTTATGGTTATCAAAGTGGAATTATATTTTGGAAACTGATTAATATTGTGTGCCGGTAAACAAACACCTTCCTTTCCTTCTTAGTGTATACCACCCCATGTTCTTAATGGTTACATTAGTTATTTATTTGTTAGTTAAATATGGCATCCAGGACGTATGATATGGTCCTCATACAACCCGTATGATACAACCCTTATTGACCACTTTTCACCATATCATACGACTTGTATGATTATATTGCCATTGGCACGTTAATGTCATGTGTTTAGTGTGTCAGTGGTGTTTGTATATCGACCGGCTTCATATTCAGTGTCATGTGTTAAAAGATTAATTTATATATTTTAACTTATAGGAATAATATTTTTTTTTTTATTTCCAAACAGCTGCATGTTCTATGTCATGTGTTCGAATATTTTTTAAGGAGTAAATTGTCATTTTAGTCCCTGAGGTTTGACCAAAATTGGCACTTTAGTCCAAGTAGTTTTTTTCTTGCAATTTTAGTCAAAATAGTTTTGTTCTCTGCCATTTTAGTCCTTGACTTTTATCATTTTTTGCCATTTTCATCTACCACCACCACCTCCCACCACCCACCCTATCACAACCTTCTATCATCGCCACTACCTGCCGCACCGTCACAACCCACCCCACCACCATCACCCACCCACATTTCCATCACAATCGGCCACTTTTCCTCCACCCACATCATCAACCAACACCACTGCCATCATTGTAAAACCAACAACCACCGCCATCTTCTTCACTGTAAACCGGCACAACACCATCCTCATACCATCGCACCCGCAAAAAAAGAAAGAAAAATGTGGTTTGACCAAAATTCACCTAAGTTAACTAAATTTTTTGAATGGAGTTAGTGGGTTGGATGAAAATGACAAAAGTCAGGGACTAAAATGGCAGAAAACAAAACTATTTGGACTAAAATGGCAAGAAAAAAACTATTTGGACTAAAGTGGCAATTTAGGTCAAACCTCAGGGACTAAAATGACAATTTACTCTTTTTTATATGTTAAGTTAATTTAATATTGGCGGAATAATCAACAACTAGGTTTGAATTGTTTAGTCCCTTGAGCGATTGATTTTGATGTTCAAGATTTCTTTATTAGTATTGAAAATCATTTTATTATTATTTGAGTGATTGTCAAACATTATAATAATAGATGTTTGGTAGTAAAATATGGGTATTTAAATTCTTGCTTTATAATTATACTAGGTTAGAGACCTCTGTCTTACACAGAGTTGAGTGATTGCTCATCGACGGAACCAGGGGTCAAGGGGTTCGTTGACCAACCGCCCGGAATAGGAATTTTTTTCTGAATCAAAAGTCTTTAGTGAAGGGCATTTATTAGGAGACTAGTAGATGATGGCAAGGTCCACAAACTTTAATGCATGAAGACAATTGACAATTCTTTCCATAAAAACTGCATTCATTTGTTGTATATTAAGACTTTGTGACTTCTTCTACCTAGTTCGCAGGGCTTCTTAGGAAAAGTCTTGTGATATAGTCTGTGGGTCCTTGAGTCTTATTAGAAAAAAAAAATAATTATAGATACACAACATAATCCCATGTGGGCTATGGTTGGCATTTCTCTTATTTATAATCGTTTTTGTAATCATATTTAGTTGTTTGTAACATTTAGAAAAATTGAACAAGAAACTGTTGGCAGGTCACACATGTTATTTGACTTTGACCCGCATACCGTTATGTTTTGAGAACTTAATTTCCCAATCTACAATAACAACTTTAGTGTTAGTTGACTTTGATCCAGTCAACTCTAACGATTCTGTTGCTTTTGTTCAACAGTTTGTAAAACATCAGTGAGAAATGACTCTACGGACTACCCTTTGCTCGTCCCAAACAACACTTACATTTTTACTGCCAACAATTGTGTCCGATGTGAATGCAGTGCTGCCAACAATTGGATGTAAGTCAACTTCCTAGACGTAAAATTTTCATTTTCAGTCTAAACTGTTTTCAAATTCTTATAGTCAGTTTTTGTTTTCAGATTGAACTGCGAGCCAGCAGGGATTCAAAAGCGAAATGGAGGAACTTGTCCTTCTATGCAATGTGCAGGCACCTCTTTTGATTTGGGAAATACCACTTCAGATTCTACTTGTAGCTTATCAAGATGTGCGTATGGCGGTTATGGAAATAATACCATCTATACCGAGCTTACCCAAGAGTCCACTTGTCCAGGTAAATGCTGATAATTACATTCATCATATTTTCGCTAAATTTTGTGTCTTAGTTGAATTTTTTAAGTCAAAGTACATATCTTAAGCCCAAGCACATGAAAGTAACCTTTAAGCGATGGCGCAGTGGTATGTAAACGTATAAAAGTTTAAGGGTAATCTCAACTTTTTAAAATGTATCGTATAGAAGTTTATATTGGGTTGTTAACAGATTTGAAAGTTGATTTTTTTTCTTTATTTTTTGTGTTGTGTAAATAGGGGGGAGCGGCAACAATAGCAGCCCGTCGGGGAATGGTGCTAAAGGTTTGAGATGGAGTTTTGTTCTTGCTGCATCATTTATTGGTCTTCATCTTCTGAGGTTGTGAGATCCATATCTGTAAATGTGAGGGAGTTTAACACAGTTTCCATAAATACATTAGTTATTGTAGTGGTTGACGACTCGTCGTATGATCATGGTTTCTTTTTCTTGCCGCAATTGTCATTGAACGGTTGTATATGAGAGGGAGAGAAGTAATAAGATATTGGTTGATGTTTAGTGTTCGGTCATTTTGAGTTTTGTGTATGTAATGTTGGTTGTTGGTTATGAGAACGATTAGACCGGCATTTGGTGCATGTCTAACCATATGTTATATTTCGCTTTTATCTTAAACCTCATGAATACATATGGTAAAATAGATGAGTTAGATTCATAATGAAAGTAGGTGCAGGAGTGTGCCAAAATCGACTCAAGAACTAAACCAGGACAAGCTTCGGCTCTCGGTTCTATTTCTTTTTGAACAACCTTTCCTACTTGATAGGTATGGTGTCGAAGACCCCAATAGATGTATAAACTCAAGAGCAAGTCGCTGCCTTTTTTCTTTCTTTGCTTAGACCAAGCCAAACACCCCTTATAATGTGCAGGAAATAAGAGCAAGCAACTCTCTTGTAAAAAGCTAGCAAAAAGTTGGTTCAAAACTAGCTCGTTTTATAATAGAGCCAAGCTCAAGCCAAACTATTTAACCCTAACTTCTAAAATATTATGGCCCAAGTTTTAAAAATTAGTCTTGTAAATCTAACCTTCCATCATTATTCGGTTCGATTCAAAACGAAAGTAAGTGTAGGGGTGTGCCAAAGTTGACTCAAGAACTAAACCAGGACCAGCTTCGGCCCTTGGTTCTAAATTCTTTTCGATTAACCACTCCTAATTGGTAGGGATGGAGTCGAAAACTCCAATAGATGTAACCAAGCCAAACCAAACTTATTTAAACTGAGCTGAGCCGAGCTTGAGCTCAACGTGGCTTGTTTTTGACTCATGAACAACCCTAACTGTTTGTCAAACAATTATCATTTGTACCACATATAAAGCAATAGATATAAATGTCTATGCGGTTATCTACTAAACTTCGTTATAGCACCAACGATAGAAAAATCATCCACCTCATCAAAACCGGGTGATGTTACCATTGCCCCATACACACAGTCTCTCTCTTGCGTGATGACTGTCGAAAAGGTCATGCAAAAACCTAATTAAACTAAGTAGATAACGTAAGTAGGGTATTGTATCCACGGGGAATATGTGGTTAGTGTCTAACTAGATGATACGAACTAATTGGTTAGTTGAAGTTAGTTAGACAGTTGGCAAATGTATGAGAGTTGTTGTTAGTTAGAAAGTTGGTTGAGAGATTAGTTGGAAAGTTTAGTATAAAAGTGTTAAGTTGTAATAGTTGAGGGTATCTTTGAAATAATAACAAACTCTCTTCAGTCTCTCTTTCTCACAACAACTATTAACGAACTCTCGGAAGCTAGTTCAAATCCTTAGCTTCCTGAACGTTAATTGAGTTCAACCATTGTTAATCAATCTTGAACTCGTTCATTTCCGATTCGTATCATTGGTATCAGAGCGATCTGTCCTTGGACGCTCTCAATTTCAAGCCCTAATTCGCTAAATTGGGGAAAATTTACCGTTCGATTCAAACTCTGAATTTGATCATTCCTTCGGTCAAATTCCGTTCAATTCAGTGCAATTCAATTCAAATTCATACGTTGGTCATTGTTCGATCAATTGTAGTTCAAAAATGACAAAGATACATGGAAATCCAGAGATTGATGAAGCTGGAATGTAGCACCCCGAAATATAAAACTTTATATTAGAACTATAAAGTATAAAATAAACAAGAATAAGCTAACTAGGGTAAGTAACCTAGTTAGTCATAAATCTTGTTATAACTAAGGAACATGAGTTAAAACACTTAGAGATTAACATGGTTTTTAGTTGGAGGGCCAAAAGTGTTAAAATGGAAAACTTAATATTATTAAACTTAAAAATAAAATCCAAACACACCTTTAGATGTGTCTGGATCGAACAAGAACAGGAGAAGGGCGACCAACCCACCTTCAAACCCTAACTCTCACAAAACTCACAAATTGAAGGCCCAAATCAAGTCAAAATCGAAATCTGAATATAGATTAGTGATCACCTCGACGAAGGGATCATAAGGTATGTAATTTCCATGGAAAAATCTTCATCCAAATTTATGAGTGAGTTCATGAAATTCGAAATTGATGTTGTATGATTGTGGTATGGATGATATTGAAGTGAAATAGTGTTTAGGAGTAAACCCTAAACAAGTATATATTGAAATCATGCCTAGCTCAAGTAAATTCATATTTTGTTGATGCTAAATTCATGTATGAGATGTTTTTAGGGTTTTGATTGCTAAAAATTAGTGTTATGATGTCAAGAACATGCTTAAATTGAAAGCTGAATTCAAACAGCTCCTGATCAAAATTTACAGCCTACTTGTATTGGCTGTAACCTGAACAAAACGTGACAAAAACATGTGTTTCTTTAGTCTAAAATGTAATTCCAGGAAATATCGTTAAAACCCCACTGGAATCGCATTTTTTCGACGAAAATTGAGCGTTTTATGAATTTTTCCGTATCAAAGGTTCAAGCTGCGTTTTCTGGCAGAATTTGCAGCCCATTACGAATGTCATAACTCAATTTAGGGATTAAGTTATGATCTCAAATTTTTACTGTAGATAGTTTTAAGCGATGCCTGAAGTACCGAAACTCTCTCCCTTAGGGCTCTATTTCCGTAAGTGAGGGATTGGACGACGGACGGGACAACTAGCTAATTGGGGGACGGAGGGTTAAAAGAATCGCCAATTGGAATTTCGTCAATCGGATAAACGAGGAATTTTTAATGAATTTTCCGTAAGCTGCAGTCAAAAGTGACGAATCTGATTGCAGCTTAGTAAATGAATTTTTACGAATTTTTGGTAAAGAGTTATATCTTAAAATTTTAACACAAGGCCTAACCCTCCGAGAGGTAAGCCACATAAAAAAATCATAATTTTTGAAGACTTGTAAACAGGTTAAACAAGTCACCAAAAACAGTCCATTTTCAGTGATATGAACTTGCCTAATTAATGTTAAAGCTTGGCTAAATAACTAGTTATGAAACTTGATTATAATAGGTATTCGGATGAATGCTAAATAGTATGATGAAACGGGTCTCGTTATAAAAGGGAACCCTTGGTTCTTGCAAAAATGAATAAAGAAACTAGTCATGATAATCGTTTGAACTAGTTAAAGAAATTAGAAGTATAATGAATTTGATGAGAAAACTAGTTAAAACGGTAGTGTAAGAATAATGCCTATCGGATATTTGACAAATTGCTTAAATGAATTGTTGAACTTGATTGTGTAATTGCTCGTGTTATAGGCCGTTTGACTTTTAAAAGTCAAACTGACCAATAATGAAATCAATTTGGTGATTTTGATATAAGTCCGTAAGGTGAGATAGTCTTGATAATAATGACTAATCTAATCACCTTGCGAATGACAAAAGGTAGATTGACGCTCGAAAAACTAGGTGGAAGCTTGGGTAGAAGCGGGTCAAACGGAACTAATACGCGTGGAAAAGCATAATCGGAATTCAAGGTAAGTTAAGCTTACACCCCCTTGGTATTATGATACATTTACTTGTGAGTATTGATTTTTGAATTATGACAAGTATTTGAAAATACTATATTCCGGCATGATACAATGTAAGCCGGAATAAGGAAATATGGTAAGAAACCATAAACTATGGTAAAAAGGGGTAAAAACGGTAGACTAGTCGGGTGAAGACTAACCAATATGGAATTTTGAACATCACGTTATAGGGTGAACCGTAATGGGTAAAAGTGATTGAATAAAAATCCGTACATGAGTTGACGGCTAGAAAAAGTTTTGAAAAGATAACCATTTGGTGTAAATCTTAACGGGTCAAATAATTCAAGTAATGTCATTTAAGTAATAAGAACTCACGGTGTAAACCGGAATAGGTTTAAGGGGCGGGATGGTATTTAAAAATATCATCTTATGTTGATAAATGGTCACTTTGCTAAACGGGTCAAATGGTAAGTTAATACCATTTGACAATAATACTAATTAATGACCGCTTGTTAAGTGTTGTGATTTCAGGAAAGGACATACGGTTTGTAATGCTTTTATCTAGAAAATTTAAAAGCAAAAGATATTTAAACGGGTCAATATGTTGACCCGAGCCAGGTACGCATATTTTGAATTATAGCTAGAAGTAATAAGATGGTCAAATATTAGTAAAAACCTTTCGTCGTATAATGAGGGACTGAAGTTGACCAAACTACCCATGAACACTGAACCGGGTAAACGATCCTTATGAGCCGTTTAAGAATGTGTTTTACAATCATGTAAGTTATAGGTAAATATCAAGTGGATTGTGCATAACGAAAGGGAAAGATTTAAACTTAAAAGTTTTAAATCTTCAAAACGGGTCAAAAGAATTATGCGCATAGAATGAGTACTAGCCGCGTAATTCATAAAAGATTACAGACCCGAACTAAAGATTTTGAGATAAACATGTTGATGTATGCTTAATGGTCAATTTGAAACAAGTTTTGAGGTTTAAAAACTTGAACGGGTCAAAAGTCTTTAAAATTTAAAGTCAAGGGCTCGAAGCCCATTATTTTATGAATTCAGATGTTAACTTTAACTCCGTATGATGGAGGACTAAATTACGAATTCGAAGGAAACAAAAATTTTGAATAATGGATAAATGAATTAGATGGAAATATGTTTATAACTTGTTGTGAAACTGTCAAAACTAACTTTTATGTTGGTTTTGATTTTAGGAATGTCTTATGGAACTCCGGATGAGGATCAAGCAAGAAAGGAGAACCGAACACATGTCTCGAAGCTTCCGCAACGATCTTATTTTGTTCTAGTTTAAAAAGTGGATATTGTAAACACTTGAAATTATATTTTGGAATGTTTAAAAATTATGTAAGAAGTTTAACTTGGAAAAGTTTTTTTTGTAAGCTTGCATTTTCATATAAAATGCGTGTTTAATATTATAATATTGATTAATAGAGACAGGTCTTACATGAAAATAGTCAACGGCTTCAGATGAACAATAAAATTGAAGAAAACGCAAAAGCTTTGGAAGAAATGAGGAACATGATGACATATTATCACTTCAATTAACTCAGATAGTGAATAATCAGAACATTAATAGAAATCAAAGACAGGAAGTGCATAACGAAGGTGAAGGTTTCAACTATGCAGCTAGGCTTACAAAGATTGAGTTTCCTCGATTCAAAGGTGAAGAGCTGATGTCATGGTTGTTCAAAGTGGAACACTTATTCTAGTTGGAAAGAGTATCAGATGCAACCAAGGTAAGATTGGCTGCAATACATTTTGAAGATAAGGCTCTGCAATGGTACCAGTCATTTACGAGTCATAGGGTTGAAGGAGAGGTCCTGTCTTAGGAAGAATTAGTTGAAGCACTAAAAATAAGATTTGGAAAATTGTTTGATGATCCTATGACAGAGCTAAAGAATTTGAAACAAACAAACTCAGTCCAGGAGTATCACGATAAGTTCGATACTATCATTAGTAGGCTACAATTACCAACTGAGTATGCTTTGAGTTGCTTTGTTGCTGGATTAGAAGAAGAGATACAGTTGCAGGTAAGAATGTTTACTGCTAATAATATTCAAGAAGCCTTTTTGTTTGGTAAAACTTCAAGAAGCAACTATTAAGGCCAAGAAGGGGACGTTTGGGTTTAAATCAACCATTTTTCCTAACCCAGTCAGTAGTAAACAGGTGATACCATACAATAGGCCTATTAATTCAGAAGTTAAAAAAGAATGTGATTAGGAAAACTTTGACTAGGAGTGAAATGGATGAACGAAGGTCTAAAGGGTTGTGTTTTAATTGTGATGAGAAGTATTCTCAGGATCATGTGGGGGGGGGGGGGGGTATTGCACGGTCCTCCCAACCGCTGGAGTGATCTCACTCCACAAGCTAGCTTAGCCCCATAGCTGCCTGGCGGTTACTACCCAACCGGAAGCGAAAGCCTGGAGGAAACTGTGCCTGCCAGGATTCGAACCCGGGTCCTCTGGGAAGAGGTGGGTGAGGCTGACCACTGGGACACCCCAAGTGGTTTTCTCAGGATCATGTGTGTAGAGGTATTAAAAGACCTCAGTTGTATCATATAGAAGTAGAATGGTTAGAAGATGAGATTGAGAATGAAGTAGAGGAAGAAGTGATAATGGAATGTGCTCAGATCTCAGTAAATGCAGTTGAAGGAAATGATATGTACAAGTCCATAAGGGTCACTGGACATTATGGAAAATATGAGTTACAGCTGCTAATGGATACCGGAAGCTCTCATAATTTCTTAGATTTTACATTAGCAAGGCAGTTGGGTTGTAAATTGGTTAAAGGACCAGCTATGTTGGTAAAAGTTGCAAACGGGCATGAAGAAATTTCTGATAAAATGGTCAAATGGTTTTGTTAGAAAATGCAAGGAATTCCGTTTAAAGCTGATGTATATGTTATGCCTTTGGGTGGGTGTGATTTGGTATTGGGGGTACAATGGTTTACCACTTGGGTAGTATTAAAATGAATTACAATGATAGAATCGTGGCATTCAAATTTAAGGGCCATAAAGTGATATTAAGAGGGCAACAGGGTAAAGGGTTCTCACAAATTACTAAAGGTAGCCTGAAGATTGATCAGCAGAGAGGGGAGTTAGCTATGGTTCAGGTATGTGCGGTTGATGGGTGTAGTACTGTCACTTCAGTAGTGTTACAAGAGACTCAGCAAATTACTGTCCAGAAGCAGCAGTTACAACAGCTATTGGAAGACTTTAATGATGTATTCCAGGACTAAAAAATTTTACCTCCATTAAGAGGCCACTTTGATCACAAGATTCCTTTGAAACAAGGAACTGAAGGAGTAAATTTGAGGCCCTATAGGTATCCAGTGGTTCAGAAGGATGTGATAGAAAAAATGACTAATGAATTACTGGAACAAGGGGTAATAAGATCTAGCACTAGTTCATTTGCATCTCCAGTGGTCCTAGTTAAAAAGAAGGATGGTACTTGGAGGACGTGCATCGATTACAGGAAGTTAAATCAGGCTACCATTCCTGACAGATTTCCTATTCCTTTGGTAGAAGACTTGATGGATGAATTACATGGTACCAAATTCTTTTCAAAGTTGTATCTTAAAGCTGGTTATTACCAAATTAGAATGGATGAGGCTGACATACATAAAACTGCATTTAAAACTCATAGTGGTCACTTTGAGTTCCTGGTTATTACCAAATTAGCTTCTTGAACGTTAATTGAGTTCAACCATTGTTAATCAATCTTGAACTCGTTCATTTACGATTCGTATCAATATCTAATTTGTTAACTATTAATCTTAATTTGATTTGAAGGAAAACTTTAAATTAATTAAGAGAAAAGATATCATATTTATAAAACGTAATCTCCTCCAAACTTCAGGTTCTAGGTTTCACAAAACTCAGTTTACTCAGTTAATTGGCCACCACATGGACATGATGCTGGAAAGTTGGTTAATTTAAGATGGTAATAAAAAATAGGTCTTTGTCATCAGATCTTTTATAGTTCGATTAACCATATTTACTAGTGTGAGTCAACCTACTCTATGTCACCCAACAAGCTACTAGGTTTTGTCATCAACCGAACAAATTGTAACGCAAGAACTCAAAACACATGCAAATAGTTCAAAGAAACCAACACATCATTGTATTCATACAACTTTGTCCAGGTCAAAAACACACCCAAACATGAGTATAAACTAAGAAAAGTAAAAACCTAAACGAACCGTGAAGCCGCAGAGAGCCTAGCCTTGCATCTTGTGTGTGTGAAAAATTCCCGTCAAACTATCATGCGTCCCAAGCATAAATCTTGTGCGATCTCTCTCTCAGTTGCCGTCCAAAGATCCCCTCAAATGTTGCGTGACATCCCTTTTATATTAATTCAAACTAGATTTTGCCCCGCCCGCGTTGCGGGGCAATAAGTCGAATATTTCTCTCTCATAACATGTGTGTCTGTGTTTCGGTTATTTTTACATACTACTCATAACACGATCTCAAAACAATCACATTGAGTCAACCAATTAAATTAAAACACTAATTTTAAACTAGGGGCAAAATTGTAATTTTTTAGGATAAATGAGCGTGTGCAAGCAGCCGCCTGACACGAATAAAAATCACACCCAGTCAAACAACTAAAACAAAACACTACTATAGTTTTGTCAAAAAAAACGTAAAATGATGACATGACTGTAATTTTACACATGGGGTAAAATCGTTGTTTAACGGGGAAAGCAAAGGAAAACGATGGTAAAAATGTAAATTTAAATTGAGGGCAAAACCGTAATTTGGCTGAGTGGGGGAAAAAACAAAACTAATGGCAAAACTGTACATTTAAACAGGTCAAAATCGTAATTTTGAACCGAGGGCAAAAAAGTAATTTTTAGTTGGGGGCAAAAACATAATTTTATTTTGAACTGGGGGTAAAAACATAATTTTGAAATGATGGCAAAATCGTAATTTTAAAGCAGGGATAAAATCGTAAATTGGTTGGGCCAATGGAGGAGTGCCAGGCAGCTTCCTGGTACTATTCCCCCATCTTGTGTCTATAGTTATATATTAGGGGAAAATCATAATTTTACTGGGAAAGCAAACAAATACGATGCAAAAAATGTAAATTTAAATTGAGGGAAAAATCGTAATTTAGCTGGGAGGAACAAACAAAACAAAACTAATGGCGAAACTGTAAATTTAAACGGGAAAAAAATCGTAATTTTGAACCGAGGTCAAAATTGTAATTTTTAACTGGGGCAAAAGCATAGTTTTATTTCGAACCGGAGATAAGAACGTAATTTTAAACTGATGGCAAAATCGTAATTTTAAAACAGAGACAAAATCATAAATTGATTTGGGCCAAAGGAGGTGAACTATTGTTCACCAAATTTCATAAATATTATAGAGTTAATACATATTAAAAATAATGATTTAAGTGTTGTAAAACAACGGCCTACTAGCGACTAGTATACGAACATAATCAAAGGAACACATAGAGAAAGATAGAATAAAGAACTATTATTCATTGAGAGGTACATCATTTACAAATGCCAATATATATAGGCACTATGACATTAATACATACATAAATGATATGGGAGTTGGTAATGTGGATGGTCACTAATAAATAATATATTCATAACACTCCCCCTTGACTATCCACATATGATAAAAGCAAGGGGTACATTATCCTTTTAATATGCTTGGATATGCTGCCTCGTTAAAAACCTTGACAAGAAAACCCAGTGGGACAAAACCTCAGCTAAGGGAAAAAGAGTGCAGCGCGTATTGTCTCCCCCCCTGATACTTCTGGATCAGGTATGTTGCCTCATTAAAAACCTTACTAAGAAAACTCACTGGGATAAAACTTAGTTAAGGGAAAAAGAGTGCAACTTGAATAAATCTCCCCCTCATTATAATATGTATCCTTTAAGTAAAGTGTGTCAATCATCCCCGAAAGTTGCTCAAAACTTTTGTAGAATGATTTGTCGTTTGATGCCTTGAAGTGCAATCCTTTATGTTGAGTAATGTTGTAAAATCTTCTTGTGAGACTTCTAGTTCTTCCTCTTGCGAACAAATATCATAAGATCCAAGACTATTTGTGTTACATTCTTTATATCTACAAGACTAACAAAACTAGCTTTCATGGGTTAGTAAAATATAGACACATATCATTCTTACCTTTAGGGTATCGACATATCTGCTTTACCATTCAAATGTCTCCTCATTGGACATGTGCTATATCATGTTGATAAATTCAAATAAAAAATATATATTATCATGCATAGCACGAAAGTTAAGTTAATGTACAATTGCACTTTAGCCATGGTACTTTTGAAATGAGAATCACTACTTTGGTATGAGATGATAATAATCATTTCTTATAAAAAGTGTCTGAACAACCTTTAACATACTATAAGGTTGAGCTCTCTACATACTAAAATGTCCCACCAACATCTTCTAGATGTAGTTTGATAGATGAATAAAGTATGATTACAAATATATTCGAACTGCAAGTAGAGTAATAATTAGACTGTGCTAGGGTCATTAAAAAAATTCCCATTCTAAAAGCTCACCGGTTTCTCTTGATGATGCTCAGGCATCATCACTGTAAATTGCGATTATAGTGAACTTTTAAGAAAAAACATTTGATAAAGATGGATAATATTATCAAACTTATATTGCTCTTTATCAGAATATATCATGAGTTGTACAACACTCAACTTGACTATTTTAGTTCATACTATCTTTAACTTTATAAAAATACATTCTTGGGGACTTGAAATCAATGTTTCAGACATTGGCAATCATATACATACTTCTTTCAACTTGGAAAAACAATGTATGTGCATTCACTCTTTAGGAGTTCTATTACATATTCCTCCTCATTGATTTCTATATCATATGCAGGGATCTCTTGAATATTTAATCCATATTGTACCATGCTTATATATTCTACATTAAGATGCCATAATAACTAGGCACAAGTTTCCTATGTATAGTTATTGGTGCACAAGAATTACATCATTAAGATCTTTCAACTAACCTTATAAGCACTTAAATGCTTTAGGATACTCATGGGGAGTTCCAATTATATTCAATTCAATAACATATACAACATGTATATGTATTCAGATCTGAATTTATATAATAATCATAATATTCTCGAGAACTTATTTTATATGACTTAGTATCAAGTGATACATAACTTTCATAAGACGCATGTCAATTCTCTTTTATATATTACTAGACTAATAAGATATTGGGAAGTCAATGTATCCACCAATGGAGAATACGTTTTCTCATAATAAATCATAGGTATTTGTGAAAATTCTTGTGCCACCAATTTTGACTTATATCACTTAATTTGATTTTCACATGATTCGCATAAAAGACACTTTTGTATCCAGCATATTCAGTTGTATGGACTGTTGGTCTAGAATTCATTAGAGAACTAAACTCTGCCTTATTTGCGTCTTTCTATTTTGGCCAATCATTTCTTAATATTCATTCATAGGCAGATCTTAAATCTTGATCCTCATCATTTAATTATTTTAAGCGCTACAATATATACAAAAGTATAACGACGTCGATTTTTATTCTGATTCCATACATATCTTAGACATGATACAACTTGGCGAGATCTCTTTATTTTCAGGTACCTGAGGTTCTTCTTGAACCATCATGTCTATTGTCCCTTCAGGGGATCTTATTGCTATAACCTCGACTTGACCATCTTAATTACTTGCTCCAATTTTCGAGGAATTTTATTGTTGGAATCAACTAGTCTACCACGTTATAGGCGTGCAATAGACTCATTACAAAAATATGTGGTTGTCCTCTTAGGACACAAAGATAACTGGAGCATAAGCAGTTGATTACGTGACTTACTTAGTCACTCACTCTATTTAGGTCAGTGAACTTGTCTGGTAATTTGTTCTTTAACATTGGTAAATGAATTATACTTTAAACTTCTAGTTCATAGTTTATAGTCTGAGGATCAAGATGACATAATAATTCATTTCACTTTTCACTTTCCAACTGCTTGTTATCTCCCCCTAATGTTGGGAACATTCATTCACTAAAGTGAAAACCAGTGAGCCATAAACAAATTTCTTACTAATGGCTTTAAGTATTAAATCATAGACGATTATTTATACCCAACATATTCTCAAACTTTTTAGAAGTCCCATCTTTGTGCGGTATGGTGGATGAGTTTCAATATATGTCGCACAACCAAAATATTTGATTAGACATCTTTGGTTTCTGACAAAAAAAAAAAAAAAACAATTGTATGGGGAGAACTATAACATATTGGCTTGATGTGAATTGATGGTACTATATATAAAATTACATGTACCAAAATGAACTTTTGCTCCTCTCATGATCATTGGCTTTGTAACCAATAGTAATCTGGATTAATATGCTTGCTATCACATTAGCTAAGCCACAATCACACAAGCTTCAGGTTGTGGATTTAATAACCATTTAGACGATGCATCGATTTTAAAACACTAAATGGTATCATGTTTGTATAATTATTTTCATATTATTTCTAGAATATTTGGGGATTCACACCCTACTTTTGTTGATCAATACTTAACTTCACTTGAGAGCAAATATGACATGTATAATTATCAAGACGAATCTTCTGGTTCTTCAATACTTTTCACATCATCATTAATGACTCGGTATGGTCTGGCCGGTCATGCCAATCACTAAATGATCATATATACTTTACATGCACTCATGTTTGTTTAATACACAATACTAAATACCGCGCTGCACTCTTTTTCCCTTAGCTGAGGTTTTGTCCCACTGGGTTTTCCTGGCAAGGTTTTTAACGAGGCAGCATATCCAAGCATATTAAAAGGATAATGTACCCCTTGCTTTTATCATATGTGGATAGTCAAGGGGGGGTGTTATGAATATATTATTTATTAGTGACCATCCACATTACCAACTCCCATATCATTTATGTATGTATTATTATGTTTTACATCTTTTCCCATTTCATTTATTCTCGTATATTCAATCTGATAGTGCGCTACTTCTTGCTATCAGTTTCATTATTAGCATGCTTAATCTCATTATCAACATGGGCATCATTAAACTTTTTTTTTATGTACATGATCATGACCCTTAAATTGATATTTTTTTCATCTCATTCTCTTCAGGGAATGGATTGTAACTTTCATGGTCGCATCATTACAATTTCTTCACCATGTACATAATCACGACCATTATACTAATCAGTATATCATCACATTCACTTCAAGGAATGGATTAGAGTCGCAAAACATTCATGGTGACTGTTTCAAACCTTATATATCTAGAGCGCATTTGAGGTTTGACAAGTGGAATTTTTTTTCAACCTTCTTATATGTAAATCAAGAAGTAGTTATATGACTAAGACAACAAAATTTGTCGATCGAAAATCTTACGAGCTTCCATAAATTTATAATGAGCTTACGTGAGACCCACACTTCATATGTCATGTGTTTACTTCAATTTATTTCAAATAAACGGGTCTTTTAAGCATGCTTATAAACTTTCATGGGAATGACAATAATACACAGCTTTGGTATTTATTAGCCTTATTCAATAATATCTATATAAATGATAATCTCCAAATGAAAATCATTAGACATCATTAGGCAGCGTCATGTATGTTTTTCAATATAATATTTTTACCATAAAGGAGATAATGGATATAAAATGAAAGGCATTATGAATCATAAATTGCTATATGATAAGAAGATTATTTATATGGGTAGAATAAAACAATTTGTATTGCCAAATTTCAAATATACTATTGAAGTAGCAAGATTGTTAAAGAACATATAAAGTTTGAAACAACCACCATGTTTATAACTTATGATCATATACCACAAGTATGATCATTTTATAGTTATCTTCAAAACCACTAACATATGAAACACAATGTATAAATAAAACTAGATTATACAATTCATTATGTTATAAAATGTCACCAAATAATGAATTCGACTAAAACTAGAATAAGAATGTGGATATGAGTGTGGTATCTAATGCATAAGTTTGTATTAAAAAAAGAAAAAAACCTAAACGTCTTTTCTATTAGAATTATTTATAAAATGAGTTGTTAAATTCATTTATGAGAATTAATTATTATATTAATATGTTTATTAATAGAGTCGTTTCAAATGGACAATTCAATTAGAATATGTTTATTGGTTTTGTTATTGAAATTGATTTTAATATGTGATCAACTAAAAATATATGTTAATAATCACGTTGATCTTATCTCTTTTCTTAATCTAAACGGAGATGATCATGAAATTTTGTCTTCATAAACCTACTAATATCATATATATATTAATAAAACATGATCTTATTATTGAATATGTTTTATTAATCTGATGACGATGAGCACTACTAATACTACAATGTTTTATTAAGCTCCTTTAGTAAATAAAAATTTTTTTTTTTAACTATTATGAATGCAGACATTCAGGCCATAGGTCAAGCAATGAAATAATATTTTCACATCACTTACAAGAATACACATATAATTTATGGACCACTTTATCACAAGATAACGAATCACAAGTTATTTTATATACCAACATGGATATATACTTTGCATATTAGCTTATCACGATATAAGCGAACACAAGTATATCTTATCTTATATAAATATATATGTGTTACTTTAGTAAACATATATGTGTTACTTTAACTAAAACATCAGCAAATATGTTAACCACATGAAATGTTACTACAATTTCCAATCAAGGATGTTCTCATTTTAATGCCACAACAATATAAAAACAGTTTATTTGCAAATTTAAAGTATAATGGTTTTGTACCTAAAAGTTTAATTACCTATGTTTCGAAATAGTGTAACCCCCAATTTAAATGTTATTTATAAGATGAGCCAAATCCTTTTTATAAAGATATTTTAGAAACATCTCAAGTTTCGTAATAGGCTAACACCAACCCATTAAACGAAATCGAATATAAACAAGATAGGAACAAATCAATTTGCCAGAAGAATAGTATGGAGTAGCTTTCAGCTTTTAAAACTTTATATTATATGTTTATAACATTGAATTTAACTTCTTCAAATAAAACTACAATAGCCGATATAATAATATAACTATTTGTTTAACACTAAACAATAAAATAGTGGCATAAGAAAATCCATAAACGGTCACAAAAGCAAACCCATAGATTCAATCATCATGCGAATCACAATAGTCAAAGATATACTAAAACTATCAAAAGGATTTTCAAATTACCTGGTAAAGTCTGTTTAACGATTAAGATTCCCACAGAGGCAACTTCTCGAGACTCCAAAACCCCATGGAAAAAACGCCTCATGATGATGGATTCAAAGTGAAACGAATAAGAAAACAACGAGCGAACTCGTGCTGATAACGTGTTGTAAAACAACGGCCTACTAGCGACCAGGGACGGACCTAAGCCGAGCCCAAGGTGGGCGGGCGCACCCCCGGGAAAAAAAAAATTTAGTGCTAAGTTCCGTCGAAAATCTCGTCCGCACCCCTTGGAATTTTTCATCCGCACCCCTTGGTTCGTCCGCACCCCTTAGGTAAAAAGTGTTATCAATTTATATTTTAAATTTTTTTTAGTAAACTCTTATTTTTTAAGAAATACTATCTAAATTATATAACTTTTAATACCTAAATAACTAAACTCAAATACCCAATACATTTAACTAGCCCACTACTAAGTCGTAACCTAATAAACAACCCAACAAATCAACAATATTTCAAACTAAAATAAAATAAACAAGCCCAAAACCATTACATATTCTATCATGCTCTCTTCATCGTCCCTGCACATAGGGCTGTTCATGAGCCGAGCCAAGCCGAGCTAGGGCAAGCTTGGGTTCAGCTCGATTATAAACCGAGCTGGCTCGACTCAGCTCGGATTCAAAACCGAGCTGAAAATCAAAGCTCGGGCTCGGCTTTGTTTTAAACCGAGCTGGCTTGGCTCTGCTTGCTTTGGCTTGATTTTAAAAATAAAAATTAGCACATAGCTCTAAAGATTAAGTAGTCTAAAATATTATTAAATACTTCAAAAGTGCATATCCAAAATAAGTTCGATATAATACATCACAAGCCAAAATCAAGTTAAACAACACAAAATAAGTTTTAAACTTTAACGAAATAATAATTAGTTCATTAGCATGGTAATCAACTTTCAAATAAGCCATAGATATCAAACTACGAACCTAAATACATGTAAATAATAATTTTTTTTTTGTAAAATATTATAATGTGTATACAAATAAAATATATTATAAGTAAAATGATCTGAGCTAAGCCGAGCCGAGCTAAAAAGCGAGCCAAATCGAGCCAATCCGGCTCATTACGAGCCGAGCCGAGCTGAGCTAGACTCGCTTTCTAACCGAGCCGAGCCGGCTCGGCTCACTTTTAAACCTAGCTATATCAAGCGAGCTTTTTCCGAGCGAGCTCCGAGCCACGAGCTCTTTGAACAGCCCTACCTGAACGCCAACGACCCGAACCGACCCGATACGAACCGATTTTTTTACTTATATACCTTGGGGCCTAAAATTTTTAAAAAAGTTCCGCACCCCCATGGAAAAATTCTTGGGTCCGCCACTGCTAGCGACTAGTATACGAACATAATCAAAGGAACACATAGAGAAAGATAGAATAAAGAACTATTATTCATTGAGAGGTACATCATTTACAAATGCCAATATATATAGGCACTATGACATTAATACATACATAAATGATATGGGAGTTGGTAATGTGGATGGTCACTAATAAATAATATATTCATAACATTAAGCATATATAATATAATAATAATCATAATAATGAAATTAAGTAATAAAATAATGGAAAATATAAATAATATTAAAAAAATGTGTGTACTGTTAATGAAAAGTCTGTTTTAATATGTATAATAATAATAACTAGGGTTAAGACCCGCCCGCGTTGCGGCGCGGGTACATCGTAAATATTGAATGGATTAGTCCAAACGTTATATAATGCATTAACCATATGAAAACACACATTTCGACGTATCCAGTTGAACTCAGTGTAACCTGTATAAACATTGTGATTGGATCAAACGTAAAGTAAATGGAATTTATATTGAACAATCATAACGTATTATATGTGACCCAACTCATACATAGAAAACGTAACAGGTATGAAGGAAAATATGCACATGTAATCGAAAGGGATTAATTAGAGCTTTCGAAAAAAAAGGAGAAAAAGAAACCATAATTTGACTCCACTCGGTTCGAAACAAACTTTACGAAACATAAATAAAATAAACTCGAAAACATATTATATTTGACCTAAATCATTTCCCAAAAAAATTTACGTCAAAACGTAGAACAACTTGAATTTATACTAAAACGTACGTAAAAATATTCACGTAAAAATGGTTTCTTTAAACGAAAACGTATTATATTTGACCTGACTCGTCTGTAAAAAAAGTTTACATCAACATATAGAACAAATCATATTTATACATACCCGTACATAAAATATGCACATGAAAAATAGTTTTTAAGTAAAGGAAGAATAGGGGTAAACCGAAAGAAAATATTAGTAAAAAATTTAATAGGTTAAAAACGTTCGTAAAATCGTGCCAAGTAGCACCAATGCCATAACGCCATCCACTTTCAACATCATAAAATTAAAATAGATAAAATGGTAAAAATTACACAGAACGAAAATGAGACTAAAATCGTTGAACCACGCACACCTGTTACAGTGTCTTAATGCGAAGAAATTAAGCAGAAACGTAAAACATAGAAAATAATAACTTAGCTCATCTACGACCCGCCCGTTGTGGCGAACTTTTCAAAAGGGGAAAAATGGATGCGTTGCTAGGGTCTGTCAAGTATGAAAAAATAGAGCAAAAACGTTGAACCTCACATGCACGCTACGACATGTTAACTCGCAAAATTTAGAACGAAATGTAAAACGAAAAACTTGCGAAAGATAAAAAGTATGAGGGACCAAAGTTGTAAATAACAAAGTGTTGTGTTAAATTATAAAAAAATGGAAAACTTTGAGTTAAAAGTAAAAAAAATAAAAGGGGTTAAAACGTAAAAGATAAAACTTTTAGGTTGAAAGTGGAAAAAGTAAGTTTTTTTTTTTGGAAAACTCCCCAAGCACAAGTTACAAGTGCTATTGCAAAAAAAAAAGTTAGTAATTTATATATGGAATAATAATTGTAGCTTCCTTTGCACACAAGCCATCTAGCCCAATCGGCTAGCCCACCACTCCTTTAATCTTCAGCCCAATTATTATATCCTCATGTTCCAATTTTTTTTTTTTTGTGATCTGCGATGGATTTGGAAACAAGGAATTCAATTTGAGTATGTCAAGAATCATTTATGACATTCAACATTCATTTATGATTTTCTTATGTAATTTACATGAATTCCTTTTGATCTCTAATTATTATTTGCATCACATAAATGAAACAATTAATTCTCACTATTATATATCCAAGTGAATTGCATCCTGTGAGATTTTCTTTCAAGGTACATTATATTAGCTCTTTTAATATATTTTACAATCTAACTCGTAAAAAATAAAAACACATTAAAGTATTTTCTTTTATACCAGTATCGATCCATTTATATCATAATTATTATATTCAATAAAGTGTACCCAAAATGTACCGATCGTTACGCTACTCACAATCCTCAAAACCGACTCTCTCTCTCTCTCTCTTCCCTCCCCTCACATACTTTTGTTTTGGTTGTTCTTGTATATGAACTCCCTAAAATACACTCCATCCATTGTTGAAAACACCAAAAACTGTCGTATCATCTCCAATAACAGCTAAAACCATATACCATTGTGGATGGTTGTATGTATTGATCACCCCTCTATGTATATGTGTTCGCACACATTTTGATCATAAACAAACAATCCACCGCGATAGGTCCATATCTTTTTAAGGTGGAGTTCATGGGTGGACTGAATGAATGAAGACCATAGACATTAGAGATACATTTATATATCAAGGTTCATCTCAAAATTGGTTTAATACAATAATTATTCACAGTGTTTTGAACTCGTAATCAGCTATTAATTCCTAAATGCTTACAAATTTCAACCATTAATTCCTAACATGATTCAAAACCAAATTTGATCTAAACCCGTTTCGACCCACTACCCTACACATCCTTTGGTCTACTTCCTTACAAATTTTAAATTATGTAAGTGATTGTCATTTTAAACTAACTTATATATTAATCTTTTTTGTAAAATTTTTAATTGTAAGCATATCTATACTATATAATAAAAGAAACCTCTAAAGGGACACGTGTCATTCATTTGAGCGCTCTCTTCTATTTAATTTTAAACTAGGATTGAGACCCGCCGCAATGCGGCGGGGATTCTTTAGTTATAACTAAGTCGATCTAGGATCCGCACGTTATGTTAAACCTGTCAAATGGGGAAAAAAGACGATGTAAAAACGTTCACCTACACACGCACGTTGCGTCGTGTTAACTCGCAAAATTTAGAACGAAACGTAAAAACGTTAAACCAAAGACGCACGTTGCGATGTGTTAAGTCACAAAATTTAGAACCAAGCATAAAGCGAAAAATTTGCGTAAAATGAAAACTATAAAGAACCAAAGTTGAAAGTAAAAAAAGTTATGATGATAGATTGCAAAAGATAAAAAGTTTCGGGTTAAAAGTAAACAAACAAATAGTTTTGGGTTAAAATTAATTTATGAAATACTTTTGGGTAAAAAGTAAAAAAATCAATTTTTTTTTGAAAACCCCCAAAGCTAACGTTACGACAACCATATGCATAACCATTTTTTCTATGAAAAACCCCCAAAGCACACCCCGCGTTGCGGTGGGGCTTAAAACGGTGTCAAATAGTACTAAGGTCACACAACCCTCATCGACCACCAACACGACGAATCTGTCAAACATGGAAAAATAGAGGTAAAAACGTTGAACCACACATGCACATTGCGTCGTATTAACTCGAAAAATTTAGAACTATACATAAAACGAAAATTTGCAAAAGATGAAAAGTATAAGTGACAAAAGTTGTGAAGTTAAATTTGCAAATAATTAAAAGTTTTGGGTTAAAATTAAAAAACAAATTATGTATGGTTAAAATGGAAAAGGTAAAAACCTTTTGGTTTAAAGTAAAAAATCAAGTTTTTTTTTTTTTTTTTGAAAAATGCCCTAAGCACAAGTTACAACTCTTGATGCCTATATTTGTTGCTTCTTTATAGTAGTAAAATAAAATATTTAATTTTTATAATTTTTAATTAAAAGTAGTCATTATATCACATAATTAGTTATTAATATTAATTAAAGTATTAGATTCATAGATTTTGAAACAAACCATAACAATCTTATAGATAAATTTTTTGAATTAATAATTATGTTTGTTGATAAACATTCGAGGTAAATAAAAGAAATATATATCATTAGTTCCTTTTTGTAAATAAGAAACTATATTCTATAAAAAAAAAGTTGTTTTGAATGAAAATGACAAACATGACCAAACCTAAAAGACGATTTTAGCAATTTACTCAAATAATAATAAAAATGTATATCTTTTAAAACCCTGAATATTTACACGGGTTGAATAAATGCAATTTTGAATATTAAATAGTAAAAAGTTATATGTTAAAAAAACCCATATATTACATGGGTTTTGTATATTACTTTGTTAGTTCTGAATAGTTAAAAAAATAGTTTGTGTAGTGATTGGTGCGCTATATCTATACCAGTTAGATCCATGTTTGAATACTACAAAACATGTATCTCATCTACTTTTATTTTAACGTTAAAATGATATCACACATGCCCTTAATAGGATTTGAACCTACTACCATTTGTAGGGGTGTGTACGGTTCGGTTCGGTTTGTGGGCAAAACCAAAACCAAAATGTCGGTTTTTGCATTTTATCACCAGGCTATCCCTTTAAGGACTTATCTCATTTACTATTTTCATACTTTTTTCTCCCTGTTGTACAATTATTGCCGCTTATTAAAAGCTACTCAATTTAATATTTTATTGATCAAACCACGTGTAATACATATGTTTTAACCTAATAATAAATAAACAAAACAAAGTACAATGTTATAAATAATAAACAGTGCATCAACATTCATTTTTTAAGACACATTTTGATGACTGTATGAGTTAATCGATTAAATTACATTTTATTCAACTTGTGTTATACACAGTTTTATTCAATCATTATAATACACCGTTTTATTCAACCAGTGCAATACACAAGTTCTTTTTTAAGAAATATTTTTTTTATCACTTAATATATAAAACTATATTTATTTAACCCGTGTAACACACGGGGTTCTAACCTAGTTTTCTTATATATTAGTTTCAAAAAAGGAACCAATGATGGACATTAGTTTATATCCATTATTATACATATCCCGAAAGGAATTAATTAATTAAGGTTAATAACATAATCCATCATCTCAATATTCTTAGTTTCTACGCACACCTCACTACCATTACAAGTTTCTCATACATAAATATGACTTCCACCGCATTTCAGTCATGATTTTTTTTCACACTCATCTACCGGCGCTAATTTCCTCCCTTCGCTAGATCTCCCGTAGGTCACTCCCGTGAGTCATGACGGCTTATTCTTCAATTAGGTAGTAGTATCAAGTGTTGATCCAGTTATTAGATATAATACTTGTGACAAGCATCCATTGATGAAATTCAAGTATTGTACGATTCTTGATGAGCTACTAGACAAAAGTCAAGTGGGCTATTAAAGGACCCATTGTTGCTCCTATACTAGAATAGAAAGATGGTCCTACTAGAATAGCTTATGACGCAATTTTACATGATTTATAATCTTATCTAAAGCCAGCTGCAATGGTACTTTCTTTACATTTTTGGGGTGTTGATTGTACAACATTTATTGCAATGTGAAGGGAAAACAACCCTATAGGTAAAAAAATATAAAATAATTTAAGAGGTTTGTAAGCATCATTGGGTAATTTCAAATTTTGTCTACGTTGTAAAACTTTACCTATTTGGCGGGTGGGTTGTATATATAACCTAAATCAACCTGTCTATAACTAACACAACTTTGGAAATGATCACAAATATTCAAAGGATAGTAGGTGGTTGTTACATACTTACATTGTGACAAAGTAAAAAAGGGAAAGTACAAAAAAGGAGCCCAACTAGTGGGTAGTTTTTGGGCTAAAAGTTTTAAATGGGTTAATAGTAAGTTTGGGAGGCCCTTAAAAGTTGTAAGATCCTTGGCCCAAATGTCTCAGTCTTGCACTCAGGAGTGATGACTCATGCATGCCTAAATTGGATGCTTGAATTTGCATGTAGTCTTATAGACTTAAGACTAAACACAAATAGTTTCATGAATTTTTACAATTTGAAAATTTTCATTTCCATGCTACAAATTTAACTCATAATAATCTGATTTTAATATATTTATTCCTTAAATGTGTAATAATAATCAATCCATTTCTTTATTTTTTCTTCTCATGATCTAAGGCCACACGGGGTGGAAGCGTTAATTACCGTGATAGAATTCTATCACTCGTGGAACACCGCCCCGCCCATTAAGTTTCACGCATTAGTTTTATAACTCGTCATAACCTTCACGCGTTGAACTTCAACAATTAATACAAAGTGCATTTGAAAAAGTTCAGATTCTTTTGTCCTTTTGTAACAATTGAATACAAAGTTTGATGAAAAGTTCAATTCAGGTCCCTCAACTTTTGTAACCTATTTTTAAATAGCTTTCCTATCACTAGTGATACCACCCCCCCTACATTTGTATCACTAGTGATAGAATATTGGTTGTACACATGGCATGACTTGATTGGATAGTGGGAGTGATAGAATATATCACTAGTGAACCACCCCCCTCCCCTAAATATTTATAAATCTTCTATTCTTCCTGGATAACACGTCTCAACAAGTACAAGTCGGTAGTCGACACAAACTAATGACAATTAAAAACTCAATCTCCACGTAGCTAATGGTCCTAACAACAAATATGATTTGAACCATAGTCACATAATTATCTAGATGAGCCATGATCTCCGATCCAGTTTGAACGATCCCAATCGCGGTACGTTTGCGATCCCGGATCGACCTGGATCGCGATTTCAAAGTTAAAATTGGCATTCCCAATTCATCAATTCAATCGTATTACGTGCTATCGGGATCGTGATTTGCTTGAATTCGGAACGTGTATACAAATACGTTGGAACGTCGAACCTAACCTGAAGTTGGAAAGTCGGACAGAAAAAAAAACAATAATTTCTGCCTGAAACCAGGAATAGCAGCGGTGCTTCCTGCGTTTTAAGCCTTCTAGGGTTTTAATATAATAAGTTTAGGTGTTTTAACTTTTAGCCCCTCTATATTTCACTAGTTCACATTTAATCCCTAAAACTTGTAAAGTTTATATAAAAAGTGTAAAATTAGTTTGTGTATTTTAACATTTAACCTCTCTATCTTCACTACTTTACATTTTATACTTAAACTTATAATAGCACTTAGTTATGTAATATGTTTTGAAATTTCAAGTTACTTATGAAATATGATCCAAAATAATAGCACTTAGTTTAATTGGTACATCGTACCACATGATATCGTATATCGTACCGAAACGATCCGAAATGAGCCTACCCCCCTTCGTACCGGATTTTAGGGACCTAGCGAATTGCGATCCCGTACCACGTTCCCGTACCGGAGCGTACCGCGAACCATGTGACTATGATTTGAACATACAGTAATATGAAACCGTGATTAAAAAAAAAAACCATGAACAAACACTAGTGGAAACAATCTTCGTTCTCTCCATTGATTGGTGAGTGAATAGACTTTATTATGAATATTACTTAAAGTTCAAACTCGCATGACTTAGTGATATGGTGTTTGTTCTTCACAAAAGTGGTGTAAACTTAAATTCTTAGAAGTGAAAAGTTATATGATATTGATTAGATGTGTTAGGAAAACAAGTTCAAACCCCTGTCCATTCATCCAACAACCGGACAACACATATATCCGTGCTTTCTTTTTCTTTCTTCTATCCGTGTTACTGGGCCGACTATACTTGGGCCACCCATAATGGCATAACCCGGAGCCCGGCATTGTTTTTTCTTCAAGAATCCCAAATTTTGTTATTTTTTTTAACGGCCAACGAATCCTTCAAATGGGCTACTGGCGAAATTCACCATGTCGGGATACACTCGTCTCCGAACCGGGGAAAACCCTCACCTAGGGCCGAAGCCCGTGAACACTCGCCCGAAGGTACGACAGTGTGGCGGGGTAAAACCCTCTCAGTTCAAGGATTGAACTAGCGATTTCCACCTATTCGCCTAGTCTCCCATCATCACAAGTTGCCGCATAAAATAGTGGGGAGGGCAGGAATCGAACTTGGATACCTTAGAACACCAAGACTCTCCTTTACCACTCCACCACCACCTCATTGGCCCCAAATTTTGTTATTAATTAAAAGAAATTAATTTAAGTAATAGTAGGTTGACTTCTCTTTTTTTTTTCCTTCAAGAATCCTAAATTTTGTTATTAATTAAAAGAAATAATTTAAGTAATAGTAGGTTGACTTCTCTTTTTTAACAAAACAGTAGTAATTTATGTTCTTATTTATGTTTTTTTTTTCTTAACATATTTTTGTTTACGTTCATATGCTTATGTGTTGTGAAAGGGAGGGAAGTAACAGGTGTATATTTCTGTGTTTAAGCTAATGTTTTTAATACTAATGCTTATTTTTATGTTGTGTATATTTCTGTGTTTAAGTTAATGTTTTTTATACCAATTTTTTTCATGTTGTCTTTAGTTTTATAAAAATATAACTTTGGGCTCTCGTGACCGTGGAAAAACCAAAGCTGCAAAAAAATAATAAAAAATGTACGGGCTAACATAATGAGAAATGAAGCCAAAGCCCAAGTCCCTTGGTGGTACAAATATCATATGTATAATGAAAACCGAGGAGCAATAGATTAGCAATGACCTTGACACAACGCAAATTAGTTGAACTCTTCTTGCACTTATTTAATCTCTTTCTACTTTATCAAAGTGTAAGAATAAATCTCAATAGCCACATATGTTTTATGGCAGTGGCGGATCCAGCCCTGTATTGTGGGTTCACATGAACCCACTCGGTTTGAAAAATTAGTAAGAACTTTGTATGATTTGGAAAAATAGTGAAAATCTACCAAAACGAACCCACTGAAAGAAGTTCCTAGATCTGTCATTATTTTATGGTTCATGTTTAATGTTATGTGTTACGTTTTATGTTTCTTCTTTGTGTTTTATGGTTTATGGTTTATGGAATTTATGATTTATGGTGTTATGTATTAAGTCATGATTAATGTTTTATGGTTTATTGTTTTTATATAAATTATAATATAGTAAGTAAAGGATAAGGAGCCAGAAAAATTTAGAATTTTGGTAAGGTTATTGAGGGAAAAAAGTTGAATAAAAGGTCACTTATCCTCCTCTGACGGATCCCCCCCACAAAAGTACCGAAAGTGTCGATATTTTTGGTAATAAAAGATTTGGTAAGACTCATGCAACGCATATTCTCATTTATCCCACTCTTCATTTTTTTTAATTAATTCAACTTTTTACAATTTTTAATTTACAATAAGCAGAACTAAAAGTGCTGGAATTTTAAGCATTTTTTTTTAAGATTTGAAATCACCTTTTTTTGAAAAAAAGATTGTTTGATTGACCAGGACGAAGTGTTATGTTTTAAACTAGTTAGATGCCCCGCCCGCGTTGCGGGGCGGTGGACGAATAATGAGCGAGCGTTAGGCAGCAGCTCATTGACACGAAAAACAACTAAATCGAGTCAACCAATTAAAAAAAAACGTTTTATATTTTTGATAAAAAAAAACTAAAACAATGGCAACATTGTAATTTTTAACTGATGGAAAGTTCTATTTTTTGACTGGGGTAAAATCGTAAATTGCCAAAAGCCAAAGTGATGGCAGTACTGTAAATTTGAAGGGGGGGGGGGGGGGGGGGAATTTGAAATTTTAATAGGGAGAAATTCGTAATTTTGCACCTAGGGTAACAGCGTAATATAAATTTGAACTACGGGCACAATCGTAATTTTAAGCTGGAGGCAAAGGCACAATTTTATTTTGAACCGAGGGCAAAATCGTGCTTTTGAGTTTGGGGCAAAAGCATCATTTTATTTTGAAGGGGGGAAAAACGTAATTTTCAACTGAGGGCGAAATCGTAATTTTTTTAACGGGGAAAAATAACATTTTTTAACTGAGGGCAAAATCGTAATTTTTATCTGGGGGAAAAAACATATATTTATTTGGGACAAAAGCGTAATATTATTTTGAGCTGGGGGGCAAAACCGTCATTTTAAAATGGATATAAAATAATAAACTGGTTGGTCCAATGGGAGAGTGGCAGACGAAATCGTAATTTTCACTTGAGGGCAAAATCGTAGTTTTGAGCTGGAGACAAAACCGTAATTTTAGGTTGAGCTAGGGGCAAAACAGTAAAAAAAAAAAAAAAAAAAAAAAAGAAAACAAAAATTTCAGCCGCCCATTTTGGCCAATGGAAGCCCACAGCCGACACTTCCTTTTGTAGTATTGTATAATGCAAGGAAATGAATTGGGGTCAAATTTCTACAAGTCATTAAATTTTGACTGACTTTTTCAATCGCATGTTCTATGCAAAATTATCATTTATGTTTTCTCATGACATTTAGTGAAGTTTACATAGTGTAACTGATGTCTGATTTTACTCTTTTTTTTTTGAAAGGTAAACTTTATTAAAACACACCGCCGACCCAAGCCGGGCCAACGAAAAAAAAACAACAACCAGAAATTACATATGAACAAACGAGCTCCACTCCTTCCAATCTACATCTTTGTGTTTCGATCTTTTAGAAAACCATAAGAAACTTAACGCCTTAATCTCACCTAAAATGCCTTCTATTTTAACATGCACGTTCGAGAATTTAATCTTATTCCTCGCCCGCCATATACACCAACATGAGACCATAATAATACCTTGAACCGCCTCCTTTTTCTTCTCCGACGCCCCGAGATTGTTATAAAAACTTAACAGATCATGTAAAGAAAACGCATAAATTTGAGGGATCTTACACCACGCACTAACCCCGTTCCATACCATAGACGCGATGAAACATGCTATGAACGTATGATCCGCCGACTCGGATTCAGCACCGCACAGCGAACAACTCGGGTCACTAACTGCAATGTTTCGGTGCAGCAGCGCTTCAGCCGTAGGAAGTCTGTTTAAACCCAGCCTCCAAACATGGATATTTACCTTGGCTGGCACCCATTTACTCCAATCCACAACCACCCGATCTATGTCACCTGTGGCCTTCTTCAGCAACCTCTTGACACCCTTGACCGAGAAGCAACCGTCAGATTCTGCTGTCCACTTCCACGTATCCTGACCAGAAGACAGCTGAATGCCCGAGAGAGCGTCAATCAACTGATTGAAGTTGTTGACCGAGCCATCCATAGATAAGGCCGAATTCCAGCTCCAGTTATATATTTTTTCGCCATTAACAATTTTAATTCTATCCGCAACAGAACACCTCTTATCCGAATCAGCGCTAAACAAATCCGGAAAAACAGTTTTAAGAGGTTCATTCATCAGCCAACAATCGAGCCAAAAAGCCACTTCCTCGCCGTTTCCAACTGAACCTTTTAAATAATTCCTAAGAGGCCGGCCTTCCACTTTCGTATTTATAAAGATTTTAGCGATGTTACTCCAAACTCCTGATAGCGATTTTTTATATGGAATACACTCCCACCCCTTCCTATTAACGTTGCAGATTTTACTCTATTCGTAATTGTTGCAGATTAAAACCATAACGGTTTCTAAACTGCATAGTTAGGTTCTTTGATTCCATATTAAAACTTTTAGTTGTAATGAAATGAAACATTGTTTTGTTAGGCTATGTAAGGGGCTGTTTGACAACTTTTGAATGGTTAAGTGCTGAACTAATAAAATATCTGAACCATTAAGTGCTGAACTAGTAAGAGGTTTGAACCATTAAGAGCCAGTATAATACTTAACCGTTCAGAGGCAAATGATTGACCAATTGAGATTAGAGGTCTTAACCATTCAGACTCAGTATAATGCTTAACAATTCAGAGGCAAATGTCTGAACCATTCAGACATCTGCTCGCGAAACAAACAGCCTGAACCATTAAATGCTGAACCAGTAAGAGGTCTGAACCACTAAGATCCCCGAGGTAAACAAACCCACTGTTCAACACTGTCGTTTATACGAGATACGAATAGATATACCAAGCTCCTCTGTTCGGTTTCATGCTCTTAGGTTGACTTTTTTTTCATTAAATATTAGTTCTATCAATTTTTTATTTTTTTTATTTCAATAACTTTTACATATTTCATTTTTCATTTTTCAAAAAAAATATATTGTGCCATAAAATCAAACAATACTTCAGCTTTAACATGTATATAATATTGATATATTCTTATATATTCAAATAACTACGTCACACCATTTTACGCAATGTTGTCATTTGCTTAGGTCTGAAATGATTTTTTAATACGAAAAGTATGGTGTTTTAATCGTATTTTACATTATGTTGTTATGGGCTTGCGAGGGTGTTGTTAGCCTATTTTACATGGTGTTGTTATAGTGCTATGGGGCTAGAAAGTTGCGCTCGTAAATGGACACAAATACCCTTGTCCATAACTCCCTCCTAAGTGGAGGCAAATACATATGTCTTCCCCTCGTTATTTATTAGGCTTTTTAGGTATAAACCATTTTGTATATGAACCGCCAGGGTAAGGATAGTGTAAAAAGGGCCTAAAGTGTAAGAAGTGTGAGAAGTGTATTATAACACTATATATAATACTATATAACACCATATAAACACCGTATAACAATATGTAACACCATATAATACCATATAACACTATGTAACACTATATATCATTATATAACAAATATAACACTATAGTATATAGTGTTACATAGTGTTATATGGTGTTACATATTGTTATACGGTGTTTATATGGTGTTATATGGTATTATATATAGTGTTATAATACACTTCTCACACTTTTTACAGGATCCTCTACCTGAACCGCCATATATATATATATATATATATATATATATATATTGGAGGGTTCAAATGAGAAGAAAAATTTTGTAAGAATAAAAAGAATAAGTTTTAAACCAATAGAAATGCTTCATTTTACTTTATTTAATATGTGTATTTAATGTTATTAATAAGGGCATATAGGTAAATTTCTAATTTTAATTAATTAGCTAACTAATTAAAATTGTAACTCACTTTTAAATATACTCTTTTAAGATAAAATAATTTAGGATGAAGGACAATTTTCGACATGTGTAGGATAAATTTTAGTATGTGTAGGATAAATTCTTAAATGTGTATGATAAATTTAGATATGCGTAGGTTAAATTTCGGTAAGTATAAGATATATGTAGGATAAATTTTGAAATGTGTAGGATAAAATGTTATTTGCTTTATTAATGAGAGATAACATAATTAAATGGGAGGAGTTATAAATTATTTAGTGTTTTACCATTATGCCCTTTCTTCTTTTTCTTCTCACACTAAATTTCTTCTCAAATGAACCTTCCCCTATATAGGGTAGGGATCCTAAGAGAAGTCCACCATATTTGAGAAACTTGAGAATCAATCTGGACCACACATTTTCCCTAAGCAAAAAATGCAAAAAAAAGGTGAAAAAAATGCAATTTTTTTTTTTTTTTGAAAAATCGCAGCTTTTTCTTTAAGGATTAATTTTTTGTTTTAAAATTTTTTTTTTTTTGGATTTATACACATGTGTATATTGTTAATCTTTTAACTATACATATATGTATATTGTCAATTATACATATATGTATATACATGTTTAAAATTGAAAAAATGTGTATATTGTTAATCTTAAACCATAAACCCTAAAGCTAAACCCTAAAGCTAAACCCTAATGCTAAACCCTAAAGCTAAACCCTAATTCTAAACCCTAAAGCTAAACCCTAATGCTAAACCCAAAAGTTAAAACTAAACACTAAAGCTAAACCCTTAATGCTAAACCCTAATACAAACCCTAAAGATAAAGCTAAACCTAAAAGTTAAAGCAAAACCAAAAGCTAAACCCTAATGCTAAACCCAAAAGCTAAACCCTAATGCTAAACCCTAAATACTATTGCTAAACCCTAAACCATAAAGCTAAACCCTAAATACTAATGCTAAACCCTAAATAACACTTATTTTTCAATTTTAAACATGTATATACATATATGTATAATTGACAATATACATATATGTATAGTTAAAAGATTAACAATATACACATGTGTATAAATCCAAAAAAAAAAATAAAAAAAAAATTAGTTCTTAAAGAAAAAGTTGCGATTTTTCCAAAAAAAAAAAAAAAAAAATTGCATTTTTTTCACATTTTTTTTGCATTTTTTTGCTTAGGGAAAATGTGTGGTCCAGAATGCTTCTCAAGTTTCTCATTTAGCCTACTACTTCTCACATGATCCTTATCCTATATATATATATATATATATATATATATATATATATATATATATATATCGGTGGGTTCGTATGAGAATCGTTAGGAATAAGTTTATTCACATGTGAATACTACGTTCATTGAATAACTAATACTCATGTGTAATCACTAGTGAATACACGTAGAAATGAATATACTATTTGTAGAATCATTTAAAAATTATCTTGTTTTAGTAGTGAATACATGTGAACAACTACATATATATTTATGTATTCAAAGTTGTTTAGTGTGCATGTGGATTACACTACATTTGTAAATGTTATATATCATTAAAACTAAAACGATTTCTAGACTACACAATTAAGCTGTTTGATTACATATTAAGTTCTTAAGTACTAATTAAAAACTGTTTTAAATGGGCTATATATACAAGTCATGTTCGGTTGAGTTCTTAGGGAGAAATGAAAGGGTTGCAAACACATTGTTGTTCAATTCCTTGTACGAGAGACTAATGAAGAGATTGAACACTAGTGTTTGTTTCCATAGAGCATAGAGTAAACACATGCCACTTTCTTGTTTTTTTAACTGAATCATCGATTAATCTAATTAAAATGCCAAAATAACAAATTACAAACAAATGACAGGTAAACGGGCAACAAGTTACGCCGCAACCCCTTTTTTCTTGTTTAATTACACGGAAGAGATAACACTAGAAAATCCTGGTATAAATTTCTAGCACCATTCTCATATTCGGTAGTACTATTGCTCTCACTGTTATATTCCGAGACACATGTAACAATCTATTTTAAGGAAATCGTGTCATACACAAAATCTCAACCAATTTTCGTTACTCGTGTTGCTATGACATCTGGTTTGAATTTTTTTCATTTCCGTTTCTTTTATCGTTCTATTTGTTTTATAGTTTATATATTATAAACGATGTTATCCCTACATAGTTATATTGATTATTGCCAATGCAGGGTAGTCCATTTTGTATTAGGGATGACAACTATGTAGCACGGGGACTCCATTTATGTGGCCGTACCCGTCTCGGGTACTTGTCGGGGACGGAAACACCATGGGTACTCGTCAGGGACATTTCCTAAACATTTCCAATGTCGGGGACGTATCTGGTAGAAGTATACAGACCGTTTCCATTTATTTTTAGGGTTTTTACCCTTTCAAATTCCACAACCGGCCATTAAATAAACAGACTTATCAGATTCGGCTTCTCTAATCTCTAAACTCTCAAGTCTCATCATCTCTAATTCTCTATCGATTGCCGATCTCTCACTAGATGAACCGGAATTTGAAAATGATTTGATTATTGATAATTAATTACCTTTGGAAGATGTAGTATTTTTGGAATTTGTTTAATGTATTTTTATTTTTTTATATTTTTTATTGCCGTACTCGTATCTTGGAATTTTGAGTTTTGCCGTTCCTCGTTCCCGTATCGTCCCCGTACCCCGATCCCGTACCCGTTCCAGTGCTACTTAGGATGACAATGTGTCGGGTTTAAGACGGGTTTAGGTAATCTTAACACCAAACTCGATTAGATAAACTTGTCCCAAACCCGTCCCAATACCTATCGGGTTTCTTGCGGGTGAAAACCCGTCGGGAATTGGGTATAGCCGCGGGTTTCGGGTAAACAGATTAATTTAAGAAACTTACCTATTGGGTATATCCAACCCAAAATCCGTCAGGTATCTATGGAGTAACTAGTAATCAATTACATTTAGTATTATCACTACAAAATATATCAAATAACAAAGTATATAAAACAAATTTGTAAGAACTCAAAACCTAATGAAAGCTTAATATAGTAGTATATTACTTGAACTCTACCAATTGCAAATCATAAAATAAACAAGTTGACTTAAAAGTAAAATGCATGCCAATAAGTCAATTTCATTCAAAGAAAATCAAAGCAACTTCACAGTTTACTCAATCACATTCAAACAAAAGCAAAACAAAGAAAATCAAATTGTATGCATGCCAATAAGTCAATTTCATTCAAAGAAAATCAAAGCAACTTCACATTTTACTCAATCACATTCAAACAAAAGCAAAACAAAGAAAATCAAATTGTATGCCAGTAATATTCAAACGAAAGTGAATCAAACAGTGAGATTCAAAATAGACTTGGATCAAATGCGTTTGTTGGATCAGTTCTGTTTAATCATAATGGAAAACATGAAAACATACCTGTTACAGCAGACAGTGCAGTGGAGAATCCAGTCAGAGATGATCCCATCGTGTTCGACATATGTGTCAGTGTGAGTTCCTCCTTAGGGTGCTGACTGATGATGGTGACTAAGAAAACCGACAAGGGAATCGGTAATGGGAGAGGGAGGTCGATGATGATGTTATGGTTATTAGGTTATTTGTCTCAGTGTGTAACCTTTTGACCTCTACATAATTCTCCTTATATAAGCACCCATGAGGAAACCTAATTAGTTAATAAGGGTAATATGGTCCATCAACAATTACCAACTAATTATTTAATAGGTTATTATATATTTTGATCTATATTATGTAAATGATTATAATGGCTACTAGATTAAATATTAAACATAATATATTTAATCTTACATTCTCCCACTTAGCCGAGTAATCATTTACTATGAGTATTAGATAAGCCTGATCAGGAGTTAACACTCATTTTAGCCTTAAACAAGTACTATAGCAGAGAAATACAGCCGTTGAATCATTATGTGACTCAGGACCCCCATTAGTCATACTATAGCCTTAATTTAAAACCTAATCGTCATGATCAAAATACGCATAAGCCCTTTGTTTGATTTGTAACTTTATTTGTCTATATGCCATTATACCGGCTGAACATATTCTAAGAGACATACAAAATCAAACTGAGGAAATTTCATTAATCATAAAACATAAGCTAGTACAATATGCTCAAATAAGGTCTTTACTAAATCCCATATTCCGAACATGTTCTTCGTAAACCTTAGGAGGGAGACCTTTAGTCATCGGATCCGCAAGCATATCTTTAGTACTAATAAACTCGATACAAAAATTATTTTTCTCAACTCGTTCTCGTACGAACAGATATTTTGTATCGAGATATAAACCAGCTCCAGTCGAATTGTTACTGTTCGAGAAACTAACGGCAGCTGAATTATCACAGTAAAGCTTCAATGGTCTAGAAATGGAATTAACGATTTTGAGTCCAGTGATCAGATTTCTAAGCAACATTACATGACAGGTTGCGTTATAAACAACAATGTACTCTGCCATCATCGTGGAAGTTGTGGTCAACTGTTGTTTATGACTCTTCCAAGAGATAAGGCCGCCTGCTAACATAAAGATATAGCCCGAAGTGGATTTCTTATCATCTTTGCATTTGGCAAAGTCAGAATCAGAATAGCCCACCACTTCTAAATGATCACTTCTTCTATAAGTCAGTTTATAATCTTTCGTCCCTTGCAGATATCGAAGTACCTTCTTAGCTGCTTTCCAGTGATCTAGGCCAGGATTAGTCTGATAACGGCCTAGCATTCCAGCAATATAAGCGATATCTGGGCGAGTACAGACTTGAGCATACATCAGGCTCCCGACTACTGACGCGTAAGGTATCTGGCTCATTTGCTCCTTCTCAACCTCTGTTGTCGGACACTGGAATGAACCGAAAACATCTCCCTTAACCACCGGAGCGACGGAGGGTTTGCACTGTTGCATGTTGTAACGTGTAAGGACACGATCTATGTAAGCCTTTTGGGACAATCCTAAGATCCCTTTGTGTCTATCTCGGTGAATTTCGATGCCAATGACGTAAGATGCATCTCCAAGATCCTTCATGTCGAAGTTATGCGAAAGTAACCGCTTCGACTCAGGCAACATGTCTAAACTATTACTTGCCAATAGAATATCATCTACGTAAAGGACAAGTATAGTAAAGTTGCTCCCACTCATCTTGAGGTAGGTGCATTGATCCACTTGATTCTTCATAAAACCTTGCTTCTTCATGAATTCATCAAACTTGAGGTACCATTGACGTGATGCTTGTTTTAACCCGTAAATGGATTTCTTCAGCTTACAGACTAGATGCTACTGACCTTCAGGTTTAAATCCTTCAGGTTGTTTCATGTAAACATCTTCGTCCAAGTATCCGTTAAGGAAAGCGGTTTTAACGTCCATCTGATGCAACTCTAAATCAAAATGAGCTACTAGGGCCATGACGATCCTTAATGAATCTTTACGAGAGACAGGTGAAAACGTCTCTTGATAATCAATTCCCTCTTTCTGAGTGTAGCCCTTTGCAACCAATCTCGCTTTGTAGCGTTCAACGTTCCCATTCGGATCTAGTTTTGTTTTGAACACCTATTTACATCCTACGGGTTTGACACCGTTGGGTAATTCTACCAAATCCCAAACGTCATTTTTCTTCATGGATTCAAGCTCTTCAATCATTGCTTTATTCCATTCAGAAGACTGATCACTGCTAATGGCTTCATTGTAAGAGATAGGATCATTGAGCTTTCCGGGATCCATTTCAGTCAGGTAGGTAACATAATCATCCCATTTAGTAGGCCTTCTTTGCCTAGATGACCTCCTGAGTGGATTATCGGGTTCAGCGTTGTCTTGGTTATGAGCGTTTGATGTGCCTTCGTTATGAGGTATAATGGGTTCTGATTGTAGAGGTAAATTTGGAGTTGGTGCAGTAGCTTCAGGTGCAGTAGTTGCATTGGGTACAAGAGGAGTAATCGGAGTAATGGTAAGCGACGAGTCTCCCCCCCCCCCGCGTCTTGTACTTCTTGCAATTCTTCGTAAAGGTTGGTACTGCTCCCACTGACCTTGAAATCCTCCAGGAACGCAGCACGCTTGGTTTCAACAATACGGGTGACATGGGAAGGACAATAGAAACGATAACCCTTTGAATTATCAGGATACCCGATAAAGAAACAGGTAACTGTCTTAGGGTCAAGTTTCCTTAGGAAAGGATTGTAAAGTTTTGCTTCAGCAATGCAGCCCCATACTTTCATATATTTAAGACTCGGTTTCCTTCCTGTCCAAAGTTCATAAGGAGTTTTAGGGACAGACTTAGAAGGAACTCTATTGAGTATATGAACAGCTGCTTTTAACGCTTCAGTCTAGAGGAATAATGGTAAATTAGTGTTGGCTAACATACTGCGCACCATGTTCATAAGGGTACGATTTCTTCTTTCAGCGACACCGTTCTGCTGAGGTGTACCAGGCATGGTGTATTGGTTCACAATCCCCTGGCCCTTACAAAACTCATAAAATGGACCAGGAGCTTGACCCACATCAGTATGTCTTCCATAATATTCACCGCCTCTATCTGATCTCACAACTTTAATCTGACGATCTAATTGCTTTTCAACTTCAGCCTTATAATCTTTAAAAGTTGTTAGAGATTCAGATTTCTCCTTAATAAGATACAAGTACATGTAACGAGAATAATCATCAATAAAAGTGATAAATGAAGTATGTCCTGTTATGCCAGCGATTTGGTAGGGACCACTAATATCAGTATGAATGAGTTCTAATAAATTAGAGCTCCTAGTGGCACCTTTCTTATTCGCTAATGTCATTTTACCTTTAAGACATTTGACACATGTTCCAAAATCATAGAAATCGAGAGGAGGTAAGACTTCATCCTTTACGAGACGATTTAATCGTTCTCTTGAGATGTGGCCTAAACGTTGATGCCACAACATGGATGAAGTCTCTAAGTCTCGTTTCTCTTTCATCTTTGTGAGTGATTCATTAATGTTATATGACAACAAAGATTTGGAAAAATTATCATCTAGTTCTAATCTATAGAGACCACCATCCAGAATACCAGTACCATAAAGAACAGAATCATAGAGGATAGAGAGTTTGCGATGACCATGGGAAACAATAAAACCGTCCATGTCTAACTTTGGTCCTGATACAAGGTTCCGAGTTACCTCAGGAACATATAAGGTATCATAAAGTTTAATACATAAACCCGTTTTCATAAATAATTGTAATGTTCCAATGGCCTTCACTTCTAATTCTCGATCATCCCCAACCTTAAGTGTTCTTTGGTTTCTTTCCAGCTTCCGGATCGAAAGGAATCCCTGAGTTGAATTTGTAACATGAACCATAGAACCAGAATCAAACCACCAAGAATTAGCAGGAACACTTAAATTATAGGACTCAAGTATCATAAAATAATCGTTACCTTTCTTAGCCAGCCACTCCTTAAAGTCAGGGCATTCCTTCTGCATATGTCCTGCCTTTTTACAGAACTTGCAGCGGATTCTGCCTAAGGAGTTCTTAGAGCTGGAAGGTGCACTTGTATTAGGATTAGATCTTTGGACTTTAGAAGCATCCTTCCTCTGATGATTGTTCTTCCTTTTCTTAGAGTTGGAGGTGGTGAAGTTTGCAACATCAATTGGGCGATCCATCCTCATACGCTCTTCCTCCTGCACGCACATAGCGACCAGCTCACTCATCGTCCATTTGTCCTTCTGAGTGTTGTAATTGATCTTGAATGCTTCAAAAGATGAAGGAAGCGAAGTGATGATAAAATGAACAAGGAAACCATCACTGATCTCCATTTCCAGCCCCTTCAGCTTATTGGCCATGTCATTCATCATCATGATGTGCTCGCGAATGCCACTCCTCCCATCATACTTAGTTGTCACCAGCTTGAGGATAAGGGTACTAGCGTGTGCTTTAGACGTCCCTTTGAACTGCGCCTCCACATGTTCCAAGTAGGTTTTAGCATCTTCAGAATCAGGAATGGCTCCTCTGATTGCATTACTGATGGACTGCTTCATAAACATGAGAGACATGCGGTTACACCTAGTCCATTTTTCATGAACTATCTGCTCAGCAGCAGTACTTTGAGTGGTAAGGTCCGCTGGCTTATTCTTTCTTGGAGCATAATCAAAGTCCAATAATCCAAGTGTAAGCATGAGAGCATCCTTCCAAGCAGCAAAGTTATCACCAGTCAAAGGTGGAATCCCCTGATTTGGTGCTGATAGTGGAAATAAGATGAGCAAGTTATGATACTAAGGAAGAAGTTCTAATGTGATCTAAGGGCACGTTAAACTAAGGCAGGCATAAATAATGACCATTTTACATTATGAAGCTGTGATATTGTCTATTACTAATATCAAAATAATAGACTTAGTTAAAAAATTCTACTTAAACGAAGACAAATCAGCTTTGGCCAGAAGTGTAATCATTTAAGCATATGTGCAAAGTGGTTGTAACAAATCAGCTTTGGCCAGAAATTGAGACAATCACTTTAGTTATGCACTTGTTAAGTATGCCATCTATGAAGGAATTAAATCAGCTTTGGCCAGATATTAAGACATTCATGTTTATGATGCACACTTAACATAGCTTTCGTAATACTTGAATGATAAGTAGATGTATCAAATCAGCTTTGGCCAGAAATGATACATTAAAAGCTCATTCAAGTTAAGCCATTTTGGTTTTGTAAAACATTATCTGATTAATTAACTAAGTAATTACAAAAACCAATTATTTAGTAGCAAACCACCTGTTAGCGCTAAATCTTAGTTCACATTAAACAGCCTAAAATAATGAGGTTTCGAGTGAGATCTCAACTCAGTTATGAGGTCTCGAGTGAGATCTCGAGTCAAGTCTCGACTCATCATTATGAGGTCTCGACTCATTAAGGTCTCGAGTCGCAACCTCAGTGTCTCGAGTCGTAATCATGGTCTCGACTGCTGTGAATTATGAGATCTCGACTCCTTATGAGGTCTCGAGTCACAACCATGGTCTCGAGTTGTGAAGATTGAAGCCCTTAGTCGAAACCTCAGTGGTCTCGAGTTGACACCTTATGGTCTCGAGTCGAAATCGTTGTCTCGAGTTGTGAAGATTGAGAACCTTTATGATTTCGAGTCGAGATCTCGTGGTCTCGAGTCGAGATCTTGGTCTCGGCTTGATGAAAAGGACCTCGAAACTTCCTGTTAACAGCTGTTAATGCAAAACATAACTGAAAATTCGAAATTTAAGGGATTGTGTGATAGTGTTTCCTGTTTTATTGTTGATCTAAATTTATCAAGGATTTCGAAATTATAACTGTATATCCTTTTAACAGTTTTCGAATAAACTTAAAAGATAAAATTGGATCAAACAGGAAAAAACACTCATCAATCCTAATTACATTCCAAAACATAAAGGAATTTTCGAATTTTCCTAAGAACATGATGAACCCTAAAAAATACAACATAAATTCTGGAACTCGAAATCTAAATTTAAGGCTTTTCTAAAACAGATTTCGGTTATAAGATTACCCATATTGGTTTCGAGTGAACATATAATTAATCCTTTTCCGAAAACAGGGATTTCGAGTGGTCATATTCGACTCGAAACCAACTGTGAATGTTCATTAAGTTATCAAAATTCCGTTTTCCAGATTTCTATCCCAGAATTGATGGATACGAAAACAGAACCGACTAATCAACATATGCTCTGATACCACATGTTGGATCAGTTCTGTTTAATCATAATGGAAAACATGAAAACATACCTGTTACAGCAGGCAGTGCAGTGGAGAATCCAGCCAGAGATGATCCCATCGTGTTCGACATATGTGTCAGTGTGATCTGGTTCCTCCTTAGGGTGCTGACTGATGATGGTGACTAAGAAAACCGACAAGGGAATCGGTAATGGGAGAGGGAGGTCGATGATGATGTTATGGTTATTAGGTTATCTGTCTCAGTGTGTAACCTTTTGACTTCTACATAATTCTCCTTATATAAGCACCCAGGAGGAAACCTAATTAGTTAATAAGGGTAATATGGTCCATCAACAATTACCAACTAATTATTTAATAGGTTATTATATATTTTGATCTATATTATGTAAATGATTATAATGGCTACTAGATTAAATATTAAACATAATATATTTAATCTTACAACGTTGACTCAATGACTCAAAAGTGTGAGAACCGTGAACGTCACAAATATACATACATATTAGTTTATCATCCGTGAATACTCACGGATTCAGAAAATTTAATTTTTTAAAACTCAATTGTATATATATATTAACAAATGAAAAGTGCGTGAAGAATAAAGCATATTAACTAAAGTTAATAACGTCTTGAAATTTAAATACTTATATAATATAAGACTAACAAAAGAAATTTAATCATATTTGTTACATGATAATTAAAGGAATATTAGATAATTGGAGGCCCAACTTCTTGTTTAACATATGCAAGACGTCGTTCTGGAGGACAAACCAAAGCTTCTATCATTTTAAAAACTGTCATATCGAACTTTGACTCAGAATTCATGTCAAATACAATAAAGTGTTTATCTTCAATTGACATGTCTTGTTATGTTACTCATGGGGTTGGATCATTTAAATGATGAATACAACAAATGTAAAATAAAAAGACTACCTATAGCTATCCAAACGTAATACAAAAACAACAATTCTTGCAGAGTGTCCACCAAATTAGTAGAACTTGGTTGAAAATTGATCAAATTTAAAACACTAAAATTTAATATATTTGAATAAACGAACATTTAGAATACACAGTCGAGGGACATTAGAATTGTTGAACGATCAATAACCCTTTACACCATGATGGTCTTCAATTTCAAACCCATGTCCTCATTTCTTTTCCAACAATCTTCGATAACAATATCACCATCTATAGTTCTTATTCTTGAGATCTTTTTCATTCGAATCTTCACTCATAAAATATCCTAACAAAACTTGGTGGTAGTACCTACAAAAGTGAATTAGAGTATGAGCGTTGGTTTTGTTTCTTCCCGGTAACGCAAAACCTTGAAGCGTGAAGTTTCCATTGTAAAAAGAACAATTTTATTGTTGCAATAAATATTAAGAAATTTGACATATACTATAACTCACTAACCTGTTGTTTAATACCAACATCGGGTAAACGGGTATATCACCAAATTTCAAAAACCGACCTCAAACCCGTCCCAAATGTGTCGGGTTTACCCATTAGATTCAAGTTTCATTGTCATTGTCATATTGTCATTGTCATCCCTACTTGGTATAGGCACATATCTCTTAAAGGAGAGGTCACAACTTTAAATCTGGACAAAAGGTGTTATTTAAACAAATGGTATAAAATAGTGTAGAAGCAACTTTGTCATTAAAAAAAAAAAAAGCTATCTTGATTGTTATGGGTTATTTATGTTAAAAAAAGTTATCTTGATTGTTATGGGTTATTTATGTTAAATAATTTCATAATAAATATGATGTAATCTATATAGTTATGAAATTTTGTATATTGATCGACTTTTCATTTGGGAAATGCAACTCTAAAACAACAAGCTTTATATCCTTTATAATGCAAGGGAAATGTGTGACCCAATTAACACTCAAGAAACAGAAAAAAGTGCTCTAATTAATTCACTTCTTGCAATGGGAAATGTGTGACCCACAAAAAGGGAAAAAAATGTACAAAAACTATAAAAATAGAATAAGCGAATGGGACTTTTCACAATAAAACTCATCTTCTTCATTGCCCTCACAAAAAAACCAGATTATCATTTAAGCATCTTTTACATCATAGAAGAAGACAAGATTAATGAACGTGGGTTCCAAAAGGCAAAAGGGGTTCGTACACCATTGTAGGTCTTGTGTCACATGCACTAATTGCACCTAATAGTGATGGAACTAAAAGGTCATCATAGAATTCATTAAGAATCAAATCACATTTTTCCTGCAAAAGACCTACTTTTTTTCACAAAAGAAATTATGGCGAGTTTTGGCCGCTAGGGAGTTCGTGGTCAGTGGTCCGTCTCTTGGTTTTTGCATTGGTACCAAAACAAGTTCCATAACATGCAAGTAACTATCACTACAAGAAATTAAGCCTAGAGATGACATTTTGTAAACCTGTAGGAATGACATGTCGTTTCTATAGGCCTTTTACCACAATATAAAAGTCGTCCCTAAAAGCTTCGTTGCTATAAATCAGGAAAACCTAAGAACGACATGTTGTTTCTATAGGGTTACTTAGCTTATAAAGCAAGAAAACTTTATAGAGACAACATGTTGTCTCTATAAGGTGAGCTATTTAGACGTCGTTTCTATAGGGTCTTTTTTCTTGTAGTATATAGTAATCTAACAGACTTGCTGTACATGTTTTGGAAGCTCAAAATATTAATAAATTCCACATCCTTCTTATTAACTGTCTTAATAATAGATGTAAAGCCTCTCTTCTCTTACCACTAAACACATGGACTCCATCTTTAGGCAAAAAGAAATCAAATTCCCACATAAAGGAAGAGATGCTGCAATTAGTGGAGTCTGACTTTGACTACTATGTATAAGTTGACAACAAAAAAGCATGAAATATATATAAAAAAATACCAAACACAAAGTTAAAAGATACCATCCATTACATATGATTAAAAACTATAAAAAAAATACCAATCACAAAGTTAAAAGATACCATCCATTACATATGATTTAAAACTTTTAAAAATATATAAACTTAAAATAGATTTGATGGGTCATGAATTATCATATGAATGTTTTCCTTTCTTTTTCTTTTTTAATATTTGTGTAAATAATTAACCTGTTAAAATGATTAGAGAAAAGAGTTTGTAAGTATTAGAATATAATTGTGGATAGTATCACTTTCAACGTATTTGACATGTTTCATTTGTAATTTTGTAGATCTTTTATCATTATTCATTGTCATAAAGCACAATCTGAATTGATTGACTTCATACGGGTGAGTTGAACTTTCATTTATAGGTACCACGTCCATGTATATAATTTGTCACTTTATTAGATAACCATGCATGTCACATATGTTTATTGAAACTGTACATACAAAAACTAAGGTGAAGTTTGGTTTATACTGGATAATTACTACAATTATGAACTTAATAGTTGCATCAAATGGGTTTTTAATACCCACCCTTTAGTAAGTTTTCAACTACTTTAGACATCTAATAGTATTCACATTCCTTTTAAAACCAAGACAATGTGCAGTGGGGCTTGAAGTTCAAGCCCCTCACTGGGGTATTATCCGACATATGACGTCCTAGTCAGCATGGGACCTGAAGTTAAAAATGGTGTAGTGGTATAATGCCCCAACAATGATTACCAAATTATTATCTTTTAAAAAAAATAAAACTAATAATATTATCATAAATGAGTTGGAAATTTCTTATTGGCTATCACAAAGTTGATGAGGTGTGTTTGAGGAAACGCCCAACCCATTTTTTGAAAGAAAACGCCCCGGGGGCCGGTGTGGTGGGGCGTTTTGGGGCAAAAAAAAAAAAAAAAATAGCACAATTCCTTTACCACTACCGGTGGCTTAAGTATATAAAAATATGTTAATAATTCCTAGAAAGTAGCAACCTTGGATTACATTTTTACAAGGACATTACTTTTGCAACTAAAAACCTAGTATATAACTATTCAGAAAATGATTTTGCCTCATTCGGTTATGGGTTATGGCATACTTTTTTTGGTGGTATATCTATTAAGTTTGATCAACTTTTGCATATTTTAAAAGATGAAGGGAAGTTTTTATAAAATTCTCAAAACTGAAAGATCCCGTATCTTCCTAGTTGTCCAGTTCCCCACAAAGTCTTTAAATTTTAACTTTTGCCCATAAAAGGTAGTGCTGTATATTTACATGGATCCCCCTCTTCTTCTTTACTTCAAATTCTAGTGGTGTTGCATAAGTTAGTGGTCAAATTTGCTTTTGATAAAAAGGCAAATTGAGGGAAAAGGGGCTGTTGGTTGGTGTTTAGTTAATCATGTTATATATTACTTCAAACTTACTTGATGTTTAACATTCTTTTCAGTAAAGTACTTTAAGGAGGTTTCAAATACAATTTCAAATGTCTATCATGTCTATAAAATAATGCAACATATTCCTAGAGGGTTACCACTTCGACGCTTAAATCAGTCATTTGCTAATAAAAGAAAACGGTATAAGTACAGAGTTTAGGGTTTATATAGCAGCTTTCAAATATGAAGTAATGATGGTGCAAGAAGTGACGGTGTTGATCAGTTCTGTTTTATGCATAATGGAAAACATAAAAACATACCCGTGATTGCAGACAGACCAGCAGAGAATCCAGTAAGTGATGCAGCCATCGAGTTCGACATGCTTGTCAAGATAATATGGTTCCTCCTTAGGGTGCATCTAATGATGGTGATGAAAACCGAATAGGGTGTTCGGTTGAGAGAGAGAGAGAGAGAGAGAGAGAGAGAGAGAGAGAGAGAGAGAGAGAGAGAGGGTCGAGATTTGAGGTTATTGAGTAATTAGGTTGTGTAACATTTTAACCTCTACATTAGTCTCCTTATATATGCACCCAAGAGGTAACCTAATTAGTTAATAAGGGTAATATGGTCCATCAACAATTACCAACTAATTATTTAATAGGTTGTTATATATTTTGATCTATATAATGTAAATGATTATAATGTGTCACACCCCCAAAATTCACTATGCGAAGTATCACCGCTTGGAGGCGTGGCATGACCAGGATCAAGCCACCAATCATTTTGAACAATGTATTTAAGATGGAAAAAATCCAACCACACAATATAATTGGTGATCAAAAGCTAGTTAACCAAGTTCGAATCAAACAGCGGAAGCATTAAAGGTAAAACCCAAAACATAAGTAATAAGTTCTTAAGTTTAATGTTTAACATGGGACTCGACAGTCCATGTCCCACAACGACCACGCCTCCCTGTGTAAGCTCCATAGATACCTAACGACCTGCAAGGCATGTAACAAGGAGTCAACAACAAAGTTGAGTGAGTTCACAGTTGGGTGTTCGTTTTAAGTTGTTTCAAAAACATGGTTTTCGTTTAGTTGGCTTACTTGCCGTGGGGGTTACCCCATAGTTGAAAATATGATTAACCAATTCCTTCTTTCCCAAACCATGACCCGTGGGGGCTTCCCCATGTGAACCACTAGACCGTTACCATATCGACTACTGACGAAATTAAGTTGTGCCCTACGTCAATGTCTATCATCATTGACAGTTTGCCATGATCCATTAGTACACGCCCGTCCGAACGACACGGTGTGAGGTTTGTCAAACCTAATAGCGCTATTAACTAATGACCCGCTCGCCATCGGCCTCGGCGATTAAGTCGATATAAAATGAGGGACTTAGGTGATAGAGTTTTGGCTAGTAGTTTAAGGTTGTTGTCCTACCCAAGGAGGACGAACGTACGTACGTACGTACGTATTCTACCCAAGGAGAATACGCAGGATTAATATTGGCATCCTACCTATGGAGGATGGCGGTACATATCCTACCCAAGGAGGATATGCAGGTTCCGTTTTAGTTCTTTAACCCATTCCCAACCACCGGGAATCCCATGCATGAGAAAGAGTGTGAACTCACCTTTGGTTGCTCGGTTTGACTCTCAAAAATAGCTAACAGTCAAGGTTGGTCAATCACGTCCTAGTATGATTACCACTTAGTTTATTAGTGACTTTAAATAAGCACGAAGTTCCTACACACATCTACCACATAACATGCACTCACTTTAACGGTTCATGCCCATATAAACTTCCCATCTATTCCCATTCATAAGCAAACATACGACATTGCACATAACACTTTCATTGACATATAACATGTTAGATCATTCTCAGATAACCTATCCGACATTTAGACACGCAAATTACTACTTATGTTGTTTCAGCTTTAACATTCAAAACTGGGCTATTTTCGGGAATTTTAATAAAATAGTTAAACTGTTCCAAAAATTCCCAACTTTTTACAAAAGGTCTTAAACGATCCAAATATTATTGTGTAAAAATCTCGGGATCCAATTCACTACCAATATTTTATAAAAAATCATTTACTGGACTGCAATCGGATTCATCACTTTCTGACTGCAGTCCACGGAATAATTCATTTAAAATTCATCGTAAGTCCGATTGATGAAATTCTAGTTGGAGCATTACAACGACATCAGTGGTCATCTACAGTACAAATTTCATGAGCCAATTCTACACAGATTTCAAGTTATGACGAAAAACATCACGCACATTTTCTACAGTAAAAACGCAGTTTTTGCTGCTGTACAAAACGACCCTTTAAAAATAGCAAACGAAGTCCAAAATTATGATTCCAGTGCCATTAGGACCGTATTTCGAAATAACACGTTATAGAGTCAAGAAAATCAATTTTTCGTTAAGTTATGACCCGGTTACAGCCGACTGAAGGCGGCTGTAACAGTTTGACAGCTTCCTGTTTTCAGCTTATAGCGCTCTAACGCAAGTTCTATTTGTTCCGTTAACATGTTTAGTGATCAACAACGACATTTAACATCACTTGCAGCAGGTTATTGTTTATTAATCTCAGATTTATCATGTCAAATACCATCATCAACATAAACAAAACAACATCATACTAGCATCATTGCATCATGTATCATCTTTATGTAAAGCTTTAAGTTCATGATTTATGTTTGTGTTCTTTTAGTGTTTCTTGTATTTCATCATACTACATCTTATATCCATAAAAATAGAAGTAACCAAGAGTAAATCAAGAACTTACAACTAGCTCAAAGGCTAGGGAAGCACTCGAGGGAAAAAGATGATTAAGATGGTGTGTAAAGGCAAGTAAGTGAGCTCCTTGGTGATCCACAAGCTTCAAGCTTCACAAAGCATCTTCTAACACATGAATGGAGCTTGAAATTGGATGAACATGATGGTGATAAGGTGGTGGTGGTGGCGGTTAGAGTGAGCCGAGAGGAGGGGAAGAGAGTGAGTGAGAGATGGTGTGATATTGTGAAAGATATGAGATGATATGGTGATCTAATGTGCCATACTTATAAGATCTTTCCTTATATTTTGTTCAAAACATCAAGCAAGGATCCAATATAAAATTAAGATAAAATCTTGGAAGTATGGTGTATGGAGTGGTGGTGATGGCCGATTAGGCCTAGGGGGGAGGGGGTCTAGATGAAACTTATAACTAGTTGGTTAATATTTGTTCAAAACCAAGTATATGGTTACATATGTTAGTTAGTATAGAATTTAGTGGGTGTTAAGGTGTTCGGGGATCATGACTAGCCAAGAAATAATAAAACAATGTATTTGGCAAAATTTTGGTGTTCCGGGTAATGTCCGGTTGTTCGGTTAGATACCGGTTCGTTAAAGTGCTAAGTTATTCCGTTTAGTATCTTTTATGTATCTTTTTGTAACACTTTTAATTCCCAACACTTAGGAAAGCATACAGGGCTATTTAGTCAATTTTCTGCACAAGACTAGTATGTTAACAAGCACATGTAAGTATGACGCAGTAATCAGAAAGCAGTTAAGTAATTCAACACAGTCATCAAGCACTTTAATTAACATTAATAAATCATACTGATACATGTAATTATGAGGGTTGTCACATTCTCCCCCTGTTAAGAAAATTTCATCACAAAATTTAGCACGTGGTTACTGAGGAAGCTAGTTAAGTTGCGTGGTTTCCTGGTTTTCCTGGGGTGTCACATCATCCCCCAGTTGATTTGGAATTTCATCCCGAAATTCTGTAGTAGCTTCTGCCTCAGTAGCGGTTGCACTTTTCTTAAACAACTGGGGATACTTGAGTTTCATTTGGTCTTCTCGTTCCCAGGTATACTCTGGGCCATGACGGGAGTTCCAACGAACTCGAACAAGAGGTATTCTGGTACGCTTGAGAATCTTAACGTCTCGGTCTGTGATTTCAACTGGTTCCTCGACGAATCGCAAATGGTCGTCGATTGTGAGCTCCTTTAAGGGAACTATGAGAGTCTCATCTGACAGACACTTCTTCAGATTCGACACATGGAAAACATTGTGAACTCCACTGAGTTCTTCAGATAGGTTCAACTTGTAAGCGACCTTGCCAATTTTCTCAATGATTTCAAACGGTCTGACATAACGCGGATTGAGTTTTCCTCGTTTGCCAAAACGAACTACACCTTTCCAAGGTGAGACTTTAAGTAGCACTCGATCCCCAACCTGGAACTCGAGTGGTTTCCTACGCTTATCAGCATAGCTTTTCTGACGGTCACGAGCTGCCACCATTCGTTGTCGTATCTGAGCAATCTTCTCGGTTGTGTCTACCACAAGTTCTGGGCCTGTGATTTGGCTGTCACCAACTTCTGCCCAACAAAGAAGTGATCGGCATTTACGTCCGTACAATGCCTCAAATGGAGCGGCCTGGATACTGGTGTGGTAACTGTTGTTATACGAAAACTCCACTAACGGAAGGTGTTTTTCCCAGCCATTACCAAAGTCGATTACACATGCCCTTAGCATGTATTCAAGGGTTTGGATGGTGCATTCAGATTACCCATCCGTCTGTGGATGATATGCCGTGCTCATGTTTAATCGAGAGCCAAAGGACTTGTGCATAGCTTGCCACAATTCAGATGTAAAACATGAGTCACGATCAGAAATGATGGAGGTTGGCACTCCGTGTCTTGATACTACTTCCTTTAGGTAGATGTCTGCTAGAGTAGAAAACTTATCCGTTTCCTTGATAGCCAGAAAATGTGCAGAGTTGGTCAATCGATCCACTATCACCCAAATAGTGTCATTTCCGCGTTGAGATCTAGGCTGGCCAGTAACGAAATCCATGGAAATTTGCTCCCATTTCCATGTCGGGATCTCTGGTTGTTGGAGTAGGCCTGATGGTTTCTGATATTCAATCTTGACTCTCACACAAGTCAAACATTTACTGACGTAGGTTGCTATGTTGGCTTTCATACTAGGCCACCAATACGTAGTCTTGAAATCGTGGTACATCTTATCCGAACCAGGATGTACTGAATAACGAGACTTGTGTGCCTCATCCATCACAAGCTCACGTAGATTACCATATAGTGGAACCCAGATGCGCCCATTTACATAGTAGGCGCCGTCTTCCTTTTGTTCTAACCATTTTCTTGATCCTCGTAGGGACTCCGCCCTGATGTTTTCTGCTTTCAATGCTTCAACCTGAGCATCTCGTATCTGAGTAGGAAGACTAGATTGGATGGTAAGTTGTAACGCACGCACACGCTTAGGTGTAGTATCCTTTCGACTGAGGGCGTCAGCCACAACAGTGGCCTTGCCCGGATGATATTTGATAGCGCATTCATAATCATTCAAGAGCTCGACCCATCGACGTTGTCGCATGTTTAACTCCTTTGGCTTGAAGATATGCTCGAGACTCCTGTGATCGGTGTAAATGGTGCACTTGGTACCGTACAGGTAATGTTTCCACATCTTAAGTGTGAAAACGACTGCTCCCAATTCCAAGTCGTGTGTAGTGTAGTTCCTTTTGTGAACTTTAAGTTGGCGCGATGCATAGGCAATGGCCTTGTTACGTTGCATCAATACGCAACCAAGTCCTTGGATCGAAGCGTCGCAATAAACCACAAAATCATCTGTGCCCTCAGGCAATGAGAGGATAGGCACGCTACAAAGTCTATCTTTCAAGTGCTGAAATGCAGATTCCTGTGCATCACCCCAATGATAGGTGACACCCTTCTGAGTTAGCGAGGTGAGAGGTTGCGCAATCTTAGAGAAATCCTTGATAAACCTTCTATAATATCCTGCCAAACCCAAGAATTGGCGGATTTCTGTTGGTGTACGGGGTGCAGGCCAGTTCTTGATCGAGTCTACCTTGGATGGATCAACATGAATCCCATCCTTGTTTACCACGTGGCCTAGAAAGTGGACTTCGCGAAGCCAGAAGTCACATTTCGAAAATTTTACATACAACTGCTCTGTTCGAAGAAGTTCCAAAATAAGCCTTAGGTGTTGCTCGTGTTCTTCCTGACTCTTCGAATAGATCAGGATATCGTCGATGAAAACGATAACGAACTTATCCAGGTAAGGTTTTCACACTCGGTTCATGAGATCCATGAAGACCGCAGGTGCATTCGTCAATCCGAAAGGCATAACCAAAAACTCGTAATGCCCATAACGAGTCCTGAATGCTATTTTAGAGATATCCTCGTCTAGGACTCTCAGTTGATGGTATCCCGATCTTAAATCAATCTTAGAGTAAAAGCTCGACCCTTGCAGCTGGTCAAATAGGTCATCAATACGTGGGAGAGGATAACGATTCTTCACGGTCACCTTGTTGAGTTCGCGGTAGTCAATACACATTCTGAAGGTACCGTCTTTCTATTTTACAAATAACACTGGAGCTCCCCAAGGCGAAGACCTAGGATGTATGAAACCCTTTTCCAAGAGTTCTTGTGGTTGCGTGGACAGTTCTTCAAGTTCTGATGGAGCTAGACGATAAGGTGCTCGAGCTATGGGTGCTGCTCCAGGAGCTAGCTCGATTTGAAACTCGACTTGTCGATGAGGCGGAAGACCAGGTAATTCCTCAGGAAATACCTCAGGAAAGTCGCGTACAATAGGAATGTCTTCTATCTTCTTTTCCTTCGAAGATGTATCAGAAACGAGGGCTAGAATAGTAGTGTGGCCCTTTCGCAACCACTTATGGGCCTTAAGGAAATAGATGATGCCCACAACAGCACCACTCTTGTCGCCACGAATCACGAGGGGTTCTTCACCAGAACGAGGGATGCGGACAATCATCTCGTTGCAAAGAATTTCCGCTTGCTGATGAGATAACTAATCCATCCCAATAACAACGTCGAAACTACCCAGAACGATAGGAATAAGATCGATAGAGAAGGTCTGACCAGCTAAGACGAGGTTACAACCCTTAACTATGTGTGTGGCCTCGAGACTTTTACCATTTGCTAGATCTACCGTGTGTTTGGTGTTTAAAAGTGTTGGAGTGCGCTTAAGCATTTGGCTAACTTTTAAGGACACATAACTAGTATCGGCACCCGAATCAAATAAAACAGTAACAAAGAAGTCGTCCAGAAGAAACTTACCCATCACAATGTTGGGATCGTTCCTTGCATCACCCTGACCAATCACGAAGGCACGACCTCGGGCGCCATTGCCATTATTGTTACCCCCGTTGTTGCCTCCATTGTTGTTCCCGTTTCCTTGGTTGTTGTTCTGATTCTGGTTCAGCTGAGGACAGTTCCTCTTAAAGTGGCCTTCAGCGCCACACTGAAAGCATCCTTTATTGCCCTGCTGTTGCTGCTGCTGGTGGTTTTGTGGAGCTTGTTGTTGTTGTTGGCGATTCGGATTTGCTGGTCGTGCGCCCCTGCAATCCTTTGCTTCATGACCAAACTTGTTACACCTCAGACAACGACCCTTGTGGCATTACCCGATATGATGCTTGTTGCACCGGTTGCACTTGGGGTGGTTCCCTCGGTATCCACCCTGTCCTTGACTACCAGAAGATTGCTGACCAGGACTCTGGTAGTCATCAGTCTTTCGCTGCTGGGGCTGAGACTGAACTGAAGTAGAACCCTTGCCCGAATTTTTATCCCACTTGCGCTTGTTGTCACAGGGAGCATCAGAAGTAGTAGCAGCGCTAATACGCCTGGGCAGCTTGTTCTGCTCAACTGCTTGATCAGTGAGACGATGAGCCAACCGGATGATTTGCTGAATGGTGCCAAGATTAGCTGAGGTCACGTGGTTCTGAATTTCTGGCACTAAACCCTTAAGGTACAGCTCGATACGCTTGATAGGAGGATCCACCATAGTGGGACACAAGATAGCTAATTCGTTCGATCTCTTTGTGTATGCCTCGATTTCAGACCCCGTCATCTTCAAATTGAAAAATTCCACCTCTAGCTTGTGGATGTCGTCACGACTACAGTACTCTTCTTTGATCAAATCTTTGAAGTCGTTCCATGGCGTGGCATTAGCAACCGTCAGCCCTAGTAGTTGAACCTGTGCTTTCCACCAGGTTAACGCAGCACCCTCGAGTGTTCCAGTAGCAAATTTCACCCTACGATCTTCAGGGCATTCACACATCTTAAAAACAGACTCAATCTTCTCGAACCAGTGAAGAAGACCTACAGCTCCTTCTGTGCCGCTGAAAGTACTAGGTCGGCAATCCATGAATGTTTTGAACGTACATACGGGAGGCTAAGCATGTTGACCTATTGCGCGAGAATAAAAGACAAGGTTAAGCACAAGAGTTGGTTCGCGAGAGTAGGATCTAAACATCCTAGGATAGGTCGAAATAGCAGGTTATACCTCCTGCTGGAGCTGCTGTGAGTGCCTCAGCAACTCGTTCATTGATCAAAGCCGTCAACTGGGCTTGAGTCAGGTTGATACCACCACGTCCTCCGCGTCCGTTCATGGTCATCACAACGAAGTAACGTATGTGAGAAAAGTGTCGCGAAAGTGCGTAAGTGTGGGACGACAAAAGAGAGTAAGCACATAAGGTTCAAATAGCAGTTATCACGTTAACTAATGCACTATGTGATCTATAAAACAAACAATATAAACATAAATTATACCACCTATTGTGTCGAGTCTTGCACGTGGAACGAAGCGTCGTTGTGGATCGTTGAGCACTAAACATGTTATAGTCTGGTTTTTATTAAAAAGCTTTTTCCCTTTTTAAAACCAAGTTCACTATAACCAATGGCTCTGATACCAATCTGTCACACCCCCAAAATCCACCATACGGAGTATCACCGCTTGGAGGCGTGACATGACCAGGATCAAGCCCCCAATCATGTTGAACAATGTATTTAAGATGGATAAAATCCAACCACGCAATATAATTGGTGATCAAAAGCTAGTTAACCAAGTTCGAATCAAACAGCGGAAGCATTAAAGGTAAAACCCAAAACATAAGTAATAAGTTCTTAAGTTTAAATGTTTAACATGGGACTCGACAGTCCATGTCCCACAACGACCATGCCTCCCTGTGCAAGCTCCATAGATACCTAACGACCTGCAAGGCATGTAACAAGGAGTCAACAACAACGTTGAGTGAGTTCACAGTTGGGTGTTCGTTTTAAGTTGTTTCAAAAACATGGTTTTCGTTTAGTTGGCTTACTTGCCGTGGGGGTTACCCCATAGTTGAAAATATGATTAACTAATTCCTTCTTTCCCAAACCATGACCCGTGGGGGCTTCCCCATGTGAACCACTAGACCGTTACCATATCGACTACTGACGAAATTAAGTTGTGCCCTACGTCAATGTCTATCATCATTGACAGTTTGCCATGATCCATTAGTACACGCCCATCCGAACGACACGGTGTGAGGTTTGTCAAACCTAATAGCGCTATTAACTAATGACCCGCTCGCCCTCGGCCTCGGCGATTAAGTTGATATAAAATGAGGGACTTAGGTGATAGAGTTTTGGCTAGTAGTTTAAGGTTGTTGTCCTACCCAAGGAGGACGAACGTACGTACGTATTCTACCCAAGGAGAATACGCAGGATTAATATTGGCATCCTACCTATGGAGGATGGCGGTATATATCCTACCCAAGGAGGATATGCAGGTTCCGTTTTAGTTCTTTAACCCATTCCCAACCACCGGGAATCCCATGCCTGAGAAAGAGTGTGAACTCACCTTTGGTTGCTTGGTTTGACTCTCAGAAATAGCTAATAGTCAAGGTCGGTCAATCACGTCCTAGTATGATTACCACTTAGTTTACTAGTGACTTCAAATAAGCACGAAGTTCCTACACGCATCTACCACATAACATGCACTCACTTTAACGGTTCATGCCCATATAAACTTCCCATCTATTCCCATTCATAAGCAAACATACGACATTGCACATAACACTTTCATTGACATATAACATGTTAGATCATTCTCAGATAACCTACCCGACATTTAGACACGCAAATTACTACTTATGTTGTTTCAGCTTTAACATTCAAAACTGGACTGTTTTCGGGAATTTTAAAAAAATAGTTAACCTATTCCAAAAATTCCTAACTTTTTGCAGAAGGTGTTAAACGATCCAAATATTATTGTGTAAAAATCTCGGGATCCAATTCACTACCAATATTGCACAAAAAATCATTTACCGGACTGCAATCGGATTCATCACTTTCTGACTGCAGTCCACGAAATAATTCATTGTAAGTCCGATTGATGAAATTCTAGTTGGAGCATTACAACGACATCAGTGGTCATCTACAGTACAAATTTCATGAGCCAATTCTACACAGATTTCAAGTTATGACGAAAAACATCACGCACATTTTCTGCAGTAAAAACACAGCTTTTGCTGCTGTACAAAACGACCCTTTAAAAATAGCAAACGAAGTCCAAAATTATGATTCCAGTGCCATTAGAACCGTATTTCGAAATAACACGTTATAGAGTCAAGAAAATCAATTTTTCGTTAAGTTATGACCCGGTTACAGCCGACTGAAGGTGGCTGTAACAGTTTGACAGCTTCCTGTTTTCAGCTTATATCGCTCTAACGCAAGTTCTATTTGTTCCGTTAACATGTTTAGTGATCAACAACGACATTTTACATCACTTGCAGCAGGTTATCGTTTATTAATCTCAGATTTATCATGTCAAATACCGTCATCAACATAAACAAAACAACATCATACTAGCATCATTTCATCATGTTTCATCTTTATGTAAAGCTTTAAGTTCATGATTTATGTTTGTGTTCTTTTAGTGTTTCTTGTATTTCATCATACTACATCTTATATCCATAAAAATAGAAGTAACCAAGAGTAAATCAAGAACTTACAACTAGCTCAAAGGCTAGGGAAGCACTCGAGGGAAAAAGATGATTAAGATGGTGTGTAAAGGCAAGTAAGTGAGCTCCTTGGTGATCCACAAGCTTCACAAAGCATATTCTAACACATGAATGGAGCTTGAAATTGGATGAACATGATGGTGATAAGATGGTGGTGGTGGCGGTTAGAGTGAGCCGAGAGGAGGGGAAGAGAGTGAGTGAGAGATGGTGTGATCTTGTGAAAGATATGAGATGATATGGTGATCTAATGTGCCATACTTATAAGATCTTTCCTTATATTTTGTTCAAAACATCAAGCAAGGATCCAATATAAAATTAAGATAAAATCTTGGAAGTATGGTGTATGGAGTGGTGGTGATGGCCGATTAGGCCTAGGGGGAGGGGGTCTAGATGAAACTTATAACTAGTTGGTTAATATTTGTTCAAAACCAAGTATATGGTTACATATGTTAGTTAGTATAGAATTTAGTGGGTGTTAAGGTGTTCGGGGATCATGACTAGCCAAGAAATAATAAAACAATGTATTTGGTAAAATTTTGGTGTTCCGGGTAATGTCCGGTTGTTCGGTTAGATACCGGTTCGTTAAAGTGCTAAGTTATTCCGTTTAGTGTCTTTTATGTATCTTTTTGTAACACTTTTAATTCCCAACACTTAGGAAAGCATACAGGGCTATTTAGTCAATTTTCTGCACAAGACTAGTATGTTAACAAGCACATGTATGTATGACGCAGTAATCAGAAAGCAGTTAAGTAATTCAACACAGTCATCAAGCACTTTAATTAACATTAATAAATCGTACTGATACATGTAATTATGAGGGTTGTCACATAATAGCTACTAGATTAAATAGTAAATCATAATATATTTAATCTTATATTCTCCCACTTAACCGAGTAATCATTTACTATGAGTATTAGATAAGCCTGATCAGGAGTTAGTACTCATTTTAGCTCTAAACCAAGAACCGTAGCAGAAAAATACAACCGTTGAATCATTATGCAAGTCAGGACCCCCATTAGTCATACTACAGCCTCAATTTAAAATCTAATCGTTATGATCAAAATACGCATAAGCTCTTTGTTTGATTTGTAACTTTATTTGTCTATATACCATTATACTAGTTGAACATATTCTTAGAGACATACAAAATCAAACTGGAGAAATTTCATTAACTAAAACATAAGCTAGTACAATATGCTAAATAAGGTCTTTAGTAAATCCCATATTCCGAACATGTTCTTCGTAAACTTTAGGTGGGAGACCTTTAGTCATCGGATCCGCAAGCATATCTTTAGTACTAATATACTCAATACAAAGATTATTATCCTCAATTCGTTCAAGTACGAACATATATTTTGATCGAGAAATGGAATTAACAATTTTGAGTCCAGTGATCAGATTCCTAAGCAACATTCCATGACAGCTTGTGTTATAAACAACAATGTACTCTGCCATCATTGTGGAAGTTGTGGTCAACTATTGTTTGTGACTCTTCCATGAAATGGGTCCGCCTGCTAACATAAAGATATAGCCCGAAGTGGATTTCTTGTCATCTTTGCATTTGGCAAAGTCAGAATCAGAATAGCCTACCACTTCCAAATGATCACTTCTTCTATAAGTCAGTTTATAATCTTTCGTCCCTTGCAGATATCGAAGTACCTTCTTAGCTGCTTTCTAGTGATCTAAGCCAGGATTAGTCTGATAACGGCCTAGCATTCCAGCAATATAAGCGATATCTGGGCGAGTACAGACTTGAGCATACATCAGGCTCCTGACTACTGACTCGTAAGGTATCTGGCTCATTTTCTCCTTCTCAACCTCTGTTGTCAGACACTGGAATGAACCGAAAACATCTCCCTTAACTACTGGAGTGATTAAGGGTTTTCACTGTTGCATGTTGTAACGTGTAAGGACACGATCTATGTAAGCCTTTTGAGATAATCCTAAGATCCCTTTGTGTCCATTTCGGTGAATTTCGATGCCAATGACGTAAGAAGCATCTCCGAGATCCTTCATGTCGAAGTAATGCAAGAGTAACCGCTTTGACTCATGCAACATGTCTAAACTATTACTTGCCAATAGAATATCATCTACATAAAGGGCAAGTATAGTAAAGTTGCTCCCACTCATCTTGAGGTAGGTGCATTAATCCACTTGATTCTTTATAAAACCTTGTTTCTTCATAACCTCATCAAACTTGAGATTCCATTGACGTGATGCTTGTTTTAACCCGTAAATGGATTTCTTCAACTTACAGACTAGATGCTCCTGACCTTCAAGTTTAAAGCCTTCAGGTTGTTTCATGTAAACATCTTCGTCTAAGTCTCCGTTAAGGAAAGTGGTTTTAACATCCATCTGAAGCAGCTCTAAATCAAAATGAGCTACTAGGGTCATGATGGTCCTTAATGAATCTTTACGAGAGACAAGGGAAAATGTCTCTTGATAATAAATTCCCTCTTTCTAAGTGTAGCCCTTTGCAACCAATTTCGCTTTGTAGCGTTCAACGTTCCCATTCGGATCCATTTATGTTTTGAACACCCATTTACATCCTACGGGTTTGACACAGTTGGGTAATTCTACCAAATCCCAAATGTCATTTTTCTTCATGGATTCAAGCTCACCAATCATTGGTTTATTCCATTCAGAAGACTGATCACTGCTAACGGCTTCATTATAAGAGATAGGACCATTGAGCTTTCCGGGATCCATTTCAGTTAGTTAGGTAACATAATCATCCCAATTAGTAGGCCTTCTTTGCCTGGATAACATCCTGAGTTGATTATCGGGTTCAGCGTTTTCTTGGTTTTGAGCGTTTGATATGCCTTCGTTATGTGGTATAATGGGTTCTGATTGTGGAGGTGAATTTGGAGTTGGTGCTGTAGCTTCAAGTGTAGTAGTTGCATTGGGTACAAGATGTCACACCCTGACTTTTGCGGAAGCGTGATTATTGGTGTGACTTTCTTAATACCATAGCATTCAATCATAACAACGCTATATGATAAAACCGTTAGATGTTCATCCATAAATTAAGTTTGAAAATAGTACAACATAATTTGTTTGAAACATCGATACCAAATTTAAGTTACAACCACAACATGTTTTAGAGAGAGTTCACGAAGACTCAACAAAAGAATTTAAATAAAACCGGGTTTAGAACCATGTATCTCGTCCACGATTAAGATACATCTCCTAAACCCTAATGACCTTGGATGACATCTTTTATTCATGACGCAGCTTGAAAACATGCACACACCTGCCAGATCCACTTAGTTCCCTGAAATACATGTAGTTTAAAAACATCAACAAAAGTTGAGCGAGTTCATGCGTTTGTGTATATGTATGTATAAAACCTTTGTAAACAGTGTATGTATATTTGTAAATCCCGGTATGAAAGCAAACAAGGAAAAGATCACCAATGGTTTGCAAAGCCACTGATATGTGTGACGGCGTAGGATGGCTCAAACCTAGCAAATTTGTACCGGGCTTCCGGTTGGAAGACATAGTCACCCTATGGCCCACCCTGGTCCTCATGGGTGTGGGCTCGCTACACCCAAATAGATCTATCACTCACTCCCCTCGGTCCTTATATGAGGATTAATGGTCTCAAGTATGCGCCTACCCATTCACATGATCTATGGTACTTTCCTAGGCTAACCATACCAATTGTATTTGTATGTAATCCTTTTGTAACATGTATTTCACCCCGAAGTTAATAAACAAAACAGTTTAAAGAAAAGGGGGACATGAACTCACAGTTTTGCGTCTTCAGTACTCGTAACTCAAATCCCTTCAGCAAACACGACTACCTACAATGTACTAACGTCTATTAGACGAACGGGTCGTGCCTTGTCTTAGTATTAATGTTCTTGAGTTACGTTTCAGATATGTCTTCAATATTATTCCAAGTTATAGTTACTTGTTAAAATAATAATTATTATATTTAATTTTTGGAATAACTGTTAAACAATATTTTTGTAACAATACTTCTCAAGTATTTATACTTATATTTCCTTCCCAAGGATGGGGGTATCTCATACATGTATTTTCGTATGTTTGTATTTGTTAAGTATACTCATACTTAGTTTTTAATTGATTATTCCGGAATAAATATCCAAATTAATGTATTTTCAAGTCTAAATTTAGAAAATATATGTAAACTTATTTTTATCCCAAAAATAATGTATTCCAAGTTTATCCAAGAATATATATATTTTTTTTCAAAAATCACATATCTTCTAAAAATCACAAGAAAATATATTTTTATTTCCCAAGAATAATGTATTTTCTCCTTGTCAAAAATACGATATAACTTTTGTAATAATCATCAAAATCATATTTTCATTTCTTGTGTCCAAAATATTATTTACCAAAAATATATTCATAACGGTATTTTTTGGAATATTTTATAAGCTACATTATTTCGTTCGGTTTCCCAATATTTTGTGTGCAACTTGTGTATTTATTCCTTGTGATTTTTGGTATTATTTTGGATTGTAAATTTCTTGGTATTTTGTTAAGTTATATTACTTTAATCCTAAAATAATAGAACTATTACACAAAGTATACAAATATTCACACACATCATGTCTTAAATGTAAATATATATTCTAAATATATATTTGTCCATTTTTATTTATAAAAACCAACCGCCAATACTTGTATTTTTGTAACAAAGATTATGGCAAAGTTTATGTAGAAACCCATGGTTAAAATTACACTTATAAATACTTGTAAGTATTTATTTGAAAAGATTTTGCTAAGTGTTTATGTTTTTAGAAAATTTTGCCATAGTTTCCCCTAAAAATGGAGGTGTCCATGCTATCAAAGCATATCATTTTCTTTTTAAAATCATCACAAACAATCAACAATCAACCCTAAGCAACTTACACTTACCAATTGCCAAAACAATGCTATTTACATAACAATCATGAACTTGAACTTTCATAAAAACTTGCAGTAACTTGGTAGTGTGTTTAGTAGGTTTAGTTACCCTTTAAAAAGTGGTTATTTGTTCGTTAATCTCGTTCTTGTAAAGTTTAGTCTTTTACAACTTACTAGATGATTTTTCCAAAAATCATTCTTTTGAATTTTTTTTATGTAAACAATGTATTCTTATACTTGTTTCACCACTGGAAACATGGTTAGTTTCTTTAAAAATAATGTTTATGTAAATCTTGTGATTTAACTTAGTTTCTTGAGAAAACTAGTTTTGAAATCATCCAAGTTTATGAGTAGTAACATATTACCTACTTCATCATTCACAAAATCATTTTCATTCTTCAAGTTCATGAAAACATAAAGCATGATGATCTTGGTCTTTCACAAGATCACCACCTTAACTTACTAGATCATGTGTTAAATCACAATCTAGTAAGTTTCATATGATGTCTAACATCACTAACACAAATCATCAATCATCAAGAAGCAAATCAACACTAATCAACATGTATTCTTATGTTATTAAGCTTATGTTAAAGTTTCATGATTTTGTTCTTTAGTGTTCTTCAAGATTAACAATGTTCATCATCTTTTAACCAACTAAATATGAAGTAAAATCAAGTGACAAGAAGCTTACTACTAGCACAAGGGCTAGGGAAGAACACAAGAAGATGAAGATGGTAAATGTGATGGATAAAAGCAATTGGAAGAGGTCCTTCAAGATCCACAAGTTCCACACTTCCTTAGACACCTTCTAGCACCTTGTGATGAACTTGGATTGGATGATCAAAGCTTGACAATGGTGGTGGTGTGAGGGGTATTCTCGGTCGAGACCAAGAGAGGGAGAGGAGAAGAAAGTGTGTGTGTTGAGTGGGTGTGAGATAATGAGCATTAGATCTTCTATCCAATACTTATAACCATCTTAACCTTTTATCCAATGTATAATGTGTTTCAAAAGTACAAGACCATAATCTCTAACAAATCATAGGAGATCAAGAAAGATCAAGGGTGGGCCACACCCTTGATGCCGTGAACATGAGCGGGGGTGGGGTATTGGTTGGGGTTTAATGGTAAGTTAAGTTAATTAGTTAGATTTCAAGTGTATTAGTTAGGTGTTATGTGTATTATGTGTTATATAGTGTGTTGGGGTGTTCGGGGATCATAACTAGCTCAGAAATAATAAAACAATGCTTCTAGTATAATTTTGGTGTTTCGGGTAGTGTCCGGTTGTTCAGTTAGATACCGGTTCGTTAAAGTGTCAAACTATTCCGTTTAGTGATCTTTATGTACCCTTTTGTGACACTTTTAATTCCCGACACTTATGAAAGCTTTCAGGACCATTTAGTCACATTTTTACATGTTACCAACTTGTTAAGATGCTGATTTTTGCTGAAAAATGTTGAATTCAGCACCTTGGGTGAGTTTTAGGCACTTTCCGGCACTTAAACTACCACCTAGTGAAGCAGTTTTGTGACCCTCACTTTCCTACATACTATACTAGTGTAAAACTTAGTCTCTGGCCCATACTAGGTCTCAAAACAATGTTTGTCTATGTACTGAACCTCGTCAGCATTTTTCTGAGTTATCCGCTAACTGTGCTAACCGTGCTTTGTGCATCGTTTATGTCACTAAAGTTTGTTTGTAAAAATTGATGTGACATTATGCAATATATGATGCACATGTAAGTATGATGCAGTAATCAGAAAGTAGTTAAATATTAATTCAGCACAGTCATTAAGCACTAATCAAGATTATTTAATTGTACGGATGCATGCAAATTTGGCAATTGACATTCTCCCCCTGTTAAGAAAATTTCGTCCTAAAAATTTGTACTACCTTAACCCCTTAGGGTTTCATTATGCGTGTATGTATATGAATAATACTGGGGTAGATAACTACAAAACCGAATCTAATCTTATTCACATCAGGTGAATTCTAGGGATATATTTCAACAACAGGAACCCAATGGTTAAAAGGTATGTGCTCTAGCATTTGATGTCAAAGGACACGAGATGTATAGATGTATAATCTGGCGTAACTTAGTTAACAGGGGTGCAACAAAGGAGTTTTGACCAAAGGATTTTCAGGCAATCGGTTACAATATGCAAATGAGTTTTCACAAACCATAACATCCGCTATATGAACACAAAATCAATCAACTTGAATATGAAAATGATCTGTCAATTTTCGAATAAATAATTGGTAGGGATTGGTGTGCTGACATTCTTGAATTGCGAGAATACCTCGAATGAAATACAAGCGAATCTGGTGTATCATTGTCTTAATTCGTAGTTGTATTAGGAATGTTTAGATGACAAGTCAAACAAACGTATGTGCAGTTTTGTGTGAAATGGTTGACCATGATTAGCGCAAGCTACAAATTTGTAATGACACCACAAGGTGTCGTAATTGACATATTTCAATAATAGCGGTGGCCGAACAAGTTCACCGTGTTTAAAATCAAAGGAAAGCATACTGAAACAACTCTGAAAGTTTGATTTAAACCGCGTCATGGGGTTTTCAATTGGATATGGAACATCAAAGAACTACTGCTTCTGACTGAAGGTGGAAAGTAATAAACACTGCGGAGTGTTCAATTTATAACGAATGAATCGTTAGGAGGTACACCGTGATATGAAATGAATCTGGGTACCATTGTCTTAATACACAACTGTGTTGAGACCGCTTTAATCGTGATGAACAAAACAAATTTAGAACAAATAAATAGACAATTAAATCCATGTATGAGGTGCGTAACCAAATTAGCACAAGCTTCAATTCTGTTAAAGCGTCACTGCAAGGTATCGGAACCAACAAACGATTTAGTGGAGTCGTAGACCAACCAAGTCTACTACGACTCGAAACAAAAGAACCTTTGCAAAAATATTCGAATATGATGCTCTCAATACATCATATGACATCTTAAATTGAATATGCGAAATGGATAAGTTCAAGAAATTGAACCTGGTTTCAGCGTAACCCGACAATAAACGTGTGCATCAACAAGGGAATCTCAGCATGGTTACGAAGATAAGCCGTGAATGTAACTTGAAAGAAAGGAAGTTTCAAGAAAGTGTGTTGACTTGATAGCAAAGGGGCCAACAAGTACAATAATGTAAGTTATTCGAATCATAAACCAATAGTTAGCTTTTTAAAATAATATTTGAACTTTAATGAAGCGTTTATTCGAAACGAAACCACATGCGTAGCAAATGGTGCATGTGTGACATATAAGTTTCCAAGTAATGAAACAATGAGTATTTGCTTATAATGAAGAAATGACCAAGTATCGAAGCAATGTGTGTTCGCTCTCAGCGAAGAAAATTAACGCGATGCAACTACCATTAAGGGGGGGGGGTAGAGGTGCAAACATCCATTCGTTAGAAGCAAAAGTGGAGATTTCAACAAAAGAAATTTGAGTACTTTCTGTTTGCTTAACTGAAATAGCATATTTGTCAGGATAATGGGGTTTCCTTGAGTTAACAGGTGTGGTTCCTAAGTGACAACCTTTACGAGTTTTGACCTGGGTTCCCAAAGATTAAGCACATGTTTTCTAGATTCTCAAAGTCTCACATTCTGTGTAGGTTTAAAACAAGTTATTGTCTCAGAATTCCCCGGTATACTTTCTTCCTCAATTCACATACAATGACACTCAATCATAGATCAGTCTTAAAATAGTAGTTAGGTCCGCTCGTTCGGCTCCTGGTAATTGATGCTCATTTGAAAATCATCGTCTTTTTTCTTGATGAGCAGAACTGGTGTTACTCAAAATGGGAAGCTTGGTCTGTTAACTTCCTTCTCTATCAACTACTGAAGCTATACTGACAATCCTTGCATCTCCGAAGGTGTAAGTCGCTAAGGTGCATTGACTGCAGGCGCGGCGTCTGGAATCAAATCGATGCGAAGTTTGACTTGTCATTGAGGAGATAATTCAGGTAAGTCTTCGAGGGAAGACTTCAGGCTATTCCCTTATTACAGGGATATCTTCCAACTTCGGCTTAGCGGTTTCCTTGTCCATAATGTGTGCTAGGAAGGCAACGCATCCTTTGCGTGAAAACTCCCATGCCCTCAAGCACTAGTAATTTGTAGAGGCGTATCCTGCTTCATGAGTTGCGATTGCTTCGTCGTTCGTCGTTGGGATGCGGATAAAAACCTCCGTTCGATTTCTCGACAACTGGCCCATCCCAATTACCACATCGAGGCTTCCTATTAGCTAGTTCTATCGAGTGCGGGTTATCTAACTTACCCCTTTACTAAACCAAGTATATTCTTAAATTAATGAGATACGAAGCTAAGGTCGTTACTGGTATCGAACAACATAGGTACAAAAATTTTTGGAGAACGTACCAGTAACCACATCTGGATCCTTGCATGCTTCACGAGCTCCGATGTTGGATGCCCCTTCACGGTCTTGGTTAATCCTCCTTGGGCACTCTTTCCTAAAGTGCCCCACGTTCCCACATCTGTAGCAGCCCGGTATTTTATCATTGTTATTTCCGCCTTGGTTATTGTCATCATTTCCTCCTTTTATGGGACTCTTCGCCCAACAAGCATCCTTGTTGTGTCCTTTCTTTCCGCACCTGCCGCACTTAGGCTTCAGACATCGACATTTATGGTGATACTTGCACTTATCACTTCTCGGCTTAGCTCCCAAGTAAATCTTAACATTGGACTGATTGTTGTTAGGGCAATTTTTCTTGAAATGCCTCCTGTCCCAGCACTCGAAACAACCCCGAGCAAGTTTTTGTTCATCATTGGTCCTATTTTGATAGTCGTCGTTGACGTTGCTTCCTCTGTGATCTCCGTTATCAACTTGTCCTTCGTTTCCATGTCCCGCTCCGATTTGACACGTCTCCTTGACATGCCCTACTTTGTCGCAGACATCACTTCTTCTACACCTACATGGCCTAGCATGATGAAGTAGGCAGTCTTCGCACTTAGGTAGAGTGCCCATGTACTCCTTTCTCCATTTGGCTTTGTTTGTTCGGGTATTTTCCTGTAAGTCAGTGAGCTTCCTTTTGTCCCTTCTGGATGACTCTACCTGAGTTTCCTTCTTCTCGTCAGGGTTTGAAAGCTTTTCCAGTCTAACCGCTTCTTTACTGAGTGCCGCACTTAATTCGACCGCACCGAGAGCTGTTGGCGGTGCTGATACTGTCATTAAGCGCATGATCTTAGGCGCCAGTCCCCAAATGAATGGCTCCATCCTTTTCAACTCTGGTTCCACTAGGTACGGAATAACTCGTGACAAATCGTGAAGTCTCTGCACATACTCCGCCACTTTTGGACCTTCCATCTTTAGCTTCCAGAATTCGAATTTCAGCTTCTGGATCACCATCTGAGAGCAAAACTCTCTACGCATCATTTCCTTCAGCTCATCCCATGTTAAAGCATTCGTAGTAGCTCTGCCCAATATTCGAACCTGAGTGTTCCACCATAACCAGGCCCCGTCTTGAAACGATCCTGACGCATATGGGACTTGTTGCTCTGGCGTACATCTGCTCTTTCGCAAAACAAAATCCATATTTTCGGTCCATTTCACAAAGGCTATGGCACCTCCAGTGCCGTTGAAATTCGGAGGCTTGCAGTCAAGGAACTGCCAGTAGGTACAACCATGAGGTGGGTTGTTTTCTGAGGTACCCCCGCTATGTTCAGAGCGTAGGGCCTCGTGCTGTGCTATCGCTTGTGAAATCCATTATTGTAGTTCAGCCTTTATCGTGGGCAATCGTGTTTCTCTTTGTGGAGACATCTTCTAAAAGAAGATCGTGTCGGTCAGGTCATAATAATTATAGTAAACGCATGACATGTATACGTAATAGCATTTATCAACGCAAGTGAACACATAACATCTCAACCATAACGCAAGCAAGTAATTCAACAATGTATATAATGAGAATATTGCGATTGAGCTTTCATATATCATCGACCACAAATACAGTTTTACGTTCTACAATGTATCATATCACATTAAAAGGGACTAGAGGGTCACATCACCCTTGTCCAAATCGCCTATCAATCTACTACACTCAAATATCAAAAAGTGGTCTTCAAAAGGCTGTGCAAGCTGGGCTCAATAGCGACACTCTCATCAAAAGTAAGCGACCCGCATAAGACCAAAAACCGGCTATGCTGATGGTGGAGGAGGAGGCGGAGGAACAGGAAGCAAACTGCGCACATGCGCGAGCTCCTCCTCAAGATCGTAAACGTGTCGCAACAGATAGCTAATATGCTGCTCCATAGTAAGAAATCGAACATCAAAGTCCGGATAAGGCAAAAGAGGAGCTGGTGGAGTCGCAAAAGGTGACGGACATGAACAAGGTGGAGGACGTGGAATCCTCTCAAGATCCATGACTTTACGACACAAGATCTCCCGCTGAACTAAAATGAGTAAAACAAATTAATCCCTCGTGTAACCAGTGTAATGTGAAGGATGAAGATGTAACGACAAAGCAATTCATCCCTCGTGTAACCAGTGTAATGTGAAGGATGGTATGGATCAGAAACTGGCATGGTGTTTGGCGGAAACCATATGAGTGGCTCGCCTGATGGTGCAGAACCAAAATGAGTAGCAGGTGTAAACTGTGGCATGAAAGGGAAAGCGGCTGACACAGGTGGAACATGGCCAGACGGCTGGCTAGACGGTCCTTCCCCTAGACGGGGTGGAGGGATAACCTGTAAGAATGTGATCGGCAAGTCAATGCGGTGAATATCAGACACATGTGGGTGAAACGGGGCAACGTTGACCGGCGCATGTGTAGGTGCAGGTGGGGGAGTAACAGGCTCAACAAAAGGGGCAAGTCTTCATCATCCTCTATCCACCCATTGCGGGTGAATGCATAACAGGGATCTATCTGATTAGCAAAAGGAGCATGGTCAGCGGGTGCAGGCATAGGGTCGGGTAAAAGTGGTGCAATAACAGGTATGCCAACAGGTACAGGGTCATGCTCAAGTAGAGGATCAGGAGCAGGTATAGGCTCGGGTGCAAGCATAGGCTCAGGGTCGGCTGGTGCCAGCTCAAGATCAGCGGGTACATCAAAAAGCTGATCATCGGGAACAAAATCAATCTCATGCTCAGGCTCATCAGAAAACTCAAAGTCCTGTGGAGGAATAGGTGCGGCAGACATAGCCGTGTCAGAATCAGAATCGGTGGGGTAACGCTACAACCCTAGTGCGTGTAAAGTAGTGGATGACACAGACTCGAAAGAATTAGGACCAGAATGATCAGATGAAATCTCAATGATAGGAATCTCAATAAGCGGAACAGCAATGACATCATCGACTGGAGATCCATCACCCTGGGCATCCTCAGGGGGACCCTCAATAAAAAGATCGATATCATCGTCAGACAAAGCATCAAAAGGCAAATCCTCGAGAGGAAATACAGCAAGGGGCAAAGGAGCGAGGATCGGAACAAGAAATGGATCCTCGTCGGGTAAACCATCAGCTAGCGGTATATCATCGCCAAAATCCGGCAAATCAAAAGGCTGAAAGTCATCATCATAGTCACTCTCAGTGTCAGAAGTGAAAATCTCAGGGTCTGGGACAATCTCATCATCCGAAACTATGGCCATGGGGTCTACAGTATCTGACAGTCCACTCTCAGATGAGGACATGGTGTCTGTAACAAAACAATCACAGCATATGTACACACATCAACAATCATCAAATAAGCATGTAAGTAGTAACAGTGTAAGCATATATTCATCCTAGTCTTCCCAGACTATCCCACCCAACCTCTCAGACTGAACTGCCTAGTCTCTCAGACTAAACTCCCCTATTTCTCAAACTGAACTACCCAGTCTCTCAGACTGCCCCAACTAGTCTCTCAGACTAACTTCCTAGTTTCTCAAACTGAATTACCCAGTCACTCAGACTAACTTCCTAGTTTCTCAAACTGAACAATAACCTTGCAATGTGATTTGTGCTTTTTGTTTGTAAAAATGTGTGTTCCCTGGATCTGGACGTTTTGTGTATGCAATGTAAACATGTTATGAAAACGTTTTCGTGAGAGCCCAAATGATCGTAGTCTAGACTCGAGAAAGAATCCTAGTTCGCTACGATCGAAGCACTGATACCAAGCTGTCACACCCTGACTTTTGCGGAAGCGTGATTATTGGTGTGACTTTCTTAATACCATAGCATTCAATCATAACAACGCTATATGATAAAACCATTAGATGTTCATCCACAAATTAAGTTTGAAAATAGCACAACATAATTTGTTTGAAACATCGATACCAAATTTAAGTTACAGCCACAACATGTTTTAGAGAGAGTTCACGAAGACTCAACAAAAGACTTTAAATAAAACCGGGTTTAGAACCATATATCTCATACAGGATTACGATACATCTCCTAAACCCTAATGACCTTGGGTGACATCTTTTATTCATGACGCAGCTTGAAAACATGCACACACCTGCCAGATCCACTTAGTTCCCTGAAATACATGTAGTTTAAAAACATCAACAAAAGTTGAGCGAGTTCATGCGTTTGTGTATATGTATGTATAAAACCTTTGTAAACAGTGTATGTATATTTGTAAATCCCGGTATGAAAGCAAACAAGGAAAAAATCACCAATGGTTTGCAAGGCCACTGATATGTGTGACGGCGTAGGAAGGCTTAAACCTAGCAAATTTATACCGGGCTTCCGGCTGGAAGACATAGTCACCCTATGGGCCACCCTGGTCCTCATGGGTGTGGGCTCGCTACACTCAAATAGATCTATCACTCATGCCCCTCGGTCCTTATATAAGGATTAATGGTCTCAAGTATGCGCCTACCCATTCACATTATCTATGGTACTTTCCTAGGCTAACCATACCAATTGTATTTGTAGTTAATCCTTTTGTAACATGTATTTCACCCCCGAAGTTAATAAAGAAAACGGTTTAAAGAAAAGGGGGACATGAACTCACAGTTTTGCGTCTTCAGTACTCGTAACTCAAATCCCTTCAGCAAACACGACTACCTACAATGTACTAACGTCTATTAGACGAACGGGTCGTGCCTTGTCTTAATATTAATGTTTTTGAGTTACGTTTCAGATATGTCTTCAATATTATTCCAAGTTATAATTACTTGTTAAAATAATAATTATTAAATATAATTTTTGGAATAACTGTTAAACAATATTTTTGTAACAATACTTCTCAAGTATTTATACTTATATTTCCTTCCCAAGGACGGGGGTATCTCATACATGTATTTTCGTATGTTTGTATTTGTTAAGTATACTCATACTTAGTTTTTAATTGATTATTCCGGAATAAATATCCAAATTAATGTATTTTCAAGTCTAACTTTAGAAAATACATGTAAACTTATTTTTATCCCAAAAATAATGTATTCCAAGCTTATCCAAGAATATACATATTTTTTTTTTATCAAAAATCACATATCTTCTAAAAATCCCAAGAAAATATATTTTTATTTCCCAAGAATAATATATTTTCTCCTTGTCGAAAATACGATATAACTTTTGTAGTAATCATCAAAATCATATTTTCATTTCTTGTGTCTAAAATATTATTTACCAAAAATATATTCATAACGGTATTTTCCGGAATATTTTATAAGCTACATTATTTCGTTCGGTTTCCCAATATTTTGTGTGCAACTTGTGTATTTATTCCTTGTGATTTTTGGTATTATTTTGGATTGTAAATTTCTTGGTATTTTGTTAAGTTATATTACTTTAATCCTAAAATAATATAACTATTACACAAAGTATACAAATATTCACACACATCATGTTTTTAATGTAAATATATATTCTAAATATATATTTATCCATTTTATTTATAAAAACCAACCTCAAATACTTGTATTTTTGTAACAAAAATTATGGCAAAGTTTATGTAGAAACCCATGGTTAAAATTACACTTATAAATACTTGTAAGTATTTATTTGAAAATATTTTGCTAAGTGTTTATGTTTTTAGAAAATTTTGCCATAGTTTCCCCTAAAAATGAAGGTGTCCATGCTATCAAAGCATATCATTTTCTTTTTAAAATCATCACAAACAATCAACAATCAACCCTAAGCAACTTACACTTACCAAGTGCCAAAACATTGCTATTTACATAACAATCAAGAACTTGAGCTTTCATAAAAACTTGTACTAACTTGGTAGTGTGTTTAGTAGGTTTAGTTACCCTTTAAAAAGTGGTTATTTGTTCGTAAATCTCGTTCTTGTAAAGTTTAGTCTTTTACAACTTACTAGATGATTTTTCCAAAAATCATTCTTTTGAATTTTTTTATGTAAACAATGTATTCTTATACTTGTTTCACCACTAGAAACGTGGTTAGTTTCTTTAAAAACAATGTTTATGTAAATCTTTTTATTTAACTTAGTTTCTTGAGAAAACTAGTTTTGAAATCATCCAAGTTTATGACTAGTAACATATTACCTACTTCATCATTCACAAAATCATTTTCATTCTTCAAGTTCATGAAAACATAAAGGATGATGATCTTGGTCTTTCACAAGATGACCACCTTAACTTACTAGATCATGTGTTAAATCACAATCTAGTAAGTTTCATATGATGTCTAACATCACTAACACAAATCATCAATCATCAAGAACTAAATCAACACTAATCAACATGTATTCTTATGTTATTAAGCTTATGTTAAAGTTTCATGATTATGTTCTTTAGTGTTCTTCAAGATTAACAATGATCATCATCTTTTAACCAACTAAATATGAAGTAAAATCAAGTGACAAGAAGCTTACTACTAGCACAAGGGCTAGGGAAGAACACAAGAAGATGAAGATGGTAAATGTGATGGATAAAAGCAATTGGAAGAGGTCCCTCAAGATCCACAAGTTCCGCACTTCCTTAGACACCTTCTAGCACCTTGTGATGAACTTGGATTGGATGATTAAAGCTTGACAATGGTGGTGGTGTGAGGGGTGTTCTCGGCCGAGACCAAGAGAGAGAGAGAGAGGAGAAGAAAGTGTGTGTGTTGAGTGGGTGTGAGATAATGAGCATTAGATCTTCCATCCAATACTTATAACCATCTTAACCTTTTATCCAATGTATAATGTGTTTCACATGAACAAGACCATAATCTCTAACAAATCTTAGGAGATCAAGAAAGATCAAGGGTGGGCCACACCCTTGATGCCGTGAACATGAGGGGGGGGGGGGTATTGGTTGGGGTTTAATGGTAAGTTAAGTTAATTAGTTAGATTTCAAGTGTATTAGTTAGGTGTTATGTGTATTATGTGTTATATAGTGTGTTGGGGTGTTCGGGGATCATAACTAGCTCAGAAATAATAAAACAATGCTTCTAGTATAATTTTGGTGTTTCGGGTAGTGTCCGGTTGTTCGGTTGGATACCGGTTCGTTAAAGTGTCAAAGTATTCCGTTTAGTGATCTTTATGTACCCTTTTGTGACACTTTTAATTCTCGACACTTAGGAAAGCTTTCAGGACCATTTAGTCATATTTTTACATGTTACCAACTTGTTAAGATGCTGATTTTTGCTGAAAAATGTTGAATTCAGCACCTTGGGTGAGTTTTAGGCACTTTCCGGCACTTAAACTTCCACCTAGTGAAGCAGTTTTGTGACCCTCACTTTCCTACATACTATACTAGTGTAAAACTTAGTCTCTGGCCCATACTGGGTCTCAAAACACTGTTTGACTATGTACTGAACCTCGTCAGCATTTTTCTAAGTTATCCGCTAACTGTGGTAACCTTGCTTTGTGCATCGTTTATGTCACTAAAGTTTGTATGTAAAAATTGATGTGACATTATGCAATATATGATGCACATGTAAGTATGATGCAGTAATCAGAAAGCAGTTAAATATAATTCAGCACAATCATTAAGCAATAATCAAGATTATTTAATTGTACGGATGCTTGCAAATTTGGCAATTGTCACACAAGAGGAGTAAACGGAGTAATGGTAAGCGATGAATCTCCCCCCTCCAGCGTCTTGTACTTCTTGCAATTCTTCGTAAGGGTTGGTACTGCTCCCACTGACCTTGAAATCCTCTAGGAACGCAACATGCTTGGTTTCAACAATACAGATGACATGGGAAGGACAATAGAAACGATAACCCTTTGAGTGATCAGGATACCTGATAAAGAAACAGGTAACTGTTTTAGGGTCAAGTTTCCTTAGGAAAGGATTATAAAGTTTTCCTTCAGCAATGCAGCCCCATACTTTCATATATATATATATATAAGACTCGGTTTCCTTCCTGTCCAAAGTTCATAAGGAGTTTTAGGGACAAACTTAGAAGGAAGTCTATTGAGTATATGAATAGCTGCTTTTAATGCTTCAGTCCAGAAGAATAATGGTAAATTAGTGTTGGCTAACATACTGCGCACCATGTTCATAAGGGTACAATTTCTTTGTTTAGTGACACCGTTCTGCTGAGGTGTAACATGCATGGTGTATTGGTTCACAATCCCCTGACCCTTACAAAAGTTATATAATAGACCAGGAGCTTGACCCACATCAGTATGCCTTCCATAATATTCACCACCTCTATCTGATCTCACAACTTTAATCTGACGATTTAATTGCTTTTCAACTTCAGCTTTATAATATATAAGTTGTAAGAGATTCAGACTTTTCCTTAATAAGAAACAAGTACATGTAACGAGAATAATCTTCAATGTAAGTGATAAATGAATTATGTCTAGTTATGCTAGCGATTTGGTAAGGACCACTGATGTCAATGTGAATGAGTTCTAATAAATTAGAGCTCCCAGTGGCACCTTTCTTATTCGCTAATGTCATTTTACCTTTAAGAAATTTGACACATTTTCCAAAATCAGTGAAATCGAGAGGAGGTAAGACATCATCCTTTACGAGACGATTTAATCGTTCTCTTGAGATGTGGCCTAAACGCTGATGCCACAACATGGATGAAGTCTCTCTCAGTCTCGTTTCTCTTTCATTTTTGTGAGTGATTCATTAATGTTATATGACAACAAATATTTGGAAAAGTTATCATCTAGTTCTAATCTATAGAGACCACCATCCAGAATGTGTCACACCCCGACCACGTGTAACATACAAAACGTGGCGGAAACATCGGGGAGTGTTGTAACAGAATTAATTGTTTCAAATCCATGGCAAACAAAGTTGTATTTTATTTATCAACATGAGAGTTTCATTGTTTCAAACAGTAAATAAAGAGTTTATAACATAATTAAACAAAGTCTATCTCCATTTTAAGTCTCTAAGGCACAGGTCCGCCCTAGTGTCATGATCATCATCCTACGGAAAAGCACCTGAAAACACATGTGAAAGTAGGTACGTCAGCATAAAAATGCCTGTGAGATACATAGGTTTTGTGAAAATAGGATTCATGACTTGTGTTTGAGAAAATGTTTAGTCATGAACCATGTAATTTGCTTTGTCTTGTAAATCATTTGAAAAACGATAAGATCAGTTGATATGTATAAGTAAATGTAAGGTTAAATGAATAACCATGTAAAATGAGTTTGTATAAAATAAACTGTTTTGTAAAAACAATGTCTTGTGAAAAGTATGTTATGTATATAAAATGTAATATGTCTATACTAAAATGGTTTAAATAACGTTGCGCTATGTAATATTATACAAACACTTATATATAGGAAGTACCAGCGGCGTATCCACCATGTTTGTAACATATTACACACGTATCGTTACTCAAATCACTTATCCAAACAATCACCAATGTAACTTGTTCATGTACAAACCAATTGTTAAGTGTTATTGTGTAAACCATATCAAAATGTCTATGTCCAATGTAAACCACCAAATGTGTATATCAATGTCAAAATGTTTATGTTCAATGTAGATCATGTAACGTGTAACCAAAATGTCATGTATGGTAAGTGAAATATATCAACTAAACCATATGTAAAATGCACAAAACAAGGTATTGAAGTAAAACATAGTTTCAATCAAAGTTATGTTTTGTGTAATAAATGCATGCTATACTGATACAAACATCTATGTGGTATTGTTAAAATGCATACATCCAAGCCTTGAGACTGTGGCGATAAACCCTTAAATAAATTAAAGGTTTATCTATGTTATGTATATCGAATTCGGTCATTCCTTTCATCCCCATACCCAGGATGTCCGGAACGGGAGTTGTCAATTCCTATGGTACCACTACCTACTAACGAACGGCGTAGCTAATGTTAATGAATGTATTGTTCCATGTTAAACAAACCAAATGTCATACCCAAAATGTAAGCATGTGAAAACGATGCACTAAGTATGTAATCAAATGAACATACATAGCGTGAAATGTAATGAAAAGCGATGTACTAAGTAATGCACACAATGGGCACACCTAGCATAAGATGTAATGAAATCATGTACTATAATGTACTAACGAACATAGCATCTATATGATGTGAAAACAGGAAAGCATGAAAGTAACAAGTAGGCACATGTGTTCCACCCCAAAACAGTTTGGAAAACAGTAAAAGAGGGGTCTATGTACTCACTTGAGATTGTTCAGTAGTCCTAAGATAACCACCAAGCAATGCTAGAGATCACGGAATCAAACGGCACCTAATATAGGTAACTATGTTAATAAACCGGACCTAAATCGGAAGATCGGGTAGCATGAGGTTTTGTAAACCAAACAAGTATAGGAACTCGTGTAATATGGTTTAACAAACCCTACATACTAAAACAAAACTTAACCTAAGTGTTTACGACCCATTACGACCCGTTTAGGAAGCTTATGCTACTTTAACGCGTCGTGCGCGTGAAACGCGTTCGGACCGCCTAACTAGTCCTATGACAAGTGTTATATGCCTAAACATGTTACATATGCTAAATTACCAATTATACATGAAAAGGGTATTCTGGTAATTTACCTAAGGCATATAAACTACCTATCATACAACTCCTTAAACGATGTGACCATAAGGTATAACCTCAGAAGGTTATTCCCTACACTATGGTCACCTAATGTATTTGGTCGGATCCTAATGATCGACCAAACTGGGTCGGGTTCGAAGGTATAAGCGATTTATTAGATCGCTTACCCTACGACCCTAGACAACGTGGTAATCAGTAGGCATAGTCCCAAGGGACTATAACCATCGTGATTACAATCACGTTGCGAAGTTCAAACGAACTTCGCATTGACCATTACTGGTCAACGCTGAAAGTCAAACAAAGTTTGACTTTCGGACTCGAAAAGCAATAAAATAAGGAAAAGAACGAAAGAATACTTACGAAGGGTCCCCGAATGCTAATCTCGATTCAAAAATCTCAGGTATGAAACAATAGTTTCAACTTAGAGTTTCTCAAATCAAAATTCTTGTGATTTTGAAGCATGGGGGGTGGGGTATTTATAGTATTCGGTCCACCGTTAAGATCGTTTCATGGAAAACGTGCCTTAATCCCATCCGTACAAGTGTTGCAAAGTTGTGGTAGCCTAAAATGAACCTTATCAGCTGAATTGGCAAGTTGTGAGCTTGTGGTTGTGGTTAAAACAGCTGGATCATGCTGACTGTTTGATCTAATCTGATCAGAGATGCATACGCGGGCCGCGTAAGGATTCACTTAGGTGTTACGCGGGCCGCCTGGCCTGCACAGATCAGAAACAAGTTTGTATTTTGACAGTTTCAGTCCCTGCACGTGTTTAAGGCCATTTCCGACACTTCTAAGGCCCGTAAAGCCAACTTTAAGGCCCTAAAATGATGCCTAAACATTGTGGACATGAAACATGTTCAAAAATATGTCTGATGTCAGTTCGTTTGGTCATACGAACGCGATGTTCGCTTAATTACGACGGAATGCGCATAAGCGCGAAAAACGATCCAAATGACGCAACGAATGGATTTTTGGCAAGCCAAACACTAAAGCATAATATAGTCATGCTTACATAAATTTTTGGATGTCCAGATGTATTCAGAACGTAAGTTATGCGCAAAAATGCAAACTTGTGCACTTTTTGACACTTTTAGTCCCTGTAAGCGAATTAGCTTGTTTTTGCCATACCAAAGCCTTCAAAACTTATTTCTAAGTTATTTAAAGGTTATTTAAGGTATGTTAAGTATATGTTGATGTTCCGGAGTATTTTTCGCATTAAACTGGTTACGTTTACGCATCAGTTTGCGTATAACTCTCCAGAAAGCGATATAGAGTTTGAAATTGGATAAAAGTCAAAACATGAAAAATGTAAAACACAACCAAACAAACATTGGGATCAAATAACATTGTTTTATTGATAACAGAACTGTTCACAATGATTACAAGCACAGTTGTTACAGTCTCCCCTACTTGTGGAAATTTCGTACCGAAATTTATTTAGAGGAAACTCGTGGAAAAAGATGTGGATATTTCGCCTTCATTTGATCTTCGCGTTCCCAAGTAAACTCGGGTCCACGTTTAGCTTCCCAGCGAACTTTGACCAAAGGAATGCGCTTGCGTTTAAGCCACTTGACTTCACGTTCCATGATTTCCACAGGTTTCTAAACAAATTTCAGTGTTTTACCAACACGAATTTCGTCAAGTGGTATGTGGAGGTTCTCATCAGCTAAACACCTCTTGAGATTGGCTACGTGAAAAGTTGGATGAACATTTCCAAGTTCAGGAGGTAACTCTAGTCTGTAGGCTACCTTGACGATTCTTTCGACGATCTTGAATGGTCCAACATATCTAGGTGCAAGTTTTCCTTTCTTTCCAAATCTGATCACACCTTTCCAAGGTGAGACCTTAAGTAATACTCGATCACCGACTTGAAATTCCAAGGGTTTGCGTTTTGGATCCGCGTAACTCTTTTGACGGCTCATAGCTGTCTGAAGGTTATCGCGAACTTTCTTGACCTTGTCAGTTGTCTCTAAAATGAGGGCAGGTCCAGTAAGTTGAGCCTCGCCAATCTCATTCCAGCAGACTGGTGAACGACATTTTCGACCATAGAGAGCCTCGAAAGGAGCCATTTTGATGCTGGTGTGATAACTGTTGTTGTAGGAGAATTCAATCAATTTAAGATGCGAATCCCAGCTACCACCAAAATCGATCACACAAGCTCTAAGCATATCCTCCAGAGTCTGGATTGTTCTCTCAGATTGACCATCCGTTTGCGGATGATAAGCTGTGCTCAGATTAAGTTGGGTCCCCATAGCAGATTGCATGGTTCTCCAAAAATGAGAAGTGAAACGAGCATCTCTGTCAGAAATGATGTTCAAAGGAACACCATGTCGAGCCACAATTTCATCCACATAGATTTTAGCAAGTCTGTCAGCAGGAAAATCCTCGCGGATTGGCAAGAAATGCGCTGACTTAGTAAGACGATCAACGACTACCCAGATGGCATCATGACCTTTCTTGGTGCGTGGAAGTTTGGTAACAAGATCCATAGTAATGTTTTCCCATTTCCAAACTGGAATCTCTGGTTGCACCAATAAACCAGAAGGACGCTAATGTTCAGCCTTAACCTTAAGACAAGTAAGGCATTTTGATACGTATAAGGCAATGTCTTTCTTCATACCAGGCCACCAATAGTGAATACGAAGATCCTTATACATTTTATCTGAGCCCGGATGAATAGAATAACGAGACTTATGGGCTTCATCCATAAGCAAGGTACGAAGATCATCCTGGCTTGGGACCCACAAACGGTCCATGAAGTAATACGATCCATTGTCCTTCAGTTCCAGAGCAGGTGTTATGTGATAGGGAAATTCCTTATCCATCAAACCTTGTGAAACACAAGATTGTTGAGCCTGAGAAATGCGTGCTTGGATATCGGATCGAGCTTGAATAACAGATTGAACACATACACAATGAAGCTTAGTACGTTCCTTACGACTCAATGCATCAGCTACGACATTCGCCTTACCAGGATGGTAGCGAATTTCGCAGTCATAGTCGTTTAAAAGCTCAACCCAACGTCGTTGCCTCATGTTGAGTTCTTTCTGATTGAAGATATGCTGAAGACTTCTGTGGTCCGTGAAAACCACACATTTTGTACCATACAAATAGTGTCTCCAGATCTTAAGAGCGAAGACAACTGCACCCAACTCAAGATCATGAGTGGTGTAGTTCTTCTCATGTATCTTCAACTGTCTCGATGCATATGCTATGACTTTGTTCCTTTGCATCAGAACACAACCAAGGCCTAATTTTGATGCATCACAATACACGACAAAATCATCATCACCCTCGGGCAATGATAGAACAGGCACATCGCAAAGCTTCTGCTTCAAGTGTTGAAAAGCTTTCTCTTGTTTGAATCCCCAATCAAAGGGCTTGTTCTTCTGAGTTAGAGCAGTTAAAGGAACTGCAATCTTTGAGAAGTTTTCAATGAAGCGGCGATAATAACCCGCTAGACCAAGAAAAGAACGAACTTCAGTAGGAGTAGTAGGTGTATCCCAATCCTTAATCGCACTGATCTTGGAGGGATCTACCTGAATACCTCGTTCGTTGATAATATGTCCTAAAAATTGAACTTCTTTAAGCCAAAATTCGCACTTGGAGAATTTGGTGAAAAGTTGCTCTTTCTTTAGGAGTTCCAGAGTAAGACGAAGATGCTGCTCATGATCAGCTCGCGTCTTAGAGTAAATCAAGATGTCGTCAATAAAAACAATGACGAACTGATCCAAATAAGGTTTGCAGACCCTATTCATTAAGTCCATGAAAACGACAGGAGCATTAGTCAAACCGAATGGGATGACTGTGAACTCATAATGCCCATATCGAGTGCGGAATGCTGTCTTGGGAATGTCTTCTTCATGCACCCGAAGTTGATGATACCCGGAACGTAGATCAATCTTCGAAAAATAAGAAGCGCCCTGTAACTGATCAAAGAGGTCGTCTATGCGAGGTAGGGGATATCGATTCTTGATGGTAAGCTTGTTAAGCTCACGATAATCGATACACATCCTAAAGGATCCATCCTTCTTCTTGACAAAAAGAACGGGAGCACCCCAAGGTGAAAAACTAGGATGTATAAAACCTTTGTCAGAGAGCTCCTGAAGCTGTTTAGACAACTCTTGCATCTCAGATGGTGCAAGACGATATGGAGCTCTGGAAAAGGGATTTGCACCAGGTACGAGATCAATGCGGAACTCGACTTGGCGTACTGGAGGTAGACCAGGTAAATCTTCAGGGAATACTTCAGAATAATCCCGAACGACAGGAATATCTGAAATAGTCTTACCCTTGCCTTTATCTTCTGTAACATGTGCTAAGAAAGCCACATAGTTCTTCCGCAGATACTTCCGAGCTTTAAAACAAGACATGAGCTTGAGACCACCGGTAGGCTTCTCACCTTGAACCTGCAGGATCTCGCCTGTCGAAAGCGGCACACGAACAATCTTCTCAGAACAAACTATCTCTGCGTGATGCTTGGATAACCAATCCATTCCCATAATAACGTCGAAGCTTCCAAGTTGCATAGGCGCGAGGTCAATAGGAAAAAGATGGTCGTTAAGGTTCAACTGGCAGTTGCGAAGAACAGAATCAAGAATAATGGGTTCACCACTAGCAACTTCTACTGTCAAAGGTTTTCCTAGTTTCGTTCTAGACACGCGAAGCATTTGCTCAAAAGACAATGACACAAAACTCTTATCGGCACCAGAATCGAAAAGAACAGATGCAGGCTGATTATTAATAAAGAACGTACCGTTCACCACATTATCGTCAGCCTGTACCTCTTGGGCATTCATGTTAAAGGCTCGGCCTCGAGCCGGAGCCTGAACCTGATTCTGGTTGGCTAGCCTTGGGCATCGGTTTCTGTAGTGGGTCAGATCCCCACAATTGTAACAAGCACCTGGTGGGTATTGTAGTCGTGCAGCTTGACCCTGTTGCTGAGCAGGAGGCTGTGCAACTTGTTGAGCCGGGTTCTGAACTGCGCGATTCTGAGCAAACCGACAAACATCGGCAAGATGACCTGACTTCCCACAGCTAGTACAGAAACGGCACTGATGTTGTGGCTGATGGTGACTGTTGCATCTATTGCACAAAGGTGCATTCCCTGAATAGGGTTTCTTTGCTGGAAGCTGTGCGGGTTGGTTGGGAGCTGCCTGATTAGCTTGGGCAGTGACAGCAAAATTTTGGGAAGCCTTACGCTTTCTTGACCTTTTCGAAGAACCAAAGTCCTTTCCATTCTTGTTTTGACCTTTCTTGCTATCACCCTTGTCAGATGACTGTTTCTTGCCCTTGTCACCCTTCCTGTGTAATTTATTCTTCCGGATCTGCGACTCAGTCAATGTCGCTGATAACTCGATAGCCTGACGGAGTGTGGCAGGGTTACTACCAGTAAGGATGTCTTGTACCGAGTCAGGTAGGCCGTCGATGTATCTTTCGATAGCCTTGTCGAGTGGGGTAACCATTGTTGGGCAAAGCAAACTCAACTCTTCAAACCGATCAGTATAAGCCCTGTGCTCACCACTATCTTGCTTCAACGCATCAAAGTCTTTCTCCAACGCTCGCTGTTCATGACGAGGACAGAATTCCCTCATCATAAGGGCTCTAAGTTCAGCCCATTTCTGTGCGAGAGCAACTTCTGCACCTCGGTCTCTCATTACCCCATTCCACCATGTAAGAGCCCTCTTCTGAAACACGCTTGAAGAAAACTCGACCTTGCGATTATCCGGGTACTGCACGTGGCGAAAAGTATTCTCAATGCTTTCGAACCACTGAAGAAGCCCAGTTGCTCCTTCAGAACCACTAAACTTGAGTGGTTTAGCCTGGTTAAAATCCTTGTATTTGCATGGAACATTGTTGTTATTGTTGGCTTGATTCCATTGAGCAAAGAGATTTGGGAATTGAGCAGCCATCTGCTGCGCAATAATTTCTGCCAGTTCGGCAGTCGCTATCTGGTTTTCGCGTCGAGGAGGCATTCTAAAAGAGGAAAACATGAAAGGAAACGAGTGAGATGATTGGATGAAGAGAATGAGATGAAACAAAATCAACAAAAGCAAAGATGGTGGTCATTCGTCCGTATCACAAAGCAAACAAACGACACACAGTGACTAATCAAAGTAAATGGGTCAAAAATAATGTATAATGAAGACATGCTCGCCTATAAGTGAACACTCATCCCAAGAATTCCCAGGTAAGCACAACTGGTCTCGCGTCTGATGAGATATATACGAAGTGCTTGCCTAGACAGAAAACCCAGAATACAGGCATTCACCCTTCCAGTTTGCACATGTTCACATTATTTAAAACCCAAAATGTTTGACGGGATTTTGAAAATTTGAAGGCACAAGGCCAAAAACCAAACTGAAAAGGGTTCAAAACCATATAACAGAGGGTTCAAAACCTTACAATAGAGGGTTCAAAACCTTGTAATGATTTATTCAAAAACAGATGATTGTTTTTCAAAAGTCGTTTCGGAAAAATTTTGGTTCTTGTTTTGATAATCACCTAAGGATAGGTGATGTATATGTTTTAAGATCTAAACACAAGATAACTTGTGTTAGGGTCCTAGAAAAGTTATAGTCTAGGTCAAAGCATTACTAATAACCTAATTCCCTATAACCATTGGCTCTGATACCAACTCTTCTGTCACACCCCGACCACATGTAACATACAAAACGTGGCGGAAACATCGGGGAGTGTTGTAACAGAATTAATTGTTTCAAATCCATGGCAAACAAAGTTGTATTTTATTTATCAACATGAGAGTTTCATTGTTTCAAACAGTAAATAAAGAGTTTATAACATAATTAAACAAAGTCTATCTCCATTTTAAGTCTCTAAGGCACAGGTCCGCCCTAGTGTCATGATCATCATCCTACGGAAAAGCACCTGAAAACACATGTGAAAGTAGGTACGTCAGCATAAAAATGCCTGTGAGATACATAGGTTTTGTGAAAATAGGATTCATGACTTGTGTTTGAGAAAATGTTTAGTCATGAACCTTGTAATTTGCTTTGTCTTGTAAATCATTTGAAAAACGATAAGATCAGTTGATATGTATAAGTAAATGTAAGGTTAAATGAATAACCATGTAAAATGAGTTTGTATAAAATAAACTGTTTTGTAAAAACAATGTCTTGTGAAAAGTATGTTATGTATATAAAATGTAATATGTCTATACTGAAATGGTTTAAATAACGTTGCGCTATGTAATATTATACAAACACTTATATATAGGAAGTACCAGCGGCGTATCCACCATGTTTGTAACATATTACACACGTATCGTTACTCAAATCACTTATCCAAACAATCACCAATGTAACTTGTTCATGTACAAACCAATTGTTAAGTGTTATTGTGTAAACCATATCAAAATGTATATGTCCAATGTAAACCACCAAATGTGTATATCAATGTCAAAATGTTTATGTTCAATGTAGATCATGTAACGTGTAACCAAAATGTCATGTATGGTAAGTGAAATATATCAACTAAACCATATGTAAAATGCACAAAACAAGGTATTGAAGTAAAACATAGTTTCAATCAAAGTTATGTTTTGTGTAATAAATGCATGCTATACTGATACAAACATCTATGTGGTATTGTTAAAATGCATACATCCAAGCCTTGAGACTGTGGCGATAAACCCTTAAATAAATTAAAGGTTTATCTATGTTATGTATATCGAATTCGGTCATTCCTTTCATCCCCATACCCAGGATGTCCGGAACGGGAGTTGTCAATTCCTATGGTACCACTACCTACTAACGAACGGCGTAGCTAATGTTAATGAATGTATTGTTCCATGTTAAACAAACCAAATGTCATACCCAAAATGTAAGCATGTGAAAACGATGCACTAAGTATGTAATCAAATGAACATACATAGCGTGAAATGTAATGAAAAGCGATGTACTAAGTAATGCACACAATGGGCACACCTAGCATAAGATGTAATGAAATCATGTACTATAATGTACTAACGAACATAGCATCTATATGATGTGAAAACAGGAAAGCATGAAAGTAACAAGTAGGCACATGTGTTCCACCCCAAAACAGTTTGGAAAACAGTAAAAGAGGGGTCTATGTACTCACTTGAGATTGTTCAGTAGTCCTAAGATAACCACCAAGCAATGCTAGAGATCACGGAATCAAACGGCACCTAATATAGGTAACTATGTTAATAAACCGGACCTAAATCGGAAGATCGGGTAGCATGAGGTTTTGTAAACCAAACAAGTATAGGAACTCGTGTAATATGGTTTAACAAACCCTACATACTAAAACGAAACTTAACCTAAGTGTTTACGACCCATTACGACCCGTTTAGGAAGCTTATGCTACTTTAACGCGTCGTGCGCGTGAAACGCGTTCGGACCGCCTAACTAGTCCTATGACAAGTGTTATATGCCTAAACATGTTACATATGCTAAATTACCAATTATACATGAAAAGGGTATTCTGGTAATTTACCTAAGGCATATAAACTACCTATCATACAACTCCTTAAACGATGTGACCATAAGGTATAACCTCAGAAGGTTATTCCCTACACTATGGTCACCTAATGTATTTGGTCGGATCCTAATGATCGACCAAACTGGGTCGGGTTCGAAGGTATAAGCGATTTATTAGATCGCTTACCCTACGACCCTAGACAACGTGGTAATCAGTAGGCATAGTCCCAAGGGACTATAACCATCGTGATTACAATCACGTTGCGAAGTTCAAACGAACTTCGCATTGACCATTACTGGTCAACGCTGAAAGTCAAACAAAGTTTGACTTTCGGACTCGAAAAGCAATAAAATAAGGAAAAGAACGAAAGAATACTTACGAAGGGTCCCCGAATGCTAATCTCGATTCAAAAATCTCAGGTATGAAACAATAGTTTCAACTTAGAGTTTCTCAAATCAAAATTCTTGTGATTTTGAAGCATGGGGGGTGGGGTATTTATAGTATTCGGTCCACCGTTAAGATCGTTTCATGGAAAACGTGCCTTAATCCCATCCGTACAAGTGTTGCAAAGTTGTGGTAGCCTAAAATGAACCTTATCAGCTGAATTGGCAAGTTGTGAGCTTGTGGTTGTGGTTAAAACAGCTGGATCATGCTGACTGTTCGATCTAATCTGATCAGAGATGCGTACGCGGGCCGTGTAAGGATTCACTTAGGTGTTACGCGGGCCGCCTGGCCTGCACAGATCAGAAACAAGTTTGTATTTTGACAGTTTCAGTCCCTGCACGTGTTTAAGGCCATTTCCGACACTTCTAAGGCCCGTAAAGCCAACTTTAAGGCCCTAAAATGATGCCTAAACATTGTGGACATGAAACATGTTCAAAAATATGTCTGATGTCAGTTCGTTTGGTCGTACGAACGCGATGTTCGCTTAATTACGACGGAATGCGCATAAGCGCGAAAAACGATCCAAATGACGCAACGAATGGATTTTTGGCAAGCCAAACACTAAAGCATAATATAGTCATGCTTACATAAATTTTTGGATGTCCGGATGTATTCAAAACGTAAGTTATGCGCAAAAATGCAAACTTGTGCACTTTTTGACACTTTTAGTCCCTGTAAGCGAATTAGCTTGTTTTTGCCATACCAAAGCCTTCAAAACTTATTTCTAAGTTATGTAAAGGTTATTTAAGGTATGTTAAGTATATGTTGATGTTCCGGAGTATTTGTCGCATTAAACTGGTTACGTTTACGCATCAGTTTGCGTATAACTCTCCAGAAAGCGATATAGAGTTTGAAATTGGATAAAAGTCAAAACATGAAAAATGTAAAACACAACCAAACAAACATTGGGATCAAATAACATTGTTTTATTGATAACAGAACTATTCACAATGATTACAAGCACAGTTTTTACAGAATGCCAGTACCAAAAAGAACGAAATCATAGAGGATAGAGAGTTTGCGATGGTCATGGGAAACAACAAAACTGTCCATGTCTAACTTTGGTCCTGATACAAGGTTCACCTAGGAACATATAAGGTATCATAAAGTTTAATACATAAACCAGTTTTCATAAATAATTGTAATGTTCCAATGGCCTTCACTTCTAATTCTTGATAATCCCTAACCTTAAGTGTTCTTTGGTTTCTTCCCAGCTTCCGGATCGAAAGGAATCCCTGAGTAGAGTTGGTTACATGAACCATAGAACCAGAATCAAACCACCAAGAATTAGCAGGAACAATTAAATTATAGGACTCAAGTATCATGACAAAATCGTTACCTTTCTTAGCCAGCCACTCCTTGAAGTCAGGGCATTCCTTCTGCATATGTCCTCCTTCTTACAGAACTTGCAGTGGACATTGCCTAAAGAGTTGTTAGAGCTGGAAGGTGCACTTGTATTAGGATTGGGCCTTTGGACCTTGGAAGCATCCTTTCTTTGATAATTGTTCTTCCTCTTCTTAGAGTTGGAGGTGGTGAAGTTTGCAACATTAGTAGTGCGATCCATCTTCATACGCTCTTCCTCCTACACGCACATAGCGATTAGCTCACTCATCATCCATTTGTCCTTCTGAGTGTTGTAATTGATCAAATGATTCATAGGACGAAGGAAATGAAGGAATGATGAAGTGAACAAGGAAACCATCACTAATTTCCATGTCTAGCCCCTTCAGCTTATTGGCCATGTCATTCATCATCATGATGTGTTTGCGAATGTCGCTCCTCCCATCATACTTAGTTGTCACCATCTTGAGGATTAGAGTACTAGTGTGTGCTTTAGATGTCCCTTTGAATTGCGCCTCCACAGAAGCCAAGTAGGTTTTAGCATCATCAAAATCAGGAATGGCTCCTTTGATTGCATTGTTTATGGACTGCTTCATAAACATGAGAGACATGCGGTTACAATTAGTCCACTTTTCATGAATCATCTGCTCAGTAGCAGTACTTTGAGGAGTAAGGTCCGCTGGCTTATTTTCTCTTAAAGCATAATCAAAATCCATCAATCCAAGCGTAAGCATGAGAGAGTCCTTCAATGTAGCAAAGTTATCACCAGTCAAATGTGGAATCCCGCAATTGGGTGTTGATAGTGGAAATAAGATGAGTGAAATATGATACTAATCAAGAAGTCCTAATGTGATCTAAGGGCATGTTATACTAAGGCAGGCATAAATAATGACCATTTTAATTATGAAGCTGTGATATTGTCTATTACTAACATCAAAATAATAGACTTGTTAAAATTCTACTTAAACGAAGACAAATCAGCTTTAGCCAGAAGTGTAATCATTTAAGCATGTGTGCAAAGTGATCATGAAAAATCAGTTTTGGTCAGAAATGAGACAATCACTTTAGTTTTGCACTTGTTAAGTATGCTATACATGAATGAATTAAATCAGCTTTGGCAAGATATTAAGACATTCATGTTTGTAATGCATACTTAACATGGCTTTTATAATACTTGAGCAATAAATAGATGTATCAAATCAGCTTTGGCTAGAAGTGATACATCAGAAGCTCACCCAAGTTAAGTCATTTTAGTTTTTTTAAAACATTATGTGATTCTCATTAATTAACTAAGTATTTACAAAAACCAATTATTAATAGCAAACCACTTGTTAGTGCAGAGCCACGAGCTAAATTTTAGTTCACATTAACAGCTTAAAAAGGTAATGAGATTTCGAGTAAGATCTCGACTCAGTTATCAAATCTCGACTTAACTTGAGTTTTTGAGTGAGATCTCGAGTAAGGTTTCGAGTAAGATTTCGACTCATTATGAGGTTTCAAGTCGCAACAACCTGATTGCGAGTCACTAATGCCAGTCACAACCTCACTCGAGTGATGAAGATTAATTCCTTAATGAGATTTCGACTTCATTATGAGGTTCCGAGTTGCAACAACCTGATTGAGAGTCGAAATCTCAGTCGCAATCTCGGTTCTCCTCGAATTTTAGTGAGATTTCAAGTAAAAATCTCAGTCGAAACCTTAGCTGAAACCACCTAATCTCGAAACTTATTCTCCAACTCTCAAAACCTACTCACCAACAGCTGTTAATGGAGATAATGTTGAAAATTCAATTTTTTTGGGATTGTGATAAAGTTTCCTATTTTAATACTGATCTAATTTTATCAAAATACTTCGAAAATTATAATCTGTTTATCCTTTTAACATATTTCGAAAATCCTTAGAAGACAAAAACAGATCAAAATAGGAAAAACATTCAACAATCCAAATTATATTAAAAAACATAAAGGAATTTTTGAATTTTCCTAAGAACGCGTGATGAACCCTAGAACATAAAACAAAATTCGGGAACCCGAAACCTGAATTTTAAGGCTTTGTAAACAGATTTCGGACATAAAGTATAACCCATTTGATTTCGAGACAATAATTAAACATCTTTTTTTTTCGAAAACAGTGATTTCGGGACATGACTCGAAACCGGCAGTGAACTTTATAAAGTTTTCAAAAATTCCGTTTTTCAGATTTCAACCCCAGAATAATGGATACGAAAACAGAACTGATTCATCAACATATGTTTTGATACCACATGTTGATCAGTTCTATTTTATGCATAATGGAAAACATGAAAACATACCCGTGATTGCAGACAGACCAGCAGAGAATCCAATAAGTGATACGGCCATCGAGTTTAACATGCTTGTCAAGATGATCTGGTTCCTCCTTCGGTTTCAATCTAATGATGGTGATGAAAACCGAATAGGGTGTTATGTTGAGAGAGAGAGAGAGAGGTTAAGATTTGATGTATTGAGTATTTAGGTTGTGTAACCTTTTAACCTCTACATTAGTCTCCTTATATATGCTCCTAATAGGAAACCTAATTAGTTAATAAGGGTAATATGGTCCATCAACACCTACCAACTAATTATTTAATAGGTTGTTATATATTTTGATCTATATAATGTAAATGATTATAATGGCTACAAGATTAAATGTTAAATCATAATATATTTAATGCTACAGACGGAGCTTGAACGAAAACTCAGTGGGGCCCGGAGTCTCAATATCCAAACCGGTGGGGGCCGGACTCTTAAAAATCAAATATTTTACACTACAAAAAACCAAAAAATTTCAGTAAAATTAACACTACGAGTGAAAAAGCGGTGGGGGTCGGGGCACCATGTGGCGTTAATAAAGCTTCGCCACTGGGTGCGAGGGTATAGGGAAAGTCGAAGTATGAGCGTAGTCATGTATGATAATGTTCCTATGTAAGTGTGCTTGTATAAGGGCTTAAATATATTTTCTTTAGCCTGTAAATGTATATGGGAACATATATTTTCCATGGCAAAAGGTAACTTTTATATTGAATAAGTTTTGCGAGTCTTGAATGGCTTACTTAGGGTTAATAGGTCTCGAACGTCATCCGCGCATATCTAGCTACTTTCGTAGTTGGATACGGACAAGAATCCACTTGAGGTGCAAGTCTTATCCTTGATGCTGTTTGTACGTAATAGCACCATTACTAACATTGCCACTAATAGACTTAGAGTTGTCCATCCGCCTTGTCCAGGTCAAGTCCAGGAGAGATCCAACCACAATTAGACTTGATATGCGCGCATTGTTAATCCCCCTAGTATTATACGGGGGTAACATTTTTTGGTGTACCATACATTAATCTTTTTCTATGAATGGAACTTAACAAATACAGATAACTCTAAATTTGAAATTTTAGCACATAAGGCGATCATAGTATACCCTACCAAATTAAACGGACTCTCCTAACATCAAGATTTACCCATAATTTTCCATATCATATATGGTCAGGGATAGTTACCTTAACTTGGAAAAGCATCATATAAAGCTAGAGAGAGGATTAACACAACATAATTCTAGAAAAATTGAAGTGGCTTAAATGAGGGTCAAAGGGAATAACTTATGTTTATGGTCGTAAAATAGTTAGCTTTCTTTACGTAATTTGGAACACAAAACAATTTTGGTTGGTAGGGGGTCCAAGTCCGTTCAAAATTTTGGTAGGGGGTTCAAGTCCGTTCAAAAATTTGGTGTTAATTCTTTTTCTGAAGATAAGGTGGCAGGTGGGGCTAAGGATGGTGAGTTTATTCCTAAGGATTTTAATATGGGTCAAGAGAGAAATAACAAAAGTGGATTGAGGAAGCCTAAGTTGGTGGCCCATTCTCGTAAGTCTAATTCTCTTGGGGTTTCCCCTGGGCTCAAGAGGCCTAGTAAACGATCCCGGCAACAAACAGAAGAGGAACATTTTTACTTCCCTCTACCGGGTTCCAACAACGAACACGTCTTTCCTAATAGGACAGATCAAGAGCCTGTTTTGTTTCGCTCATCTGGTTCTTTAGATTTAAATCTTAGGGCTTTGTCAGCCGATACGCTAGTAGATGAGACGCAACAGGAGGTTTCAATGATTGGGAGGCTCAATTTTTATGGAAGGAAATCAGATGCAGAGAAGGAGGCAGCAGTGGCAGATACTATTGATGTAGGTGCTCAGGTGGGGGTTGATCCCAGACTACGGTCAGACTTGATTAATGACATTCTCGGTAAATCAGGTAACAATGGAGTGGATCTTTGAATTTTTTGTCTCTTAATGTTCGTGGTCTTGGGGGTTTGGATAAGCAGGGGTGGGTCAAAAATATGAGATCGAAACACGGTATCAATTTTATGTCTTTTCAAGAAACTAAAAAAGATTCAGTGCCGGTCTCCGATGTTGCGGGTTTCTGGGAGAACAAAAAGTTAGGGTTGGATAGCGTCGATTCAGTCGGTTTTTCTAGAGGGCTGGTCTGTATTGGGATTTGGCTTTGTTCCATAAGACCTCAACGACAAAGAATAGGAACTATTTGCATATCAGGAGCAAACTTGAAGGAAATGGAAATGTGCTTAATGTCCTAAATGTTTACGCCCCGTAAAGCTTCGCGGCCAAGAAACTCTTATGGGATGAGCTGATCATGTTGATAAATGAGTTGGACGGTATGTGGGTTGTCACAGGAGATTTTAATGCTGTTCGGAATCGTGACGAAAAAAGAACTGTGCTTTTATAAAGACTTGTGTGGACAACTTTAACAATTTTATTTTTTATGCGGGCTTAATTGAATACAATATGAGTGGTAGAAAGTTCACATACTCGTTGTCTAACAGAAAGAAATTGAGCAAGCTGGATAGATTCTTGGTTTGTCCAGTTTTTTTTCAACTCCTGGCCATAAGCGAGTGTGAAGGCGTTTTCGAGTTTTTTGTCAGACCATATCCCTGTCATCTTAAAGTCTGTTTCTGTAAACTTTGGGGCTAGGCCTTTTCGGATTTTTGATTCATGGTTTGACAAGCCGGGGTTTGAAGATCAAGTTAATAAGGCTTTGAAGAAGGAATCTGTGAGTGTAGTCCCCCCTGATGTTGCTTTAATGTGGAAGTTGTGTGAGCTCAGAGTCAATCTAAAAATCTGGAGGGATGACATATTAAAAAGGAATTCTGAGGAGGTGAATTTGGCTAAATCTAATCTTGATAATATCCAGAGAGCTATGGAAGAAAGGGATTTGACTGAAGAAGAAGAGTGGATTCTTTCGGAGAGTAAAAAAATATTAAAAGAGGAAGAAGAGCATAAATGTAGAGATTTAGAACAAAGATCGAGGCTCAAATGGGCTAAGGAGGGTGATGTAAATTCTAAGTTTTTCCATGCTATGATAAACTGTAGAAAAGCTAATAATTGTATTCATGGTTTGGAGGTGGAAGGGTCGTGGGTGACGAAGCCATCTTTAGTCAAAAAGGAGGTGTATAGGTTCTTTAAAAGTAAATTTGTCGAAGATTGTGCTGATCGTCCCCGACTCTCTTGTCCAGATATCAAAAAGATCTTCGATGTAGACTCAACGTTTTTGGATGCTCGATTCACGCGTGAAGAAATTAAAGGTGCTGTTTTCGAGTGTGGAGACGACCGGGCTCCGGGCCCCGACGGTATTAATTTTCGCTTTGTTAAGCATTTTTGGCATTTATTAGAAGACGATTTTTTTTCAAAATTATGGCTGGTTTTCATGAGAATGGGATTATTAATACGAGATGTGGTTCTTCTTTCACTGCTTTGACTCCTAAAGTTAGGGATCCGATTGGGTTGAAAGATTACCGACCGATAAGCTTAGTGGGAATTATAAATAATGTTATTTCTAAGGTTTTGGCAAATAGACTCAAGAAGGTGTTGGACCCCATGATTTCCCCATCTCAATCTGCTTTCATTTGTGGGAGATACATTCTGGATGGTCCGCTCATTATTAATGAAATCCAAAATTGGATCAAAAGAGTCAAGAAGAAGGTTTTTGTTCTCAAGATTGATTTTGAAAAGGCCTATGATAACATTAATTGGAATTTTGTGTTGGATATCCTAGCTCAAATGGGATTTTCCAATAAGTGGTGTTTATGGATCAAGGGTGTGATCTCTTCGGCTAGGGCTTCGGTTTTGGTTAACGGTTCCCCGAGTTTTGAATTTAAGTGTCATAAAGGAATGCGCCAAAGGGATCCTATTTCCCCTTTCCTTTTTGTCATTGTTATGGAAGCCCTGTCATGTATGATTAGAAGTGTCACACCCCAACTGATGGCGGAAACATCGGGATGAGACGAACAAATTGCTCAAAACATCATAACACTATGTGACAATATTTAATTGAATTCAAATTTCATTGCAAGAACTAAATTGTCATACAACATTTAAAATGGAAATAACAACATTGTTCGAATTCAAATCAACAAAAGATAAATAGATTAAGGTGTGTATCTAGTCCACCCTAAACTTGTTTCATCAATCATCCATACTTCATTAATCAACCTGCAACATGTATTAAAATAGAGTTTCAATGCAAAGGCAATGAGCGAGTATACAAGTTTGTTTACATAGCATAATAGAATAAAAACTCAAATCCAACATGATCCATAATATGTGATTACTAGTATGCAATTTTGGTGTACAATATGATCAAACCCTAGAACACAACGCATAAAAATAGCCTAATTCTAATCGTTCAGCGGGGTGGTAACTTAACAATACCCAATAGAATAGCAGGCAGGGCGTTAATCCTATAGCGCTATAATTGTTAAGGTGGGCGAACAAAGTCAATGAGCATATAACGTTCCAAATCGTTCATAGAGCATACAAGAATAGCAAGTAAGTCACATTAGTTTCATGCTTCGTTCACAGATTGAGTATGTTTAGTTCAAAAGTTGTTTGCATAGTTATACATGTTGCATCCCAAAGTGTAAAGGGGAAAAAGGGATCGAGTATACTCACGGTGGTTGCAAGCTTTCCTACTTGGAATTCCCGCGAGCGAGTTGTTGGAGTAGATTAAGTTGGAGCACCTAGTCCTTCTACACGAGGAAACGTAGGTGTGTGAGTTTGGCGTTCAACGGAAGATTATAATTTGGAGTTTAACATAACATAAAGTATGATATCAAAATAATCATCTTTAACTTATACTCTTATATGACACTACGTAACCACTAGGGTTATATTGTATTTCATGGGTAGTATGCCCATTAGAATCATACTTGGAGTGTTAAGTCTTAGATGCTATTCTACTACCTTAACATATAAACACAAGTTTAATATTAAAGGTTCGAATGAGTGTATATATATATATATTTAGGTTAAGTATTACATATTATTAAGTTCAATAATTCAAGTAGGAGGTAGAAGATTAAGATCTTCATTTAGGCACCTCGAGTTATTCATGGATGTCATGTATGGGGTAGGAAGAATAAGCTTCCGTTTAGGAACCCCTTGAATGTTCACCACTTCTCTTGATGTAAAAACAACCAAGGAGGGTCACGAACTAGGATTAGTACAATATAAACAATCTAACTAAGAGAAATCATCAAATCATGTGAGGATTGTATGTTTGGAACAACCCAAGTTTTTCCATAATCACTCTACATCAAGAACTAGCTCGAACATGACTTGTGGGTCAAAACACCCTAAACAAACAGAAAACTATGAGGTTTAATCCTCTGATTTCAAGTGTCTCAACCATGTTTTTAAGCTTAACCAACCATAAGAGGGGTTGTAAGCATTAGGACATTGGTGTGAGATGTGTTAGACACAAGTTGGATGAAGTTTAAACAAGTTTGAAAGAGTATGTAATAAAACAGAAGGTTCTTGGACCATTTCAGGGCAATTCTAGGTCTGATTTCTCCAAGGAGAAGTCAAGGAATCAAACCCCATGATTATCCAAGCAAGTAGGAAGAAGAATCAAGTGATTTCGTTAAGAAATGAGCAAGTTATACCTATTTTAGTGCAAGAGTGTGAATCTGTCCGAAAATGCAGATTCTTGCTAGAACTTGAGAGTGTTTAGGAGAGATTTGAGAGTGTTGAAAGTGTCCAAGTGCTTGGAGGACCTTGGGTACTTATAGGAGAGTGATTATGGTTGTTTTGGGGGGATAATTAAGGCTAATACTCGGTTTAAACAAGGAAATCCCGCTCAAAAACGAATCTGGTCGCGATCTGAGATGTTTTCTGCAGACCTGAGGTCCATGCGGGCTGCGTAAGGGGACAGGGTAAGTCCACGCGGGCCGCGCGCCCTTAAGGTTTCGGATATAAGTTTCATTTATTACAATTTGGCCCCTAGAGTTGTGTATTTGATGTTTTTAGGGTATTTAAGGGCCATATTTGTCACAAAAGCATAGTTTGAGGTACATTTAAGTATGAGGAGTATAAACCAAATATAATTAAGCGTATGAGTATCGAAATCAAGTGTCGTTCACGTTCAAGACATGTTTTATGCGTATGTTTAGATTAATTACAAGTTTGGCACATAGTTTCCAAGAATAATGATTAAACGTCAATTGATTCACCAATCCGAACATACGAGCATATATAAAGTGTGTATAATATATTTGTAACAAAATACGAGTTTCATTAATGATCCAAGTCTCGGTTTTTACGAGAATACAAGGTTTCCAAAAATAGAAATACGAACAAAACTTTCTATAAATGGAAAGTACAAAAGAGCCGGGCGTTACAGTCTCCCCTCCTTTAGGAAATTTCGTCCCGAAATTTAGGAAGATGTAGGGAAAAGATGAGGGTACTTCTTTTTCATCTCGCTCTTGAGTTCCCAAGTAAATTCAGCGCCTCGTTTACCTTCCCATCGAACCTTGACGATAGGAATTTTACTGCGCCTCAATAACTTGACTCCTTGATCCACGATTTCGACGGGTTTCTCCACAAAATGCAGAGTGTCGTTTATTTGGAGATCTTCGAGAGGGACTTGGAGTCCTTCTTCAGCGTGACACTTCTTTAGATTTGAGACATGAAACGTTGGATGAACGTTGTTGAGTTCTTGAGGTAAATCGAGTCGATAAGCCACCGCACCAATCCTTTCGAGTACCTTGAAAGGACCAACATAGCGAGGGGCAAGCTTTCCTTTTTTACCAAAATGAACCACTCCTTTCCAAGGAGATACTTTGAGTAGAACATGATCCCCAACGTTGAGTTGCATCGGCTTGCGCCCCTTATCAGCATAGACCTTTTGACGATTTCGGGCCTTGAGTAAGTTATCACGGATTTGGTGAATCTTATCCATTGCTTCTTTTGTATGATTTCAGGGCCAGTAAAGTGTTTGTCACCAATCTCGTGCCAGCTTAAAGGAGATCGGCATTTGCGACCATACAATGCCTCGAATGGAGCCATTTTAATACTGGAGTGGTAGCTATTGTTGTACGAGAACTCGATCAAAGGTAAATGCACATCCCAACTACCACCAAAGTCGATGACACAAGAACGGAGCATGTCCTCTAGGGTTTGGATAGTACGTTCAGTCTGTCCATCCGTTTGAGGATGAAAAGCCGTACTGAGATTCAAATGAGTACCCATAGCGGACTGAAAGGTTTGCCAGAGACGTGAAGTAAATCGACCATCGCGGTCAGAAATGATGTTGAGGGGAATACCATGATGTCGTATGACCTCATCGGTATAAATGCGAGCAAGTCGTTCAACCTTGAAATGTTCGCGAATAGGAATGAATTGAGCGGACTTGGTCAAACGATCGATGATCACCCAAATGCTATCGTGACCAGAAGATGTACGAGGGAGTTTAGTGATGAAGTCCATCGCGATGCTATCCCACTTCCAAACGGGGATTTCGGGTTGTTCGAGTAGACCCGAAGGTCGTTGATGCTCGGCTTTGACTTTTGAACACGTAAGACACTTAGAGACATAAACGGCTATGTATTTCTTCATACCAGGCCACCAATAGGATGCACGTAGATCATGATACATCTTGTCGGCACCAGGATGAATTGAGTACTTGGATTTGTGTGCCTCGTTCATGATGAAGTCTCGAAGTTCTTCGCGATCAGGGATCCAGGCACGATTGTCGAGGTATAGGATACCATCGGCCTTGGAGACGAGATCGTGTTCTTTAGTGCCTCGTATCTCAATATGGAAGTTACCTTCATTAATAGAGGCGTATTGAGCTTCGCGAATGCGGCGTGGAAGATCGTTCACAAGTTGGAAACAACGAATACCCTTCATATGTGTTTTGCGACTAAGGGCGTCAGCTACTACATTCGCTTTACCTGGATGGTATTTGATTTCGCAGTCGTAGTCGTTTAACAGTTCCACCCAGCGACGTTGACGCATGTTCAGTTCCTTTTGGTCGAAAATGTCTTGAAGGCTCTTGTGGTCAGTGAAAACCTCACACTTAGTACCATAAAGGTAGTGTCGCCAAATTTTCAACGCAAAAACAACTGCGCCAAGTTCAAGGTCATGGGTAGTATAGTAATTCTCATGTATCTTGAGTTGACGAGATGCATAAGGGATGACCTTGCCTCGTTGCATGAGAACGCAACCAAGACCGCGGTTCGATGCATCGCAATACACTACGAAATCATCATTTCCATCAGGAAGAGTAAGAATAGGAGCGTTGCAAAGCAAGTCCTTGAGAGTCCGAAAGGATTCCTCTTGCTCAGGACCCCAAGCAAAAGGTTTCTCCTTTTGGGTCAACGAAGTGAGAGGAACGGCGATTTTTGAAAATATCGAGATGAATCGACGGTAAAAACCCGCCAATCCTAAGAAAGAACGGATTTCGGAAGGAGATTTAGGCGCGGTCCAATTCTTTACAGCCTCGATCTTTGCAGGGTCGACGTGGATTCCCTTTTCACTAACAACGTGTCCAAGGAATTGGACTTCTTTAATCCAAAACTCGCATTTAGAGAACTTAGCGTATAAGCGTTCAACACGTAAGAGTTCGAGTATAAGACGAAGATGATGTTCATGATCGGCTCAAGATTTAGAATAAATGAGGATATCATCAATGAAGACGATCACGAAGCGATCCAAATAGGGCTTACAAACACGATTCATTAGATCCATGAACACAGCGGGTGCGTTGGTCAAACCAAAAGGCATAACCACGAACTCGTAATGTCCATAGCGAGTGCGAAAAGAGGTTTTGGGTACGTCCTCTTCGAGGACCCGAAGTTGGTGATAACCAGAACGAAGATCGATTTTGGAGAAACAAGTAGCGCCTTGAAGTTGGTCAAAGAGATCGTCGATACGCGGAAGAGGGTAACGATTCTTGACAGTGAGTTTGTTGAGCTCACGATAATCGATACACATACGGAAAGAGCCGTCTTTCTTTTTAACGAAAAGCACAGGTGCACCCCAAGGTGAGGTACTTGGACGAATGAAGCCTTTATCGAGGAGTTCTTGAAGTTGCGTAGACAATTCTTGCATCCCAGAAGGTGCAAGACGATAAGGAGCTTTGGCAACCGGAGTCGCACCAGGTACAAGGTCAATACGAAAGTCAACGGATCGAGGTGGAGGAGGACCAGGTAAATCTTCAGGAAAGACGTCGGGGAAGTCGCGCACCACTGGAACATCACTTAAACTCTTTCCCTTGCCCTTTTCTTCCACAACGTGGGCTAAAAAGGCAAAGTACTGTTTGCGTAAGTATTTGTTCGCTTGTGTGTAGGACATCAACTTCAGTCCCTTTGAAGGCCGGTCTCCATAGACGTGTAAAACATCACCAGAAGGAAGGGGTAAACGAACGTATTTCTCGTGACAAGCGATTTCAGCATGGTTCTTTTGAAGCCAATCCATGCCTATGATGACGTCGAAGCTACCCAGTTGCATGGGTATGAGATCGATAGGGAAGACGTGTTCGTTGAGAGTAAGACGGCAATAACGAAGAACGGAATCGACTAAGATGGACTTGCCATTGGCGACTTCAACGGAAAACGACTTAGGTAGTTTAGAGCGCGTGCAATTTAACAATGATTAGAATTCTAAGGACACAAAGCTTTTGTCCGCACCAGTATCAAATAGTATCGAAGCATAAAGATGGTTAACAAGAAACGTACCGTTAACGACATTATTGTTGTTGCGCGCTTGATTCGCGTTCAGATTGAAACAGCGTCCACGAGGAGGTTGTAGTTGCTCTTGATTCCATAGTGGGCATTGAGGACGAAGATGATTGGCGTCTCCACATTTGAAACAAGCTCTAGCGGGTCTCGCGTTTTGAGGAGGGGGTGGAGCTTATTGCACTTGTTGAGCTGGTGGGGCTTGTTGTGCTTGCTGAGCTGGTGGAGCTTGTTGTTGTTGATAGCGACAAAAGGGGGTGTCATGTCCATAACGGTTACAATTGGCATAAAGACGGAACCTGGCGTTGGCGGGATGGTGACGGTTACATGTAGCACACTTGGGGTGAATCCCAGTGTACGACTTGTGGGTGTTATCAGGAGCAACAGGGTTTGGGTTAACGGGTGGCACGATCGCATTGCATACAGGGTTCGATTGCTTTCGCTTTTTCCCCCTATTGCCACTCGACTGTTGGGTGATTTGGTTGGCTGGCTTGAAAGAAGCGGGGTTTGCGGCTTGTTTATCGCGTACACGGTTGTTGTTCAGGAAAGCGGCCAAACGATAAACAGCTTCGATATTGTCGAGTTTGGCAGCCTCGATCGTATCGCGCATAGCAGAGGGTAACCCATGGATGTACTTCCTTATCTTACGGTCGGTGGTTATAACGAGGTGAGGAACAATGAAGCTAAGTTGTTTGAAACGGGTGGTGTAGGCTAGGTTCTCATCCCCCACTTGCTTTAACGCCCAAAATTCTTCCTCTAGCTTTAGTTGCTCGTGCGGAGGGCAAAACTCATCCATCATTAGGGCCTTGACTTCTTCCCACTCCAACGCATATGCCAGTTCGTTCGAACGAATGTTCCTTTCGTTCGTCCACCATTCGAGAGCTCAGGCTTGGAATACCCCAGTCGCACTACGCGTTCTGAGCTCTTTGGGGCAATCACTATTGATGAACGTGACCTCCATGCTATCAAACTATTCGAGCATGGCGGTCACCCCATCATTGCCAGTGAATGGCTTGGGATTGCATGATGAAAAGTGCTTGAAGCTGAACGAAGCGGGCTTGCGTATTTCGACCTTGGAGTCGACGGAAGAGTTTGGAGTTTTAGAAGCTCGAATCTCGGAAATGACCTTTGGAACGACGCGCGCAAATTGATCGGCCATGAAAGCCATCATCTTCTTCGTAGCACGGGACTTAGACTTCTTAGACGAGTTGGAGTGACAAGAAGACATCTAAGATTCAAAAGAACGAATAGGTGAGACTTGATCATAATGTTTACTTAAGAAAAATCGTTTGCATAAATTGATTCACATAGCATAAAGTGTCACATAGCATAAACGTTCAAATTGATTCACATAACATAAAGAGTTTAGATGTCACATATAGCATAATCATGAGTTCCACATAGCATAGCATGAATAAATGAAAGCATTGTAAATTTAGTTTGTTCACGAGGGATTATTAGCGTTTGTGATTGCGATAACGTGCGAAATGATTAAAACGAAATTTTGAAATGAACGAACGTTCAAGTATAAAATCACGTATAAATTGAGATACATAAAAGAGAGGCTCAATAAAACATAGGATTGTTTCGGGTAGAGAAACGTCGACTATTCCAAAGTGGGTCGAAAGTCCTTTCGAATTAGAGAAAATGTGCTTTGGCCTATAGGTAAGATACTCTCGTCGAGAAGCGATTAACGGTATCTTACCCTTCCGGTTACTACACATCTCTAATTGATTGAAACAATCGGGACCTTGGCGAGATTGAAAATCGAGGAAAGGGACTTAATCGACGAGATGCGGGTTTCACCCCTAGCTTGACGATTTCGTACCCTAAATGTGGTTGGTACTTGTCGGGTCAAAATAAAATTTCGACACTATGACAAGGGTCCACTAGAGTTGAAATGGAAATTACCATTAAGTTGTGGATTTCACTCCTAGCTTAATGGTGTAATTTCGTGCAAAAAGAAATAGTTTAAGGTAGAATGAGAGTCGTTTACCAAATTGTGGGTTTCACGCCTATTATGGTAAAGTTGTCTCGTTTGTGTTACAAGAGTATACAAATAAACAAAGTGTATTCATCTTAACCTTAGGAAAGGCATATAAATTTAATCAACAAGAAGTATAGCTAGGAAGCATGCATGGTAGAGTACAAAAGTTTTAAACAACACATAAGAGGCAAAATTCCTAAAACTATAGATTAGGGCAAAAGCATGGCAATTTTCCTAATTCCCTATAGTTATGGCTCTGATACCAATCTGCCACACCCCAACCGATGGCGAAAACATCGGGATGAGACGAACAACTTGCTCAAAACATCATAACACTATGTGACAATATTTAATTGAATTCAAATTTCATTGCAAGAACTAAATTGTCATACAACATTTAAAATGGAAATAACAACATTGTTCGAATTCAAATCAACAAAAGATAAATAGATTAAGGTGTGTATCTAGTCCACCCTAAATTTGTTTCATCAATCATCCATACTTCATTAATCAACCTGCAACATGTATTAAAATAGAGTTTCAATGCAAAGGCAATGAGCGAGTATACAAGTTTGTTTACATAGCATAATAGAATAAAAACTCAAATCCAACATAATCCATAATATGTGATTACTAGTATACAATTTTGGCGTACAATATGATCAAACCCTAGAACACAACGCATAAAAATAGCCTAATCCCAATCGTTCAGCGGGGTGGTAACTTAACAATACCCAATAGAATAGCAGACGGGGCGTTAATCCTATAGCGCTATAATTGTTAAGGTGGGCGAACAAAGTCAATGAGCATATAACGTTCCAAATCGTTCATAGAGCATACAAGAATAGCAAGTAAGTCACATTAGTTTCATGCTTCGTTCAAAGGTTGAGTATGTTTAGTTCAAAAGTTGTTTGCATAGTTATACATGTTGCATCCCAAAGTGTAAAGGGGAAAAAGGGATCGAGTATACTCACGGTGGTTGCAAGCTTTCCTACTTGGAATTCCCGCGAGCGAGTTGTTGGAGTAGATTAAGTTGGAGCACCTAGTCCTTCTACACGAGGAAACGTAGGTGTGTGAGTTTGGCGTTCAACGGAAGATTATAATTTGGAGTTTAACATAACATAAAGTATGATATCAAAATAATCATCTTTAACTTATACTCTTATATGACACTACGTAACCACTAGGGTTATATTGTATTTCATAGGTAGTATGCCCATTAGAATCATACTTGGAGTGTTAAGTCTTAGATGGTATTCTACTACCTTAACATATAAACACAAGTTTAATATTAAAGGTTCGAATGAGTGTGTATATATATATATATTTAGGTTAAGTAATACATATTATTAAGTTTAATAATTCAAGTAGGAGGTAGAAGATTAAGATCTTCGTTTAGGCACCTCGAGTTATTCATGGATGTCATGTATGGGGTAGGAAGAATAAGCTTCCGTTTAGGAACCCCTTGAATGTTCACCACTTCTCTTGATGTAAAAACAACCAAGGAGGGTCACGAACTAGGATTAGTATAATATAAACAATCTAACTAAGAGAAATCATCAAATCATGTGAGGATTGTATGTTTGGAACAACCCAAGTTGTTCCATAATCACTCTACATCAAGAACTAGCTCGAACATGACTTGTGGGTCAAAACACCCTAAACAAACAGAAAACTATGAGGTTTAATCCTCTGATTTCAAGTGTCTCAACCATGTTTTTAAGCTTAACCAACCATAAGAGGGGTTGTAAGCATTAGGACATTGGTGTGAGATGTGTTAGACACAAGTTGGATGAAGTTTAAACAAGTTTGAAAGAGTATGTAATAAAACAGAAGGTTCTTGGACCATTTCAGGGCAATTCCAGGTCTGATTTCTCCAAGGAGAAGTCAAGGAATCAAACCCCATGATTATCCAAGCAAGTAGGAAGAAGAATCAAGTGATTTCGTTAAGAAATGAGCAAGTTATACCTATTTTAGTGCAAGAGTATGAATCTGTCCGAAAATGCAGATTCTTGCTAGAACTTGAGAGTGTTTAGGAGAGATTTGATAGTGTTGAAAGTGTCCAAGTGCTTGGAGGACCTTGGGTACTTATAGGAGAGTGATTAGGGTTGTTTTGGGGGGGATAATTAAGGCTAATACTCGGTTTAAACAAGGAAATCCCGCTCAAAAACGAATCTGGTCGCGATCTGAGATGTGTTCTGCAGACCTGAGGTCCATGCAGGCCCCGTAAGGGGACAGGGTATGTCCACGCGGGCCGCGCACCCTTAAGGTTCCGGATATAAGTTTCATTTATTACAATTTGGCCCCTAGAGTTGTGTATTTGATGTTTTTAGGGTATTTAAGGGCCATATTTGTCACAAAAGCATAGTTTGAGGTACATTTAAGTATGAGGAGTATAAACCAAATATAATTATGTGTATGAGTATCGAAATCAAGTGTCGTTCACGTTCAAGACACGTTTTATGCGTATGTTTAGATTAATTACAAGTTTGGCACATAGTTTCCAAGAATAATGATTAAACGTCAATTGATTCACCAATTCGAACATACGAGCATATATAAAGTGTGTATAACATATTTGTAACAAAATACGAGTTTCATTAATGATCCAAGTCTCGGTTTTTACAACGATTACAAAGAAAGAACGAATACGAGAATACAAGGTTTCCAAAAATAGAAATACGAACAAAACTTTCTATAAATGGAAAGTACAAAAGAGCCGGGCGTTACAAGAAGGTATTGTTAAAGGTGTTGTTCTTCCCAATTTCGGCCCTGCTGCTTCTCATCTTTTTTATGCTGATGTTGCCATCATTCTGGGGGAGTGGAGTAGGGAGAACATCCTAAACGTCGTGAGAATCCTGAGGTGCTTTTATATGTGTTCGGGGCTTCATATTAATTTTAGCAAATCAAATCTGTTCAGGATTGGGATGTAGTTAGGGGAGGTTGAAGAGATAGCTGTGGTAGTTGGGTGTAAAGCTGAGTCTCTCCCGTTCAAGTATCTCGGTTTAACAGTCGGGGCTAACATGAACAGGATTGTTAATTGGAAACCGGTTTTTGATATTTTTGAGAAACGACTATCCTTATGGAAAGCCTCCTTTCTTTCAATAGGTGGTAGAGTCACCTTAATCCGGTCAGTTCTTGAAAGTCTTCCTACTTATTACTTTTCTCTTTATCGTGCGTCGGTGAAAGTTGTGGAGGACCTAGAATCGTTAATAAGGAAATTCCTTTGGGGGGGCTCATCGGAGGAAAAGAAGTTGCATTGGGTTGCTTGGGATAGAGTTGTGTCGCCTAAGAAAATGGGAGGTTTAGGGCTCCGTTGCCTCAAAGATGTGAACATGGTGTTGTTATCTAAGTGGGGATGGAGATATAAGAATGAGAAGGATAATTTATGGGTTAAAGTTATAAATGCTCTTCATGTCGGAGGATCCGATTGGGATTTTTTTTCCAGCTAAAAAAACTTATGGTGGAGCTTGGTGTAACATTGTTTCGGTTCTTCGGAAGCCTTTGGCGGATAACTTACCAATTCGCAACATGTTTAAAGGATTGGTAGGTAGGGGAGGAAATATTATGTTTTGGCTTGATCCGTGGTTATTCGACATTCCGCTGAAAGATAAATTTCCTTCCATTTTCCATCTCGAGGTTATCAAGACTTGTAGTGTGTGGGATCGGCTTGAGGGTGAAGGCCTTTGGTTATGGAAACACGACTCGGATTCAGAAGCTGAAGGGATAGAATGGCAGTCTTTATGTGCAGCCCTGGCTTCGATTGGTTTGTCGGAATCCCTAGACAGATGGAGTTAGTTGGGTGGTGGTTCGGGAGGTTTCTCGGTGGCTGCCGTGAAGAATCGTCTGGATTCTAAGAAAGATTATAGCAGCCGGTATGTCATGGATTGGTGCAAGTGGGTTCCCAAAAAAATGTAACATATTTGCTTGGCGTGCGGAGTTGGATAGGATTCCAACGGTTGACGCACTTGCTAAGGGAGGCGTTGTGGTGATCAATGATACGTGCAACTTTTGTAACGCTGGGTTAGACTCCGTTAATCATCTGTTTACCTCCTGTCCGTTGGCTTTGGGTTTATGGGAAAAGATCAGCTTATGGTGCCGGGTTTCGAACTCCTTCATCTTTTCTTTTAGAGACTTACTTGAACTTCACAATACACGGTTGTTAGAAGGTCGTCGGAAAGAAAGGTTTTGCATGAAATTGTGCTCTCGGCTTGTTGGGTGTTATGGAAGGGCTAGAAACAACCTTAGATTCAATGGTATAAGGTGTAGTGTTGATGAAGTCTTTAGCGAAGTTAGGGTTGTTAGTTTCTTTTGGTTCAAACATAGGGCCAGGAAAGGTAATTTAGATTGGGGAAATTGGTGTAAATTTGTGAATATGTAGTTGCTTGTTTATTCTTTCCATCCCAGTTTTCGGGTTCGGTGTTGTTTTAATTAAGTTCACGTTTCAAAAAAATGCAAATAAAACAAATGGCAAATGAGTTAAAAAATGCAAGATACTAAATGATTGATTTTAGGTACAACCACTCTAATGATGGATATAAAAATATTAACCAAGTGTATAAGGCTATAGAGTGTGGTAATAACCCTCATGACCACAATTACCCTTTATGTCAGCGTCATGTCACCCATCTCTAATCCACCATCCAAAACTACTACCCCAAGACCACGCGGTGTAGGCGTGGTTTTGTGGCCTTTATGCCACACCACGCCGTACACACCACCCCGGGAACGGCGTTGTCCATGGCGTTTATGTTTGGGTTTGGAGTTTTCCACCGGCGTGGGGGGCATTTGGTTTGTGAGGTGGAGACTCTTGATTGTTAGGTGGATTTTGGGTGTGTTTTAATTGGTTGATGTGTGTGTGTGTGTGTGTATAGTGAAAGTGTAAAATACAATATCCCTTATCGTACAATACGTACGATATTGTGAAATCGCACGTTATAAAAAGCATGTTCGGAATCGCATGTTGGTATTTTTGATGAAATCGCGTGTTTGTTTTTTGTAGCAATTTCGCATGTTAGTAAATATGAGGAAATCGCATGTTGGTATATAAAGCAATTTCGTAGGGGATGGATCATGAGAAAACCAAAAAACTAACTAAAAAACATACCAATAATTTTTTTTACAAATTTTTATAAAAATCGCTAGTTTTTATGTATGGAAAAAAATTTCAAAAAAAAAGGCAAATTGGCCTGTAATAATCCCACCTACACCTTTTTGGCCAATAATAATCCCACCTCAGAATATTCCCCACACCAGTCCCATTTTTCAGATTTTTGGCCCACACTGGTCCCCAGTTAAAAATCCCTAACTCAGTTAGTAAAATGGCTGATGTGGGATTATTATTGGCCAAAAAGGTGTAGGTGGGATTATTATTGGCCAAAAAGGTGTAGGTGGGATTATTACAGGTAATCAGTTTTTAACACATCATCTGCCACATATCTGCCACATAATCAGTTTTTAACACATCATCTGCCACATCAGCCATTTTACTAACTGAGTTAGGGATTTTTAACTGGGGACCAGTGTGGGCCAAAAATCTGAAAAATGGGACTGGTGTGGGGAATATTCTGAGGTGGGATTATTATTGGCCAAAAAGGTGTAGGTGGGATTATTAGAGGCCAATAAGCCAAAAAAAAAACTAATTTTTTTTGTTGTATTGCACATATTCACTATTACGGATATAGTGCACATGTGTAGTACACATATAATGCACATGTGCAGTACAACAAATTTTTTTCTTTTTTGAAAATTTATTTTTTTATACTAAAAATAACGATTTTTTATAAAAAATTGTAAAAAAACGGTATGTTTTTTTAGCTTTTTTAGTTAGTTTTATAGTTTTCTCATTTAGATGTAATTTTCTCATGATCCTCTCCCTATATATATATATATATATATATATATATATGGGAGGGTTTAAATGAGAACGCTAAATATCGCGAGAACCGTGAGAACAAATGAAAAAACCACGAGAACTTGGTCAAAAACAATTCAAATTCAAATTTTTTTACACTTATCATTATTATTCGAATACAATGTTATAAATTAAATTTACACGTTTAAATTTACGTGAATTCGTAAATAACGAAAATTTACACATGTGTAAAATATCTAGTAAGAGTGATTTTGTGAAGAGAAATGAATTATTTATGCTGTGAATTCTTTTTTGATGTTGTTTTTTTAATTAGAATGAGGTTTGTATTAAAAAAATTCGGTTTTGATTGCTTTTCTCATTCGTTCTCACGGTTCTCACGGTTCTCGCAATATTTAGCGTTCTCAAGATAACCCTCCCATATATATATATATATATATATATATATAGTTTGAGGTTCATTGGGGAACACTAAAAAAGTGGGGAACAGTGAGGAACTGACCTCAAACGAGCTCCGAATGGACTCATTCCAGCGGCATTGGAACTGGTTCGTCGAACCCTAACTAGGATCTCTTAACCTTAAGCCCTAAATCATAACCCCTAAACCCTAAATATATTAGGGTTTGGCTTTTAAGCTTTAGCTTTAGGGTTTAGCTTTTAGGGCTTATAGTTTAGATTTTACGGTTTAGCTTAGGTTTTAGCTTTATTTTTTAGCTTTAGGGTTTAGACTTTAGGAGTTAGGATTTAGGGTTAAGAGATCTTTGTTAGGGTTCGATTAGCCGTTTCCAATGCCGCTGGAATGAGTCCAATCGGAGTTCGTTTGAATCGGTTCCATACTGTTCCCCATTTTTTTAGTGTTCCCCAATGAACCTTCCCATATATATATAGGGGCGTGGTGCTAAAACGGACGGTGTGGGAGCGGCATGGTTAGTGTCGTTGATATATATATATATATGTATATACGTATGTATATACGTATATATATACGTGTACACGTATATAAGTATATACATACGTATATACGTGTACACGTATATACGTGTATATATGTATATATATATATGTACGTATGTAGGGGACCGTTAAAATGAAAACCACCTCCAGTTGTAAGAACCATGAGAACTTTTTAATCCGGGGCGAGTTGGACCAAATTTTTTTCATAAACGTAGATGCTTGTATTATAAACACATTTGTAAAAAAAAAAAAATCAAAAAAAATGTCGTGTGTACGGTACCCGTAAACACAAACTTGTGGTGCTCAAAACTACACACACGACATTTTTTTTTTGAATTTTTTTTTTACAAATCTGTTTATAATACACGCATCTACGTTTATGAAAAAAAATTTTGGTTCAACTCGCCCCGTACGGTGTAGTTCTCATGGTTCTTACAACTTGAGGTGGTTTTCATTTTAGTTGTCCCCTGTATGTATATATAAATGTATATATATATGTATATATAAATGTATATATATATATATGTATATATAATGTAAGTATCTATAGAAAACCCACTTTAATTTAGAAAACCCGGGAAACTCTAACCTCCCGAATTTTTTTTCAAAAAAAAAAAAATATACACATGTTATATACATGTTTTTAAGGTATTTGGGCAAAAAAAATCAAAAAAGCGCCGAGTAGATATTTAAAAAAAAATAAACAAGTTTTGGTGTAACATGTGTTACAAATATGTCAGATGAATGTAACACGTGTTACACCAAAACTTGTTTATTTTTTTTTAAAATATCTACTCGGCGCTTTTTTGATTTTTTTTGCCCAAATACCTTAAAAACATGTATATAACATGTGTATATTTAAAAAAAAAAAAAACATCGGGAGCTTTGAGTTTCCCGGGTTTTCTAAATTAAAGTGGGTTTTCTATACATCCTTCCCCTGTATATATATATATATATATATATATATATAGGAGAATGATCCCTTAGGAATCACCCTTTATTGCGAGAACCGCGAGAACCAATGTGAACACAACAAAAAATACCTAAAAATAGCTAAAAAACACACATTTTTTTTAATATTTTTTAAATTAAAATCGCTATATTTCGTTATTAAAAAAATTGGCTACTAAAAGTAGCGATTTTTACATAAAAAATATAAAAAAATTTGTGTGTTTTTTAGATTTTTTAGGTTTTTTTGGGGGTTTAGTTTTTAGCATTTTAGCTTGGGTGTGGGGTGGGGGGGGGGGGGGGGTTAGGTTTTTTTAGTGTGGGGGGTGGGGGGAGGTTAGTGTTTTTAGGTTTTTTTTTTTTTTTTTTTGGGGGGGGGGGGGGGTTAGTTTTTAGCATTTAGCTTGGAGGGTTAGGTTTATTTTTTTTTGAGAGGGGGGGGGGGGGTGGTTAGGTTTTTTTTGGTGTGTTCACATTGGTTCTAATGGTTCTCACAATAAAAGTAGTTCTCAAATGAACCTTACCTTTTATATATATACTAGATTTTTACCCATGCCGCGCGTTGCGGCGGCAACATCCCGTTTGTCACTTCGTTGCATGTGATACGATGATGATATTAACACGTGTTGCCCAGGCAGGTCCATCGATTCGCAACGCTATTCGCGATAGCGTTAGCTATGGCCGCTATCGATAACTATGTTTCTATAATCTCGAATTACCGTTGCCTATCCGTTGTGTTTCAGTTTTTTATATTGCCATCCATTGCCTACTTTGATTAATATCAGTTTGTCTTATCAACATCGAAAGCTAATAGCTAATTCCAATTTCACACCTACATATATGAACTTAGATAATCATAACTGAACTAAACACTTTAAAAAAAAAATCACTCAATCTTTGTAACAATTTGCAGCAAAACTAATGTTAATTTTACTCAGGAAAGATGCCAGGATTAGCTTATTTCCAGAACATATATATCGCTGATCCTTGCGGTAAGCAAGGGTTTGTCTTATCAAAGTCAAAAGCCAATACCGAATTCCAACTTCAATCACAATTTCACATCTACATATATGAATTCCAATAATTAACCTACACACACTCACCAAAAAAAAATCATCACTCAGATTCAAGGACCGATATTTGAGGTATCGGTTATCGCGGTGGGATATCGGTAATTTTAATATCATGCTAAATTTATATATATAGCTATTTTACACTAACAATTACAAATTAACCTTTTGCAACTTGCAAAACACTAACAATTGTAGCAAGTAGAAACTGACTAAGACTTAAAACACTAACATTTAACACTAACAACTAACAATTAAGACTTAAAAAACTAATAGCAGCAATAAGCAGGGGCGAAGTATAGAAGGGGCGGGAGGGGGGCGCCCGACCCCCCGAACTTTTCGCTCAGTAGTGTTATATATGTAGTTTTCTTATAGAAATTTTTGGGTATATACGTTTCCTACCCCCCAGTTCTATAGAAACTTTTGGGTATATAAGTTTTCGACCCCCCCCCCCCCGGTCATTCGGGTCAAGCTTCGCCAATGGAAATAAGAAGGAAGACGAATGGTAGAAATAAGAAGAAATGTACTGATATTGGGAAAATCGGTGATATATCAGTCAATATCGCTGATATTATCGGTACCAATACTTTGACGACTGATATTTTGCACCGATATCGCGACAGGGACCAATAACCGATATATCACTGATATATTGGGATATTAACTACATACACACTCACCAAAAAATCATCACTCAGATTGTGTTGCAATTTGCAACAATACTCATGTCAATTTTGCATCAGGAAAAGTAACACTGATCCTAGAGGTAGGTAAGCTAGGGTTTCTCTTACAGTTATAACTACAATTTCAAATCTATCTACATATATGAATATCACTTAACTAACTAAATTAACCTAATCATACAGAAACTGAAACACCTACAATATGATTAACTGATTACCTGAGTAATAGATTTAGCGAGTGCGTACGGAAGAAGAGACGACGGATGCGTTTTATCGTGCAGAAGCTTGTACCGGCCTTCAGGATTTTGAAGAAGTTTTTTAAGTCCGAGAGATTCAGCGGTGGTGTTGGAGGAAGAAGAAGCGGCGGCGGCGGTGGTGGTGGTAGAGGTGGCGCCGTTACTGATCATGGCGGCGATGACGGAGAATGATCGGAAGATGAAGGTTTTGTCATGGCGATCGGGAAGGTTGTTGTTCCGCCATTGGGGTAGGAGCTCTGTGAAGGTTTTAGACTTTGGAGTTGCAGGTCAATCTGCTGCCAGAGACGATCCCTTGTTTTTCTTGTCAAAGGGTAAAATGGTCACTTGGCATAGCCACCGACCTTTCATTTTAATGTTATATATATATATATATATATATGGGATCAGGAGAAAACGCTCAAAAGTGTGAGAACGGTGAGAACGCATCCTGGGCCAACACGTGGCGCGGGACATGATCAGGGTCACATGGGTTTTTTTGTCTTTTCAATCTTCTTTTATTTTCCCAACGCGGTATATTATTTTCTGGCGTCTAAGTTTTTTTGGCGTTAATTGTATTAAATAAATTTTTTGGTTTTGAATTAATTGTTTTTGTGTCACATAGATAATTTTTTGGCGTTATAGCGTTTTCTGGTCAAATTTTTTGGCGTTTTGTGTTGTTTTGTATAATAATTCACTTCGAGTCATTAATATTTGCATAAGATTACAATGAGACCAATTTTTTTTTGGCGTTTAGTGAATTTTTTGGCGTTTAATACATTTTTTCAAGGTGCTTTGCCAGCACCCGTTCTCCCAGTTTTCATACTACTAGCGTATTAGTGTCTGAAGTTTTGGGCGTTTTATATAATAATATATTTTATTTATAGAGAATTAGTTAACAAAACAACATATAACTTGATATCAAAAAATATAAAATGAAAATAAAAAATGGTAATCTAATTTCTCTTCCGAATCTTCACTGTCATATGCCTCTATCTTCTTGAATTTGTTTTGGCGTTTTGAACCTTTTTTTAATACTTTAGCTAGATGCCAACTTTCCTACATAAACCCTGTCTTTTTCAGACGAAGCTGCATAGTGGCATCCTGTGTTTTGGTGTGATATTCTTGTTTGGTGGCATGTCATTGAAGATCAACTCTTGCTTGATGCTATTTATAATAATGGAGTCCAAAATAGCATTTTACACTTGTATTGATCCCTTTATTCCATGCCGATATTCATTAAGAACAAAGCTCATATGATGACATATCAGTTTCTTTTTCTTGAATATTTGTCCATCTCATTCAGCAAAATATTATTGAGATAACCCCTTTAGAAGAATAATCCATTTCAGTGAAAACTTTGACATCTGTGGTTTTTTTAACTAACATTTTTTGGCGTTTTAAAGTGAGTGGTTTCTAGAGGATATGGCGTTTGTGTTTTCTGGGTGTGATCAATTTCATTGTGTATAGACCTCTCTCTTATAGGAGTTTTTTGGCGCGTAGTTTAGGCGGGACTTTTTTATTGTAATAAATGATAGTAATAAAGTAACTGTCTTTTCAGTTACTGTTTTTATATTTACTGTGTTGATAAGTTTTTATCAGTTTTACAGGTGATAGACGTCCCATCTTCTAAGTTTGGCTTTTTTTATGGCGTTATGCAGACCAAGATGACAAAATATAATAACGGAGTAAATAAAATATTAAGCAGTAATTTTTTTTTTGTTATTTTTTGGCGTTTTGTAAGGAATAACCATTTTTAGTATTTTTTTGGCGTTTTGCTAATAAAGGGATAAATATATCATTTAATTATTTTAAAAAAACAAAAATAAGATTACATAGAAGAAAAAAAAGAGGAAAAAAATTAAAACCATTCGTCAGAAGTTACTTTATCCGAATAGTATCCATCACTTGCGTCTTCTTCCTCCTCGGAGTCTTCATCTAGATCTTCATCCATGTCATCACCTTCACCTTCATCAGCTTCTTGTTCCTAAAGATTCTGAAGCCTCCACCTGAACATGTCTTGCATTAATTCCAATTTTGAGTCTATTTCTGTGTTGGTACAAGTTGCGTTATGCAATTCTTCCATGAAACCCAGATGCTGCTTTGTCATGATGTTCTCTAGCCAGTAGACTTCCTACTCTCCATTGTCGTATGTAACCGTCACCATGTCTGTTTCATCATCAAAATGCCATGATGTCAAGACAAGGTCCGGCTTCACATCTGCTTTAATTGGTCTAAATTTGCTGGTTAATGCTTTTATAAGCATATGCGTTTCATGGCATTCATTGTCTAGAGCGATGCCAATGGACAAGATTCGCCTCTGTATCTCTTATTTCATCTTCAGAATTGCCCTGACCGTCTTAACATACACCCTCCTTCTGTTGTCAAAAAGGAGGACGTATCGCCTGGTTCCCAGAGTGTATCTCCATGAAACGATTGTTGCCATTTTTGGCGTTTTGGTTAAGTTGGCGTTTTTGGTTAAAGATGATTTTTGCAGAAAATGGATAGATTGAAGTGATTATGGAAGCTATGTTTTACCTTGTTTATATAATGTTGTTTTTAGCACGTAATTTAGGAGGGAATTTCTTCTAATAAATGTTAATAACTGAAATTCAGTTACTGTGTTGTTTTCTCTTCCTGTAATATCCAACACGTTTTATTACGAATTTTTGGCGTTTTGTTTTTAATGGAGTTTTATTTTTTTGAATGGCGTTTTATCATTTGATGGCGTTTTGAATATGAGCGGTAAAAGACTCTTTTACCCTTAATGAAGCATGTCCCATATAATAAAATTGATGTTATTTACGAAAACGCCACCGTGCAATCTAGTCCATGGATTGTTTTGATCGGGCGACCCATAAGCGTTCTCACACTTTTGAGCGTTTTCTCTAAATCCTGACCCTATATATATATAGTGTGAGGTTCATTAGGGAACATTAAAAAAGTGGGGAACAGTGGGGAACCGACTCAAACGAACTCCGATAGGAATCATTCAAGCGGCGTTGGAACCGGCTTGTCGAACCCTAACTAGGATCTCTTAACCCTAAACCCTAAATCATAACCCCTTAAACCCTACATATATTAGGGTTTAGCTTTTAGGGTTTAGCTTTAGGGTTTAGCTTTAGGGTTTAGCTTTAGGGTTTAGCCTTTAGGGTTTAGCTTTTAGGGTTTATAGTTTAGATTTTACGGTTTAGCATCGGTTTTAGCCTTATTTTTTAGCTTTAGGGTTTAGAGTTTAGGAATTAGGATTTAGGGTTCAGGGTTAAGAGATCTTAGTTAGGGTTCGACGAGCCGGTTCCAACGCCGCTGGAATGAGTCCAATCGGAGTTCGTTTGAGTCGGTTCCCCGCTGTTCCCCACTTTTTTAGTGTTCCTCAATGAACATTCCCATATATATATATATATATATATATATATGTATATATATATATATATAGGGGAAGATTTAAATGAGAACGCTAAATATTGTGAGAACCGTGATAGGGGAGGGTTATCTTGAGAACGCTAAATATTGCGAGAACCGTGAGAACGAATGAAAAAACCAATCAAAACCAATTTTTTTAATACAAACCTCATTGTAATTAATATACAACATCAAAAAAAAGAATTTACAACATCAAATAATTCATTTCTCCTTTCAAAATCATTTTTTTAGATTTTTTACACATGTGTAAATATAACAGATTTACACATGTGTAAATGGCAAACTTACACATGTGTAAATTTTCTTTATTTACGAATTCACATAAACTTAAAAATATAAATGAAATTTACAACATTGTATTCGAAGAACAATGATAAGTGTAAAAATAAATTTTGAATTTGAATTGTTTTTGACAAAGTTCTTGCGGTTTTTTTATTCGTTCTCATATAAACGGCACTAACCACGCCACATTCTGACGCGTGGTCCACGTGTCGCATAATGTCCCATCTTCAAGCTCCTCCACACCGTATGATCTAAGGGTGTGGTCATGACTCAAACCACTATCCCCTTATTTATTTTAATTTATCTTTATTTAAAGAAAAATGAAAAGAAATCCTGAAACATAGAAAAGAGGACCATGGTTGCCATGGTTTAATCTATGCAAACCATGGTAGATCAGGCAAGGGATGATGTAGGATTCCATTTATGTTTCTACGTGGGGAATCGTGTCCCAACCATGACCTCCACACCCTTTGGCAAAAGTGTTTTGTAATGGGATTTTCATCCTATATCTTTTGGTCATATAAAAGAAAGTTTATGTTTTAATCAAGAGTAAACTGCCATTTTGGTCCCTGTGGTTTGAGAACTTTTGACATTTTAGTCAAAATCTCAAACTTTTTAAATCTGGGTCCCTGTGGTTTCACTTTTATTGCCAATTTGGTCCAAATCTCAAATCAGGTCAGATTTCTAAAAAACAACCTGGTTTTTGTCATTTTCCTCATGGGTAATTTAGTCATTTCTTTTATTATTTAACAAATTATTAATTAAAATAATTAAAATTAATTAATTCTAAAATTAGAAAAGAAACTCAGCAGCAGATATCATCCCCCAACCCAACATCATCTTCTCCAACCAGAGAGAGAGAGAGAGAGAGTGACGGTTCTGGCGACGAAAACCTCATTTCCAGCGACGGAAACCCTAACGGAACCCTACCAGATGTTGTTTCACCGAAAAACCGTCGTAAATTAGCGGAAAATGATAAACGATCAGATGCAGAGGTTTCTAAGAAGCGGATTACTGGTGGCGAACTAGAGAAGAAGAAGAATATGGTGACTGGTGGTGATATCAATGATGATTGGGAAGGTGTGGAGACGACGGAGTTAGATGCGGCGTTTTGTGTGGCGACGGAGTTTGTGGCAGCGATTGCAGCAGATCAGTCGGTGCAGAAGGTTTCGAATGATTTGCGGTTGAAGTTGTATGGATTGGGGGATGATATTGGGTGGTGATTGCAGTTGTTAGAGGGTTGAATTTAGGGTTTTGATTTTAGGTGGTGGTGGCAGCTGTGGTGAGAAGGGGGGAGGAGGTGGCGGTGGTGGAGTTAGAGACTTGGAGGTGGCTGTTGTTTCATCATCTGTCATCAGCGGGCTTTGGGGTAGAAGGTGCGGTGATGGGGGTTTTGTACCGGGGTAGGAGGTGTGGTGGTGAGGATTTTGCAGCGGGGCTGGAGGTGCGTTAGTGGGGGGTTTTGCAGCGTCAGTGGAGGTGTGGTGGTGGAGGTGGTGGTGGTGGGGTGTTCGTTGCAGGTCGTGGTTGTGGGGTTTGTACGACAGAGGTTTATGGTGTAGATGCAGGTCGTGGGGGTTATGCAACGTCATGAATGGTTGTCTCAACGTCTCCGGCAATCGTTTTTCTGCTCGTGGTGCCAGAATGATGGCGATGAACATGTCTGATTTTAATTTGGGGAAGATCAGGGTTGTAGAAGATGATGTTGGGTTGGGGGATGTTATAATAAACAGGCCTGATTTGTTAAAATAATAAAAGAAATGGCCAAATTACCCCTGAGGAAAAGAACAAAAACCAGGTTTTTTTTAGAAATCTGAACTGATTTGAGATTTTGACCAAAATGGCAATAAAAGTAAAACCAGAGGGACCCAAATTTAAAAAGTTTGAGATTTGAACTATAATGGCAAAAGTACTCAAACCATATGGACCAAAATGGTAGTTTACTTTTTAATCAACTTTATGTTTCAAGTATATCACTATGGGTTTTTTTCCAACTTCTCTCTCATTATCTCGAAGAATACTAGTACGTTTTCTTAAATGTTTTCATGCAACCACCACAACCATAAATTGCAGATGGCGAGCAAAGAAAAGTTCATTATATTTTTTTTGAAATGGCAAAATTTCTATTAAAAATAATAGAAAATCGGGTCAGCAATAAACTGGAACCCAAATTACAAAATTACATCACGAATGTTAAACTTACATCATCTATCCCAATCTAAATTAACATATGAAAAGTTCATTATATACCGAGTTATTTTCTTCTAAAATCTCAGTCTTTTCCAAACGTAACCATATTAGCAATATATTGGCATGTCTACGTATATTATATAAATGATAAAATTTTAATATGTTTAATTTATTTATTATTAGTATTTCTTTTATGAATAATTGGATTCCTATGCCATTTCCTATGTAATTATTAAATTCATTATTTTCCCACAAATTTCTGAATAATTGTTATAATGAAAACGTATTTCGTCGGAATTCCGTCAGATATTTCCGACAGTTTTCTTACGCATATCGTTTTGTCGCTTTTTTGTTGCAAAATTAAGACTCTTTTCTTGTTCGTCAGAATTTCGTGGAAAAATTGTCAACATTTTCGTTCGTAGAAAATGCGTAGGGAATTTTTGTAAGAATAGTAACAGTTTTCAAAGTAGTGGCATACTTAAGACTTAAGAGAATTTTGTCCTAACAATTCCATCTCTATCAACATATCACAATACATTTTCCGGTTGATCCTTTTTTGAGGCTCGCCAACTAAGCAAGCAAACACATGGTTGGCAAGGTACATTAACCTGATATTTTATATTCTTTATATCTCTGTTGAAGTTGATAATCTAAAATCCATAACCTATCAGCAGAATGCAACGAAGAGTCGAAGATTATCTAAACCAACTAAATTAGGCCTGAAAGATGATACTTTTCATTTGAAAAACCTTTCCATACAGCAGCAATAAAAAATGTAAGTAATAAGATACGTAGGTAAGGACACAACAATTAAAAATGTAAGTAACAAGGTACACAGGTAAGGACACAACAGTGTAAGTGAAGACTTGAGGGTGAGTGGGGGCCTCTCCTTCCTAGCCCATACTGAACTAGTCCCTGCCGGCAAGTCTCACTCAACAACCTCGGTCCCCTACCTACAGTGACACATGAAATCGCTGATTGATGACCAAGTACTAATAAAAAACAATACACATAATTACCTTGTACTTGATAGTCTAAATGAGTGTTGAATACATGATAGGAAGGCTTATACAAAAGCAGCACATTTTAAACTGATAGTTGTACGTGATCGTGTTGCTAAGCCGAAGCTAACTAGTCCCCGATCAATTTACATGTTCCGAAAATGATATCAACGCGTGAGATAAAAAAAATGGACTTTAGAATAAGTATAAATTATACTAGTTTAAAGACCGTGCGAATTTATGTCCCTCAGGATACATTGGCCATGTTATTATGAAATAACCTCAAGAAGTTTTATGTTTCAAAAGTTCAGCAAGTTTGTGCACTAATAAAATCCCACTTTGTATAGATGCCATCATCATCATAACAATATGACGTAGTGTCAGCTGTATTGAAACTCACGCACGAGTGGATTTTGGCACTTGAAATTATAATTTCAAAATCATAGCACTTGAAGTAAAACAAATCGACACGATATGGTCTGTTAAGTCCGTGCGGAGTGCGGCATTTATTGCTTTTGACCATATTTTCGCCTGATTAGCAAGTTTCTCATCGAGTGTTAGTGTCCATTCAGGCTATTCAGCGCCTTCTTCGTAATGTTGACAAATCGCTTTCTCATCCTCCTCCAATATCATATTATGGAGTATCATGCAAGTGTACATGATGTACCTTAATCAAGGCATTGCCCACAATCGTGTTGGTTGTGCAATGATACCTCATCTTTTTTTCAACACTCCAAAGGCACGCTCAATATCCTTTTTTAGCCGATTCTTGTTTTTTTTTGTGTGAAATATATTCTTTTTTCGTTATTGGAATATGAAAATGTCTGCACTAAAATTGCCCAATGCGGGTAAATCAAATCGGTAGGATAGTACCCATGCTCGTATTGAGTTCCATTAGCATATAAAGAAGAGCATGATACAACCCTATTAATCACGTCATCAAATGCAGGCGACTGCTCAATGACATTAATATCATTGTTTGAACCAGCCATTCCCAAGTATGCATGACATATCTAAAGATCATATGACGCTACGACCTCAAGCATTAAGGTCCAACCATCATGATCACCGTTGACCTTGCCAATGTAACGCCTCGCTTTTTATCACTTCCTTTATTTAGAAAGCTCGCCTTGTATTCCATTATGCAAATTCGTATTCTTTCAAAATTACATTCAGTTGCTAAGCGGTATAAACCGACACTTTTATCGAAATAAAACGTAATCATTTTATCTAAATTATACTTCGATTGATCGTATTTGTCTTATATTCAAAATAAATACATGTTTGATACGTATCCGTCTTTCATAAAACTCGCATTTATATCACGAACAAACTATCGTATATACGCGTCTTTATACACTTTACGCATTCAAAAACTTATTTTATACATTCTCGACACTTGATTATACTTTTGTTCTTGATTCATACTTGATTACACGTTAACTATAAAAGATTTACATTAAAAACATCAAATACACCAAACGTTAGGGTCCATTTCTGTCAAAAAACGATAGTTGGTCCGGGTGACCCCGACTCCTGGCAGCCTCCCAGGAAGCTTGCGCGACGCGCCTGCGGACTCAATCCGCATCCAGCCCATATGTGCACAACTATTGGTCCATTTCTCACTTTCAACTCCCAACTAACTGTAACATCCCGAAAACGGGTTTGGTAATCAAACCCCGTTGATATTAAAAGAGGGATAAAGTACCGTTAGTGGTAAATGTAACCCGGTATATATTAGGATTTAAATAAATAATCCTAATATTAACTACAACGTGAATAAAAGCTTTTAAGGAAAATGAGTTTATAAGAGGCCCGAGTTAACGGGACTTAAAATAAACCTAGTCATAAACTTCCTTGAACCCACTAAGTTAACTAGGGATGTTTAACCTAGTTAATTAGAGAAAATAATATTTGAACAACAAGTTATAGCCTTTTATAAATAAAGTTACAAACTTGAGGGGCTAAAAAGGGAAGATTAGAAACTTGATTTTTATTAAAAAAAACAAAACACTACACACACACTAAGTGTGTGTGCGTGTATACGGTCAGAAGAAGGAGCAAGAACTCCAAACCCTAGCTCACCCAAATTCACCAAATTGAAGGCCAAGACTAGCTCAAATCAAATGCATGAACACATACAAACGATCACCAAGTCGAGGGGATCGTAAGGTATGTCAAATTTTGTAATTTGGTGATGTTTTGAAATTATGATGAACACTCATAATCAAAATTCGGGGATGAATGTTGAATGCATGAGTGATATAGGTGTTGAATTCATGCTTAGAAACAAATCCTAGTTGAAAACTTGGTGAATTGATGTTAGAAACTAGAGATTTGATGATCACCCTTGAATGTGCTAAGTGGGTTTTGACTAATAATGAAGATGATGATATGTTTGTGCTAGGAATCGTCACAATTGATAGTTGAAGCTAGATACTTAAACAATTTGCAAGTTTGAGTATTGATCATACATGATCCGAAATGGGTTTTTTGAATGTTATAGTGAAATTAGCGATTTATATCATGAATGTGATGTTTGAAACCATGATATCAACTAGTTCGAATGTAAAGCTTGAATTGGAATAGGTAACCGAATGAATGCCTAATGACATGATGAAACGGGTTTCACTCATAGATGGAACCCGTAGATTTTGTGTAATAAAAGTATGAGTTGTGTAATTAGATGATTATACTTTGCACGAAATGGGTCTTGTATGATATAAAAGAATCGATGTTAAAATTGTGATATAGATGCTAGAAATCATATTACCTACTAGTAGGTGTGTAAAAACTTGATTTGTTAAGAGTTCGGATGAAATGTCGAAGTGAGTTCAATGAACTAAATATGCATTTGAATATGTTGATAAGTCAAACTGACCAATGATTTGATCGAGTGATAAATTCGACATAAGACCCGTAAGGTGGGGTAGTCATAATTGATAATGACTAATCTAACCGTCTTACGAATTATGATGATAGTTTGACGCCTAACAAGCAAGGTGGAAGCTTAACGAGGGAGCGGGTCAAACGAATCAAGAAGGAAAGAAAAAGCGTAGTGCGGATGCGAGGTAAGTAAAGCTTACACCTATTTGTAGTATACGTATTTATTTTATAGGTGATAAATACGACAACGGAATATATCCGAAATATGGGTCCGACATGAAACGAAATGAGTCGGCACGAATAAAACAATTAACACCATGTATAATGGTGAAAAAGGGAGAAATGGTAATTTAGTCATGAAATGACATTGGTAAAACGAGTTTTTGAATGGCTACTTTATAAGTAAGCCTAAGAATAAAGAGAGTTAATTAATGAAATGGTGGATGAATACCAGTCAATGTTAAGCGCAAAATGTTTGGTTGCTTAGATCAAACGGGTCAAATGGTAAAGTTGATACCATTTGACAAACGATGACTAATGAATGCTTGTCAAGTCTTATACTCACAGGATAAAATGGTTTATGAATTAGCGATGCTATGAATTAGCATATTACGGATGCAAGGTATTAAAACGGGTCAAAATGTTGACCCGCGCCAGGTACGTATAAATATGATTATAGCTAACGTACAAATTTGGGCAAATAAGTAGCGTAGGTCCTTCATCGTAAATGAAAGGTTAAAATGGACTAAAACGCCCTTGTAAGCTAAATTGAACAAACGGCCTATAAAGGTTTTTTGGAAATGAGTTTTATGATTAAATGAATGCCTACAATAAGTATAAGAAGGAGAAAGATGTAGGTCTTTGGTCAAACAACTCAATATGGGTCTTACCGTAAAATAACAATCTGAGGAGTAAAACTCAGATTACATAGATCACTATATTAAATCCACCACAAATATAGTTGTGGTGGAAGAACACTTGATAAGAAATGTGGAAATATGACGCTAGAAACGAATGAATGCGGTTCGTGCGTGAAATAAGCTTAAATACCCTTAACGGGTCAAAATACTCATACGAGCGAAATTTGGTTTAAATATGTATATAAACCCATGATTGGAACCTAATATGATAGACTATATTGAATTTAAGAGTTTCACGAGAATTAGGGGTCAAACAAACTTGTTTGTTTAATAAATACATGAACGGGTAAAAAATTTAGTGATTTTATTTTAAGCCGAAAGCTTAAAAGTCTAAAATTTTGTTAATCCGGATGTCGGATTTTAACTCCATGTGATGGAGAATAAAATTATGATCATGTAGGAAAAAGAATCATGCAAATCGGATCAATAACGAAAGAGTTATGCTCGTTTTCGTAAAATCAAACGTAGCTGGGCGAATATGCAGCACCAGCATCAACTTTCTGTCAAAATAGGACTGTGGCGTCTCGCCACGGCCAGAGCTGTGACAACCCGAGATTCCAAGACCTTTCCTTACGCGTCATCTGTTTTACAGTCCTGTTTCATGTTTCGTTGTACGCTGTATCGCACACCCTAGTTATTCACTATTAATTAATCATCATAATACTTCTTGATCAGATCTAACAGCTAGTTATCATAAGTGTTTATTAAACTTCTAATATCATACGTATCATGCTTATCATCATTCCTTTGAAATATTAAAGCTTCATGTGATGTCTACTAACACAAACCACAACTCTCGAATCAAACAAACAGCTTTTGACTAATTGTATTTGATTTCCATTGGACCTCCAATATAATCTCACATGGGCAGCAGATATTAATCACCTCTTTTAATCCTATTGGGCCACATATATGATGTATTTAATGGAAACAATATTTGGCAGCTAGGCTCGACGAAATATACTTGACTAAAGATGAGTTTCGTCAACAACTTGCCTGACGAAAGATGAGTTTCGTCGATTGAGGCCGGCCCAATTTCCTTGGAAGCCCAAGTAGGGTATGGGTCAAGTTTATGAATATAAACACCCGTAGAGTGTTTCATTATGTAACGTAACTGACATCTTGCAAACCCCTCTGAATCTGCGACGGCAGCAAACCTTCCTTTAGAAGCATTATCTCCTCTGTTTAATCGTTCGGAGCATTTTCGTTTCATCTTATATCAAGGTTAGTTCTTGTTTGTACAGTCCGGATTCCTTGTGTGTGGATGATCATATACTATTAGGGGTTTGAATGAATGAATGATGTTGTTAGTTATTAGGATTTGGGTCCATAGATTGTTAACACTTTGTGACTGTTTGATTAGTAGGGATTATCGTGAATCATAAAAGTAACTAATGACTTGATGTTAACGAATGGTCGTGGTTACGGATTGTTATATGTGAGTAAGAAGATGCAATCATCTGTAACTGTTGGTAGGAAATCGTATGATTATGAATTGATAGGGTTATAAAATGGTTTCATGCTAACTGTAAGGCTGCGTGTGAATGATGTACGATAATGTTTTGATGTTACTACCTATGATGGTTAATAGTGTTATTGGTAAACTGTTGTTAGTGAAAACAATAATATGCTTGCATGTTAGACCAAGAAACTGATTTGATTATGATATGTGAAGAAGTAATTATAAACATTAGGGTTGGGGAAAACGATGAAACTGTCAATGACAGTCGACGAATCTTAGGTCGACGAAACATGGGGGTTTTGTCGAAAATAACTCGACGAAACTTAAGGGTTATTCGTCGTGCACCTCGACGAAAGGTGATCTTTCATCACAAGGGTGTTTCTCCGTCTAAGTCACTGAGTTGAACAGTAGGAGCCTATGATGTAAATGGTGATAGATACTTGTGTGTGTACACCATCCATGTTACATGTCAATGATAATAAGACACTTGGTTCGATTAGTTGGTACAACAAACTCACCTGTTATGATATGTGCTACTTGTGACAATCACATGAGTTGTGGACTGGCATTAGAAAAGTGTATTGGTTACTTGATATACTGTGATAATGTGAGAGATGCGATCTGTGTGAAAATAATGACTTGTTTAATTGAGAAACTGATATTTATTGATAACCACGGTAGGGTTGGTTGACTAACTTGGCAACGGATAACTTAACATACCGAGCAATCAAAGGTGAGTTCACTGCTCTTTTCCAAGCATGCATCCCGGGGAGGGATATCAGGTAACATTCCGGGGAGGAATGTCAGGTTATTGGGATGTTTGTTATTACACTCAGTTCTATCATATAAGACCCCTTACATCTACCGATAGTTTCCGGGGAGGCAACGAGGTTATTAGTTGATAGCGCTATTAGGTTTGGCACCCTCACACCGTACCGGGGAGGACGGGCGTGAACTAATTACATTGACCACTTGACCAATGCTTTGATAGAGGCATTGGGGTTCGGCAAATACATCTTGTAGCCATCTGCGGTATTCGAGTTAATAACAACATCAAATCAAATCTGTGAAACGTTTTAATCTGGTAACTGGTAACTAAACGCGTTAACTCACCAGCGTCGTCTGACACACTTGTCTGCATGCTTGCAGGTTTGTAGGTTTATTTCATTGAGACTTGCTGTCTAGGATGCTGAAGTGGTCATGGGTCGAGATACATGGAATTGCAACACAAGACTAATGGTTTTTACACGTGGTTTATAAATACTTAACAAATGAATTATGCTTCCGCTGTATACTGTGAATCATTTGTAACGTTGTAACACTTAATGCAGATAAACGAAAGTTTTATTTAAATATTATTTTTGGTTCAATGTGATTGGTGGCTTGGATCCTGGTATGTCACACGTCCCGCGGTGTTTCCGCATGTGGTATTTTGGGGGTGTGATAGTTTGGTATTAGAACCACTGGTTATAGTGAACTTGGTTTTAAAAACGTTTTTATAAAACCGGACTATAACCGAACAGTTCTGAAAATGTGAATACGACCATGACACTCAGCTCCAGATTGCAAGGTTCGTCTCTCATATACTCATTGTACTGCGTAACTAGTCAACACTTCCATATGATATTGCATGTAATTGCACGTTTAGCACAACAGTATGAATTCCTATATTAATTGCATGTGTTATATGACTGATAGGGTGGTATTTCCCTAAACATTTATGACTCACGTTTCGTGATGCTCTTTGCTTGCTACTTTAGTTTGAGGAACCATTTGACATGAGTTTGGAGGAGCTGAGATGAACATGCAAATCACAATATTATTGTGGGTGCACACATAATAATAATGTGGGGTGCATGCGAGTCCCAGTGAGGCTTAACAAGTGGAAAAGGGGTTCTGTTCTGTTATTAAGTCGATGTGAAACACAACAGTCTATAAGAGTCATAGCAGTGATTGTCTCTTACTTGAACGTGATCTTTTCACTCCACTTTGAATCCTTACGAATCTCGATGCTATCGAGTATTACCTGAACACCCATCTGAACGCCTAGCGAGCTGTGTAGAATGCTAGGTGCTTATACGAACGTCCCTGGGTGGATGTTGCAGCATCGATGATTGGTCTATACCCCCTCACTCTTCTTTATTGTTGGAACTCAATGTACTGACGTTTTAGACCCCGAAGTGCGATCACTTCTGCAACACTCTAGAAACATACCGTGCGTTACCCAGTTAACTTGCAAGAACGATGGACAAGAGGATGAGCGTAGAGCCTCACCAACCTCAGTATTAGAACGACCCTGATTACTGGCAGTGAACACCAGCGAACTGACTTCAATCGAATTTCAACCCAAGTCAGCGACTCATGGGAGTCAACTTTTACGAATCAATCGGGACATTAGCGATGGCAACAGGTTATAGTGTGGAATGTATGAGAACCAGCACCGTGAGAAGCGCGATAGGACGTGACATGGAATATGAATAGATGGACTTGATTGGTGAAAGATCGTAGGGCTCCGTTCAAGCAACGACATTAGAGGCAACAGTCATGGCAACATCAAGGTACTCGTAATCGTAGCCTACCGTATGGAAACAAGGGTGACTTCGACAAGGATCGACTGTTGTTAAGTCAAAATGTCAACAACCAAGGGAACGATGACAATATTGGGAAATACACGTGATCGTAACGACACTGGTGGTGGTGTTTGTGGAAGGGCATTTAGGATTGGCGTAGGCGACGCCAGGCATAATAACAACATGGTAGCTTGCATGGGTAGCTAACCGCTTCGTCTCGATTCCGTTTAACCCTGATGGTTCTCGAAACCAAACCTGTTATGGAACCAGCTGATGGCAAGTCAATTGAAGCCGTGTATGTTCATTGGGATGCAAACTCGACCTTGTGGGATAAGTGTTCGACATCGACCTTCCTTTTTGCTATCCTTGATGGTCTCGATGCAGTAGTAGTGTAGATTGGTTATCTGGATATCGCGTAAATACACCTTGAGGGAAGGAAATTTTGCGTCACTTTATACTTTGAAGTGTCAGAGCGGTGTAAGGGTTAGCATCATATCAGCAATGAAGGCCCAGAAGTGTCTACGGAGGGAATACCCCGCTACGTTAGCAGCCGTTACTGATAATAAGGCTAAGGAAAAGAGGATTGGGGATCCACCAATTGTTCATAATTCTTCTTGGTGCGCTGCCCGAGGAGCTTTCGGGCTTACTTCCACAACTGTTAGGCAGGATCTCAGTTTGATCTCACGCCAGAAGCAGCCCTGATTACTCGCACTTTTACCATCTTGCACCAGGAGGGTTGCAAGAACTGTTAAATCGACCATAGGAACCGTGGGACATGAGTTTTGTCGGACCTAGTTTTCGCTCAGGGGAGCCCCAGTTATATCCGGGAAGATAAGCCTTATCGTTGGACATGTGTACTGATTACAGAGAACTCAGCAAGGCGACGGTCGAGAACCGTTTACCACGATCATGTATTGACAACCCGTCGACCAGTTGCGAGGGACAAGCTCCCATTCGAGGATTTATTAACGAACGAATTATCATCTGATGGAGGACCATGGGGAGGATGATTCCTAACACGGCGTTACGGATCCAGCATGGCCACTACGATTTTCTATTCGAGTTATATAAGATATTCAACACACCAGCAGCTTTATGGACCACATGATTCGACCGTGTTCATTGACGACGTTTTGGATCATCTCCAGGAGGAAGAAATATCTTGGGCGACATTTGTATCTTATTTTAGAACTCCTGAGGGAAGAGCCACTTCGCGCGAAGTCTTGTTGAGAGTAACTTCTAGATTCGAGAGGTACCTTTTTGGTTATATAGTCCACGAAGTAGGAATACACATGGATCTCGCTAAAGTCCGTTTTGGTTAGAAACTGATCGACATCAAAGATTCCTACGGGGAAACAACAATTCCTTGGTCTCACTAGATACTACCGCAGATTCATCACAGGATTTTCGAAGATCGTGTAGCTTCAAACTCTTTAGCACAGCAGGGTGCGGTGTTCGTAGAAGACAAAACAGGAGGACGACTATTCAGCTTTCGAATCCCAACTCTGTAACGCACTAAGCATCATAGTTACCCGAGGATGCGGGTGATCTAGTGGTATATCATGCATGATGGTTCGAATCAGAGTCCCAGTTACACGCCGATGCAACACGAGATAGTGATGACTTACATAATGGAGTTGCGAAGAGGAACTGCACGACACGCAACCTGCGGTGGAAACCCTGGTCTTTGGATTTAAGTTGGAGGCATTACTTGGACGGTACCAGATGCGCTACTTAGACCGATCATAAGGGCCTCCCGTGTACCGTTGTTTCGAGGGAGCTAAAACATGTAATGACATCGCTGGATGGAACCCTTGAATGATTTCAACTGTGAACCTAGACGTGTACGAGCCTCACAGCACACCATCGACTTTAACCTACCTGATCAGAGTTGCCCTCCTCAACACGAAGCAATGAAGGAAGAAATTTTCAAGCTGGATCCATGCGAGGCATGGAGGAGCAACTTTTGGCAAGTCGAACGATAGTCGCTACTTCATGAAACGAATATGGATTCTACTACACGGAAACCGTAGGAAACTTGTGTGAGCAAGCACATCGGCATCGATGTTTTAGCCGTCTGGGTTTTGATAGGAGTTTTTGGGATATATAAATCTTGCACTGGTGATCGGGCATGAAGGCCAACCTAGCTATGCACGTAAATGATGTTTGACTTATGGGTAAGTCAAGGGGGAAGTATCAGCAACCAGAAACACACATTTGGAGGAATTGGGACAGACTATCATGGATTTTGTCATTGGCCTACCTAAATCTCAGAGCGAAACCGATATCACCTGGGTGATCGTTGATTGCCTCACGTTACCAGCACACTATCTCGCAATCAAGGAAACTGACGAGTCTTCACAGCTGTGAATGTTTCTCTGAGAGAGGCGGTTTTAGGCATGAGGTGCCAACTTCTGCTACCTTTGATTTGGAGCTATACCTGATTTATGACAGCCAATACATAACACCCTTGGCTTACATCTAGACATGAGCACGCATGAAGACATGTTGCGATCATGAGCGTTATCGACTCTAGTAAACATTTGGGAAGGACACTTATCTTTGGAAGAGCTCTACTGCAGCTATTACAGTATTAGTATGCATATGTTTGAGGCAACGCATGGACAGTAACGCTAATCTCCTTGTTGGATTAAGGTGGGTGACAACCTAATCACAGATCCATGACTTCTACTCGAAACTCTTAAAGATTGCTGGGATCGGAAATTGTTTGACGACAACGCGTGACTGCCAGGAAAGTTGATAAGCTTAGGAAACACTGGGAGTTCGTTGTAGGCGAACGTGTCATAATCGAGAGTCTCACCCTGGGAGGGTGCGGTACGCTATAGAAAACATGGCAAGCTTAGTTTACGATGTGTTGGGACATTCGGATTTCTGGAACGAATCATTGACATGGCTTACAAGCTCGAGTTAACTGACGAATTGGATAACGTTTGCGATGATATTTATGCCTCGAATATAAGGCAGTGTTTGTCCGATAAAACACTTGTGATACCCTTATTAGAGCCTAAAATTTATGACAAGTTGCAGCTTGTTGAGGAACCCATTGAGAACATGAACCAGGAAGTCAAGGCTCGTTAACACAGTCGTATTCCAATCGCGAAAGTTTGTTGGAACTCAAGACGTGGACCGGAGTTCACGCGGGAACGTAAGGACCTAATAAAACTCTAATATCCTCAATTGTTCAGGTGGTCGAATCAACTGTTGCTAACATTGGCGAATTTCGGGACGAAATTCCCTTTCAAGTTGGGGATGATGTGGTACCCAAGGAAAATCCACAGTCATCCTAGTCTAGCACTTTGCCGCTTTGTGTTACCTTTGAGTTATCGTGTCACTTTTAGTTTGCTTATCAAATTTCGGGACGAAATTTCTTTTAAGTTGGGGATGATGTGACAACCCGAGATTCCAAGACCTTTCCTTACGCGTCATCTGTTTTACAATCCTATTTCACGTTTCGTTGTACGTTGTATCACACACCCTAGTTATTCACTATTAATTAATCATCATAGTACTTCTTGATCAGATCTAACAGCTAGTTATCATAAGGTGTTTATTAAACTTCTAATATCATACGTATCATGCTTATCATCATTCCTTTGAAATATTAAAGCTTCATGTGATGTCTACTGACACAAACCACAACTCTCGAATCAAACAAACAGCTTTTGACTAATTGTATTTGATTTCCATTGGACCTCCAATATAATCTCACATGGGCTGCAGATATTAATCACCTCTTTTAATCCTATTGGGCCGCAGATATGATGTATTTAATGGAAACAATATTTGGCAGCTGGGCTCGACGTAATATACTTGACGAAAGATGAGTTTAGTCATCAACTTGCCTGACGAAAGATGAGTTTCGTCAATTGAGGCTGGCCCAATTTCCTTGGAAGCCCAAGTAGGGTCTGGCTCTAGTTTATGAATATAAACACCCGTAGAGTGTTTCATTATGTAACGTAACTGACATCTTGCAAACCCCTCTGAATCTGCGACGGCAGCAAACCCTCCTTTAGAAGCATAACCTCCTCTGTTTAATCGTTCGGAGCATTTCCGTTTCATCTTATATCAAGGTTAGTTCTTGTTTGTACAGTCCGGATTCCTTGTGTGTGGATGATCATATACTATTAGGGGTTTGATTAAATGAATGCTGTTGTTAGTTATCAGGATTTGGGTCCATAGATTGTGAACACTTTGTGACTGTTTGATTAGTAGGGATTATCGTGAATCATAAAAGTAACTAATGACTTGATGTTAACGAACAGTCGTGGTTACGGATTGTTATATGTGAGTAAGAAGATGCAATCATCTGTAACTGTTGGAAGGAAATCGTATGATTATGAATTGATAGGGTTATAAAATGGTTTCATGCTAACTGTAAGGCTGCGTGTGAATGATGTACGATAATGTTTTGATGTTACTACCTATGATGGTTAATAGTGTGATTGGTAAACTGTTGTTAGTGAAAACAATAATCTGCTTGCATGTTAGACCTAGAAACTGATTTGATTGTGATATGTGAAGAAGTAATTGTAAACATTAGGGTTGGGGAAAACGTTGAAACTGTCAATGACAGTCGACGAATCTTTGGTCGATGAAACATGGGAGTTTCGTTGACAAACAACTCGACGAAACTTAAGGGTTATTCGTCGTGCACCTCGACGAAAGGTGATCTTTCGTCACAAGGGGTGTTTCGCCGTCTAAGTCACTGAGTTGAACAGTAGGAGCCTATGATGTAAATGATGATAGATACTTGTGTGTGTACACCATCCATGTTACATGTCAATGATAATAAGACACTTGGTTCGATTAGTTGGTACAACAAACTCACCTGTTATGATATGTGTTACTTGTGACAATCACATGAGTTGTGAACTGGCATTAGAAAAGTGTATTGGTTACTTGATATACTGTGATAATGTGAGAGATGCGATCTGTGTGAAAATGATGACTTGTTTAATTGAGAAACTAATATTTATTGATAACCACGGTAGGGTTGGTTGACTGACTTAGCAACGGGTAACTTAACATACCGAGCAATCAAAGGTGAGTTCACTGCTCTTTTCCAAGCATGCATCCCGGGGAGGGATATCAGGTTATTAGGATGTTTGTTATTACACTCAGTTTTATCATATAAGACCCCTTACATCTACCGATAGTTGCCGGGGAGGCAACGAAGTTATTAGTTGATAGTGCTATTAGGTTTGGCACCCTCACACCGTACCGGGGAGGACGGGCGTGAACTAATTACCTTGACCACTTGACCAATGCTTTGATAGAGGCATTGGGGTTGGGTAAATACATCTTGTAGCCATCTGCGGTATTCGAGTTAATAACAACATCAAATCAAATCTGTGAAACGTTTTATCTGGTAACTGGTAACTAAACGCGTTAACAAAACTTTGAACTCACCAGCGTCGTCTGACACACTTGTCTGCATGCTTGCAGGTTTGTAGGTTTATTTCATTGAGACTTGCTGTCTAGGATGCTGGAGTGGTCATGGGTCGAGATACATGGAATCACAACACAAGACTAATGGTTTTTACATGTGGTTTATAAACACTTAACAAATGAATTATGCTTCCGCTGTATACTGTGAATCATTTGTAACGTTGTAACACTTAATGCAGATAAACGAAAGTTATATTTAAATATTATTATTGGTTCAATGTGATTGGTGGCTTGGATCCTGGTATGTCACACCTCCCGCGGTGTTTCCGCATCTGGTATTTTGGGGGTGTGACAAGAGCCTTTTGCCGTCGCGCGCGGCGACGGCCTAAAATGTTGAAAATTTTGTTTTTTTGTTTAATTCGATTATTTGACCCAATTATCTTGTTGTACTTGTTATTTAACTATCAAAACTGACTTCTAAGTTGGTTTTGATCATAAGTGAACGTCGAGAGTCCCGGATGAAGATCAAGCGGCGAGCAAGAACCGAACACACGTTAAATGAAGCTTCCGAGTCAAATCTTGCGTTGTTTTGCTAAAAGTGAATTATGTAAACACTTATAAATATGCTTTTGTAATGTTGTAAACATATGGGAATGTTAGTATGACAAGTTTTTGTAAAGTCACATTTTAGCGTTAAAATGTGTATTTTATCATTAAAATCTTGATAAATTTAGACGGGCGTTACACTAACCATCTTAAACACCCAACTAACTTGCTTTAGTGCCTAAACCCTAACACCACATTATAAATACATGTCCTCCACACTATCTTGACCTTTTACACACTCTCATTTCACTCTCAAATCCTCATAATTCATCCAAACTTTCAAGTTCTTGGCAAATTCATACTCTGCTCAAAATAGTGAGTTTTGAGCACTTTTTCTCTACTTTTCTTCATGTCACTTTTTTCTTTACTTTTCTTCATGTTTCTTGTACCATTCTACTTCGATGACCTTCAAGGATGTTATCCAATATTCATCAAGGTGAAATCACGTGATACATCACTTACATAAGGCTCCAAAGTCAGATTTGTTTTCTGATTTATACAAACTTATTGTAACTTCATTTTCTTCAACTTTTCTTCATTCTTTCTTCTTCCACAAAGCTTGGAACACCTCTAGGAATGCTTCCACATGTTTACCATGGTAAACCGAGGTGGAACACTACCATTTTGAGGCCCAAACTTTCTGTTTCGAAGAAACTTGGTTAAAATTTTATAAAACATAACTTTTCCTACTTGAATATTGTACCTAGCAACCTACTAAAGCCATCAATGGTTGTCGAACTTGTTAGAGTTGATTCTTACAAGTTTAGAGGTACAAACAACCTCTAAACTTTCTGATTATTAGGGTTCAATACAACCCACAAGTGTTGAAATCACATAAGTTGCCATAGTTCATATTGTAGGACTTATGTTAGATGCAAGTGTGAACATTGGATGTTTTTTGGTTGATATTCCAAGTAGCTTTCTAGTATCAAAGTAACATAATCCTGTCTAGCCTCCGACACTTAGTTAAATCTTTCTAAGTTGTGGTGGTTCACCCGGGTTAAGATTACTTAGCTACTTGACATGTGTTAGTCAGTTTTTTTATATCTCTTGTTATTCATGACCCTCCGAATCATCCTTGTGATGATTTTGTGTAGTGGTGAATCATAAAATGAGGTTAAATCCTCTATGATGGACTTAGTTTTAGGATTTTATTTTAACTATATAAATATACATACATACATACATACATATATATATATAGGGAGAAGATCATGCGAGAACCACCTCTTATTGCGAGAACCGCGAGAACCAATATGAACACACCAAAAATGCCTAAAAATAGCTAAAAATCACACAAAAAAATTTTTTTAATATTTTTTAGGTTAAAATCGCTACTTTTCGAACCCAAAAAAAAAAAAAAAATTTTTTTTTTTAATTTTTTTTTTTTTTAAAAAAAAATTTTTTTTTTTTTTTTTTTTTTGCTTCGAAAAGTAGCGATTTTAACCTAAAAAATATTAAAAAAATCAAAAAAAAATTTTGGATTTTTTTTTATTTTTTTAGATTTTTTTTAGATTTTTTTAGGTTTTTTGGGGGTTTAGTTTTTAGCATTTTAGCTTGGAGGGGGGGGGGGTGGGGGGGGGGGGGTTTAGGTTTTTGGGGGGTGGGGGAGGGGGGTTTAGGCTTTTTTTTTGGGGGGGGGGGGGTGGGGTTAGGTTTTTTTTAGCTTGGGGGGGGGGGTTTAGGTTTTGGGGGGGGGGGGGTTAGGTTTTTGGGTGGGGGGGGGGGGTGGGGGTTAGGTTTTTTAGGGTTTTTTTAGCTATTTTAGGTTGTGTTCACATTGGTTCTCATGGTTCTCACAATAAGGGTGGTTCTCGCATGAGCCCCTCCCTATATATATATATATATATATATATATATATATATATATATATAGGGGATGGTTCAAATGAAAACCACTTTTATTGTGAAAACTCGAAAACTAACTAAAAAAAAGCCTAAAAAACACACAACTTTTTTTTTTCAAAATCGCTGCTTTTTATATATATAAAAACACTTTTTTTCAAAAAAAAAAAACTTTACAAAAAAATTGTAGTACACATACATGTGCACTACACAAATTCTTTTTTGAAATATTTTTTTGATATAAAAAAACCTGCGAAAATTGGTTTGGAAAAAAAAATTAGTATGTTTTTTGGCTTTTTTAATTAGTTTTCGAGTTTTCACAATAACTAGTGGTTTTCATTTGAACCTATATATATATATATATAGGGGAAGGTTCAAATGAAAACCACTAGTTATTGTGAAAACTCGAAAACTAATTAAAAAAGCCAAAAAAACATACAAAATTTTTTTTTTGCATAGTAATTTTCGCTACTTTTAGTATATAAAAAAAATTTCAAAAAAAAAGAATTTTTTTTTTGTAGTGCACATGTGTAATAAATACTACACATGTGTAGTACACAAACACGTGTAGTATTACACATATGTAATACAAATTTTTTTTTTTGTTTTTTTGAAAAAAAGTTTTTTTTATATACAAAAACCTGCGATTTTTTATAAAAAAAATTGAATTTTTTTTTTTGTGTTTTTTAGGCTTTTTTTAGTTAGTTTTCGAGTTTTCACAATAAAAGTGGTTTTCATTTGAACTATCCCCTATATATATATATAACATGGCCAAGTTTGTGATGATAATCGGTTAATGGTTATTCATCATACACTAGGCCTAACTTATCTACGATTCTAAGTCACTTGTTATTGATTCTAATGGGCAAACTAGACCCCATGAAATCACATATAACTTAGTGTCAAAAACGAGTACTTAGAATTAGATAATACTTTTATGAATACATACTTTTTGTACTTTAAATTCTAAATCCCGATTCTAGCCACTCCATAAACATCATGTAACCTTACCATTTACTCCTCATTCATAAACAACTCGCCACTTACGGATAATTGGAAGGCTTTGCAATATTGTGAGTATACTCGACGCCCTTTTTGCCGTTTTTACACTTTTTGGATGCAACATGTTTACATACACAAAATACACTCAACATACACACTTTTATGCAATCATACAAACAATCTAATACATGCTTACTAATATGTTATGCTTGATTCGTGTTTTCTGGGTGATTCTTATGTGATGAACCTGTCATTAACTTTGTACGAGCCTCCACTTAACATGTATAGCGCTATAGGAGTAACGCACCGCCCGTGAATGTGAGGTCATGTTAAGTTTATTCATTCATTATACTTGTGGTAATCAGAGGGTTGACTTGTAAATTGCATGCCAGTTTATACGTTAATCTTGATAACTAGGTTTGCCATGCGGATTGTTCATTTTTATACTTATATGATAGTAATCAAACTTGTATACTCGCCAATACTTTTTGTATTGAACTATACTTTTAAACATGATTGCAGGAGTATGATGTTGATAATGCACGGAACTTACTAGGATGCCTAGAAACGCATTTTTAAACTTTAACTACTTGTTGTAATGTAATTCCTTTTGTTTCAACTCGTTGTATTTGATTTCAAACAATGTAATTGATTCTTTTAGCAATGAAATGAAATTTATTATTAAATACTTGTCGCAATTTAGTGTTATGAGTAATGAGCAATCTATTTCGTCTCACTCCGATGTTTCCGACATTGGTTGGGGTGTGATAGCCAAGCACTTTGACATGTATCCTGCTTCCAATATGTGGAATTAATACTTCCAAGCATTCCTGGAAAGTCGTGTACACTTTCATATACATCGTATATTTGTTAAATATCACTAAAGCAAGGCTTTCTCAAATATCTTTTGCCATATACAACAATCATACCTTTGATTTGTTAATAATAATAAAAAAACATTATTAGTTAAATAATAATACATTTTCAAAAATGGTTGAGACTTTCTCGAGAACATGTATTTGACATTTGTAGATATTCGTCCCAAATATTGGACGAAACGTTGTACACCAATTGACGAATTGCCGATGTGCATTTTTGTAAAGCGGTGAATCCAAGTATACGCCTTGCGTCTTCCCCTTGTTGGAAAAAAAGTAAACCGGGCCTCTAAGTCGTTAACAATTCGTACAAATAGTTTGTGATTCATACCACACGACGAGCATCTTCATGGTCCCTTTCAAGTTTCGTTGTTCTTGTACTGGTTGTGTACTTTCTACTTGATAACTTAAAACTTGCATACCCAACTTAACAGTTTCAATAATGATCTCGTCTTCAAAATCGGAATCGGATGAACCGAATAGAAAATTCACGATAACAAAAATATATAAATAATTTAGAGAAAAAGATGGTGTCAGAGAGATGGGAAAAAGGTGTAGATATGTGAAAATGTGATAGGTATTTGAGTTTATATAATGGTTAAATTTAATCTAATTTAATTTGTTTTTTTTATAATTAATGGCCATATGACCATTAGGATGGGACCCACCCACAAACTTCTCCTCCATGTCATTGCAACAACCATAAGCCCCCCACCCTGCCCCCATCTGGCTGTGTTCCATGCTTCCTCACGTCGGGCCCCTTGCCACTTGGTAGGGGCGTTGAACCATAGTACACAGCCTTAGTGGCTAGGTTTAAATCTAACATCATCACATTCATTACACACACACATATATATATATATATAGGGTAGGAGGGTTTATGTGAGAATCACGAGAACCAATGTGAACACAACAAAATAAACCCACCCCATCACCACCCAAAAATCTAAACACCCACCCCCCTCAAAAAAAAAAAAACTATAACTCACAAAAAAAAAAAAAAAAAAAAACAACAACAGTAGTTGTTGTTCAATTATTATTATTTTTTTTAGTGACGAAATTTAGCGATTTTAATAAAAAAAAACTTTTTTTTAGGTATTTTTGGTTGTGTTCACACTGGTTCTCGCAATAAAAAGTGGTTCATAACGGATCCTTATATATATATACATATAGGGGATGGATCATGAGAAAACTAGTTTAAATGAGAAAACAAAAAAACTAACTAAAAAAACCAAAAAAATACCAATTTTTTTTATTTTTATAAAAAAATCGCAGGTTTTTATGCATGGAAATTTTTTTTCAAAAATAAAAAAAAAAAAAAAATTCGTTGTATTGCACATGTGCACTTTACAGATATAGTGCATATGTGTAGTACACATATAATGCACATGTGCAGTACAACAAAAAAAAACATTTTGAATTTTTTTTTTATATATAAACTAGCGATTTTTTTTATAAAAAAATGTAAAAAAAATTTGGTATGTTTTTTTAGCTTTTTTAAGGTTTTTTTAGTTAGTTTTCTAATTTTCTCATTTATATGTAGTTATATATATATATATATATATATGGAGAGGATCATGTGAGAAGCACTAGTCTAATTGAGAAACTTGAGAAGCATTTTAAATCACACATTTTTCCTAAGCAAAAATTCAAAAAATGCAATTATTTTCGGAAATTCCGTAGCTTTTTCTGTCAGGTTTTAAGTATACATATATGTATATATGTGTTTAAAAATTAAAATTAAGTATTGTACATCTATGTTTTAGGGGAAGGAATTAGCTTTAGCTTTAGGATTTAGGGTTTAGCATTTATATTTAGAGTTTAGCATTAGTATTTAGAGTTTAGCTTTATGGTTTAGTTTTAGTGTTTAGCATTAGTATTTACGGTTTAACTTTACGGTTTTAGCATAGGGTTTAGCCTAGGGTTCAGGGTTTAGAGTTTTTGGTTAGGGGACGATGAGCCAGTTCCAATGCCGCTGGAATGAGCTCAATTGGAGTTCGTTTGACCCGGTTTCCTACACTTCTTAAGTTAAGGATATATATTCTTCATAATATGCATATATGTATAGTTTAAAAATTGATTATATACATATGTGTATAATTTAAAATTGACAATATACATATATGTATATATGCAAAAAAAATCTTAAAAATGTGCGATTAGAAGTAAAAATTTTTTTTTTTGAGTAAAATGTGTAGTCCAGAATGCTTATCATGTTTCTCAAATATGATGCATTTCTCTTAGGATCCCTACCCTATATATACACTAGTCCAAGACAAACTAATTATATGGCTTTGGAAATGAGTTAATAATAATATATTCAACTAAGTTATCGCTACATGGATAATCAAGCCTTTCAATTATGTCTAGTAAGTTTCTCACTTTTAGACAATGATACTTAGTAGACAATTATTCATCGTTATGGCACGTGTAAATGTTGAGATTGACAAAAACACGCACGCATTTGTAACAAAAAATAGTGCAAAGGACACATATAATATGCTACAAGTTGCAACGACAATACACACCCTATGTTAGAAGGCAAAACGATGAACAAAGATCAAACATGCAGTATATCTGTGTCACAATATTTAAAATATAAAGAAGAAAACACATATTGGATAAAAAACAAAGGAACCACCCACAAATATGTGTGTGTGTGAGAGAGAGGGGAAAAATGATGCATGGTGACGTGGTTGTGAGTATATATAAAAATTGTATATTTTAGCCATTTTATACGCTGGTTAATTTATAAAAAACATAATAAAATATGATCACACTACACTTCACGCTGGGCAAGTGCATCCAACGTTGGCGTAATATAGTGATGGTAAGATACCAAGGCCGTCCAAGGATACAACAAGTTTTAGCACCAAGCCTTTGTCAACGTCTAGTCAAACCAATAGTAAAGAGTTAAAATGCATCAAAAATACAATGAAGAGATAAATAAAAAGGTTTATAATCAATAATAAGAAGAGATGTATTTGAGATATGTTTACCAGATCAAACCGCAATGATATTGCTCAATCAGTAGGGAAAGTATATAGCGTTGTGGTTTAGTATTAGTTAGGAAAATATTTTAAGGGGGTTAAATTACCTGTGATTATGGTTCCTTTTTTATAAAAAAAATGAAGTCCTCTGCTTTTTGATCTTATCTTCACGCCTTGGGAAGAGCTTATCAACCCAAAGTCCCATTCCAAAACCTTTAACCTCCTTTCGAGGCATCAAAAATGTTTTGACTCTATATAGACACATAAAATATGAATGTCCCTCGTTAGCAGCGACACAAGATTGTAGATAGTTTTTAAGGATTAAGTTGAAAGAATAATGACCCAAGTTAATGATGACACTAATATTCCACTCACTTTCAAAAATATCTCCTTATTTAAAGTCATTAACGCACACACACCTTGTTATTCCATGACTTACTTTAGTAACTCCCCATCAAGGGGTATGTTTCCCCCAAACACCCACAAGAACCTTAGCTAAGAATGGCCATGAAGATAGGTTTCTCAAAACTTGAAACGGTTATATTAATCATCAGAAGGTTGATTACACTAATGATTCTTGAGTTTTCATAATGATTATACTGATTAGAGATAGTGGGTAGAAGATAAGTTTGTTATGGAGAAGATAAAAGAATTAAGCAAGTGAAATGGAGGACAAATGCCTCTATTTATAGGCTATTGGAGGTCCAGATATGGGACGTGTCTTGTTACCATTAAGTGGTGATAGCCAGTTGCCTAGACTAGGGGTGTTCAGAATTCGTTTCGATTCGAAAAATTCGAAATTCGATTCGATTCGATTATCAAGAATTCGTTTCGAGTCGCAAGAATTCGAATTCGAATTCGATTCGATTCGAGTCAAGTTAATCGAATACGAATCGAATACGAATTTACAATTTTAAATTCGATTCGATTCGAAATTCGAATAAGAATTATACATGTATTTTTATTTTTATATATATAATATATATAATTTAAAATTTAATACATATATAAATTAATTGGGCTATATAAAATTACCCATTTAAGTTATTACTAAGCCCATTACATATGATATGGGCATATGGCCCATGACATGATGAACCATCAAACAAATACCATATCTATTATTCGAATACGAAGCGAATACGAATTGAAGCGAATACGAATTGAAGCGAATTTATTCGAATTCGAATCGAATTCGAATACGAAGCGAATACGAATTGAAGTTTTTATTCGAATTCGAATTCGAATCGAATAGTATGTGTCTTATTCGAATTCGAATTCAAGAGAAAAAAAAAATTATTCGATTAATTCGATTCGAATAATTCGAAAATTCGATATTCGATTCGATGAACACCCCTAGCCTAGACATGGGCCTTGGTCAGCTCTTTTGGGTCCTAGTAAATCTTTGAATATCTCTAGAATCTTTTTGTTTTTTAGTTGGCTAGACACGAGGCGTCTCGAAATTTTGTTCTGGGCTTCGAGCGGTGGTCTTCAGAAGGTGTTGGCTGTCTTCGGAGTTTGAGACATGGGGCGTGTCTAGGTAAATCTTCAGCAATTCTTCTGATTTTTGCCCCATTTTACTTCCTTTGCTCGAATTGGGTCCGTTTAGTCAGTAAATACAAAATAAACCAAAATAAGTCTATTTCAAATATATTCTTAACAAAACCAATAAAAGATGGATTTAATTTTGTAACACCCTAAAAACATATTTGGTAACTAAACCAAGTTAATTGTGATGGGCAGGTAAAATTTAACCCAATAAACATTAGGATTTAATTAAATAAACCTAATGTTAAATAAAAGATAACTAAATGCTTTTAGTAAATAAGGTTTATAAAAAGCCCGGGTAATCGAAACTTAAAATAAAACGGGTTATAACCTCCCCAAACTTACTAAATTAACTAGGAATGTTTAACCTAGTTATTAAGAGGCAATATTGGTGGAACTAAGTAGGTTGTGGTCTACAAAATAACTAGAAAAACATTGAGGGACTAAAATTGTACAACCTAGATTTGTAAATATACAAAAAGAAAAGAAATTAAAACACATACACAAAGGTGTGTGTGTGTGTGTCGTGTATAGAGAGAGGGGAATAAGACTCCTACCAAAATTTCAAGAAAATGTCAAAACTAAAGAAGGAATTATTATGGAATCGATGGATAATCTCAAATTTGTGATCATCTAAATTTATCAAGCATAAGGTATGTTGTAAAACTTGATTTCATGAGTTTCATGTGAAGAGGAAGTTGAAGGTGATAGCCTTGAGTTCTATATTATTGTTAGTTTGGTGAAATGGATGATGTTTGGATGTTTATAATCATCATACTTGCTATAATATGTGAAATATTTAAACCATTTAGAGATTTAAGTATATACTTATACATGTCATAAAGTGTGAGTTACTTGAACATATTAAGAGTTTGATTTAAGTGTTCATATATGCCATGAAATGAGTTTTTGATATGAAGATGAACTTATGAATAATTGGTAAAAAGAATGGATTAGAGTATAATAGTTGAAAGTTCATGTTAGCTTGATGTTAATAAGTGCATAAACTTGTTGAATTCAAAGAAACATGGTGATTTTGTATTGGCAGCGTTAGCTAATATAACAATCTAAAAATGATGCCTACCAAGTATATGAAAAAAATACCTAAATAAGTTTTATTGAACTTGTTAGTGCATATATATATGTCAATTGGCAGTTTAACTTTTCAAAGTCAAACTAACCTATAAAAAGGTTGGATAAGAAAACTGTTATAGAGGTCCATGTGACACCCGGCTTTTCAGGCCGTACCGTACAATTGTAACACGTGTTGTGAATAGATAAAAGGCCGTATTTGACTGGTTATGATGTTTATATGTGAAATTTAATGAGTTGGTAAATTTAAACCTTGGTAAAAATTATGTTGGCAACGATAAGACAAACGCTTATCGCGTAACGGTTAAAATACGAAACGAACGTCGGTGACCACTCGATCAGTGTTAAAATCCTAAAAATAGTCTGTTATGATTAGAATAGTAATTTTTATCATATTCGAGAGGAAAAATAAATTAAAACGCTAAGAAACTCTATTTTTCGAGTTTGAGCGCGTACCGCGCGATATTGCGCGCATTAGACAAAATACCGTCAACGTAGCCTGTCAAGGCAATTGGTAATTATTTCAGTAATAATTTTGAGTGATTATTTTTATAGAATGATAAAAATAATTTAAAACGCACTAAAACGGGATTAAAACGCTCGATAAAATACCCGGTATCCAGTAAAATATCTGTTTTTACACTAATTTATATATATATAAGTATATGTATATAATTTGTGTGTGTATTAGGAGAGAGAGAGAGAGGACAAGGTGGCGGCCTTGGAGGCCACCTTTCTCATGGTCTTGCCACTTGTTGGATATTGGAACTAGAGAATGATGATTAAGCTTATTAAACACTCAACATACATCCAATCCAAGACATAATCTTTCAAATTCATCTCTCTCTTCCTCTCTTGTATATCTCGGCCGAACACCCCCTCATACATACACATTCAAAATTTTCAAATCATTCCATGAAGATTCAAAGGCATTTCAAGGTGATTTCAAGCTAATATGGATGTTTAGAAGTGATTTCAAGAAGATTCAAGCAATAACAAAGCCTCATATCACCATCTTTTTCAAAAACCCACTAAGAAATCTTGAAGGTATAAACTTATTTTCAAAACCACATTCTTGATTTCTAGTGATGATAGAGATGTTAGATGGTTTCTCTTGAACTTGGAATAAATCACAAACTTGAAAATAATAATGGATGAGATTTCAAACAAAGTAAAAATAAGTGTGTATGGCCAAAAATATGTATGAACATGTGTGTTTAGTTGTGTTTTGATTTTTGTTAAATGATTCTTGAATGATTTGATTTGATTCTTGAAAGATGGATTCATGCATGGTTTAAAAAGATGTCATAAAAGAAGGTTCTAAAAGGGTCTTGTGATTTGAGTTGAAAATGATATAAAGTGAACTTTTGGAAGTTCATATATGTGTGTATATGTATCGTATATATGTATATATATGATGCATGTATTAAAGTTTTGTCACATGTTAATAAATGAAAGAATGTTTATATTTATATAAATATGATTAGGTGATAATGAAATAGACAAGTTTTGATTTACTTGAACATGAAATAAATATGGTCTTTGATGCATTTAAGATCATGTTGGATGATGGTTTTATGATATGGGTGTACTAGATGCTTATACTTAGACATACATGATGATATGTGATCATAAAAAGGTGATTTGGGTATGATTTAGTAAAAATCAGTTTTAATTAGATTATAAACACTAAAATAAAGTTATTTTAAAGTTTTTAGTGACATATAACTTTGTCATAATGTTTTCTAGCTTTGCATGTTGTACTTGGTGCCTTGAGAGTTGTAAAATAGGTGAAATCGCATGATTTATGTGACTTACATAAAAACTGCACTAATCTGATTATAACCACTATTTTAATCAGTAAATAATATGTATTGTGTTAAAATATCAAGTCATTCCGAGTTGGGATGATTATAGAAACGTTTAACGCAAAACTATGCTTTAAAACGGTCAAAATCGGTTTTTCTAGTGATTTTTATAAAAGTGATTTAGATCAGTAAGTAAACTGATATTTTTAGTTTAAAAATAAGTATTTTAACTAATTTTAATTTTACTTGGTGTTTGGTTAGTCACACATGACTTCCGACTCCCGAAAACGTTACCGATCGCTAAAATACGCATTTTTCAATGAACACTAGTATGGGTAAATTTTGGGTGAACCTTATGTGTTAAGATGTGTTATGTGATTTAAACATGTGAATGTGAAAATATGTTAAGTTTTAACATGATAATGAAAATTTGGATTATGCATGTATACTTGTGCGTTTTGTGCGGTAGAAACGGTAAAAATCACGTTAAATGTGTAACTTGTTTGTCGAGCATGAAATTTGATACATACGAGATATTTTATGTATAATTTCTTTAAAAATGACAAAATAGATAAGTTAACAAGATTTCGTGTGTTTCGGTGATAATTTATGTGAACCTTTATGTATATATATTACGACGCGCAAATCGTAGATATATTGCGTATAAATGGGAGTGTTAACGGATTTACACAATAACGGTCACCAATAAAATCGTTCAAGTCACAAAAATATTAAAAATATATATATGGACTCATATATATATAGGGGAAGGTTCAAATGAAAACCACTAGTTAACGCGAAAACTCGAAAACTAACTAAAAAAAGCCAAAAAAACATACCAAATTTTTTTTTTTTTTTTTTTTGCAAACCAATTTTCGCAGGTTTTTCTATATAAAAAAAAAATTTCCAAAAAAAAAAAAAAAAAATTTTTTTTTTGTGTAGTGCACATGTGTAATACTACATATGTGTATGTATACTACATATGTGTATTATTACACATGTGCACTACACAAAAATTTTTTTTTTTGAAAAAAAATTTTTTTTTATATAGAAAAACTAGCGATTTTTATAAAAAAAATTGAAAAAAAAAAAAAAATTTTGTGTGTTTTTTAGGCTTTTTTAGTTAGTTTTCGAGTTTTCGCGTTAAAAGTGGTTTTCATTTGAACCATCCCCTATATATATATATAGGGGAATGTTCAAATGAAAACCATTAGTTATTGTGAATACTCGAAAACTAATTAAAAACCACTAAAAAGAAGGGGGGGAGACTTTTAATGAAGGAGGGGTAAAATTGGAAAAAAAATATGTAACTTTTCAAACATTTCCCATTTCTCCATACGTTATCATTTTAAAACAAAAATGGCACCATAAGATCACAAATTTTTGTATCTTTCATTCAAGTATATTCGAGCATATTTTTTATGACATAAAAAAAGATTTATGATGTCGTCTTGTTTTCAATACTATTATTATAGTAGTGCACATGTGCAATATAACATGTACTACAATTGCATTACATGCTTAAAATTAGCTTTTTGAGTCTAGTTTAGCTTTTAGGGTTAGTTTTTTTTGGAGGTTTATGGTTAGGATTAGGTTTTTGGGTGTGGGGGTGGGGGGTTTAGGTTTTTTTCGGGTTTATGTTTAGGGTTTAGTTTTAGATTTTCGGGAGGGTGGGGGTGGGGGTTAGGCTTTTGGTGGGAGGGTGAATTTAGGTTTTTGGGGGGTGGGGGTGGGGGGTTTAGGTTTTTGGGGGGTGTCGGTGGGGGGTGGGTTAAGTGGTTTAGGCTTTCCGTATTAGTGTACTACACATGTGTAGTACAACCCAAAAAAAAAAATTTTTTTTTTTTTTTTTTGAAAATTTTTTTTCATATATAAAAACCAGCGAAATTTATAAAAAAAATTGAAAAAAAAAATTTGTGTGTTTTTTAGGCTTTTTTTAGTTAGTTTTCGAGTTTTCACAATAAAAGTGGTTTTCATTTGAACCATCCCCTATATATATATATATATATATATATATATATATATATATATATATATTAACGTGCCAACATAATAAAAAATGATAACTTTTCGAGAAAATCTCAAAGTTATGTGACAACTCTAAGAAACGGAGAAACTTAGGATTTTTGTGTTATGTATATTGATTAAAAATCGTACGCACCCAAATGTGAGTGTCAATAAACCCTTTTTTTTACTGCTTTGTATATGTTTTCGAGGTAGAACACGCCAAAAAGGGTTTAATAATGTTTTTGGATTAAAACATACATTTTATATAAATTGTATATTTTCGTTGAAAATATATGGAGTTTGATAAATCATACGTTTCGAGGTAAAACGTTGTCACACCCCCAAAATCCACCCGCGGAGTACCACCGCTTGGAGGTGTGACATGACCAGGATCAAGCCATCAATCATATCAAACATAGTATTTAAGTGTAAAAGTAGGAAAAGGTAATTCATCTTGACATGACCGATGTTCATAACCAAACATTGTTTAAGTAGCGGAAGCATAATAATGAAAACCCAAAATAAGTTATAAGTTCAAATATCGTCTACGATCCGTATCCCACAACGACCTGCTCCTTCCTGTGCAAGCTCCATATGTACCTAAGGTCCTGCAAGGCATGTAACAGAGAATCAACAACTAGTTGAGCGAGTTCACAGTAAATAAGTTCGTAATTGTAAGTTTGTTTCGTAACATGTGGCGCTACTAGGCCGATCGTATGTTCTATTAGTGGGGGCTTCCCATGTTGCATATACACTAGACTATTTGTAACCATAAGTGTTCTTCACAACCGAGAACAGTAGTACGTACATAGTTTACGTAGGCTTTACGTAAGTGTCCTTCACAACCGAGGACAGTATTGAGTATAAGTTCACGTAGGTTTTACGTGAGTATCCTTCACAACCGAGGATAGTATTGAGTATAAGTTCACGTAGGTTTTACGTGAGTATCCTTCACAACCGAGGATAGTATTGAGTATAAGTTAACGTAGGTTTTACGTGAGTATCCTTCACAACCGAGGATAGTATTGAGTATAAGTTCACGTAGGTTTTACGTGAGTATCCTTCACAACCGAGGATAGTATTGAGTATAAGTTCACGTAGGTTTTACGTGAGTATCCTTCACAACCGAGGATAGCGAGTAGCATAAGTATACGTAGGTTTTACGTATGTGTCCTTCACAACCGAGGACAATGGTATGGTAGTCTAGTATCAGTGTATGTACGAATCTATTCAACCTTATTCCTTCCATCCCATTCCTCAAACCCTGGGAATCCCATGCCTTGGTAGAAGTGTGAACTCACCTTGTTTTGCTCGGTATGCTAAGTGTATGCTCACAAGTAATCAATCGCGTCCTAAAGTAGGCACGTATGTGAAATCAGTTTGAGTTCAAGTCGTTCACGTATAAGCATGCAACACGTAATCACAGTCATGTACAATATGGTTACACTTAACAGCAGTTAACTAACCCAGTTAACACTTAACAGAATATAAACATGTTACTGTGCAGATTGTGTATACGACGAAACACCCCTGTTTCGTCGTTCTTACCCTTCGACGAAACACCAGTTTCGTCATTGCTCAGATTCGTCGCAGAGGTCTCGACGAAACAGATTCCTGTTTCGTCGTTACCTGCGTTTCGTCGATAGCGATTTGATTCGTCACAAGTCAGTTACGTCACATACAGAAACCCTAATCAACCTAACAGCCATCACAAATATCAGAAATCGTATGGAGATCAATGTGCACCCAAAATCATCATAACATAAGCATCACAGTTCTTAACGTCTAGCACGAACCCTAGGTTATGTGTACAACATATAGATTAACATACAACATCATATCATCGATTCCTATCAAGATACTAATGTGTATTCAGAATCAGGCCATATAAACAACATTCAGAACCGAGTATCATCAACATACCCTCCTATAATCCAGAAATCAAGCATAAACACAATATGTATAAAGAAATCAAGGGACAAAGAAGCCGATTAGACGAGCACGCACTAACCGAGATATCCGGGATGAACAAGGGAGGATTCGAGAGAGAAAGATGATGGTTGAGGATGGTTATCGCCTTCACAGAGTGGAGAGTTCTAGGGTTTCTATTTTTGTTAAAAGTGTGAAACAGGGAGTCGGTTCACGTTAATATGAACGAATTACCGTTCTGGGCCCTTAATGGGCTTGGCGAAACTGGGCTTGGCGAAACAGACTTCTGTTTCGTCGGGATGCTTATGACGAAACAGTCTGTTTCGTCGAGTCCTTTTATGTGTTAACAGTTTAAGTTTTCAACAGGTGTTTCATGTTATACAGCCAAACACAAAATCATGCAACCACAATGCGTTCATTATAAAATAACGTATACAGTTACAAGTTAAACAAGTCAAACAACTACACAGTCAAAGTCAACGTGCACTAAATGCGAAAAAAAAGAAAGTCGGAAACTCGAGTTGTCACATTATCCCCAACTTGAAAGAAATTTCGTCCCGAAATTTAGCATGCGGTTACTGAGGAAGCTAGGTAAGTTATCGTTTACTGGTTTTCCTGGGGCGTCACATCATCCCCCCGTTGAGTTGGGATTTCATCCCGAACTTCTGTAGTAGCTTCAGCCTCAGTAGTAGTTGCATTGTTTTCGAACAACTGGGGATAGTTGAGTTCCATTTGGTCTTCGCGTTCCCAGGTAAACTCTGGGCCACGACGGGAGTTCCAACGAACTCGAACAAGAGGTATTCTGGTGTTCTTGAGGACCTTAACGTCCCGGTCCGTGATTTCAACTGGTTCTTCGACGAAATGCAACCGTTCGTCGATAGTGAGCTCCTTCAAAGGAACTACGTGGGTCTCATCTGACAGAAACTTCTTCAGATTCGACACGTGAAAGACGTTGTGAACTGCACTGAGTTCAGCTGGTAAGTTCAGTCTGTAGGCCACTTTGCCTATTTTCTCAATAACTTCGAAAGGTCCAACGTATCGTGGATTGAGTTTGCCGCGTTTGCCAAAACGAACCACACCCTTCCAGGGTGAAACTTTAAGTAGCGCTCGATCCCCAACCTGGAATTCGAGTAGTTTCCTGTCTTTATCAGCGTATACTTTCTGACGGTCACGAGCTGCCGCCATGCGTTGTCGTATTTGAGCAATCTTTTCAGTAGTATCAACTACCATTTCTGGACCTGTGATTTGACTTTCCCCCACCTCTGCCCAACAGAGAGGTGACCGGCACCTACGCCCGTACAATGCCTCGAATGGTGCAGCTTTAATGCTGGTGTGGTAGTTGTTGTTATACGAAAATTCCACGAGTGGCAGATGTTTCTCCCAACCATTGCCAAAGTCAATTACGCACGCCCGAAGCATGTCTTCTAGAGTTTGAATAGTGCGCTCAGACTGCCCATCTGTCTGAGGGTGATAAGCTGTGCTCATGTCTAAACGAGAGCCAAAAGATTTGTGCATTGCTTGCCACAGTTCTGAAGTAAAACGTGCGTCACGATCAGAGATGATGGAGGTGGGCACTCCGTGCCTCGAGACCACTTCTTTTAAGTAAATGTCTGCCAAGGTAGAGAACTTGTCTGTTTCTTTGATTGCTAAAAAGTGAGCAGACTTTGTGAGTCGATCTACGATCACCCAAATAGTATCATTTCCGCGCTGAGATCTAGGTAGGCCAGTAACAAAATCCATGGAAATTTGCTCCCATTTCCATTGTGGTATTTCAGGTTGTTGGAGTGGTCCTGACGGTTTCTGATATTCTGCCTTGACTCTCGCACAAGTCAAGCATTTGCTAACGTATGTGGCTATGTGGGCCTTCATGCTAGGCCACCAATATGTAGTTCTGAGGTCGTGGTACATCTTATCCGAACCAGGATGTACTGAGTAGCGAGACTTATGAGCTTCATCCATTACTAGCTCGCGTAGGTTGCCGTACAGTGGGACCCAAATGCGTCCTGTGACGTAGTAAGCACCATCTTCCTTCTGTTCTAAGCGTTGCCTTGAGCCGCATAGGGCTTCAGCCCTGACGTTGTCTGGTTTCAATGCTTCTATCTCTGATCCCGTCATCTTCATGTTAAAGAACTCCACTTCCAACTTGTGGATGGCATCATAACTACTGTATTCACGTTTGATCAGTTCCTTAAAATCATTCCATGGGGTGGCATTAGCAGCCGCCAGCCCCAGTATCGTAACTTGCGCGCTCCACCAAGTTTGCGCAGTACCTTCGAGAATATAAGTGGCATATTTCACCTTACGAGCCTCAGGTCATTCGCACATTTGAAGGCCGATTCGAGTGTCGCTGAAAGTAGTAGGACGACAGTCCATAAAAATCGTGTATGTGCACACAGGTGGCTGAGCGTGTTGACTTGTCGTGTGCGTAAGAGTAATCAAAATTAAGCACAAGTGTTGAGTTACGAGAGTAGGATCTAAGGATCCTAGAGTAAGTGGTGATGGCAGGTTACACCTCCTGCCTGGGCAGCTGCGAGTGCTGCAGTAACTTGTTCAGTGATCGAAGCCGCCAACTGGGCTTGAGTTAGGTTAACGCGTCCACACATGATCTTGACATCAAGGAGAACATGTGGGTGAGAGGTTCGCGAATAGTGCGAAGAGAGTGAGCACACAAGTATCCTCATGCAATAACAAATAGTGAGCAATGTAATCTAAGCATACCACGAGCAAAGTTCTATGTAGTTCTAGCAAGTAGTAAGGTAACAGGAATAGTAGTACCTATGATGTTGAGCCTTGCACGTGGAGCGAAGCGTCGTTGTGGATCGTTGAGAGCACTGTTCTGGTTATAGTCTGGTTTTAATAAAAATGTTTTCCCCTTATTAAAACCGAGTTCTCTATAACCAATGGCTCTGATACCAATCTGTCACACCCCCAAAATCCACCCGCGGAGTACCACCGCTTGGAGGTGTGACATGACCAGGATCAAGCCATCAATCATATCAAACATAGTATTTAAGTGTAAAAGTAGGAAAAGGTAATTCATCTTGACATGACCGATGTTCATAACCAAACATTGTTTAAGTAGCGGAAGCATAATAATGAAAACCCAAAATAAGTTATAAGTTCAAATATCGTCTACGATCCGTATCCCACAACGACCTGCTCCTTCCTGTGCAAGCTCCATATGTACCTAAGGTCCTGCAAGGCATGTAACAGAGAATCAACAACTAGTTGAGCGAGTTCACAGTAAATAAGTTCGTAATTGTAAGTTTGTTTCGTAACATGTGGCGCTACTAGGCCGATCGTATGTTCTATTAGTGGGGGCTTCCCATGTTGCATATACACTAGACTATTTGTAACCATAAGTGTTCTTCACAACCGAGAACAGTAGTACGTACATAGTTTACGTAGGCTTTACGTAAGTGTCCTTCACAACCGAGGACAGTATTGAGTATAAGTTCACGTAGGTTTTACGTGAGTATCCTTCACAACCGAGGATAGTATTGAGTATAAGTTCACGTAGGTTTTACGTGAGTATCCTTCACAACCGAGGATAGTATTGAGTATAAGTTCACGTAGGTTTTACGTGAGTATCCTTCACAACCGAGGATAGTATTGAGTATAAGTTCACGTAGGTTTTACGTGAGTATCCTTCACAACCGAGGATAGCGAGTAGCATAAGTATACGTAGGTTTTACGTATGTGTCCTTCACAACCGAGGACAATGGTATGGTAGTCTAGTATCAGTGTATGTACGAATCTATTCAACCTTATTCCTTCCATCCCATTCCTCAAACCCTGGGAATCCCATGCCTTGGTAGAAGTGTGAACTCACCTTGTTTTGCTCGGTATGCTAAGTGTATGCTCACAAGTAATCAATCGCGTCCTAAAGTAGGCACGTATGTGAAATCAGTTTGAGTTCAAGTCGTTCACGTATAAGCATGCAACACGTAATCACAGTCATGTACAATATGGTTACACTTAACAGCAGTTAACTAACCCAGTTAACACTTAACAGAATATAAACATGTTACTGTGCAGATTGTGTATACGACGAAACACCCCTGTTTCGCCGTTCTTACCCTTCGACGAAACACCAGTTTCGTCATTGCTCAGATTCGTCGCAGAGGTCTCGACGAAACAGATTCCTGTTTCGTCGTTACCTGCGTTTCGTCGATAGCGATTTGATTCGTCACAAGTCAGTTACGTCACATACAGAAACCCTAATCAACCTAACAGCCATCACAAATATCAGAAATCGTATGGAGATCAATGTGCACCCAAAATCATCATAACATAAGCATCACAGTTCTTAACGTCTAGCACGAACCCTAGGTTATGTGTACAACATATAGATTAACATACAACATCATATCATCGATTCCTATCAAGATACTAATGTGTATTCAGAATCAGGCCATATAAACAACATTCAGAACCGAGTATCATCAACATACCCTCCTATAATCCAGAAATCAAGCATAAACACAATATGTATAAAGAAATCAAGGGACAAAGAAGCCGATTAGACGAGCACGCACTAACCGAGATATCCGGGATGAACAAGGGAGGATTCGAGAGAGAAAGATGATGGTTGAGGATGGTTATCGCCTTCACAGAGTGGAGAGTTCTAGGGTTTCTATTTTTGTTAAAAGTGTGAAACAGGGAGTCGGTTCACGTTAATATGAACGAATTACCGTTCTGGGCCCTTAATGGGCTTGGCGAAACTGGGCTTGGCGAAACAGACTTCTGTTTCGTCGGGATGCTTATGACGAAACAGTCTGTTTCGTCGAGTCCTTTTATGTGTTAACAGTTTAAGTTTTCAACAGGTGTTTCATGTTATACAGCCAAACACAAAATCATGCAACCACAATGCGTTCATTATAAAATAACGTATACAGTTACAAGTTAAACAAGTCAAACAACTACACAGTCAAAGTCAACGTGCACTAAATGCGAAAAAAAAGAAAGTCGGAAACTCGAGTTGTCACAAACGTTTTTGATGAATATATGTTTGGAGGAGAGGTTGGGATGGTACAGTGTTTCTGAGGAAAAACTGACCGTGATGTTGGAACGAATATTGCTTGGTCTCAAGAGAGTAAGTATCGGCATAGGCTTACATTTCGGTGGGGATTTCATGGGATTCGTACAACATCGTATATTAAATTCGTCATATTATTAGGATATACATATTGTACATGAGGCAGACATCATATATGGTCTCAATATGGACCCTGCGCCAATGATGTCGTTTAATCGATTAAGTATTGCACGCGATGAATTGTTGGTAGATCTATCGGGTTGACAACCCCGTCGTGACCGGTCGCCCCGTGTCAAGTCAAGCGACGAATTTAAATTCTGGTTAATGTCTAGCATTGATTATCCCTGCATGGTAAATATATAGTTCGTATTGTCTAGCTAACATATGAGTCCGAACGTTGACGCTATGAACTTAATATACAAAACCTGGGAAAATACCTTAATGTCGGGTTTTTGAACTACGATGGATGACCCATGGATTTTATTAAGGAAGTAAAATGGACTTTCTAAAAATTATATGGATGTTTTAAAATAAACACATAATTAGAAAGTTTTCCTTGGATTAAATTGTTAGATTTGAATATGTGAACTCATATTCCTTTATGTTGACACTTGATTTTAACGTGTTCTACAGGTACATGAGTTCGGCTTCGGGAATTATAGCGTATCTTGTGTTTGTTGATGCATGTTTTGTCACTTAAAACGTTGGACTGACTTTTAAACTTTCTGGGACAATGTAATAAGATCCGTGAGGATCAGACAACTTTATCTTGTCATGGTTATGTCGTGTTTTGGGATGTTAAATTTAAAATCTATGTTTTAAATAATTAATATTGACTAACACTATAAAATGCATCAAACATCAAGATAGAAATGGGCACCAACTTCTGTCACCACTACGTTTTATATTCCGCTGCGATGTTTTTGGGGTGTGACAGAAGTTGGTATCAGAGCCAATGGTTGTTAGCGAACTAGATGTTTTCGGGAGAAAACACTAGACTTCAACCGAAGAATTTGAGATTTAAAGTCCAAAATTCTCGAAGCCAAGATTTTTAAATAAACAAGGAAAATTTTTTCATGTATGGAAACCCTTATGTGTTTATGTGCATACGTGATTTTCTGTTTATTTGGGCCTTATGTGTTACTATTCATATTGATCATACACTTACTTGTACGGTTACATATGTGTCACAGATGTCGCACGAGCACGAGGTTATCGAGATCAACGACTCAGGTAGCGAGCCAGATTTCGAGACTTCACCCAGATCCATTCTACCAGAGATACCTATCACGACCCCATAGATGGTTGGTATGGCTGAGTTTGCTTCATCATTACATGTCGACCCTGCTGTTTTTGCCAGACAGGTAGACCCCCGATTGGCTTTCACTAGAAACGGGTGGATTGATGACAATGATGACGCTCCTCTCTCGATTCATGAGACGGGACAATCATCTGGCACAGTACCAGTTATCGATGACGTGATCAGAGGTGTCCCTGTTATTGGAGGATCTCTTAGTATTGCACCATTGGTGGATGCCACTATTGTCACGGCTTGACCATTAGAGCCATCTGTTGCTCCACCTGCTACTGTGATCGAGTCTATCGCTGAGGTCCCTCCACCTGTTCTGTCAGAGTCATCTTTACCCATCTTAGAGTCACGCACATCTACTACGCCTCTATTAGTGTATTATCACCGTGAGAAGAGGGTTAGGCCAGCTGGGGAGATTGCTTCTACATCACGTGCTGAGACTGCATCTAATTCTAAGAAGCAGAAAGGGGTTTGGGTAGATCGATGTTGCCACAGTTATCGACAGTTTGCTACCTTGCATGAAGAACTGGAAACGACCAAGGGTAAGATGAAGGACCTCAAGGGGAAAATGGACTGGTACGATGAGTTGAAGGATTTGGATAATAGTGCGATGGACCAGATGCATTGGAGGATAGTGGATTTGGACGACTTGGTCAGAAAGATGTTGGATTTTCTGGGGATGAAGCGTTAGATGTTAGTTATCGTTGGTTGTTTGTGGTTGTTGTGTTAGACACTTTTTAGTACTTTTGTTTGGGGGCCTGCGTGCCAGTTATATATTTTTGTGATATTAGGTAGATATTTTTGTGAAAACTTGTTATGGGTGTCGATGTAGACATACCAAGGATAGTTGGGATGTACTGAAAGACAAGTTTGTAAATTTCTATGATAATATCAAATGAATAACTTTTGGTTTAAAAATTGTTCTCATTAATATGTGGATATTATACATGCGCAATGTTTGGTCCACTAATATTTAATGATTGAATTATTTTTGGTTATCGTCTCATGTGATTATTATTGTTGTAAATAATAGAAACGACGAAAATGCCGCCAAAAGCAAGACAGGGTACTGGACTACCTGCCACACCAGAAGAGTTGGCATGACTCATAGCCCAACACATTAATACTGCCTTGGAACAGCGTAATGCTAACCAGAATGATGGCCAGGAACGTGGATGTGGAGCTCACGGGCATGATCTTGGTGGGACGCAGATTTGAAACCGTCCAGGTAAAATAATGATCGGAAAGTTTTGGTAGTTCATGTGTTATGATCTCATTGAAACGTATTCCTGATTTTCATTAATCGTATGAACAGTGCATAGAAGTATACACAAAACAATCCAGGGTTGTAACCCAAGATCATTTACTGGTGCCCTATGCAATGATGTGGCAGCGATATGCGTGATATCGTGTGGTACCCGAGAAAATCCACAGTCATCCTGATCTAACACATTGCTGCTTGGGATTACTTGTTTTGGATTACTTATCAAATTTCGGGACGAAATTTCTTTCAAGTTGGGGATGATGTGACAACCCGAGTTCTCAAGGCTTTTTCCTCGACACGTTACTTGGTTACAAATTCTGTTTTCGTAATATGTTTGCATTGTAACTTGCGCACGATTAGTATATGATTGGTGTATGGTGTTACTTAGTTAATTAATGAACTGTTGAACTTATGAACTGTTTAGAGTTTAGAAACCTAACCCTTGAACTTCACACTTGACGAAACATTAGACCCCACGGCAAATTTGAACTCGATGAAACACTAGTGTTTCGTCATCACCTCTACTCGACGAAACTTAGGGAGTTTCGTTGCCCCATGGTAGTTTCGCCGAACATGGGGGCTTCGGCCCAGTGTGTAGAGGCCGAACCCATTTCCTTTAGACTGAACGTGTATATAAGTCGCATAATCTATCATATGGCAAACCCTATAATCCTCTAAACAAGTGACGGCAGCGAAACCCCCATCGAGACATCATCTCCTTCAGTCGACCCTCTTGGTTCGTAGATTCGTATTTGCATTATTTCTTATTTGTTTATTGTTGTTTATTTGTGAAATCGATTAACGGATCTGTATGTGTACGTGTGATGTTCATGTAATTGATTGTGCATAGATAGATGATAATGTTAATAAATGGATAGTGATGATGTTAAATAACCATTAGCCGATGATATTTCTTATTTGTTCGATTTGTGTGATTCAGACTTGCATGATGATAAGTATGACTTAGGGTTTGCTAGAGTTAATGATTAATGTATCACATGATTTGGTGTATTGTTGCCGTCAACAGTTTTGTATCACATGGACCATTCAATTTGATGCATCCAAGGTTTGACTAAAGACCACCAATCATATAAATCTGATTGGGCCGCACCATTCAATGTATCACATGGGATGATTGCTTTATCTTTTGATTTTAACCAAGATGATTTAATAAAGAAATCGCTATGCTAGTTATAGGGTATAATGATGAGTGCATATCATGTGACTGTGAAACCCAAAAAGTATGATAAATGATTCGGTCTTGTCGAGTAGCATAGGATGTTGGTGTAGATTGGATAACATTTATAGATGTGATAATGATGATGCGATGAAACTGTTAGGATTTGCAGGCTTAGTCTCCACGACGAAACAGTGGGATCTCATCCCAAACTGGTCACAACGAAACCTTGGGAGTTTCATCACCAAGTGGCTTCGACGAAACCATGGGAGTTTCGTCACATAGGTAATCCGACGAAACCTTGAGAGTTTCGTCACGTGGGCCTTTCGCCATGCACGGCCTTTCGCCAAATGGTCTGGGTAGTGAAACGGTTATGTGATTTATGTATTATACACTAGTGTTTGTGAAACATGTATTATTGATGCTAACCCATGTGTGATGTGAATGTTGGTTGCGTGACTTCGAACTGCATGATGATGATTATGTAATGGAATGATACCTGAGATTGAAGGATTGTTATTATGATGAATATGTTGATGATCGACTAGTATGCTAATGATTGGTATTGTTTGATATGATGGTGATTATATTGGGTATGTTGTGAATCAATGATCTAGGGTTGGATAACATGTTAATAAGGTGTAATGCTTATATATAATGGTGAAAGCCTCGAGCTCTACAAATAACCTAATTGGTTGAATTGGTTACATAATTACAATGGGTAATTGTTTGGTGATAATTAGAGAATTGTAGATTGACCTTATTTTAAACATTGGGCCGCACATCTTTAATGATTGGGCTTGAAGTGTATGCGAGTGAATCATGTATGTATATATGTAGTATGTTTGAGCTATTACATGTTAAGTGATTTCCTGATGGCACTAGTTGAATGGATTAACTGTCATGACTTGAACTACCTGTGTGCATTACATGTACAATAAATGTGCATTATGTGAACACGGAATACGTGAATTAACCGTACGTGAAAGATGTAGTTTATGTACACCTGAGACTGACTGTTATCGGTAACTATGCTAGGACATGTTTGATCGACTGTTAAACAAGTAACTAGTCATACCGAGCAAACCAAGGTGAGTTCACACTTTCTACAGGGCATGGGATTCTCGGTGGTTGGGAATGGGTAAAGGATTTAATCGGAAACTGCGTGACCTCCTGGTTTGGAACACGTACTACATCCTCTTTATTGAAGTGTGATAACATGTACTAAGGATTTAATCGGAACCTGCGTGATCTCCTGGTTTGGGGACACGTACCACATCCTCTTTATTGAAGGGTGATAACATTGATACTAGACCAAAATCTCTATCATGAAGTCCCTTATTTTATATCGACTTAATCGTCGGGCCAATGGCGAGCGAGTCATTAGTTAGATAGCGTTATTTAGGTTTGACAAGCCTCACACCGTGCCGCAGAGGACGGGGGTGAACTAATGGATCTGGGCATGTCAATGATGATAGACATTGACGCTAGGGCACCAACTTACTTCAGTCGGTGGTCGATATGGTAACGGGTCTAGTGGTTCACATGGGGAAGCCCCCACTGGTTATGGTTTGGGAAACAATTAATTGGATAACTTATGGTTTTTGAATGAACTCATGGTTTTTCTTGGAAAAACTTTAAAATGGACAACCAGCTGTGAACTCGCTCAACTTTGTTGTTGACTTGTTGTTACATGCCTTGCAGGCCTTTAGGTGCATATTGCTGGAACTTGCTGTCTAGGAGGCTGGAGTGGTCATGGGTCGAAATACATGGAGTCTCAATACAAACTTACTAGTTTATGTACACATGGTTTACGAAACACTTAAAAAATGAGTTATGCTTCCTCTGTATTCAAAGTGTGATATGTAATCTTTGTAACACCCTACGTTAATGAATGAAAGTTTTCTTTAATTATATTTATGAGTTCAGCGTGATTGGTGGCTTGGATCCTGGTACGTCACATGCCCCGCGGTGATTCCGCATGTCACACCCCCAAAATCCACATGCGGAGTATCACTGCTTGGAGATGTGACTGACCAGGATCAAGCCACCAACCATATTGAACGAGCATGTAAATAAATATAAAACCAACACAATATAATTGGTGTCCAAACAAAAGATAGTTTAAGTAATCAGCGGAAGCATAATGTTTAAAACCAAAGTGAAAGTTCAAATGTATCAAATGTTTAACATGGCATATGACTATCCATGTCCCACAATGATCACGCCTCCCCGTGCAAGCTCCAGGAGTACCTAACGACCTGCAAGGCATGTAACAACGAGTCAACAACAAAGTTGAGCGAGTTCACAGTTGGTGTTCATTGTTAATTTGTTTCAGCCTAAATTAACATGCCCTACAAAATAACCACATGATTCTGTTTATTTAATTAATATCATCATTGCTTTCTGCATTCATCACATGGGCTACTCAACTTGTAGCCTCCCCGATTGGACCATAAGTTAATGGGTCAGTTGCTTTAGATCTTGACACTTAATCGACTCATGTTAACTTCACTGGGCCGCCAAAAATTGTTGCTATAATACACATGATTGGACCGAGTACAACACATGGACTCACATGGCGTGATCAGACAATCATTAACTAATTCACATGCAATAAAGAACACAAGCCGACAATTCATATATGCATACAATTCACATATATACAATCATAAGTTCATTAAGTGGCCGACAATATCAATGTTTGCATATAAAAACATAGTAGCAGACAATTATATATACTATCTTAGTGGCCAACAATTAATATCATCCATCTCATGCTATCAAGAACACAGTGGCAATAAATATATATATATCATCACATGCATGATCATAACAACTTGTATAAAATAAATCAGCAATTAATCATCACATACTCAACAAAAACTAAAAGCAATTGCACTAACCGGAAGTCCTATCGAATGAACATATGCTTCGATGGGGGGGTACGTTTCTGCAGTCGTGCGATTCAGGGAAACCTAGGGTTCTTGCTTGAGTAATACGTAAATTATGATAGGATGCATGCCAATAAATAGCACACTAAAGGACCGGTTGGGCTTTTAATCTAATTGGGTGTGTTTTGGGCTTCCTATTGTTCGGGCTGCAAAAGATAAAGTAACAAAAGGAGGGGGAGCGGCTCATGAAACCAACAGTTAACCCTCGGCCCATGTATCTTGGCCTAGAATCAATCGTGTGTGTGCGTGGGCCGAAGAGGAGTGTAACAAGTGCGACCTAATTATATCTAAGGCCCAACTATACGAATAGTGATTCTCGTTTACGTTAAGTTTTTAACAAATAATAAATAGCAAGCGTTTCCCGTAACGTGTGATAAAACTTAGTGTAACAGGACTAATACCAGATTAAGAGTTACGAGATTAGACGACAGTAACCTTGAAAGTTCGGGTTGTCACATCATCCCCAACTTGAAAGAATTTAGCACGTAGTTACTGAGAGGAAGCTAGTTAAGTTGCGTGGTTTTCCTGGGGTGTCACATCATTCCCCCGTTGGTTTGGAATTTCATCCCGAAATTCTGCAGTAGCTTCAGCCTCAGTAGTGGTTTCACGTTTCTCGAACAACTGGGGATATTTGTGCTTCATTTGGTCTTCTCGTTCCCATGTAAACTCTGGGCTACGACAGGAGTTCCAGCGAACTCGAACAAGGGGTAATCTAGTACGCTTGAGAATCTTAACATCATGGTCAGTAATCTCTACTGGCTCCTCGACGAATCGCAGCTGATCATCGATAGTGAGCTCCTTGAGAGGAACTATGAGGGTCTCATTTGACAGACACTTCTTCAGATTCGACACATGGAATACGTTGTGAACTCCGCTGAGTTCTGCAGGTAGATTCAGCTTGTAGGCGACTTTGCCAATTTTCTCAATGATTTCTAACGGTCCGACATAACGTGGATTGAGTTTGCCTCGCTTGCCAAAATGAACTACACCTTTCCAAGGAGAGACTTTGAGTAGCACTCGATCCCCAACCTGGAACTCGAGTGGTTTCCTGCGCTTATCAGCGTAGCTTTTTTGACGGTCACGAGCTGCTGTCATTCGTTGTCGTATCTGAGAAATCTTCTCAGTCGTGTCTACCACCAGTTCTGGACCAGTGATTTGGCTGTTACCAACTTCTGCCTAGCAAAGAGGTGATCGTCATTTACGTCCGTACAATGCCTCAAACGGAGCGGCCTGAATGCTGGTGTGGTAGCTGTTGTTATACGAAAACTCCACTAACGGGAGATGTTTCTCCCAGCCGTTACCAAAATCAATCACATATGCCCTAAGCATGTCTTCAAGGGTTTGGATGGTGCGTTCAGACTGCCCATCCGTTTGCGGGTGCTATGCTGTACTCATGTCAAGACGTGAGCCAAAGGACTTGTGCATTGTTTGCCACAGTTCAGAAGTAAAGCGTGCATCACGATCGGAAATAATGGAGGTTGGCACCCCGTGCCTCGAAACCACTTCCATTAAGTAAACGTCTACTAAGGTAGAGAACTTGTCTGTTTCTTTGATGGCCAAGAAATGTGCAGACTTAGTCAATCGATCCACTATCACCCAAATTGTGTCATTTCCCCGTTGAGATCTAGGCAAGCCAGTAACAAAATCCATGGAAATCTGCTCCCATTTCTATTTCGGGATCTCTGGTTGTTGGAGTAGACCTGATGGTTTCTGATATTCGGTCTTGACTCTCGCACAAGTCAAACATTTGTTAACATAAGTTGCTATGTGGGCTTTCATGCAAGGCCACTAGTATGTAGTCTTTAGGTCGTGGTACATCTTATCCGAACCAGGATGTACTGAGTAACGAGACTTATGTGCTTCATCCATCACCAGTTCGTGTAAATTTCCATAAAGTGGGACCCAGACGCGCCCTGTAACATAGTAGGCGCCGTCTTCCTTTTGGTCTAACCGTTTCCTCGATCCTCGTAGGGACTCCGCCCTAATGTTCTCTGCTTTCAATGCTTCAACCTAAGCATCTCGTATCTGAGTAGGAAGATTAGATTGGATGGTAAGTTGTACGCACGCACACGTTTAGGTGTAGTATCCGTTCGACTGAGGGCGTCAGCCACAACATTGGCTTTGCCCGGATGGTACTTGATCGCGCATTCGTAATCATTCAAGTGCTCGAACCATTAACGTTGTCGCATGTTTAATTCCTTTTGCTTGAAGATATGCTCGAGAATCCTGTGATCGGTGTAAATGGTGCACTTGGTACCGTACAGGTAATGTCTCCATATCTTAAGTGCGAAAACACCAGCTCCCAGCTCCAGATCATGTGTAGTGTAATTCCTTTCGTGAACTTTAAGTTGGCGCGATGCATAAGCAATGACTTTATCCCGTTGCATCAACACACACCCAAGGCCCTGAATTGACGCGTCGCAATAAACCACAAAATCGTCTGTGCCGTCAGGCAAGGAGAGGATAGGTGCGCTACAAAGTCTACCCTTTTAAGTGCTGGAAGGCAGATTCCTGTGCATCACCTCAACGATAGGTGACACCCTTCTGTGTTAGTGAGGTGAGAGGTTGTGCAATCTTGGAGAAATCCTTGATGAACCTTCTGTAATAGCCCGCCAAACCCAAGAATTGGCGGATTTCTGTTGGCGTACGAGGTGCAGGCCAGTTCTTGATCGAGTCTACCTTGGATGGATCAACGTGAATCCCATCCTTGTTTACCACGTGGCCTAGGAAATGGACTTCACGAAGCCAAAAGTCACATTTCGAAAACTTGGCATAAAGTTGCTCTGCTCGAAGAAGTTCTAAAATAAGTCGCAGATGCTGCCTGTGCTCTTCTTGACTCTTTGTAGGATCGTATTCGGACCCAAACGAGTCGATGAGAAGAGTTTATCTCAGTTTCAGAGGTGGAAACTAAGAAATTGAGTTCAATTCAGCAAGTAATACACTTTAAAATGTCGAATGTATTGATTGAATGACTTTTACAGCAACTCGACACTTCGGCAGCACTTCGTTGCAAACCGGAAGAAACTTCGGTACAATATTCTAATTCCCCATGAAATGAAAAGATCACTAGTCTATTTATAGAGTTTCTGATTTCCCACGAAAGTGCAATGTTCATTTCGTGGGAAATCAACATTTCGAGCGGAATCAGGACTTATGTGATTTAGCTTGAAATGACAAGGTGTCATTTCGAGTGGAATCACTCCTAAAAACCACTATCTAGTTTTTCATGCCCTGATCTAACTAGCTCTATACAAGACTCAATACAAGACGTAGACGACAGACGGATGCACCAACAAACTCCCCCTTGGATGTTGACGGAGTCTTCAATGTTGAGTCTTCGCATCTTCAGTCTTCGGGCTCCTCAAATTTCTCTTCTAATCCAAGACTCAAACGAAGATGAAGTCGACAGACAACTGCACCAACAGACTCCCCCTTGAATGTTGACGGAATCTTCAGTGAGAGTCTCTTCAATCTTGATCGGTCTCCTTTTTTTTATAAGCATGTACCAGGATCTTCTCTTTGGCTCTAACCTCGTCAGACTCCCCCTTTCATCATGATGGGATCGCTGTCTGGAATTAGCTATCACCTTGAGATCAAACACTGGCTTTTAGTTCTGTTCAGCTCATCTCCTGCACACATTTTCTCATCAAAACATAAGTTTTAACTTAAATCAATAAGAAAAACTTACTAGTAATAGTTACATCAAGTTCAAATTAATGACCCTAATTAACTAATCTCAACGTCTTTATTAAATCAAAAATTTTCAATTTAGCACACACTCCCAAACCTGTTCATCATGTTCAACACTTGAAATTTTGAATATCAGCTCTCCAACATCAGTTGTCGAAAATCTTTTTGTATTTTTCAAAATTTTATGCTAAAACACACCAAAATCTTTTTGGAATTTTGTGAAATAACCAAAATGAAATGCAGTAAAGAAATATTTACAAACACTATTTTTGTGAGTTTGTGTAAGAGGATCATATCAGTTTATGAGACAAATCACTAGCACCGTTAAGCTTTAAACATTTTCAGTTCTAAACTATTCACGTAGATTGACGATATTGTTGTCCACTTAAACTCAATCTAAAAACTTTCGAAATGCTTACTGATACGTTAAGGTATATTAATTTTGCACTAAATTCTTATGGACCCCACGATCTCAGCATATCCCCTCATCATGCAATACACTATCTCAAGTAATGCCTTTAAACTTTTATCAACTGTGATTTGTGCGAAAACAAAGAAGAATGTTTAAACATTAACAATCAGGTCGATACTTCCGTATACGCAGAGAAAGTCCAATTTTTAAACAAAAATAAGAAAAATAAAACAAGTGGAAGTTGTTTAGGCTTTAACCACCAGGTCGATACTTCCGTATACGCAGAGGTGATCCAAAGCTTAAACGAAACACCAAAGAAAATAAAGCAGAACGTTTAGGCAATAACATCCAAGTTGATACTCACGTATACACAGAGGATGTCCAATGCTTAAACAAAATAAAGAAATAAAACAAGTTTAAATCTTTGCAAAATAAAATGCACAAGCACAACGATTTTTTAGCAAAGTTGTGAAAGTTCACAACCTTAACCAGTTTTATGTCTTTCGACAATCAGCGATTACCGAGTAGGCACACAATCAAGAAGGACAAAACTAAGTACTATGCTTTCGACCATGTTTCCCACTAGAACTAGGCTTTTTCATTTAAGTTGTATTGTTATCGCAAATCTACTAGTCTAGCTGAGCCTATCGTCACATCTTTAGTGAGATCGCTTATCACATTTTATCATTCCATTTCCTTAGCATGCTGTGACAGTCCAACTGATCTACTATCATTTCCTCTTTTTGACAACAAAACTCATTTTCGCATTTTCAATGTTTTTGATATTTTCAAATTTTCTATTTTTTTTTAAATTTTTACTCCCCCTAAAATCAAAATATGTCTCAATTTTGATTTTCTGGGAAAATTTGAAAATAAACTGTACAAAGAAAAGTGACAACATTATGAGAATTACTTCAATTCTCCTTTCACTTGGCATAAACAATCAGAACTCCCCCTGACACCAAAACATTTTCCCATAGTGATTTCAAAACACTTAAGTTTGTTTTAATCAAAATGGTTTTTCCGGAAAATAAGTTTTGTGAGTCAATTATCAAACATGGGGATCATTCATCACCTTGTTTTCTTTAACCACTTGTAAAAACTAATATTTTTAAGATCAATCTACAAACATCACTTGTAGAAAATCAAGTACAATTTAATGTCCCTGATTTACCACTTTTAAATCGAAATCACTTTCGTGAATTTCTCAAGAAATGTGCCGATTCCTGCTCCATGATTACCAACTTGGGAGCTCCGGTAAGTCAGGTTTTTTTTATTTGAACAGATTCACCCAAGCCTGACGGTCCTTGGGTGATTTTGAATTCTTGTTCAACAATGGTGGAAAATTTGTATCATCCATTGTTAGACCAGAATTCTCAACTTTTACCTCAACACACGGCTCTTCTGGCTTTACCACACCATATTCATTTCCTGAACTTGGCTTGTCTGACTTTGATGAGTCAGATTCATTGCCAACACGTGGCTCCTTTGTTTCCAAAGAAACAGATTCATTGCCACAAACTTTCTTCTTCTTCTTTCCTTCTTTCGTCCTCAGATTTGTATCTGATGAATGCGTTTTGCTTGATTTGTTGTTCTTTGGTGAGCAAGACGATTTATCAGAACTTTTATCTGTTTTTTCAGTTGTATCCGAGGACAAAATCTTCTCTAGATACTCTCTGGCCTTCTTCCTCTTTTTCCTCAATCTGTCTTTTTGCCCCTGAGAAAGCTTCACTTTCTTTTCTTGAAATTTAGGTTCTTGAACCTTCTGTTCTTTGGGCTTGACATTGACTGGTTTCTTCACGTGCTTCTGAAATTCAGCCCTCGATCTTCTCATTGATCTCATTGAGCAATCTCTAGCAATATTGCCAATGATGTTGCAGTTAAAGCATCTCCTTGACTCAAACCTCCAACTCTGACAGTTAACAGCAATGTATCCTTGATAGCCGCATCTGTAACACACTCTGTTATCGTACCAATCACCATTTTCAGCCCAAACATTCAGATCAAAGCACTGTTTGGCTTGGTGATAATCCTTTCTTCTCTTGTTTGCTGGATTTGGCTTTTGAGCACTGTGGTCCGACCTGCACCACTTATTACCAACAATTTTTGAGTTTTCATTTTTTAACTTTTGTAATTTTTGATTGCGATTGGATGATTGATCTGATGAACTTTTATTCTCTTTTTGTACATTTTTCAATTTTTTCTCTTTTTGTTTTTGTTCCACTTTCTTCTTCAAAGGTTTTTGCTTAGAGCATTCTCCTTTTTCAGTTGATTGTGGAACAGTTTCTTGAAACTTTTCTTTTAACTTCAAAAATAATTTTTTTTTCTTAATTTTTTCATTTTCATCATCAGATTTCTCATCGCAATCTTCAACTACGACTTTGTCATAGTATGTGACATCGTCACTTATTGGATCTGAATTAATAGGTTTTGGACAGGGAATAGCTGAAGTATTCACAAACACCTTCAACTTTTCTTCCCATTCCTTGACATTGACTGGTTTCTTCACGTGCTTCTGAAATTCAGCCCTCGATCTTCTCATTGATCTCATTGAGCAATCTCTAGCAATATTGCCAATGATGTTGCAGTTAAAGCATCTCCTTGACTCAAACCTCCAACTCTGACAGTTAACAGCAATGTATCCTTGATAGCCGCATCTGTAACACACTCTGTTATCGTACCAATCACCATTTTCAGCCCAAACATTCAGATCAAAGCACTGTTTGGCTTGGTGATAATCCTTTCTTCTCTTGTTTGCTGGATTTGGCTTTTGAGCACTGTGGTCCGACCTGCACCACTTATTACCAACAATTTTTGCGTTTTCATTTTTTAACTTTTGTAATTTTTGATTGCGATTGGATGATTGATCTGATGAACTTTTATTCTCTTTTTGTACATTTTTCAATTTTTTCTCTTTTTGTTTTTGTTCCACTTTCTTCTTCAAAGGTTTTTGCTTAGAGCATTCTCCTTTTTCAGTTGATTGTGGAACAGTTTCTTGAAACTTTTCTTTTAACTTCAAAAATAATTTTTTTTTCTTAATTTTTTCATTTTCATCATCAGATTTCTCATCGCAATCTTCAACTACGACTTTGTCATAGTATGTGACATCGTCACTTACTGGATCTGAATTAATAGGTTTTGGACAGGGAATAGCTGAAGTATTCACAAACACCTTCAACTTTTCTTCCCATTCCTTGATTTTCTTCTGAGCACACTCTGCTTCCTTTTCAAGTCGAATAATCTTTTCAAGATGAGAATTGATTGCAATTTGTTTTTCAAGATTGTTTTTACCAAACAAATCTCTCTCATCTTCTAAAATTTTTATTTGACCTTGAAAATCTTTCTCAAGTTTTACTTTTTCATTTTCAAAATTTTGTATTTGATTTTTCAAAACATTTTCTGATTTTTTAAGATTTTTGTTTTCTATTGACAAACTCTCAACCTCCTTCAAGAGATTGTCATTTTCAGATGTCAACTTCTCACAATTTTTCAGCAAAACAAGAATTTGTTTATCATCAGCTTTTGTCTCAACCTTTAAAGCTGAAATATTTTCAACCTGTTTCTTTTCCTCATGAACACTTTCATCCTTACTCTCTTTTTCTGATGAATGATCAAAGATAGGTGCATCTTCTTCAACCTTTTTCTTTAATACTGGTTCAGGATTCACAGATACAGGTTTTTTAGATTCTACTTTCTCAATCTTGTCAGCTGGAACTTGTTCAACCTGCCTTTTCACACTAGGTTTGATTTGCTTTTCTGTTGTTGCTGCTTTTACTTCTTTCTCAGCTCTGATCTCTTCTTTAACAATAATTGCTTTTTGATTCTTTCTTTTTGCATCTTGTTTTTCTTTCAATTTTTCAATTTTATCGGCATAAAATAACTTTCCACTACGTTGATCAGATGGAAGTTGTTGTTTAAGATTTTCAAGTCTTTGGATTTCTTCTTCATACTTGTCACCATCTTCATCAGACGAATGATCAAAAACTTGAACTTTTTCAACAACTTCTTTTGCTGAGACTGTTTCTTCATTAGCCTGAAAATAACTCTCCTGTTGAGATACATAGTAATACAACATTATATCTTCAGCAGATTCCATGCTTGGGCAACAAATTTCACATAACAAACACTTTCTCAAGCGAAATCAAACTTTAAAATTCAAGTTAAAACAGCAGCCTCAAGCTGAATTAGATAATTCACTCAAACGAAATCAAACACCTTTGAACAGAATAACCGATTTCGCTTGAATTCGTTTCAAGTGGAAACAAAACTATTGTTTCAAGCGGAACCAGGGAAGTTCAAGCGGAATATCAGTTTAAGTGAGATCACTGTTTGAAGTGGAATCACCAAATGATTTCAAGCAAAATCAGGTTTCGAGCGGAATCAACCCTAAACCTTCAAGCGGAACTACAAAATACTTTGGAGCGGAATCACATAACAATTTGGAGCAGAATCACAAAGTAATTTGGAGCGGAATCACCAAACAGCTTGAAGCGGAATCACCAAATAATTTTGGAGCAGAATCACACAATACTTTCAAGCGGAACCTGCTTTTCGAGCGAAATCAACCAGAAATTTCAAGCGGAACCTCACATTCAGGCGGAATCACACCAATATTTTCAAGCGGGATCAAATATAAAACGTGATTTCAAGCGAAATCAGGCCCAAAGTGTTGCTGACGTCATCATTCAATCGAATACATTCAAGTGGAACCACTAAATTTCGCAGTTTTAGTTCGAATTTTAACTTGAAACTTTCAAGGCTTTGTTAATATGTAATTCTGAGTGCACTGTGTGAATTTGAGCCGATTTTAACCGTGAAAATTTTTAACTTTTGAAAAAGAATGGTGTAGAAACAGAATTTGCAGCTGAATTGTATTGAACTCTTCTTCCTGAGCTCTGATACCACTTGTAGGATCGTATTCGGACCCGAAAGAGTCAATCAGAAGAGTTTATCTCAGTTTCAGAGGCGGAAACTAAGAAACTGAGTTCAATTTAGCGAGTATTACACTTTAAACTGTCGAATTATATTGATTGAATGACATTTACAGCAACTCGACACTTCGGCAGCACTTCGTTGCAAACCGGAAGCACTTCGGTACAATATTCTGATTCCCCATGAAATGTAAAGATCACTAGCCTATTTATAGAGTTTTTGATTTCCCACGAAAGTGCAATGTTCATTTCGTGGGAAATCAACATTTCGTGGGAAATCAACATTTCGAGCAGAATCAGGACTTAAGTGATTTAGCTTGAAATGACAAGGTGTCATTTCGAGTGGAATCACTCCTAAAAACCACTATCTAGTTTTTCATGCCCTGATCTAACTAGCTCTATACAAGACTCAATACAAGACGTAGACGACAAACGGATGCACCAACAAACTCCCCCTCGGATGTTGACGGAGTCTTCAGTGTTGAGTCTTCGCATCTTCATTCTTCGGGCTTCTCAAACTTCTCTTCTAATCCTAGACTCGAACGAAGATGAAGTCGACAGACAACTGCACCAACACTCTTAGAGTAGATCAGGATGTCGCCGATGAAAACAATAACGAACTTGTCCAATGAAGACCGCAGGTGCGTTTGTCAGCCCGAAGGGCATGACCAAAAACTCGTAGTGCCCATAACGAGTTCTAAATGCTGTTTTGGAGACGTCGTCATCTCGGACTCTCAGCTGGTGATATCCCGATCTCAGATCAATCTTTGAGTAATAGCTCGACCCTTGCAGCTGGTCGAACAGGTCATCAATGCGTGGAAGAGGATGGCGATTCTTCATAGTTACCTTGTTAAGTTCGCGATAGTCAATACACATTCTGAAGGTACCGTCTTTCTTCTTCACAAATAACACTGGAGCTCCCCAGGGCGAAGAACTAGGACGAATGAAACCCTTGTCCAAGAGCTCCTGTAGTTGCGTGGATAGTTCTTCAAGTTCTGATGGAGCTAAACGATAAGGTCACGAGCTATAGGCGCTGCTCCAGGGGCTAGCTCGATTTGAAACTCAACCTAACGATGAGGCGGAAGACCAGGTAATTCCTCAGGAAATACCTCAGGAAAGTCACGTACGACCGGAATATCTTCTATCTTCTTCTCTTTCTTTGTGGTGTCAGTCACGAGGGCTAAAATAGCAGTGTGGCCCTTTCGCAAACACTTCTGGGCTTTAAGGAAAGAAATGATGCCCACCACAACACCATTCTTGTCGCCATGAATCAGTAAAGGTTCTCCGTTTGAACGAGGAATACGGACGATCTTCTCCTTGCAAAGAATCTCTGCTCGATGTTGAGATAGCCAATCCATACCAATAACAATGTCGAAACTACCCAGAACGATAGGAATGAGATCGATAGAGAAGGTCTGACTAGCTAAGATGAGATTACAACCCTTAACTACGTGTGTGGCTTCAAGACTTTTACCGTCTGCTAGCTCTACCATGTGCTTGGTGTTCAAAAGTGTTGGGGTACGTTTAAGTATTTGACTAAATTTTAGAGACACATAACTGGTATCGGCACCCGAATCAAATAAAACATAAACATAGAAATCATCCAGTAGGAACTTACCCGTAACAACGTTGAGATCGTTCCTCGCTTCACCCTGACCAATCACGAAAACACCTCCCCTAGCACCATTGCCTTCATTGTTACCCCCATTGTTTCCATTCCCTTGATTGTTGTTGTTCTGATTTTGGTTCAGTTGGGGGCAGTTCCTCTTGAAGTGGCCTTCAGCACCACACTGAAAGCATCCCTTATTACCCTGTTGTTGCTGCTGCTGCTGGTTCTGTGGAGCCTGTTGTTGCTGACGATTTTGATTTGCAGGATATGGGCTCCTGCATTCCTTTGCTGCGTGGCCAAGCTTGTTACATCGATGGCAGCGACCTTTGTTGCACTGCCCACTGTGGTGCAGGTTACATCGATTGCACTTAGGGTGGTTTCCCTTATACCCACTTTGACTCTGATTCTGACTGCTTGCGAATTACTGACCAGGACTCCTGAAGTTGTCAGTCTTTCGCTGCTGGGACTGGGACTGAACAGAAGTAGAACCCTTGCTTGAATTTCCATCCCACTTGCGCTTGTTATCATTGGGATCATCAGTAGTAGTAGCGCTAATACGCTTGGGCAGCTTGTTCTGCTCAACTGCCAGATCAGTGAGACGATGAGCCAACTTGATGATTTGCTGAATGGTGCCAAGATTAGCTGAAGTCACATGGCTCTGAATTTCTGGCACTAAACCCTTGAGATACAGCTCGATACATTTGATGGGAGGGTCTACCATAGTAGGACACAAGATAGCCAGCTTGTTTGATCTCTTCGTATATGCTTCGATTTCGGACCCCAACATCTTCAAATTGAAAAATTCCACCTCTAGTTTGTGGATGTCATCCTGATTACAGTACTCCTCTTTGATCAGCTCCTTGAAGTCATTCCATGGGGTGGCATTAGCAACCGCCAGCCCCAACAGCTGAACCTGCGCCTTCCCCCAGGTTAACGCAGCACCCTCGAGTGTTCCAGTAGCAAACTTTACCCTACGAGCCTCAGGGCATTCACATATCTCAAAAACATACTCAATCTTCTCAAACCAGTGATGAAGACCTACAGCTCCATCTGTGCCGCTGAAGGTACTAGGTTGGCAATCCATGTATGTTTTGAACGTACAAATGGGAGGCTGAGCATGTTGACCTGTTGTGCGAGAAAGAAGAGACATGGTTAAGAACAAGTGTTGGTTTATGAGAGTAGGATCTAAAGATCCTATAGTAAGTTGCAATGGCAGGGTATACCTCCTGCCTGAGCGGCTGCGAGTGCTGCAGTAACTTGTTCATTGATTAAAGCCGTCAGTTGGGCTTGAGTCATGTTGATACGTCCACTCATAATCTTCACATCAAAGAAACCACAAGTGAGAGAGGTGTCGCGAAAGTGCATAAGTGTGGGATGACAGAAGGAAGTAAGCTCACAAGGTTCAAATAGCAATTATTACGTTAACTAATGCACGATGTGAACTAACAAGCAGACAATATAAACAAAAATCATACCACCTATTGCGTCGAGTCTTGCACGTGGAGCGAAGCGTCGTTGTGGTTCGTTGAGCACTGTTCAGGTTATAGTCTTATTTTATCAAAAAGCTTTTCCCCTTTTTAAAACCAAGTTCACTATAACCAATGGCTCTGATACCAATCTGTCACACCCCCAAAATCCACATGCGGAGTATCACCGCTTGGAGATGTGACTGACCAGGATCAAGCCACCAATCATATTGAACGAGCATGTAAATAAATATAAAACCAACACAATATAATTGGTTTCCAAATAAAACATAGTTTAAGTAATCAGCGGAAGCATAATGTTTAAAACCAAAGTGAAAGTTCAAATGCATCAAATGTTTAACATGGCATATGACTATCCATGTCCCACAACGATCACGCCTCCCCGTGCAAGCTCCAGGAGTACCTAACGACCTGCAAGGCATGTAACAACGAGTTAACAACAAAGTTGAGCGAGTTCACAGTTGGTGTTCATTGTTAAGTTGTTTCAGCCTAAATTAACATGCCCTACAAAATAACCACATGATTCTGTTTATTTAATTAATATCATCATTGCTTTCTGCATTCATCACATGGGCTACTCAACTTGTAGCCTCCCCGATTGGACCATAAGTTAATGGGTCAGTTGCTTTAGATCTTGACACTTAATCGACTCATGTTAACTTTACTGGGCCGCCAAAAATTGTTACTATAATACACATGATTGGACCGAGTACAACACATGGACTCACATGGCATGATCAGACAATCATTAACTAATTCACATGCAATAAAGAACACAAGCCGACAATTCATATATGCATACAATTCACATATATACAATCATAAGTTCATTAAGTGGCTGACAATATCAATGTTTTGCATATAAAAACATAGTAGCAGACAATTATATATACTATCTTAGTGGCCAACAATTAATATCATCCATCTCATGCTATCAAGAACACAATGGCCGATAAATATATATATATATATATCATCACATGCATGATCATAACAACTTGTATAAAATAAATCAGCAATTAATCATCACATACTCAACAAAAACTAAAAGCAATTGCACTAACTTGAAGTCCTATCAAATGAACAGATGCTTCGAGGGGGGGTACGTTTCTACAGTCGTGCGATTCAGGGAAACCTAGGGTTCTTGCTTGAGTAAAACGTAAATTATGATAGGATGCATGTCAATAAATAGCACACTAAAGGACTGGTTGGGATTTTAATCTAATTGGGTCTGTTTTGGGCTTCCTATTGTTCGGGCTGCAAAAGATAAAGTAACAAAAGGAAGGGGAGCGGCTCATGAAACCAACAGTTAACCCACATGGGCTTTGTCCGGCCCAACATAAATTCAGTGTATAATCTTGCTTGGTTTGGGCCACGGCCCGTGTATCTTGGCCTAGAATCAATCGTGTGTGTGCGTGGGCCGAAGAGGAGTGTAACAAGTGCGACCTAATTATATCTAAGGCCCAACTATACGAATAGTGATTCTCGTTTACGTTAAGTTTTTAACAAATAGTAAATAGCAAGCGTTTCCCGTAACATGTGATAAAACGTAGTGTAACAGGACTAATACCAGATTAAGAGTTACGAGATTAGACGACACTAACCTTGAAAGTTTAGGTTGTCACACCGCATGTGGTATTTTGGGGGTGTGACATATCGGGCTGTCAAAACGAGTCGGTCATTCGAGTGATTCAGCGTTCCGAACCTAGAGCTGGAGATTCGAAGAATCGCAAACCTGAGAGTTCAAAGAGGAATCTTGAAGAGGAACGTGGGAAGAAACGTAGCTTGGAGAGAGCGTGTGTAGCTAACCCTAGAGAGTCGGGAAAGGATAATGTCGGTAATGGACAAGGGAAGTGCTCCAGATGTGGCTGAACTGGACATGTGACTCCCAAGTGTTATGCTAAGAGTACATTGGATAGAGTTACGCTCAAGGGATGCTATGAATGTGGTGAGCAAGGACACTACAAAAGAGATTGCCCGAAACTGAAAGGACATGATGCTAAAGGCAAAGCCGTCGAGGCAATTGCTGGGAAGGCACATGAGAATCCTGCTACTGTTACTGGTATGTTTCAAATAAGCTGAGTATAAAGTTCATACTTTTAACACCAAAGCTGACTTGAGTTTTGTTTCGAAAATTTTTGTGTTCACCTACAAGTAAGCTGAGTATAAAGTGCCCGATAGAACTAGCAATTGGTAAGTTGATGGAAACTGGTGAGGTCGTTCGCGGTTATAGTATTTAGTTAGGTGATCGTAGTTCTAGTGTTGGTTTATTTCCAGTAGAGCTAGGGAGCCTTGACGAAGATATGAGGATGGATTGATTATCCAGGAACGATGTGGGGACTATCGCTTAAAGAAGCTAGATAGGATATCTCGTCCTGATAACGGTAGAGAAGTGATAGTTGTTCGCGAAGACCGACCGAGTCAAGTATCGAGTGTTGATGATTGAGAGTCGTTAGTGTTGTGAGGATGCTCAAGTTGTTGTGAAACGGCTATCCTGCGTAATTTGTTGACGTTGCGGATATGAAGGCCAAATGTAGGAATATCGGAGAGATTCCTATTGTTTGCAATTATCCAGAAGTTTTCCTAAAAAGACTTACCCGGATTGCCCCTGTGAGACAGATCGAATTTCGAATCGATCTGGCACCTAGTGCTGCACCCAATTGCATAATCTCCTTATAGATTAAGCACCGTCTGAGATGATAGAAATGTCGAATCAGCTTCAAGAGCTACCAGGCAAGGGTTTCACTCGATCAAGCTCTTCCCTTTGAGGTGCATCTGTTTTGTTGTGAGAAAGAAGGACGGATCCTTCAAGATGTGTGATGATATCAGAGAGTTAAACGAGTTGACTATCAAGAATCGGTACCCTTTTTACCGAGGATTGACGTATTGTCCGATCAAGCTACAAGGATCCCGCTGCTACACGAGGATCGACCTACGATCAGGATATCATCAGTTGAAGGTTGCTGACGGAGATATTCCGAGGACTGCTTTTCGAACAAGATGTGACCATTAAGAGTTATTAGTCATGCCTTTTGACTAAATTAATGCATCATTTATACTCATGGATCTCATAAACAGGGTATGGAAACCCAAATCGGATGAATTCATGATAATATTCATCTACGACATACTTGCCTATTTGCGAATTGAAGAAAATCATGAGTAACATTTGAAGTTGACTATGGAGTTGTTGAGAAATAAGGAAGGCATGCATGTAGATCAGTCTAAGATTAGAGCGATCGAGTGATGAGAAGCGCCAAAGACCCCGTCGGGAGTATGAGGATTCATAAGACTAGTTGGGTACTACCGGAGATTTATTAAGAATTTCTCTAAATTAGTGCAGCCTTCGACACTAAAAACCCCAAAAGGAAAGGGGAATTGATTAGGCAGAAAAGTAGGAGGAAGCTTTTCAAACCATTGGAGGAAATATTGAAAGCGTGTACGATGGATTTCGAAGAAAGTTAGGATACTCACATGCCCTTGGTAAAGTTATCCTACAATAATAGTTATCACGCTAGTATGTAAGTTGCTTAGTTTGAAGCCTTGTATGGAAGGAAGTGTTGATCGCTACTTTGTTAAGCTAAAGTTGCAAAAGACGATTAACCAGACCCTAGTTTATCTGGGAAACCAGCGACAGGATTTGCCTAGATCGAGGGAAGGTTAAAAGTCGTCAATTGATCGACAGAAGGATTAAATGGACAATTGAAGGGAACTATGGTGATTTCAGATCGAAGATTTGGTTCTATTGGAGGAGTTACTTTAAAGGATGTTATTAAGTTAGTAGAGAAAGGGAAAAGCTGAGCCACATTGATTTGGTCCTTTCAAGAGCCCATCTTGAGTTGAATCAGTCGCTTATAGGCTCAAGCTACCATAAGAATTGAGTAGTGTACATGATGTATTGTTTGGGTCCAGTTTGAGCAAGTGTATACTGGATAATACACTGATTTTGTTCTTTGTAGAGATTTATTTGGAAGATAAACGGAAGTTTATCGAAGTATCGTAGAATCAGTACGTATAGCTAGAAGAGTTATGTTGATAACCGGAGAGGGATTACAGAATTCTAGTGGTATATGTGATTTATTGGTTATGCAATTTGTGGATATCTGAAATGAATGTATGAGGCGTCTCGAAATTTGTAAAGGATTGGGTCACACTTTGGCGATCAAATAAAGAATTTTGGAATTTGGACCCTAAGGTGTAAACCAAAACGGGTCAATGTAAACACTTGCTGACGTGAACCAAAATGGGCCGAGCGAGTAAAAATGAGTTTTGGTGGCAAACACTTGCTGACGCTAACCAAACAGGTCAAACAAGTAAAAATGAGTTTTTTTTTTGTCTCAACACTTGCTGGCGCGAACCAAAATGGCTTGAGCGAGTAAAAATGAGTTTTTAGTGGTAAACACTTGATGACGCGAACTAAAATGGGTCAAATGAGTAAAAATCAGTTTTTGGTGTAAACACTTCCTAACAAGAACCAAAATGGGTCGAACGAGTAAAAAAAGAGTTAGTGATTAGAAAAAGAGACCCTATGGTGTAAACCATAACTGCCCAAATAAGTGAAATGGCAAGTAAATCACATGTTAGTGATTAGAAAAAGAAATATGAAAAGGAGACCCAATGGCGTAAGCCATAACAAGTCAAATGGATTAAAATTCACGTTGAATCACATCATGGTGATAAACAATATAAGATTAGTTTGAAAGGCAAAAAGGGTAAGCTAAGAACGGGTCAAATTGACAACAGGTCATACATGTCGAATGGTGAAGTTATCACTATTCGAATATGATAATTAATGCTTGTTTATTAAGTCTCATACTTACAGGAAAGGTTGGATAACTCGCTAGTCGGCCGGTGAGGTGGGGACTAGCGACTACTCTGGATTACTCGGGATTAATCGGATCGGAAATTTTATATGTAAATTTTATTTTTTTATAAATATGTATATATATACTCACACATCCATATCAATATAATATTTAAAAAGGTAAAAGTAGTTCAAAATATAAACTAAACTTACATATAAGTCATAACATAACAAGTCTTAGTGCTTAAAATTCAAACATTAACAAATAGCTCAAATGTAATCGTCATCCTCGTAGTGTTCAATGATTTCGACACCATCTGACTCGTATTCAATCTCCTCGTCTACTTCATCCTCTTTCTCCAACTCAAATTCTTCGTCATATTAGGGTAAGTGATAAGGAAAATGGGCTAAAGTTGTAATCTTGGGCCTGTTTTGTAAGGATTTCAAATGGGGCGACTTGGGATGACTAGGGCCGACTAGGGTGGCTTGGACCGGCTTTGACCGACTAGAGATTTTTTGTCTGATTACTGAAAAGTTACTCAGTAGGAGGCCGACTAGCGACTAGTCGGTGATTAATCGCCGAGTAATTGCGATTTTTGCAACACTGCTTACAGGTAAGCATAATGTATGGGCATGTATTGCCAATAATTAGAAAGTAAGAATCACGAGGTATTGATAATGGGTCAATGCGTTGACCCGTGCTGGGTGTGTGTAAGATCAAACTCTTAGTGAGGATTTATAATGTTAGTGCATACTCTGTGTGTCTGCCACTGTGTGAATAGGCTAGATAGAGTGTGTGTTAAATATTGATTAGATGAGAGTTAGATTCAAACACATGAGATTTGGAGCTTGGGAGTGGTCCGTATGGATGAGATTCATCCGCACGGATGAAGCTCATCCTCACGGACAAGACTCATCCGCATGGATGAGTCATGCCTATAAATAGGTACATGTGTTGGGATTTCTTAAGTTTTGTACTTTAGAGGGGAAATGCTGGAGAGATTGCGTGATGCTCTCCCCAGCTTGTAAATGATGTATACTCTTTCGTTATGAAATGGAACATTCTACTTATGACTATTATGACGAGATTTCTACCGAATTAGTTATATCCTATCCAAACTTTCGTCTAAACCCGCCTGATCTGTCACAGACCCCGACCCCACCCTGGGAGCGGGAGCCGCGAGCCAGTCAGATGGTATCGGTGTTTATTAATTACGCAGCAGAATTTTTTTTTTCATCAGGATCGTAGTTAGGAAATAATTTCAGAGTTTATAAAACACCAAACTTTTAATATTAAACAAATGGGCTAAAACCCATATTTCATTCAATTGTTTTTATAGGGATAAACCCAAATAAATAAAATATAAATTTCTTCTTTTATTCAGGTATTTATAGCCACTTTATTTAAGCCTTCAGTGCTCCATAGCTGGCTTCTATTATCTTTACAGCAAATTACCTGAAACGTATTTTGAAAACATTTTATCAGTAATAAATACTGGTGAGTTCATTCTATTTTTATAAAACATATTGTTATACTTTACATCATCAAGGTTTCTATATTTATTTATATTTACCCAACTCAATCAGAATGGTGGCAATTCCGATGTGACCGTGGTCATATCACTTATTGGCTCACTTTCGTCCAATAGTGAATTTATCAAGTAATAGATATAAAATATATCTTATTATTATTTAAAGTATCAGTCACTCGGCGATTCCTGTGACGATGGTCATATCATTGTTGATCATTCTTTCAACTAGTGACTGTGGTCATAACACTGTTGATCATTCTCTCAACTAGTGTCGGTGGTCGCATCACTATTGATAGTTCTCTCAACTAGTGACTTTGGTCCGATTACTGTTGATCATTCTCTCAACTAGTGACTCTGGTCAAATTTCTGGTCATTTCACTGTTGATCATTCTTTCAACTAGTGAGTCTGGTCATATCACTGTTGATCGTTCTCTCAACAAGTGACTCTGAACTAAGTAGTGTCCCATGACATTACTTTATCAAATATATTTTCTATGGCGCAAAACCAATTAGCCCAGAAAATAAAATATATCATTTTCTGTCAATTTAATATCTATAACTTTGTCAAATATAATATATTAAATAATTATTATTCAATATATTAACGTGACTAAGATTAAAAATATAATCTTAGTATATTAAAAATAGAATATATTATTGACTAAATATTATTTTATAATGTTAATAGGTTTATTAAATAACTTATAAAAATCTAACAAAATCTCTAAAAGAAACATAAAAGAAACATGTAATTGGTCAAAGGGGCATGTGACCCATATTTTCTTCACGCCATAAGAGGGATGACACCCATTTGTAAGATGTTAAATAATGAAATTTTCAGAGAATTAATATGAACTATAACTATTCACGGTCATATGGATATTAAAATATGTTAAATTTATTAATAATTTAATATAGTAATGTTAAAATAATATTAGTTACAGGCTATGTCTGCAGGGGCACAATTCACCCGTGCTTGTGGTCATGCTACTATTGGCTAACTTTTTGGCCAATAGTAACGAGGGTAAAGTAATGTATAAAACCTATCATACCTGCAGTTATTGCAGAATACAAAAATTTAATTACTGTAAGTATAACTGATAAACATTTAAGATTTTGGAAAGTATTTTTAAATATAATTGTATTATAAAAAGGTGATAAAAAGGATAATAGCTCACAAACTGTGAGAAAAGAGAATGGACTCACTTTGTAACTTTAGGATTCAACTAGAAAGCCTCCTGGTATAAATTTTGGGTATAACACCTGAGCTATTAAATAAATATATAATGCACTCGTGTTAAGTATAGTAACCCTAATTCAACATTATCCCCATGTCATGAGACAGAACCCCAATCGAAAAGGGTATCAGTGATCGGGAGTTAAAACACTTAAAACGGGGCAGGGCTTTATTATTATTATTATAGTTGAAAAATAAAAATAAAAAGTAGAATTGTAGAGAGAGGGGCGACGAGAGCTAGAAATACCGAACAATCAAAAATGGTGATATGCATCTCTTTTTTATACGATGTCCCAAAAAGTTTGGAGTGTCCACCTCAGTGGACACGTACAACATTATTAAAACTATCATGCCACTCGGCCAACATTCACATTTTGTAGATTTAAGAATTTAAATATTATTTTATTATTATATGTATTATAATTAATTCAGCTGCTTCACTTATTTGGCGCTTATAACTTCTAAAATATGACGTTTTATAAAACAATGAATACGTCATTTGGATGAGAATATTGGTGTCTACATTTTGGCCTAAGTTTCATTAAAAACGGAGTAAGTTAAAATATAATGTATTTTTATAATTAAATTATTAAACGGTTCCTAGGCCCGTCTATGTACTTCATATTTTTAACAGTCAACATACCCTTAATCTACATGTCTAATTATATATGTTTTTATATACTTTTATTTTAATAGAAAGGTCACCCATATACAGGCCAATTAATTAGTATAACATTCCAACCAACTATATATATAAAATAGTTTTTAAAATTATTTGGGTCGAATAATTATATTAAAAATAAAACTAGTTACTAGTGGTTAATAAATTTAAACAATCTATAATTCTTATATGGTAAAAAAATGGATACGTTACATGATCCAAAACTTTCAATTGGTATCAGAGCTACGATACAGGTTCAATCGATCTAACAGTTGAGTGAATCACCTATGCTCATGATTTAGGGGTTTTAGATGTAAATCATAAAATTAAAAGTCAATTCACAGATAAAAAGTAAAATTGAAACTGTAGGATTGATCAATAATGAATTTCGACCTAGTCTATGAAAGAATCATCATGAAATTCAAAGGAATAAAGATTTTGGAATGAAAAATGTGAACAACAACGTTTCGAACGGATGAGACAGTTTCATGCACAGGAGTGTCACATTCGTGCGAAGGAATCATTCATCTGCACGAATGAAACCTTATCCGTTTGAAAAATCGCGTTCGTCCGCACGAACCAGTCTTTCATCCGCATGGAAGGCATTCATCCGTACGAATCAGACCTCATCCGCACGAACTAGCTATACTTGTTCAATGTCTATCAAGTTCATCCGCACAAAGGAGACATTCTCACGAATGAGCCTTTCTCATCTGTACAATGGCAATTTTTGATCGTGGTGATGAGACGAGTGTCTAGAAGTGATAATTTTTTTTTTAGATTTTAACGTCAAATACGGGATGTTCGGGGACACCGTTGGAGGATTCGGAGAATAGATATGATGATGAGTCACAGAGTTTTGAAGATAATGGGGTAGTCATTGATACCTATGCAGAATGTTTACCATTTGGTATTGTGACTATTAATGGGCCAACAAGAAATATCCGTATTGATGAAAAGTGGACTTTTGTGGAGCAAAATGTCATATTTTCTGCATAGTTGAGTTTTTCAGTGAATAGAGTGGATTGAATTTGCCAAGTTTAAGGGGGAAATTCCGTGAAGAGGTTAGAGAAGTCAGAATTTGCCAAAAATGAGGGGGAATAAAAATTTTCAAATATTAGATATTTTTGGAAATTCGGACGACATGCAATAGTATTCGGGTGGTTCCGACTTTGGATTGTCTGGGGATGCATAGGATCTGAATTCGTTAGTTCGTGATCATAGAAAGTTCAGATTCTTTAGATCGTGAGCAGATTGATGTCTTAGGGTTTGAGTCTCGAGTCTTTGTAAAAGCCGGATAGCAGGATTAGCGTTAGGAGATGCATTAGTATTGTCGATACTTAAAAGATATCATAGCTTTGTGATAGTCTAAAGTGTCAGAATGGTTAATCTTCGAGCAGATGAGTTGTTTTCTGGACTAACAGCCCAGGAATGAGGATGTTTGTAGATTAAGTTGCTACCGGGACTAACGGAGAACATTATACATCTGTTATCGTGACTGAAGAGGAAGAATGTGAATTTGATCATGGAAGAATGTTTCTTAGATGAGAGTGTGTTACCAGATGATTTGTTATCCTATGAAGTTTTGCTAATTGTGGAGATTACTGTTTACACTGATCAATCATTCAGGAGTGTGCCTAAAGATGATTACGGAACACGGGATTTCAGATTTTCATGGGTATTTATAGACTTGAAGTTTACCGGTGTGGGGTTTCGAAGTTTCTATCAATTGCTGATTGGGGTTTTTTGAAGATTAAAAGATTGAGCTAAAGTGGTAAATAAAAAATCAGACGTGGATGTGATTAAAGTCAAAACAAAGAAGTCACATTATGTCAGTTCAAGTTGGTGATTATTCGTGAAGATTGCAGTTAAGCAAATTAGAGGAGGTCGGGAACCGTGCAAACAAATAACTGAAGATTCATTTCAGGGGGAACTTATTGGAGATAATGCAAACCCGAATCATCAATCAAGGAGGAATTAATTGAAGATATCAGATACTTGGTTGAAGTTGCAGAATATTCAAACACGACTCTCATATGATAACGGGTCAATGCTTTGACCCGCGTCATGTATGTGTAATGGGTCAAACTCTTAGTGAGGATTTAAGATGTTAGTGCATACTCTGTGTGTCTGCCACTGTGCGAATAGGCTAGATAGAGCATGTGTTGAATATTGTTTAGATGAGAGTTAGATTCGAACGCATGAGATTTGGAGCTTGAGAGTGGTCCGTACGGATGAGACTCATCCGCACAGACAAGACTCATCAGCACAGATAAGTCATGCCTATAAATAGGTTCATGTGTTAGAATTTGTTAAGTTTAAGTCTTTAGAGGGGAAATGCTAGATAGATTGCGTGATGCTCTCTCCAGCTTGTAAATGATGTATACTCTTTCGATATGAAATGGAACCTTCTACTTATGACTAATATGACGAGATTTCTACCGAATTAGTTCTATCCTATCCAAACTTCCGTCTAAACCTACTCAATCCTGAACTTTCATATGACCCGACTAGAGTTGGTTGAGTTAGATTTGGGTAATAGATTAACTCAAGTGCGATATATCTAGTATTTGTGTAAAATGGCCATTAGAGTCAAGAACCTGCCTATAATCCGAATTACGGTTAAATGGGTTTTAAACTAATAAACCATCATAAACTTTATGTCCTTAGGGAAATAATAAAACTAGATAGGATAACGAGATAAATGCGCCGCTAGTTTCCATTCAAACTCATAAAAGTTTTTATGCTTTGAGAAAATGGCAAAATTTGACTGAAACACCCTCGGGTAACGGTTCGGACAAATTACTTCTAAGGTAGAGTTAAAACTGAGTTCTTTGATAGACTTCTAAGGTAGAGTTAAAACTATGTTCATTGATAGAATTGGTCATTACGATGCATAAAAAATAGGAGGTATGAATTAGAATACATAATGCCTCCTAAAGGGTTGATTGGGTAATTAACTTTAAAATGCAAGAGTTATTTGAAAAGAAAACATGTTTTCAGTTGAAACGGCTAGGTGGAAACCTGACCCGGCCGGGTAAGGAGGATGAAAAGAAAAGAAAAAAAATATTCTTGTGTTTAATGTCTTCGTTCAAATGTTTCTATTACTAATCATTTGACCGTTTAACTTAAACACTAATTATTTTTAGTGTTTATGACATGCTTTGTCACACCCCAACCGATGGCGCAAACATCGGAGTGAGATAAAAACGAGATTGCAAGAGACTTCATAACGCTAATTGTGACAATATTTAATAATCAAGATTTCATTTTATACTAAAACAAAGTACAATGTTTGGAAGCAAAGATACAACACTTGAACAAGGAAAATAAAATACCATAAGTACTAAAATTAAAAATGGGTTTCTAGTCAATCCTACTAGATTCCGTTCATCATCATCATCATCATCATCATCAATTTCCTACAATACGTATTAAAGTACATGTCAACACTAAAGTATCGGCGAGCATACAAGTTTGAGTACTAGCATAAGTATAAAGTTTTAAACAATCCAAATGGCAAAACCGTATACAAAGACTTAACATGGCAATACTATCATGCGACATATAATTGTCAACCCAAAGTTCCCGCTAGCGTAATCTTATTGTAGCAATGATAAGACCGTTTTGTTCACTTAATATGACCTCAAGAATACGGGCGGTGCGTTAATCCTATAGCGCTATACATGTTAAGGGAGGCTCGTACAAAGTTAATGACAAGTATAAAGCAAATAAGTATTATGTATGAGTTCTAGTATCACGTATTAAGCATGTATATTGGATTGTTTGTTTGTGTTTTAAGTATAAAGTATGTGATTTTTTGAGTTTGATAATGTATACGTATTGCACCCAAAGTGACAAAAAGTAAATGGGTCATGTACACTCACGGTTTTGCAAAGCTTTTCGAGTAACCGAGAGTTTAACGAGCATTGAGGAGTGGAACACCGAAGTTACCCTACATTGGGGAAATGAAGGTGTGTAAGTATTCGAATTTGGTGAAGGATTCAGATTCAGAATTTAAATATATAAAAAGCATGTACACGAAAATATATCTTGTCTTAAACACTCGTTTTAATACTAAGATTTTATGTGATTTCATGGGTCCAAACTTGCCCATTAGAATCATAAACGAGAAATTTAAAACAAAGATAAGTTAACCTATGTTCATGACACATAACCATAATCTAGTTATTATCAAGCATTCGGTTATATATTGTATTGTATATGTATTATATTATAGGTCCATCATGTAGTGTCATATAAGTCAAGCATGGAGGTATGATTACCTCATTGTATGATTCACCAAAGCACAATGTTTACCAACATAGTTGGTAAACCCGGTTGGTCATGAATAAAAGCAAAATACAACTAACCTATTAAGATACTAAGTAGCCAAATAAGAACAACACGGGCGTGTCATACCCAACATGGCAAATGTTGGAGGGGAGACGAGGTTAACTTACTTTGGGTCTAGGAAACTACTTAGTTGAACATCAACAAAACACCAGGTGAGGTGGTGGAACAAGTTTTGAAAGTCAAAGTTGTGGCACCCGCGGGGAATTCGCAGTCATCCTGTCTATCAGTTTTGCTACTCTAATTTGCTTATCGAATTTCGGGATGAAATTCCTTTCAAGTTGGGGATGATGTGACAACCCGAATATTTAAGGTTAGCACTACTTCAATCCCACAACCTTTGGCGTGTGTCTTTGTGTTTAACTGCCTATTAATTGTGACCATGTAAGACTTACTCGACTACACTCGTGCACCACTAAATGTATACGAGTGGATATTGATTGATTATACATGGAACGGTTAAAGGTTTATACGTGTCGGTTAGTTAATTCAGGAATTGGTTACTAGCTTTACTGGGCCGCAAATTTACTGGGCATACACACATTCATCTCGGCCTCTCGGCCCACGCTTTAGACCAGGCACGAGGCCCAACAGACATGTTATACGTATACATGAGGGATGGGGATGTTGTTACGTGATTATTGGAGAAGTAACAAACCCTAACACTCCTTTTCTCCTCTCCTTGGATCGACAACAGCCCTCTCCCCTCCCTCGAAGTCTTTTCCTCCTTGTGACATCTGTGCTTGTAATCATTGTAAACAGTTCAGTTATCAATGAAATAAAGTTATTTGATCCCAATGTTTGTTTATTTATGTTTTACAGTTTTCATGTTTTGACTTTCATTCCATTTCAAACTCTGTATCGCTTTCTGGAGAATTATACACAAATTGGTGCGTAAACGTAATCAGTTTAATGAAAAAAATAATCCAGAACATCAACATATGCTTAACATACCTTAAATAACCTTTACATAACTTAGAAATAAGTTTTGAAGGCATTGATATGGCAAAATCAAGTTAATTCGCTTACAGGGACTAAAATTGACAAACTACGAAAGTATGCCAATTTGAACTGTAACGAACATTCTGGAACATGGCCATAAGTTAAAGACACCCTAAATATCCTTTACATAGCTTAGAAATAGGCTTTGAGGGGTTCGGTGTGCTAAAATAAACTTTATGCTCATTCAAGGACTAAAAGCGTCAAAAAGTGCATAAGTTTGCATTTTCGCGCATAACTTACGTTCTGAATACATCCAGACATCCAAAAATTTATGTAATCATTAAAATATTATGTTTTAGTGATTGGCTTGTCAAAAATCCATTCGTCGCGCAATTTGGATCGTACACGCGTCCGTTACGACTTCCGTCGTAATTAACTGAACAACGCAACCGTACGGCCAAACGAACCGACATCCGGCATATTTTTGAACACATTTTAAGTCCCCTATACTTTAACTTCATTTTAGATCCTTAAAATGTGGATAACAGGGCTTAAACGTGTCAAAACGCATCAAAAATCACGTTCGGAGTCATAGGGGCCTGTTCTGCCATTTTTGAAACATAGCTGGTCTGCAAGGTCCTTGCGCACCGCAAGGGTATTAGGCTTACGGTGCGCAAGTCATCACCAGCACAGCAGAATGTTGCAAACAGCCTGTTTTCAGCTGTTATACACTCTTTTCTTACTTGCAACTGGTTTCTAGCAATCCTATGGGCTCCCATGGGTTTGTAAATCAGTGGGTATGTGTTGTACGGCTGAGATTAACGCTTGGGAAACAAGAAACGATCTTAATGGCTCTACATTTCCTATAAATACCCCCCCATGTCTTGCTCATTTCCCTCACATTTGAAATCTGATTCAAAGCTCTCTAAGTGGAAGTTTAAATGCTTCCTACCTGAGAGTGAATCGGGTTCGAATCTTGCGGGGACCTTCTGTAAGTATTCTTTCGCGTTTATCGTTCATTTTAGCGTTAAAGTCAAACTGTGTTTGACTTTCTGCATTGACCAGTTTATGGTCAACGCGAAGTTCGTTTGAACTTCATAACGTGAGCGTAATCACGATGGTTATAGTCCCTAGTGACTATACCTACTGATTACCACGTTATCTAGGCTCAGTGACGAGTCGTAGTTTCGGGCAAAATGCGTGTTCTCGCGTATTTTGTAACCAAACTACTTGTGGGTATCAAAACCGTTTGTTTTGATACCAAACCTGTTTTTAAACCTTGTTAAACATGTTCTAACATGTTTAGCTCGTCACTTTTAGATTTGTGCTTGTCTAGGGTCGTAAAGGTAAGCGATCTAATCAATCGCTTATACTTTCGAACCCGACCCATTTGGTCGACCATTAGGATCTGACCAAATACTTTAGGTGACCATAGTAGTATAGGGAATAACCTTCCGAGGTTATACCTTATGGTCACGTCGTTTAAGTAGTTGTATGATAAGTAATTCTTATGCCTTAGGTAAATTACCAAAATGCCCTTTTTAAGTCAAAATCCATTTTAAGCCTATGTAACATAACTTTTGGCATCTAAACTAATTTAGTAACAATATTAGACATGTCAAGGCATATCTTACTTGTCATAGGGCTAGTTAGGCGTTCCGAACGCGTTTCACGCAAACGACGCATTAAAGTAGCATAAGCTACCTAAACGGGTCATAACGGGTCAAAAGCACTTAGGCTAGGTTTCATTTTAGTATGTAGGCTTTGTTAAACTATATTACAAGAGTTCCTACACTCATTTGGTTTACGAACCCTCATGCTACCCGATCCTCCGATTAGGTCCGTTTATTAATATAGTTGCCTATATTAGGTGACGTTTGAATCCGTGATCTTCTAACCTTGCTTGGTGGATATCTAGAGTCTATTGAGCAATCTCAAGTGAGTACATAGACCCCTCTTTTACTGTTTTTTCAAACTGTTTTGGGGTGAAACACATGTGCCTACTTGTTAATTTCATGCTTTCCATGTTTCCATATCATATACTTGCTATGTTCATTAGTACATTATTAGTACATGATTTTATTGGGTTTTTGCTATGTATGTCCTTTGTAGCATACTTAGTACATCATTTTACATGACATTTTATGCTATGTATGTTCATTTAGTGTAGGATCAAATCGAGCCAAAAATCTGATTTTGATAAACAAATCAAGATGAACACACAAAATATGAACTTGAAAACCCTTGAATAATGATTTGCATAAGATGAATACAATTAGCCCCCAAATCTTTCTAGAAATGTGTGTCCCCTAAAACCCTAATCATCTCTTTCTATATATAGCCTAAACAACTTTGGCTAATTACATTAAGGACCCTAGAGATTAAAACTTACCAAAAGTAGCAATAAACATGAGGACTAGTTAAATAAGATAATAAATATATTTTGTTTAAAACAAAATATATTTAATTATCCAAAGCGATAAAACTATCATATCTCGAACGTTCACACGCCATATCTTTCTTCGATCTTCTCGTGTCGACTTGCGCATTGACTTTGTCTTGATGGCGTTGACTTTGTTGACTTGATTCGTTGATAACATTAGACTACACGTTTTAGACCCAACAATCTCCCCCTTAGGCTAATGTTATCAAACTCATATATCATCTTTAGAACCGTCAACTTCATTCATGTTGTAATCTTCAATTTGGCAAGCTTCAGTCTTAATTTTAGACCCAACAATCTCCCCCTAGACTGATGCTTTCCAAATTTTCTTCACTAAAGAACTTTGTTTGACACTTTGCTCTTTGAGTACTTTATATGAATAAGCTCCCCCTTTTTACATGCATCATCTTTGACAGGCCGGAACAAGCTTTTCTGCCTCTCATTTTCTTGAGTGAATCAGAAGACGTAGGAGGAGGATTCCTAGCTCGGTATCTTCTGTAATCTTCAGGAAACAGGTGCTTTGGTCTGGTATCTTGCTCAATTGATGATCGGCCATCATTGCAGCAAATAGTCAAAGTAACATGTTCACAAACACAAACACAACTCCGATTTTTCTTTTAGACTGATTCAAAGTAGAGACAAAACCGTATGCATCTGTAGTGTGCAATGGAAAGAGTATCTCAAGCGGTTTGAGACACGATTGATGTGATATGGAAGACTTAGAAAAACAACTATACACAAATCAAAATATTTTTGGATTTTTAGATTTTTTTTTTAACTTTCAACTTTTGAGATTTAGAGCTGATCAAATATGAGATCATACCAACTTGAAAAGCCTAGTCACACTTCAACTTTATTTAGGATAGCTACAACTCAAGAACGATTGCTGGTATGTTTGTCCTCTTAAATCCATGCATCCTTCTTTCAACATGCTTTCGGTGAGCTTGTTTATCATGTTTTCAGTCATATTGACAAGACTTCTATGGCCCCCACACAAGCTATTGAGAATAGAATCATTACGCCCGTGAGTCCCACATCAGGACATACCCCCGCGATCAAGGTATGCACAAAGGTTCCTCATAACAGGTGAGTATATTGGTTTCATTCTCTTCAATGATAGAGCAGAGATCAGGTCAGTACTTTCGTACAGCAGAGATTCCGAAAACTATCGAGGGCGGAGACAGATAGTTAGGTGAACAGGTCAGTACTTTCGTACAGCAGAGAGACCAAACTAATCCATCTTAAAGTTTTGGCCAAATTTGGCACTTATTATGAAAGGGTTTGGCCTTTTTTTGGCACTTATTATGAAAAGATATCATAGCGTCTAGGTCAGCATGTATCTGGATGCAGCAGAAGAACAACTATGATATCCCCGAATGAAAAACCAATATAAAGACCCGAGATCTCAGACTTTGGCAATCTATCAACGCAAGATTTAAGACCATTAAGCCATATGCCGCAATGTGTTACCCACTATGATGCGTAATGCCTGAGAAAAGCCAGAATCCTTGTGTAGAAGTTATGTTTTGCTCCCTAACAGCAGTTTACTCGTTGGTGTTGCTGAATCTACCGACATATCGTTAACTAATGCACCTGATCCCATCAGAACTCCGCAGTTAAGCGTGCTTGGGCGAGAGTAGTACTAGGATGGGTGACCCCCTGGGAAGTCCTCGTGTAGCAACCCCCTTTAAAAAAACAAAAAAAAGGCCAAACCCTTTCATAATAAGTGCCAAATTTGGCCAAAACTTTAAGATGGATTAGTTTGGTCTCTCTGCTGTACGAAAGTACTGACCTGTTCACCTAACTATCTGTCTCCGCCCTCGATAGTTTTCGGGATCTCTGCTGTACGAAAGTACTGACCTGATCTCTGCTCTATCGTTGAAGAGAATGAAACCAATATACTCACTTGTTATGAGGAACCTTTGTGCATACCTTGATCGCGGGGGTATGTCCTGATGTGGGACTCACGGGCGTAATGATTCTATTCTCAATAGCTTGTGTGGGGGCCATAGAAGTCTTGTCAATATTACCGAAAACATGATAAACAGTTCAACAAACCAAGTGAAAGAAAGATATATTTTTACAAAATTTGTGAACAACAACACTGGTGTGTGCGTCTTCACCTCTTCATCATTCAACAGCCTCCATTGCACCATCGCTCCACCCACCTAAACTGTTGTACTCCGACCACCGGTCAGCTGCCCACCACCACTTGAAATCCGGCAACTTACACTTAGAACACCATTTCCGACCAACTCCGGTCACCTCCCAATATCACCATCCCACTGATTCGTCACCTACCACACCTGGCCGTCACACAGTAACACCGGTCACCACCACCTGCGCCTCCGCTACACCACCCTTTCCCACTCAAACCTACACCCACCATAAAACGCCACCTACAACCATGACAACTCTGCCGCATCTCTACGTCATCTCCGATCCATAACGACCAGAACCACCACATCCCCGAGATCCAACCAACCTTCACCCGCAAACCACCGTGTAAAACCATCTCCCAGTCCCACCACATCCGGCTACCCCTGTCTTAACCACCACCACATCTGCATTTTAGTTTGTGTTGAGTGTTGAAAGAGGAAGAAGAGAGAAGTAGGTGTGTGAGTGACGGCTGAATTTGAAATCTTAGGGTTTGTGTTTTGGACTTAACATAAAGAAAGAAAGGAGTATATTGGCTACTATTGGTGTTCTTTGTCTAGAGAGAGAGGGGATTAGAGACAGAAAGAGAAGAAGGGGGTGTGTTAACCAAAGTCTTCTCGGGAATACACATTCAAAGGGGAAAAGACAATCTATATTCAATTAGATTTTATAATTGTTTCACATCCGAATTTAAAAAAAAAACTGACATCACAACATCACGTTTGAAATCAATATTTGTCTTGTTAGTTTTTTTTTAGGTTTTCAAAATTTAAAAGACATAACATTTAAATCATATGTAATAATAATAATTTAAATTTAAATTTGAGTTTTAGTTTTAGATTGGTTGTTGGTTATTAGTGGTTTTGGGTCAGGTCTTAAAATTTTTATTTGTGGGCCTATAATTTTGTTCAGTTTCTGGCCGGGTATCATAGTTTATTTTTGGGCCTTTTAAAATTAACATGTGTTCGCAGAATTTCACCAGGCCAGGCGTTTCAAGTTCATTTGGACCAAGTACTACTATTATTTGGAGTCGATACGGGTTTAATTTTTGAAGTAACTTGAACCGGGTTTTGAGTTGATACAAATATTTTTCGGGCTTTAAAAAAATGGATGAAATTCAGAAGGAGTACGATAACTTTAGAAGTGTCCGTAGTGAAAGTTTGTCTGATCATATTACAAGGTTCATGAATTTGCTGACAAAGATGAAGAAAGCTGGAATTCCCGTTGCCAACTCTGCTAAAGTAAAAAAGGTTGCTAGATTTGCTACCAAAAGAATGGAGTATGCGGTCCATGAAGATTAGAAATGACTCTATAATGTATCCTACAACGCTGACAGATGTCGTGGACGCTTTGAAATCTCTTGAAATGGCGCAGAATCAGATTGGTGTCACTCTAAAAGCAAGCCCAACAACACCTACCATCATAGGTTTCACTTCTCCAATCAGTGTAGGAAGTTCATCATCTGTTTCAGCTAGGATTCCAAATAATCTTCCAGCAAGTCCTGCAAAAACATCTTTAAGTGAAAAGAATGTCGTGGTTGGTGACACTCAATCCTTGAAAGTTTCAACTGAGAATGTCGCACTTTTCAACATGTTTCTGAGTAGCTATGAAGCTTTAATGTCGGGAGAACTCAAGAAGGAAATGTTCACTGCTGAAGACATGTATCAGGTTGATCCAGATGACATGGAGGAGATGGATTTGAAATGGCAGATGGCTATGATCACTCTAAGGTTAAAGAAGTTTCAGGACAAGACTAGGAAGCGTCTAGCTCTTGGAAAAGCTGGTTTCGACAAATCCAAGCTGAGATGTTACAACTGCAAGAATTTGGGTCACTTCAACAGCTTTTTGGCCACAAATCCGGTGTCAGATACGACTCTTTTACCTCTGTAAACGATCGGTGATTCGGATATTGTTGATGAAACCCTAGCGAGAACTCCATCTCCGGTTGATTTCCTCGCCGCCATGATCGATCAGTTCTAGGGTTAGGGTATTTTACCTGATGGATCAAAATGTTAGCAGAAACAATCAAACAACAAACGTGAGTTTATTCATCATTGAAAAGTTTTAGGACCAACTGGTAAAAAGTTTTTTGTTTATCTTATGAGTTTGTTATTTTGAGATGTTTTCTTGAACTTAAGACAATGATTGTGCTTCATGATAATATGATATGCTTGAGATTTTTGACAAAAAAAAAATTGTAGGATCAAATCGAGCCAAAAATCTGATTTTGATAAACAAATCAAGATGAACACACAAAATATGAACTTGAAAACCCTTGAATAATGATTTGCATAAGATGAATACAATTAGCCCCCAAATCTTTCTAGAAATGTGTGTCCCCTAAAACCCTAATCATCTTTTTCTATATATAGCCTAAACAACTTTGGCTAATTACATTAAGGACCCTAGAGATTAAAACTTACCAAAAGTAGCAATAAACATGAGGACTAATTAAATAAGATAATAACTATATTTTGTTTAAAACAAAATGTATTTAATTATCCAAAGCGATAAAACTATCATATCTCGAACGTTCACACGCCATATCTTTCTTCGATCTTCTCGTGTCGACTTGCGCGTTGACTTTGTCTTGATGGCGTTGACTTTGTTAACTTGATTCGTTGATAACATTAGACTACACGTTTTAGACCCAACAATCTCCCCCTTAGGCTAATGTTATCAAACTCATATATCATCTTTAGAACCGTCAACTTCATTCATGTTGTAATCTTCAATTTGGCAAGCTTCACTCTCAATTTTAGACCCAACATCCTAGGTATGTTTGGATGAAAGGAATGACCGAATTCGATAAAACATAATACAGATAGACCTTTAATTTGTTTAAGGGCTCATCACCACAGTCACAAGGCTTGGATGTATGCATTTTTACAATACCGCATAAATGTTTGTATTCAGTATAGCATGCATTTCCACAAAACATAACGTTGATTTAAACCACGTTTTACTTCAATACATTGTTTTGTGCATTTTTACCTATGGTTCCGTGGATATATATATATATACCTCATTTGCCATACATGACATTTTGTTTACTCATTTAATAATTGACATTTGACATAGACATTTTGATATTGATACACATATTTCATGGACCACATTTTGACATAAACATTTTAACCTGGTTTACACAAAGACATTTGACAAATGGTTTGATATGGGCAAATTTACATTAGTGGTTTGTTTGGGTAAGTGATTTAAGTAACGAGGCATATGTAATATGATACAAGCATGGTGGATACGCCGCTGGTACTTCCTATATATAAGTGCTTGTATGGTATTACATATTGTAGCGTTATTTGAATCATTTCAATTTAGACATATAACATTTTATACAAATAACATATTTTTCACAAGACATTGTTTTACAAACAACTCATTTTATACAAAACTCATTTTACTTGGTTATTCATTTAACCTCACATCACTCTTTTACATATCATCTTCTTTAACATCGCTTTTCAAAAGATTTATAAAACAAAACATTTTACAAGGATCATGACTGACTTTTGTTAAACAACCTTTTCTAAACTTATAAGTCATGATCCCTATTTTCATAAAACCTATGTATCTCACAGGCATTTTTATGCTGACGTACCTATTTTCACATGTGTTTCAGGAGCTGATGCTTAGGATGATCGTGACACTAGGGCGGACCCGTGCCATAGAGACTTAAAAATAAAGATAGACTTAGTTTAATTATATGATGTACTCTTTGGTTCTTGTTTTGAAACAATGTATTCCACTTTTGGTTGTTGAATAAAATGAAATTTTAATTACCATGGTTGTGGAACAATAATTCTGTTACAACACTCCCCGACGTTTCAGCCACGATTCGATGTTTTACGTGGTCGGGGTGTGACACAAGAGTTGGTATCAGAGCCAATGGTTATAGGGAATTAGGTTATTAGTAATGCTTTGACCTAGACTATAACCTTTCTAGGACCCCAACGCAAGATGTCTTGTGTTTAGATACATACACTTCACCTATCCTTAGGTGATCACCAAAACAAGAACCCAATTTCCTAAAACGATTTTTGAAAATGCAATCTCTGTTTTTAAATAATTCATTTTATGGTTTTGAACCCTTTTTGATTTTTCAAGATTGATTTTGAAAATTTATCATTTGTTTTTGAATGATTCTTTTGGCCTTGTGCCTTCCAAGTTTTCAAAATCTCGTCAAAGTTTTGGGTTCTAAATAGTGTGAACACGTGCAAACTGGAAGGGTGAATGCCTGTACCCTGGGTTTTCTGTCTAAGGCTAGAGTGTTCATACAAATCCACATAATCGGACCAGTCACTCTTACCTGGGAACTCTTGGGGTGAGTGTTCACTTATAGGCGAGCATGTCTTCGCTAAGCATTATTTTCGGACCTATTTACTTTGATTAGTCATTGTGTGTCGTTTGCTTGCTTTGTGATATGGACAAATGACCACCATCCTTGCTTTTGTTGATTTTGTTTCATCTTGCTCTTTTCATCAAATCATCTCACTCGTTTCCTTTCATGTTTCCTCTTTTAGAATGCCTCCTCGACGCGAAAATCCGCTACCAAATGCCGAACTGGCAGAAATCATTGCGCAGCAAATGGCTGCTCAATCCCCAAACCTCTTTGCTCAATGGAACCAAGCCAACAACAACAACAACAATGCTCCATGCAATTTCAAGAGTTTTAACTCGGCTAAACCACTCAAGTTTAGTGGTACGGAGGGAGCAACTGGGCTTCTTCAATGGTTCGAGAGCATTGAGAATACTTTCCGTCACGTTCAGTGTCCTGATAATCGCAAAGTCGAGTTTGCTTCAAGCGTATTTCAGAAGAGGGCTTTGACATGGTGGAACGGGGTTATGAGAGATCGTGGTGCTGAGGTTACCTTGGCACAAACATGGGCTGAACTTAGGACTCTTATGATGAGGGAGTTTTGTCCTCGTCATGAGTTGCGAGCCCTAGAAAGGGAGTTTGATGATCTAAAACAGGATAGTGGCGAGCACCGGGCGTATACTAATAGATTTGAGGAGTTGAGTTTGTTATGCCCAACAATGGTTACCCCACTCGACAAGGCTATCGAAAGATACATCGATGGTCTACCTGACTCCATACAAGACACCTTTACTGGTAGTAATCCTACCACACTCCGTCAGGCAATCGAGCTATCTGCAACATTGACCGAGTCGCAGATTCGAAGGGGTAAGCTGCATAGAAAGGGTGACAAGGGTAAGAAGCAGTCGTCTGACAAAGAGGATAGCAAGAAAGGTAAAAACAAGAAGGATAAGGATTCTGGTCCCTCAAAGAATTCAAGGAAGCGTAAGGCTTCCCAAAACTACGTCGTTACTGCACAGGCAAATCAAGCTGCACCAAATCAACCAGCGCAACCTCCAGCAAAGAAGCGGTATGAAGGGAATGCACCTTTGTGTAATAGGTGCAATAGTCACCATCAAAAACAACTTCCGTCCGTTTCTGTACCAACTGCGGGAAGTCTGGACACCTTGCAGAAGTTTGTCGTTTTGCTCGTAATCAGGCAGCTAAGAACCCGGCTCAACAAGCTGCTCAGCCTCCTGCTCAGCAACAGGGTCAAGCTGCACGACCTCACTATCCTCCTGGCTCGTGCTATAATTGTGGAGACCTGACCCATTATTGAAACCAGTGTCCAAAGCTGGTTAATGCAAATCCGAATCAGGCTCCAGCTCGAGGTCGAGTTTTTAACATGAATGCACAAGAAGCGCAAGCAGACAATGAAGTGGTGAACGGTACGTTCTCTGTTAATAATCAACCCGCATCTGTTCTTTTTGATTCTGGTGCTGATAAGAGTTTTGTGTCATTATCTTTTGAGCCATTGCTTCGCGTGTCTAGAACGAAACTAGGTAAACCCTTGACAGTAGAGGTTGCCAGTGGTGAACCCATTGTTCTTAATTCTGTCCTTCGCAACTGCCAGTTGAACCTTAATAACCATCTTTTTCCCATCGACCTCACGCCAATGCAACTTGGAAGCTTCGACATTATAGTGGGTATGGATTGGTTAGCCAAGCATCGCGCAGAGGTAGTTTGTTTTGAGAAGATCGTTCGTGTGCCGCTTTCGTCAGGTGAGATCCTACAGGTTCGTGGTGAGAGACCTACTAGTAGCCTCAAGCTTATGTCTTGTTGTCAAGCTCGGAAATATCTACGGAAGAACTATGTGGCCTTTTTGGCACATGTTACAGCAGATAAAGGCAAAGGTAAGTCCATTAGAGATATCCCGGTCGTTCGGGATTATCTGGAGCTATTTCCTGAGGAGTTACCTGGATTACCCCCAGCGCGCCAAGTCGAGTTCCGTATTGATCTCGTACCAGGTGCAAATCCCATTGCCAGAGCTCCATATCGTCTTGCACCGTCTGAGATGCAAGAGTTGTCTAAGCAGCTTCAGGAGCTCTCTGACAAAGGTTTTATCCGTCCTAGCTTTTCACCTTAGGGTGCTCCCGTTCTTTTTGTCAAGAAGAAGGATGGATCTTTTAGGATGTGTATCGATTATCGTGAGCTTAATAAGCTTACCATCAAGAATCAATATCCCCTACCTCGCATCGATGATCTCTTTGATCAGTTACAGGGCGCTTCTTATTTTTCAAAGATTGATCTGCGATCTGGATATCATCAACTCCGTGTGCATGAAGAAGATATTCCCAAGACAGCGTTCCGTACTCGTTATGGGCATTATGAGTTCTCAGTTATGCCATTCGGTTTGACTAATGCTCCTGCTGTTTTTATGGACTTGATGAATAGGGTATGCAAGCCTTATTTAGATAAGTTCATCATCGTTTTTATTGATGATATTTTGATATACTCTAAGATGAAAGCTGATCACAAGCAACATCTTCGTCTTACTCTGGAACTCCTAAAGAAAGAACAACTTTTTGCCAAATTCTCCAAGTGTGAATTTTGGCTTAAAGAAGTTCAATTCTTGGGACATATTGTCAACGAACAAGGTATTCATGTAGATCCCTCCAAGATCAGTGCGATTAAGGATTGGGATACGCCTACTACTCCTACTGAGGTTCGTTCTTTTCTTGGTCTTGCGGGTTATTACCGCCGCTTCATAGAGAACTTCTCGAAGATTGCAGTTCCTCTAACTGCTCTAACTCAGAAGAACAAGCCCTTTGAATGGGGTTCTAAACAAGAAGTAGCATTTCAGACCTTGAAGCAGAAGCTTTGTGACGCACCTATTCTGACTTTGCCTGAAGGCAACGATGATTTTGTCGTGTACTGCGATGCATCCAAATTGGGTCTTGGCTGTGTTCTAATGCAAAGGAACAAAGTCATAGCATATGCATCTAGGCAGTTGAAGGTGCATGAGAAAAACTACACCACTCATGATCTCGAGTTAGGTGCAGTTGTGTTCGCTCTTAAGATCTGGAGACACTATTTGTATGGAACAAAATGTGTGGTTTTCACTGACCACAAAAGTCTTCAGCATATCTTCAATCAGAAAGAACTCAACATGAGGCAAAGACGTTGGGTAGAGCTTCTGAACGACTATGACTGCGAAATTCGCTACCATCCCGGTAAGGCGAATGTCGTAGTTGACGCTTTGAGTCGTAAGGAACATGTCAAGCTTCATTGTGTTCGTGTTCAATCTGATATTCAAACTCGAGCTGATATTCAAGCCGCATTTCTCAGGCTCAACATACTTGTGTTTCACAAGGTTTGATGGGTAAGGAATTACCCTATCACATTAATCCTGATCTTGTTTTGAAGGACAATGGATCATACTATTTCATGGACCGTTTGTGGGTCCCAAGCCAAGATGGTCTTCGCACTCTGCTTATGGATGAAGCTCATAAGTCTCGTTATTCTGTCCATCCTGGCTCAGACAAGATGTATAAGGATCTTCGTACTCAGTATTGGTGGCCTGGTATGAAGAAAGACATTGCCTTGTACGTTTCAAAATGCCTTACTTGTCTTAAGGTAAAGGCTGAACACCAACATCCTTCTGGTCTTTTGGAGCAACCGGAGATCCCAGTTTGGAAATGGGAAAACATCGCTATGGATCTCATTACCAAACTTCCGCGCACTAAGAAAGGTCATGAAGCCATCTGGGTAGTTGTTGATCGTCTTACTAAGTCAGCACATTTCTTGCCGATCTGTGAGGATCTATCTGCTGACAAACTGGCCAAAATCTATGTGGATGAAATCGTATCTCGACATGGTGTTCCCTTGAACATTATTTCTGATAGAGATGCTCGTTTTTCTTCTCGTTTTTGGAGAACCATGCAATCTGCTATGGGGACCCAACTTAATCTGAGCACTGCTTATCATCCGCAATCTGATGGTCAATCTGAAAGAACAATCCAAACCTTGGAGGATATGCTTAGAGCTTGTGTGATCGATTTTGGTGGTAGTTGGGATTCACATCTTCCATTGATTGAATTCTCCTACAACAATAGTTATCACTCCAGCATCAACATGGCTACTTTCGAGGCTCTCTATGGTCGAAGATGTCGTTCACCAGTCTGCTGGAATAAGATCGGTGAGGCTCAGCTTACTGGACCTGACCTCATTCTAGAGACAACAGATAAGGTTAAGAAAGTTCGTGATAACCTTCTGACAGCTCGAAGCCGTCAAAAGACTTACGCGGACCAAGGACGCAAGCCCATGGAATTTCAAGTCGGTGATCGAGTATTACTTAAGGTCTCACCTTGGAAAGGTGTGATCAGATTTGGAAAGACTGGAAAACTTGCACCTAGATATGTTGGACCATTCAAGATCGTTGAAAGAATCGGTAAGGTAGCCTACATACTTGAGTTACCTCCTGAACTTGGAAATGTTCATCCAACCTTCCATGTGTCCAATCTCAGGAAGTGTTTAGCTGATGAGAACCTCCACATACCACTTGACGAAATTCGTGTTGATAAGACACTACATTTTGTTGAGAAACCTGTGGAAATCATGGACCATAGAGTCAAATGGATTAAACGCAAGCGCATTCCTTTGGTCAAAGTTCGCTGGGAATCTAAACGTGGACCTGAGTTTACTTGGGAACGTGAAGATCAAATGAAGGCGAAGTATCCGCATCTTTTCTCACGAGTTTCCTCCAAACAAATACTGTGACATATGTGCTTGTAATCATTGTAAACAGTTCAGTTATCAATGAAATAAAGTTATTTGATCCAAATGTTTGTTTATTTATGTTTTACATTTTTCATGTTTTGACTTTCATTCCATTTCAAACTCTGTATCGCTTTCTGGAGAATTATACGCAAACTGGTGCGTAAACGTAATCAGTTTAATGCGACAAATAATCCAGAACATCAACATATGCTTAACATACCTTAAATAACCTTTACATAACTTAGAAATAAGTTTTGAAGGCATTGGTATGGCAAAATCAAGTTAATTAGCTTACAGGGACTAAAATTGAGAAACTGCGAAAGTATGCCAATTTTGTAACACCCGTTCTTATAAATCAAGGTTTAGCGTATTATTTACGAAAACAATCATGTAATTAAGATTACATATCCATCGGAAAAAACGGGTTTACTAAAACCTTTTACAATTTAAAAGTTTAGAACATAATGTAATTAAGTTCGTCACTTAAAAGAAACAATGAAACGACATTCGTCATTTAACATAATAACGATACATAGTGCAGAAGCTTATTTCGTGATCGTGTTCGGTTCTTGCTCGTCGCTTGATCTTCATCCGGGCACTCATGGCAATCACCTATGATCAAAACCAACTTAAAAGTTAGTTTTGATAGTCAAATAAGAAGTTCAAACAAGTACAGGGGTTAAATATGAAGTTCAAACAAGTACAGGGGTTAAATATGACAAAAAATAACATTTTTCCAAGTTTGGGGGCGTCGCATGACGCCAAGGGGCGTCGCGTGACGCTAGGCCCCCTTTTCAGCAGAATGTTGCTGCATATTCCCTGCACGATCTGATTTCACGGAAACGGCCATAACTTCTTCGTTATTGATCCGTTTTACCCGATTCTTTTTCCTACGCGTCCGTAATTTAATTCTCCATCTTATGGAGTTAAAATCCAACAACCTTCATAATAAAATTTCAGACTTTTAAGTCTTCGGCTTATCGCCCTTTTACCAAATTTTGACCCGTTTATGCATTTTATCAAACGAACATATTTGTTTGATTCCTACATCACCTACACTTGTCAAATTGTTATTAACTACCATTTTAGGTTCTAATCACAAGTTTATTTCACAATTTAAACCCGTTTTCGCTCGTATGCTTATTTTGACCCGTTAAGGGTATTTAAGCACTTTCGAGCCTAAAATCGCTCTCGATTGTTTCTAGCATTTCATCACCACATTTCTTATCCTATAATCTCGCACCACAATTGTGTTTATGGCGGGTTTGATGTGGTGATCTATATAAACCAAATTTTACCTCTCGAATCATTATTTTACGGCAAAAACTCAAATAGTACCGTTTGACTAATATAATACCTCTTTCAACTTCTATACTTAATCTAAGTATTTACTTAATCATAAAACTTGTTTCCAAACAACCTTTAAAGGTTGTTTGTTCGAATTAGCTAACAAGGGCGTTTTGGTCCTTTTTAGTCTTTCAATTACGACAAGGTCTTTTGAGAGCATGATTGACCCATGATTCTTCTTTTGAATTATGATCTTGCTCGAAAAGTTAATATGCTTTTCAAAACGCCACTACCCTCTTTTAAAACATTCGGTTTACCCACTTAAGTAACCATTGTCTATCTAAGACTTCATTAAATACTCATTGAACCTTACGTTCTCAATGAATCATTACTCTATTACACATACCTGGCTCGGGTCAATGTATTGACCTGATTTAATGCCTTGCTATAATATTCGCTAAATAGTAGCGATGCAAATATCATTTCTACATTTATCCTGAAATCATATAACTCGACAAGAATCATTAGTCGCTATTATCAAAAGGTGGTATCTTCACCCTTTGACCCGTTTGGTCTAAATGACCGATTATATTGGCGAGATGACACGTATTTTCATCTCGACTATATGACTCGCTCCGATTTACATCGTGCGGTCACTTTACTTATAATTCATTTCTTAACACTTTTCGGCCTATTAAGGTTTACTTCATAAATGTCTTTTAAAGCCAATAGTTATGGTCGATGCATGACCAATTTACCGTTTTACCCTTATTGTTTGTTTTGGTTTACCCTATAAGGCAACCATTCAAAAGTTTATTTTCCATTTGTCATAAAATGATCAAATTACCGATTTAACTCCTTTTTAAACCATCAACATGGTTTCTTATCAAACTCGACTATCTTGTTCCGTACGTTTACACGCCTGAACATCATACCTCAATTATATATTTATCTTATTCGTAACTAATACGATAAAAGAATATTCTAACATATAAGACTAGTGTAAGTTATACTTACCTTGCATCCGAATTATGCTTTTCCCTTCATTCTTGATTCGTTTGACCCGCTTCCTTTCCCAAGCTCCACCTAGCTCGTTAGGCGTCAAACTATTTTCAATCATTTACAAGGCGGTCAAATTAGTCATAAAAATCACGACTATTCCACCTCGCTTATTTACTATGCCGAAGCTACTATTCGACTTCATGATTAGTTAACTTAGCTTATCAAAAGTTAACTACTTATTGGTCACTTGGTTTACACAATTAAGTCAAATCAACATTATGATTAGAACCCGTTTTAACCCATATTTCACGTAATTAGTCAATTAAGGCAATTACGCGCTTGATTCGTACTTTCAACATATAAACATTCACTTAGGCATTTTAACAAACACCTTGTGGGCATATTCTATAACATCAACAATCAATTTTTCATGACTAGTTATTTACCCAAATTTTAACATCATTCACAAGTTCTTATGTCTAGCATGCATAACAACACCTAGACTTACTTCATAGAGATCAAAATACACTAGAGTGACAATCAAAATCCTAGTGTTTAACATATTTCTACAAAACCCACTAAACACCCATATTGGTGATTCTGAACTTCATCATGATGAGCAACATTCAACAAGCTAATGGCTAGGGTTACCTCCTAGACATGATTTCACTCCAATTTCATCAAAACAACAATCATGCAAGCACAAATTTCGAATCTTATGTGTTCATCCAGAATTTGAGATGGAACCAAATAGTAAAATTTTACATACCTTATGATCCCTTTACTAAGGTGATCACTAATTTGTGCTTGGATTTCGATTTGGGCTTGATTTGCCCTTTCAATTTGATGAATTTCTGAAGTTTAGGGTTGGAGCATGAGAGCCTTTCTTGGCTCTGGTTGAATTCGCAGGAAACACACACGTATATGTGTGTTTTATGTTTTAATATTTGATTTAATTAAAACTCAATTTCATTTGTCCATGTTTAGCCCCTCTAATTTACCCAAGTTATTAAAAGGGTTATCTTTTTTCTTGTTTCTTTTATTGTTTTAACAACACTTAACCAACTAGGTTGATATCCCTAGTTACTTAATGGGTTTGGGGAAGTCATAACCCGTAGTATTTTTAAGTCCCGTTAACTCAGACTTTATATACGTTTCGTTTTCTCAAAGCGTTTATTCTCTTTTTAATTTTATTAACATAAAATTATTTATTTAAATCCTAGTTTTCACCAGGTTAATTTTACCACTAACGGTATTTTACCCGTTCTTAGCATTAACGGGGTTTAATTACCAAACCCGTTTTTGGGGTGTTACAAGTCTACCCCCCTTAAAGAGGTTTCGTCCTCGAAACCTTTTCTTACATAATTCATTGAGTTTAAACTCAATGTATTCTGTCCGAGAAATATTTTAAACATTACTTATACTTTTTAACCAATCGTTAGTATTACCCGAAAAGTACGGTAACATCTTTTTGGTTACTAATTGTCTACATATCTCATACGACATAGTGTAACTTCGAAATAACGTAATCTCGTTATTTCCGCTAGTTTGGTTAACTTAGCGATACCCATTGCTTTCATATACTATCGAATTCTTTATGAATCCGTTATTTTGACCCGTTTAAAGGTCTTTAATGAAATCTTTCACTTTTAGCAGCAATTTCTTTTGTCTTCAAATTTATTTATTCGGTTCAGTCATACCGAACCTACCGTTTACAAGCAAACCAAATTTATTTAAATGACCTTGACAGGTCTCACTAATTAGACTTATTAGTCCAGTTATTTTTTTACCGCTTGCTTGGTTATAATGTGATTCTACTTCACATTACATTTCTTGACCGTGATTGTGTTACACCATGTTTAATTTATATCAAAATTTCATTTTCGAAAATATCACTTTTCAAATATATCGTCTTGCGCCTATCAGTGTCAAGACTTGTATCTTTCATGCTTACTATTTAAATTCCTATCAGAATTTATGTTTGTATAAACATTATTTCCTACTAAAACCGAAGTTTTAGTTTTTAGGATCTTCTCTTTAACTTTTGTCAATTATCCATACCAGGATATTGACAGTCCATAATTTATTCTTATTTGGTTATATCCCATTACCGGGCTCATTATTCTCTTGCATTTAACGCTACCTTTATCTGGCTAGCGCTCATTTGTGCCATTTGGCGTTATTTTGTATTCAACATGTTTGACCTATTAACGTGAAATCCATCACTTATAAACAATCAACTTTATTCTTTATTCAACCCATTCGGCTTCGAATAGTTGAACATATTTACTCACAATTTCTGTATACGAGATTTTACAGTCATATCTCGTAATCCAAGTCCTTTGATTTTTCGACCCGCGTTCACGTCTCTTGGTTTACTCATGTGTTTAATTCTTACCCATCAACCGAGTGTTTTACCGAAGTCGTTATTATTGCAACCCTCCCGGTATGCATTAAGACCTCGCTTCATTTTTATATTCCGACTTTGTCTTTAAGTTTGACGTTTTACAAAAACGACCCGTTAAGGGACATATTTGCATTTTCCGGGTTCGAGTGTAAGTACACTCCCTCCCAATGCTTGTCTAAATCATTTTACATGCTTGCGTTTTCTGGGTTCGAGTGTAAGTACACTCCCTCCCAATACTTGTCTAAATCATTTTTCATGCTTGCGTTTTCTGGGTTCGAGTGTAAGTACACTCCCTCCCAATACTTGTCTAAGTCATTTTTCATGCTTGTGTTTTCTGGGTTCGAGTTTAAGTACACTCCCTCCCAATACTTGTCTAAATCATTTTTCATGCTTGCGTTTTCTGGGTTCGAGTGTAAGTACACTCCCTCCCAATACTTGTCTAAATCATTTTTCATGCTTCTTTGTCCCTTCACTCGGGCTCATTATCCTGATGTAATACGCTTCAAAGCTCTCTAAGTGGAAGTTTAAATGCTTCCTACCTGAGAGTGAATTGGGTTCGAATCTTGCGGGGACCTTCTGTAAGTATTCTTTCGCGTTTATCGTTCGTTTTAGCGTTAAAGTCAAACTGTGTTTGACTTTCTGCATTGACCAGTTTATGGTCAACGCGAAGTTCATTTGAACTTCATAACGTGAGCGTAATCACGATGGTTATAGTCCCTAGTGACTATACCTACTGATTACCACGTTATCTAGGCTCAGTGACGAGTCGTAGTTTCGGGCAAAATGCGTGTTTTCGCGTATTTTGTAACCAAACTACTTGTGGGTATCAAAACCGTTTGTTTTGATACCAAACCTGTTTTTAAACCTTGTTAAACATGTTCTAACATGTTTAGCTCGTCACTTTTAGATTTGTGCTTGTCTAGGGTCGTAAAGGTAAGCGATCTAATCAATCGCTTATACTTTCGAACCCGACCCGTTTGGTCGATCATTAGGATCCGACCAAATACTTTAGGTGACCATAGTAGTATAGGGAATAACCTTCTGAGGTTATACCTTATGGTCACGTCGTTTAAGTAGTTGTATGATAAGTAATTCTTATGCCTTAGGTAAATTACCAAAATGCCCTTTTTAAGTCAAAATCCATTTTAAGCCTATGTAACATAACTTTTGGCATCTAAACTAATTTAGTAACAATATTAGACATGTCAAGGCATATCTTACTTGTCATAGGGCTAGTTAGGCGTTCTGAACGCGTTTCACGCAAACGACGCGTTAAAGTAGCATAAGCTACCTAAACGGGTCATAACGGGTCAAAAGCACTTAGGCTAGGTTTCATTTTAGTATGTAGGCTTTGTTAAACCATATTACATGAGTTCCTACACTCATTTAGTTTACGAACCCTCATGCTACCCGATCCTCCGATTAGGTCCGTTTATTAATATAGTTGCCTATATTAGGTGACGTTTGAATTCGTGATCTTCTAACCTTGCTTGGTGGATATCTAGAGTCTATTGAGCAATCTCAAGTGAGTACATAGACCCCTCTTTTACTATTTTTTTCAAACTGTTTTGGGGTGAAACACATGTGCCTACTTGTTAATTTCATGCTTTCCATGTTTCCATATCATATACTTGCTATGTTCATTAGTACATTATTAGTACATGATTTTATTGGGTTTTTGCTATGTATGTCCTTTGTAGCATACTTAGTACATCGTTTTACATGACATTTTATGCTATGTATGTTCATTTAGTGCATACTTAGTACATTGTTTTACATTACCTTTTCATGCTATGTATGTTCATCATACTTAGTACCTTTTCATTTCATCACATGCTTACATTTTGATATGATATTTGGGTTGTTAAGTGGGACCATATACATTCATTAACTTTGATCACGCCGCTCGTTAGTAGGTAATGGTACCATAGGAATTGACAACTCCCGTTCCAAACATCCTAGGTATGTTTGGATGAAAGGAATGACCGAATTCGATAAAACATAAAACAGATAGACCTTTAATTTGTTTAAGGGCTCATCACCACAGTCACAAGGCTTGGATGTATGTATTTTTACAATACCGCATAAATGTTTGTATTCAGTATAGCATGCATTTCCACAAAACATAACGTTGATTTAAACCACGTTTTACTTCAATACATTGTTTTGTGCATTTTTACCTTTGGTTCCGTGGATATATATATATATATATATATACCTCATTTGCCATACATGACATTTTGTTTACTCATTTAATAATTGACATTTGACATAGACATTTTGATATTGATACACATATTTCATGGACCACATTTTGACATAAACATTTTAACATGGTTTACACAAAGACATTTGACAAATGGTTTGATATGGGCAAATTTACATTAGTGGTTTGTTTGGGTAAGTGATTTAAGTAACGAGGCATATGTAATATGATACAAGCATGGTGGATACGCCGCTGGTACTTCCTATATATAAGTGCTTGTATGGTATTACATATTGTAGCATTATTTGAATCATTTCAATTTAGACATATAACATTTTATACAAATAACATATTTTTCACAAGACATTGTTTTACAAACAACTCATTTTATACAAAACTCATTTTACTTGGTTATTCATTTAACCTCACATCACTCTTTTACATATCATCTTCTTTAACATCGCTTTTCAAAAGATTTATAAAACAAAACATTTTACAAGGATCATGACTGACTTTTGTTAAACAACCTTTTCTAAACTTATAAGTCATGAGCCCTATTTTCATAAAACCTATGTATCTCACAGGCATGTTTATGCTGACGTACCTATTTTCACATGTGTTTCAGGAGCTGACGCTTAGGATGATCGTGACACTAGGGCGGACCCGTGCCTTAGAGACTTAAAAATAAAGATAGACTTAGTTTAATTATATGATGTACTCTTTGGTTCTTGTTTTGAAACAATGTATTCCACTTTTGGTTGTTGAATAAAATGAAATTTTAATTACCATGGTTGTGGAACAATAATTCTGTTACAACACTCCCCGACGTTTCCGCCACGATTCGATGTTTTACATGGTCAGGGTGTGACACTCCTGATTGCCACGATCCAGCCATCATCTTGCATCTTGTTTAGTTCCCTAATGTATGTTATGTTGTGTTCCTTTGTCGAATAAATGCTTAGGTTATGGCTCAAGTCTTGGTATGATGATATGTGGTATTGGTGTAGTGATTAGGGTGTTGTATAAATGAACATGGCATTAAATTAGTTGTGATGATAACAGTTAGCAAGGATTCAGAAGTTAAATTATTAGATGTTGGTCGATGATATAGGGCTAATAGCAATCGGATCTAAGTATTACTCACGAGTGAATTTATATGCTTGATATCGATGTGTGCATGTAATTAATGTGTGATTCATAATCAATTTTGATGTAACAGTAGATGTTAACGGTCCAATAGAATTGAAGGAACATGGCTTGATAAGGCTTGATAACTTTGAATAAGAAAAATGGCGGCCAATGTATCTAATCAAACAAGGTGGATAGCAAGCTTTAGTCCATGGGTTAGTTATACATGATGATGAACAATCAATGAAAGTATTATATTATTTGATTTGATTGATACTAATTTAGATGATAATGGACATAAGTTAATTATTGATCAAGGTTCAGTTATAATTAAGGGTCATGTGATAAAACAATTGAATGTGGATTCATTGGAATCGTGTTGAATGATCAACATATATAGGAATCGAGGTGGTAACTGTCTTGTGCATTGGGCCGCATGAAACCAATCAAGTATTGGGCCGTACACCCGAACTCAGCCATACACTTCATTAGGTATGAACAATGGGCCGCACACTTATGAGAATTATATGTTGGACTGTTAACTGTTTATCTAAACAATGGGCCGCACGCTTATAGTGAACACGTGTGAGGCCCAGATACCTGCTAGATGATTACACGAGGATAATCGGCTAATTACGATGCATGATTTCTTGTTACAATTAATATGTTTACTTGAATGTGATCCGAACCACTTGTGATATGGTGTGATATGAACTTATATTGTGATTGTAAGTATGACCCAAATACTTGCTATGACTTGCGTAATGATATGCGTTCTGCTTATTTGTAACCTATGTAATAAAAACAAAGAACACATGTTTCACGTGTACACGAAACTGACTGACTTTGGTAACCACGGTAGGGTTTGGTTAACCAAACGGGAAACAGGTAACATAGCATATCGAGCAAACCAAAGGTGAGTTCATTTCTCTTGAGCATGCTTCCAGGTGGTTGGGACAGTCATTGGGTATCCCTGAGAGGGATATGTTTTGGGTAAATCAATTGGGTATTCCTGAGAGGGATACGTCTTGTGGGTAAAATCAGGAATGTTGGATAATACACTCGTCCTATCACCTTTAAGTCCCATCTTTTTGTTACCGGAGAGGTAACGGGTATTAGTTGGTAGCGCCACTTAGGTTTGGCACCCTCACCCCGTACCGAAGAGGACGGGTGTGAACTAATGACCCAGTCATGCCCAGTGCTTTGATAGGAGCACTGGGGAACGGGCAAAACATACATCAGGAGCCGTCTTGTATCCGAGGTATTATCAATATTGTAATCAATTAATGGAACTAAACACTTGGTAACTAACGTTTTCGTAAAACTTTGAACTCACCAGCGTTGTCTGATACACGTGTGTGCATGCTCGCAGGTTATTGATACGTGTGGATGTGGAACTTGCTGTCTGGGATGCTGGAGTGGTCATGGGTCGAGAAACATGGAAACTTGAAACGAGACTAGCTGATTTCCTACACTTAGGTATTAGATAATCTTGTATCATGCTTCCGCTAAACACAACGAGTTATAAATATGTTTTGTAGTACTTTATTTTAATAAATAAAAACTTTTATTTGAGGTTATTATCATGAGTTCAATGTGATTAGTGGCTAGATTCTGGTACGTAAAACGCCTCGCGGGGGTTTCCGCTTGTGGTATTTTGGGGGTGTGAAAGTTTGGTATCAGAGCCACTGATTATAGTGAACTTTGTTTTAAAAATGTTTTTATAAAACCATACTATAACTGAGCAGTTCTGAGTACGTGAATACGACCATGACACTCAGCTCCAGACTGCAAGGTTCGTCTTTTTCACCTGCTGCATGCATTACATGACTAGTACACATTTGTATATGATGTAGCGCACGAACACACATATGTCACTATAGCATGATTACATGAATTGTTTACTGGCATTATGATGCGTTGATTGTATGTCATAGCCCTTGGATTTATGTGATCTTATCCTTTTGATAACCTCCGTTTGACATCTGAGTTTGAAGAACCATTTGACATGAGTTAGGAGGAGCTGAGATGAGCATGCAAATCACAATATTATTGTGGGTGCACACATAATAATAATGTGGGGGTGCATGCTAGTCCCAGTGAGGCTTAAGAAGTGAAAAAGGGGTTCTGTTCAGTCATTCGATCAATGAGAAACATAACAAACCTGTAGGGGTCACAGCAGTGATCGTCTCCTGCTCGAACGTGATCTCTTCACTCCTCTCTAAATCCTTATGAATCTCGATGCTATCGAGTATCACCTGAACACTCATCCGAACGTCTAGCGAACTGTGTAGAATGTTAGGTGCTAGTACGAACGTCTCTGAGTTGGATGTCGCAGTGTCAAACGATTGATCCATACCTTTCTCACTTATCTTAGTTTGTTGGAACGTAACGCATCAAAGCCTTGGATCCTGAAGTGCGATCACTTCTGCAACACTCTAGCAACATACCGTGTATTACTCAATCGACTTGAAAGATCGATGGACAAGAGGATGAGCGTAGTACCTTACCGACCTCAGTAGTAGGACGACCCTGATTACTGGCAACGGGCACCAGCAAATTGGCTTAAACCGAATCCTTAACCCTAGTCAGCGACTTATGGGAGTTAACTCTTACGAATCAACCGGGACATAAGCGATGACAATTGACTATAGTGTGGAATGTGTAACTGACAGCACAATGAGTAGCGCCTTAGGACGCGACACGGAACGTGAGAAGATGGACCGCGTCGGTGAAAGATCGTAGGGCTATGTTTCAAGCAACGACAATAGAGGCAACAGTCACGACAACATCAAGCTACTCGTAATTGTAGCCAACAGTATGGAAATGAAGGTGCCTACGACATGGACTGACCGTTTTCAAATCAAGACGAAAACAATCAAGAGAACGATGGCAGTACTGGAAATTCTCGTAGCAGAAACAACAACACCGGAAGTGATGATTATGGAAGGGAATTTAGGATTGGCAAGGGCGACACTAGAATTATACCAACATGGTGGCCAACACATTCTTGGTAACGAATCGTCTCATCCCTGCTCTGTTCAACCCTGATACTTCTTGAAATCGAACTTGTTGTGGAATCGGCTGATGGCAAATCAATTGAAGCCTCATATGTTTCGATGCAGTAGTCAGTGTGGATTGGTTATTCAGATATCGCGTAGATATACCCTGTGAGAAGAAAATTTTGCGTATCTCTCTCTAGTGGAGAATCGTTATCTATTCTAAAGTGTCAGAGTGGTGCAAAGGTTAGCGCCATTTCGGCATGAAAGCCCTGAAGTGCCTACGGAGGGATTACCCCGCAATGTTAGCACTCGTTACTGATAATAAGACTAAGGAAAAAAGGATCGAGGATCCACCAATTGTTCGTGATTCCTTCCAAAGTGCTACTCGAAGAACTTTCAGGTTTACTTCCACAACTGTTAGGTAGGCTCTCAGTTGAACTCGCACCAAAGGCAGCCCTGATTTCTCGTACTCCTTACCATCTTGCACCAGGAGGGTTGCAAGAACTGTCAAATCAACTACAGGAACTGTTGGACAGGAGTTTTGTCGGAGCTAGTTTTCACTCTAGGGAGCCCCGATTATATCTGTGAAGATAAGCCTTATCGTTGGACATGCATACTGACTATCGAGAACTCAACAAGGTGACAGTCAAGAATCGTTTGTCTCGACCATGTATTAATAACCTGTTGACCAGTTGCAAGGATCAAACTTCTATTAGAGGGTTGACTAATGAACAAACTATCATCAGATGGAAGTCCAAGGGGAGAATGTTCCTAAAGCGGTATATCAAACGTTGTACAATCATCACGACTTTATATTCCGCGACCTTTGGGTTAATCAACACACCAGCAGCTTTATGGATCGCATGGATCAACCGTGTTTATTGAGGACACTTTGAATCATTCCAGGAGAAAGGAACATCATGGGTGGCATTTGTAACTTATCTTAGAGCTCCTGAGGGAGGAGCCACTTCACGCTAAGTCTTGTTAAATGTAACCCCTGGACTCGAGAGGTACATTTTTGGTCATGTAATCAACGAAGTGGGAATACACGTGGATCTCGCTAAGACCCATTTTGTTAGAAACTGAATGACACCAAAGATTCCTTCGGGGATACAACAATCCCTTGGTTTCGCTAGATACTATCGCAGATTCATCGCGGGATTTTCGAAGATTGCGCAGCTCTCATCTCTTTAACACAGCAAGGTGCTGTGAATTGGTGGGAGATAAAATAGGAGGACGTCTCTTCAGCTTTTGAAACTCAACTCTACAACGCGCTGAGTATTGTCTTTACCCAAGGGTACTGATGATCTGGTGGTATACCATGATGGTCCGAATCAGAGTCTCAGTTACACACCGATGCAACACGAGAGGGTGATGGCTTATGTGGTGGATTAACAGGAAGAGTTGCACGACTCACAACCTGGGGTGGAAGCCACGATCTCGGATTTGAGCTGGAGGCATTACTTGGACGGTACCAAATGCACTACTTAGACCGATCACAAGGGCCTCCCATGTACCTTTGTTTCGGAAGAGCTAAACATGTAATATCATCACTGGATGGAACTTTTGAATGATACGACTATGAAACCTGAATGTGCACGAGTTTTGCAGCTCACTATCGACTTTAACTTACCTGATCAGACTCGCTCTGTTCAAACTGGGGAATCGAAGGAAGAGAATTTGCAAGTTAAACCCATGCGGGGCATGAAGAGGCAACCGTTGGCAGGTCGGATGATATCCGCTACCTCATGGAATGAATGTGGGTCTCATTATACGGCAACTGTAGGGAACTCGTGTGGAGCAAAGCACATCGGCCTCGATATTCTAGTTGTCTGGGTTTTGATGAGAGATATTAGGATCTATAAAATCTTGTACTGGTGATCGGGCATGAAGGCCCACCTAGCTATGTATGTGAATGATGTTTGACTTGTGGGAAAGTCAAGGTGGAGTATCAGTAACCAGAAACACCTATATGGAAATGAGAATAGACTGCCATGGATTCTGTCACTAGATACTTACAACTCAAAACGGAAACAATATCACCTGGGTGACCGTTGATGATCTCACGTTACCAGCACACTTTCTTGCAATCAAGGAAACTGGCGAGTCTTCGCAGCTGTGAATGTTCCTCTGAGAGAGACGGCTTTTAGGCACGAGGTGCCAACTCCTGTTGCCTCTGATTTTGATCTATGCTTGATTTATGACAAGCAACACACAACACCCTTGGCTCACGTCTAGACATGAGCATTGGACAAACGGACAAAGTAAACGAACCATCCTGACACTCGAAGATATGCTTCGAGCATGTGTGTGATTGGCTTTAGTGAGAATCGGGACGACACTTATCTTTGGTTGAGTTCTACTGTAGCAGTTACCATTCTAGTATTCAGACAACTCCATTTGAGGCATTGCTTGGGCGACAATGTCGATGCCCTTGATAGACTAAGGTGGGTTACAACCTAATAATAGGTCCAGGACTTGTACTCGAAACTCTTGGGAAGATAGCTTAGATCGGAAATCGTGTGACGGTCACGCTTGACCGCCGGGAAAACTGATAAGCTTAGGAGACGTTGGGAGTTCACTGCAGGCAAACGTGTCATAATTGAAAGTCTCTCCCTGGGAGGGTGCGGTGCGGTTTGGGAAGCCCGGCAAGCTTAATCCGTGTTATGTTGGGCCATTTAAAATCCTGGAGCGGATCGGTAAAGTGGCTTACAAGCTCGAATTACCTGCTGGGTTGGGTAATGTTCATGATGTCTTCCATGTTTCGCAACTGAAGAAGTGTTTGTCTGATGAAACACTGGTGGTGCCGTTCCAAGAGCTTAAGATTGACGACAGGTTGAAGTTTGTCAAAGAACCTATCGAGATTATGGACCGGGAAGTCAAGGTTCGCAAGCATAGTCGAATCCCGATCGTGAGAGTTCGTTGGAACTCAAGACGTGGACCGAAGTTCACGTGGGAGCGAGAGGATCAGATGAAGCTCAGATATCCTCAACTCTTCCCTTCTGACCAAACTAATTCTGAAATCACTGGTGAATTTCAAGACGAAATTCCATTTCAAGTTGGGGATGATGTGGCACCCGCGGGGAATTCGCAGTCATCCTGATCTATCAGTTTCGCTACTCTGATTTGCTTATCGAATTTCGGCATGAAATTCCTTTCAAGTTGGGGATGATGTGACAAACCGAATATTTAAGGTTAGCACTACTTTAATCCCACAACCTTTGGCGTGTGTCTTTGTGTTTAACTGCCTATTAATTGTGACCATGTAAGACTTACTCGACTACACTCGTGCATCACTAAATGTTTACGAGTGGATATTGATTGATTATACATGGAACGGTTAAAGGTTTATACGTGTCGGTTAGTTAATTCAAGAATTGGTTACTAGCTTTACTGGGTCGCAAATTTACTGGGCATACACACATTCATCTCGGCCTCTCGGCCCACACTTTAGACCAGGCCCGAGGCCCAATAGACATGTTATACGTATACATGAGGGATGGGGATGTTGTTACGTGATTATTGGAGAAGTAATAAACCCTAACAATCCTTTTCTCCTCTCCATGGATTGACAACAGCCCTCTCCCCTCCCTCGAAGTCTTTTCCTCCTGATTGCCACGATCCAGCCATCATCTTGCATCTTGGTTAGTTCCCTAATGTATGTTATGTTGTGTTCCTTTGTCGAATAAATGCTTAGGTTATGGCTCAAGTCTTGGTATGATGATATGTGGTATTTATGTGATGATTAGGGTGTTGTATAAATGAACATGGCATTAAATTAGTTGTGATGATAACAGTTAGCCAGGATTCAGAAGTTAAATTATGAGATGTTGGTCGATGATATAGGGCTAATAGCAATCAGATCTAAGTATTATTCACGAGTGAATTTTTGTGCTTGATATCGATGTGTGCATGTAATTAATGTATGATTTATAATCAATTTTGATGTAACAGTAGATGTTAACGGTCCAATAGAATTGAAGGAACATGGTTTGATAAGGCTTGATAACTTTTAATAAGAAAAATGGCGGCCCATGTGTGGTAGTCTTGATCTAATCAAACAAAGTGGATAACCTAATAATATTGTCAGTGATAGATGTTAGGTGATGCTGATAGTTGTGGGTATGATATTATAAACACAGAATTGTTATATAATTGGTAGCAAGCTTTAGTCCATGGGTTAGTTATACATGATGATGAACAATCAATGAAAGTATTATATTATTTGATTTGATTGATACTAATTTAGATGATAATGGACATAAGTTAATTATTGATCAAGGTTGTTCGGTTATAATTAAGGGTCATGTGATAAAACAATTGAATGTGGATTCATTGGAATCGTGTTGAATGATCAAGATTTATAGGAATCGAGGTGGTAACTGTTTGTTTGGAATTGTGTAACGGGTTACGCTTGTTGGGTCGAACAGGAGGAATGGGCTGCACACGGTTGTTTCGGCCGCACACCCATTTAAGGGCCATATGAAACGGTTGTGCATTGGGCCGCATGAAACCAATCAAGTATTGGGCCGTACACCAGAACTCAGCCATACACTTCATTGGGTATGAACAATGGGCTGCACACTTATGAGAATTATATGTTGGACTGTTAACTGTTTATCTAAACAATGGGCCGCACACTTATAGTGGACACGTGTAAGGCCCAGTTACATGCTAGATGATTACACGAGGATAATCGGCTAATTACGATGCATGATTTCTTGTTACAATTAATATGTTTACTTGAATGTGATCCGAACCACTTGTGATATGGTGTGATATGAACTTGTATTGTGATTGTAAGTATAACCCAAATACTTGCTATGACTTGCGTAATGATATGCGTTCTGCTTATTTGTAACCTGTGTAATAAATGCAAAGAACACATGTTTCACGTGTACACGAAACTGACTGACTTTGGTAACCACGGCAGGGTTTGGTTGACCAACCGGGAAACGGGTAACATAACATACCGAGCAAACCAAAGGTGAGTTCATTTCTCTTGAGCATGCGTCCCGGTGGTTGGGACAGTCATTGGGTATCCCTGAGAGTGATAGGTTTTGGGAAAAATCAATTGGGTATTCCTGAGAGGGATACGTCTTGTGGGTAAAATCAGGAATGTTGGATAATACACTCGTCCTATCACCTTTAAGTCCCATCCTTTTGTTACCGGATAGGTAACGGGGTATTAGTTGGTAGCGCTACTTAGGTTTGGCACCCTCACCCCGTACCGGAGAGGACGGGTGTGAACTAATGACCCAGTCATGCCAGTGCTTTGATAGGAGCACTGGGGAACGGGAAAAACATACATCAGGAGCCGTCTTGTATCCGAGGTATTATCAACATTGTAATCAATGAATGGAACTAAACACTTGGTAACTAACGTTTTCGTAAAACTATGAACTCACCAGCGTTGTCTGATACACGTGTGTGCATGCTCGCAGGTTATTGATACGTGTGGATGTGGAACTTGCTGTCTGGAATGCTGGAGTGGTCATGGGTCGAGAAACATGGAAACTTGAAACGAGACTAGTTGATTTCATACACTTGGGTATTAGATAAACTTGTATTATGCTTTCGCTAAACACAACGAGTTATAAATATGTTTTGTAATACTTTATTTTAATAAATGAAAACTTTTATTTGAGATTATTATCAAGAGTTCAATGTGATTGGTGGCTAGATCCTGGTACGTCACACGCCTCGCGGGGGTTTCCGCTTGTGGTATTTTGGGGTGTGACAAAAGCTTCCATGGTTCACACCATTACCAAAACACAAGTCTTGCCATATGAACTATGGTAAACTTGGATGGTCTCAACATTTGTAGATTGTCTAAACCTTGACAAAACAGAAAGTTTAGAGGGTGTTTGCACCTCTAAACTCATAAGAATCAACCTTAAACAAGTCCCATAACCATGGATGAGTTTAGGAACATGTTAGGCATAAGATTCATGCAAGAAAGTTAAGTTTATAAAAAGTTTGCAACATATACTTCCAAAACAGAAAGTTTAGACCTCAAAATGGTGATGTTCCACCTTAGTTTACCATGGTAAACTTGTGGAAACACTCCTAGAGGTGTTCCAAGTTTTGAAGTGGAAGAAAATATGGAGAAAAGATGAAGAAAAGTGAGATAAGGCTTACTTTTGCACTTGGAGGATTCTGCCTCAAACGTCCAATTCTTGTAGATTATGGAGTGAGTTGAGAGTGTTTGAAGGTTTGGAAAAGTGCAAATGAGGTGTGCGAGGCTTGTTTATATAATGGCTTAGTAGCGTTTGTGTTTAATGGAGGTTTGAAGGTGATTGGGGAAGAAAAAGGTGACAAACCCGTAGCTGGGAAACAACCATATGCGGATCCAACCCCATGGCGTCACGCGAGCAGAAGGGGGGGGGGGGCGGTGTCGCGTGGTGCGGCGCCCTCTTGGCCTACCAACTTTTGTTTATTGCATTTTGGCCCATGGACTCTCACTTGTTATCATTTTAAGCCTAAACTTCATATTTTAACATGTTTTCAAGCATGGAACACGTATTTAAGTATAATTCAAATATCGAAAGTGTTCGTATGAGTAATTGCACGTATAATAAGTACCGGTTTGCAAGTAAACACGTATGTAATGATTGATTGTATGTATAACATGTATGAGTTTCATTATGATCAAAGTCTCGAATTACAAAGTTGGAAACGAAATACGATTACAAGGTGATTATAAGTTTCCAAAATAGAAATACGATACATCATCCTAATTAAGGAAAGTACAAAAAATGCGGAGCATTACAGACTCCCATACTTTAGGAAATTTCGTCGCGGAATTTATTCAAGAGGAAGACTCAACGAAGAGATGCGGATGCTTGATCTTCATTTCACTTTCGAGTTCCCAACTAAATTCAGCGTCGTGTTTGCCTTCCCATCGAACTTTGACTATGGGAATGCGACTACGCCTAAGTTGCTTGGTCACTCGGTCCATGATTTCAAACGATTTTTCCATAAAGTGTAAGGACTCGTTGATTTAGAGATCGTCGAGCGGAAGTTGAAGTCCTTCTTCAGCTAGGCCATGGGCAAAGTGGGGGGTGGTTCAGGTAGTAGCACAGTAGATACAAAGAAACCAACATCATGGCCATGGGCCATAAAGCTAGATGCCATGGTAAAGCTCATCTAACCATCTCTCATGGTCAAATTGCAATTATTGTATATTCAAAAAATGATGTTATCTCAAACAATTCATTTTTGTCAAATATTATTAAAGTTATTGTATATTTATAGATTATAGTATTTGCAGTAAATTGCCATTTTAGTTCATGAGTTTTGTTCAAATTTGGCAGTTTAGTCCAAATAGTTTTTTTTTTTGCATCTGGGTCCCTGACCTTTACATTTTGTTGCCATTTTGATCATTTTGTCTAACTCCATCCAAAAACCCAGTTTGTAACAGAGGTATTTTAGGGATTTCCTTAAAAAATGTTTTCAGTTGCCATTTTGATCCAATTCCAAAAAATCAAAAAAATTCCAAAAAATAAAAAAAATTCCAAAAAAATCTAAAAATCAAAAAAATTCTAAAAAATCATAAAAATTCTAAAAAATCTAAAAATCAAAAAATTCTAAAAAATCATAAAAATTCTAAAAAATCAAAAAAATTCTAAAAAATCCAAAAATCATTAAATGTTTCGGCACGAACCGTTTCGACCCGTACCGTTTCGACCCGTAACGTTTCGACCCGTACCGTATCGAACCGAACCGTCTCGACGCGAACCGTTTCGAACCGTACCGTTTTGACCCGTACCGTATCAAACCGAACCGTTTCGACGCGAACCGTTTCGAGCCGAACCGTTTCGACACGAACCGTTTCGACCCGTACCGTTTCGAACCCGAACCGTTTCGAACCGAACCGTTTCGACCCGTGCCATTTCGACCCGTACCGTATCGAACCGTGCTGTTTCGACCCGTACCGTTTCGAACACGAACCGTTTCGACCCGTACCGTATCGAACCGAACCGTTTCGACGCGAACCGTTTCGAGCCGAACCGTTTCGACACGAACCGTTTCGACCCGTACCGTTTCGAACCCGAACCGTTTCGAGCCAAACCGTTTCGACCCGAAACGATTCGACCCGTACAGTATCGAACCGAACCGTATCGAACCCGAAACGGTTCGCGTCGAAATGGTACGGGTCGAAACGGTACGGGTCGAAACGCTTCGCGTCGAAACGGTTCGGGTTCGAAACGGTACGGGTCGAAACGGTTCGGCTCGAAACGGTTCGCGTCGAAACGGTTCGGTTCGATACGGTACGGGTCGAAACGGTACGGTTCGAAACGCTTCGCGTCGAAACGGTTCGGCTCGAAACGCTTCGCGTCGAAACGGTACGGGTCGAAACGGTACGGTTCGATACGGTACGGGTTCGAAACGGTTCGCGTCGAAACGGTTCGGTTCGATACGGTACGGGTCGAAACGGTTCGGTTCGAAACGGTACGGGTCGAAACGGTTCGTGCCGAAACATTTAATGATTTTTGGATTGTTTAGAATTTTTTTGATATTTAGATTTTTTTTGAATTTTTTGGAATTGGATCAAAATGGCAACTGAAAACATTAGTGATTAAGTACAAACTGTTACAAACTGGGTTTTTGGATGGAGTTAGACAAAATGATCAAAATGACAACAAAATGTAAAAGTCAGGGACCCCGATGCAAAAAAAAAACTATTTGGACTAAACTGGCAAATTTGGACAAAACTCAGGGACTAAAATGGCAATTTACTCTAGTATTTAACTTAATTATGTGAATCGATTACCAAATTCTTAAAAATAATCATTGTACAGTCATGGCAATTCACTGAAACATGCAGCCTTTTCATATGGTTTTTTTAATTATTTTAAACTTTTGCAAATTAAAAATCATTTGGAAATTAAAAATCAAAAAGTTGTTCATCCGAAAATCATAACAATAACTAATGCTAATCACATGGGGATAATTAATGTAAGACCTGCTGGTGAAGGTGAAGGGGTGTTGATATTCTTTTTTCTTTCTTGGTGGGGTAACAGGTAAGTAGTGGGATGGGTTCTAATTCAAATAAAAATAATCTACAAATAAACTATTATATTCTTACGTTCACTAAACAATGCCCTTGCTGTTCAAAATGAAGGAATAAAAACCAATACTTTTCTATAGTCAAAGAAAAATAATATTTATAATATGAGTTGAGTTATAATGCAAATGATTTAAAATAAGAAGGGTAAGAAGTTAACAGATATGCAAATCCCATATCGGTCATGCCCAGAAGATATTTTTGGTTCATAAGGAACGTCCCGCCTCTTGAATCACCAGTGTGTTTTGAGCTTAGTTGGTTGTGGATCACATGAAAACTCCACAATTAATCGTGCTCAGGTGAGAGTAGTACCAGGATTGGTGACCTCCTGGTAGTCTCCACCTGCGAAAAAAAACAGGGAGTTCCCGGATGAGCAACCAATCATGGACAAAGTAGACAATGTTGGTGGTATGATGGGACGGATGTTACAAATGGTATTAGAGCCACTCATGTGGTCGTTTGGGATGGTAGGGCAAACCTCATTGAGGACGACGAGTCCCTAAGATAGGAGGGGGTTGATTATAACGATACCGAAAAGATTAGCATAGACCATTGTAACAACCTAGACAAATCTCATATCGTCCGTGGCCATAGCGATTCTTGGTTCATAAAACATGTTGCACCTCAAATATCACCAATGCGTTTTGGGTGAATGGTTGTGGAGCATATGAAACTGCACAATTAATCATGTTTAGACATGAGTATTACTAGGATGGGTGACTTCCTGAGAAGTCTTCATCGGGGTAACTAAAAGCAAATCCGTGAGTTCTTGGATGGGTTATCCATCGAGGAAAAACAGACAATATTTGTGGTACGAGGGGTCGAATGTCATTCAGGTTGGTGGAGCAAACCTAATTGAGGACGATGAGTCCCTGCATGGTGATTTTAACGATACGGAAAAGATTAACATAGACAATTGTAACACCCAAGCCAAATACCGTATCAACCATGGCCATGAGAGATTCTTAGTTCATAAGCAATGTTCTGCCTCTGAAATCCCAACGAGTTTTGGGCTTAGTTGGTTGTGGAACACATGAAAACTCCACAGTTAAGCGTACTTAGGTGCAAGTAGTAACATGATGGGTTCCTGGGTAGTCTCCACTAGCGTAACCAAAAACAAACTTGTAAGCACCTGGTTGGATAACCCATCATGGACAAAACTAACAATAGTAATGGTATAAGGAGCCGGATGTTATAATAATACACGAGATTTTTTAACACAGTATATCTTATAGATGATTTGGGATGTCTTTAATAATCAATCAAGTTTAAACATGGTGTAGGAAAGATAATATTTGGTGTGAGAGAAAAAAATGGTTAAAATTTGTTTCGTATACACATATAAAAGCATTATGAAGTGTTATGCTTCTTTATTTAAAACTTTTTATACATAGAAGATAATTATATAGGGGAAGTTTCAAATGAAAACTTATTTTATCGTGAAAACTTGAAAACTAACTAAAAAGCCTAAAAAACATACCAACTTTTTTTTTACAATTTTTTTATTAAAACTTGCTATTTTTTATATATATAAAAAAAATTTCAAAAAAATAAAATCTGTAATGCACATGTGTAGTACACATACACATGTGTATTATTACACATGCGCACTACAATTTTTTTTTTAAATTTTTTTATACACAAAAACTAGCGAAAATTGGTAAAAAAAATTGGTATGTTTTTTAGACTTTTTTAGTTAGTTTTTGAGTTTTCGAATTAACTAGTGGTTTTCATTTTAACCTTCCCTGTATAATGTCATATATATATATATATATATATATATTTAAGATATCATAAGTAGTTGGTGTACATATGATATCAACTCCAATAAATACCGGATGAAATAATAATTGGTTAATCTTTATTGGTTTATGATCAAATACAAAAGTTCCTAAAAATAAGAAGTCATACAAAGGGTATCAAACGGACTTTGATTGACCTTAATCAAGCGGCATTGGAACCGTCTCATCGAACACAACGATGTGATATTTTAGGTTTTCACTTTTGGATTTATAGATTTGCAGATTTTAGAATTTTTGTTTATTATCATTATGTATTTTATTTATTATTGTGTCTTTTCTATTATATGTCATTGTGTCTTTTTTTTCACCTCATTGTGTATTTTTTTACTCGACATTATGTTATATTTTTCGATATTGTGTTATATTTTTGCTCGACATTGTGATATCTTGTGCGATCTATTGTGTCTTTGTACACTTCTTATTTTTAGGTACCTTTGTAGAATAACTTAAACCAGGGGCGGATCTACGTTGACGTCTACGGGTTCACACGAACCCACTCGGTTTCAGTTTTTTAGTAGAAATGATATTAAAAATTATGGCATGAACCCCTAAATAATATTCTGTATGAACCCATTAACAAAACTTAGGAGTGGTGCAATGGTTTAGGTTTTCGCTTCTTAATGTTACATGCCGAAATCCCTTTGGAAGTTATTTTTTGAAGTTTTTATCTTTTTTTCCTTAACTCTGAAACACAAATTAGGAGGATAATTTAAAAAAACTGTACATCTATTTTTGGTTTTCTTTTGAGGGTTTAGGTTCCAGTAAGTAACTATTGTTAGAGACCTGATGATGCAAGCAACCTGGGAACCGGGTCACGACTCGAACCCGACCCTGGTCCAGAATCCAATGGAGCTGCAACAGATTAATAATGGGCCATTTATTTAGCTATTTCAGTTTTATATTTTTCGTATTTATCTTTAGTTTGACTTATTATCTTTTTATTCTGGAAGTTTGTTAGCTAAGTTTCAGGCCTGGGAACTTTATATCCGTATATTTTTTGGAATAATAAACTGGTTGATTTGTTTTTGAAGATAATTGTTACTGTTTGACTCTTCTGTATTTCCGATCCAATCTGGTTTGCGTGAGTAATATCGCATCAGTTGGTATCAGAGCACAGCTGAGACTCAATGGCAGGACATGATGATTATCGTCGATGGAGCCCTCGTAGAGACGCCGACCGAGGCAACGAGGATGACCGACGAGATCCACGTGATATCGAAGAGATTGGAAGGCTACGACAAAGAGTCCGGGACTTGGAGTTGCAGCAGGAAGCTCGTTTTCAAGGATCCGACGACGAATCCATAGTCCGGGACTATGGTGAGTTCGAAGGCAATCCTTTTGGTCGACGGGGTCGACGCCATGACGTTCATGCTTTAGATCCACTCCGGAGCATGGGTATTAAAATAGAAATTCCAGAGTTCGATGGTCGATTGCAGCCTGACGAATTTATCGACTGGATTAGTACAGTGGAACGTATCTTCGACCTTAGAGACATCCCTGATTCCATCAAGGTAAAAATTGTTGCTATTAAATTACGTAAATCTGCTTCCTTATGGTGGGATCACACAAAAAAAAGGGCACAAGAGGGGCGATCGAAATTTAAAACCTGGGATAAGATGAAGAAATTGTTGCATGAGAAATTTTTGCCCGTTAATTATCGTCAGGAAGCGTTTTTGGAATACCATAACCTATCCCAGCGGGTTTCTACCGTTGAAGATTTAATTGCTGATTTTGATCGATTACGGATGAGATGTGGTGCCGAGGAGGAGGAAGAACAAATCATTGCCCGCTTCCTAGGTGCCTTACGACCCGATATTGCTGATGTTGTACAACTCCAGCCCTATTGGAATTTTAAAGATGTGTGTCGTCTCGCCTTGAAGGTGGAGAAACAAATGAGAAACAAGAACAAGATCGTGACTCCTAAGTCAGGCCCAATCAAAGCCGAGTTATCCCGGGGACCCGTTCCTTCCTCACCTGGACCACAAACCAGCCCAATCAAAGCTGAACGTCCAGGAGGAACAACCAGTCCATCCACAGGTTCATCTCGTGTCACACGGTGTTTTAAATGCTACGGGTTGGGCCACTTTGCTCGAGAATGTCCTAACAAGCACCTCGTTACACTGACTGAAGACACACTCCCTCAATATGACACTGAACAAGATGACATTCTGGAGTCGGGATCTGAAGTCCTTCTTCCCGACAAAGGAGAAGCATTAATTGTCCAACGAACCATTAATATTGCAGCAGCCCCACCTGCTGATGACACTCTTTTGGCTGTGAAACAACATCTTTAGAACCCGTTGTACCTCCAAAGGTAAGGTCTGTACAGTTATCATCGATGGAGGAAGTTGTGAGAACATGGTTGCAGTTGAAATGGTTGAGAAGTTAGGTCTCAAGGCCGAGCCCCATCTCGATCCTTATCAGTTGACGTGGTTAAAAAAAGGGAATATTGTGAAAGTTACTCAGCGATGTGTCGTAACATTTTCGATTGGAAACAAATATTCTGATGAGGTTTGGTGCGAGGTCATACCCATGGATGCTTGTCATCTATTATTGGGTCGACCTTGGCAATATGATCGACGTACGAAGCATGATGGGTTCCGAAATACCTATTCGTTCCGAAAAGATGGTGTTAACATCGTCCTTGCTCCTCTTGACAACCGTGATTTGAGCACCGAGGCTGTTACTCTCTCCAAAACTGCATTTGTTGATTTTACACGCCAAACAACTCCGCCTGTGATGTATTCGTTGGTGTTACTCGAGCCAAACCCTTCAATAGCAGAACCACCAGAAGCAGTACAACCGTTATTACGTGAGTTCGGAACTGTTTTCCCGGACGAGATACCCGCAGGTTTACCCCTCATGCGAGACATTCAACATTGTATTGATTTCCTTCCAGGCTCGGTTATTCCCAATAAACCAGCTTATAGGATGAACCCTAAAGAGTATGAGGAGCTGCAACGACAAGTCAGTGAACTCCTAGATAAAGGCTTTATCAGAGAAAGCATGAGCCCCTGCGCAGTCCCAGCCTTACTGGTTCCAAAACCGGGTGGAGCGTATCGTATGTGCATCGACAGCCGGGCTGTTAATAAAATCACTATCAAGTATCGATTCCCGATTCCACGATTTGAAGACCTACTCGATCAGCTACACGGAGCATCGGTTTTTTCAAAAATTGATTTTCGCAGCGGTTATCATCAGATACGAATGTGACCGGTGACGAATGGAAGACGACATTTAAGACTCGTGATGGGCTTTACGAGTGGATGGTTATGCCTTTTGGTCTTTCAAATGCGCCTAGTACATTTATGAGACTTATGAACCAGGTGTTTAAACCCCTCATAGGACATTGTGTGGTTGTTTATTTTGATGACATCTTGGTATTTAGCCAGGATGTTCAACACCACCTCAGCCACCTTCGTCAGATTTTTACTATTTTACACGATCAGAAGTTGTATGCGAACCGAACCAAGTGTCACTTCTTGTCATCAGAAGTACTTTTTCTGGGTTTTCTTATCTCGCAGCAGGGTATTCGTATGGACGAGTCAAAAATAGAAGCTATCACGTCATGGCCCACCCCCACATCGGTTCACGAGGTTCGTAGTTTCCATGGATTAGCTTCGTTTTACAGGCGTTTTATTCGAAATTTCAGTTCAATTATAGCACCCATGACCAATTGTTTGAAAGGCCACACCTTTGTATGGACTAATGCCGCTAATCATGCTTTTGAGGAATTAAAGAAACGGGTCACACAAGCCCCTGTTCTCGCTTTACCCAATTTTCAGCTCACTTTTCAGGTGGAGTGTGATGCTTCGGGCAACGGTATTGGGGGTGTTTTAAGTCAAGAAAATCGTCCTATCGCGTTTTTTAGTGAGAAATTAAGTGATGCGAAACAGAAATATAGTACGTATGATAAGGAGTTCTATGCCATCGTTCGAAGTCTTGAGTATTGGAGGCATTATCTACTATCGGGGGAATTCGTTTTATACTCGGATCATCAGGCTTTGCGTTTCATCAACGGGCAACACAAGCTAAACCCTCGTCACGCCAAGTGGGTTGAGTATCTACAGGAATTTACCTTTGTTATTAAACATAAGGCGGGTGTTACCAATACAGTAGCTGATGCCCTAAGTCGGCGCCGAGCCCTTGTTACGTCGCTACGGGTTCAAGTCGAGGGGTTCGACATTTTTCGAAGCCTTTACCCGGATGACCCTGATTTTGCTGCCACGTGGAAGAACTGTCGGACAACCCCTATTGACGGGTATGTCATCCACGAAGGGTTCCTCTTTAAGGGTAGCCGACTTTGTGTTCCAAAATGTTCGTTACGGGATGCGATTATATTAGAAAGTCACCAGGGGGGATTAGCGGGTCACTTCGGTCGAGACAAGACTTTAAAGCTGGTTCAAGAAAGATTTATATGGCCTCGGATGAATCTGGATGTGGCACGCATTGTGGATCGCTGTCGTGTTTGTCACATAGCAAAAACAACCCATTCGAATGCGGGTCTCTATACCCCTTTACCGGTACCCGCAGGGCCGTGGGAAGATGTTAGTTTGGACTTTGTAGTTGGTTTGCCTCGCTAACAACGTCAAAAAGACTCGATCATGGTAGTTGTCGACCGTTTCTCGAAAATGGCACATTTCGTTCCTTGTGCTAAAACATATGATGCTAGTCAAATTGCCCGCCTCTATTTTGCTGAAATTGTAAAGCTTCACGGGGTTCCAAAATCATTCACTTCGGATAGAGATGTTAAATTTGTGAGCCATTTTTGGCGTACATTATGGAAACGCCTCGGTTCCCGACTTCATTTCAGTAGTGCTCACCATCTCCAAAGTGACGGACAAACCGAGGTGACGAATCGCAGTTTGGGTAACCTTCTTCGCAGCCTTGTTGGCAGCCATCCTCGTTAATGGGATGAAGTTCTTCCCCAAGCTGAGTTTGCATACAACAGATCCGCCCATAGGACGACGGGTATGAGCCCGTTCCTGGTTGTGTATGGCCGCAACCCTTTTACACCTCTTGATCTTACTCCATTACCAGTTGTCGACCATTTCAGTGTTGAGGGGGAGGATCAGTCTGAGCAAATCAAAAGCATTCATAGACTGATGAGGGAGAAAATAGAAAACAACAACATTGTGTATCAGCGACGGGCAAATTTGCGCAGGAAAAAGGTGGTGTTTCAGGAAGGTGACCTTGTTTGGATTCACCTCAGCAAAGATAGGTTTCCAGGAGGTCGTTTTGGTAAGTTGCAACCACGAGCAGATGGCCCTTTCAAGATCCTCAAACGCATCAATGATAATGCCTACAAAGTTGATTTACCAGGTCATTATAACGTTTCTGCTACGTTCAATGTCGCTGATCTCTTACCGTTTATGCCTGAAGACGATGATCCGTTCGACTTGGGGACGAGTCGTTTCGAAGAAGGGGAGGATGATGCAAGCAACCTGGGAACCGGGTCATGACTCGAACCCGACCCTGGTCCAGAACCCAATGGAGCTGCAACAGATTAATAATGGGCCATTTATTTAGCTATTTCAGTTTTATATTTTTCGTATTTATCTTTAGTTTGACTTTGTGTGTTTATCTTTTTATTCTGGAAGTTTGTTAGCTAAGTTTCAGGCCTGGGAACTTTATATCCGTATTTTTTGGGAATAATAAACTGGTTGATTTGTTTTTGAAGATAATTGTTACTGTTTGACTCTTCTGTATTTCCGATCCAATCTGGTTTGCGTGAGTAATATCGCATCACCTGAATTAAATATTTTGCTTCATACATGTCAATTCATTCATTTAGTCTTCTCCTTGCCTTCGCATATTCACATAATCATGTCAATGTAATATGTGATTGGCTAATTCCCCAACAAAAATTCAAGATCATGTGAGGCAAATTTCTAATTTCTTCCAATGTGATTTATTCAACTAAATTTTCTTAAAATTTTATTTGTCTAACATAAGGTAAGGAAAACAGTAGGAGAAAATAGAATATGATATAGAAGTGAGAAATAGACAAGTAAACAATTCTTATTAAGAATCATCATATTATGTGTGAAGAAAATTAATTACCCGACCCGAACCGTTGAACCGATATGAATTTTTTTATGTCTGGTCCTATGAAATTGGAGCACCGTAAACTACACTACTGAACCCACCGGAAAAAAATCCTGGATCCGTCACTCTGACTTAACCCAATGTTTATTATATAACTTATTATGCAATGATTCGTGAGTTTTGTATAATTGTATGATTAGATTTGTTTTAATTTTTCTACAAGTTATTGCATATTTTTGGGTTTAGGTGAGCTTAAGAAAAAGATATAAAGTTGTTGGTTGGAGAATGCAATGTTAAGAAACCGAAGTTTCACCATTAAAATAGTTATAATGAATATGTTAATAGAATAAAAAGTTAATTTTATAAGAATGTATCTTAACTTTTCATTAGGAAAAAAAAAAGAGTGTTAAGTGAGTGTATTACTGTACCTCCACATGTAACACATGCATATTCTTTTTCATTTTTTAAATGTTCATAACTTCTATACGATATTATTTAAAAAAAAATACATAACAAAATCGAGTATCTTTTTATCTTTAATTTAAGTACCATATCTAATACTAATAAATGATTATAAATAATGTCACATGAATCTTCTAATACTAATAAAGGATTGTAAATGGCACATGACATTTGCTCCTAGTCTTACAATTTTTATTTTTTAATTTAATTTATGAATATAACTTAGACTTCTCTTAATCCCCATTATATTATAATAAATGTTTTAAAATATATCATCAAATCTCTCCTCCTAATATTAATATTATATATTAATATTATGAACATATATATTTTTTTTTGTTTTATTAGGATACTCAAAATATTTTAGATTTTTGCAATGAATGAATAACAAGATATTTTGAATTAGTGTTAGCGATAAAAACAGCTATTATAAATTATATTATTGCAATTTCTCAGCGATAATTTATATGGTACTTTTATTTCAAAATATTGATGCTATTTATTGGTATTTACATATTTGCTACAATTTTCAAAAATATTGTTTACATAATCTTATGAATAAATGTAACATAAGTTTTTTTTTATTTAAAAATCTGTAACCAAAAGCTTTTTATCTACGTAAAAACTTTCAATTTCAATAAGATTATATATTATGAGCTTCTTATGGATCAATCACAATCTCAATTTATAAGCTTCTTTTATATATATATATATATATATATATATATATATATATATATATATATATATGCATCATAACCATTAATAATCGTTCAAAACTTAAGATACAGAAAAAAAATCACCTAAATAAATATATAATCTTATTTATCATCATGCTTAAATGTATATCTTATAAATTCTAATTTTCATAAGATTATACATTCATGTAACACTATTAATCAAAAGTATTATTTATTTAGAGGTCTAAATCACTTAGATAAGAATTTTATTTTAATTATTACGTTTACGATTAATCGTTTTGGAATTATTAATGGTCTAGAATTTCATGGAATAAGCATGAGAATATATTTATAGATTTAAATATGTAATTTGAATCCATATAGATTTAAATATGTAATTTGGCTTTCCCCAGGATCCCTGCGTCGAGCAGTTCCTTGACCCGCTCGTTCATTGCGCTATTTTTTGCGGGTCTTAGGTTGCATCTTGCCTGGACCACGGGCTTGATACCTAGCAAGGTATTCAAGCAATGTTGCGCTATCTCACGCGGGACTCCTGTCATATCTGAAGGAGTCCATGCGAATATGTCTTTGTTCCTGAAGAGTAGCTGTTTCAGGCGCGCTTTGATATTGTTTGATAGGGGGTGACCCAAAGTAACCGTTTGGTCTGGGTACTTTGCATTAAGTACCCACTTTTCTGGTTCAGTGCTGGGGGTCAGCCTTGCTGTTTTGGTCGGACGCAGCTCATCCGTAGACAAGACTTCTCTGCGGGTGTAAATGATTGTGATCCCCGTTTCGGTTGGGAACCGATAGCAGAGTGGGGAACGGATGTTATCATGTTGAAGTCGCCATGTGATTCTCTGCCGAGAAGCACGCCATATCGGGAGGTGTGGGGTAACACCATGAAATCTACCTCCTCCGTCCGTGTGTGCCTACCGTTGGTAAGGCGCACCGGAAATGTAATTTGGCCGGGGGGAACACTGTTTCCCCTGCAAACCTGGCCAATGGGTAATCCATCGGTTGCAACCGATCTTTGTCCTCCTGATCGAACTGGTTGAAACACTATTCATATATTATGTCGGAGGTGTTGCTCAGGTCTATGAATAAACGCTCGATGCAGTAGTGTGCTAGGTAGCCGGTGATTACGATTGCGTGCTTGTCGCACGGTCCGTCTCGAACTTTAGGGAAAACGACCTGTTCATCGCGCCAGTCGTCATCCCCCCTTCTTGCCTCCTTGCGCGGCTGTCTATACCCCCCAATGATCATGTGGGTGGTTGCCATATACGTGACTTTCTTGCCTCTGGAGGTGTCCTCATCGTGAGGAGTAATGCTTAGTTTGCTTTGGCGCATTTGGCAACAGGTGTTGCAACTTCCCCTCCTTGAATGCTCGCTCAATCTCCAGTCGGAGACTGATGCAATTGTTTGTGGCGTGACCAGTATCTTTTTTGATATTCAGAATACTAGATGGGGTCCTGCCCTTTCTTGGATTTCATCGTTTGGGCATGTTTCAAGGTATGTTCTTCTGTGAGAAGAACTTCACTTGGCGACTTGGTGAGCTCGATCCAATTGCGTTCCCGAGACTCATTCTTTGACGCCCTTTGGGCGTTGATCGTTGCTCTGGCATTAGGCTGGGACCCGCACGGAGCGAACGACTTAGAATCGTGGCCGCGATTCCATGAATCCCGATTGCGCTTGTTGTTGTTGTTGCGCTTGGGCTCTTGCCGGGAAGATTGCCTTCCGCCGGAAGAGGGAGAGCTTTGTCCGCATTGGGTCTTCGGAACTGCTTTGTCTAGGCGTAAGTCTTGACAGCCGTCATAACGTCATCCCATTTTTTCGGCAAGCCATCCTTGCCGGATATGGTGATAATCATTTCATCATTTTTGACCGCTCATATGAAATAACTGCGTGCAAGCTCGTCAGGTACCCCGCCGATTTCGAGGCACTCTTTATTGTAACGAGTAACGAAGGCCTCCAATCCTTCGTTATCTCCCCGCTAGATATTCATCACGTCTGATGTGTCGAGCTCGCCATGTCGTTGCTGGCTGTAGTGTGAAAGAAATTTTCCTTGCAAGTCGTCAAATGAGGCCAGTGATCCTGCTGGAAAAGAATAGAACCAGGCCCTCGCGGTTCCCGTGAGGGTCTGGACAAATAAATGGCACCATAAAGGGTGCGCCTAGCCGCCGATGAGACCGGCGCTGGTAAAAACAGCCATATAGTCGTCGGGGTCCGACGAACCATTGTATTTTCCCACACTGGGCGGGAGTTAAAAACTCATGAGGGGGCCCAAGGCAATCTCCTTGGTGAACTTTGAGTTGCCAGCTGCTGACTTTGGTCTGTAGATCGAACGGTGATCGTGCTTTGCAGCGCGATCGTATGTTGTGCGAGGTTGCGGGGGGGGGGGGGGGTAGTAGTCGTGATCCCCAGACTGGCTGTAAGCCGGCTGGGAATCCCCGCGGTACGTGTAGTCGTCGGGGTCGGTTCTATCGTATGTGCCGTCCTTGAGATGCAGCTCAAGACGGCTTAAAACTCCGGACCCTCGGCAAGCAACTGATTCTTGCCTATATTCTCTTTGAAGGCCAAGGCGCTTGTGTGCTTAGGATCTGGCCCGGGACCCGGAAGTGGAATCCTCTTCGTCTATTGTGTGGACGCTCACGTATGAGAAGGGATGAGCTCGGTACGAAAAGAACCGGTACCAAAAATCCCCAAAAGTGGGAACCGGTACCGAAAATCCCCAAAAGTGGGAACCGGTACTGGTACCGAATATACCCGGTTCGGTACCGGTACCGGTATTTGAGGGTAAAAACCAGTAAATACCGTATCGAACCGGTACCGTACCGGACCGGTACCAAAAATGCTAAAATTCGGTACCGAATCAGCACCAAAAAAGTACCTGGTTCGGTGATTTCGGTACTGGTACCGGTACCGGTTTGGAACGATTTGCTTATCCCTATGTATGCGGATCCACGCGGTCCGCGCCTATCTCTAGACGCGGGATGCTACTTGTATTGTAGAATACGGGGTGCGGGTGTGAATGGGCCTGGTGTGGGCCCTCCGGGTGCTTGCGTGCTTATGCAAGCCTGTGCATAGGCTGCGTTTAGAGCAGCTTGTTGTTGCACGTACCAGGAGTGAAGATCGACCTCCGGTGGCAGTACTGATACGTACTGTGAAAAATCTGGCACATACACGGGGGGATTACCTGCTTGTGTGGATTTGCCGACGTGGCCTGTTGGTTGGCTAGGGCGAGTATTCCCCATTTGTCTTGCACTTTGTGTGGCAAAGGTTTCCCCCGTATTCTGGCACATACACGGGGGGATTAACGCTAATCCGACATGATCTTACGAAAGAAGAGAGGAAAAAAGTGCTAAGAGTAGCGGTGGGCGCCAATGATGAAACAGTGGTTAACCGATAAGGTTAAGTCACTAGTCTCGTCAAGTAGGGTTAATCCCTTCTTTCCGAGATCGGTGACCGAACCATTCTATAACATGTCTCCTACACAAGGAAACACACCGTGACTCGTAACAAGGAGGATGGAGTGGGAGTGCTCATTGTTACCACTCTCCGGCGTGAGAATCAGTATTTGCTTGAGAGCAAAGTGTGTGTTTGAGTAGTAAGTGTGAGAGAGCAGATTAGTGTTACCTCAAACCTTGTTCGGGATGGGTACTTATAGACGAAGAGCGAATGAGGGTAATTGAGTGGCTAGACCGACAACGCGTAACCTTTTGTAGGTGTGTCAGGAGTGCAGGTCACGGAAGCGTCAGATGTTTTCTAAGGTGATGCCATGTCCTGCTGCGGCTGTCAGTCTGTGTGCCATTTGTTTATGCAAGTGGGTTGGGCAGCTGACTGCTGTCAGTGCCTGGACAGGCCACTTGCTTGCTTGTCACTGATGTCAAAATGGCAGTGCCACTTATGGGACTACAGGATGCAGTTTTGGGCCGCATTGCTATATGCGGTAACCGCAGTGGTTACGACATCCATTGTGGTGGCGAAAACTCATTTTCGTACACAAGGTAAGTCTTCTTATCACTTTTCCGATTTGGGACAACAAACTGTGTTCGCGTATCGCACGAACGAACGCAGGTCGATCCTTGTTGATAGGGGTAACAAGGTAGGTGATGGTCTCTCGTGGCCGAGCCTGGTGCGAGTTTTGGGACCATACCCCTTCAATTACATAAGAGTTATTCATTAATAAAAATAAGAGTTAATTACATAGTTAGTCCCTGTGGTTTGCACAAAATAACATACTAAGGTACTAATAGTTTAAAATCACATTCTAGGGTATTAACTTTTCATTTTGTTACATTTGAAGGTATTAACTTTTAGGGTATAAACATAGTTAGTCCTTGTGGTTTACACAAAATAACATACTTAGGTACTAATAGAATGTGATTTTAAACCTACAAATAACGTTAATACCCCAAAACATTACAAAATGAAAAGTTAATACCCTAGAATGTGATTTTAAACTATTAGTACCTAAGTATGTTACTTTGGGCAAACCACAGGGACTAACTATGTAATTAACTCTAAAAATAAAAAATAATTACCTGCAACTCTTTTTCTTATAGAAAAATCTAAATTATTTAGCTAAAAACAATTTGTATATACGTATCTTGAAACTGAATTTCAATATTAAACTTCATAGAAGAAAGTTAACATAGTGTGATTATTTGTAGTGTTTTACCGTTTTATAATTTTTATTTTATAGTAATATATTATCTATTTTTCATTTGATTTTTTTAGTAATAAATGGTAATTGATAATTCTTATGTATTTTATTTTTTTGTTAGTAGTATATTATTTAGCATTCAATTTGATTTTTTATAATAACTTACATTCATTAACTTTAAAAAAATCTAAATTTTCATCTTTGTTTTTTTACATTCCCAATTATTTACCCGCACATTGTGATGGTACGCTACTGTGGGCATTGGATCGGTATTAATTCGGTTCGTAATAGTACCGGTATAATTCATGCCTCGGTATAGAAAACGGACACCGATACTGACACCGATGTTTTTTGAACGGTATCAATTGGTTCAAATTGCCAAGCTACTAGTACGGATATTCAATTATCTTCCCACACACAGTTGTATAAATGAAACTGAAAACTATAAAATAAATACAGGTATGAATACCTATATTGTTTGGTATGGTACGCTACTGATACAGAGTCAGTTTATGGAAAGAAAAACAATAAAAACAAATACCAATACCAAAGCAACATTGTTCGTTCGGTTTCGGTTCGGTTAACTATGACAGCGAAATGGTATCTGTTATAAAAAAAGAAACCCTAAAAATTAATACACACAGGTACCGATGTTTATTTTGGTACGGTATGGTAGCGATACTATCTTACTACAGAGAGTGCTGGTACCGTAACGAACCGAGCAGATACCAACCGAGTTTCCACCGCAAAGTGCGGAAGAAAGTCACTAGTAGATATTAAAAAGTGTGGGTTGGTGAATAGTGATTTTTTTTTCATTTAGTGAACTTTTATTTATGCCTCTCGTACTTTACATTTTTTTACTTTCACTAATGTACGTTTTTACACCCTAAACTTTAATAAAATTTTCAAACAACCTCTAAACTTCAGTTAATTTAATTTCTTTTGGCTTTAGTTTTTGGATTTTCCATTTCAATTGTTATATGGAGTGTCGGTATCGTATTGATATCGTAATAAACCAAACCGATGTCGACTGAATTACCGCCGTAACACGCGAGTAATTTACTAGTATATATTAAAGAGACCCTTAATGAATAGCTCACTGCCAATCATCATAGTTTTTAGATAAAATAATTCTCACTTTGTTTCCATCTTATTTAATGATTAAAAGGACATCAATCAATCAATCGTAACCAGCATAATCTCACTCATAGCCTAGCTATCGGTAGGGTATGGGGAGGGTGGGATGTAGGCCAGCCTTACTGTCACACCCCAACCGATGGCGGAAACATCGGAGTGATACAAAATCAAATCGCTCAAAGCATCATAACGCTAATTGTGAAAATATAATTAAATCAAATTTCATAAAATACTAAAAATGTCATACAAGGTTCAAACATAATCAAATTGTATCAAACATCAAATAAAAAACATTGTTTATTCTAAGGTGTGTTTCTAAGTTCACCCTAGCTTGTTTCTTCATCACTTCGTCTATCAACCTGCAACATGTATTAAAATAATAATCAACAATAATGTTGCCGAGTATACAAGTTTGATACATAGTACAATAAGAATAAAATGTTTAAACGTGCCCATATCCAATATGAATAACACGTACAAGTTACTAATACACTGAACTAGTGTCACTATATGTCAATCCAAAGTTTCCAACACAATCTTGACTTTCCACAACGTCGAAACGAAGGGAGTTTAACATGTTTTACTTAACAATACCCCAAGACTCAAGGGCGGTGCGTTAATCCTATAGCGCTATAATTGTTAAGGTAGGCTTGATCAAAGTTAATGAGCATATAGACACAAATGTATATATAGCATATGAGATTAACAAGTATCACATGTTTTCATGTTTAAATGTGGATAAAGTGTGATTAACAAGTTTCAAGTGTTGAGTGTTTTTGTATAACATACATTTTGCACCCAAAAGTGTTTAAAAAAATGAGATCGAGTGTACTCACAACTTTGCGTAGGAATTACACTTAAGCCGCGAGTGGAGTTGATGAAGTCTCGAGATCACACTGAATAGTTAAGTGAGAGTATGAGATTCCTGATGTGAAAGAGTGTTGGATCAAAATGTCGAAATATGGAAAATTATATAAGTTAGAGCACATAGTTGTCCATTCGTACGAAGGGATATAGTCCGTTCATACGAACGGGGACTACTGCTTAGTACGAACCGACTAATTAAATGATGATACGAACTGATTCGATTATGGAATACAGTAAGATAAATAACATAAATAGTAAATAAAATGACCAGGTGTAAAAGTTGAGGTTTAAACAGAAATTAAAAACAGTTCGGTTTGGGAAATACGTGGGTTCATACGAATGCACTCCCTTAGTACGAAGGCACTGTGTTTGTTATGAAAAGTTATAGTTTTTATCTGATTTGGTTGAAAATGTTAAAGTATTTGTTTAGTTTATTTAAATCAGTAAATACAGTGTTTGATCATGACAAACAAGTGTCTTTACAGAACTGAAAAATCAAAACAGAAAGTATGAATCGAGTCTATTCGTACGAAAGGGCATAGTCCCTTCGTACGAACCCATTGTTCTATATGAGAAAGTTATGTTCGATCTATTGAAACAGACCGTTTCTTGATGGAAATTAATCCTAATACATGCCCTTAACTATGGGATGAGTTAAGAATCTAATGGATTCCCGATTCCATGAAGATCATGTAATAATCGAAGGAAACTATGATTTAGTTGTAAAATGTTATGAACATTAATCCAATTCTCATATAAGTGATGCTCCACAACAGGTTGCTGAGGCAAAACAAGTGGAAACCATCTTTGAGATAGGTTGGATAAAGAGTTTTATAAAAAGTTTAGAGTTTGTGATTGAAAACTCAAGAAATGAAATGAACAATGTAATTGAAATGAGACAAGACTCTTACAGGCATCGTCACAGGGGACTTGAGAGTGTTTGCAAAGAGTTGGGCGAGTTAGAATGAAGGCACAATGCCTCTATTTATAGATTCGAGGGAATATTAGGGTTTCCTAAATTTTAGCTATGAAGGGGCTAGGTACGAAGGGTTGGGTTCGTACGAAGGGGCTGGGTTTGTACGAACCGGCCTTGCTTCGTACGAATCCACATGTTTTCAAAATTTTGGTTTTTGATTTCGATTATTTTACGCATTTTAATTAGTTTAACGAGCATCAAGCATCAATGTGAATCAAGAATCAAGAATCGTACACATCATATAGTTCAAAACGTGAATTAAATAACATGAATATGATAAAAGTAATTGCGTTTTCATTATGATCGATAGTCTCGGATTACAAATTTGAAATGGAATAGAATACAACAAGAGTACAAGTGTCTAAAAATGGAAAGTACAACAAGACTTGCTAAAACAGGAAAGTACAAAAATGCGAAGCGTTACAGTATCCCCTACTTTAGGAGATTTCGTCCTCGAAATCTTAAGAGGAAGGCTGAACGAAGAGTTGTGGATACTTGGTCTTCATCTCACTCTTGAGTTACCAAGTGAATTCGGCACCACACTTTCCTTCCCAACGAACTTTGACTATGGGAATTTTGATGCGCCTAAGTTGTTGGTTCCTTGGTCCATGATTTTGACTGGTTTTTCTACAAAATGAAGAGTCTCATTTATTTGCAAGTCGTCGATAGGAACTTGAAGTCCCTCATTAGCTAGGCACTTCTTAAGGTTCAAGACGTGAAATGTTGGATGAACGTTGCTGAGTTCTTGAGGTAAATCGAGTCGATAACCCACCTTACCAATCCTCTTGAGTATCTTGAAAGGACCAACATAGCGAGGGGCAAGTTTTCCCTTTTTACCAAAATGAATTACTCCTTTCCAAGGAGATACTTTGAGTAACACAAGATCACCAACATTAAACTCCAAAGGTTTGCGTCTCTTATCGGCATAGCTCTTTTGTCTGCTTCTAGCCTTGAGGAGGTTGTCACGGATTTGAAGGATCTTATCCGTCGCTTCTTGTATGAGCTCAGGGCAAGTAAGTTGAGTATCACCAATCTCGTGCCAACAGATAGGAGATCGACACTTACGACCATACAATGCCTCAAAAGGAGCCATTTGAATACTTGAGTGGTAGTTGTTGTCGTACGAGAACTTGATCAAAGGTAAATGTACATCCCAATTACCACCAAAGTCGATAACACAAGAGTGAAGCATGTCCTCTAAGGTTTGGATAGTACGTTCAGTCTGTCCATACGTTTAAGGATGAAAGGCCGTACTAACATTTCAAGTGAGTACCCATAGCGGTTTGGAATGTTTGCCAAAGACGTGAAGTGAAACGACCATCACGGTCAGAAATGATGTCAATGGGGATACCATGACGACATATGACTTCATCAGTATAGACCCGAGCTAGTTTCTCGACTTTAAAATCCTCTCGAATAGGTAGAAAGTGAGCTGATTTGGTCAAACGGTCAGTGATCACCCAAATGCTATCATGACCAGAAGGTGTGCGAGGAAGTTTGGTTATGAACATAACAATACTATCCCATTTCCAAACTGGGATTTCTGGTTGTTCAAGTAAACAAGAAGGACGTTGATGCTCAGCTTTGACTTTCGAGCAAGTGAGACATTTCGAAACATAAGTGGCAATGCCCTTCTTCATACCAGGACACCAATAGGATGTACTAAGGTCGTGGTATATCTTATCAGCACCAGGATGAATAGAGTATTTGGACTTGTGTGCCTCGTTCATTATGAGCTCACGAAGATTGTCGCGATTTGGAACCCAGATGCGATCAAGATAGTATTGAAGTCCATCTGATTTTGTCACAAGTTGGTCCTCAGTAGCACCACGTATCTCGACGAGTAGACTACCTTCGTTGGCCGACGAATATTGAGCTTCACGAATGCAAGTATGAAGATCACTAGAGATTTGAAAACAACGAATGCTACTAACATGAGATTTGCGACTGAGCGCATCGGCTACAACATTCGCTTTGTCAGGATGGTAGCGAATTTCGCAGTCACAATCGTTAAGCAATTCAACCCAGTGACGTTGACGAATGTTTAGCTCTTTTTGGTTAAAGATGTGCTGTAGGCTCTTATGGTCAGTGAAAACCACACACTTTGTACCATATAGGTAGTGTCGCCAAATCTTTAACGCAAAACAACTACGCCAAGCTCGAGATCGTGGGTAGTGTAGTTCTTCTCATGTATTTTTAGCTGCCTAGAAGCATACGCGATGAATTTGTCTCGTTGCATGAGAACACAACCAAGACCACAGTTCAATGCATCGCAGTACACGACGGAGTCATCATTCCCATCAGGAAGAGCAAGAACAAGAGCATTGCAAAGCAATTCCTTAAGCGTTTGAAAGGATTCCTCTTGTTCAGGACCCCAAACAAAAGGTTTATCTTTCTGAGTCAACAACTTGAGGGGAACAACGATTTTTGAAAAATTGGAGATGAATCGATGGTAATAACCCACCAATCCTAGGAAAGAACAAATTTCTGAAGGAGATTTAGGCGCGATCCAATTCTTCACAACTTCGATTTTGGAAGGGTCAACATGAATTCTCTTTTCACTCACGACGTGTCCAAGGAATTGGACTTCTTTGATCTAGAATTCGCACTTGGAAAACTTCGCGTACAGGCGTTCACCACGTAAGAGTTCGAGAATGAGGCGCAAATGACATTTATGATCGGCCCGAGTTTTCGAATAGATGAGAATATTGTCAATGAAGACGATTATAAAACGATCCAAATAAGGTTTACAAACACGATTCATTCGATCCATGAAAACGACAGGTGTGTTGGTCAAGCCAAAAGACATAACCACGAACTCGCAATGACCATGGTGAGTGTGAATCGAGGTTTTGGGAATGTCCTCTTCGAGAACACAAAGTTGATGATAACCAGATCGAAGATAGATCTTGGAGAAGCAAGTTGCGCCTTGGAGTTGATCAAAGAGATCATCGATGTGAGGAAGAGGATAACGATTTTTGACAGTGAGTTTGTTAAGCTCACGATAATCAATGCACATGCGAAACGAACCATCTTTCTTCTTTACGAAAAGCACAGAAGCGCCCCAAGGTGACGTACTTGGGCGTATGAAACCTTCACTGAGGAGCTCTTGCAGTTGACTTGATAACTCTTGCATCTCAGAGGGTGCAAGACGAAAAGGAGCTTTAGCAACAGGAGTCGAACCAGGAATGAGGTCAATACGAAAATCAACAGATCGAGATGGAGGAGGACCGGGTAGATCTTCAGGAAAGACGTCAGGGAAATCATGCACCCTTGGAACATCACTTACGCTCTTTCCCTTGCCATTTTCTTCCACAACTGGGTTAAAAAGGCAAAGTATTGTTTACGTAAGTACTTGTTCTCCTGTGTGCATGACATAAGCTTTAGTCCTCTTGAAGGTCGGTCTTCGTAGACGTGTAGATTATCGCCAGAAGGAAGAGGTAAACGAACGTATTTTTCATGGCAAGCAATTTTAGCATGGTTCTTACGAAGCCAATCCATGCCTTCTATGATATCGAAGCTTCCTAATTGCATGGGTATGAGATCGATAGGGAAAACATGATTATTAAGAGTAAGAAAACAATCATGAAGAACATAATCGACTAAGATTGATTTGCCATTGGCATCTTCGACTGAAAACGACTTAGGTAGCTTAGGGCGTGCACAATTTAACATAGATTCAAATTCAACGGACACAAAACTTTTGTCCGCACTAGTATCAAATAGTATAGAAGCATAAAGATTGTTAACAAGAAACGTACCATTAACGACTTCATTGTCGTTTTGCACCTGATTAGCGTTGATGTTGAAAGCTCGTCCTCGTGGAGCTTGCTGCTGCTGTTGCTCTTGATTCAGCTGAGAACATTTAGGATGAAAATGTGTAGTATCGCCACACTATTAACTTGCTATGGCATTGTTTGTTGGTTTAGGGTTTTGGGGAGCTTGCTGAACTTGTTGTGTAGGGTTATTGCGACAATAAGGGGTTGTGTGACCAAAACGATTGCACGAAGTGCAATGGTGACAAGTAGAGTTGGCAGGGTGATGATGATGGCAAGTGTTACACTTGGGATGAACCATAGTGTATGGCTTCTTGGTGTTTTCTGGTATAGCAGGGTTTGGGTTTGCAACAGGAACAATCACATTGCAGCTTGGGTTTTGAAACTTTCATTTCTTACCCTTGCTACTGCTTGATTGTGCGGTGATTTGGTTGGCTGGTTTAGAGGAGGCAGGTGTTATGACTTGTTTATTACGAATTCAATTGTTGTTCTGGCTAGCCGTGAGGCGATAGACTGCCTCGATGTTGTCAAGTTTGGCTGCTTCAGTGGTGTCACGCATGGCAGAGGGTAAGCCATGGATATACTTTCTGGTCATGCGATCAGTAGTGGACACCAAGTGTGGTACGATAAAACTGAGTTGCTTGAAACAGGTGGTGTAGGCTAGGATGTCATCACCAATTTGCTTAAGAGCCCAAAACTCTTCCTCAAGCTTTTGTTGTTCATGAGCAGGACAAAACTCGTCCATCATAAGTTGCTAGACTTCGTCCCAAGTTAGTGCATAAGCTTCTTTGTTAGAGCGGATGTTCCTCTCGTTGGTCCACCATTCCAAGGATCTAGCTTGGAAGACCCCAGTAGCGCTATGAGTTTTGTGGTTCTCAAGACACTCGCTGTTGATGAAAGTGACCTCAATGCTATCAAACCACTCGAGCATTGCTGTCACCACATCACTGCCAGTAAAAGGCTTAGGGTTGCAAGCCGAAAAGTGCTTGAAGTTGAAAGAGACTGGTTTGGGCTGGACAACTTTCGAGTCAATAGAGGAGGTTGGAGTAGAAGTGTTGTTGATCTCGCTAACGATCTTGGGGACAACACGTGCTATCCAGTTAGCCATGAATGCCATTATCTTCTTTTGTGTACTAGTCTTTGACTTTTTGGTCGAGTTGGAAAGACGACTAGATGACATCTAAAGATTCAAAACAAAGAATAGATGAGACTTGATCATAATGTTTTGTTTAAAGAAATTTGTTTTCATGAATGCATCACATAGCATATAATGTTTCAAATAATTTCACATAGCATAACATGAGTTTTCACATAGTGTAACATGTAAAATGAAAGCCTCATAAGTTTAGTTTGTTCACGAGAGAGTATTATTGTTTTAGATTGCGAAGATAGTGCGAATCGTGTCTCCAAAGTTTGAAATGAAATAGCGTACAAAGGTAAAACACATTAAAATTGAGAAGCGATTAACGGTATTTTATATTGTTACGGAACGTAACATAAGACTATTCCAAAGTAAATTGAAGTCCTTTCAAGTTAGGGAAACTTGCTTTGCCCTAATAGATAAATATTCTCGTCGAGAAGCGATTAACGGTATTTTTCCTTCTAGTTACTACACGTCCCCAGTCGATTGGGAAATCAAAACTTTGGCGAGATTTAAAATCGAAGAGTGGGACTAGTTATCAAGATGCGAGTTTCACCTCTAACTTGGTAACATCATACCTAGTGTGGTTGGTACTTATCAATTGATAGTCAACTAGAATATGAAATGGAAATTTCCTTCAAGAATTGGATATCACTCCTAACTTGAGGGTAAATTTCGTGCAAAATATCAAGTATAGCTGAATGAAATTCATCATCAAATGTGAGAATCACCCCTATTTTGATGAGTCATTTCGATTGTGTTATATGAGTGTCTTCATCGAGCCTCCAAGTGTGTACTGTGTTAGCCTTAGGAAAGGAATGTATATTTAAAGACCAAAGAGAATAGATAAGAAGCAAGCAAGATAGTTATGGCTCTGATACCAATTTGTCACACCCCCAACCGATGGCGGAAACATCGGAGTGAGACGAAAACATGTGACAACCCGTATTTTCGACCCTGGTTGATTATGCAAGGTTACCAGTGAAAATAATTAGGTGGAAATTTCTTAAACTGACTTTATCATTGCTCTAAACAATAATAACTTGCGATCGGGCAACGTGCCGTTTAACCGACAACTAGCCGAACAGTATTGATTCGACACGTATTATATGTTTTATATATAACATATACATTTCTTATATTCATTATGATCGGGTTAATAAATAACTATTCGATATAATTATTTTATAGATTATCTGAACAAACTATTAATCGAGGTAGATGACGTTAAACGGGTTCGTATACATAGTGTACACCTAACTCCCCTACACTAAACCCTAACTATTTAAGCATCTTATCACCTCCACCTCCTCATTTTCTCATCTTCTACATAAACCCTAGCCCCCACCCTTATTCCCTCCAAATACACTCGTACAAACACATTTATGCACATTCATGTAGATCCCGCCAAAATCAGTGCGATTAAGGATTGGGATACTCCTACTACTCCTACCGAGGTTCGTTCATTTCTTGGTCTCGTGGGTTATTTCCGCCGTTTCATTGAAAACTTCTCCAAGATTGCGGTTCCTCTCACTGCATTAACTCAGAAGAATAAACCTTTTGAGTGGCGATCCAAACAGGAAGAAACTTTCCAGACCTTGAAACAGAAACTCTGTGATGCACCTATTCTATCTTTGCCCGAGGGTAACGATGATTTTGTCGTGTACTGTGATGCATCCAACTTAGGACTTTGTTGCGTTCTTGTGCAAAGAAACAAAGTCATAGCTTATGCATCAAGACAGCTGAAGGTACACGAGAAAAACTACACCACTCATGATCTTGAGTTGGGTGCAGTAGTTTTTGCTCTCAAAATCTGGAGACACTACCTTTATGGTACAAAGTGCGTAGTGTTTACTGACCACAAGAGTCTCCAACATATTTTCAATCAGAAAGAACTAAACATGAGGCAACGACGTTGGGTTGAACTCCTAAACGACTACGATTGCGAAATTCGCTACCATCCTGGTAAGGCGAATGCCGTGGCTGACGCATTAAGTCGTAAGGAAGGTGTCAAGCTTCACTATGTTCAGGTTCAATTTGATTTTCAAACCCGCATTTCTCAGGCTCAACATACTTGTGTTACACAAGACTTTATGGGTAAAGAGTTACCGTGTCACATTAAACCTAAGCTTGAGCTGAAAGACTTTTGGATATTCTATTTCATGGGCCGTTTGTGGGTCCCAAGTATAGACAATCTTCGCACCTTGCTTATGGATGAAGCTCATAAGTCTCGTTATTCTATTCATCCTGGTGCAGACAAAATGTATAAGGATCTTCGAACCCAGTATTGGTGGCCGGGTCTGAAGAAGGGCATTGCCTTATATGTTTCCAAATGCCTTACTTGTCTTAAGGTTAAGGCAGAACACCAACATCCCTCTGGACTATTGGAGCAACCAGAGATTCCGGTTTGGAAATGGGAAAACATTGCTATGGATCTCATTACCAAGCTGTCGCGCACTAAAAGAGGTCATGATGCCATTTGGGTTATTGTTGATCGTCTTACAAAGTCAGCACATTTCTTGCCTATCCGTGAGGACTTATCTGCTGACAAGCTTGCCAAGTTATACGTTGATGAGATTGTATCTCGACATGGTGTTCCTTTGATCATTATATCTGACAGAGATGCTCGATTCTCGTCTCACTTTTGGAGAACCATGCAATCTGCCATGGGTACCCAACTTAATCTGAGCACAGCATACCATCCGTAGACAAATGGTCATTCTGAGAGAATAATCCAGACACTGGAGGATATGCTTAGAGCATGTGTGATTGACTTTGGTGGTAGTTGGGACTCGCTTCTACCGTTGATCGAATTCTCCTACAACAATAGTTATCACTCTAGCATCAGCATGGCTCCTTTCGAAGCTTTATACGGTAGAAAATGTCGTTCACCGGTCTGCTGGAATGAGATAGGTGAAGCTCGGCTTACTGGACCTGAACTCATTCTAGAAACTACAGATAATGTCAAGAAGATTCGTGATAACCTTCAGACAGCTAGAAGCCGTCAAAAGAGTTACGCGGATCGACGACGCAAGCCCTTAGAATTTCAAGTCGGTGATCACATCCTACTCAAGGTATCTCCTTGGAAAGGTGTGATTAGATTTGGAAAGAAAGGAAAACTTGCACCACGCTATGTTGGACCATTTAAGATCTTTGAAAGAATCGGAAAAGTAGCCTACAAACTTGAGCTACCTCCTGAACTTGGAAATGTTCATCCAACATTCCACGTGTCTAATCTCAAAAAGTGTTTAGCTGATGAGAACCTCCACATCCCACTTGATGAAATTCGTGTTGATAACATGATGCATTTCGTTGAGAGACCTGTGGAAATAACGGACCGTGAAGTCAAAAAGCTCAAACACAAGCGCATACCTATTGTCAAAGTTCGCTGGGAATCTAAACATGGCCCAGAGTTTACTTGGGAACGTGAAGATCAGATGAAAGCGAAATATCCTCATCTATTCTCACAAGTTTCCTCTAAATAAATTTCGGGACGAAATTTCCTAAAGTAGGGGAGACTGTGACATTTGTGCTTGTGTAGTCATTT